>JAJQJQ010000023.1:1274381-2548762 GCA_028622995.1 Panagrolaimus kolymaensis
ACCTTTCTGTGTAACTATCTTCATCGTAAATTAAATAAAGTTGATGAACATATTCTTCAATGAATGAAAGCTTTTTAGCTGCAATTTCAACTTCATCTCCGCCATAACCATGTTTGACATCAGATATGGTTCGAAAGTCGCCTTCGGGTGGTGAAGTTAAATTTTTATTTAGCAAATGAACAAGCATTTGTGCTCGACGTTCTTCACCTCGCGCTGCTTTATTTGTTATGGCATTAAAAACATCATTGTGGCGAGTGGACATATTAGAAAAGCATTCAGTTGAATTCATTAAACGCTCATAAACCCCAGTAAAGTTATCGTTATTCCATCCCCAGCGGGCATATGGGATTCTAAAAATTAACAATTTTGATTCTCTATCTATTGAAATCTTTATAAAGTATTTAACTTGATAGTCGAAATACGAGGCGAAAAGTACTACCACTTTCTTTTATCCCATTTGAATGGCAAATTTATGTAAAAACAAGTGATTGAAAAAAAAGACTTACTGTTCAGCTGTTTGTTTCACTCTTGTTATCAACCGTTTGGTTCTCAATAAAATATCTTCTTGATATCTCGTTTGCTTTTCATAAGCTCGATGGGCTTCACGCTTAATTCGACTAACTTGTTGATCTTCTAGTAATTGATTATCTTCACATTTAAAATGCTCTTCTCGACCAAGTTCATCAATTGAAAGCTACAAACAAACATATTAAATTTTAATTAATTTGACAACTTTTTGTTTTACCTCATCATCAATATTCTCTTCTTCATCCACTTCTGATTCATCCTCTTCATCAACGGTGTCAATTAGTTTAGGGAAAATGTTATTAGGGAGTTCATTCATGTCCTGCCATGCTGTATAATCAATTTCATCACAATTTGCCATGCATTTATAATTACTAAATCCACCATCATAGCCCCATTTAAGGACAGGCACGACGCAATTAAAGTATTCCTCAACATTGCAAAATTGAAAGCCAACTAAAATTTTGTTCATACATTTAATAAATCAAGCTTCTTATGTTTACTTACGAATTGCATCTGGGTTATAAGCTCGCCGCATGGAACACCCACATTGCCTCTCAATTTCTTCTAAATAATTTTTTATCATACATGTTGTTGCATCCATTGCATCTTCAATATTTTCTTTTCCTTTTTTATTTTTTACTTGTTTGATGCAATTTAAACCGGGGAGTTTTTGTCGATGTTGCATTCTAAATGGGATATCCATGGTATATCCTGGCGGAACATTAACACCATCAAGGCTTGAAAAAGGAACATTTGTTTGATTATAAATTAAAATTTTTAATCCTGGTAAACTTGTAGTTTTAAATCGAGGAGTACAACTTTCAACTCTTTCATATCTTTCAACATTTAGGAGTAACTTTAAAGAATTTGTTGGACCAGCACCTGAAACCATCACCGGATCCATTGCATCCGTATTGATGGCCCAACAAAGCCCTGTCAAAGTCCAAACAGCTTTAAAATCAGTTATTCGACATCGAGTTCCATTAGGATATGTGCAACTTAAAATCATTCGACTTTTCCAATGTGCAGCATTACGTAAAAATTTTACTGCATCCATATCCCATGAATTTAACAACGCTCGATCAAAAACATTTGGTGAAGTATCATTTATTCCTTTAATTTCTGCTGTTCGATTTCTCGGCTTTCGATTTTGCACCCTTCCACCCGTGAGATATGTTAAACGATATTGATTATTATTACATATTGCAACAGTGGGGAAATTAATTTCAGGTGGATAATCTGCTTCCACATTCGTTGCCACCGGGGTTTGAAGATACATTTTGACTTGAGTTATAATTTGATATAAAGCTAATACAGTAAATAGTATAATAATGGCAGTCCAAATTACACGAATTCGAATATCTTTTGCTGATAAATATCGAGCACCTTCAATGGAAGCATCTTCAAGCATTAATTTAAACACGGATTGATCACGAACAGTAATTTCAACTTCGCCATCTTTTCCTTCGGTTACAGAAATGGATTTAGTTGGAGAATCGAGAATTCCAACATCTTCTTCTTCAGCAATGGAGACAGGTCTTGATGGAATGGTTGAAATGTTAAGTGAAGCTGGCCTAAAAATTTGCCATGGCAAAAAGATTTGGAATCTATCACAAAAAATCTCATAGAGATAAGATTTTAGGCAACTTTTTGTAAGAACAAAAAAGCATTTTACATGTTTTTTAGATGATAGTAAGGCTATGAAATCAAATGAAAAAGCTTACCTGCTTCTATCAACTCTAACTGTGATAGGTCGATTGGCGCCTGAATCACTTTGAACTCTCGGCCTCACAACATACACACTTTGCACCGGCCTTCGAATACTCGTAGTATCCGGTGGTTTTCCACCCAAAATATGCGCTGCAATTCTATCAACTCCACGTCGATTCATATCTGACTTCTTTAAGTTTGTGAAACAAGTTTAAATAAAAATCGTTAAAACATTACCTAAAAAAAATTCAAACTTTTATTTTCTCTTCTAAAAACTATGCCTTTCTTTGTTTTCGAAGAAAAAAAACCTTCAAAAAATAGCAGACAAATAAAAAAAGATGAAACGAAGAAGCAAGCGCGATAATGGTCATTAAAAACAAATTTAAAGAAAAAAGCACTTAAAATTTCCCTAATTCCATCACATAGCCATTCCATTCCATCCATCCCAAAAATGGAGGCCTTCTCAAAAAATAATACTTTTGATGCGTGTGGGCAATAAAATAAACGGAAACATTAACACTTTTTTTTATATCGAAGTCATTGTCGATGGCAAAAAAAGAATAAAAAAAGGGTTTTTGGCTTTTTTATCTTTTAACTCCCAAAATTGAAATTTTCAATTTTTTTGGTTGTTGAATAGAAATTGTTTTTCTTTCATTGGTTGGTAAAATAGGAAATGAGAAAAAAGAGGATGCGGAAAGCGTAAAAATACTATAATAAAAAAAGTTAATTCAAGCGTTGGAGGCAAAAAGTTTTTTACTTTTTATGTTTGAAAAAAAAGTTTTACAGAAATAAAAATAAAATGTTTAGAATATTTTTATTTTATTTCGTTGCCTACGCTAAAAGTGACTACATTATCGGTTTTTTTAAAAAGACAGTACTCTTGTATTCAAAAAAAGGTTTTTATCTTAAAAGATTTTCTCTGTGTGAAATGAAGGTTTTTGTTACTCAAAGGTTTGTAAAACAAAAAAACGAGAAAAGCCTCGGTTAAAAATGAATTTTAGATATTTTTTAGAAATACAGTCCTTAACGATATGATACGTACATAAAAGAGGTAAAAAAGTAAGAAACTTTTATTCACAAAAATCAAATTTGTAAAAAACTACAAATATAAAAACAGGATTTGAAAAGTATTAGACTAAATTTTTAAAATTGAAAGGGCTTTGAGGAAATCTACAGTAAAATCAAACATAAAAAGAATTCAATAAAATCAAAAACAAAAGAAAACAAATATTTTTAGTATGTTTTAAAAAAAATTTAGTTCTCATAAATTTTTTATAACATCGTAAACACTTTTGGCGAAAATCCAATCAAGTTAACATTAAAAAATAATACATGTAAAATCAGACATATAAAAAGTTATTACTTTTTAAGAAATCTATCATTCATTCAATGTTTTTTTTATTCAAGACGACCACCAAGGAGGTATCAAATTTGGACCTAAAAAGCGCCGACGAAGAAAAATAGCGACAAAAGAAAAAAGACATGAAAAAAAATTTCCTTTTGATTTTTTTTTTGAATTACGTCTTCGACAAATGTTTGGATTTTTTTATTCTTCCTCTTTTTTTCATTTTTGAGAGTGTTGAGATGTTCCATTATCTATGAGCCGCCGATTATGTGGAAGAAGAGGGAAGGCACGACAAGGATGAGACAATTGTTTTGAGATAAATTTGTTCAACAAAAAAAAGAAGCAAAATGATTCATGAAAATAACAGTTGCAATAACTCTCTCTCTTTCTTTCGATCTTTATTTTTAGTGTGCTTTCATTGTTTTTGTTCAAAATGGATTATTTTTTCTTGGAGTTTTTTTCGAGGTGTAAAAATATTAAAAAATAGGTGTTCGGCTTTTGAAGGAAAAAATGATTGAAAGTATTAGTTTTCAAGATTTTTTTGCTGCAATTGCCGATATTTCTCTAGTTTGTGTTTCATTTTTACTACGTTTTTTCTGTGCAAATGATTTTGCGACATATTTCATTTTTCTTGAAACTTTAGTTTCGAGTTATGGTTTAAATAAGCTTTTTCTTTCGAAAAAGCCTTCCAAAAATTATTTTAAGACTCATATGAGCCTACTTGCCCGGAAGCGGTTAGTAAAAGGCGAATCGCTTATTCGTTCAACGACAAGTAAGCCAGAGATACTTTTTCCATAGAATGAAGGAAAACTTATTTGATCAATGAAATGAAATGAAAAAGAAGGTCATTTTTGGAATGAGAGAGTTAAAGAAATGCACTATTTTCACCTTTTTTACCCTATTTTTTGTTTATTGGATTTTTCCTTCCATGCTGCTTTTTTTTGTCTCCCATAATAAATAAATCTATGTTTTGATAGCAAAAAGCAATTATTAGATGTTTTCTTATGGCGTAATTCTTAATTTTTTAATTATTTTTACCAGATGTAGGCTAATAAAAAGTGCACTCAACTTTAGTTCAAAGCACTAAAAAATTTTCTGTTTTGATCAAACATCGTCATCAAAGCAATTTGAAAAACCATCATTGCCACATTTCCTGTTTTTTTTTCATAGCCTTTGTTTAAAATTTATATTTATTAAAAAAATGCTTATTCATTTTTATTACAAATTCCATAGAACAATTTAACCATAAAAAAATGTTTCCGTTTTAGTATATTTCTTTTTTCAACTTTAGTCTTTTGCTTGCGTCATGATGAAAAAGCTTTTATTTTGAATTGTATTTTTTCTTTTTAAAGAATAATTCACTGGTCAAAATATGAACAAAATCTAAACCAAATAATAAACCAAGAAACTCAAAGCTAGGAGGATACCTTTTGTTTTTATCGAATACTACTCCGGCTTCGAATTCGTTGTTGTTTAGACCCAATTAAAAATTTTTTTATCGTCTGTTAAGACTTTTTGCTGTTTTTAAAGCTGCAAACAAACAATTAAAAAAAGAAAGAGAATAAAAAGAAAAAGAATTAAACGATCGAAAATAAAAGTTGATTTATGGCAAATGTTTTTGAAATTTTATTTTTAAAATATACTCTCAAGTTTTTTTTTCAAAGAAAAAGATCCACTTTACTTTTTTCTATCGGTCATGAAAAAAGTTGGAATTGATTGTTAGAACAATCAAAAAATACTTGAACAATCACTATCTCAAACAACAGAGTGTACATAAGATTTATGCGAAATTAATGAAGTCGTAATTTATCTTAATTTGTTAAAAAAAAAGCAATGGTGTTAAACACAAATTTCATTTGGTTCACTTTTTTATAACATTATTTATGTTTTAAAATTTAATTACAAATTTACAGACAAAAAAAGTTTTTAAAATATTATGCATAATTTAAGCCCATTGTTTACGATAAACTTTAAAATAATCATCTATTTCCGCGAGTGGAGCAACTCTTTTTGTTGCAATGAGAGTATTTTTGCGAAGTTTACTTCCTCGGCAGGTTATAATTTGGATAAGTTTAGAGTTGACAAATTTTTCTCGAATTTTTGGCGACATCATAAGTCCAATCAAAACATGAACATTTCCATGAACTGGAAAAGTAAGGCTTGATGCTTCCTGAAAACCAAAAATATTGTTTACCAAAAATAGAAAAAATGGATATTTTTACTTTTTTGTTTCAAGTTAAAAATTACAAAACTTTTCGGTTCGCGAAATTTTAAGCCAATAAATAATAAAATTTAAATAAATTTACTTACTTTTAAAACAGCAAAAAGAGGCAAAGAAGTAATATTAGAATTTTGAATGAATACAACCATATAAACATTTACAATATAAAAAACCAAAAATAGTATGCAATGAACTGTAATGGAACGAGTAGCATCAATATTTTCTAATCTTTGAAATTTTGCTGTTAAATAATTTGCTCCATTATTAGTTGTTAATATTTCATATTTTTTTGCTCGAATATTAATTATTAAAATAATTAAACAAAGTATTATGTTAACAATTGCAAGAGGCACCATATAACCGAGGGTAGCAAAAATATCTATGGCTTTGGATGAAAGTGAACTGCAATAAGGCATGAGATCATTTGAACCTGTGATAACTTTAGTTACGGTTGGAAAAATGTAAACTGCTTGAAATATCCACTGAAAATTTAAAAAATAAATTAAAAACCATAAAGATAACTACTTTGTTTTTTTTTATTTTTAGCAAAAAAACAGCCTTTGTTGAAGACTTTTTTTTTATTAAAAAAACTTACTGGAATCAAAGAACAAATAATGGCAATAGTAATAAATTTATAATCTTCATATTTTTTATAAAATAAAGTTGCGATTGCTCTTTCAATTGTAATAATACAAAAAGTCCAAAGTGCAACTTCAACGGGTGTTGCATTTACCAAAGATTCAATACCGCAAACAATTTTTAGCGTTAAAAGATGACATGGGTTTTCCTGGAACTATTTTGGTAATTATCAAAGTGCTTTATTAAAATAAGTTATAATTTTTAAAAAAATGTAGGTAAAACCATTTTTTTGTATTTACAATTAATTCATTAAATTCCCTACTAAAACACAATATAGAAAAAAAGTTTAATTATTGTAGGAACTTCCAAAAATTTATTTTATTCCACCACATTTACCCATTTTGTAAGAGGAAAACGTTTTCCGACTATGATCCAAAAAACTCACCTTTGCAATAATTCCAGCAATAAGCATTCTTGAAGCTCGAATCAATGTCAAAGTATTTCGAATTATGAAACAAAGAGTCAATGAAAATATTAAAGCTTTTAAATTTGGATGTATGGCTTTATTAACCAAATAACAATGTGCATAAATACCAAGCAAGAAAATACTGGTAATATCCAATATGACAACCATTAATAATACAGTAACAATTTTCCAATTCCCTGTTGTTTCTTGAGCTAATAAACATTGATCATCTAATAGAGAAGATAGTGTCGTAGACATTTTGCGACTGGTTCATGTAAAATAAAAAAATAAACCTTAAAAATTCTGTTTAGTAAATAACGAGCCTACGAATCAGCGGAAGATGCTACCACGGAAAATAACAATTAAATATATGTTAGACAGGGAAATATAAATTCACAAAAGCGCTAATTATAAATTTTTAAATGACTCGGGGAAAAAATAATTTAATAGCTGGGTAATTCTATCAAACACAATATTAAAGAATCGTGAATGAAAAAAAATGGTGAGATTAAAATTCTAAAATATTACGGTAGTTTGTATAAATCAAAAATATGGATATCTTAAAAGCTATATTTTTATAGAGCAACTCCTACCTAAAGAGAACTAGAAAAAATAATATAAAAGCTCATTAAAATAAAGCCAACCCCGGCTAAACTTCTCATAAAAAGACTAATGTGGCTTTTTTAAACATAAAAGCGAAAAATAATTATTCCAAAAATGGAATCAAAATTTTTTTAACCTCAAATTAGTTATTTTGCAACCTACAAGTTTCAATGGCGAAGCCCAAGGAAGTATTTTATATCATATATTGGGTTAAATGTTGAAAAAACTAAAAAAATGCACAAAAAAAGATACATTTCGAGTTATGTGTGGTGCATTCATGGGAAAACTCTCATTGAAATTAGCGAATATAAAAATACAAAATATTTCAAGCTTTTATAACATAATCAAATTTTTATCTTTGAAAATTAATAAATGAAAGCTTAAAAAGATGGAAAAGATATGGAAATGGCTGAAGAAAGTACAGTAGCTACAGCCAATAAAAATGGAAGAGGCTTCATATAAATCCGTTATCAAAAAAAGAAATTGCATTGTGAAAGTCAAAAATAATATTTTTATAAAAAAAAAACACAAATCAACCTTAGTAAAGAATCAAAAATTAAAAATTTGGATAAGCAAAGTTTTTCAAAAAAAAATTCAAACAACTTCACGAAAAAAAATAAAAATAACAAAACAATTAAGTTTCTTTAACCCTATTAAATTTATGTGTTTTTTTTATTTTCGTTAAAAATAGCAGCATATTTCAATGTTACTCACGACGCTTTTTTCCTCATTCAAGTTTTTTTATAATTTAATGCTTTAAAAATTAAAGGTGTCAAAGTTTTAAATTACTTCTCAAAAAAGTTGTTAACCTTGAACTCCTTGAACCAAAATTTGTAAATTTGCAAAAAGCTGTAAAGCACTTCAAAAAAATAATTATTGCACGTGGAAAACTGTGGTAAAAATAGTAACAAACAACATAAACATCAACATTTTTTATTTACGATGGCCACTCCATAACCTATGATGCATTATAATGGGATTGTTTTATTGTTGATAGTTGAAAGCAAAGATTGAATAACATTTTTTAATGTGCTTATTTTTTCCGAAAAAGTTAAACACCCGAAAACTTTGTAATTTTGTATGTATAAATTTTGAAAGATCATAGACTAAAAAAGGCAAATATAAAAACCATAGATAGGGAAAATTAATTATAGTGGAACAATTTCATAACATTGCACTGAAAAAATAAGGAGAAAGCTAATTGAAAAATCTATGTATCACTGAATGATGAATTACGGTATCCTTTTTTATTCATCCAAAAACTTAGACCTTTTTCTTAAAGAATTATTTGTAAGTATTGTAATATGTTGTTCACCCGTTAAGTAAATTTATGCAACTAAATGAATAGTAATCCATCGTTTTCCGGTAATTTTAAATAAGCTTTATTCACACGGATTACAATTTCTAACTATATTATTTCGAGGAAAAGGAAAACCACCCATTCTCACGTAGATAGTAATTAGAAATTCACAATTAGTTTCCAAAGAAGAGGTAAGGAGGCTTTTACAAAACGGGAAAATCTTGATAGAGTTGGATCTTTGCAAATATGCTTTAATTTTTAAAAAAGCTGAAATACCACATACAAAATTTCTAATTAACAAATAAAGCTAACGATGGATGAATGCTAAAAATATGTGCAAAGGTGTAACTTTTCCATTTTAAAATCCCGAAACACTTGTTACATGAAATAATAACATAATAACCAGATTTTAGAAGAAAGAGAAGTCATAATTTAATGTTTATAAACTGCCACTTTTACTTTTTTTAGTTTCCAAATTTACATGAACGTTATAAAAACTTATAAAGAAAAAAAGCTTCCAAAAATAGCAATTAAAGTTTATGCTTTTTTGTAAACTTTGATACAACTACCTACTCATAATTTAGAAAAGATAATGCGAAAGCTAAAGTCGTTATAAACAACTAGAAAAATGACTGTTTGCTTGCATCCAAGTTCAAAAAAACAAAAACAACACTCATGTAACAATTTCAGGACCATTATTATCTGATAAAGGCCTTTTGCAACGAAACAATAAAATCCCAAAAAAATATCACAACGCAAGAGTTAAAAATTAAATATTATTTATTATTATTAAAACTATTTAAACAACAAAATTAAGGGTTGTATTCAATAGGGAGGTTCTTGCGGCGGACCATTCCATCACCTTGGAACCATTCACGGCGGAATTGTTTAGCAGCGCCATCAGGAGTGTTTGTCCATTCAATGGTGATGCGATCATTGTTGGTGTCTTCTTGGCCAAATTCGAAGGAGTCACATGAGACAGCCATGAGTACAGCTTCTTTAGGATCAAGGACGCCACAAGGAGGATCAACGCCGAGACGCTTCATGTTGGTTGTCTTGATAGCCCATCCGATACGACGTCCACCAGCATTGATGATCTAAAAAAAAAGAAGTGTAATTAGAAAAAAGTAAAAGTAAAAAAAAACCAACCTTGATGTGATAAGTGTGCTTATCATCATATGGAGCATTGAAGACGATCTTGTTGGAAGGTTGAGTGTTGATGTCACCAGGAGGAACGGAAGCCATGTTGACGATGTAGAAGATGAGATAGAGAGAGCAAGAGCAAGATGAAAGTCAACGAAGCGAAGACTTAAACTGATGCCTTTTTGATGTCATGGCTTTCCTTTTATACGTTTTTGATGGGTTTGAAAATTTAGCATTTAAAACGTATGCAAATTACCAAATCTTTGTAGGACGTCCCAAAATTAACATGTTATCAATTTATTGCCAGTGGCAATGAAAGTCATCATTCAAATTTTTGCGATGCATTAGCAAAAACTTCATCATGCTATTGTAAAACTTTTTTGTTTTCAATGTTTGACTTTTCGTACAAAAGCTTTAGAAAAAAAACTTCCAAATGTTATAAAGCTTTATTAACTTTTTTTTATAATTTAATACTAACCTACTCATAATTTTTTCAAAAAAAAAATATGGAAAAGTTAAAGTAATAAAGGGCATTTAACGAGGTAAATAAATTTTATTGCATTCAATAAAGTCGTTAAAAAATATCGTAAATTACGAAAGAAGGGTTTGAATAAAAGGTATTTGTAAGTCAAATTTAGTAAGGGGAAAAGATAGCGATTTTCATATCATCATTATTCCTTTGTCTTCTTTTTTTCTTCATCTGCCCATTTTGATTGCATTCCTATTGATCGTAATTCATCAGAATTTAAAAGTAAATCCAAATGAATTGCTCGAAATACCGTATCTCGGCAATCAATCATAGCAAGTCGATATCTTTCAGCCTAAAAATAATCTTCATTCAAGCTCAATTCAATTCTTAATTAATTCTCTTACATAATCATAATCATTATGTTCAAGGGCTTGACTCATCTTCTTTTTCAATTCCACAATTCGTTCATCATATTCATCAAGCCGTTCAATTCCCCGTCGACAAGTAGTTGCTTCAATAATTTTATCTTCAACTTTTGCTTTTTCCATTTTTTCTTTTAAAATCTTTTTTATTATTCGAACCGATGTTAATGGTTCTGAACCAAGGTTATCTTCACCTTGTTTTAAACCATCGCCGTCACTGAAAATTATAAGTATCCTTAAAAGTAACTCTTTTTTAATGAAATACCTGCGTGAAATTGTTAAAATCGAAAAATGTGTAAAAAATTGATAGTCTCTTTCTTTAAAAAAAAGAAGTTTAAAAGTTATATCGCATATCTAATTTTTATTCAAAAAAAGGAAATGAGTACATAGCTTGGTCGATAGCCTCCATCGAAAAATTATAATTTTTTTATTTAAAGTTAATAATGATAATAATTTAATTAATAGCGTTGTCATGACTAATGAAATTGGTTGAATTTGTAAAGTTTTAGTACATAAGCGCGATTCGGGTAGACGGTATTCAAAGCTCTGAAAAAATCTAACCTGCTGTAAGGCATTTTTTGTGATTTATAATCATCATTATCACCTTTCAAAAGCATTGCAGATAATTTTGAAATGGATTCAGTTTCCTTATCTTTTGGTCTTTCCACTGGTGTCATTTTACGTTCGGCATCTTCAATTTCTTTCTGCTCTTTTTTTCGTCGAGCAAGTTCTTCATCACTTGGATGTAAATTGGAATATCCATAAATGCTTAATTCTCTTACTTGGATGCTATCACCTTCGTGAGGTCCATAAAGGACAATCCAAACAAATTGACCTATGACATCCATGAAAAGTGTTTTATCATCATCAACTCTCTCCTTTTTTGGGCGTCGTTCGAAAGTTATGGTGGAACGTTTTTGATATTTGGCATTTTTTGCATCATTGTAAGTTGGCCCATCAGCTTCTCTTTCTTCTTCATCATCATCATCGTTATCTGCAGATTTGGGAGGAAGTTTTGTTGATAATGTTCCAATGCGAACTTCAACTTTAGTTGCTGAAAATAATTTGGATCTAACTTCATTGGTTGGTGATCCATTAACTTACGCTGTTTATTTTCAGAACAATTAATTACAAATTTCCAAACATTTACTGGTTTTTGAAAAGCTAAAATAATATCCATGGGAAACTGCGCCCGGGATTCGGATGTCCATCCAGATGATGCTTCCATCGATCTTTGAAATCGCCGAGTAGATTCTTGTCCACAAACAAGACATTTCCATTTTAGAAGTTCATAAGCTGCTTTATTTTTACTTCGAGCCATTTTTCAAGCCCAAAAAATTCAACAATGAAAACGTCCACTTTCATTCTCCTTCAAAAACAAAGCATAGCAACCAATATTTATTTTAGCATAAAAGAACACAGAAAAACCGTTTCCAAAGGAAACAAAGAATTACAAGATAAAACAAAGATAAAAACCAATAAACATAACAAGTAAATAATTTAAGATTCCATGTAATTATAATGTTCATCATCAACAGTTGAAAAGATATAACCGTTATCAGCAAGATGGTGAATATCATGATCAAAATTAGCATCACCACGAATTCCAGATCTGATTACTGCCATACCCAACCCTTCTTCACCAAGTGGACCACGAGATTTCATAAATTCCATAATTCTATTTTGTTGGTAGCTTAATCCACCACGAATTGCACCAGTGTGTTGTTGAGATGGTTGATAAACAGCTGCACCATCCATATTGCTTTGAACCATTCGTCCTGGAGTTGAAGGTGCAGCAGCGCCTTTGGAATTACTTTGTGGAGCTTCAGCAGAGAGCATAGTACCTTTAAATTGGGCGACTTCGTTTAGTTGAATACGATCAGGAATGTTCTAAAACAAAAAAAATGGTAAAAAAAGCTTTACAAGTAAAAAACTTACTTTGGTAAAGTATAATTCAGCTATGCGTGCTTCTCTGGGGAAAACATCTCGAAGATTCATTTCGTTAACTTCAAAAACTTTAAAAGCGACAACAGCGGTGTGATTATCAAATGATCGAATCTTTCCAATAACATGAACCATAGTACCTTCGATAAATGTGTTTCTATCAGTGCCCTAAAATTAAAATTTAAAAGAAGATTAGTCAATAAATAAAAGCATACATCAATTCCAAAGTACTGAATAACCAAAAATGGTTCTTGTTGTTCATTACCACAATCACGAATCATATATCGAACTTCGGTACTTTCTGGTTGGTCAATTGTATTTACAACTTCAGCGATGATACGAACCTAAAAAATCGTGTTTTATAATAAATAACGATGACAAATAAACAGCGTACTGTTGTAAAGTGATAATTTCCATAGGTAACTCGTTCAGCAGTAGGATCAAGGCTATTTAAAGTTGCGACAGTTACAGGAATTGTAATTCGATCAAAATCAGTAGTTTTTGGTGCCGCTTGAGTTCCAGCAAATGAATTATCACCAAATCCACCAGCATTTGGTGCAACGAACGATTGATTACCAAATCCACCAGCAACACCATATCCACCAGCATGAGCATCACCATATCCACCACCACCGCCTCCGAAAGCATCAAAACTTTGGTCCATTATCTTTGATAAAAATGTATCTAAAAAATTATTCAAGTTATCATAGCAATATTTGATTACACGATTCAATGAAGGCTAGCGATTAAAACACGGTTAATAATAATTTTCTAAAGTCTGTTAATAATGGATGCAATTCTTTTCACTAACAAAAAAAGGAAGAAGCACTGAAAAAAGCGCGAAAACGTTGAACATTTTCAAAATATTCTTTCGAATGTTTACTTTCCGCGCATAAAAGTTTCTTTTCAGGATTTAATTGTCTTTCAAATTCAATTACTGAAGCATAAAAAAAGCTGAAATAAGCTTGATTGAATTCCATTGAAACTCCTTTTTTTCTTTCAACATCAAATTGCCTTCTTTCTTTTTTTTCTTCATGCATATGAGCTGATGATTATATGCTGTAATTCAATGCGCAAAAAATAGAGGGATATTTTAAAAGAAATAAAAAAAATAGCAAAAGAAAATGCATAAATTTTCAAAGCCAAAGGCATTTTTATAGTTTATGTAAGTATGTTTGTGTGTGTCCAACAACAACACACGTACATTATGATGGTAAATGAATGAAAGAACGAAAAAAAGAAAGAAGAAAGAGTACGCACTATTTGAAGTGGTTGTTCCCGTTCCTTCCGGCCACATGATTTCTCGTCGTCGTAGTCGTATGTCGACAACGGGTGTCTCGTGGACGACTGACTGCAGGCATCAACCATCTATCTATCTCTTCCATTGACTACTACTATTTGACTTTGGTCTTTGTAAAAAAAAGAGGAGGGAGTAGCCAAAGGCTGCTGCAATACTATTTTTTTTCTTTCGTTATATTTGCAGGCAATTATTTTCAAGTGTATTACAGTGAGAAAAAAAAAACTATTATAATCTATTGGAAGAAGAAGAGAAAAAAAAAATAACAACTCTTGTATATTTTTTGTTGTTATTCATTGGTATTTTATTTTCACGAGGTTTGAGCCTATTGAAACACACACGACTACCTGCAAAATGATGGACATTAGCTCAGATTTTGGCCCATTATTTCATTATCAATATAGAATTATTTTAATTGGAGATTCAACCGTAGGAAAATCAAGTTTATTAAGATATTTTACTGAAGGTCGACATGCTGAAATATCAGATCCTACAGTTGGAGTTGATTTTTATGCTCGGATGATTGAAGTAAAACCTGGTGTTCGAGTGAAGCTTCAGTTAGTTTTTTTTTATTTAACTTTGATGGCGATGATTAACTTTGTGTAAAATTGCAATTAGGATTGGGCATATTTATTCCTAAATTTTGAAAATAGCTTTTAAAACTATGAACCGCCTTACATATATTCTTTTCTCTTTCCTTCATTTACATTGAACTCTTTCAGATTGTGGGATACAGCTGGACAAGAAAAATTTAAATCCATTACTCGTTCTTATTATCGCAATTCCGCTGGGGTTATTGTAGTTTATGATATTACAAACCGTAAA
This sequence comes from Panagrolaimus kolymaensis, assembly GCA_028622995.1. Taxonomy (NCBI): domain Eukaryota; kingdom Metazoa; phylum Nematoda; class Chromadorea; order Rhabditida; family Panagrolaimidae; genus Panagrolaimus; species Panagrolaimus kolymaensis. Next base: position 1,289,234 of record JAJQJQ010000023.1, read on the forward strand.
ACCTTTGATCATGTTAGTGAATGGCTTGCAGAAGCGGAGGCAAATGTCAGCGGACCTGACCCTTCCCAATGTGTATTTCAATTAATTGGACATAAAGCGGATTTGGATAAAGCTCGAGAAGTTTTATATGAAGAAGGAGAATATTTCGCAAAATATCATAAAATAAAGTTTATTGAAACTAGCGCCTTTTCCGGTGATAATGTTAATGTGAGTTAATCCAACCCAGATTGATAAAGGTAAAAATGAGAGAGATATTTTTTTAGGAAGCTTTTTCAATGATTGCACGAGAAATTAATGCACGAATTGAAAGTGGAGCTTTAAAACTTCAAGATGGATGGGATGGAATTAAAAGTGGAGTTCAAAGAACCCAATCAATTAATTTATCAGAATATTCTGGTGATGAACAGCAAAATGGGTCACAATGTTCTTGTTAGGTCTCCTATTTTTTTTTATAAAACGCAATTCTATTTTGTACATACCCATTATGGCTGGTAGTTAGTTGATTAGCTCAGGATTATTTCAAATTTATTGTATTTCTTTGGCATCTTTTATTTATGCGGTTTCTTTACTTTTTGGTGTCTTTCGTTTGCTCAAAAAAAAGTTTTACTTCGTCCAAAGTTAGTCAGTCATGCATCTAAAAAAGTTTTGTTGTATGTATGTATTTGCAATTACATAATTTTGCATTTTTTTGTTTGTCAGAATTCAGTTAATTTGTTGTTCATTTAAAAAAATAAACTTTACTCCACATAAATTGTAAGGCTTCATGATAAAAAAGAGGTTACTGTAATGACCTCTAAATATTTATTTTGTTTAACCCTGACATTCTTTATTTGTTAAAAATTTTAAATTTTAGTAATCAGGGTATGGTAAAGCAGAGGAACGGTCGTAGCAGATTAGAAACAGAAGGATTATTTATTGTTGAAGCAATAGTTGATCGAAGAAGAGTTGAAGAAAATCGTTTACAATATTTAATAAAATGGCGAGATTATCCTTCGTAAGTTTTTTGACATTTGAAAATGTATGGGAGCAACTAAATAATATGGCTTATTTTTTAGAAGTCATAACACTTGGGAATACGCAGCCAACGTTGCACATTGTAAAGAGATAATAGCTGAATTTCGAGAGTTAAGACTTTCGGAAGGTTTTGTTGATTCAGAAGACGAAGGCCCGCCTCCACCTCCTCTTCCTCCAATACAGGTATCGCCAACGACAAGAAAGCGGCGAAGAAAACGTAAATCTGAAACTTCTTCGTCAGCTTGTCAATCAAGAATGTCGAATGATTCGTCATCACAAAATCAAACTCCCATACCTCCACTTTCTGTACTGCCACCACCACAACCCTCATCTCAAGCAAATCAAACATCCATAGTCGCAAATGATTCCAATAATAGTCTTGATGATCTTCATCATCGCAACAACTTACAATTATCCATAACCTCTCCTACTGTAATTTCGATACCTCAAAAAAATCCATTTAACCTTCGTCCAAATATTTCTGCAACAATAACAACAACAGCAGGAATAAATTTAAATAATGCAATTAAAATTTTTGCTGCAACATTTAATTCAAATGGAAAATATTTTTGTACTTTATTTTCGGATGGTTCAAAATTTTGGATTTCAAATGAACATTGCCGAAAATATTTGCCACAGTTATTATTGGATTATTACGAAAATTGTAGCGTGTTTATTGAAACAACTCCGAAGAATTCGTCATCTTCAAAAGACGAAGAAAAGCAAAATAATTTTATGCAAGAAAAATTTATGCCTTATGAAAAATCAATTAGCAAAGAAGCAAGGGAAAAAGAAACTAATGTCAGTGAATCTGCAAATAACCATTTACATCGCCAAAAAGATGTGCCACTTGATGTTCTTCATCCAATGGATGATTCCTCAACTTTATCTCTAACTTCTGTGCCACTTGATTGAATTTTTGATTCCATGCAAATGTCACTAAATCGCCAACAAAAAAGAAAGTTATGTATGAACAAACAAATCCTGGTCCAATCCTAAAACCCTTCGTCTTTCATTTATTTTTTATAAGAATTTTATTTAAGTTTAAAAATATTTACAAAGTTTAAAGTAGATTTCTAAGATATTGTTAATACAAGAAAAAGTCGTGCATAGGCATGGTTAGTTAGAATATAAATAATAGTTTAAAACCGTTGATAAAAGTTTAAAGATGCGAATCACTTTGAATATAATATTAATAAATATGATTTGAATATTGCCACTTGAAGCACTTTGCAGATATTCTTTTTGATTTCACAGGAGTTTTGAAACATCCCAAAGCATAATTGAACGATCAAAGCTAACAGCGGCAAGTTTTCCAAGTTCTTCTTGAAGATACATCGTTGCGATACTTTTGTTAAGTTCACATTGAACTGCTAATGGAGTTAAGCTAAAAGTTTAATGGTAAATAAAAAGTCAAAAACAAGAATAAACTCACTCAAATTGGTCAGGAAATTGTTGCATTTTGGTATTGCAAGTAGTACAAATTCGAGTCTTCTTTTCAAATCCCATTGCAGGAAAAATTGTAAAATTATTACAGCAATTTCCACATACTGAGTGACCACACGTTCGACAATGATGTCGACGAACTCCAACCACTTTTCGATCCCACATAACTTTAACGTTCCAAAAGAAAGGAACATCACAAAGTTCACATCGATCATGATCATGCCAACCAGGAGCCATAATTCTTTTAGCTTTGAGATCCCAACAAACAAGATGACCACTTTCATCAACGGAAAATAAACGAGCTGCATTTTGTGCGAGAACAAGAGATGAGATTTTTGCTTCATGACCGCTAAAAAGTTTGTGTAAGTTAAAAATAAGGTACATGTAAAAACAGCCATACTTTAATTCGTAACAATTCCCTTTCTGTCCAGCAATATCCCACATAATTACCAAAGTATCAGCACTACCAGAATATAATTGACCACGACGAGAATCCCATGCAAGGCTTGTAATTGCAGCTGAAAACAAGAACATTGTTATGTAAAATAAAAGCATTAGTAGTCATACCTGTATGAGCACTCAATTTGCTAATTTGTTGCCCGGAATTTCCAACAATTCTTAACACATAAATATTTCCATTATAATCACCAACAAAGCAAATCTTTGAATCAGGATCATATTCAATTGTGGTGCAAATTGAGTCGATGACATACGAACCTGCAAAAACAAACTTTGATTATTATCGCTGTAAAGTCAAGCTTACCAATCTTAACACTTGTATCAGAGCAATGCCAGACAATAGATTTATCTTTACTGCAGCTAAAAATCATACGAGAATCAATTGAATTTATAATACCAGTAACACCCATAGTGTGTGCCTGCCAATGGCGCTTTTGTTGAATACTGTTAAAATCAGCAGCAATTGTATATTCATAAACAAAACCATTTATCATTCCAACGACGAGTGATAGCGTATCTTCATTGTAATAAAGACATAGTGGCACACTTGTAAGAAATTCAACGATGGAAGGCCAGAATTGTCCAGAGTCACGTTTGAGTAAAACACGAATTGCACGATCTTCAGAAATTGTTATTACGCCATCTTCTTTTTGAAGCAAATGTATTGCATTTATTCGAGCAATTTGATTTTCAATTTTCGTGATGAATTCTGAAATTAATAAAAGTTAGAATAGTAAAGAAAGAGTTGGAAGGAAAGAGTAAATAAAGGAAAGAAAGTTGAGAAGTTAAAGGAAAGGGTTTGATGATAATGTGCCATAGTATGATTCACAAATCGATTGCTATAGAGAAAACCTGAACTTTTTGTTTGAATCGAAAACGTTTTAATCAAGTTTGTATGCTTGCTTTACTTCATGCATATGGCTTCATTATCATACAGGAAAGTTAGAAGCAAACAAAGTTAAAATATATAAAAATTTACCAATTGAAGATGACTCACCAGGTTTTGCATCACCTAGGCTTGAAGCAGATGAGCATGGTCGTTCATTAATTGTTGCAGCCATGGCTAAAAAGAGAATAATAATAATTACATTAATAACACAATATTAAAGCGCGGAAGACTCGAAATTAACTTAAAGGAATTGAATCGTAAAAGTAAATTTTCAAATAACAAAATCAATCAAATAAATTTGTTGACAACGAAATGTTTGATGATCGCTATCAAAAAAATATTATTCATAAAAAGCCAAAGGGTTAAGCGGAAGTTGTAATTTATAAAACATTTACACAATTATCGGTCAACAAAATCTTAATTTTTTTTAAACAAAAAAGCTAAACAATAGCTTATTAATTATTTTAATGGAAAAGTAGCATAATGAAGGAAAGAATAAATTGCTGCTTCACGTGTTTTCTGGTTTTAGAGGTTGACTCTCCATCTTGCATAACGATGGCTTTTTGCCAATTTGATGGTAAAAAACTTTGCAACGCTGGCATTTTTCTATGTGGTTCTTCAATCCAACCAACATTCATTCATTCAATTGTTTTAATAAAAATGTTTCCCTCATTTTTATTTGTTTGATCCCACGTCATCAACAACAGCACTTTTTTTTCATCAATACATAAAAACGTGGCTTCACTTTTATTTATTTTTTCGCCACTCATTTTCTATTCATCATTCAATTTTTTATGATAAGTTTAATCATTCACATCATTATAGGGCAATGACACCAGCAGCACCACTAATAACACAACCAACTAATAATGCTCTCAAATGGGTATCTCTCGTGGTTCTCATTGTTCAAACTACTGCATTGGTATTAACTCTAAGATATTCGAGAACTCAAGTAACTGATGGACCAAAATATCTTAGTTCTACGGCTGTCGTGGTTTCAGAAGTTATCAAATTTATTACATCTGCTTTAATGGTACTGTATAATAATGGTATGTTTTTTCTTACAATCTTTTTTTGTTTTGCTTATAATGAAGTGGTTTTAGGATGGAGTTATTTAAGATTCAGACATGAAATGCAAAGAGAAGTATTTGATAAGCCATTAGAAACTTTGAAAGTTAGTGTTCCAGCTATTCTTTATGTTGTTCAAAATAATCTTTTATTCTTCGCATTATCAAAGCTCGACGCTGCCACTTATCAAGTATGTTTTCATTAGATTTTCAAAAGGTGCTTTACTGAATGATGGTCACACTATTGATGTTTTGCAAAGTGTAATAATGTATCCTATAAATTTCAGGTTACATATCAACTAAAAATCTTGACTACAGCTTTCTTCTTTGTTACTTTACTTGGTCGAAAATTGAATTCGTTTAAATGGATAGCTCTTATTTTACTTACTGCTGGTGTTGCTCTTGTTCAAGTTTGTCTTATATTTTTATCCAATCAATTCATGACTCATTTTAGCTTCCAAAAGATTCCACTAATGCTGTATCTGATCATGATTCAAGTGAAAAATTTGTTGGATTATTAGCTGTTCTTTTTGCTTGTGTTTCATCTGGCTTCGCTGGTGTATTTTTTGAAAAAATTCTTAAAGGAACTTCCGCTTCTCTTTGGATGAGAAATTTACAATTGGCATTCTTCAGTATCTTTGGTGCACTTTTTATGACTTGGGCTTATGATCGTGAAGCTGTAGCAAAAGATGGATTTTGGCAAGGATATAATACAATTATTTGGGTTGTTGTGTTACTTCAAGTAAGCCTTTTACTATCGCTACTCTTTTTTCTTTCTAATCTTCTTTCTCTTCCATTTACATACATACTTTTTCTTTTTAGGCTTATGGTGGACTTGTCATTGCATTGGTTGTAAAATACGCAGATAATATTCTTAAAGGATTTGCTGTTTCGCTTTCAATAATCCTTTCATCATTTATTTCATGGTTTTTCCTTAATGATTTCGAGCCTTCAATTACGTTTGCTGCTGGTGCATTGATTGTTATTGCTTCAACATTTTTATATGGATATGAACCGAAACCTGCTTATACTCAAGTTGCTGCTGAAACACATCGAGCCTGAAACTAATTTTCTATGTATCAATAAAAAAGGCAAAATTGTTTACTTTGCCATTTTTTCAAAGATCTTTTTTGTATTAAATTTTTTTGTGTTGTAAATTCTATTTTTGGGTATTAGAATTTTAGAATCTTTAATTATAAAACATTTGTAATAATCTATTTGGAAATAATTAATAAAAAAAACTAACAATAAATAAATGCTCTTTAGTTTTTTTCTGTAGTTTTGTTTCATACCTACAGAGAAAACAAATGTAATTATAGTCTTTTTCGTTAGAAAAAAATAATTTTCATACAGAGGAAAGAAAGAAGGAGGATTAGTAGTCGTGTTATAAAAAATTATGAGCTTTAAAGGTTTTTTGCTTCTTCTTTTTTTTTACGTTTTTTGTTGTGATACATTTTTTAACATTGTTTAAGATGAAAGGCTTTGGACTTGAGTCAGACGTGTGAAACGACAGGTAACGGTAGAAAACTTAGTGAAGCTTCAGCTGGACGTACCATGCTTTCGGCATTTTTGAATAATTTAATTAACCCATAAAAATTCGCAGAGAAATTTTATCTGTTTTAATACCACCATGTAATTCCTTCCGTGAGGCGTGAAAATGAAATTTTTTGTGGAATTATTAATCCGCTGGGATTTGAGGAAGCCATATTTTTTTTATCTTCTAATCAATTTTTTATAGCCATATTCAATATATTTTTTTGCTTGCAAACATCTCAGATTATTGTTGTCATGATTTTGCATGTTCTTTTTGTTAAAAATACTTTTTTTTTACTTTTGAAGTTGTAAAAAGTTGTTGTTTATTGAATGTTTACAAAGCGATGTTTAGTGGTGCATATTTTAATGTTGACGCTTCTCTTTACCCCTTCCGCAATAGTAGTAATAAACATAATTATGTACGTAAGTGTAAATTGATACTTTTTCGTTTTTTAAAGTTTTATGACCGAGTTTTAAAAAATGCTGATGGTATTTTCAAATTTTCAAACACCTTACTTTTTATAAAATTTTTGCAACACAGTTCAATTCATTTTTTAAACACTATTCGCTTTGGATCTAATTGCTTACTTTGAACTTCTTTTTTTTGTTTGTAATATTCTGGCTTAAAGTATTTTTTTTTAAATCCCTTTAATTACGAGTTTGGAAATGATAGAGGAGAAAATGAGGGTGGTTGTAGTAGTTATTCAATGGAATTAGGCGCGATTATATGCATATGGGTTATTTCAAAAGGGGAAATAATTAAACCCCAAAATTATCATCTTTTTTTTCTTCTTCCAGATTTCCTAACTTTAAATGTGAGTTTAATGAAATTTCTAGGCTTTCATTCAAGTTAACTTTTCCAATAAATGAAAGTGTTGATGATGAAAGAAAGTAGTTATAAAGATTATTTAACTTCGAACTTTTTAAAGCTCTTTCTTTGGAAAAAAACTCACCTATCATTATCGTTAATTAAAAGTATAGTATTCTCATCCAAATAAACACACCTTCCATTTTTTTATATTTTTTTGGCTTATTCCGTTTTTCACTTTGAGTTATTAGTATTCCAATTTCAATTTCAGTAGCAGCAAAGATGAGTCCCATTCTACCTACCTTTAGTTTTAGTTTTTTTTTCAAACGAAGCCAAAGTTAATTCTCTTTTTTGCTTTTTTTTTACTTTCAATTTTTATTATTTTTTGTTTTGTTGTTTTCCTGTCGATGAGAAGAAAAAACGGAAGTCTTCAATTTTTTCTTAAGGTTCGTGAGTACCTGAGAGTGTTTATTTTTTAAGTGAATGAAATAAATGCCACTTTTAAAAAAATAATTATGATGGGTGAACCTACGCATTAAAAGATAATTTTTGTAGAAAGTTGTTGCTTGTTTTTACTCTAAAACATGAATGAAAAAAACAAAAAAAAGAGGTGAATGAGGTAGCTAGCCGGAAGTAAAAAAAAGCCACACTTATAGTCAATGGAATTGACGCAGCTGTGGTTTTGGGATCTCTGGGGATTGTTTAAGCCTTACTTTGCTTTATTTTTGATGCAAAAATTAGTGAGTTTTAATTTATTACGTCTTAGCTGTTTTTTTTTCTTTCTTCAAGCTTGTAAAAAGTGAGATGAATTTGCTGTTACATTATTCAGCGAAGATCTAGTTTATAATCCACAAACTTGTTTCAAATTTGTTATGTCATTAATTGTGAATGCAAGTTTCTGCAATGTATTTTTTTTTAACAATTACGATTATATGAAACCAGAAAGACAGACCCTTATTTTCTAATTATTACAAAAAAATATATTATTTTTACTTTTTTGTTTCCCCTGTGATACACCTTTGTATTTTTCTAAACCTTTTAGCATCTCTTTCTACCTACCGTATGTACATATCTGTATTCTTGTCCCATTGTTGGCAAACATCTTTCAACAAAAAAAGCTTTGACTTATTTATTGTTTTTACTACTTTTTTTCTTTCTTATATTTCTAACCTTTAAAAATTCATAAAAACTGGAAGATTATTACCAACAACCAAGAAAATAAAAAATACTTATAATGAAATCTATCAAAGGTTATTAAAGCTTCATTAAACATAGGTTTCTTGCCTTATAAAATGAATTAACTTATGCCCTTTGTTACAATGGTTTCTGATTTTTGACTTTAAATTATCAGACAAAATTTTGATTAATAAAATTCCTTCTTTCATTATTATTTTTTGAATTGGTTTATAATTTTTCTTTATCTTTTATTTCCAAACAATGCATGCATCGTCTGCTTCTTTAGATGGATGAAAAAAGCTTCCTTAATTTGACAACGAAAGAAAAATATTATTAATTTTCTTGTCTATGTCTATGTATGTGTGTTTATCAGACTATAAAGAAGCCGAAGAAAATTACTAAATTTTGAAAAAAAATAGTGCCCTAATTTAAAAATGAAAGCAAAATAAAAAAAAGATTTTTAGACTTTTTTGAAAACGAAGAAGAAGTAAACGACATAACTAACAATAAAAAAGTATTATCGACTTTTCTCATTTTCTATTATATCTTTTTGCAAAATATAAGAATAACTTTCTTGGATTATACGTTTCTTATTAAATTTTTATTTGATGATAAAGAAGGATTTTTTTACCCACTCTCTTTTTTACTTTTGTTTGTTGTTTGTTAATCTGCAACAATAATGATGTTTCTTGGAGGCCATATCTTTTTCCATATCTAACAATGATGATGTCAAATTAAACTCTCACCTAGGGTTGGGGTCGCGACCGATTTTCGAAAATTTCATGGTCGCGACCGGTCGACCGACATCTACAAAACCTTACAAAGTCTTACAAAACTTTGTAAGACTTTGTAATACTTTGTTAAACTTTTGTAAGAGTTTGTAAGGTTTTGTAGCGGTCGCAACTTCGGTCGCGACCAGTCGCAGCAACCTCATCGACCGGTCGCGACCGGTCGAGCGACCATCACCAACCCTACTCTCACCTAAAATATTAATCTTTACGTATTCCTTTTTTTGTTGATTTATAGCCATTCTAATTTATTATATACAATTTTTTACATAATTTATTGGGTATAAAACCATAATATCCATGACAAGATATAAAGTTTTTACGATGTCACATGGCATAAGATTTCGTGGCTTTTGTACGCTTCTTTAATATTTTTCTTTATTACCAAACATAATTGAATTTTTTTAATTAAGTCAAATTTAAAACGATAGAGACTTTATAAGGAGTATTCGGTTACGTCGAGGTGCCAAAATTTGCTCATATAAGAAATTTTTTTCGATTAAAAAGGACAGTAAAAACTACAAAGCAAAATTGTTTCCAAGTTTTTGTTAATTTTAATAAAACTCAAATTTATATTAGTTTGCGAATTTTATAAACTTTTTGAAGGCATCAAGTATTTATTCTCAAAGGAACGTATCGTAATAGTTGTAACACATTTATGTAATTGACGTAATTCGTTAACCTTGTGTTTTAAGTTTTTATAATTATTTCGTTTATTAATTTGTTTCTCGCGAACTTGAATTTATTTTTTATCAAAAAAGTAAAATAATCACTTCAGCTTTCTAAGAAATGTCAAAATCTCGACCTCGATTAAGTGGAATTCAATCAGAACCAAATTCCATTGATTCATCTTCACCGACTTCAAGCCTTTCATCCAAACTTCAACAAGCCGTAGTTATTTCCGGCTCAACCCTTGCTGGTCCAGTTGCAGCAATAAAAGCTCATAAATTTCGTCAACAAGAAACTCATTCAGTTGAATTTCCTAATGTTCCTCCACAACGTGATATAAATCGAAGGTTGGCTGTTGGTAATGCAATTTTAAAAACGACGGGTTTGGCTACAGTATCCGTGGATTCTGAAAAACAATCAAGTTATTTCTCATCAAGGCCTTCAACTTCTGCAAGCGCCATAAGTTCTTCAACCATTCCAATAAGTTTAAGATCCATTTCGACCATCGGAAAGGTATGTGAAAAGTTTAAAAAAACATTGTCCTAAAATTACATAAAAAAATCAAAAGTTTAAAAATATGGTTTAAAGGAACAAGACTATTTGATGCCTTTTCGAAAATTTCGATACTGGGGCTGGGAGGAAGAGTTGGGGCGGCGCGTGTTTGAATTACCGTGTCACCTTCTGTCTTACACGGTAATTCAAACACGCGCCGCCCCAACTCTTCCTCCCAGCCCCAGTATCGAAATTTTCGAAAAGGCATCAAATAGTCTTGTTCCTTTAACAAAAAGTTGAGTTAATGCATAAAAATTTTTGTGGTTTATAAGGCAGTCATTTAGTTAACGATATTACACCTTTTTCTAATCGAGAAAGGGAACTTTAAAGGGAAAATTTCTGAAGTATTATGCACTCGATCGAGCTAAATCAACATATATTATTTCAATTACTTAGGGTGGTTTTCTTAATAGCTTTTGTTTAAGTAAATATTTTTTGTTTAACAAATATGCTTCTTTTTTTTTTGCAAATTCATATTTTTTTTTCTTTATTAGTTTATCCCTCTAATCGAATTTGCAGCCTCAAAGATCTTTAAGAAAAAATCAATGGTATCATTATTTTTCCCTTGTAACCATAAAAATGTATTATATTTACTTAAAAATAAAATTCCTTTAAGTAATGAAAGCTACAGGGATTTAATGGCAAGGGAGGAGGAGGTAAAGGTTATCATCATTTTGTATTTTCGTTAAAAAAAGAAGCTTTCACTCAAATTAAGTATGTTATTTTACTTTTAAAAATGCATAGACAAAAATAGGATTTTAGGAGAATTTGGAAAATATAAAAAATAAAAACAAAAGATCAAATTGAGGGTGGATGAAGGTGGATGGATGGGATAAATCCCAGGAGGGATTTCGCGAATAGATTTCGTTAAATGTCAAGTTTAAATCCGGAGACTATAGAATTCTGAAATGTCAAAATAAATTAACAATCAAATGACTTTCGGCGGGCAACGACGACTACAAAAGCTTAAAAATGTTTTTGTCCAATGAAAAAAAACAAGGTTAACATAAAAAAAAAGGTTGAAGAAGCAAAGCACGTGTTTGTTGTGAACTGTTGTGATGAGCTTTAAAAAATTAAACTTTGAAAATGAAAATGGGGGCAACGCGGCCATTATCAAAGAATTCATTGAAAAGAAAATACGTAGTTAGTTAGTTGAAGATTTTAATCGTTTTTTTACTTTCGCATGATAAAGTGAAGTTTTGTGCTTTTGGCACCGCTTTAAAAATGAGATCTCACACAAAATACATGCTTCGCTTACATAAACTTATGCTTTATTCCTAAATTTGCTTTGGAATTTATAAACCTTAATAAATTTACTAAATTCCTTGGTTTCCATGCAAAAAAATCTTCCAGTTCTTTACAGTATCATTTATTTTATATTTTAATCCATAGGGAGCCTAATCCCCTTTTTTAAATAAAGCTTTACGAGTCAGTCATCTTCCATTTTAATAAAATTATCTTTTAAGAAGTTTCTCCACCAAATATGGTTCTTTGAGTATTTATAATATTTATTTTTTTTTTCTTAATTGAAAAGACCATGCAAAAATGAAAAGGATTAAAAAAGCTTTTAAATAAACTAAGTTTTTAAAATTTAATTTTCGATCATAAAAATGCAATGATCGCTTTAGTCATTCACTAAAAATTACGGTAGTCGATGATAAAACGGAAACGCTTCTAGATTTGTGTAGTGTCAATGTTGGAGTATTTAAAAACGTTAGCTTTTTAAATAAAATAACAACACTTAAAAAGTTTTTTGTAATTTGAATATTATTTTAAAAAAAAGTAATTAAGAGTTATTGAAGAAATAAATTATTATAATTATCGGCTTCACGAGAAAGAAATATACGCCCGCATTTTTTTCTTCATTTTGAGTGTACATGTTTGTTGTAGAAAGAAAAAAAGATAGTAACAAAGCACAAATGCCCAACTTGAATGACGGAAGGTTGGGTGCTCGTGTATTTTTAATTGTTTTGATCATTTTTTAAGAATTTTCTTTTGTTGTAAAATAGAGTCGTACATCCAAAATTTTGGTACTCGTGGCTTTAGATAGGTGAAAGATGCTATTAATTTTAAAGATAGATTTGTTTCAGTTTTCCTTGACCAAAAGTTGTAAGGAGGAGGAGGTGATGCTATTCCGCTGCTTTTCACATGCAAAAAAAAGTTGCATAAAACTAAAACTTGAAAGTTTTCCAAGTTCTTGCCAACAAACTATTATTATTCACTTTTCATAACTTATAATTTTCTTTTTAAAATGCTTTAGTTTATCAAAAAATTTATTGGTTATTTTTCATTTCTTTTTAAGTAGATTTTCTTTCATTAAATACTTTGTGTTTACTTTTTTCCATCAAAAGCTTTTTTACTTTATTGAATGGCGATCCTTTTAATATTTTTTGTATTAGCATTGTTCAAAAACTCTCAATTAATTACATTTTTTTAAACAACAAAAAAATTAAGAATTAAGCTGATTTATTTTTTTGTACTCAAAAGATAAGGGAAAAATATTTATAACTATGGTGTGCTTGATGATAGTAATCCAACATTATGAACTCATGGTTGTTTTTGTTCCACAAATTATTGCTAATAGCATCAAATACACCTGAGTAAAAAAATATTGAGGGAATTAAGCGCCCTTTGTTAAAAAAATGAAGATGAGATTAGTATTGAAATTTTTGGGGCACATATTTGTCACAATTTTTTTTTTCATTATTACTTTTATTTTTTTGATTTAAAGCATGAATGCCTTTTAACATTTTTTTTAAAGAAACAATCAGTTTCTTTCTTTGTCTATGGCATTTTACATTTTTCTTTTGAGACTAGGCAAGAAGCGGCGCTCCGCGCCGCCATGTCTATTAATTAATTTATTTTTTTTACATAAAATTTAGTTTATATATTATTTACAATACAAAAATTTGTAGAATTTTTTATTACATATAACTATTTTATAATTTTAACTTTATAACAAACATATTACATAGAATAAATAAAGGATTTTATTAATAGAAAATTAAGAGAACTTTAAAGTTTGTTTTTGAAAGTTGAGAGAAATTTTGGAGTTGTTTGTTTGAAGTTGATAAAAGTTTTGAAGTTTGTTTTTCGAAGTTGAGAGAAGTTTTGAAGTTAACATAGACTAAAAACAAAACATTATTTTAATAATAATAATAATAATAATAATAATAATAATAATAATAATAATAAACTAACAGTTTCACCAGAATTACACCAACGTAGATAGTGGATAAGCCAGCATAATAAATTTTGAATTGAAATTTTCGTTCATGTATTGAGATCATAATATAATTTTGAGATGGCGAAACAAATTCTGAATTTGAAATAAGCGATCAACAATGAAGAGAATGTCCTAAAAACAAACAAAATAACAAAATAAAATATTAAGAAAAAAAACTTACTGTCCATCAGAATGCCTTCTTGGTATAAAGTTGAATGAATGAATATTTTGTGAGAATAAAGATGCTGCTTGGTGTTTGCTCCTATCTGAAATAAAAAAGAAAATAAATAAAAATAAAATAAAAGACTTACCTCCTGCTCCAACTCTCACCCAACTCCAAAACGCTGCATACCCTGCAGTAGGGGACCACCATAAAGGTGGTTTAAAATAGATCCTCCGAAGAGTTCGTCAATTAAGAAATTGGTTAAGTATAAATAATTTGCCACGTATTTTATAAACTAAAAATTTGCCACCATATCGTTTTTACGCCGCTTTACCTCCTAATTAATTATTTCCTTGTAAACATAATTTTTAACTTTATTATTCATTCGCTGTTGTCCGAAATATATTTTTAATGCAGACCACCTTTTTACTCGAGAACATGCAACGTACATTTGCCCATGATTAAAAACGTCTTTTCGCAAATCAATTCCAACAATTTCAAATGTTTGGCCCTGGCTTTTATTAATGGTCATAGCAAATGCTATTTTCACCGGAAATTGTCTTCGAGCCAATGTGAAGGGATAATTTTCTTCGTTATAAAGTAGAATTCGATGAATCATGACAACGTCACCTTTTTTATCACCAGTTAGAATTTTGCATTGCAATGTATTGTTCATTAAGCCAATAACCAATAGTCTTGTTCCATTGCATAATCCTTCCGTCTGACTAAGATTTCGAATGAGCATAATTACTGTATTTTTTCGTAAACGGAGTTCATGAGGTGGTAATGATGGAGGATTTAAGCTGTTTAAATATTCTTGGGTTAAAAGTTCTTGCAAAGCTTCACCTTCGATTGCCGAATCGATGCTACTATATATTTTTTCGCCTTCTGCAGGTAACATTGCGACTACATCGGTGTTTAATTCATCAACATCTGCATTTCTTGCCGAAAGAATAGCTGAATTTGAAACATCATTAAAACGATTTTGTCTGATTAAATTACCGTATACTTCTTCAACTAAATCGTTTTCAGTAATAAAATCGGTAGGTATTTCAAAATTGTCATTTTCATCGTTTATTTTACCTTCGCCGATTTCTAAAAGATATTTTGCAAATTCAGTTTCTTCAGCATCAGCGCGCATGTTTTGGTGTAATTTAAATTGTTCAAAATTTTTCCATAGGTTGCTGAATTTAATTGATAAATTTACACATTCAGAGCGTGTTCCGTTTTTTCGAACAGGTAATAGTTGACGGAAATCACCACCAAGTACAACAATTTTACCACCAAAAGGTTCATCAATTTTAGTAAAATCCCGTAAAGTTCTATCCATAATTTCAAAAGCATATCGTGGTGCCATTGGGGTTTCATCACAAATGAAAACATCTGTATTTTTCAAATTTTCTGCTTGTTTTGTTTTTGGGGTTAAAATTGAATTTGAGTCCGAATAGAGAGGAACAGGTAACCCAATAGTTTTATGAATAGTTTTTCCACTTGGTAATAAAATTGCAGCAATGCCAGTAAAAGCCATAGTTTGAACTTTTTTACCTTTAAAGCGTAACAAATGCCATAATGTTTTATAAACGTAAGTTTTTCCAGATCCTCCTGGGCCGTCAAGATAATAAAGTTTTTGGGAATTTTCATTCATATTTTCGCTTGCATTTAAAATTTTATTAACAATTTCCTTTTGCTTTTCATTCATGGTGGCATACATTTGTTCGCCGATAGTTTGGTCAAATGAGGGATCATAACAATCATATTCATCGTCGAAATTAATATTTTGATCCATTGTTGGGAAATCGGCTATTGTTTTGTCTTCATTTTCTAATAACCTGATAATTTCTCGATAAGCTTTTTGGATTGCAGTCTCTACGGGCATTGAAATAGCAAAGTCTTCTGCCATGTCTTCTTTGAATTCCTCCCATAAATCTTGTGGCGCTAATGGTGAGCAATGAATTAAAAGTCGGATAAATAAAGAACGCATTTGGTATGGTAACAATGAAACTCGAGCTTCGGAAAGAACACGATACCATTCTTTATCGTCTTCAACCAAACCCAATTCTAAGCAAGCTTCAGTAAAAGTTTGATAAATTTTTTCATCAACAGTTTTCAATTCATCGTAACTTGTTGCACCTTTGACATGATTTAAAAGGATCCGAAGATGGAATAATTCTTGATTTGTGGGAGAAACGGTGTACATTCTGCCGAGATTATTAAAAGCACCTTTACGTGTATTCCATTGAAATTTATTTGTTGTTTTATCTTTACCCCAAGTGAAATGTTCGGGTATTTCGCCATAAAAATAGTCTTTTGCTTTAGGATCTCGTTTGTTCAATTCAAAGTAATCCATTAACATTGTATTTTTATCTAAAGCAGCTTGTAAACCATCAATATTTTCTGCGTCAATAAAATTTACACTTTGTTCATTTGGTAAATGAAGGGGAAGTCGAGTAATAGAATGGCTTTTTCCATGCAATTCGAATTTAAAAATTCTCCAAGCTGCTTCTGCTGCACCCATATAACGGCTATTTAAAAATGATTCACATTCGTCATATTGGACAACACCATCAACAATTTTAATAGCAGCTGCATCATGACCTTTAAAAATGTATTTGTACAAATATTTTACTGCTTTTATGGATGAAACAACTTCAACATTTATATGACAATTCATTAAAAGTAGGAGATTTGGGCAATGAGGAACGACATATTTGTTATCAATGACAAATCCTGAATTTTTTGTAAAGGATGTTCCGTTATCAGGTCTTGCATATGTTGGATAAGCATCTTCATCAAGAGTTGTTTCTTCTTGGAAATTTTTAGGGAAACCTTTTGAACATTTTCCATCTTTTTCACATCGAAAACCGCAAGGCCCATGAATCATGTGAGTTGAAACTAAATTGAACAAATTTGGGAATTTTTCTTGATCAGGTAATTGTGCACTTATATATCGATTAATTACTTCAGCTGTTCGCATTTTATAGTCACCTTCCAAAGTTACCAACAAATGAGCATGTGGAAGGCCTCTTTTTTGGAATTCAATAGTATAAACGTAAGCTTTACACTCACCAAAATAACCCTTTTTTTCAATCAAATCGACAACGAAATTTAATTTTTGTTTAAATACTCTTGCAATGAGATC
Organism: Panagrolaimus kolymaensis; assembly: GCA_028622995.1. Taxonomy (NCBI): domain Eukaryota; kingdom Metazoa; phylum Nematoda; class Chromadorea; order Rhabditida; family Panagrolaimidae; genus Panagrolaimus; species Panagrolaimus kolymaensis. The sequence goes on from JAJQJQ010000023.1 coordinate 1,306,163, forward strand.
AGGTCTATCGGCAGATGTTTGTCCTGGTAAAAGATTTTCAACGATTTCGGGCCAATTTGGATTGCAAGTCATCGTAACAAACAAATCGGGTTTTCCAAGTCGGCGAACAATAGCCATTGCATCTTGATAAACTTGTTCCATATAACGGGGTGATCCTGTATGAGTTGATGGTAAGATTATTTTGGTACCAATGGAATTTGCATTGTTATCTATTTGGTGTTTTTTCATGAATGCATCAATATTCGCATAACTGTCGCGGTAAATTTTATTTTGATTTTTTCGAAGGTATTCAACTCTTTCTTTGATAATTTTTAAAGCTGTGTCAACTAACCATTGTTGAAAAAGACGACCACCATGTAAAACTGCATTGAATTCACCGTCTCGGATAGAAATTTTAAATTTGGCGTAAGCGCCGCGAGTCAAGTTTTCATTTTTCTTACCAAATAATTTTTTCATTTCATGGTGCCATATAGGTTGACCGTAAGGGAAGAAAATGGGATAAAGCCATGGTTCAACATTTTTATCCAATGCATTTACAGTTTTTAAATGACGACCTTCTTTATCGTAAATTGTAACGTATGAATCGGGGATTTCGCCGTCATCCGATGTAGCAAAAACTGCAGCAACTTCATTTGATGTTTGCAAATTAAAACGGCGTGGATCGACACCTTTTTTAAGACTAAAATGCATTGATAAATTTAAAGGTGGAGTTCCATTTTGAGCAGCCAAACTTTGTTGCATTTCATATTGCTCATACATCATTTTAAAAGCTTGGGCGTGACAATTTATTTGGCTCAAGGTAACCGACAAAATTTTAGTGATTTCGGTATTGAGATTTGAAAAAGTTTGTAAACGGGTTTCTGCTGCTTCAAGTGGATCTGTAAAATATAGTTGTCCGTATGATTTAGGTTCATTTTCGGCATTTCTAAGGGCTGTGTTGATTTGATTATAAACTTGTCCTTGAACAACGAATGAATAAGGCCCTGGACGATTAATTCCAAATTTTACAATATCTGCATTAAATGAAGCAAAAGCATGTACGCTGTTATATAACCGAATATTATCTCTGAATTCTTTAATATCGAAAAGCTTTTTAAGTTCTTCAGGGTAAGGAAGTTCAGCTGATAAACTTAAGCTACTACCATGTTGACAACATAAGCTAAAAGATAAACCTTTATTGCTAACCTTTTCATTTTCAAAATGTTTTGAGCTACAATGGGTGCATTCAAAGTTCATGGGTCCAAGATAATGTTGTTGCGTATCATCGTCAATTTCTTTGCCTCCTGCAGCTAATTGATTTTTTGGTCTACGTTTATTTCTCATGGCAGTTTTATTTTGTTGGTTTCTTTCAGTTATTTCAGCTTCAGACAGTGTTAATCTTTTATTTTGCATATGATTACGCATGCTTTCATTTTCAGCCTCTTTTTCAGCTTCTGATAAAGTGGATCTTCTCTCTTGCAACCGTTTTTTTTCATCTTGTTTCTGTTCCTCTGGCATATTTGATCTACGGTTTTTATCATACTCAGCTCTACGTCTTTTTAGATCAGCTTGATGAATAGCTTCTTGCGAAGCAGTTCTTTTTATAGGTTTCCTTCCCATTGGTTAAACAAAAGTAAGACAAAAAAATAAAAAGAATAAAGATATATAAATTCTCCCGAAAGAGTTAATGCTTAAGATCACCGAAGTTACCTCAAGGTAGTGCTTAAGACCGCCGAAGAGATCCCAAGGTATGAATGGTTTTAAGGCCCAAGTTACCTTTAAAAACAAAATTTCGTTTGATAGCAAAATCAGGTTTTTGCTGTGAGCTATTAGCAAGAGAGCTTCAAGGTCACCGTTTGCGAGCAAGTTTGCAAAATTTATTTGAAGCTTTTTGCTTCTGCGCTTTTATTGGGTTTTTAAGTATATGCAAATTAAATTCAAATAGGCGTATGAAAAAAGTTTTACTATTTTTTATTTTCATTCAAATTATAATTAGGTTTTCTTCCTTTAGATGAAACATTTGCAAGTGGATTGGATCCTTTGGGTATATTTGGATCTTTCTTTGGATCTTGGATCTTTTAGCATATTTGGATCTTTTAGTATATTTGGATACCTCACATTCAACCGCCGCTCATCATCGCTTCGTTTTTATGCAATGAAAATTTCTTACTTTGAGGTTTCATTCAAATATTATGTAAATTTTTTTCATTTATTTTTCATTTTCCCATGGAAGATTTCCATGTGAGTACAAACACACACTCAAAATTACTAGGAAGGACTGCAGCTTTTTTTGAAATTGAGTTTATTGAGTTCAAAAATGCTAAATCTTTTAAGCAAAAATAGTTAAAAGAATTCAATTTTGGCTAATTTATAGATTTCATGCAATGATAAGCTTTTGAAAAATATTTATATTAAGCCAGCATACTGTAGCCTCATTGCCTTCAACAAAATATTGTTTAAAAAACATGAACGCTAGTATTATAAAGATCTTAGTTGGATTATGATTTCATTTTTTAATATATAAAGTTTGGGTTGTTTGAAAAACAGTTTCCTCAACAAAGTTTGAAGAATAAAAAAATTAGTTATCAAAGTTCTGAACATTATAAAACTAGGATCAGATAAATTTTGATTTTGCATCGCCCTAAAACGTACGATAAATTACTAATAATTCAGCTAAAGAATTCTTCGCTATTGTTTATTTTACGTATGACTAACAACATAAAGCTGACTGATACAGTATCTCTTTCCTTTTCTGTTTTCTTCAAAAGTATTTTTGTTCATTTGGACTATTACTGACTTTTTTTCTTACCTTTGTTTAATATATTTTTTCAAAATAGCCATCTTTATTTCAAGAAATAATTTTAAAAATTTATTTTTTTGCGACAATTATTTTGTCAATTATCTGCCTCTAAATATTTTAATATTTTACAAAAAAAGGTTTTCTAATTAAAATAATTTTTCAAACTTATATCTCAAATTATAAAAATTAAAGAGTATATTTAAAGTAATTTTTAGTACATAGTTTCAAGTTCAGTGGACCTAAAATTGTTCCCGCCTATTTTTAGTTGAAACTCTGCTTTAGCTTATTCAGCAATTAATAGACTTTTGTTTTAAAGCTTTCACAGTCGTATGCTTCAATGAAAGCGAACTTTACTTGTTTACTTTTTATTTTAGCTTTTAAGATTATACACAAATAAAGCTTTAGATTTTCTTATCTTTGTAAGTACTGTATCTCCCGCTTTTTTTCTTCATAAATGCTAAATTTCTCTTATAAATCTGGATGTAGTAGTATTGCAAATAGTTTATTTTTGAAACCTTAGAAATAATTTTGTATTTTGAACAGATAATTTTAAAATGTTTATAAAAAACAACGACTTTACTATTGTTTTTTTCATAAAAAAAGAGATGTTTGTCTAATAAAAAAAATTTTTATCCTAAAAAAGTAAACAAAATTAGTAAAATTGTAGGATTAGAATTGTTTGTTTTTACATAACTCGTCGTATTTGAAGTTTTAGCGATTTATTTAAAATAATAATTCAAATCTTTGGATTCACTTTATATCGGCAAATTCAATATTTGAACTTTGAAGAAGCCATAGAGAGATAATACGATAGTTGCTCGCTTGGCTTCCAACCGGTATATTATTCTTTTTGCTTGTTTCTGTGTTTTTATTTTTTATCTCCAAAAAAAATATATCACTTAAAAGGCTTTAATAGGAATTTGATTTAATAAAAAAGCAATTAACTTTTCACACTTTTTTTTAACAAGAAGGATGTGACTCCTAGACTTTCTTTTGTGGTTACATGGTGGATTTCCTCATTAACTAATGGCTTTTTTTCAATTTATTTTTTTTTCTTCTCTCTTTCAAATAAATATTTAATCCTTCTATCCATAACAACAAGGAGAATATTTTTTGTTTTTTTCATTCGTGAAAATTCCTTAATCCGATGGATTTGAAAATAAAATTCCTTAAAAGATTATTATCAAAAGAAAGAAGGTGGACTCTTTCATATTTGTTTGCCTGCCCCTTAGCTGCTTTTTTGCCCTGCCCTGCTCAATACCTATATAAAAGAACGTGAATTCTGCCATTTTCTCTTTACTTTCTTTCTTTAATTTTTTTTGTTACCTTTGAAGGAAAGCCGGATAAAAAAAAATAAGAATAAGGATGACTTTGGCTTCTGAAAAACCTTATCCCGCTCCATCGCCAGGTTATGAAGAATCTTTATCATCTTCGTTGGAATCCCTCGAATTGAGGAATAATCAAAAGATGTCAGCTGAAAGCGATGAAAGTGGAATCGCTACTTCGATATCGTCTGCTTCAACCACTTCGAAACCTTTTCCTAAAAGCATGGCAGCTTCCATTGCTGCAAGACATAAATTTGAAAAGGTTTGATATCTTTGTGGATTGGCTTTTGGGGTTCTTAAAAATTATACACTTTTGAAGTAAATGAGCTTCATCTTTGCTTAGAAATTCTAACATTGAGCGATTTGGAAAATCCTGTTTGAGTAACATGTGAAAAAAACTTAAAAATTATGACATTTAACAAATACAAAAATTCAAACTTTTTCAAAAATCCACATTCTTACAATTCCATTTTTTAGGCACCAACTCTCACGTGCTCTTCATCCGAAGATCATCCATCCGATGATATTCCTCGCCATGCTTCAACATCCTCCCTTCCAGCCTTTCCAGTCCCATCACAATCCTTGTATGAAAAAACTAAACTTCAACTTGAAGAGGATGAAGCAGTTCAACGTGAAATATCCCTTGGTAAAAGGATAGGCTTTTACCGATTAGGAAAAGAATTGGGAGCTGGAAATTTTTCTAAAGTTAAGCTTGGAATTCATTGTTTAACAAAAGAAAAAGTAGCTGTAAAAATTATGGATAAATCTAAAATGGATCAAAAAGCTCAACGACTTCTTTCACGAGAAATCGTTTCAATGGAATTATTACATCATCCAAACGTAATACGACTTTTTGAAGTGATCGAAACCCTTTCAAAAGTTTATTTAATGATGGAATATGCCGCCGGTGGAGAACTTTATACATATGTTCATGAAAATGGAAAATTAACGGAAGAAACAGCAAAACCTATTTTTGCTCAACTTGTATCAGCTGTGGCCCATTTAGTAAGTTAATGTATATTTTTCTTTCCCACTTTAACGACTTTTCGCATTTACCTAAATTTTTTGTCATATTGATTTCTCCAAAAAAAACTTTACAAATTTGTCATTTTTTCTCCCCGGTTGATTCAATTCATATTGAAGCTTTATGGATACATTTTGAGTAATGAAAACGTCAATGTTTAATACCATTTGAAATTGACATCAAATCATAGTTAAAATTATAGAATTTTTATATTTTTCGATTTATTCTCTTAAAATATAAATATTACGCATTAGCTTAGGGTTACTCACTCACTTCCATATGACCATAGATAACAACAGATATATGAGCCAATGTGTTTTAATCCTAAAAGATTTTATTTTGGTGTCTTCTTTGACTTGCTTAAATATTATCTCTTTGGTAGCTAAAAACATGAAGTTTCAAATGTTTAATGCCTTTTTAATAAATCCATTATCCTTTAAAAATGGAAAAAGCAGATTTGTGAAAAGAAGCAGAAGTAAAAAAAAACGAAAACTTTGCACTCTTTGTAGCTTCCTTCTTCTTCTTTTTTTTGATGCTGCTGTTAAAACTTATTTATTCTTTTTATTTTATAATTCTTTAATAGATGCTAGGTAGCTATTAAAACAATAATTAACTGTCAAAAAAGGAACCAAAAAAAAAGTACGAAATAATTGTTTTTGATGACGAAAAAAGAGTGTTACTGTAGTTAGTTAAAGATATCACCATCTTCTTTTAAAATAATCCTTTCTTTGTGAATAAACTTTTGCTAATTACCATTCTAATTTTAGCACGCTAAAGGCATCGTTCATAGAGATATCAAAGCTGAAAATGTAATTTTTTCTCAACCTGGATGGATTAAACTCGCTGATTTTGGATTTTCATGCAAATACGAGGATGATACCCATTTAACCACCTTTTGTGGTTCACCTCCATATGCTGCTCCTGAACTCTTTCGCGATCCAAATTATTTAGGCCCAATGGTCGATGTTTGGGCTTTAGGAGTAACACTTTATTTTATGCTTGTTGGAGTTACACCATTTCGAGGCGAAACAGTACAAATCCTCAAAACAAACATTATGAAAGGCACATATACGGTGCCTGAATATGTCAGTGGTTTTGCACAATATGTTATTCAACGGCTCCTTTGTATGGAACCACTCAAACGAGCTTCAGTGATTGATATAAAAGTAAGCAAGAAAAAATTTCGAAATCAACCATGTGAAAACGATGTGTTTGTTTTAGAAAATGTATTGGTTGAGTCAAAGCAAATTCCCTGATTCATATCTTCAAATTTCAATAACCCCTAATGAAAAGAGCTTGAAAACAGATCAAACAGAAAGAGAAGTTTGGGAAAAATTAAAAGACATCGGAATTGATGATGAAATGATCCGATCAGCTGCTGGTAAAGGAGCCAAAGATGCTATTATTGGAACCTATCGAATTATTTTATACCAATGTCAAGCACCCGAACATGAAAAAGAAAGGAATAAGGTTAGTAGTGAAGAAAAAAAAGTAATGTGGAAATGCATATTTTTGCAAAGTTTCTTTCAACTTCAAAATCCTCCACGAAACCATAAGAATTAACTAATTGCCATACTTTTATTTTAGGTCAGAGATCATGTTCATCGTATAGCAGAAAGAAATAAACGGGCAGAAGAGCAGTTCAATAATCGAAGCAAAACATGCACAATAATTTAATCCGGTGAAAGCATAAAAAATTTGCCTTTTTTTCTTAATAAAGTTCAAAAAATGTTTTTTCTAAAAACAGAAATGTTTTAAAAAAGTACTAATATTTTTTATTATTGTTTTAAGATTAATAAAAATTTATTTAAAATTTTATACACAAACATAAATACAAAAAAAAGATTCAAAGATTAACGACGTGTTGTGCCACCAAAGCTTGTTGAGGTATGAGTTGATGCTGAACGAGATGATGAAGGTCCAGAATGTTGATAAGAAGATTGATAATTTGATGATGACGATGAACCAAAACCAGTATCACGATCGAATTGAGTTTGTCCACCACCGCCCCATCCATAACCTCTTCGTCGATAAGCTCCTTCATTTCTGTTTCCACGATTTCCAAAAAAGTATCCACCAAGAGCACCAAGTCCCATACCAGTAAAGAATCCTGGGCCACCACCACCAGCAGCTGGTGCACCCGTAGTTGTTGAAGATGCTCCTTTCGTTGCTTCATCATATGATGGTGGGTAAGCTCTGAATCCAGGTGGAGGAGGATTTCCACCACCGCCGCCACCTCCAGGAGGAAATCCGGGACCAATTCCACCATGTCCACGATTTCTATCACCTTCATTTCCTGGTCGTGGACCACTTAATGTGAGGTAAAGAAGATAAATAACGAAGCATACAATTCCAAAATAAATAATCCCTAACCAGTTTACACTAAAGACATAAAAAATTAGTTAAAAGATAACAGGAAACGTTTAAATGACTCACTGATATTCATTATCTTCATAAGGCGCTGATGGAGTTCTTTTAGCATATGAGGCGGAACCAAGAGGAGCAGCATTGAGTTCATATTCAAGTCCACAACTACCAGCAAGAATAAATGGATCATCTGGGTAATCAAATCCTTCACAAGTAACAGATATCTAAAAAGAATTATTATTAAAACCAGAAATTTAATAATAAGAGAAACTATTTTATGATAAGGTAATGACAAAAACTTACTCTTCCAAATTCATATTCTTTTGGCATTGAAGCTTTGCATTCCCATTGAACATCACGTCCATCAAATCCTTTATTGTAACATTGAACAACAGCAGGAGCATATTGTCCTTGAGCTGAACCACCAACACATCTCAATTGTGGCACAGGTTGACTTCTTCGTCCTTGAGTATATTGACCTCGTTGTAACGTTAATGTTTGAATATCTGTCAGTTGAACTTTACTATGTGCTGATACTGAAAATTTTATAAAACTTTGAAATTAATAAATAAAAAATATAACTTACTTGAAGAAAATAAAACAAGGAATGAAAGGAGAAATAATATTTTATGCTTCATTGAAGTCTCCTTGTATCAGTAAAATAAAAATACTTTAGTAAAAAACAACGTTGACTTCGATGAATTTTTCTTTTAAAATGGTCGAACAACTGTTTAGAAAAATGGAAAGTTTCAAAATTTTCGAATAACCCTCGTCAGCAATTGGCCAAAAGAGGTTCACATCAACCATGGCATCTTACAACGAATGCGAACCACGAACATCGTTTGCTTTTTTGAATTTTTTATTACTGCAAAAACCATTTTTTTGATAAAGTATTCAATTCAATACCATCGATAATTATATTTAGATAACCTTTATCGAAATGTAAATGAATTTTATTTATGTTGGCACCACCATCATCACATGTCCTAATACAAACAATACAGTTATAAATGAAGCCTGAAAATCGTGCTAGACCTTCATCATTTTGTTGTGCGTCCACTTTAACATTAATTTTTTTATTACTCAGCATTGGTTTACTTGCTTCATACTTTTTTATTGATTTTAATGATGTTGGTGATACAGAATATTCAACCATTTCCTTCACTGCAAGATATTCATTGGATGAAATGCGATCGTTTGCTTATAAAAATAGTTTATCTAAAAATTATAAACCAAGTTTGTATGTGAAATGGAATTTATCGTTCAATCGAATATTTGAAGATTCTGAAAATAGGTTAGCTTTGCCCTTTTTATTATTCTTTCTAATTTATTGTTTTCAGGTTTGATATCAATAATAACGACGTCATTGTATTCTTGCATATTCAAAAAACAGCTGGAACAAGTTTTGAAAGATTTTTGGTTAAATATTTAAATATTTCACGACCATGTGTTTGTAATGTTGGTAAAAAGCGTTGCACATGTTTGAGACCTAATTCACGTAAAGAACAATGGTTATTTTCTCGTTATTCAACTGGATGGGCTTGTGGGCTTCATGCAGATTATACAGAACTTTCAAGCTCGGGTTGTGTTGATAGAGTTCTTGATAAAAAAGAAGGACAACATCAGAAGCGTAGATATTTTTATACAACCTTTCTTCGAGAACCCATCGCAAGATTCATAAGTGAATATCGTCATGTTGAAAGAGGTGCTACATGGCTTGCAAGTAGGCATGTTTGCAATGGTAAACCTCCAACACCCGAGCAATTACCAATGTGTTTTGATCCTGAAGTTGGATGGGATGGCGTGGAAATGGAAGAATTTCTTTCATGTCCATACAATTTAGCTTTTAATCGTCAAACCCGAATGCTCGCGGATTTAACATTAGTTAATTGTTATGATACATCATCGACGATGAATTCAACAATGCGAGACAAAATTATGTTTGAAAGTGCTAAAAATAATCTAAGAAATTTGGCATATTTTGGGTTGAAAGAAAAAATGGAAGAAAGTCAATTTATTTTTGAGAAAACTTTTCAAATGACGTTAGTTTTATCTTTCTTTGATGCATTCCTTATTATATAATAAATCCCTTTTAAGTTTTACTCGAAAGCTTGCTGAATGGAATAAATCAAAATCCCATGATACTCCATTGACAGAAACAGAAATGCGAGTTATTCGAGAAAAGAATCATCTCGATATTCAACTTTATGAGTTCGCTGTAAAATTATTCAATAAACGATTGGAATTGATTCGTAATGGTGGTGAATCAAAAGAAATTCGTCCAAAGCCTATTGTTTATTTCAAATCAGAAGATGGAGAAGAAGCAGACGATGATAATGATGAAAGCTCAGAATATACAGATTCTTCATTCATGCATGATTTGATTAATAGCAATGAATCTTATGAGAGGCCTTAAATTTTTATTTAGCTATATTAAAAAATCAGAAAATCACTAAAAAATTTAAATCTGTGCACATAATTTGCTTTTCTCAACTAAAAATTTATCGCAAACAACAAACTTGCCTCTAAACTGACTTCCATTGATCGCCCTTCCTTCTTTGAAATTTTCAAATGCTTTTTCCCATGAACTTTTCATGTCTTTCTTACTCTGCATTTATTCTTGCCGCCAGAATCATGAACAAAGATAAAAAAAATTTCGTTTTCACAATTTTAGTCTTAGCTCCTCTCTTCATAAACGCTCTTGCCGTATCTCATTAATTTATAGCACACAGGTATCACAAATTTTATTTAAAATTTTTTCTTTAGTTTTGCTCAATTTTTTACTTATTGTTGCTGTTGCAATTTTTTTAATAAGGATCTCGTAATAATGGTGCTTTTCGCTTTGCCTTAAATTAATTTGTAAATAAAAAAATAATTTTGTAAGAAATTTACTCGAATTATTTGGTTAACCAAACCACTTTATTTTTTTGTTTTTAAACTTTACCCACGCTGGATTTTTTTAAGTTTAGAAATAATGTTGCAAAGAAGTAAAACCGTTGGTATCTTGGATAAATCCTTATCAAAAGGAAAAACGGAAATAAATTTATCAACTTATGCTTTACTTTTCGCTGAAATGGTTCGATATGCTCAGAATAAAGTGAATACTGTACAAGAACTTCAAGAAAAGTAAGTTGATTTCATATTTATCTTCAAAAACTTACCATCACTATATTTTTTAGGTTAGCAGATTATGGTAAATTCGTTGGTGTTCGATTGCTTGATTTGATTGTTTTACGCGAAAAGAGCTATAAACGCGATACGAAGCTTCTAAATATGCTTATGTTTGTGAAAGGTACTGTATGGAAGAATTTGTTTAACAAAGAAGCCGATAAACTTGAAAGAAGCAATGATGATCCTTGTAAATGTAAGTTTGTTTTACATTATTTAAAAGCTAACCTTTTCCACTGCTTTTGTTTCAGATTTCCTAATCGAAAAAGATCCTCTTGTAAATACATTCATTTCGCTACCAAAAGATAAAAGTAATCTCAATTGTGCATGGTTTATTGCGGGCATCGTTGAGGCTTTTCTAACGGTAAATTTTGTTTTAACATTGATTATTGGTTAATAAACATATTTTTTTAGGAAAGCAACTTTCCATGTAAAGTCTCAGCACATTGGCACAAAGGAACTGCTTATATGATTGAATTCGATCAAGAAGTCATTGCAAGAGAGAATGCACTATTGGAATCAAATCGATAACTATTTTTTATTTGTATTTTTTACTATGTATGTATGTATTAAGAGTGTTACACAAAAATGTTGAATCTCGAATCCAAAACATTTTTTTTTACTATGTATGGCAATTTAGGCTAAAAGCGAAAGTTTTGTTTTGAATGAAAGAAACTTTTGCTAATTTTGTTTTTGGAGCGAAAGAATACTGTAGAAGCCGCTGTATGCATTCGCGCCTTTTCTGTTTCTTGTCTTTACAATTTCCATTTTCAAAAAATCATTGTTCATTCTTCGAAGCTTCAACATTTTGGTGTAACACTCTGCTCTCCATCTCTCTCTCTTATTTGCATATTTACTTTCACATTATTTATCTGTTCTCTTTTATGAAAGTGTTTTTTGCTTGTTTGATGAAATAATAACTGATTTCTTACTTACCTTGTGGATGGATGATTTTGAAGCGTTATCTGCGCTTCATCAATACTTATATTTGATTGTTCTTAAGTCATGCCTATACAAACATATCCAGCATTTGTTCCACAATCACCTCGTATGTGGCGTCATTCTCTTCGTGCTTTACCAACATGTCGTGGAGCTGGTGCCAAAGTCAATTATGGTCATATTGTACCGCAAACTTCTCACTCTCCTGCTGCAAAATTCAACCATCTTCCAACTACTGATATTCCAAAACTCACTGATTTTCAAAATCATAACAAAAAACACCAAGATGATGAACTTCGTAAAGAAATTGAACTTGTCTCACCAAAAATTCATCGACACCTCTTTCCTAATGTTCTCAACAGTGATGTACAACCAGAAATTCTTGATGATATGCTAGCATCGATTGTGCTTCCTGAATTACATGAATCTGTGGAAAAAGAAGGTTTAATGGCACATTTTGATGAAATTGGAAGGGCGCAGTTTGCAAGGTAATTTTATTTGTAAATTTAAACGAAAAAGATAACTTTTGTTACATGGAAAGAGTTGTGTCTTTTTTAAACCTCTCATTTATTAACAAGAGCTCTGTTTTTATGTAATTCTTCTCTAACCAAATCTAACTTATTTCACTATTTTTAGTTATGAAGAACTTCTCGACGTGGGTGCCAAGATTGAACATGCACCAAAAATGCCAAAAGAATGGATTTTCTCATCTGGTTGGACAAAATATGATTCACAAACTGGAGCATCTGAAGCTGTACCATTTCCTGATGAAAAAGTTCTTTTCTTCGATGTTGAAGTTTGTGTTCCAGAAAGTAAACTTGCTTGTTTAGCAATTGCAATGTCTCCAACTTCATGGTATTCTTGGTGTAGCGATAGATTGGTCAACAATTCAGAAGTTCCAAAGTATACAAGATTAGAACATATGATACCATTAGAACCTCCAGATGGAACAAAAACTCCTAAAATTGTTATCGGACACAATGTGGGATTTGATCGTGCAAGAGTCCGTGAACAATACTATCAAGAGGTTTGTTTATTTCTTGATTATTGCTTACATAAAGTTATCTTATTGATTTGTTTCAGAAAACTGCAACACGATTTTGGGATACAATGTCTATGAACATCGCTGTATTTGGTATGGCAGAACATCAACGACTGATTTATGAAACAACTGATTTAAAAGAAGATTTTGATAAAACAAATAGATGGGTTGGAGCTTGGCGTTCTCGTGTTTCAAAAAATTCTCTTGGAGCTGTTCATGCTAAACTCTGTGGGGATTCAACTAAACTTCAACTCAATAAATCTATGCAAGATGTCTTCGTAAAAGAAAATATTGATACAATTCGCGAACATTTCCAAGCACTGACAACGTATTGCGCTGAAGACGTTCAAGCAACTTTCGAAGTCTTTCAAAAACTTTATCCTATATTTCGAGAAAGGTATAAGCTTTAATTAATATTTTCTGGTTTTATTCTTTCTTTTTTTAGGTTTCCTCATCCTATCACTTATGTTGGAATGATGGAAATGGGTTCTGCTTATCTTCCAATCACCGACAATTGGCGTCTCTTTTATGACAAATGTAATGAAGAAACTTCTGAAAGAAATAACAAAGCTGCTCGTAGCCTAGCTCAAGCAAGCTTACAAGTTGTGAAAGAATTGTCTGCTTCAGATGTTTACTCGAATGATCCATGGATGTGGATTTGTGATTGGTCATTGCATAAGAAGTTATTCAAACCGAAGTGGTATCTAAACTTGTTCAAAACAAACGAAAAGAGCTCTCAAACTGATGACATTTCTTCGACAGATATAAAATTCAAATGTCGTGATGTTCCACGTGTTTTTGGGATTTGCTATGGACCATTCCCGTTACATTATAAATCTGATTTTGGATGGGGTTATCTTGTTCCAAATGCAGAAAGAAGTCGGGAATATTCTGATACTGAAAATGTGAAAGTCAGACGTGGTGACGTTGTTATGATTCCGAATAAGTAAGTCCTCACTTTACAATATTTGATTTCATAGAAACATTTATTTTTAGATCAATTATGGAACTTATTGAAAAAAATCGTGCTAAAGGTTTCCCTGAACTTCCATTACCATCTGTTTCCGAAGCAAAAGTTGGCATATTCGATTTTTATCGTTTACCTCATCCTAACAAACCTGGTCAAAATGTTGGAAGTCCTTTTACCAAAGATTATATTGATGAATTTGAAGCAGAACTTTTTCGAGCAACAAGACATTCTGAAGCTTTATCTGATTATTTGTCAATTTTACGTTCTACCAGGTTTTGGGACAATTACAAAGAAAGATTTCAAGATGAAATTACTGTCTGGTTTGACGATGATGCGAAGATTGGAGCTATCGCACCTGCAATCATTCCAGCTGGTACAATTACTCGTCGTGCAACTCATAAATTATGGCTTACATCAACAAGTCCTAAAGAAGGTGTAATTGGAACTGATATGAAATCCATGGTTCAATGCACGGATGGATGGAAGATTGTTGGTGCAGATGTTGATTCTCAAGAACAATGGTATGTTTATAAATTTAGCTTTTTATTGTAACAAAGTTTTTTTAGGCTTGCCGCATTGCTTGGTGATGTTGTAACAGGAAAAGGACAAGCTGGTGCCACACCTTTTGCTCAAATGCTTCTTGCTGGTTCTAAAGCTGATAAATCTGATTTACATTCCGTTAGTTTTTTATATTTATTTAATAATTTCATAGCTTTATCCTTACATTTATTTTTTTAGGTTGTCGCAAAACAAGTTGGAATTAGTCGGGATCATGCAAAAGTTCTAAATTATGCTCGACTTTATGGTGCAGGAAAATCTCATGCTGTTCAATTTTTAAAACAGAATGCAATTGGTGAGCAAGCAGCAAGAACTTTTAGTGACAAACTGTTTTCAACCACCAAAGGTACCGACAGAATGTTAGTTGGTTAATTTAAAAGATGAATTGTTATTGATAATTATTGTTTTAGGTATTACGAGTTAAATCCAAAATTGAAGAATGATTTCCTCAAATTCATTAAAGAAGAATGTCCTGTGAAATACCGTGATCAACACATTGTACATGATGGCCGCATCTTTCTTCAAACCTATACTCATACGGATGGACAACAATCATTCCTCTTTGAGGACTATATGAAGTCTAAAGAAAGTAAAGAACACAAATCTTACATGTCATTAACGGATTACGTTGTATTCTTGGTTAAACTTTATCCAAATTATCCTCAAAAAATTTCACTCTTCAAAGATGGATTGTAAGTTTTCTTATTCATTTTTTAACCCATTTATTTCATATTGTTTAGTGAATCTGATACTTTTAATTTCCTTGAAATTAAAGCACTTGAAGATAGTCCTCGAACTCCAATCCTTGGTTGTCGTCTTAGTCAAGCTCTTGAAGCCTTACCAGAGGGTGTGCCAGATGCTGAATTATTCCGTCAAAAATACAAGCGTACTGTTATCAATTGGGTTATTCAATCAACAGCTGTTGATTTTCTTCATATGCTTCTTGTCTGTATGAAATGGTTATGTGAAAAATATGAAATTAAAGCAAGATTCGTTTTAAGTATTCATGATGAAGTGAGTTTTTTTCTTCTTCGGCATGCTTATAAAGTACTTTGTTAACATGAATGATACTTTAGATTCGATACTTGGTTGCTGATGAAGATAAATATCGTTGTGCTCTTGCTTTAACCCTTTCAAATATGTATGTTCGTGCAGCAATTTCTCAAAAACTTGGAATCAATCAACTACCAAAATCTATTGCATTCTTCTCTCAAGTTGATATTGATACTGTATTGCGAAAAGAAGTGGATCAAAAGTGTACAACTCCTGATGGTCGTGTTATTCCTCCTGGTGATGCATTGGATATGAAACAAATTATTGAAAAAACTCATGGCACTCTTGAAAAGCAAACATCTCCTCCTGTCTAATTACCTGATAGCTTTGTGTTAGATTTAGTCTTAGCTCATGTATTTGTTTAATCTTTGTCTATTTGTAAATAATCGTTCTTTAATTTTCCATCGACACTCTTTGTTTTCTTATGATACTCGAATTTTGCCATTGCAATTAATTAAACCGGTTATAATTGTTATTACTTTTTTACTGTATGTTGTTATTCAGTTTTTGTTTTCTTATCATAATTTTAACATAAATATGAAGCATTTTTATAAATTGTTTTCACACTTGTTAGTTTCATTATGTGTTGAGAGCTTAAATTTAAATCGAATACATCATTCATGGTCTTTTCACGTTGAAGAAAGTAAATCTTTTTTTTGGTCGGAATTAGAAAAACTTTAAGCCTGTTAAAACTCATCAGCTAACTAACAGAGAACAGGAACAAAGCCTTCTAAAAAATCGTTTTTACAAGTTGAACTGATTTTAGATAAACTAGTCGTATCTTTGCCTAACTAATGAATCATATTTTTAATAACTTAGATTACCATGTCCAAAACTTTTATGTAAAAGCAAGTGCGCTTTTTATAATCTTTCACTTGCCTTCGTAGTTGCTATTTTGAAACATATTGTTAAATAGAAGAACTCGACAAATTTCGCAATGCTAGCAAAAAACTATTCACTTAGCAAGAATTAACTCCAAAAACACACTATTTTCACGTTTTTTTACTTTAGAAAAAAGCCAACAGGCTAAAAAAACATATAATAAGGTAAAAAAATTCACAAATAAAACAGCACAAACAAAAAAACAAAATCGAGAAAAGTATTATAAATAGAATTCTTTCATAACACCAAATTTCTTTGTTTGAAAGACATTTCGAATTGCTCGATCAAGATCTTCCATACATACAACTTTGCGATGAGCTTGAAGAGCTTGCATACCAGCTTCAGTACAAATAGCCTGAAAAACAAAGATATAAGCAACTTCGAAAGAAACAAAACTAATTACTGTTACTTGCAACAACAAAAAACAAACTTACACGACAATCAGCACCAGAAATTTCACGTTCTTTAATCATAATCTTTTCAAATTTGAAATCCTTTGCAAGAGTCATACCAGAAGTGTGGATATTGAAAATTTTAAGTTTTGTCTTTTCATCAGGCTTTGGCAATTCAATTTTGCGATCAATTCTTCCAGGACAAATTAGAGCAGGATCAAGAGAATCAATACGATTGGTAGCCAAAATAATTTTGACATCCCCACGAGATTCAAAACCATCCAATTGATTTAATAGTTCGAGTAAAGTTCTTAGGACTTCTTGTTCTCCATGAGATGTAGTATCAAAGCGTTTGGTTCCAATGGCATCGATTTCATCCAAAAATACAATACATGGAGCATGTTCTTTAGCCATTATGAATAAATCCCGAACTAGACGAGCATCTTCACCAGATGATTTTTGAACAAGATCTGAGCCAGTTGCAGGTAAGAATGTTGTACAGGTTGAGTGAGCGACAGCTTTAGGAAGAAGAGTTTTATCTAAAAATGAAAAGATAAGAGTACCATTGAGTATCACAAATGCATCCAAAAGCCATGTTAAAAGTAAGATAAAACATACCAGGTCCATGTTCACCATAAAGAATAACACCTTTAGGAGCAGTAATACCCGTTTCTTCATGATATTCCGGATGAGTTAAAAATAATTCCACAGATTTTTTGATTTCTTGAGTTTCAAATTCTAATCCACAAATATCATCGAAGGATTCTTTAGGAACTTTTTCAAGTTTATATAAAGCAGCTTTGGAATCAACAGTATCTTGAAAAACACCAACAACAGCAAGAGGAATAAATGTGCCAGCAGCATTGAAAACATTTTGACGTTGGATGAATCCTTGTTCGAGTAAAAGATAGTTGTGGACCCGATTTGATTTAAGCATACGAAAAAGGCATTGTCGACGAGGAGCTACTAAAAGAATTTGGTTTAAATCAAAACAGAATATATAAAGAAAGTGTACTTACCTTGAAGAAGTTTGTTGATTGCATTAAGAGCTAAACATTTTTTTGTTGATGTAGTATCTTTAGTATGTGATGATGGAACCTGAAAAGATTTTTGAATACATATATTGATAATAAAAAACACTCACAGCTGTAGAAAACTTATGAACTGCAGCACAGGTGATTTGCAAATTTTTAAAAAAATTTTTGAACCCTCTAAAAATAATTTATGTTGAATAAGTTGTAAACAATCAAAGGGTTACTTATTAACAACATTTTCCCAGGAATCGCTTCTTGGTTCTTTAATTGTATCACGAAGTAACCTAAAAAAACAAGTTTAATTAATCTGCGTTTGAAGGAAAACTAACTTGTAGACACCGCTTCGAAATGAATCTTCTAATTTTCCTCGGTTATCATGTGTATGCCGACAGATAAAATTCATTTTTACCAAGAGCTCCAAAATTTTGTTGCACCTGAAAACAAATATTTTAAAGGAAAAGATAGTTAAAAATCATACTTTATTGTATCAGGAACCAACGTTTCCATCTTTCTCTTAATTTCTTGAGATGTAGCGCAATCACAGTAGCGGTCATCTTCAAACATCAGTTCGCAAGGACTGCATTCGTATCTTTCTACAATGTGGTAAAGCATGTTGTAATAAGATACTACCTGAAAAACTTACAGTTAACAAGAATAGAGAACATATTTAAAATTACCTCTGCTCCATCAAGCATTTTTTTTGTTTGTTAGCTTGCATTATGAAAGTATACTTTTTTACGATTTTACAAAGCAACGAATAAAAAAAATGCAGGAAAAAGTGTGAACGACGAATACAGTAACCAAAATGTCTTGTAGCGAATACTAAAAAAAATTCCCAAGGGAGTGTGCAATTTTTTTTCGAAAGTTTTTGAAAAAAATGCACGCTCCCTTTGGTATTTTTTAGTGTAAGGAGAGGAGAAACTGAAAGTTAAAAATCCAAAACACTTAACGCTTGATTTTGTTTTTAATTCATTGCATGGAAGTGAAGAAGTGATAAGCGGCGCTTGATTTAAATGTGATTTGAATGTTTGGTGAGCTTAAAAGAAATTTTGTTTCAAAATAAAAGAATTAGAAATGAACATGTTGTTGGCAGGGAGAAAGCTCAATTTTTTTGTTTACAGATTTTTTGATTGTAATAATTAATATGTTTTCTATTTTCTTGCTAGAATAATTTCACTGACTGTAATTTTTATTGGTTTTTCACACTAAATTTAACAACAAAAACCGAATAACAAATAAAAACGTATGTATTTCTAGAAGTTTCAGATTTGATTGTAACATAACAAAAGGTTTATTGAAGAAAAAAAATTCAATGGAAAGGCTTTTAAAAAATTTATTCAATTGAAATTTTAACATAATGATCGAACATTCCTTTGATTTCATCACATGCAATGATTTTAGCCGATCCGTCCTTGATTATTGTATTTTTCAAACACAAATATATTACATTCGAAGTCATGAACTTCAACTCTTTGAGAGATAAATCTTGGTGGTGGATACAAACAAAATAGGCAGTGCATTTTTTAAGTTTGAGCAAAAATCTTGAAAGTGCTTTTCGATCTTTGGATTTGAAATTTAAAACATTTGCAACATAAAGGTTTTCAAACCATGCTTTGCAAAAGTCTGTAACACATAGAGTCAACGAGTGTTGAAAATATCCGGAATGAATTCCTTTGCTTATATCAAGACGGTAAACGATCGAAGTGGGATGTAAGGAGAACATCAACTTGCATGATTCGAAGAGCTTTTGAAGTACTGGCGCATTCGAAGAATTAAGCAAATACCGAATTAATGGTTTTGGTAAATTAAAATTTTGTATAAATTTATTTTTGTTATTAAATTTTACGTTTGTGCTTTTCAAGAATTTGGGGAAATTTTTTGATTCAGGAACATACACTAAAAATTTTAATATATACTTTTGGTGAGATTCATGGCCTATGAGTAATATTTAGGGACTTGTAATTTTATAAAGTAATAACCACTTACAGTCGTGCTCTGCATAAAGTTTAAAATACGTTTCTTGCATCATTCCTCTTAATTTTTTTCCCAAATATGGAAGCTCGGATAAGAATTCCTCTTCATTTTTTATCTCAGATACATATGGTTTAGTAGTTATTTTGGTGACAGCCGCATTAAACGCAATATTAGCTCTTTCTAATGTTCCATACTTAACTTCTAAATAAATTAATTCCTCCCAGAAAGCTGTTCGAGATCCAAGAAAGCCGGATATGGTTGGAAGTTCTTTTAAAAGCTCATCACGCATTTCAAAATCATCCAAAAAAAGCTTCGAATATCTGACATATTGATGTAAAAGCTCAACATATAACTGAAAAATAACCTTTTACATACTTTTAAATAAAGTAAATTTCTATATTAGACATACGGAATGCTGACCCCTATGCTTTTTTAACTGTTGAAAACAAAATTTCCATATTTTTTTATTTAAGCAATTCCATTTTAATCCAAGTAAATATTCAATATTGTCACAAACGCTTTCAGGATGATCAATTTCTTCCAAGAATTCCAACCATTCGTCAATATTTGCTTCAGTTTCGTCAAGATTTTTTAGCTTTTTGTATAAATCTATTGATTTTTGATATTTTTGTAAAATACATTTTGATACGGGCTTTGCTAAAAAATGGTTTAAGCATCGATTGCTTGTGTTTAGTTAAGATACCTCCTATTTTTTGGAACATGTCAAAGCACTTTTTTAAATTTTTATGTGGGAAAGTAAGAGAATTTTCTAAAAAATTAAGCGCCGTTTGAAAAAATCTTGGAGATAAGCATTGGTAGAAAATCTTGTTCACTTCATCCCAATAAAGATGTTTTTTTCTTTGATATGTACGAATCTCATATTCAAAAATGTAAAAATGGGAATAACCTTTTATTCTATTAACTTCCATAGGATTATGATTGTGTTCAGAATAGTATCTGAAATTGTAATCGAAAATAAAACCATAAATTCAAAGAACGATTTACTTTATTAGCTCTTTCCAGTATACTGTTGGGAGAAGAAAATCATGATGAAAATTCCATAAAATCTCAAATTTTGTAGCGCCATCTTTTGCATTATCAAGTTTTTTAAGTAAGTCAGAGAAAAGTTTGCCATAAGTCGGAGAAAATTCTTCCCAAGGAATACCCATAATGTCAATGAAATAAAGTACAAAGCTTAATCAAAAAAAGCGAGAAGAGTGTCATTGCAGAAATAAACCAATAAATAAACCATCCAAAAATTTCTTGAAGCAACTTTGAGGACGATGTGGCATTTTTTTGTGTTGTTATGGATGGCGCGAGCAATGTGTTTTTTTTTACATTTTAGCCACCATTTTTACCAAATGTTTGAATATCAAGTTTTTTTAATGATAGCATACAAGAATTCTATTTAGAAGATGCAGAAAAGTAAAACTAGGTTATACGATCTTGTAGAAGCTTTTTTAGCCATCCTTATAAAAATCAAAATGAAAATTCAAAAAATACACTCATTTTTATTTGTTACACGTTTTTTTAAACCAGTAAAATAACAGTAAAGTAAAATATTTGGGCAAGCAAACAGAAAACATACAAATTTTTACAATCAAAAAAAAACAAGAAAAACATCCAACAACAAATTAGTAAACAGAACAAGTATAAACAAAAAAACAATTTTTAGTCAGTTTTATTATGACCTACAGATGATTCTCGACGAGTAATAGCACAAATACGACGATAAATTTCACGTCGAACCGGCGACGTAAATTTGTTTATCAATGAGAGAATAGTAAAAACAGCAAAGAAAAAGTTGTAACCCATTATAAGCGAAAAATTTGAGATCCAATCAAGACGACCATATGCTCCAAGTAAATCGAAAGACGTTATTCCAAGAGTTCTTGCAAGTACAGGTAAAGCTGAGGATAATAACAAAATTAATGCACAATTTCCAATGATTCCTGTCATCGATGTTGAGCCCTTCTTTGGATGATATTTTGAAAGGAATGGAATTGAATATATACCAACAAACGAAGCAATTGCGATGTACCTAAAAAGAGCATAATGTAAGATTATTGTCATCAAAAATGCTTAAACGTACATAATGATGATGGTTTCAACTATAGCACCAAGAATTCCAAAAGTATGCCTAGAACGAAGCTCAACATATTGAACATAAGCAGGTAAAGCTCGATAGCCAAACAGTAGTTGTAACGAATTGACAAGAACCATTGAAACAGATAGAACCTAAAATCATTCAATAAATCAAAAATAGAAAAGAAACCTAAAAACATACAGTAAGCAAGAGTAATCCTAACATGATAACAGGATACTTCAACAGTTCAAAAGCATATAAAATTCTAGTAAAGGTTCGTCGAATAATTGAAAATTTAGGTGGAGTAATTAACTTGAGTTGTTTTATCGGTTGAAGAAGACTATCAGCATCACCACTACTTCCATCTAAAAATGATCCTCTTGTAAAACAACAACCATTGGAATCCACAAAACTTTTTGGTAAATTCAAATAACCATTTTTACGACGATTTTGAGACCATTCTTCTAACTTTTGAACATCTTCGTTTTCTGTGGATGACATCGAATCGTTTGAATTTGATTTAGGAGTAATCAGCAAATTTGAACAAACATCGAACATTCGAGAGAATCCAAGTGGAGTTGAAATAAGTAAAATACATACACCAATCATAGAAACAAGAGAATATACAAGCGGAATGGAATAATTGAATAACGAAAATGTGAAGGTTGATTGATAAAATGAATAGATAACTTCTGCAAGAACAACGAAGAGCACCAGAACAAGGAAGCAAACGATCGTTGTTTCAACAAATCGGGCTCGAAAAGTTTTAGTTTGATGATGACCTTTTTGATTGAACGAAAGACCTTGAGATTCTAGGAAGAAATAAGCGAACGGAAGGAGAAAGAATAAAGCAAGATTTGAAAGCGTGAAAATATAAGTCCACATTGAATTGATTAGCGACCAATTGAGCCATTTTAGATAATAATTATCAGGATAAAGTTGAAGAACTTCTGATCCCAAAATTGAAAATGGTAGCAAAGTTACAGCTCCAATTGAAGTTGCTAATGAACACGAACACATCCAAATCCTAAAACATGACATTGAGATGTGAAGAAAAAAAATTGTAAACTTACGAAATTCTATAAACCAAAAAGTCCTCATCTCCAGCATAAAGTTCATCATTATCAGGTTTTGTTTTGAGATATCGAATTATCCAAAAGCTCATAAGGTAAATAATTAAAAATAACAGTAATATAATCTGAAAAAGTACCAATGAGTAAATTAAAACAAAATCAAAGAAAAATAAAACTTACGATATGTTTTCGAACAAAACTATGAAATTCTGTTTCTTCGAAATCTATTGAATCATCGACCTGGAAGGTTCTTGCATTGCTTGTTTCAAATTCTGATGGATCAGAAAATGTTGAAGATATAAAGTTCCACAAATAATCCACTGTTTCTGGACCCTGAAACCAGACAAAATGTGAAAATTCCATAAAATGATCTTTCATTTGGCAGTAAGGAAAATAAAGAGGTAGCAGCAAATCGGAAGACAAACAATGGTATGACAAAAAATGTTGACGCAAAAAAACACGTTGCAAAACAATAGAGCTTATTAAATTTTTTCTTTCTTTAACTTTTAAGTAAGCATTTCATTAATTCCATGGCGGATGTAAAAAAAGTTTAAACAGATGGTGGCGGTGGAAATGAAATGTGGTGAACGGGAAGGTTTATATTTCGTTTTTCAGCTAATAAAAATGAGAAGAAAAACGATGAGGAAGTTCAAATTCAATATTGGCAACCGACCGACACTTGGAAGTCTACAAATTACATACATTCTTTTAGCAAAGTAAGAAAGCAAACATTTGCTTATTGAGGAAAAAAACACCATTAAATGGAGTGGTCGTCGCGGTAAGAACGGCAAAAGGAATCAATGCAAAGTTTTTGAAAGAGATGGAGAAATAAAAAGGAAGCGTTCAATACTGGATTGAAAAGCAACGAAAAAAAGCTCAATGGGTTGGTTTAGTTATGCCTCTCATAAAGTGGCTTTAAAAATAATAAAAAGGTATTTGGAAAAAAAAGTATTAGTGTCAAGAAAATGTCAAAGGAAACTTTTTTACTTCTAATAAAAATCAAGGCACAAAGGTCACTTTTTAATTGCAATATCAAATAAAACAAAAAAGGGTAAATAAATGTTCAGCTGATTGAGAGAAAAAAACATTTTTAGCTTTGCGTATACTCAAACAAAGAAACCCATCACGGATTTCGAAGAATTTTTGCGCGAAAGAAAAAGCAAACGTTCGAACGTTCGTTTCATTGTGGTCAAAAAAAGAAAATCCATAAAAAGGGCGACATTCCACGAATAATTACGTGATCTTGATTTTTTTACATAAAAAAAGTGAAAAAAAAAACTCAATTTGTTTACACAAATGAAAAAAGTTCGATGATGCATTCAAAAAATATTTTAACTATATAAACCTGTACTTTGTAATGATACTCATTTAAAAAAATAGGAAAACAATTAAAAAATCAACAGTTATTTTTGTCAAACATATTTTTTACGCCTAATTTAAACTTAGCAAGAGAAAAAGAAAAACAGTTTGATGAAAAAGAGGGATCCAATTTTAAAGACTTTGACCTTTATCGTTTCCGTTTTTAAAACAAAAAAACGTGGGTTTGCTTGTGGCAACAAAAATAAAATATGAGGAGAAAAAATCAAAGTCTTAAAAAAAAATCCTGACAGCAACAGCTTGGTAAGCAAAGAAACAAATAAATAAAAAAGAGAAGGAAAAAATAAACTTCAATGGAGGGTCACGAGAATATGATACGTAAGATAGCAACAACAACAAAAAAGAAAGAACGAAGGAAGCAATCGAGGAAGGTACATGTTAAATTTATATTGTTTGCAAATATAATAAAATTATTGTAAAAATGTAACAACTTTTTTTTGAAGCAATGGAAAGTTTTGAAACATGGAAGAAAAATTTCGAAATGCTCAAGAAATTTTTGATTGAACGTATGTACTTGACTTCGGATCGCTTTGAGACTTTTAACTACTGTAATTGAAAATGTATGTAATAGCGGTTTTAGGAATTTTACAAGAGCTTTGGGGCCCACCTGCGGTGGTCCCTCATTATTTTTTGCATGGGCAAAAATAAACACTTTTAGAAACATACATAACATTTTCGCCTACAAAATACAACGTTGGTTGAGTTATGTTTATTCTCGAGAAGGGTTTTGGTTAATAAGAGAGGAAATATGTTTTATGAAAATGTAGAGATAAAATTTGGGAAATTTGATTTATTATAATAGTAAAATTCCTACTAAGATACTTAGAAACAAAGATACTAAGGCTAAGGTTCATGTCGTTGCGCGTTTAAACATTTAAAAAAAAAATCTTTATTTTCATAAAACAATACAAATAAATTTACATCAGACACAATCAAACATCAAATATAAAATTGCAATAAACAATAAAAATGCTGGATATTAGTTTGTCAAAAAAACAAATTTGACAGTAAGCCCTCTAACCTCGTCACGGTTTCCAGCTTCAAGAGGGTTATTGATTTTTGTTGACGGGGAAACAATGCTTCATAAAGAGCAAAACAAACCCGCTTTAACATTTGATCGTTTTCATTTGAAAATAAAAACAACTTTAACTTTTGCACAACTTGAAACTTAAACTTCTTCTTCATCACCTTGATGCGTTTCTTCCCAAAATGCATTAAATTCTTCTTGGTTTTGTTCAAAATCATTCAAATTATTCCAATCTTCATTATAATCTTCTTCCGCAGGTAAACCCGCATTAATGCCTCGTAAGACTTCATTGTCATCATTTTCATATTCAATAATGCCTTGTTCTTCAACTTCCATGATTTCTTGAGCATGCCAATTTGGATTTAAACCTTCAATTGTTGGACCATCCGGTTGCATAACTGCAAGAGGATTTTCGTTCAACAATTCACTATAAACAATATTTCGTGAACAATTTACATCATCAGCATGTAACTTAATTTGAAGGCGATCCCAAGCACGTGTGCGAGAAACAGCTACATACACATGACCGTGAGTGAAAATTCCTCGGCTGATATCGATTCCAATTTGATCGAACGTTTGTCCTTGAGCTTTATTAATAGTCATTGCGAATGCTGGTCTTACTGGAAACTGATTTCTGTAAACTGTAAAAATGCTTGAATCATCGAGAAGAGTAATCCTTGGAATCATTACAATATTATCGTCATTATTTGTGCTTCTATTAAAAAGTTTTTCAGCAATAATAATATTGCGTTCTAACTTTTTAATTAAAAGCCTTGTTCCATTGCATAATCCTTCACGAATATTCAAATTTCTCATTAGCATAACAATTGTATTTTCTCGTAAACGCAACTTATAAGCGGGGAATCCGCTTGGCTTAAACGATTCAAAATGTTCAGGAACATATTCCATTGCATTTCCATCGCCATTAACATTTTCAATTCGGTCAACTGCTGTGTAAACTTTTTCTGTATTCTCATCAAGCAAATTAATAATTTCTTCATTATATGCATCAACTTCACAATTAACCGTTGAAAGAATTGCTCTTGAAGAAAATGTATCATAATCTTTATCGGCAATAATATCTGCGAAAACTTTTTCAACTAAATTTGCATCAGTTGAACATTCTTCTGGAATTGGAACTTTTCCATTTTCATCATTTGCGCTTCCATCTCCAATGCTTAAAATTGTTTCAGCGAAACCATCACCACTATTGTCAGCTCTTTCGTTTCTAATTAAAGTAGAATAATTAGAAGCAAAATGATGCCAAAGTGGACTTGATTTAATACTACTTCGAACAATATCGTTTCTTGTACCATTTTTAACAACTGGTCCCAATTGTCGGAAATCGCCACCTAGAACCATGACTTTTCCTCCAAATGGAAGGTTATTATTCATAATTTCTCTTAATTTTTCATCAATTACTTCTAATGCTCTTCGAGGAGCCATTGGAGTTTCATCAAAAATGAAAACATCAACATCTTTTAAATCTTTTGCAAGCGAATCCAAAGGTGAAATGCCTGAATTACTATCATCTTCGAAAGGAAAATCGAGCTTAAAGACATTATGAACGGTACGTCCAGTTTCATACAATGAAGCAGCAATGCCACTCCATGCCATAACAATAATCTTTTTACCTTTACCGATTAAAGTGGAAAATAAACAATTAAAAAGATAAGTCTTTCCTGAACCTCCTGGACCATCAATGTAAAAACATGCGGCAGAATTATCAGGATTTTCAACTCGACTAATAATCGCTTCATATCCATCTGCTTGTTCGGGATTCAAACTTGCCCGCATTTCATCGCCTCGAAGTCTATGAGCTGCAACATCAACCGAATCATTTTCAATTCCTCCAACAATTTCTGCAACCATTTGAAGAATTGGATAATCTTCCAATGATCGTTCATTATTAATAATCATTCGCAACGTTTGCCTCCAAGCTAAAACTTCTGCTGCATCTCGATCACCTCGGTTACTTCGAAGAAGATCCTCAGTTAAATGACCGCGAAACTGATTCCATAGCCATAATGGAGCTTCAACATCACAATGTGCAACAATTCGTGCAAATAATGAACGAAGTTGTCGAGGCAAATTGTGATAACTTCCTTCTTCCATTGCATCATAATACATTTGATCAGATTGAACTAATCCTCGGGCAACACATGCTTCTCGAAATGTTGGATGAATTACTTCAACATCAAATGGATCTCGACGTAAATCTTCATAATTTCTTGGTCCTTTTACAACCATTACTAATTTTCTCAAATGAAAAAGTTCTGTATTCTTTGGATTAACTGCATACATTCTTGGACATTTTGGTTTCGTAGTTTTACATCGAGGAGTCCATTTACGCAAATTAGGCTTCCACGTAAAATGAACGCAAACTTGAGGATATGTCAAAGTTCTATTCATTCCATCAGGAAATTCTTCATTAAGCTTAAAAAATGCCATTAGCTTTGAATCACGCAATGCTGCTTGAAGCATTTGTTCTTCCGTTGCATCTTCAGCCATTGTAATTGCTTGTTGTTCAGGCAAATGAATAGCTAATCTTTCAACCGATTCACTCAAATAATGCATATCGAATTTTCTGAGACGCCAATATGCTTCATGAGCGCTCAAATAACGTGCATCAACAAAGGCTTTAATTTCATCATAATTTATCTGACCTTCTCGAATTTCAATTGCCATTTTATCAGGACCTTTAAAAAGATACTTAAAAAGATAGTTTACTGTGCGCGGGCTACCAACAATTTCAATATTGATATGACATTGGAATCTTTTCAATAAATATGCATTGTAAGGAACAATCGATCTATTATCAATAACAAAAGGTTGACCTTTAAACCGTATTGTTGCTGTTCTTTCATCATTTCTTCTTCGATAACGTGGATAAGAATTTTCATCCAAAAACGTTTCATCACAAAATGCTTTTGGAAAACCTCTTTTACATTTACCATCTTGCATACACATAGCATTTGGATCATATTCACCACATGGCCTGTGAGTCATATTTTTTACAACTAAATCATAAAGTTCTTTATCTTCGTTTTCATTTGGAAGTTCAGCAGAAATAAATTTATTAATTTTTTCTGGATCATCCCAACCTTCTTCAGTCCACCATAAGCTATGAATGTGGGGTAAACCACGCTTTTGAAATTCAACGACATAAATATAAGCTTTTACCTTACCCATAAGCTTATCTTTCATTTCTTTAACAAATCCTTTTACTTGATAATTAAAAACTATATCAACTAAATCAGGTCGATCGTAAGCTTTTTGATTCTCAAATAAATTTCTTATAATGTCTGGGTTTTCTGGATTACACGTCATTGTAATAAACAAATCGGGTAATCCAAACTTCTGTGACATTGCCATAGCATCATGCATAAACTCTGCTTGACTTCGCGGTCCCATAGTATAACTTGATGGTAAAATAAACTTTTTTCCTGGTTGCACTCCATTAGCCTCTGCCATAGTACGTAAAAAATCCGTTAAACCGGCATAACTTTCAACTCGATAATGTCTCTGATGTGTTCGATGAAATTGCATTCGACCATTATCGACAATACTAAACGACCAACATAAATATTTACTTAACAATTTCCCTCCATGAAGGATAGGATTGAATGGCTCATTATCATGCTCAGGTCTCCAAGCTAACTTAAATAATGCATATTGTAACGCAGTCATTTTTGTTCCAACCGGATTATCTGGATTTTTAACTTTATTAAAATGCCAAAAATCTCCAGTTCCATATGGATTGAATAAAACGAACGTTAACGGTTCAACATGTTCAGTATGCTTTCTAATTCTTTGTTCCAATGGTCTTTCATTTGGATTGCATTTACGTTGAACAAAAACATCATTCCAAGGAATGTCACCATTTTCATCGCAAACATAAATAGCTGCAACTTCATTGGCTCTTGGAAAAGCATGAGGATCGCTCGTATTGTTAGTCGTTTTTTTAAAAACAATTTTACAAACTTTAGGCTGACGACCTTCTTCTTCAGCTCTTTCATTTTCTTCATTTTCATATTCGTGCAACATTCGATAAATTTCTGCATATTTATTTACATTTGAAATTAAATCATGCAAAAATCGAAACATTTCTCTGTCACAACTCGCAGCAAATGGTGCTTGACAACGATATTCAATTGCATCATCGGTTTCAATAATCCATAGTTGACCGTATGCTGGATTTTGTCCTTGCATAGTTTCCGTATATCTTGGTAGTTTATGCATTACTTCTCCATGAACTCGATAATTAAAAACTCCAGGTAATTGTCTTACTTGACCTACTGTATAGGCAAAGCTCATGCTTGTATTATACTTATTAATGTTTGAATGTAATTCCTTCCATTCTGTACCTTCTTCTCTTTTTAATAACTTTTTTAAAGGTTCAGGGAAATTTGGTTCAATTGTAACTTTAACTTTTCCTTTATTGCAACAACTGTCATAAGTTCCATCACTACTTCTTGCTTCAGCAGCAAAATGCATTGCTTTACAAAATGTGCATTCAACATTCATATCTCCTAAACTAAAGATATCAACATTCTGAGCATTAGCACCACGAAATTCCATTTCTGGATTTTCTTGACGCATTCTGTAATTATGTCTCATATTTTCAAGTCTTTCATTTCTTTGCTCTTCATTTTCATTTTCTCGAGCATTATTATGCTGAACACCATCAGCTTCTAAGCGTTGATCTCTTTGTTCTTCATTTTCATTTCCACGACGTATTGCTTCTGCAACTCTTTGAGATTCTAATCTCCTTTCTCTTTCATGATTACTTTCCATTTCATTTCTATTTTGCCTCAATTCTCGCATTTCTTGAAGCCTTTGTGCACGTTGTGCTGCAGTTTGTGCTTCTCTTGCTTGACGACGTTGTTCACGAAGCCTTTCAGCTTCATTTAAACGCTCACGATTTGTTTGTCTTTGTCTTGTCCATTTAGTTCTTAATGCTTGAGTGTTTCTTAAATGTTTTCTTCTATAATATTGTTCATATGTTTCCTCAAGTTCAGCAGCCAACTGAACTTCTTCATTAGGAATAAGTTCTTGGGCGTCGAGTTCATTTACTTCGATCATTGCTCCCATTAAAACTGGTTCATTTTCGGAGTCAATTTCCATGGGTTCAGTTGGTAAATTGCCCGCTTCATTAACTTCATATGCAGTCACA
This sequence comes from Panagrolaimus kolymaensis, assembly GCA_028622995.1. NCBI lineage: Eukaryota > Metazoa > Nematoda > Chromadorea > Rhabditida > Panagrolaimidae > Panagrolaimus > Panagrolaimus kolymaensis. The sequence goes on from JAJQJQ010000023.1 coordinate 1,336,409, forward strand.
CTTTCGCCACTATGGATAGTAAGATTACCATCATCATTAACATTTAAAAGGATATCAACATCATTATTATTTACAATGTTAAACCTTGTTACCGCAGGACTTTGAGCTTCGCAAACATTAACCCCGATAGTAGCAGAGCCACCATCAGGAGGTGCCCGAAGGCCGCAAACATTAACTCCAACAGTAGCAAAGCCACTATCAGAGGGTGCCCGAAGGCCGCAAACATTAACTCCAACAGTAGCAAAGCCACTATCAGAGGTTGCCCGAAGGCCGCAAACATTATCACCAACAGCAGCAGACCCACTGTCGGCGAAAGACATCGCAGAAAAAAAAAACACCGCAATAAAAAACACGATCACGTTATAAAAAAAAAGATGCGTATAAGCAATAGCAAAAGCAGAATCAATCAATTCGATATGAGCAGCCGACTGTGCAGTAGGCCGAAAAAAGTATAGACTGATTCAAAACAAAAAAATCATGCTAAACAATTTCGTTTTTTCAAGCATTCTTCTGGGGAATGTTTCTGAAAAGGGTGAATCTGAAGTGTTTCTTTGAGCCGTTTCATGCAATAAAATTATAGGATTTACGCGCCATTTTTGCGTGGTTCATTCGAAGCTTTAAAAAAACAACTGTAACAATAAAAATGAGACATAACTGGTAAAGCCGAATGTTTGAAACATCTTTATTTTGCAATGGCATCTTTTTTCCTTTAAATCAGAAAATACTGATTTCAAAAAAACCGATAACATTTCTTCAAATTTCTTAAACAAAAATTAGGGTTAACGTCGTCATTTTCGGTACAACATTTAATCATTATTTAATAAACATTAAAAAACTTTATTCAATTAATACATTTATCTTCATAATTATGGATGCATCGCATCATGGCTTACATACACTCTTTCATTAGCAATAAAATTCATTAAAACATCTTCCATTTCCAAAAACAAACAAACGAAAATCGGCTTCCCTTTCAACAATCACAAAGAAAAACATTCGCGTCGAGACATTTAAATATTATTTAAATTTAAAACATTCATAACTAATTTTTAAAAACATGTCCGGGACTTAAAATTTACATATTCAGAATCTCCATAAAAAACTACATAGGACTGGTCAAACACATAACAAATCGAGCATAAACGACTTCACCACAGACATACATTCTCGCTTTATATAGGTAGACAAGATATAAGAAGGGGCCTGCCTACGGCAGTCCCCACACTTTACATTTATTCAATTTTACAATTTCACATCGGGCCCTTCGGGCCCTCATCTCATCTTCCAGCTTCCATCCCCTGCGGCAGCCCTCCCATTTTACATTAGTTCAATTCATATATAAAAATGGCCCTTCGGGCCACACAACCCAAACCCAGGTTCCTTTCACAATTTCTCCCTTTCATATTCAATTTCATTACTGCGATCAAGCACCACAGGCCCTTCGGGCCTCATCTTACATGTCCCTCATTTGCAGCTTCATCTTGCATCTCGTGGTCATCCTCATTGCCCACGGTTTACGATTTACCATTTCTCATTTTAATATTTTCATTAAACTTTCTTAAAGTCCATTCTCTCATTCCTCATATAAAAAAACATTATCATTAAACACCCTCCAACACCTCCACACATACATAGATGCATCATTGCACAACCACCAAATTACACCAAATATGCATTCTTTCAAAATCACAGTAAACAATCACGCAACGAAATTCACCTTCAAAAAGCAAACGACAAAGAGCTCGCTTTCCTCCCTTTCATCAAACACAAAGAGAAACATTCGCGTTAAAACTTTTTTCAATATGCAAATTTTCAAACCTCCATATCATATACATATCTCTTTAGCCGAAGCTCGAGACCCACATTTTCGGAATCAGCATCAAAAACTACATCGGACAGTCCAAACACATTTAAAAAAAACAGGGAACAACCCACAGACAGACAGACAAACATAGTCAATTCAATTTATAAAGGTAGACAAGATATAAGAAGGGGCCTGCCTACGGCAGTCCCCACACTTTACATTTATTCAATTTTACAATTTTACATTTACACATCGGGCCCTTCGGGCCCTCATCTCGTCTTCCACCTTCCATCCCCTGCGGCAGCCCTCCCATTTTACATTAGTTCAATTCATATTTAAAAATGGCCCTTCGGGCCACACAACCCAAACCCAGGTTCCATTCCACAATTTCTCCCTTTTAAATTCAATTTTCATTACTTTGATACATCAACAAAGGCCCTTCAGGCCTCATCTTACATGTGCCTCATATGCAGCTTCATTTTAGCACCTCGTAGTCATTCTCATTTTCCAGGGCTACGTTTTTTCATTTCTCATTTTAATATTTTCATTAAACTTTCTTAAAGTCCATTCTCTCATTCCTCATATAAAAAAACATTATCATTAAACATCCTCCAACACCTCCACACATACATGCATCTCTGCACCAGAACCAAATCCACCAAATAGGCAATCTTTCAAAAATCATAGTAAAAAATCATGCAACGAATTTTCTTCTTCAAAAAGCAAACGACAAAGAGCTCGCTTTCCTCCCTTTCATCAAACACAAAGAGAAACATTCGCGTTAAGAATTTTTCCAATATGCAAATTTTAAAACCTCAATATCATATGCATATCTCTTTAGCCGAAGCTCGAGACCCACATTTTTGGAATCAGCGTCAAAAACTACATCGGACTGTACAATCACATTTAAAAAAAACAGCGGACACCCCACATACAAACAAACAGACAAACAGACATAGTCAATTCAATTTATAAAGGTAGACAAGATATATGAAGGGGCCTGCCTACGGCAGTCCCCACACTTTACATTTATTCAATTTTACAATTTTACATTTACACATCGGGCCCTTCGAGCCCTCATCTCATCTTCCACCTTCCATCCCCTTCATTGAGGTCAACCAGCTGCTGCCCTCCCATTTTACATTTGTTCAATTCATATTTAAAAATGGCCCTTCGGGCCACGCAACCCATATCCAAGCTCCATCCCATACTTTCTCCCTTTCAAATTCAATTTCATTATTGCAATTAAGCACCACAGGCCCTTCGGGCCTCATCTTACAGGTCCCTATGAACACATCGAGGTTCATCACCACATTCATTTTAAATTTTACTTAGGCCCTGCGGGCCTCATTTCCCATTTTCATCTTCCAAAATCGATCCTTATTTAAAAAATACACAAAAAAAACATTTTCATTAAACACTCTCCAACACCTCCAAATACCCAACACCTCCACACATACATGCATCTATGCACAACCACCAAATTACACCAAATATGCAATTTCAAATTACTGTAAAAAATCACGCAACGAAATTCACCTTCAAAAAGCAAACGACAAAGAGCTCCCTTTCATCAAACACAAAGAGAAACATTCGCGTTAAAACTTTTTTCAATATGCAAATTTTAAAACCTCCATTACATATGCATATCTCTCCACCCGAAGCTCGAGACCCACATATTTGGAATCAGCATACAAAACTGCATCGGACTGTCCAAACACATTTCAAAAAAACAGCGGACATCCCACAAACAAACAGACAAACATAGTCAATTCAATTTATAAAGGTAGACAAGATATAAGAAGGGGCCTGCCTACGGCAGTCCCCACAACTAACATTTCAACACTTTTACAATTACACATAAGGCCCTTCGGGCCCTCATCTCTTCTTCCTGCTTCCATCCCCTGCGGAGAGGTTTACCTTCGGCATCCCTCCCAATTTTACATTAGATCATTTCAAATTTACAAAATGGCCCTTCGGGCCACACAATCCATTCTCGGGTTCCATCCCATGCTTTCTCCCTTTCAAATTCAATTTCATTACTGCGATTAAGCACCACAGGCCCTTCGGACCTCATCTTACATATCCTTCATTTGCTGCTTCATTTTAGCACCTCGTAGTCATCCTCATTTCCTAGGGCTACGTTTTCCCATTTCTCATTTTAATATTTTCATTAAACTTTCTTAAAGTCCATCTTATCAATCATCATTAAAAAAAACATTTTCATTAAACACCCTCCAACACCACCACACACACATGCATGCATCTAAGCACCATCACCAAATCCACCAAATATGCATTCTTTCAAAACTCACAATAAAAAAAATCACACAACGAAATTCACCTTCAAAACGCAAACGACAAAGAACTCGCTTTCTCCCTTTCATCAAACACAAAGAGAAACATTCGCGTTAAGAATTTTTTCAATATGCAAATCTTCAAACCTCAATATCATATGCATATCTCTTTACCCGAAGCTCGAAACCCACATTTTTGGAATCAGCATCAAAAACTACATCAGACTGTACAATCACATTTTCAAAAAACAGCGGACAACCCACAGACAGACATAGTCAATTCAATTTACAAGGGTAGATTAAAAGCTTTAATCATCACATCGAAGATCCATCATAGTTGTTTAACAAAATTTCATTAATCACGATCACGCAAAGCAAACAATAAACAATTATATATATCCCGCGGAAAAGGCAAAATGTTCCTAATATTTATCAATAAGTTCAAACCTTTTTCTTCGACTGCTGCTTTAATGGTGAAATTCTAGTCACTTGAAAACTTTCTTTCAATCATCATCGCCTTCGTTATTACGTCATTATTTAATTCATCAACCTTTTCTTTTCTTCTTTATTTTTGCTTTCTTGCAATCAACTATTTTTTGAGTTAAAAAACTTTTTTTTGAAAACAAGTGACACCGGTGGTTTTCTATTCCATTGGTTCATCTCTTGTTTTCTTCAAAAAACTTCATCAAAATTATTCATTCACCTACTTCTCCTGGAGATATGTCGGGTACCATACCTCATCATTTAAATGGTGGTGATGCAGGGCGTAAGTTTAAACAAAAAATTATCATTCAAAAGTTAATGATGAAAGATTTCAGGAAAAACAAGCCGCGATGAACCATTGAAACGATTTACTGAAGCTAAAAATTCAATGAAAGATATTTACAATAGCTTAGAAGAATGTGTTCATAGTTTAGCTAAATTCTATGACGGTTTGTATCCATTTAATCTAAATTTTAAAGGATAATATTTTATTTTCATTAGATGGAGATGAAACAGACAAATTTGTCCCTGATAAAGAAATCAATGAAGTCAAACGATTTCAAGATTCAATTGCAACAATTCAGCAAATGTTCAATCGGGATAAAATGAAGGTAGTTTTCTTTGGTCGAACAAGTAATGGAAAAAGTACGGTAATCAATGCTATGTTGCATCAAAAATTATTACCACAAGGAATTGGGCATACTACAAGCAGCTTTTTAAAAGGTTTGATATTTCATACAAATATCCTTTTATTGTTTATTTGGTTTATTTTTAGTCGAAGGTGGTTCAGAGAATGAAAAAATGTTACAAATTGAAGGCAGTGATACGAAGCTTCCCATCTCGGATTTACAACGGCTTGGAAATGCTTTAAGTCAAGTTAATGGTTCTTCAACCAATCTTCAAAATGATTCATTAGTTACGGTTCTTTACCCAAAAGCTAGCTCAAAATTGCTACAAAATGAGGTTGTCCTCGTTGATAGCCCTGGTGTTGATTTATCACCGGAATATGATAATTGGATTGATAAACATTGTTTGGATGCTGATGTATTTGTACTTGTATGCAATTCTGAATCAACTTTAACCCAAGCTGTTAGTTTCTTTAATTCACTCTTTTTGTGCCCCTTTCATTGTTATTATTCTTTCAGGAGAAAAACTTTTTCCTTCGAGTAAGTAAGAAACTTTCACGCCCAAATGTATTTATCCTAAATAATCGCTGGGATGCAAGTTCGGCAGAAGATGATGAACAAATTCAACAAGTTCGTAATCAACATATGCAACGCTTTGTTCATTTCCTAGTTGATGAACTCAAATCATGCAGCGCTAACGAATGCAAAGATCGTGTCTTTTTTGTATCTGCTCGCGAAGTTCTTGAACAACGAATGAAAGAACGCGGTGATATCAAAAATGCTTATCAACAAGAAGGACACGCTCGCCGTCGATCAGAGTTCCTCAGTTTCGAATCAAATTTTGAACGCATTATTTCAAAAGCAGCTATTCGAACCAAATTTGAAGCTCATGATAGAAGAGCTCATGAAATTATAAATGACATGAAGGATAATCTTGATAATGTTACTAACCTTGCCAATCAAGAGAAACAACGCCTCAAGCTTGACTTCGAACTAAAGAATCGTGAATTTAATGATTGTCGAAAAAGATTTTCTGAGTTTGAACAAAAATATCGTGAACAACAACAACGAATTCGACAAGAAGTCCACCTCAAAGTATCAGCTGATTTTCATGTTGAAATTGAGCATCTTGAAGCTATCATTGATCGATTTAATGATGTTCAGGAATTTTCTGATGACCCTGATAAAATTGCTCGATACAAAGACGAATTGGCTCGTTGGGTTGATAAATGTGTTACTGAAGACCTTGAAGATAAATGCAGTGGAGCTTTAATGTCAAGAATTTGGAGCCTTGAACAAGAACTTTATGGTAAAACTTTTTAAACAAAGGTTTAACGACTAATTATCAAATTTTTTAGAGAATGTAGCAGACATTATTGGGCAAGAATATGCTAAAAACCTCGAAACGGCTTGGAAATACAAGCATCCATTCAAGTTTACAATTACTGTAAACGTTCCCCAACTTGTCAATGATTTTACTGAAGATTTGGAATTTCGATTTAGTCTTGGACTTTCATCACTTCTTCGTCGCTTTGTTGCTTATAAAAGTGGACGACCAATTACTTCAATTCATAGAGATCATTTCCGAGCTATTACAGTATGTCTAAAAAATATAATACTAAGTTTTTTTTACTTCCTCCTTTAGGATAACAATTATAATAATCCCCAATATGGTCACATGGCCCGACCAAATATGGATCCTCGATTTGCTGCGGGGAATGATGATGTAGTTCCAAGAATGATTCTAACTTATGCAACATCAATGGCAAATGGAGGTGTTGGAGTTATTATTGTCAGCTTTTTAGTTTATCAAAATGTTGGATGGAAACTCATCGTAGGTGGCGCATCAGTTTATGGAGGCCTTTATCTTCTTGAACGATTTCGATGGAATAACGCCGCAAAAGAGCAACATCTCAAAGATCAATTTCGAAGTCATCTTTCTCTCAAAATGAAGCAAGTTGGAAATGTTCATACTTCTCAATGTGAAAAACAAGTCATCAATGAACTTGAAAATGTTCATAACGCTTTACGTGATGTTGTTGGTGGCGTTCATCAACAAATGAAGACAAATTTAGATACAATTATGAAAAGTGTTAATCGGATTGAAGAATTTTTGAAAGGAATCGTTTCAATCAAAAACAAAACAATTTTCCTAAATACGAGCTTAGAATCCTTCGCAACAAAATTCTTAGCACCTGATTCTCCTTAAAAATATGTATCTTCTTTTAATGTTAGGTTTATTATTGATTGAATGTTTAGTCTTTTTACATCATCATTTATTTGAAATAAAGATAATACTATAATAAACTTATTACACAAACACAGGTTTTCGCTTAATTTTTTTTAAAGCCCCTACTTCCTTGAACAATAAATAACCTCGCTAAAAAATGACGTTTGTTAAGTTCAAACTTTATAAAGCAATCCTTCATTAAAGTGACAAAAGATATTCGTTAATGACATAATCCCGCTGCTATTTCGAAGTAAGATTTAGAAAATGATTGTTACAAAAATCAAAGAAACATTTGTATAAATAAAAATTTTATTGAAACATTTATTTTAAAAAATAAATAAAGAAAATGATGTTACAATTAGTTTCACACAGGGACAATACATAGAACAAATAAATAAGAAATTTAGGTTTTCATTAAAATTTCTTTGGCATTTTCTCGAACCACAGCTTCCATCTTTTCAACATCAACTTTCCAAGCTCCAACACGTTCAGACATTTGATAAACTTGTGCAGGAGATAATACACGAGGTTGAACCCATGTAATATGAACCATTCGATTAACTTGATCAATTGAACCTTGAACGAGACCTTTGCTGAGAGCTTTCATAACCAAGGCTTCAACTTTGTTAACATCAACAAAAGCTTTGGTGGCTATTTCATTGAAAGAAATATGACGTTCTTTTGAGTTACGACCAAGAGCAATTTCCATTAAACATAGCAAGCGAATTTTTCCTTCAAGAGCTTCTTTGTTCTTTTTGATATCATTCCAAACACCCCATTTACTTTCATATTCACGGAATTTGTTGAGATCTCCACTATTGAAAGAATAAAGAACATCGACAAGCCAATGTTGGTCTGAGCCTTTAAGAGCATTGAGAATAGGATGAGCAAGAAGTTCTCCAAAGTTGTAAATATCTTCTCCAAGAAGGGCAGCGAAACCAAGCAACATTGCTTGAATATGCTTTTCTTCTTGAGTAAGTTTTTGAGCATCTTCACAACCAAGATAACGTAAAGCTTCACGATAATAGCCAGCATAATCTCCAATTTCTTTCAAATATGTAGCAGAAACTTTGTAAAATGGAGCATGAACAGGTGTAACACCAATGAGATCATCGACTTCTTTTTGAGTTTCTTCGATCATAGACTAAAAATGAAAATATTAAATAAAGAAGAAAGCAATGGTAAAAGCTTACTCGGATTTGAGTTATGTCAACGCAACAACCATTGACATCTTTGTTAACAAGATGAAGTTCGATGAGGCCAGAAGTAGCTCGAATCGTAGCTTGCTTGTCTTTCTTGACGCTATTCTGGATCTTCTTTAGGAAATCAAAAGCACCTTGTTTGTCTGTAAAGGAAGGGTATATGAGTATTGGATCACAAAGAAAAGAAGCATACCTGTTTTAAAGATTTCACGAGCAACAGGCATAGCAATTTCAGTCAAGAACAAAAGATTAATACGAAATTCAAGATCACGAATGACACTATCATAGAATTCTTTCAAGTTGACATTGTTGACGAAAGTCGCGTTGTACATTTGTTTGCGAAGTTCTTGAGTGAGTTGATGCCATAATCTAAACATAGATTTATTAAACATGGAAGAAGAACGTAAATTAAAGACTTACTTTTTAGAATACAAGCTTTCAAAATTTTGAAAGATTTGAGCTAGTTCAGGTGTTTTAGCTTCATTCTTTTTCTTGGAGAGGTAAAGTTCAACTTTATCAGCCATCTTTTTGTTTGAGGAAATGATCAAAGAAAAAATGAAATCAAATAAATTTGACGGATAATGAAAAGGTTTATTTTTGACATTGAAAAATCATCAAAAATTCCGTGAAACAATTCAATCCTTTTTGCCAAAAATCTTTGAGGGAAATGGAAATTCAAATTCATCGCGCGTTTGTAAATTTTTTTTGATTGCTTTTTTTGAATCCAAAGTTTTTGATTGATTCAGATATTTTTTTTTGTTGCTGTTATTACTTCAAAACTTTGCTATTACTCTATCTTGCAATGCAAAAACGTTCTCATGATGTTACCCCAAGAGGCGTCCGTCCTCCAATGAAGCTTTCAAGACGTGTACAATCTCCTGTTGCTGTTGAAGTTATCCGAACGGTAAGTCTTTTTCTTCTTTTTCTTCGTTGTTGTGTTAGTTTGATTAAATTATTAGCAAACGATTCAGTCTATGCTAGCGTTAAAAATGTGAATGTGGAAGTTTTATGAATTTATCATAAATATGAAAATGTTGATAGTAGTCGCAGCAATGGAATGAGCAAATTCGAATTATTTCTTTGACGTTGCATTCAAATTTTTTTATATTTTAGAATCCTGTGTTGAATTGCTCATTTGAAAATCCTACTCCTATTTCTAAAGAAAAACAAAAAAAGATCAATACGCTTGTTGGAGTCATGGAAAGAATCAAAAGTGAAATACCAGCTCATGAGAATTTTATTGCTCTATGTAAGAAATCCATTGAAGACTATAGTAGTCTAATAAAGGAAGAAGCTGAATTTACCAATGAGGTGTTGAAGTATGTTTATTTTCTTATTAATCATTTAATATTACATTCATTTTCAGTGCTCAAAATGATCCATTCCAACTTGAAAATATTGAACCTTGTGTTCCAATTTTGGCTAAAGATGCTCTTGATAATTTTATTAAAACCAAATTTACAGTAAGTTTGATTTTCCATTAACCTTTTCACCATTTTAATTCACCCTTGTTTTAGGTAAAAGAATCGGATACAGAGCTTGAAGATGAGTTATATATGCTTACGAAGAAACATGAAAAGCTAGCTGATGTGAATGAATCTTTGAAACCTCAAATTGCTAAGCTTATTGAAGAATGCCGAAATGAAATTGAACATTGTGATAAGAAGCTTCAAATGGTGGAATATTTATAATCTCTTTTCTTCATCGTTTTTGATTAAGTGTGCACTTGTGATTCATAAGTCTTGTTTTCATTCATTTAATTGTAACTGTTTAATTTTGTTTGTTTTACCGTTATGAAGTTCAAAACTTTTCCAATAAAACATTTTTTGATATCACTTTGTTTTTATTATTTGGATGTGATACATCACCAAGCAATGATCTAAAATTATTTACATGTTTAAAATACTTTTTTAACCTATAAATAATCTTTGTAATCAACACCTATTATAACAAGGTTAATTCTCCGCTTTTTTTTCTGTCTTGTTTACTCTAAATCAATTAAAAACTTTGCAAACACTTTGACCTTCCGTTGCTTTTTTTTTTTTTGCGCGTCGTGCAATAACAACAACGTTAGTGCCTCTTCACCATTGCCTGGCTCTTTCTCTTTACTCCTTCATTTCTTTCCTTTTCCTATCAATCGATCATTCTTTCTGTGTCCATTTTCTTCTTTGCCACACAAGTATGAATGTGTTATGGTGAGTAATCGGTGCTGCTGCTGTTGTTGCTATTTCTTTCTTTCCACTCTCCAAAGTTTTTAAAGGAGAACAAAAAAATGATGATTTAAATTAGCTTCAATTGTTTTTGTTCATTTTCTTTGTAACTAATAATCCCCATTTGTTTATTTTTTTCCGCGAAACCAATAAACTTTAAAAATAATTTGATCAATGCTTAAGGAATACTTTCCAAGTTTAGGATTTATTGAAGTACTTCTTCTCTTTGGCTTGTTTTAAAAGCTTGACACGCACAAAAAAATGTCAACACATGAAGTAACTACTCCCGCTGCGAATGAAAAAGTTGCAGCTGAAATTGCTCCATCTCCACTACCACCGGTTGGAGTAGCTGGCGATGTTTCACCTGAAAATCTTCAAAAAGATGAACCTGTTTATCATAGAAAATATAATTCACGTACCAATGCTTTAACCATTGTTGATGGACTTAATTTAGCTGGAAAAACCATTCTCATCACTGGAACAACATCGGGAATTGGAATTGAAACTGCAAGAACATTGGCTTTGAAAGGTTTACTTTTTTTTTAACCAAATTTTGTAAGCTAGATTGAAGTTTTAGGCGCCCATGTTGTTATGGCAAATCGTAATATCGTTCAATCCGAACAACTTAGAGATAAAATTTATGCTGAATACACTGATGTAAGCTTTAACTTCATTAGAATATCAAATATTCATAATTTTTTAGCCCACAAAGCGAAACAACATCGATCTTGTTCATATGGATTTAAGCTCATTGCAATCGGTTCAAGCTGCAGCAAAGGAATTCATTTCTAAAGGATGGCCATTGCATGTTTTAATTCTTAATGCTGGAATTTATAATAGCACAACCAAAACTACCATTGATGGATATGAAACAACTTTTGGAGTAAATCATTTGGGTCATTTTTATCTTACCTACTTACTTCTTGAAAAATTACGTGAAAATTCACCCAGTCGTGTTATCGTTGTTTCTTCACATTCTCATGCTCATTCAAGAGTAAGCTATTGTTGGATGATAGGAGAAATACGTTATTGATTTTTAGATTAATCCACAATTACCTCTTGATGAAAAACTCAACAAACTCATTCCTGATCCAACAAATAACGAGTTTAGTTACAGCCTTTATGCATATTCAAAGCTTTGTAATGTCCTCTTTGCATTTAAATTACATCGCGAAGAACATAAAAATGGTATCAACGTTTATGTCCTTCATCCAGGAACTATGATTGGAACAAGTATGAATCCCTTTAAACTCTATTGAAGGTAATTAATAATTAACGCCTTTGTATTTTTAGGCCTTTCCCGAACTTATGGATTCCTTTCAAAAATTGGAAATATTCTTTCTAAACCATTTACTAAAACTCTTCAACAAGGTGCTGCCACAACTGTATATTGTGCAGTTTCACCCGATGTTGAAAATGATTCAGGAAAATATTATGAAAGTTGTTGGGATGATGAAAAGGCTCTTCAAACTGCTCTCGCTCATGATGAAGCCCTTCAAGATGCATTATGGAATCGTTCTGCCGAATTTATCCAAAAGTTTGAAGAATCACGTCCATCTTCATCTTAAGATTAGTATTTATTTCCTTATTTATTCAAATCAGGCTAAAATAACTATTTATTATTATTGACTTTTATTTATATTATTTACTTGTATGTTTTACTTTTGAGAAAGGTTTTAGTTTTTGAAAGAAAAAACTAAAACTTACTCAAAAGTTAACAAATGTTTTTATTGTTGCAAGGATTACTCACAAAATTTATTATTAATTAATTGAAAATTATTTATTTGACAAAATAATAAAAATTTATTTAATAAAAAAAAGTGATAAGAAAAATTTAATAACGGCTTTTTATTGACCGCGTTTATAACTGATCCATTTTTTGATAAGTTCTTTAAGAGCCATAATATTTAAATTATTTGCATCCAAACTTGGACTATAATCATTTATAACAATATATGGTACTTCTATAACAGGATGTGAACGAACTGTAGAAGTTCGATGTGCTGCTTGTCGTTGAAGTTGTACTCCTCGTTCACTTTGATAACACATTCTAAAAATGGGAAAAATCAATCAATAGGTAATTAGAGTTTTTGGAGAAGAACTCACTTAATTTGATGATAATTATTTCGAATAAATCCAGAGCAATGATGCATTGCTTGATCAACGTGAGATGAGGATAAGGCTCGTTCGAAGCAAATTATGAAAGGTATCGCATGTTTGACTTTTACAACATCGATTACACAAGACATGAGGCGATTAGCATCACATTCTTTTTGACCATGATTGCATGAAATTTCCCCTGTCTAAAAAGGTGGACGCTTAGATTTTAGAAGTTTTCGCTCTTGCTTCCAAATTTGTTTGACAGACATTTTTTTTATTTGTAAGTTTTTGGAATATTTTTGAGAAAGCTTACACTTACCCTTACGAGTCTGCTATTACCCCATGGAATCATTTCAATTTCAACGTTTCCACGAAATTGATTATATAAATTACCCAAATGATTTGTAATAAATCTTTGACAAAATGGGCATAATGCTTCATACATAAGTGTAACTTTAATAGGTCTTCGGTCATTTTTAAATGCTTGACATTGATGTACAACATTACAACGTTGAGCAATTTCATATGAATCACACCAAAAATCTGGTGGAATATTACATGATTTAACCCCAATTATTAAAAATAATAATCCAAAAATAAAACTTCGAAGAAACATTTCTTTCTCTCCGCCAAATTTATTTTTTAAATATTTTTGATTGAGACTATTCTCCCAAAAATGTATCTATCTTTCTTCCAGAAATAATAAAAAATGACAAAAATTTTCTTTCCGTTGTCTCAAAATTTTTCTTTTTCGAAAAACGTCGGAGGCCCGGTAGTGCCATTTTTTATTTCTTCTCATCGCCGCCATAAGGCTTGCTGCTTGCTTGTCGGCGCCTCTTTTTTTCCTCATTCGCCAACTGTGCTGCTTTTACGTTTCTTCTCTTTTTGCAATAATTTAAAAATTAGTCTCAGTCAATGAAAAAAAAAAGAACTTCCAAATGTTTGAGAAAAAATATATGCGATTTTTGACCAATATTTTATTTTTTTGGCAGCCTTTGGAAGAAAAGAAGAAGTGTTGCTGACATCTGTTGTGTCGTTAGCAAACAAATCACACCTAATTGGCCTTTTTTATTTTTGCGTTTATATCTCTTAAACTTCTTTCTTACTTAATTAAAGATAAAGCGAAGCAACTAAAAGCAATCATTTTAATTTAATTGCCCTAAAAAAAGTGCAAAAAAACAAAGAAAATCTCGAAAACAAAAAACATGCTATAGCAAAAAAACGTAATAATGCTTTGATTACAGTAGTTTTTTTTTATATTTGCAAATTAAATATTGGGAAAATTAATATGCATGATGATTAAAAGAGTGGCTGGGTGTTAAAAAAATGAGAGGCTATCTAATCCATAAAAAAATGAAAGCATGGTTCAAATAGTTTTTGAAATAACTGCGAAAAAATTTAAAATTATTGTTGCTTATTAGCATCTTTGATGGTCGCAAAATTTGAGACTAAAGTTAGAAATAAGTGCAAAAAAAAAAAAATCCATTTAGAGTGGAAAGATTTATTATCAAAAAATTGGTGCAGCTTCTTCAGAGTTATAGTTTTCGCTTTTCTTACCTCTTCTTCACATGAGAAAATTTGAAAACAAAAGTTGTAAGATTGACTTTCTCTTTTCCTTCTCCATTTTTTTCTCCAAAAACTAACTATTTCCTTACTCTTTTTTGTTTACCATTTTTCGCTTCCTTTTTTTGTGAATCTTTCCTCCATATTCCCATATCTTTTACTGTAATTCTCGTGATCCTATTATGGAACTGTCGTGTAATTGTCTTTATTATTTTTTTCTTTGATTTTACGAACACTTTCATGAATTGTTATTTTTAGGCTTCATTCACTATGGCTTCAGTATCTTCATCAAATGAACAAGAGCAAATTCTTGCAATTGAAGAAAAATTTGTTTGTGTAAATTGTATGGAACCTGTGAATTCTCTCTTCACTGAATACAGCAAAGATGTAATTCGAATAACTGATTGTCCAAAATGTAAAAAAGTTGCAGATAAATATATTGAATATGATGATGTATTAATTTTTAATGATCTCTTCCTACAATATTCTGCTGCATATCGACATTTGTTACTCAACACAAAATTTGATGTATGTATGCTTTTTTTTAATCTTTTAAGTTATTTCAACGTTTTTTAGGCTTATGCTCGAATTGGAATGATTTTTATTTTAGCGGATGCTTACAATGTCTGGATTTTTCGTCAAACAAATTTAATTTCTGCACGAGTTTATGATCTTGAATGGCATTTTTATGAAGCTTTAGTTAAAAGTACGATCGAATGTGCTGTGTATCTTGTTATGACCTATTTGATTTCGATGTTATTTGTTGGTAAAGAAAAAATGCACTCATTCAAATTTTTTGTTGGCAGGAGTATTGTTGGATTCTTTGGTAAGTTTGGTGCTATCTTTCCTTTATCCTAACATTGGAGTATAACCGTTTTTGGATGTTGCGCAAATTCCTAATTATTGCATTTTTAGGTAATGTATTCGTTGTATTTTCAATTATTTGGCATCTTCACGAGCATCTTTCATATCGACTTTTAATGAGATTATTCATTTTTATTTCTCACATTCAAGTTCAAAAAAGTAAGACATTTGGTTTTTTCTCCTATTTTTGCTTTAATAAAATCGCATTAAATTTATTATTTTTTTAGCTTTATGTTCGCCACTTTCAACATTAATCTGCATTTTTATTGTTTCGGTTTCAATTGGTGCCCGTCTCCTTGTTGGTGCTGGCCTCGCTCATTTGATTTCAATTTATTCAACAACGGCATAAAAGAAGAAGAATTATGAAATGGCGATCTCTAATGAACATTGAATAAGAAAATATTTTTTGTATGTAAACTATTTATTCGTCAATTGAATGAATTTTTGCACATTTAATAAACCATGATCTACAAACATCTTCTAACGAATGAATTTCAACAGGGGAACAAAATTTTAGGACGAATGGATATAAGTAATGACATTTACACGAAACTGTGCAATGAGCATGGAATCTTGGATCGCAATCAGGAGTGCAAGGGATTGAATGCATCTAAAAACCACAACAATCAACCTGATTTTTAGCTTTTTTTAATTGTGGATGGAAAACTAACCGGATAACAAGTTGATTTGAAGGAATGACAAAATGCTATAAGCCTGTTTTTAATTGCTTCAGGAAGTCTAAATCTTTCTTTTCCATGACAATATGTTGTAAAATTTCCAATGTATGTTTGACAATAATGTTGCTTCAATGATTCCAAGCTTTTATCCTTGGAAAGAATTTTTGGTGATTCAGTGGTAACTGATTCGAAAGCTTCGCTTTTTAAAAAGCTTGCAGCTTTAAAAATCATATCTTTCGAACTAACATCAGGCGATAAATTTTTAGGTTCCTCTGAATGCGATTCTTCCATTTTTGATTCATCATCAGTCATTGTAAGATTACCGTCTTCTTTGATATCAGACAAAGGCGGCATATTTGCTTCAGAGTTGATATTATCGGTGCTGTCTTCATTATGAGACTCCGTTACTGCAACTATGGTAGTTTCATCATTCGTGGCCGATGGAATAACATTATCCATAAGTTTAGTCTTTTTTGTAAGAATTCGACACATGGGCAAAGTTGGATTTGTTCGACATGCTAATTCCACGACATTTCCAAATGTTCCAGCTTAACGCCTCGTTATTATACAAAACTTATTTAAAGGAATAAAACTTACCATTGCAAAATATAAATAAATTAAAAAATAATATACCCAAATAGTAGTGATTATAAAAAGAATTTCCTATCATTATCAAAGCAGCAAAAGCAAAAATAAAAGAAAAATCGTTTTTGAACGACTGAAATGAAACAGGTCCAAAAGGAGATATGGGATGAATGTTTTTATTTTCCTTTTTCAACTTCATTTAATCCCATTTTTTGACTTTTTGATTGATGCTGTCACAGTGGATGAACGCTTGTTTTCTTTTTTCATGGAGACTAAAAAAAGTTCCAGATATGTATTCTTATTACATCTCAAAATTTTCAGCTGAATTCTTTATAAGTCTTTTCAATCTAAAATGTTATAATTAAAAATTCCACTGTAGTTCGTTTAGGATGCATAAGTTTAATAATCTTGCAAGTTTTTTTTACAAAATATTTATTAAAAATCAAAGATTACAAAAGTAACTAAATTAACAATAGGCAAGCTTCGTTGAATATCACAGTTGTCTAAAACAAGAATTTTTCTAGATTAACTTTATTCGCGACGTGTTTGCATCCTGAGGAAGAGAAGACACCAGTATTATTACCACCACTTTTTGGGAAATATGTTAACCCTTCAGCAACCATTATTACCGATTTATTTGTATTTTTGGTTGCATTTTAAGCCTCGTTGGATCAACAATTCCTTGAATGTTTTTTTTAGCAAAAATTTTGATCAAAATCAACTTTATTTTTTTGCTCCTTTTTCTCTATTTTATTTCCAAACATAAGATTCTAGCGACAAAATTATATAAACTCAAAACAAAAAAATGTTGTCATTTAATGAAGTTGAGGGAAAGCCATTTGAGGTTTAGCTTCTGGTGCAGCATCTTCCGACCGCCATAATTGTGTGACTGTTTTCCATTGAGTGAAGAAATTAAGGCCAGCTTTGCCATAAAAGTTTGCATCACCAAGGAATGAACCACGATTACCAGTAAAAGAAAACATGGGTAAAGGTACGGGTATTGGGACGTTAATTCCAATTTGGCCTGCATCCACAAGATTAGTAAATCGGCGAGCAGCAATACCAGACGTAGTGAAAATAGCTGTTCCATTACCATATGGATTTTTATTAATGGTATCAATAGCTTCATCAAGGGTTTCAGCTTCAAGGCAAACAAGAACGGGGCCAAAGATTTCTTCTTTATAACAAGTCATATTTGGTTTAACTCCAGTAATTACAGTTGGTCCAACAAAGTTACCATTTTCAAATCCAGCAACTTTAACATCTGAACCATCAAGGAGAACATTGGCACCTTCTGTTTTGGCTGAGTCAATAAGTTTAAGAATTCGTTGTTTAGATTGTTTTGAGATGACTGGTCCTACATCGGTGCCAGATTTCCATCCAGCATCAACTTTAAGTTTCTTTACTTTTTCAACAAATTCTGGAATCCATTTTCGTGATTCACCAACAAAAACGCAAGCTGTAAGAGCCATACACCGTTGTCCAGCAGCACCATAAGCGGCAGCAACGAGCTAAAATTAGAAAAAATTAAATCCAAAATTTCTTTGAATTTTTTAGTTAGCTAACTTGATTAAGGGTTGCATCTTTGGCTGCATCAGGCATAATGACACCATGATTTTTAGCTCCCATATTTGATTGAACGCGTTTGCCATTTTTGCTTCCACGTTCATAAATATATTTTCCTGCTTGATCTGATCCAACAAAGGAAATTGCTCTAATATCGGGATTATCGCAAATAAAGTTTACTGCTTCATGTTGTCCGTGAATAACATTAACAACGCCATCTGGAACCCCTGCTTCTTTAGCTAATTCCATAAGCATCATGCATGCCCCTGGATCTTGTTCTGAGGGTTTAAGAATCATTGTATTACCAGTAACTACAGCAAGTGGGAACATCCAAAGTGGAATCATTGCTGGGAAATTAAATGGCGTAATTCCGGCTGTCTTAAATTATTATAAAAAATGAATAACGTGTTTTTGAGTTAAGTAAAATAATGTGCTTACAACTCCGATTGGTACACGAATGGAATAAGTATCCATATCTTTTGAAACATTAGGACAAGTTTCACCAAGTTGAAGAGAAGCTGCACTGCAAGCATGTTCAACAACCTAAAAATCAATTGCTTTAAAAAAACACTGTAACAAAAGGTAAACGATACTTGAAGACCTCGGCTGACATCTCCTTCAGCATCGGGAATAGTTTTGCCTTGTTCTTGAGTAATATTTTCAGCAATTTTTCTCATATCTCGTCTAATTAAAGCTTGAAGTTTGAAAAATGCTTGTTGTCGGGTAAGAATCGAAGAATTTTTCCATGTATGGTAAGCATCTTTGGATGAATCTACTGCTTCTTGCATTTCTGTTTGAGTTGTTTTAGGAACAAGTCCAATGACTTCATTGGTAGCCTTAAAATTTATTTATGCCATATTTTTTGCCCAGATTAAAACAAAATTTAAGAAATTTTATAATGGAGTGATTGATATAACTAAGTTTAAAGAAACTTACAGGATTGGTTAATTCAATCCAATCAGAAGTTTTGGATTCAACCGCGCGGCCATTAATCCAATTTTTGACTGTTTCGGGTTTGTATGCTGCAGCCGAGATGGAAAGTTGCCGACTGGCGGTTGAAATAACATTTAATCTTGACAACATTTTTAATTAAAATAAACTTTAAAACTATTTTTTTATTACCACTGAAGTTTTGAACAATAAGCTGAAAGATTTTGTTTAAAATTTAGAGAAAAAAGAACTTGAAAAAGAAAAACTCGTAAAAGACTAAACTAAAAATTTTAAGCAAAATCAAAGAAAAGAAAATGTAAAGCACGAGATTGGGAATGAAAAACACGCTTGTCGTTTCAAAAATAAAAAACCATCAGACAAAGAAAAAAAGAAGAAGCAAAGATTGTTGATTGAGGGAATTTTTTGCACTGAAACACGCAAATGCTTTTGTTTGCAACAACTTTGTTTCGAAAAAAAAATAAATGAAATAAAAGTGGAATGATGATTATCAGACGATGTGGATTTGATAAATCTTCTTTTTTGTCTGAGCTCGTCATTGCTATTCTCACATCTTTCGACATTGTTTTAGGCAAAAATAAAAATGAAACATTCAATAAAATCGACTCGACTTTTGACCCGTAAGTGCATAAATGAAAAAGTGAAAAGAAAAAAACAGCAATTGATAGAGAAAAATGTATGCAACAGGCGTTTTAACAACAGTTGTTTCTTTTATTCTTCTGCCATTTCTCTGATCAATGCGCTCACTGTCTCTAGTAATGGCTGCTTGCTCTTTGCTGTTGCTCGAGCTCTCACCTATATCATTTAGTCTCATGGCAAAACTGATGGTTAAAAATACTAAAAGAAAAAAAAGAGAAACCAAAGAGAAGAAGAAAAAAACTGAGCGAATGAGCATTTTGAAGGAAAAAAAAGTAAGAAGGTCGAAGAAGTGATCATTGTTCGGCCACGCGACTTTTTCTTTTCCTTTCTTTCACTATTTTTTTTTGTTGAACTTTTTTTATTGCTTGCTTGCTCTTTAACATTTCTTTGGTTAAAAAAACAATTATCATCAACGTATTTTTGAATTTGGACTCCCTCGTAAAATGTGCCGAAACTAAGGGAGGTGATAGGGAAGCGGGTGGTTTATGAATCCCTCTTAACGAATGTTTATTTTAGAAAAAGGAATATCTTTGTTTATGAAGAATAATTTTTGTTCAAAGCCTAGAATTATCGCGTATAAAATGGCGTGGGTTGGAGCATTTAAATAAATATTTCAAAATTATTCGTTTCATAAACAAAAGGACTTTACTCGAAACTTAAAAAAGAAAAATCAGGAGTTGTTTATGAGTTCGGCAAACGAATTTCAAAATCACCTGATCAATTTTTGAAGGTTGTGTTTACGGCAAAAAATAAAAAATGAAAGCAAAATGCATGTAAGTTTGTGGCAAAAACTTTTCTATTTTTACACCTTCAGCCTTTTTTTATTTCACTTTCCAACATCCATTTTTGGTAATAGTTCGCATTTAAAGTATTTGATAAATAACATTAATAATATTAAAAATATTTAAATATTTAAAAAGGTTGATTTTATTATTAAAAATTTGCAAAGATTTTCATACATAAAAACCAAGTGACAAAATGAATAAAAAAGAAGAAACAATGTTATTAAAAAGGCGTATGTAAAACAACAACAAACGAACCAAAGTCAAAAAAACCGTACACCCAAAGAAGACGCGAGCAAATAAAATAATATTAATACCGAAGACGTAATAAAAAAATAAATTGGATATACACACATTTTTGACACACGAAAAAATGAGAAGTTGAATAACGCCTTTCAAAACAATGTAAAAATAAAAAACTATCTACAAAAAGCACAAATTTTTTTCCAAGCTTTTTTGCTCCCGAAAAATCAAAAAACATCCCTCTCCAGAGAGAAATGTTTTTTTTATCTATCAAAAAAAACTTTACGAATCACAGTGGTGGGTTTTTTCCTTATTTGTTGTTATCGAAAAAATAATAAGTAAAAATACGATACGAGAGTATACAATAATAATAATAATTAGCAATGAGTAAATTATACTAAAAAAAGATGGATGCTTTTTTTGCTACATAAAAAAATATGGATATTGTTGCAAAAACTGGCCAAGATTAAATAAAACAACTGACAATAGAAAAAAGATAAAATGGAATATTTTTTATAGCAGAAAAAATAATGAAACTTTTGGTTGTCGAAAAAATTAAAGAAAATGATTAAGAATGGTGACAACGAACATGTTTGCAGCACAAGAATATCAAAGAAGCAAATTTTTTTGAAACTTTTTTTTAAAATTAGGTTGTGATTTTAATATTCCAAAAACACTTCCTAAATTTTCTCAACAAAAGTTCAATTTTTTTCCACCGCCATCGAAAAAATAGATAATAATAATAATGAAAAGGTAGCCGAAAATAAAAACAAAGACAAGCGAAATTTGTAGTGTAAAATATTATATAAATAATTAAAAAATGAATAAGTATACGAAAAATAAAAAGGCTTTAATATCCGAATGTGTTTTGTTATTTCTGAGTATAATAAAATTAATAAGAAGAAGAAAAGGTAAGAATATGGGAAGATATAAAAAAACAAAAGAAATGCAAAAAAATTAAATAAAACAGAGCTGTACTTTTTTTTTCACGAAAGATTGAATTCATTTTTTTAAGTGGAATGAACAGAACCTGGAGCAGATGCGGGTTGTTGCTTTTGTTCATTTGATGAAAATAAATGAGTTAAATTTTTTGGTGGATTGTTTCCATTTACATTATGGGTAAGCTGATGAAGAAATGCGGCATCTACAGATCGTGGTGATACAAATTCAGATGCTTCATCTTGTTGAGAATCATCATTGGGATTATTATTTGTAGGTGAATTATCATCTTCATCTTCTTCAGAATATTGTGCCATAAAATCCGATGCTGTGGGTTTAATATCAACTGAATCATCATCCCAATTTTGAATATTATTATCAAGTAATTGTCCATCCACAGCTGAATTAAGCATTTCAGAATATACTCCACCGTTATCATCAGGTGATATTAAATCTTGGGGTGAAGAATGAAATGATTGAGATGAGGTTGTTCCATGTGCAACAGCTGAAACCGCTTCATCAATATGTTCAGGCATTGCTCCATTTAATGGTGATCGAAATGATCGATTTCTCGATGATCCATGCATATTTGGTGGTCGTGGAGTGGATGATGGTGAATCAGGTGGAGGCGTTATTGGTCGAATATGTTGAAATGGAGTCGGCTCATCTTCAATCACATTACCATTTCGAGAACGTCTTCGAGCGTTCATGAAAAAGTTGGACACTGTTGACATATCCAATCTTAAATGTTCCGCAATAGTTTGTTGCATTTCACGTGAAGGTCTTTGAGTTTCTTTAAAAATAGCTTGAAGAGTTCGTTTTTGAATATCAGTAAAAACGAGTCGAGGTCTTTTAGCTGAACCACCGCTATCATCCGTTGCCAACCGAGCACGAGAATTTTGTCGGGCATTTTGTGCTGGGGTTGGTGGAGACATCACTGCTGTGGTTGGAGTTGCTGTTGAACCCATAGGTCCTAAAACAAGGATGAAATTAGTAACAATCTTAGACAATTGTTTACTTACCTTTGTACATATCCAAAATACTTAATCGAACATGAAGGGGTTGTTGAACCCAATTGAACATTCGTCGAAAGGTTTCGCGACCTGATTTCAAACGATTCCATGGCTTTGGATTTCTTAATAAATCCGATAATGTTCCTTGACTTCGACATAATATCCTTTCAGCAAAAATTGCTTGTGGAATTGAATGTTGCTTCAACTCATATGCAATTCTTTTACATAAGTCTTTTGTATCAATATATATATCATCATCAATTTCAGCATTTAATGGATCAGTTGTATCTGATGTGGAATAAACCGCCCGCGGTACTCCTGCACCAGGTCCCATATTTCCTGTTGCTCTAGGTTGTCGAGATTGTTGAAGTTGTGATTGTTGATGTTGTTGGAGTTGCGACATTATAGAATTATTATCTTCATTTGAAGAAGGCCCAGCATTATTATGATTATTATTATTGTTACTCGAATGCTGTTGTTGTAGTTGTTGGGGCTGTTGATGATGTTGTTGCTGGTTAGCATTTTTTCTTGCTCGAGATCGTCGAGATGTGGTTTGAGATTGTTGTAATATTTGAGATTGTTGTTGTTGAAGTTGTTGTTCATGATTTTGAGGTAAATATGCTTGGGATGTGGCAACATCATATTGAACCACCTAAAAATGGGAATCGTTTTAACAGAGTGCATAACAATAAAAGCTTTTATGATTTTAATTTTTACCTCCGCTCCAGGAATGCATGAATTTCCAAGTAAATCACCACTAATTGCAGGTGGAGTTGCTGCCGTCATCCGCTCCAGTTCTTGTTGACTGGGTAAATACATTGTGGATACATCATATTCTTGATTATATCCAACAAGATCGGGATTCATTTCCTCTTTTACATAAGTATTATTTGTTCTCAAACTGCTTAACATTTCACTTGCTCGTCCATTTCTTGTAATTCCAAGCAATCCCGATGGATCGCGATGATTATCCAGCTGCAGGGGAGATAAAAGACTCGCTGGGCCACTGAATCGATGGAATCTTAAATAAAAATGCTTTAAAATTGTTAAAACGTATAATGTAAATTTACTTTTCAAGCGAACTTGGATGTCCACCACGCAAATGGTGCTCCAATGATTCTGATTTTAAATTTGAAGAATATGCTGATCCACCCATAGGAACTAATGACGCATAACTAAAAGTTTCAAAGATTTAATAATGACGCATATTCAATTTTATAAGAGCTTACTCCGATCCTGCAACTGACATTGTACCTAATCCAGCAAGATGTGAACCAGGATCATGATGACTTGGAAGTGATAAAGGTGGACCAGTATTATGTGGACTCACAGTTTCTAAGAAATTTTCTGGTAAATCATCATAATGCCTTGCACCATTAAAATGCGTTGCATCTAATTGAAGATTTTGAAGATAATTATTTCCGCCTGTCATAATTTATTATTATATCGGCATAAAGAAGGTTGCCAACAAAAATATGACAATTTGGAACCACAGAATTTATAAATAAGATATTTTGACAAGAAAATTGATAGGAATTTGTAACCTTATTATTTTTTGACAGAATCTTGTTGAATTGAACTGCGGTTAATTGTACCTGAAGAATTTATTATAAAGTTTATGTTAGAAAATGTGGTCATTTGTGTTTAAAAAAAGTGAAAAATTTTCTGGTTGCGTTGAAATATGAAAAGTTGCGCAAAGTTCCAACGTTACTAAAGTTATTCTCGAAAGCTTTAAAAGACTTTAAAATTATCATTTTCCAAAAGAAATTAAAATCTTCACAAATTTAGATGTATTATATTTAAAAAGTTTGTAAACTCGTTCCAGTTACATATAAACCAAAAAAGCGCCGCGACATAAGCATACTTTTATACTCGTCGTTGAAAAAAGGGATTTCACTGGGGATTTATCAAAAAGGTCAATCAAAATAAAGAAAAAAGTAAAAGTACAAAATTATGATAACAACTTCTTTATAAAAAAATTTGATGGAAGAAGTAAGTTTTTAGAATTTTTGTTGAGAGAACGCTAAGAATGGAAGAAGAAAAGAAACAAGCGAGATAGATGGTTATAATTCCCTATGAGACGCACACGCAGCAGCAGCATCACAGAAAAACAACTGACTTTGCCTTTTTTTATTCTTTTCTCCTTTCGTCGTCTTTTTTTATTCCGCCGCTACGGGTATATGTGAGTGAGTGAGCGAGGATGGACGGAAGGCATCCAACGGAGCAGCCGACCAACCAGCATTCACCCATCATCATGCATGCACAAATGGAAGGGTTTCTCAGTTACTCTATCCTCTTTCTTTTGCATTTTTTTTATTGTTTGTCGCGGTGTCATATATATTCATTCTACCATCTTAGAAAAGGAAAAAACAAACAAAATTTATTAATAAAAATTATTAGCAAATTGTGGTAATAATTTTTTAAACAAAAATTACGGTATTTACTGGATTTTTCAACGAAAGCATTTTTAACAAAAAATAATTAAGGAAGCTTATCATTTTGCTTTTCTTATGTTTTTTATTCTCTGCATGTATAGTACTCTCTCATCAACCAACTGCGCATTAATACTTTTACGCATCGAAAACTAACTATAAACGGGAAAGAAAGAAGAAGAAATGGGAAGACAGCGGCCGTTTTTTTTTTTTTGCAAACTGCTGTTGTTTTTGCTGCTGCACCAAAACCTCGTAAACATTTTTTTTTTATTTCGTAGTAGTGGCGGCGTCGGTGGAGTCCATCCAAGCGTGGAAAGACCTCTTTTGACGGGGACTTTTTATTTATTTTGATATCTCTCATTTCAAACCTTAAAAGCGGGAAATTTGAATATTGATTAATAAAGGGTACCAAAAAGTGATTTGACTTCGAAGTAATATTTTGTCACGTGATTTTTACCTTCCATAAAGTTGTCTTCGAGTTAGTAATTTATTACAGATGAGCGATGGAGTTTTATTATCAACAAATTTATCTGAACTTCCATATGGATTATTTCATGGTTTATCTTTATCTCTTGAAAGTGGATCACTTTGGAGAATAATATGCAATGATGTCGATGATACAGTATTTTGTTTAAAGTTAGTCAAAAAACAATTGACAGTTTTTATTTATTTATTTTTAGTTCAACAGATGTTGAACGATTCCAAAAACTCAATGATCCTGGAGCTCAATATCTTCGATACCTTGGAAATCGAGGACTAACAGTTGAAAAATTACTGAAACGGCTCCATATCCTTGCTAAAGTTCATGGCCCAATTATGGATCGCCCGCAACTTTTATTACATAGAAAATTTTGTCCTGTAATTTGGTCAAGAAAAGAACAAATTCGAGTTTCCATTGTTGCTGATGGGACCCAACTTAAACTTGAATGCAAAGCCAATGGCTTTCCAGTGCCAAGATATGAATGGAGAGAAAATGGACAAGTTATGGCTTGTGGAACTGTAGCAACATTAATAATTATACGGTCTTTAGAATTAATTATTTAATTATATTAAAAATAAAACTCTGAAGTTTTAGATGCCCATGTACAGCAAGAAATGTATTTAATTGTCGTGTATATAATTATATTGAAGACGGTCAAGCATATACGGATTTTTATAAAGCTCATGGGAAAATGTTTGAATCAGAATTGATTTCAGATATTGTTGATTTGAGTAATTTTGTTTCAGTGCAAAATCCAAGTAAGTCTCTACCGTCCAAATTATTTTGTTTTTCAAAAAAAAAATTTTATAAATTTTTTTAACGATCCAAATTTTTTTTACAACAATTTTTATTTGTTTACGTTTTAAGATTGTCAACAATGCAATATAAATGATTTGGACCGAATATACAATAAGTTGGTGAATGGAATAAATAATGATAGCCCAAATAATGTTCCTGAAGCTCCACCCGAGCCAATGTTAGACACAATGGATTGCACCACCGCGGTCGTGGCTTCAGATAAAGTTGCTTTGATTATCAGCAATCGAACATATGCACCAAATATGTCAAATTTAATTACACCTCATTGTGATGCAGAAACTTTAGCAGAAATTTTACAACAAATGAAATTTAAAACAGTTACATTGGGTGATTTAAAATTGGAGGAGATGAGATTTATTATAAAAGAATATAGAAAATTATTAGGTGAAGGAGTTTATGGTAAGAATTTTTCTTTGAGATTGGAAAGGAAAATGAAAGCTTTTATTTTTTACAGCTGTATTTTATTTTGTTGGACACGGATTTGAAGCCAATGGTCAATGTTATCTCCTCCCCACCGATGCTCCAGGTCATACTTATGGTCCACAACATTGTATTTCAATGGATTGGGTTTTATCGATGTTTAGTGATTATAGTCCGGCATTAAATTTAATTTTGCTTGATATTTGTCGAAAATTTTTACCGTAAGCAACTTTCTCGTTTAAAATATTCAGGAATTAAAAAGTACATTTCCAGATCAGATTTAGATTTATTTACAAGTTATGCGGAACAATACCGAAAAAATGCTAAAGTTAATCGCAATACTGTTTATGGTTATGCAACGTAAAGCTTTGATGACGACTTTGCTAAAATAAAAAATTTAATTTCTTAAAATTTTAGAAGTGGCGGGGTTGGAGCTTATGAAGTTAAAGGTGAAACAAATGGAGTATTTATGAAATATTTTAAAAATCGAATTGTTAATCAACAACCGATATTAGAAATTTTAAACAGAGTTTTTCGAGGTCTATTTTTATTTTAGCTATCCAAGGAAAAATCTCAAATTTTTTTAGATATTGAAAAAGATAAAAAAGTTCGAGATTTTCAAATTCCTGAATTGCGTTCAAATTTAACAAAGCCTCGATCACTTTATGATCCATTTGTTGTTGATGGACATACAAATAGTTTTGAAAATCATACCATTCATTGGAGACTCATGCATGGTAAATTTTACTTTTCGCTTAAATATTCCTACCAATAAAAACATTTTTAGAGCTTCCAAATCCAGTGAAATTAAAATTTGATGAACAAAAAGTAACTGTAATGATTTGGTTTGATTTTTGTGGTCATTTTACGAACAAAGCTTATGCATTTTCAAGTGTTGGGGATATAAAAAATGTAGATGATGAAGATAATTGTGATGATAATCCACCATCAGAACATGCCCAATCATTTCAAGCATATCTTAATTTTCCATCTGAATTGGATGTATCAAATCCAAAAACTTATTGCGATGATGAAGAAGGAGAATCTCTATGTATATTGGTATCAAATTTGCAACGAATTAAAGGTGAAGTTACGTGTATCGTGGAATTAAAAGCTAAAAGTGATATTGAAACTATTGTGGCTTCAAAGCAAGCGAATATAGGACATGTTTTAATTACTCGGCTTTTTGCTAATTGATCTCTAATATTTTTTAATATTTGTATTGTTGTTTTTGTTAAAGATGCGGGTTAAAAGGAATTATTAAAAAGATATTTATTTTAAAATAAAAACATATTTTATTTAAATTATTAAAAATTATTATTATTATCCAAAGTATGAACGCATAAATGTGAATGAAAGATTATTATTAAAAAAATATTTTATAAGTAGCGTTGATTGCTATAACCCTGTTGAGGAGGTGCTTGGGGCTGTTGTTGTTGAATGGGTGGTGCTTGATATGTTTGTTGGGGTTGTGGAGCTGGAGGTTGTTGTTGTGGAGCAGGTTGTTGTCCATATGATTGTTGAGGCTGTGGAGCTGGTGGTTGTTGTTGATGAGCTTGAGGCTGTTGGGGAGCTCCATATGATTGCTGTGGTTGAGAAACTGGAGGTTGTTGTTGAGGGGCTAACTGCTGATATGGACCTTGTGGCTGAGGTTGAGGTGCTGGAGGCTGTCGTTGAGGAGCAGGTTGATAAACTTGTTGTTGAGGTTGAGGCTGGGGTGCAGGTGGTTGTTGTTGAACAGGTTGGCCATATGGTTGAGGTTGTGGTTGAATAACTGGAGGTTGTTGTTGAACTGGGGCTCCATAAGATTGTTGTGGCTGAGGTTGAGGGTGAGGTGCTGGTGGTTGTTGAGCGGGTTGTTGAGATTGTCCATAAGGAGTTTGAGATTGGATTTCAATTGGTGCAGGAGGTGATTCTTGAATGATGATTTCGATTTCACCAAATTCAGGGCAAACATCAATTTCAACTTTAGGAGCGCATTTAACAGTTTTAAGATTAAATGCATGATCCTTGGGACACATGAAGTCATAAGTTTTCTTGGTAGCGCATACGAAGAAAAAGCGACTACATTTGCGACCATAGATGCCATTGGAAAGCATAGCACAAGGGTTATTGGGTTGAGAAGGTTCTTGTTGAGCAGGTTGGCTTTGACCATAAGAACCTTGAGATACTGGAGGTTGTTGTTGTGGAGCTTGTCCATATGGTTGTTGTGGAAGTTGGATGGGGTTTTGGAACCTAAAAACAGAAGTTTTTTGTCAACTTTATTATTTACTTTTAAATTAAAACTTACACTGGAGGTTTAGTTGGAGCAATACCACCGCATTCAACAACATTAGCTTTATAGTCACATTCTTCAGTAAAAGCACTGTAGAAAGTTCCAACGGGGCATGAGAGAGCTGTGGAAGTTCCTAGAAGGCAAATAAAATATTTCGCATTGCAACCACGAACATAGATGCCGTCCTTTCTATTGCTGCAATCAAATTCAGGTCGTGGTGGAGGTTGACGAGCTGGAGGTTTTTGTCCATAAGGTCCTTGAGATTGTGGTGGTTGTTGAGCTGGTGGTGGAATAGGTTTACGTCCGCCGCAACCAACAATTTCATTTTTGTGTCCACATTCACGGGTTTCTTGATCATAGAAAAGTCCCATTGGGCAATCTAATTTTGTTGCTCGACCGAGAGCGCAAACATAGAAGTAAGGGGCACATTTTTTACCATGGAAACCATCATCCCGATTTTGACAGAACGTCTGAATTTATTAATTAATTTTTTACCCTTGAATTTTGTATTGGAAAACTTACATCAACAGGTTTTGGTGGAGTTTGTTGTTGAACAGGGGCATAAGGATTTTGTGGAGCGGGTTGTTGTCCATATGATGGTTGGGGTGCTGGGGGTTGTCGTTGAGGAGCGGGTTGTCCGTATGATTGTTGTGGCATTTGCTGCTGTGGAGCTTCATATGTTTGCTGAACGTGTTGTTGTTGTTGAGGCTGAGGTTGTCCATAGGGCTGCTGTGGCTGAGGAGCTGGAGGTTGTTGTGGTTGCCCATAAGATTGTTGAGCAGGTTGTTGTTGTTGACCATAAGGACTAATGGGTTGAGTTTGTGCACTAAATAAATATTTAATTTTGATTTACATTTTCCTATAAATCAACTTACGGTGGAGGAGTAGGACGACGACCACCGCAAGCAACGATATGATGTTTATAATCGCAGTTTTTGGATTCATTATCATAAAAAAGACCTTGAGGACATTTAACACGAGTTGTAACACTAGGTGAGCAGGAAAAGTAATGGTTACTGCATGCTTCACCATGATACCCTTCAAATAAATTATGATCTTGACAATATGTTTCAACGGGAGCTGGAGGAGTTTGTTGAACTTGTTGTTGTCCATAAGGATTGATTTGGCGACCATAACCACTTGGAGGTTGTTGTTGTGGTGGTGGTGTAGGAGGAGTGGGGCTAAAATAAAAAGGATTTATTTCTGCTGAAAAAAACAAATTAAAATCTTACTTCATGCATTCATTTTTGTATTCACATCGATCTCCAGCAAAAACAAGATTGGCAGGACATTCAACAAGAACAGGCTCTCCATAAATGCAACGAATGTATTGATTATGACATCTTTTAAGAGGATAATCTCCATCAGTTTTAACACTGCAATCATAATTTGGTTTTGGTGGAGTTTGTTGAACTTGTTGTCCATAAGGTTGTTGGGGAGCTGGTCCATATGATTGTTGCGGTTGGGGCTGTTCATGATGTGCTGCATAATAAAGTGGCTGATCAGCTTGAGGCTGTTGGGGAGCTCCATATGATTGTTGAGGAGCTGGGGGTTGTTGTTGAGGTGGAGGTTGTTGATATGGACCTTGAGGCTGAGGTTGTGGAACTGGAGGCTGTTGTTGAGGAGCGGGTTGTCGTCCATACGGTTGTTGAGGAGCTGGTGGCTGTTGTTGGGGCGCAGGTTGATAGACTGGCTGTTGAGGTTGTGGAAGTGGTGGTGCTTGTTGAATTGGTTGTTGAGGAGCATATGGTTGATAGTTTGGTTGAATGGGTGCATCTTGCTGAGGCTGTTGCTGAGCATATGGCGATGAAAATGGTTCAGCATTAAGACCTTTAGGCAAGACAGGGGCTCTGAATAATAATAAAAAATGTAAATTAGTTAACAAAATATAATTGAAGCTTACTGATCGTATCTGTTAGCACGAGCCGATGCTGTCACAGCAAGAACTGCTAATACGCCAACGAGCCACTTCACCATGGCGCTAAAAAAAATCCTATAGAATGAAGTGATACAAAAAAATCACAAGTCTACGCGATAGAAACAAATACCAATGGATAAGAAAAATGGAAAAGTCTGCATGGCTTAAAAAGCAAAAAATGAAAACTTTCAATAATCTTTCAAAACCACGCCTATGGTTTTGTTTTAAAATAAAATTCCATAAGTTTTTTTCCGGAAGAAAAACTTCCTTATGCTTTTTATTCTTCTTTTTTTGTTTTGCTTTTTTAAAGTCTGACGTTTATCTTCTTCTTTTCTTTTATTTTTTGTGCAGATCGTTGATGCTTTTTGGTATGTGTGAGATTTCAAAAAAAAAATCATATTTCAAACTTTATTTTTTTTATCGTCACAAAAAGAAAAGAAACAAAACAAAACAAAAAATAAAATGACAAGAGAAGAAAAAGAATTAAATTTTTTTATAACAGATCTCAACAGACTCGTTTCGTTTTTGTAAAGTGGAGTAAATTTTAAAGTAGTAAAAATGGAAAAGTTAATAAGGAAAAAAATATACTAAACGATGGCACTAACGGCAGCTAGAGAGCAACAAGGAAGAAAAAAATGATATAATTGGCAAAAGTATGTAAAAAGAGAAATTAATTATTTTTTATTATAATGAAGTGTGAGAATTTAAACTGAGCATTCAACGCAATCTAAAAGTACAGGCAAGATATTGTCTGTTGGGGTTGGAACTTCAACTAGGCAAGGTTCATTACGGGGTTCTTTGGTCATTGAACACTAAAAAAATTAACGGATTCCTATTTTTTGTTTGAAAACTTTGTAACAAAAAAACTTACAATTAAAGAATTGGGATTAAATTGTGCTAAAGTGCATTGACGTTTAGCACATTCTTCTGCACATTGATTTATATTATAAACATGTGCAAATTCTTCAAAATCGGGTAATTTTGAATTTGATGATGAAGATGTAGAAGAGGAAAGACTATATTGACATTCTAAAAAAATTTCTTCTTTTTTTTCTTTTTCGTACATTATAGAATCTTACTAGAGCATTTAATACATGAGATCAAAAAGGGCACGGATGAAGCATGTTGTGGAACATTATTAACTTCATCACCACATATTCCACTATCGGTGGTTAATAAGCATACTCCGCGTCCATTGGTTGTTGGAACAAAACCAGCTAAAGTGCAACCTTCACGTTCATAACATTTTTTTGCACAATCTGCTGGTGAATCAGCGGGTACATCATTTGTTACGTTTAATTTTGGTAATGAGCTAACAGGTGAAATTTGAAATTGAACTCTTCCATTACATTTTGATGTTTCTCCTGAAATTATTTTTGCATATTTTTCGGCTTCAAAAAAGTGGAAGAAAATTTTTACCATGAAGTTTTGAAATTTTTCGTGAAAGTTGTTGAGATGGTGATGATTGAGGGGATGATGATTTTTTGGTTATGATTTCGGTTTTGACTATAAAAATAAAAATTATTATAAAAAATTTTTTTGCGTGTTTTATTTTTTCTAACTTTAATTTTAATTTATTTCACTAATAATTTATGCCCTTCCAGAAAACTTATAAAATTTTTAGAAAATGATAATCTTTTTTTTTCTTGTTTGTTTGATCAATAAATTTTTAATAAAAACTGCTTCGAGATAAATAAACCACCACATAAAAAACCCAAAGGAATCCAGCAAGCATGCATTCATTTCAAAATAGTTTCTTTTTTGTGAATAACAAAACTTTGGTTAGTTTAATTTTTTTTAAAGCGTTGGTGATTTTCACACAGCATAAATGGTTTTGTAAAAACGTTAGAATTTTTTGTTAGCAAAAACACAACACTTATTAACAAAATGTTTAGAAATGAGTAAATTACTGCTAAATATGTTATTTCCAAGTTAAAGTAATTAATTATTAATTCACGCCAAATAGTTAAAAAAAGTTAATCTTGTTAATCTTTACATGGTTTTTTTTTGCATCCTCCATTGATTACCTTTCAGTTTTTAAATTTTTAATTTTATTCTACTTTTTTTAATGCTTACCGCATTTAATGCAATCAATTTCCAAAGCTTCTGCAACCCGATTAAATTTCCAATTTGATAATAGTGAAGAAGCATTTATGTTAGGGCAACCCTCTTTCAAAGAGGTAGTATTGGATGAACCAAAATTCATTAAACATGTTGGTCGTGGAAAGCGGGTAAAAGCTGCTCGATGGCAATTCGAATCCCAACAAAGTCGAAGGCATTCATGCAAATTATATACACCAGTTACAATTTCAAATGGTTTTTCATATGAACGAATTTCAAATGCCGAAAAATAGAGGGAGCCTTGAGAGCATTCAGGATCATCATTGAGAATAGTACGAATTTCTAAAGTTTTTTTTGTTGCAAAATAATAAATAAAAAGTGTTTTTAAAAAAAGCTGGTGCAATTAGTTTTTTAAAGAACAAGCGAGAGAAAAAAAGGAGTGTGATAAAAAGCTTTCGAAGAAAATTAGAAAATTAGTAAAGTTTAAAAATATAGGAAAAAATTAGCAACACTATTCTATGTATGTAAGTTACTAATCAATGTATTACTAAATTATTTTTCTACAAAATCAAAATAATAAAAAAGGCAAGCTAACCTTCTTGAGATGCTTGCTGCTTCCTCGAATTTCGAAGAACTTCTTCAATATCTCGAGTTTGTTCTAAAGTATCAACGAGGGCTTGAACAGCAGCTACAGGTGGTTCGATGGTTCGATTGAAAACTAAAAAATCATTTTGTGTTTTTAACTATTTTCTTAAAAATTATATAATTTTTACCATGATCTTCAATGTCGATATTATGTTTCATTTCTTCTTTGGGTTTAGGCTTTCCTTGAAGGATATCAACTAAATCTGAGACAGCTTCAACGAGTTCAGCTTTGGTGGTTGTTGGGAATGTTTCAGTTTCAATGGTTGTTGTTTGAATATTTTCAGCGACGACAGGGATGATAGGGGCTTCACTTATTTTTTCTGTAATTATTTGTGTTGTTGATTGTGGGATAGTTTCGGTGGTTTCTTTAGGCAAAATAGTTGATGAAATAATTTCAGCTTTTGTTGTTGATTGAACCTTTTCAGCGACAATGATGTCGGGGGTTTCAGTTATTTTTTCTTCGATAATTTGAGTTGTGGATTCAAGGATAATTTCAGCCGTCGCTTGAGAAGATGGTGATGTTGATTGGATAATTTCTTTTTGGGATGTTGTTGGTTGAGCATTTTCAGCAACAATTACAATAGGAACAATTGTTTCAGCGGTAATTTGAGTTGTTGAATCTTGAATGGTTTCGGTTGATGGTAGAGGAGTGGATGAAATAATTTCAGCTTCAAGTGTTGTTTCAACAGGGATTACAGGAACTTCGGCAGGAATTTGATTAGTTGATTCGGATAAAATTTCAGTCGCTGTGGGGGAAGATAAAGTGGTTATTTCAAAAATTTCTTTTTCGGCTGTTGTTTTAACATTTTCAGCATTTTCAGCTATAACTACAATTGGGACTTCTGTTTCGGCAATAATGGCTTCGGTGGATGGTGGGATAGTTGATGAAATAATTTCAGCTTCAGGTGTTGTTTCAATATTTTCTGCAACTACAGGGATTTCTGCGGGAATTTGTGTTGTTGATTCAATTATGATTTCAGTCCCTGTGGGGGAAGATAGGGTTGTTGAAGTAATGATTTCTGTTTTAGTTGTTGCTTGAGCATTTTCACCGACAATAGGGACGATAGGGGCTTCGGTAACTTTTTCGATTGCTAATTGAGTTGTTGAATCTACAATTGTTTCAGTGGACAAAATTATTTCAGCTTCAGATGTTGTTTGAGCAGGAACGATGGGAACTTCGCCGGAAACTTTAGTTGTTGATTCAGCAACAATAACAGTGGCTTCTTGAGAAGATAATGTTGTTGATTCAAGTATTTCAGATTCAGTGGTAAAATCATCTGCATTTGTTTTTGAAACAACTCCAACAATATTTTTTAGATGTGGTGGAATTCCCGTTTGTGTGGTTTCTGTGGTTTCACTACTTTCTTCACCAGCAATAGAAGTTACTTCAACGATGGGTATAGCAGTTGTAATATTTTCTTGTAACGAGGTTGATGAGGTATATGCAGGAACATTTTCTGCTGTTTCAACTGGAACGACTATAAGAGGTACAGATGAATCTGATGTCGATGATAAAGTTGTAGGTTCAACAATGCTTTTAATTGTTGTTAAATTTCCTGGAACAGAAGAAGCTGTTTCATTTTCTTGGAATTCTGTTGGAACAAAGACAATCGGAGCAAAAGTCTCAGAAGTTTCAAGCGTAGCAGTTGTTGTTTCAGCAATAATTTCACTAGCTTTTTGAGTAATATCAATATTTGCCTCAGTGACTATTGGCATTTGGGTTGTGGATTGAATTTCACTCAAAGACGAAGTAACTTTAATTTTTTCGTGAGAACTTTCAACAATAACACCAGAGCTTGTAACTACTTTATCAGTTAAATCTTCAGTAGCATTTTCAATGATTACAGACGTTGTTGATTCAATAATTTCAGCTTTTTTGGAAGGCATAATAATTGTTGCAATTGTTACTTTTTCTGGTGCAAAACTTGGAGTTTGCGTCACGGCTTCTGTTATGGCTTCGATAGTGGTTGCATCCGTTGATTCGGATACACCAAGAACAGCAACAGGAACTAATTCAACGATTTCTTCTATTTTTTCAGTCACCTGTGTTTTTTCAGGAACAATGGTTGTGATAGTTTCATTATCATTTGCTTCAGCAACGATGGGAATGGAAGTGCTTTCTTGAGGGGCTAAAGTTGTGATTTCAACATTTTGAATAATTGTTGAGGGGAAAGCAGTGGTGGATAAACTTTCAATATTTTCTGCTTTTAATGGAACTACGGCTTCAGTTGATAAAGTTGCTTCTTGGACAACAATGGTTGTTGCTTCTACAAAAGCTAATGTAGTTGCATTTTCATCGACGTTGTTGATAATAATGGCGGGTTGGTTGGCTTCAATGACAGCTTCCGATACACTTGCAGGTGATGTGGCATTTTCTAGAATTGCGGATTCAACAGTACTTCCTTTTGCAATAATTCCAGCGATGAGGCTTGTAGAAGTTTCAGCTGGGATTTCAGTGGTTCCTACAGGAATAATTGATTCTCGTTGAGCTTCAAGCGTTGTTGCTTCTACGATGGTAATATCTGCGGCTGGACTAACTGTGGTACTTCCAACAACAACAATTTCACCTTCACCAAGTGGAACAACTGACGCATCAGTTTGGGCATTTTCAAGAGGTGCAATAGGAACTGTGACTCCAATAGTTATATCTACAGATGGAATTGCTGTTGATGAAACAATTATTTCTTCAGTTTCATTTGGTGCTTGTGTTTGTGCAATTTCAGCAGCAAGCGTTGTTACATCGACATTTTCTTCATTTAAAATATTGGCGGCAGAAGTTTGAATATTTCCTTCAGCTAAAGAAGTTGTTGGTGAAATAAAGGTAGAAGTTTCATTAATTTTTTCATCTAATGGAATAATTACGGGAATTATTTTTTCTTTTGCAAAACCTGTTGAACTAATTATTGTTTCCAAAGTTATTTTTTCCATGGGAAATGCGGTTGTGGAAATTATTTCGGGAATGGATGTTGTTATGTTTTCTGTAATATTTTCATTTCCAATAGGAACTATAGATGCTTCGGTTTCATTTATTTCAATAGAAGCAGTGGAAATAATCGCTTCAGTTGTAGTAGTTGGCAAATTATCTTCCGGTTTTATTTCTGCTGACCCAGCAATATTTTCAATCACTTCTAACGCTGGATTTTTTGTTGTTGAGCTTACATCAACATTTTCTGCAATAATTGGTTGCGATTCTGTTTTTTCTTCTACAGAGAGAGTAGTTTGAGGTAGAATAGTTGTTAATGCTTCTGAACCTTTGTCTTCTGATGGCACAATTATGGGTACGATAGCTTCTTCTTTTGGTAATTCTGTGGTGGCAGTTTCAATAGTGGTGGCAATTTTTTCAGCAACGATCGTAGTCATAGCATGAATTTCATTAATTTCAGCTACACTAGGGGTTGTAACATTTTCTGTAATAATATATTCAACGGTGCTACCTTTTGCAATAATTCCAGAAATTACTCCTGTCGGAATTTGAATTGGAATTTCAGATACTTCGGTAGCTACATTCTCAGTGGTTGTAATTTCAACTGGAATCAATGTCGCGGCTTCTGATTTTTCAGTTTGAGTAATTTCTGCAACGATTGTCGTTGAATCAATGTTTTCTGCATTTACAATAGCCACGGGAATTGTTTGAATTTTTTCTTCTTTGATGGTAGATGTTTCTGCTAATGTTGCATCTGTAAAATCTTCAATTTTAGTGATGGTGGACGTGACTTTATGAGGATTGATAATATCTTCAAGCGTTGTCATTGGTTTCTCTTGAATCGTCGTTTTTTCAATGTTGACAGTTGAAGTCTCAACATTTTTATTTTCACCATGCAAAATAACGGGAACAACAACTTCGTTTGTCGAATCAACAGTGGCGGTTTCAATGGTCGTACCAATTTTGCCAATCTCTGTAGTAGCTAGAACTTCTGCTGCTTCTGTCACTGTAGGAATAGTTGTTGTTGC
Organism: Panagrolaimus kolymaensis; assembly: GCA_028622995.1. NCBI lineage: Eukaryota > Metazoa > Nematoda > Chromadorea > Rhabditida > Panagrolaimidae > Panagrolaimus > Panagrolaimus kolymaensis. The sequence goes on from JAJQJQ010000023.1 coordinate 1,374,182, forward strand.
ATTTTCGGAAACAACATTTTCGATTGTGCTACCTTTTGCAATAATTCCAACTATAACACCAGTCGATGTTTCAATGGGAGTAGTTTCAATCACAGCAATTTTAGTTGTTATTTCGTCGGTTTCAGGTGTTGATGTTTGAAGTGATATATCACTTATGACTTCTATTTTAGTTGTTTCAGCAACAGGTTCGACAGTTGTACTTCCTCCAATAACAACTTCACCTTCGCCAAGTGGAGGAACAGCGGCTTGAGTTTGAGAATTTTCCAATGGAGCAATAGGAATTGCAGCGGCGAGAGTAATAGGTTCTTCTGGTATTGCGGTGGATGAAAGTAAAATTTCTTCAGATGTTTGTGTCGTAGGAACCGCTTCTTCAATATTGCTTATTAATGGAACTTTTGTGGTTGAAGCAATTTTTTCATTTTCAGCAATAATTAATGGGACAATTGTCGCTTCATTTTTGACGGATTCCATAGCTGTATATACAAAAGTGGATTTTTCAACATCAGCAACTTGCGTAGTTGTTTCTACCGTTGTTGGAGCAATCGTACTTTCATTAACTTCCCCTTCACCAAGAGGAGCCACAGGAGCAACGGATTGAGCATTTTCTAATGGAGCAATTGGAACTGTAACTCCAATCGTTGTTTCATCAAGAGGAATGGACGTTGAAGAAGCAATAACTTCTTCACTAATTTTCGCAGGTTGTGTTTGAGTAATTTCTGCAACGATGGTTGTTGAATCAATGTTATCAGCAACGGTTATGGGTTGAGTATTTTTTGTAATATGTGGTAAAGTGGTAGAAGTTTCACTTGTTTTATCACTAATAATTATTGGTACAATTTCTTCTTTGGGAAATTCGGTTGTGGAGATTTCGATGGTCGTTGCACGTTGTTCCGAAATAATTTCAATGGTTGTTTTTAATTCATCAATTATTGTAGGAAAAGTCGTGCTTGGGATGACGGATTCAACGGTGCTACCTTTTGCGACAATTCCAGCTATAATACCTGTTGAAGCTTCGATTGGAACTTCTGTGGTTTCAACTACGATTGTGGCATCTGTTGATTCTGACGCAAAAGTGGTTTCTTTCATTGGAATGATTTTTGCTGTTTCTTTAACTTCAGAAATTGTAGTTTCAACAATTGGCTCAGCTGTTGTACTTCCACTCACGACAATTTTACTTTCACCAAGTGGAGCCACTGGAGCAAGGGATTGAGTATTTTCTAAGGGAGCAATTGGTACAGTGCCAATGGTCGTTTGAAAGGCAGGAATGGCTGTTGATGAAATGAGAATATTTTCTTGCGTTTGTGTTACTTCTGCTATAATTGTAGTGGTGTCAATACTTTCAGCATTTGCAATATTCACATTAGTGGTTACAAAATTTTCTTCTATGATTAAAGTTGATGGTGTATTTATTGTTGTGACTTCTTCAACAGCTTTTTGATCATCTGTAATAATTATTGGAATTATTTTTTCTTTTGATTCATTGATTATAGCTTGAGTCGTTGATTCTTCTGCAATAATTCCTGTGGTTGAATGAATTTCTGGACTTTCAGTAATTAATGTTGTGCTTCCACCAATGACTATTTCGCCTTCATCCAAAGGAGCAACAGGCGCAGCTGATTGTGCACTTTCAAGTGGCGCGATGGAAATTTCTCCTTCCAGAGTGGCTGATTCATTAGGAACAACGGTTGAAGAAACGATTAGTTCTTCAGATGTTTGTGTTGTAACATTTGCTTCTTCATTATTGCTTTTTACTGGAGTTTTAGTAGTTGAAACAACTTTTTCATTTTCAGCAACAATCACTGGGATTATTACTGCTTCATTTTTTACTGGTTCTAAAGTGGATGGCATTTCGGTTGAAGTAATTAAAGTCGTTCCTTTTTCAACTTCATCCGTTACTGGAGCAGTTGTACTTCCACCAATGACTATTTCGCTTTCACCCAAAGGAGCAACAGGAGCGGCTGATTGAGCGCTTTCAAGAGGAGCGATTGGAACAGTGACTTCAATGGTAGTTTCTTCAGTAGGGGCAATGGTTGTTGAAATAAGAATTTCTTCTCCACTAATCATAGGATTTTCTGTTTGTGAATTCTCAACGACACTAATTGTTGTTCCATCAACATTTTCAGCTACAAATTCAGCAACTGTTGTTTGTTGTTGAGTAGTTTTAGGTATGGCCGTTGTTGAGAGCGTACCTTTTTCATTTCCAACAATAACAGGAAGGATAGGTGCTTCTGTTTCTGCGGTAATAACTTTTTCTTTTTCGATTTCTATAGTTGTTTCCATTGTTGGGGCTTTACTTGTGATCTTAGTTTCAATTATCGCTTCTTTAGGGACGCTTTCGGTTGTAGAAATAATAGCTGCTTCATTTACTGGGGCTATGGTGGTAGCTTCTTCTGCAATAATACTTTCAAAAGTGCTTTCTTTAACAATTATTCCACCAACTAAACCAGTTGAAGTTTCAACTGGAATTTTGGTGACTTCAACGGCCACTGTTGATTCAAGAATGCCATCTGTTGTTGCGTCGACGTTTTCTGAATTGATAATTGCAATTGGAGCTGTTTGTATCTTTTCTTCAATAATGACGGTTGTTTGAGGATTAGATGTAGTAGATTCAGGAGGCTTTTCTTGATCTGGAATGATGACTGGAATTACAGCTTCTTCTTTAGCTTCGTCATTTGTGGATGGCATACTTTCAGTTGTGATTTTGTCTGATGTAACAATAATTGTTGAACTAATCGCAAGCTCATCGGCTATTAATGTTGTACTTCCACTTAGAACAACTTCGCTTTCGCCAAGTGGCGTACCTGGGGCTTCCGTTTGAGCATTTTCTAATGGAGCAATGGGCGCTATAGCAGCAAGAGTGGTGGCTTGAGTTGGAATTACTGTGGAAATAATTTCTTCCGTTTTTTGTGTTGTAAAAGTTGCTTCTTCAATATTACTTGTTATTGGAATTTCAGTTGTTTTCAAGCTTTGAGTAACTTCAGCAACTATAGTTGTTATTTCAACATTCTCAACATTTGCAACATTTGCGGCTATAGTTTGAGCAGTTGATTCTATTGCTCCGTTTTCAGTAGATGCAATCATTTGAGGAACTGGAGTTGAAGAAGCATCACTCGTCTTATTTTCAGTTAAAATTATTGGGAGGATCTGTGCTTCAGTTTTTTCTACTTCGAGAGTTGTGGTTTCTAAGATGGTTGTTTCTGCAATTGGAACAACTGTTGTTGATTTAATTTCTATTGTCGTTGGCAAATGTTCTTCGGGTTTTATTTCAGCTGAGCCAGCAATTTTTTCAATAACTTCTAACGCAGGATTTTCCGTTGTCGAGCTTATAATTTCATTGTCAACAATGGTTGATTCAATAATTGGAATATTTGTGGTTGAAATGATAAAATTTTCCTTTGTGACAGGAATTTCTGTCGTAACAATTGTTTCACCTTGTGGCAAAGCATTAACAGTGGACGACTTTTCTGAAGTTAATATTGGAATAACTTTCACATCTTCGGATGCTATGGTTGTTAAAGGAATTCCAGTGGTAGTTTCAGAAATAATTGTTGTTTCTTCAAGAACATTTTCAACAGTGCTTCCTTTCGCAATAATTCCAGCAATAATACCTGTGGATGTTTCAATTGGAATGTCAGTAGATTCAACAAAAACTTTGGCAGTGAATTCTTTGTCGGTTGGGAGCGTGGATTGTTCACCTGGAATAGCGCTTGTGGATTCTATTTCGATAATTTCATCCGTTGTTGGAGCAATTGTGCTTCCACCAACGACAACTTCACTTTCACCAAGTGGAGCAACAGGAGCGGCTGATTGAGCGCTTTCAAGAGGAGCGATTGGAAATCCATTAGTGGTGGGTTCATCTGGAATGGATGTAGATGAAATAATAACGCTCTCAGATTTCTCTGTTATTGGAGCTTTTGTTGTTGAAGCAGTTTTTTCATTTTCAGCAACAATTACAGGAACGATCTCTGCTTCATTTTCGACCGGAGTGGCTGATGCAACAGTGGTGATTACGTCCATGTTTAATGCAATTGTTGTTGCTAATTTTGCTTCATTTGTAGTTTTTTCGGTGGAAGACATGACTACTTCTGTAACAGGAATTTCTGTGGTTAAAATTGGTTTTTCTTTTTCTTCGAGCACAATAGGAACTTCAGTTCCAGGAGGTTTAGAATTTGCTTCAACCGTTGTTGGTAAAATTTCTTTTGGAGGATTTATAGTCGTTGAAATTATTTTTTCTTCAACCACAACGGGAATAATTTCTGTCGAAGTTGCTTTAGACGTACTTTGGGCGCTTTCCGTAACAATTTCAGTTTGAGAAGTAGCTGGTATTTCAGTAGTTGACGCATCTTTTTGTTCTCCACTATCTTGGCTTATAATTACTGGAATGACTGTTGCTTCCATCATTTTCACGGTTGTTGACCGAGTAACATGATCAATGTCTGCTTGAGCACTATCAAACGCATCTTCAATAGTTCGATTACGTTTTTCAGCTTCTTCTGAGGTTAAATGATTTGCATCACCAAATTTTTCAATAGCTTCTTCAGCTTTATTAAAAGCTTCACTAAGTTTATCCAAAGTGGTTGTTTCAGGAAAATTTGTTGTAGAAATTAATTCTTCGTGAGATGTTGTGGCTTCATTTACAATAATTTTATCTGTGATGGTAGGTGGAGTTTCTGCAGGTGATGCTGTAGTGGTGGCTTCAGAAGGAGCTGCTGTTTTTTCATTATTGTTTACAATAAAAACGGGGATAATTTTTTCTTCTTCATTTTGAGCTTTGGTTGAGGTACCTTCAGTTACTTGAATGGTAGATGTTTCAAATCTTTCTGTAACTTCAGTTTTTTCATCTGGAGTTTCTGTCATGGCAGCAGCAGTGCTGTCTTCGCTCACAATCACAATGGGGGTTGATTGTTTAACAATATTGGAAGGTGTTTCTTCATTTTGTTCACTAATATCAACTTTTTCTGTAGCTGGAACTGTAATTGTAACTGGTTCATGTGTAATTGGAATTTCTGCGATAACAGTGACATCTTGATTTGAAGGTATTGATGCTGTAACTTCCAAACTTGATGGAATTGATTCCGTAGTTGAAGGAGCAATTGTTGTAACATCTTGAATATTATCAGCCACAGCAACTACGGGCATTATTTTTTCATTCACTATAACACTTTCAACAGTGGTTTCTGCAGGTGTTTGGGTCGTTGAAGATGCTTCATTAGTGAGTAATTCAGCTGCAATAATAGCTTCATTTGATTTTGGGTTCAACGTTGTAACAGCAACTTCTACTAACTTTTCAGTAGTCACGACTGCCTCTGTTGTCGAAGAAGGTTGTTTATCGGAAGTTGTAGCATTTTCAACAACGACGATTGGTAAAATATGGGGCGCTTTAGTTTCAGTAACAAAAGTAGTTGATTCAACAAAAATAGTTGTGTCTCCTCCTGACGAAAGAGGAGTTGATGCTTCTATTTTTTCTGTTGTGACTATTATGGATCCTTTTGAAGTCTCAGTTGCCAAATTTGCAATGGCTTCAGCGTCGGTTGTGGTTGGCAAATGTTCTTCGGGTTTTATTTCAGATGAGCCAGCAATTTTTTCAATAACTTCTAACGCAGGATTTTCCGTTGTCGAGCTTATAATTTCATTGTCAACAATGGTTGATTCAATAATTGGAATATTTGTGGTTGAAATGATAAAATTTTCCTTTGTGACAGGAATTTCTGTCGTAACAATTGTTTCACCTTGTGGCAAAGCATTAACAGTGGACGACTTTTCTGAAGTTAATATTGGAATAACTTTCACATCTTCGGATGCTATGGTTGTTAAAGGAATTCCAGTGGTAGTTTCAGAAATAATTGTTGTTTCTTCAAGAACATTTTCAACAGTGCTTCCTTTCGCAATAATTCCAGCAATAATACCTGTGGATGTTTCAATTGGAATGTCAGTAGATTCAACAGCATCTGTAGACTCTGCAAGTGTTGATAGTTCCAATGCTATAGAACTTGTTGTTTCTAGTTTGGTTGTTTCAGCGATGGGTTCAGCTGTTGTGCTTCTTCCAACAACAACTTCACCTTCACCAAGTGGAGCACTTGGAACTATGTCTCCTAAAGTGGTGGCTTCGAATGGAATAATGGTTGTTGAAATAATACTTTCTTCTGCATTCTGTGTTGTAATATTTGCTTCTTCTATTTTGCTTGCTTCTGGAATTTCTGTAGTTGAAACAGAATTTCCATTTTGTACTATAATTACTGGGACAATGGATGCTTCATTTTTAACGCTTTTAACAGTTGTAGCTGGAATTATTGTTGTCTGCTCCTCTGAGATAAGAGTCGTCTCTATGACCTCTGTGGTTTGTGCAATTTTTGGAATTTCAGTCGCTGTTGTGGTGCTTCCAAAGACTTCGCCTTCACCAAGCGGGGCAATTGGAGCAGCAGATTGAGCTGATTCCAATGGAGCGATGGAAGCTTTTGCTTCTTCAGTGGTTTCTTCATTAGGAATGGCTTTGGAGGAAACTATTATTTTTTCTCCAAGTGTTGAGGACTTAATTGTAATCTCTGCAACAATAGTTGTGGAATCAATATTTTCATCACTGATTACAGCCACGGATGCAGCTTCTGTTTTTTCTTCTACCGATACAGTAATTGAAGGAAGAATAGTTGTTGATGCTTCTGAATTTTTGAGTTCTGATGGCACAATTATGGGAACGATAGCTTCTTCGTTTGGTAATTTTGTGGTTGCAGTTTCAATAGTGGTGGCAATTTTTTCAGCGACGATCGTAGTCATAGCTTGAACTTCATTAATTTCAGCTACACTAGGGGTTGTAACATTTTCTGGGATAACATTTTCAACGGTACTGCCTTTTGCAATAATTCCAGCGATAACGCTTGTCGAAGTTTGAATTGAAATTTCAGTTACTTCGGTAGCTACATTCTCAGTGGTTGTAATTTCAACTGGAAATGAACTCGTGGCTTCTATGATAGTAGAACTCGTAATTTGTTCAGCTGTTGTTGTACTTCCTCCAACCACGACTTCACCTCCGCCAAGTGGTGCAATTTGAGCTTCTGTTTGTTCATTTGTTAAAGAAGCAATGGGAACTGTTACTGCTTCTTGAGTTGGGTGAACTTCCGTCATTATAGTAGTGGCATCAAGATTTTCAGCATTTTCAATATTTATTTTACTAGTTTCAGCTTTTTCTTCTGTTATTAAAGTTGTAGGTGGATTTACTGTTGTGACTTCTTCAACAGATTTTTGATCATCTGTAATAACAATTGGAATTATTTTTTCTTTCGATTCTGTGATTATAGCTTGAGTTGTTGATTCTTCTGCAATAATTCCTGGGGTTGAAGGAATTTCTGGACTTTCAGTAATTAATGTTGTGCTTCCACCAATGACTATTTCGCCTTCACCCAAAGGAGCAACAGGCGCAGCTGATTGTGCACTTTCAAGTGGCGCGATGGAAATTTCTCCTTCCAGAGTGGCTGATTCATTAGGAACAACGGTTGAAGAAACGATTAGTTCTTCAGATGTTTGTGTTGTAACATTTGCTTCTTCATTATTGCTTTTTACTGGAGTTTTAGTAGTTGAAACAACTTTTTCATTTTCAGCAACAATCACTGGGATTATTACTGCTTCATTTTTTACTGGTTCTAAAGTGGATGGCATTTTGGTTGAAGTAATTAAAGTCGTTCCTTCTTCAACTTCATCCGTTATTGGAGCAGTTGTGCTTCCGCCAATGACTATTTCGCCTTCTCCAAGTGAAGCTATTGGAGCAACAGATTGAGCGCTTTCAAGAGGTGCGATTGGAACTGTGACACCTAATGTTGTTGCTTCGAATGGAATAATGGTTGTTGAAATAATACTTTTTTCTGCTGTTTGTGTTGTAGGATTTGCTTCTTCAATATTGCTTATCACTGGAACTACAGTCGTTGAAGCAGATTTCTCGTTTTCAGTAATAATCACTGGAATGATTGTCGCTTCTTTTTTAGGTGCTTCAGTTATTATTGTTGCAGATGTTGTTTCTTTTTCATTTGCAATCGTTGTTTCTTCCGTAGTTGAAGAAGCTGTGCTTACACCAACAACGACATCGCCTTTACTAAGTGGTGCTTCAGGCGCCATGGATTGAGAATTTTCTAAAGGAGTAGTTGGAACTTTATCGCCAATTGTTGTTTCATATAATGGATTTGATGTTGAAGAAACAATAACTTCTTCATTTATTTTCGAAGGTTGTGTTTGAATAATTTCTGCAACAATAGTTGTTGAATCAATGTTTTCTGCATTTGCAATTGCTACTGGAACGTTCTCATTCACTGATTGTATTTTTGTTGTAGTATCAGCTTCAATGGTCGTTTCAGGAATAACAGTGGAAGTAACTATATTACTTTCTGCTGATTTTTCTGTTAATGATGAAGTAATAATATTCGCTGTTGTTTTTTCAACATTAGGTTCAGCAGTGCTACCTTTTGCAATAATTCCTGCAATTATGCTCGTTGAAGTATCAACTGGAATTTTAGTGCCTTCAACTTCGGTCGGAGCGGCGGTCGTTAACTCAACAACAAGCTTTGTCGTTTGAATATTTTCTATAGTTGTTGGTGACTCCGATGCATTTTCAATGACGACTGGAACAGCAACAATATCATCATTGTTTTCCGCCTCCGCATTTTTTATTGTTGTTAGTACAATATTTACAACGGTGGTCGATAAAATGATTTCTGTTTCATTTGATTCATTCTCAGGAATTATGATAATTTTTTTTGCAAGTTTTTCATTTTCCATAAGCAAAGTTGTAGTTTCAATTTTTTCATCATCAATGATTGGAACGCTTTCGGATTCAGTTGTTTTGGTTGCTTCACTTGAAACTTGAGTCACAACTTGAACGGTTGTCATATCCATTTCAGCGGTTGTTGGCAAATGATCAGCAGGCTTAATTTCAGTGGGACCAGCAATTTTTTCAATCACTTTCAATGCAGGATTTTCAGTTGATGTTGAAGCTGCTTCTGTTTCTTTATTATCTTGATTTTCGGAAGTTATTATTGCTAATGGCACTTTTCCTTCGGTAACCGAATCAGATGTTGTGGTTTGAATAGTTTCTTGAGTTGTTAATTCAAGATTGTGAGCATTTGTTAGGTTTGCAACAATGGATTCAAGAGTTGTTGAAGCAACGGTAGTTTCATTTCCAACCAAAACAATGCCTTCTGTAAATCCAGTAGCAGAACCTTCTATGGGAACAATAGGAGCTCCGCTTGGAATATCAGAAATAGTTGTGGCTTCTTCACCGCGTGAAACAATACCAGCAATAATTCCAGTTGTGGTTTCAATATTTGCGACTTCTAAAGTTGTAACTGGTTGAGCGGTAGTGTTAATATTTTCAAACGTTGATTCTTCAATGATAATTGTTGTTGGCGATGGTCCATTTGTTGTTGAAGCTGATTCTGAAGAAATTACCACTGGGACAATTGAAGGATTTTCTGCTGCAATCACGGTTGTTGTTGCATCATTAACTTCTTCAATTCCAGATACTTGTAGAGTTGTTGATTCAACATTTTCTGTAGCAACTATGGGTCCAGTAGTTTTTATTATATCAGCAATGGTTACTTTAGTTTGCTCAATTGTCGAAAATTGGGTTGTTTGTGGGGCATTGGTACTTTCGTTTGCAATTTGTTCCGTAACTATCGTAGTTTGAAAAATTGTTGTCGATTCGGTGGTTCCTAAATATTTTATTCGGTTTAATCTTTTTTTAAAGTCTGAAAATTTTATTTTTAAAACTTTTAAAATGTTACCTTTATCGCTTTCGTTTACAATAACGACGGGAATAGCTTCATTTGTGACAGCGGTTTTGGTCGCAGCAGTTTCTTCAATTGCCACAGCTATGGTTGTTGATTCTTTTTGCGTTTCAACGACAACTTCAGTTACAGGCTGTTCAGTTTTAATTTTTTCGGTACTTGTTGCTTCAGCTTCGGTTGTGGTTGGCAAATGTTCTTCGGGTTTTATTTCAGCTGGGCCAGCAATATTTTCGATAACTTCTATCGCAGGATTTTCCGTTGTCGAGCTTATAATTTCATTTTCAACAATGGTTGTTTCAAAATTTGGAATATTTGTGGTTGATTTGCTTTCAACAATTTTGGAAGTTGCTGCTTCAATTGGAGCTACTACACTGGTTTCTTTAGTTTTGGCAGTATTTTCTTCTTGGGCTGTGGTTGAAATAATAATTTCTTCTTTTAAATCAGTTACTGGAATTTCAGTTGTAACATTTGCTTCTTCTTCTTCTTGTGACAAAACATTAACTGTGGATGATTTTTCAGATGTTTCAACTGGAATAATTTTAAAATCTGCGGATGTTATGGTGGTTAGTGGAATTTCAGTGGTTTTCATAACAACTGTTGTTTCGGGAATAACAGATTCAACAGTACTTCCTTTTTCAATAATCCCAGCGATAACACCAGTTGATGTTTCAACGGGAACATCGGTGACAGCAACCGTTGACTTAGTGCTTGCAAGGTTTGTGGCATTTTCATTTACAATCTCAATTGTTGTGGATTTTTCTATTTTTTCAGCCGATGGTGAACTATGTAGGGATTCTATTGGAATAACTGTTGTTTCATCAACGTTTTCTTCCACTTTTAGTGTTGTGGATCCTTTGCTTTGATTTGCAACTTGTTCAATAACAACTAAAGCAGGATTTATTGTTGTTGAGCTTAATGTTAATTTTTCACCAAAAGTGGTTGGAATTTCTTCAGTAGGTGATTTTGTAGTAAATGTATCAGCTTTTAAAGTAGCATCAGTTATAATTTCAGCTGCTTCGGTTTGGGATGTGGCTGTAGCAGCGTCACCAATAGCAACAATTGGAACATTTTGAGTTATCAGAATTGCTTCTAAAGTTGTTGCGATATTTGGAGGAGAAGTTTGTGCTTCATTGGTTGCAATAGTGGTGGCATCTTGATTTGTTTCAACCGCAATAGACGAAGAGCTTTCAACTCCCAAATTTGCTACTGTTGTTGATTTTTCTTGAATATTGGCAGCTGTAGATGTGGTTTGAATAATTTCAGAAGCGATAGCTCCTTCAGTGGCTTCAATCGGAAGTTGTGTGGTGGCAAGAATCATGACATCTTCCACCGCAATTAAAGGAATTGCAGTAGTTTGAGAAGCTTGGGTTGCACTTATTTCAGCCGAGGTCGATATTGCTCCTTGAATCGTTGAAGATGCTGTAGCGGCTTCAGGCGTTTCAGTAGTTTTAGTTTCACTTGTATTTTCTACTCCAACATTATGCACTGGTTCCAATCTAATTTGTGTTTCATTTTCATTTCCAGCTTCAATAATCACGAAATTTTTAGTTGCAATGTTTGGCTCTTCAGTTGGGGAAGGGGATTTTACAAGTTCTTTGGTTCGATGAAGTAATTTTGCAATGGCGTCTTCACGCTCTTTTTCTGGTTCAACTACCGTTGTTTCTTCAATTTCACCTTCTGGTATCGTACTTGTTGTTGCATTTTCTTTTAAAACAACATTTACATTTGCAATAGCTTCGTCCACATTTGAACTTGATTGAGTGGTAGTAATTTCAATATCTTTATTTTTTAATATACCGCCAACATCCACAACAACTTCATCAACGGGACTTGAAGTTGTTGTTGGAGGTTCAGAATCAGCTTCTTGGCTTTCAATAATCTCTGCAACTTGTGCAAGAGTTTTTTGTTCTGCTGATGTTGGCTTTGATTTGGTTGAATTTTTTTCGCTTATTTCAACTTTGACCGTTTCAATTGTAGTTGAACTTTCTGTTTGTATTTCAATTTTTGCTTCAGTTATTAAAGTTTCTGTAGTTGGGATAACTTCTAATGAAATGGTGGTTGCGGTTTTTGCTGCTTCAGTTGCTGATTCTTCTTCTCCACTTTCTTCATTCGAAGTAACAAAAGCAAGGCGATGAGAAGTGGCTGCAGTTTCAGTTACTTTAGCTGGAATTTCTGTTGAAATTTCTTCTACGATTGTTGATTTAAGCCATGCTTCTGTTGTAGCTTCAACTTTAGCTTCTTCAATTGGAGCAACAATGATTGTTTCTGCTTTGGATGTAGCAGCTTTTTCTTCTGCTGTAGAAGTGGTGGCTGCTCCTTCGATGGTATCGGGAGTCCCAGTAACAATAGATTCATTACTGGGAGCTGTTGATAAAAAAGAAACAGTCTTTTGGGGAGGTTCATTGGTATTTGATGGGGCAATAATTATTGTTCCTTCATTTGGTGAGATTGTTGTGGCTGTTAGTGAAACATCTAAATTTCCCTCTGTTTGGATAGTGGTTTGCGCCGCAACTGCTTCAATCACTTCCGATGCAGGATTTACTGTTGACGAGCTTGCAACTGAAGCTGTAAAAGTCCCAGAAATTGAAGCTTCAGTTACTTCTTTATTGGGGATAGAAGCTGTTGATACTTGGATAGTTGTTTCAGCTGATTCTGGTTTTGTCGTGCTTTTTATTTTAGGACCTTCCAAAGGAACAACAACAACAAATTCTTTTGTTGTTTCGCTTTTAGCATCTTCAGTTGTAGCATGAATTTCAACCGTGGTGGATTCAACTTCCGCAATTGTGGTTTCTTTATTTTGATCTGCAACTTTTTCAATAATTATTAAAGCTGGATTAGTTGTAGATGATTGAGTTGTTAATTCTTCTTTCTCTTCGCCACTCTCTTCATTTGAAGTTACAAATGCAGGTCGTTGTGGAGATGATGAAGCTTCTGTTGCTTGGATCGAAACACTTTGAGTTGTTTTTTCCTCGATAATAACGCCTGTTGAAGGTAATATGGTCGTTGAAGCTTCCTGTGAAATAGTATTTTCTATTGAAGCCTCAGTGTTTTTTGGGTGTTGATTGTCTTCAGCTATTATAGACATGGAAATAGTTTCTTTTGCTTCAGCTTGAATTGTGGTTGGTTGAAAAATTGTGGTTTCGGTTGTTATCGCTGGTATTTTTGTAATAATGGCTGCTTCCACTTCTGGTTTTTGTGATGATACTACAACTTCATCCTCATTTTCACCCGAAGTCACAAATGCGGGCTTAGTTGGTGTGCTTGCGAATATTTCAGTAACTTTTACTTCTTCCATAGGTGGAACAAAAACGGTAGCACCTTCTGTTGCTTTTGGAGCGCCTGTTGAAATCTTATCTTCTAAAACGATGGTTGTACTTAGTGGACTTTCAGTTGTTGCTGCAGCTTGTATAGTTGATGCAAGCTCTTTTAATTCTTCTTTAAGTTTTTCACCGGCTTTTTCTAAATTATCCTGCACTTTTGAAACCGCTTTATCAATGGCATCCGTGGTTGAACCAACTGGAATTTCTGTGGTAACAACAGCTTCTGTGACATCAAGAATAATTTCATTCTTTGTTGTAGCAACTTCATTTGGAATATCTGTAGTCGGAATAACATCAACTGAAGCAGTAGATGTTTTAGATTTTTCGATTGGAACAACAATTACTGTTCCTTCTGTAGCAGGGGCATTCGTGCTTACATCTTGATTTTCAGCTGCGTGAACAACGGTTTGAGCAATAATTACAGGAGTTTCAGTTACAGTGGTTCCTTCAAGTTGTGAGCTCGTCGTTGGTTTTAGTTTTTCTCCTTTATCTTCAAATTCTTCGGATTTTGTTCCATTTTCATTTTCAATTTTAACAATTTCTAATCCCATAAATGTGGTGGTTGTTGTAAAATCAGATGTTGAAAGTTTTTGGGTTGTGGAAGTAGGTTCAAGCGTTTCACCTTGTGTGACAAATGCAGGCTTTTTTGGACGTGTGACTTCTTCCTCGTCATTACTTTGGGCAGCATTTTGGCCAACGGTGGAGACCTCAATAACTTCTTCCTGTTGACCAGTAATGGCATTAATGGCTTGTTTGACGGTAGTGAAAGCTGAAGTCAACAAACTTGAAAGAGTTGTTGGTTCTTCTTTTGGAGCTTCAGTCACAGTTTCTGCTTCTAATGGTGCTGCGATTGTGGCATTTTCTTGAGTTTTACCTAGAGTATTGTCTCCTGATTCTGGAATTACAACAGCTTCGATTGTTTCTGATTCTGTTTTGAGGGTTGTGGTTTCTGTTGCTTCAATTTTTGGTGCTTCTGTCGAAATAAAATCTGTGGCGAGAATAGTTGTTGCTTCTTTTTCTGGAATTTTTTCTACAACTTTTAGCGTCGATGTTGGAAGTGGAATGGTCGTTGATAAGCCTTCAATTTCGCTCGTGAGTGGGATGCTTGTAGATTCAGCAACAATTTCCTTTTCGGTGGCACCTGCCCATGTTGTTGACTCAATATTTTCTTTACTTTTATCCCCAATTGTACTTGATTCCACAACAACAACTTTTGGTGTTGATAAAATTTCACCAATGGTGCTTCCATCAATTTTTTGTGTTGTCACATCAACATTCTCAACAGTTACAGCAGCTTCTAAAATTTCTTCAGTCACCGTTGCTGCTTCAGGTTGTTTAGTTGTCGGAGGCTTTTCAGAGCTATTCAACATATCTTTAACTTCTTCTTCTGAATCTGAATCATATTCTTCTTTGCTATCTTCTCCTTTAGGCCTAAAACGTTGTGGAACTACTACTCCAACAGACATGGGTCGACGAGTTACTTCTGGATTTCTTGTTGCAATATCTTCAAATGCATCTGTTGTTTCTTTTTCTGATGGTACAGTAAATGCTTCTGATTCGGATGAAACGGTTTTAGTTTCTTCAAGAGGAGCAACAGCAACTGTTTCGGTAGTGACAGGAAGGGTTGAAGTTGTGATATCATTGTTTTCGTCAACTTTATTTTGAGAGGCAGTGGTGGGTTGAGCAGCTTCAATGGTTGATCCTTGATTTTCAATTACAGCAACAGGGATTGTTCCCAATGAAGAAGTGGCTATTTCTCCTTCGGTAACAAATGCCGGCCTTTTTTCAGTTGTTGTTTCTTCAACTTCAACTATTCCCGATGTTGTTAATTCTGGGGCTTTTCTTGTGGTCGAAGATGTAATAATTTCTGGAGAAGATGTTGACGAGACTTCTTCACTATGATCCGTTGCAAAAACAGCTACTGTTTCTGGTGCTTTTGTCGTCATCGAATGTTGTATTACAATTTTTTGAGTGGAGGCAATAATGACTTCGCCACTGCTTACTTCAATTGCTTCTTCACCAGATTCTGAAGTTGTGGATATTTTTTGAGTTGTTATTGGTATAACTGAATCATTAATAATAGTGGCTTTATCATTGGGAGCTTCAGTTGTATTTTCTTTTTCTTCAGCAATTTCATTAACCTTTTCAATTACTTTATCAACAATCACTGGAATAGGCTGATTTTTAATTTCAGCATCTGTCACAGGAACAATGGTTGTTTGATCTTCTGAAGCAGCAATGGTTCCCTCAGCTTTTAATTCTTTGCCAGCTTCTTCTGCCAAAGCTTGAACTTTGGAAACTGCTTTATCTATAAGATCTGTGGTAGTTTCAGGAATAAGTGGAGTAGTGACTTTTTCGAGATTCAATGCTGTGTTTTCAGAGCTTATTTCCGTCGCTGCAGCAATGATTACTGGAGTGGTTGAAATTGAAGTTTCAGTAACTTCAGCTGCAAGGATTGTTGGTTGAAATGTTGTTTCATCTTTTGGTTGAGGTGTCGATGGAAGATTGGTAGTGATAATAGCTTCTTGAATTTTTGTTGTTTCAATGGCGGCGATAGTAGTAAGATCTGCTGAAGGAGTTGTTGTTTCAATAACAGTTTCTGGAGTTACAGCTTCAGATGAAGTTGAAGTTAATGGTGATATATCTGCCGCAATTGATTCAGTAGTATCAACAGCTCGATTATTTGCGTTTACGACAACTGGGACGGCTTTAGAGTTTGTTTCTGGAAGTTTTGTTGTTGATTCAGTGACTTCAACTTTAGCTCCTTCCTTGGTTGGAATCGCTGTTGTCCTTTCATCCAAATTTGCTGATGTAGTTCCTTTATCAATCGCAGTTACAATGCCTTCTTCAGCTATCACAGCTGTACTTCCACCTTCAGAAGAAGCGATAGTAACTCCAAATGTGGTTTGCTCGGCTTCTTTTTCTTTTGATGTTGTTTCAGCTGCTTGAGAAGCTTGAGTTGCAATTGCAATTGGCAAAATTGTCGCTTCATCTACAATGGTTTTAGATGTGGTTTGAATTTCATTTTCAGGTGAACCATTTGTAGTGGCGGCATTTGTAACAATAATTAAAGTCTCAGTTGAACCAGATGTTGCAGCTGTTGTTACATCATTATTTTCTTCAGGTTTGATAGTGGTAATTTCTCGTACAATAAATGTTGTTTGAGTTTCACTAATTTTATCCTCAGCAATAATTGGGACTACGGCTGTTGCTGGTTTTGAACTTTCAGAAATCTCAGCTTGGGTCGTTGGTGCAATTTCTTCTTGTCTAATTGTTGTAAGAATTTCTTCTTCAACAATTGTGGTTTCGCTAACAGGCAAAAATGTTGTCATAACATTGGTAGATTCTTTTGTTGCTACTGTGGCAGAAGAAGCTTCTTCTGCAACAACAGGAAGAATACTGGCCTCGTTAATTTCAATGGTTGTTTCACGCAAATCTTCATTCGCAGCAGCTGAAGTTAAACTTGGCAATTCTGTAGTAGCTACATTCAAAATCATTGTAGGTAATAATTTTATATTTTCTCCAAGTGGAGCAATTGGGGCTTCAGTCTGGGCATTTTCCAATGGAGCAACTTTTACGCTTTCGGCTGTTGTAGTGGACTCAATACCATCAGTGCTTTCAACTGCTTTTATTGTAGAAACCTGAATAGTCGTGACTTCTATGGATGTTTCTGTAAGTTTTGAAATTTCAGTTGGTGGAACAAGTGTAGCACCATCGCCTGCAATCACAACGGGGACAATAGTGGATTCGTTAACTTCAACGGTCGTTTCTTTGACATCTTCATTGGATGCGGCTGTCGTTGAAGAAGGAAAGCTTGTTGTTACTTCTTCGACAATAACTTTTGTGGTTGAAGAAATTTCTTCAGCAACCAATGTTGTTGCTTCTGGAATAGCGTTATTTTTATCTGAAACAACTACGGGAATAACAGTTGCTTCTTTTATTTCAACAGTGGTTCCAATCAGAGATGGTGTTGTTTGGTCGTTCAATTCAGTTGTTATTGCTTCAACAACAGCTTTTTCGGTAGAAACGCTAATTTTTTCGCTTGCTGATGTTGTTTCTTCAACCTTTGTTGCTTCGGTTTTTGCTTGACTTTCTTCTCCAACAACTATTGGGACAAAGGTAGCTCCCTCTTCACGAGTGGAGGTTTCTGAAGCTGTTGTTGTTAATTTTTTAGTGACGGGTGATTCTGTTGAAGCAATTTCGATTGTGGTTGGTTTCTCGGCCAACTCATTAAGTTTTTCAACGACTTTATCAACTAAAGTTGTGCTTGTTTCAATTTCTTCTGAGCCTTTAGTCGTTGTTGGATATTGCGTAATCTCAATATTGATGGGTGCCGTGGATTTTTCAGTGACGACTGCTAAAGTTGTTTCCTCCAAAATGAGTGCATTTGTAACTTCAACTGAAGGATTTGTTGCTTCTGTTTCAATTTTTGCAGAAGTGGTAATGGGAATTTTTTCAGTGGCTTCAGGAGCACTCGTTGTCGCGGTAAATTTAACATTGAGATTTCCAGCTGCGATTGGTATGGCCGTCGTTGAGCTTTCAGTGGCAGCTGTTAAGGAGATAGTTGTTGATGCTTCTGTAATAATTACTTTTTCTGTTACACCTGTTGTAACGGCCGAAATTACAGATTGTGTTGTATCATCGCTTTCTTGTATAAGAGTGCTGGCTTCAACATCAAATTTAGCAGTTGTTGGGATTTCTTTTGTAACTTCTGCGATTATAATTTCTTCAGTTGCAGATGATGCTGGTTGTTCCGTCGTAATTTTTGTTTCAGGTGCTCCAGTAATTATTGTTGAAAGACTTGGCAAACTTGATTCTGGAAGCTTCTCTTGATTTATTGTCGGTGAACTAATTGCAACGTTTGTTTTCGTACTTGCTTCAATGTCTTCAGAGGTAGTTTCTTGAGTTGAAACGACGCTGGCTGCAATTGTTGTTGTTTCTTGGGGAGCATTCGTGGCAGCTTCTCCAGCAATAATAACGGGAATAACGGTGGCATCGGTTATTTTAACAGTAGTTTCTTTAGCGTCTTCATTTTCTGCTGCAGTTGTCGTTTGAGGAGCTTTGGGGATAGTTGTTTCCTCAAGGATTATTACTTTTGCGGTGGATGTGGCTTCAGTGCTTTGCGAAACTTCTTCGATACTTTTTACTTCATTTGTAGCTTTATCATTTTGTGCTACAATCACTGGAATAGTTGTTGATTCGCTCACAATTTGTGTGGCGCTAGTTGGAGCAATTTTTTCTGGATTATTTGTTGTTTGAACTTCTACTTCCAAGATTGTTGTTTCACTAATAGGTAAAATTGTGGTCACGCCAATGGTTGATTCTTTTATCCCTTCCGTGGCTAATTCTTGTGGAGCATTTGTTGCAGCATCACCTGCAATAACAACAGGAACAATGGTGGCTTCTTTAACTTCCACTGTGGTTTCTCTAACATCTTCACTCGCAGCGGCTGTTGTTTGAGCTATCAATTGTGTAGCGGCTTCTGACAGGTTTTCAGTGGAAGCAATTCCTTCCATTGTAATTGGTTGAATCGATTCTTTTGGTGCCTCAGTGGAAGCGTGAGTTTGTTCTTCGACAACAATAGGAATGCCTGTACTTTCTCTTACGCTTTCATCAGTGGATATTGTTGTTGAAGCAAGAATTGTAACGTCTTCAACTGGAGCATTTGCTGTAGCGGAAGTCACATTTTCAGCTAATTCATCGATTTTTTCAATAACTTTATCAACTAAATTCGTACTGGTTTGTGGAGATGATTCTGTGGTTGCTTCATTTAAAACTAACGTCGTTGCAGAAACTTCACTAGCGTTTTCCACTGGCGCAACTGCAATGGTTGCATCCGATGATGAAGTCTTTGTTTCTAAGACCATAGTCGAAGCAGTTTCAGTTGGTGATTGTATGGTGGTGGATTCAGCCCTTATATTTTCTCCCGCTTCTTCGGCTAATTTTTTTACCTCCGTAACTGCTTGATCAATGGAATTAAGAGTTGTTTGTTCAATTGGAGCAGAAGTGCTAGTAACATCAGAAATCGTTGTTTCTTTTGCTGAAGCAGCTGTAGAGGTAATTGGGGCTTCTTCGGTGACAGTGTTGGTTAGTTGAACATTTTCAACAATAATGGATTTTTTAGTTGAAATATCTACAGTTGCTGTCGTTGAAATAATTTCAGTTGGGATTTCTGAAAGTTAATTAATTTTTAATCATTAAATCCACCACTTTTTTAAGTCTCTAAGCCCTAATTCTAAAAAGATTTTTTTTATTTTATCTACTAAATTTAAATCAAATTAACCAAAAAAATAAAAGTGACAATTTTTTTGTATTTTTTGTTTCATATAATAAAAAAATTATCATAAAGATATGATTAGAATAATTCGCTTAAATTTTTTTTGCAAAATTTAAAAATCCCAATGCTAATTTAGCTTTTCATTTTTCCCAATTCTTTTTTTATACTATGAACCAAAATACCTAAGTTTTATATATATTTTTGGAAGGTTACTTAGGGAATTTAAAAAAATTAAATCGACAATATCCAGCTTTCATAATTAAGAAAAAAATTGAATTGCATTTTTATTTTATTTTTAAAATAAATTTAAAATAGCTTTTGAATTTAATAAATCTTTTTTTCCGAAAAATAAAATATTCATTTTTTTAAACTCATTAAAATTTGTTTTTCTTTATTTCTTTAATCTTACCTGTAATTGATTTTTCTGTTGATTCTTGTACCGTCACTGGAATAATTGGAATTCCATCCGTGGATAAAGTAGATGTACCTATTTTAATTTCCATGGTTGTTAGAATTTCTGCTGCTTGTGTTGTCGGTTGCAAATCATCATTTGCATCAGTTAATCTAGTTGTGCTAAATTCACCTTCACTAATAAGTGGAGTAATAATCGTGTTTTCTTTTGCTTCTGGAGCAGCCACACTTGGAATCGTAGTTGTTTCGGAGGCGCTTGATTCTTCCATTGGTGCTGCTGAAGAAGCATCAATATTTACTTCAATAACCTTTTTGGTGACTTCTTGCTGCACCGTCACTGGAATAATTGTGGTTCCATCCAAAGCAATTGTTGAAGATTCAATTTTAATTTTCATTGTTGATCGAATTTCTTCAGTTGCTTGCGTTGTGGTTTCTTTTTGAGCATTTGTTGCAGCATCTCCTGCAATAATAATAGGCAAAACTGTGGCTTCTTTTGCTTCTGAAGTTGTTGCAGTCGTTTCAGAAATAACCGTTGTTTCAAGAGCTTTTTGTGTTGTAATTGCAGCTTCAGGGGTTTCAGAATTTTTTTCCGTAGAAATTTGGGTAGCTTCAACAATGATTTCTTTTTCTGTCACAGCTTCTTGGGATGCTGTAGTTGATTCATCTTTGTTAGCTTCAACGGCTTGTACAGTTACTGGAAGAATAGTTGTTCCATCAAATACAATGGTTGATGTTCCAATTATGGCTTCTAAAGTTGTCAACTCTTTTGGTTGATTTGTTGATACAGTTTCGGCCACAATTGAAGGTGTTGTTGCTTCAGTTTCAACCGGAACAATAATTGTTGTGGCTTCATTGACGACAATTTTTTCGGTGATTTCATTTGCTGCTTGTGTTGTTGAAGCATCGACGCTTTCGCTAGTAACGACAATGGCTGGTAAATCAGTTGCATCTGGTGCTGGAGTAGTTGAAGCTTTACCAATCCTTTCTTTCTCATCTGACACTACAACGACAGGAATTTCTGTAGCTGTTTCAGTTTCTAATTGTATTGTAGTTTGATCATCCTCTTTGGTTGTTACATCACTTCCAAATGTTGTGGTTTCAGCAATTTTTGAGGCGGTGGTACTTGCGTCTGTGGATATTTTTTCGTTTGATTCTTGGATTTCTTTAGGAGTGGAAGTGATTTCTTCTTTTGGTGAAGAAACAATTGGAGCAAGTGTTTGAGAATTTTCGAGAGGCGCGACTGTCATAGTTTCAGTTGAAATTGGAATAGCTGATGTTGCATCGTTGCTTTCAGCGATGGTGGTGACATCGCCTTCTCTGACATTTGATTCTACTGTTAAAAGTGAATCAATTGTGCTTGTAGCAAGATTCTTCTCTATTAGTTTTGTGGTTGTTTCGATTGCTAATGATTCCGTTGCAATTTCAACAACGATTGTCGTTGCTTCGGAGGTAACTGATAATGGAGTCGTAGATTTTTCCTTTTCCGCTTTTAATAATTCACCGGCCTTTTCAGCTAAGACTTGAACCTTTGAAACGGCTTTATCAATAACATCGGTAGTTGTTGGAATATTTTCATTTGTGGTGACTTCATTTTCAGGAATTAGTGTTGTCGAACGTTGCGTTGCGGCTTCTTCTGAAGTTGTTTTTGCATCAGTAGTTTCTTTTGGAGCTGCTGTTGATTCACTTTCAATAAATATTGGTTGTAATTCTTTTCCTTCAGTGACGAGCGGAGCACTGGATGTACTCGCCTCAGTTTTTGTTTCAAACGTTGTTGCTAAATCAACGGAGACATCTGTGGCTGAGATGGTGAAGGTTGATATTTGAGGAATTAAAGTTGTTTGTGCATCTTCATTAGTTCCAACAATAATTGGTTGAGCGGTCGTTACAACTTCTTTTGCAACAATTGTAGGGACTTCAGTAGCTACTATTGCTTCTAAAGTTGTACCTGTTGTAGCAGTTACTATTGCTTCTAAAGTCGTACCTGTTGTAGCAGTTTCAACGATAGTCGTAGCTTCAACTATAGGAGTTGTAGCTAATGTTTCATTTCCTCCAAGTGGAGCAATTGGGGCTTCAGTTTGAGATCCTTCAAGAGGCGATATTTGCACATTTTCAGCTGCTGTGGTGGCTTCAACGATATTAACCTCAGTGCTTTCAATATCTTTTATTTTTGTTATTAAAACTTCAGGTGTTGTTGTTGCAGCTAATGCATCGGTAGATTTTTCAATATCTTTAACAGTCGTCGTTCCTTCAGAAATAAGAACAGGAGCAACGGTTGTTTTTTCAGTTTTTATGGTTGTTTCAGCAACATTTTCTTCTGTCGTTTCTGAATTAGGTAATTCAGTATTTGCTTCCAGAATAATTACTTTAGCAGTTGAACTCGTGCCTTCATTTGAAAGAGCTGTAGTTTCTTCATTGTTTGTTACTTCAGTAGTTGCCAAAGTGTCTTCAGCAACAATTATCGGGACAATAGTGGCTTCTTTTACTTCAACGGTGGTTTCTTTGACACCTTCATTGGCTGGGGCTGTCGTTGAAGAAGGAAAGCTTGTTGTAACTTCTTCGACAATAACTTTTGTGGTTGACGAAATTTCTTCAGCAGCCGATGTTGTTGTTTCGGGAAAAGCTTTATTTTCTTCTGAAACAACTACGGGGATAACTGTTGCTTCTTTTATTTCAACTGTGGTTTCAAGCTGAGATGGTGTTGTTTGTTGAGCCAATTCGGTTGTTTTTGCATCAATGATGACCTTTTCTGTTGAAGTCTCTATTTTTTCACCTGCTTGTGTAGTTGCAACTTGTGTTGTTTCTTCATCTTTTATAGTTACTGTGACAGCTGAATCCTTTTCGCTAACAATTACTGGGATAAAGGTTGATTCATTCTCAGAGATTGTGGTTTCTGCGTCATTTTCATTTCCAGCTGTTGTTGTTAATCTTTCATTTACAGCCGATTGGGTCGTTGCTTCAGAAGCTTCACCGATGGTTGTTTTTTCGGCCAACTCATTAATTTTTTCAACAACTTTATCAACTAAAGTTGTGCTCGTTTCAATTTCTTCAGAACTTTTGGCAGTGGTTTGCTCAGTTTCTGTAACGGCTATGGTGCTTTGTTCGACAACTCTTGAAACGGTCGTCGAAGAAGCAATAGAATCCGTTGTTACAAAGACGCTTTGTTCTGTCGTTACAACTGCAACTATGGTTTCGGTGGATTCCAAAGTAATTAAAGGTGCATCTGTTTGTGAGCTTTCAATAGGCAAAATTGGTACTACCTTTGCATCTGTAGTTGATACAATCGTAGTTGCATCATTATTTTGAGCTGCTTCGGATATTGTGCTTGTTGAAGTTTGAATAGTTACAGCTTCTTTCGGTGCTTCTGTAAGTTCTGTTACTTCTTCTGCCACAATTCCTTTATCTGTTACGACAGTCGTTGCTAAAGTAGAAGCGCTTTGAGTTGAAACAACCTCTGTTGGTGCTATTTTTTTAATTGGGATCCCAGTAGAAGTTATTATTACTTCTTCTTCAGTTATCAAAGGAACATTAGGTGCAGCATTTTGAGTATTTTCCAAAGGCGCGACAGGAACCGATTCTGTTGATGATTTTACATCGATTGTGGTAAAATCATTGCTTTCTGCAATGGTAGATGCTTCATTAATTCCAAGAGTCGTTTCAGTTGTTTCAACGGATTTGGTCGTGCTTGAAGCAATATTTTCTTCGGTGGCTTTTGAAGTTGCTTCCGTAACTGTTTCAGCGAAAATAGTTGTTTTAACTTCTTCTGTGGCAATAATTTCATCAGTGACTGATAATGGAGTCGTGGATTTTTCTTTTTCTGCTTTTAATAATTCTCCAGCTTTTTCTGCTAAAGCTTGCACTTTTGAAACGGCTTTATCTATGACATCGGTGGTTGTTACATCATCCGTGGTTTGACTTGCAATATTTATTGTGGTGGCAGCTGGCATTGGTGGTGTGGATTCTCCGGCGGATGCGGTCGTAAAATCTCCTTCAGTTGATGAGATTTCAACCACTGGAACAATGTTTGCAACTGGGGTTTTTTCTTCTACTTTTTGTGTTTTTGCTATTTCAGTTAAGTCTGGAATATTACTAGTAGATGTGATAATTTTTTCTGTCACAACTTCTTCGCTTTTGGGGCTTTCAGTGGTTGCGAGTTTTTCATTCTCTCCTATTGGAATAACTGGTGGCAAGGGTTGAGCATTATCAACAGAAGCAACCGAAATTGTACTGCTAGAAGCCGTCGTTTCTTCATCTTTATTGTCTTTAACTTCCAATGTTGTCGGTTGTATAATTTCATTGGCTTTAGTAGTTGCTTCAAGGGCTTCATTTGCAATAGTTTCTTTTTCGTTTGAAGTAACAGGAATTAACGTAGTTGCGTCCGCAAGTATTTCACTAACAACCTTGGTAGTTGCTTCAGCTTTTTCCTTTGTGCCAATTGAAGCTTCAGCAGCATTTGTTGTTATTTCAACAGCCATTTGAGTTGTATCTTCCGATGTCACAGCTTCAGGAGGGACTGAAGTAACACTTTCATCAACAACAGAAACAATTGGTGCTGAAGTTTTGTCCGTTGTGAATTTGGAAGCTGTCTCTGTTATTGGTGCATCGGTGACAATTTCATCTGTGACTGATAATGGAGTCGTGGATTTTTCTTTTTCTGCTTTCAATAATTCTCCTGCTTTTTCTGCTAAATCTTGAACTTTTGAAACGGCTTTATCTATGGCATCGGTCGTTGTTGAAATATCTTCACCAGTAGTTTGGCTTTCAACGGTTGTAACGAGTGGAATTGCTGTTGTACCTTTATCACCGAGGAGAGGAGTTTCAGAAATTAGAGAGCTTTCAGTGGTTAGAACTGCTTCAGATGTTGATGCTTGTTGAACTGCAATAGTTGTTAATTTTTCTTCAGCAGTAGTTTCATCTGTTTCAACTTTAGTTCCAACTTCGGCTGTCACTGAAGCAACTATAACTTTGGGTTGTTGAGTGGTAAGCATATCAGTTTCTTCCATTTGGGTAGTTTGTGGGCTTGGAATATCCTCGATATCAGCTTTAGTGGTTTCCAAAGTTGAAATTGTAGTTGCTTCATCGATTAATGTCTCTTCTGTTTTGTCTTGTACTTCGGAAGCTACATTGTTTTTGGCTGAATCAGTTGTAGCTTCAATAATTTCAACTTTTATCGTTGTTGCACTTTCTGTACTTGTGACTTCACTTGCTTGTACGACAGTGGGTTGCTTTGTGGTTTCACCTGCAATCGTTGTGGCTTCCGGGCCTTCTGTACTTTCTCCTGTTTCTTGATTAAGCGTTGTTCGACTCGTTGTTTCATGAACAAATTTAGAACTACCTATTTGGGGAGATTTTGTTATTACTTCTTCCGCAAGAATTTGTTGTGTCGTTGAAGCTGGTGAATTGTCTATTGTTGTTTCAGTTTTATTTTCATCAGCAATTTCATCAATTTTTTCAATAACTTTATCAACTAAATTTGTTGTGGTTTCTACTTTTTCACTTGCTTCTTCTGTGATTTCAACAGCTGACTGAGGTGTGGCGGTTTGCGGTGCCATTGTTTCAGGGATAACAGTCATTCCAGCTTTTAAAATTTCAGTTGTAACAAATTTATTTTCATCTTCTTCCAAAGAAACAGAGGCTGCTGTCGTTTTTGCTTCTGTTGCTGTGCTTTCATCGGTTGCAGAAGTTGGAGCAACTTCACTACTGGTTTCAGCGTCTGATTGACTTTGAACTATAAAAAATTGTTATTATCATATTTTTATTTTTATTTTTGTGTGTAATTCTAGTGTAAAAAGACAATTATTTTTGGGTTGGAATTTAAAATTTGTGCAAAAAGTATGTTTTTTTATGCAAAACTTTTTTAATAGATAAATACTTTATCAAGTATTATTTTTATTGCATTTGAAAGTTTATGAAAGGCTTTTTAAAATGCTACCAATTTATTAAATTTATTTTGGATCGATAGAAAGGGAACGCATTCTAGCCAATCTCGATTTTAAAAAGCCTAAAGGGTTTTTATCGATTCCCATTTAAAATCGTTAATTTGTAAGAAATTCTTTTCATCTTTAATTTTAAATAAGCTAAAGAATGAAGTATGAAAAAAAGCCACTTTATAAAATTTTGATATTTTTCAAGTTTTCAATAATTTTGAATTGATACATGCGGATATTTTTAGTTTATATAAAAATAGAGGTTTGAAGCACGACTTTTGTTTATTTATTAATTTTACACAAATACAAAAACCATTTCTTTATTTCTCAAACTCTTGAAACTTTTTTGTTGTAAAAACCAAGAAATTCCAAGCCTTATTAAAATTTTACTTAATTAACAAAATCTTTTTCAAACTTTTATTATAAAAAAAATACTTTTTGCACAAATTTCCAATTCAAACAATAATAAATAATAGTTGCTCTTTTTTAAGCTTTAATTATGCAGCAGCAACAAAATGAGGATAAATAATAAAGGGAAGATAATGCGTGAGAAAAACATTTATTTTTGCAACATAAAATTAATTTAAAAAAGAAACATAAGCAAAATCAAGTCAAAGAAAGGCACGAAAAGCAAACAAAATAACAAATTTTTAAGGTTTCTTACTTTGCGGCTTTTCTTCTGCAACAGCTTCAAAAGTTTCTCCATGACGTTGTGAACCTAAATATTTGCATTTTTTTGTTAGCTGCTTTTTAAAAGAAAGAAATATAATTTAAACTTACGACAAACAGTGCAATGAATCCAAATGGATTCCTTATGAGTTTCTTTTTCAGATGGTTTGTAAAATCGAAGGATGGGGCTTTTGTCGCAATATTGTTTATCACCATAACCAAGGATGCAAGTGCCATTTTTAGCGAAAAATAAGGCTCCTGTGCAACCATCTTGGAAGCAACGAGTTGCACAAATTTCTGGAGTTACTGTATGGAGATTTAATTCGAATTCCGATGTGAATTCTTTAGGACGTTGAGATAAATCACCAGCTTGGAATGTGATTAAACAAGGTTGTTCAGCAACTTCATCAGTTTTTGATGAAGGGGATTTTTCTGGTGATTTTGGAGCTTTTGAGCTTTCTGCTGCTTTCGGAGTAGTTGTTTCAGCGGTGGTAGTTTTAGTTTCTTCTTTTTCCTCAGACGATTTATCACTTTTTGCTGCTTCGGTTGCTTTAGGAGTTTCAGTGAGCTTTTCTTCTGCTTTTGTTGTTGTAATTTCAGCTGCTGCTTGTGTGACAGCTTCTTTTGGTTTTTCTTCACCTGTTGCTTTTTCGGGTGCTTTGGTTGCTTTTTCTGTTGGCTTTTCAGCACCTTCAGCTGGCTTTTCTTTCTTTGATTCTTCTTCGTTTTCTTCTGAAGATTTATCCTCTTTGGAAGCTTCAGTTGTTTTAGGGGCTTCAGTTGTTTTTTCTTCACCGCTCGCTTTTGCAGTTGTGGCTTCAGCTGCAGCGGGTGCTTTTGATGTTTCACCACTTTTTCCTCCATCAGCAGAATTTGTTAATTGTTCGCCCATTTCAACTTTATTATTTTCCATATTTCCTGTGACACTTCCAGTAGCGCCATACTTGCCTGATCGACAGCTTGTACAGTGAATCCAAATTGATTCATCTTTTTTAGCATTTTTGAGAGTTAAGAAATTGATCAATGGCCGTTTGTTACAATGATGTTTGTCTCCATAACCAAGAATGCAAGTGCCATTATTAGGTAAATACAAAGCTCCAGTGCATCCATCTTGATAACACCGAGTTGCACAAATTTCAGGGGTTTCAGTGTTGAGATTTAATTCAAATTCGGATTTGAATTCTGAGGGGCGAGCAGACAGATAATCAGCTTGGAAAGTGATGAGGCAGCCACCAAAGCTCACTGGACCTGTAGTGACTTTTCCAAGAGATACTGTGTTCCCAGCAGAATGAGAAGAAGACGAAGGAGTTGTGGTTTGTTCAGTTGCAATTGGTTTGCCTTCCGAAGGTTTTTCTTTGGAGGAAACCTCGCCGGATTCGGCTGATTTATCTTTTGGTTTGTCTTCATCAGATTTATTAGAATGAGTTTTTTCTTCAGATTTGTCACCAGCTGCGGGTTTAGCTGCTTCGGGTTCCACGGCAGCATTTTCAGATGCCTCAGCAGGCTTATTTTCAGTTGGTGCCATTGATGGAGGTCTTACAACTTTTTTAGGAACATCATCAACTTTATTTGAAGCTTCTGGGGCTGCTGGACCTTCTTCGGCTGATTCACCACTTTCTTTTGAAGCAATGGTTGTTAAACGACCTTTAACAAGTTCAGGTTTAGGAGTTGTGGTGGCTCGAATAATTTCAGCATCAGGTGAAATAGTAATTGGTTTATCTGGTTGGCATCGGAAACAAGATAATACCACAGCTTTGTCGTGAGTAAAAGAATAATGTCTTTGAAGTTTTCCATTACACTTTTCATTTTCACGCATTTGAACTTTGCATTGTGCTTTATTGCTTTCACCATCCGCAGGAACAAAAATAGCACCGCTGCATGAATTTTGATAACAAATATAAGCGCATTCATTAACACTGCTAACCGTGGCAATATGGGATGTTTTAAATGCATTAATATCTTCATCTTTGAAAACTTGGAATGTCACAATGCAAGCTTAAAAATAAATTATTTTAGTATGGAAATGGAAAATTTTGGAGCTTACATTCACGATACCCAATTGTAGTGGTTGATGGCTTTGGTTCAGCAAGAAGTTCTTGAACATTATCATCCTTGGATTCCGAAATGACTGGTTTCTCTAAAAATGTCATTGCGTTTTATATTTTTCTGTTTTTTTAAGTTAATGTTAGAGAAATATATAGCATTAATGAATTTGTTAGTATACATATTAGACACTCACTAGGTCGACAAGCAATACACGTCATTTCAATTCCTTCGTCGTCCTTTTCAATATTAGCTTTAGTAACTCTAGTATCAATTTCTTCATCATTAAATTTACAATGAGTATCCAAGCTATCTGTATTTACCGAAAATGCACAAACTGATGTTCCAATTTCAAATTGAGCAAACTAGAAAACTGGTCTTAAAAAGAGAGGAGACTCAAAGATACTAACATCACAATGAAATTCAAAACAAAGTTTAGCACATTCTTCAGAATTTGCTACTTTAGTTTCATTTATCATTAAAACTCTTGTATGATGATCAATACGATGAGAATAATGAAATACAATTTCATGAGTTTTTTCAGGGCATAAACGTTTTTTATCTACAATTGGTGACCATTTTGAATGGTCATGCTTTTCAGTTGAAGTTTCACCAAATTTGGAATGATGATGAGGATCTAGAAGATCAGCTTCTTTCAAAAAAATAATAAAAAATAATATCCATTGAAAAGAAGAAAATATATTAATCATTCCCCCTCACTTCAAGGGTTTTTTTGCCCACAAAAATAAATTTCAAAAGAAAGGAATGAGGAGAGAGGTATTTTGGGATGTTGATTTTAAATTGCCCTCACTTCTGATATTTAAAGTGGATTTTTCACAAAAGCGGGTGTGGCAAGGTCATAAAGTTCTTTCTTTTTTTCTTCTTCTTCGGATACTTTGTTTTTGCAAAAGAAAAATAAAATTAATGTTCCTTATTATTGTTAAGAATGAGGTCATTGGATTAGTTTTTCCTCTAATTTCTATTTTTTGAAATTTAATGTTATCCGATAAGGATCGGTAGCTTTTAATTAAAAATGCCTGCGCTACTTTTAATTTTTTTCATCTCCTCTTAAAAACTAAAAAAAAATTCTAATTTGTTTCACGGCGCTAAATTTTTCGAACTTTAAATATCTATATCAAATTTTACTTATCAAAATTCATAAAAAAAATAACATCAAAAGAACCCATATTTTTCTTTGACTGAAGAGGAGTGAAAATTTAAATCGAAAAAAATATGACATAAAACTTGTTTTCTTCACCATTTTATGAATGTCTTAATTTTTTATATTATTATTACGCAAAATAAGGATGTTGCGAAGGAATGACTTTTTTTATGACGGATATTTCATGTTCGAAGAAGATTTGAAAAGATTTAATGAATGTTAAATAAACAATCGGGAAATATGGATTTATCTATTTTCTGTGGGAGTGTTAATAAAAAACATAAAGCAAGCAAGAAAAAAGACAGTGGTTAAAAACAAACCTCCATTAGCTGGGACAGATTCGGATTTTTCGTCTTCGCTAAATTCGAGAGCTGAAAATGAAAGAAATAAAATATTTAATTCCAAAAAATTTGAGATTTAATTTTGTAATAAAATTTTTCAAAAAAAGAATGATTATTCCATTAAAATAATTTTTTGTAGCTAAAAATTGGCTATCGATTTTTTTAAAACAATCAATTATGCAATCGCTTGCTTCCAAAAATATTTAATTATCGACGACTCACCAGGTTTATCATTAGTCTTTTTAGGCGGGGATTGGGTATCTTTAGGTTCACCACATTTTAAGCATGCGACACTGACAGGTTTTTGTTGATATTCAATTTCATTGAGATTCACCAATTCCTTGCCAGGACATTTATCACTTGCATGAAGATAAAATATGCATGGCTTTTCTCTTGTGTGATCATAAGTTAATGAATAACAAAATCGATAACCATAACAACGTCGAATACATTCATGCAAATTTGGGCTTGAAATATCTAATTGAAACCATGATTGCTTTTCTTCAATTATCACTGCATCATGTTCTGCATATCCATAAATTCCATTTGGATGACAAACTAAAAAAATTGGTGGAATTGAATTATTTGGAATCAATAATGAAGCTTTAGTTTTTTGAAAAACGGAGTTGGAGTTTCAATTGAAAAGATAAAAAATCGATAAGGAAAGTCCTATGGAAAAAAGTGTAGAGAATTTTGAGTTTCAAAATTAATTATTCCCGGATGAAATCATTTATTGTTTAGATTCAAAATTTTGCAATTTTTTGGTGAGGATTCAGGTAATATTTTATACAAATAAAAAAAAGAGCTTTTGTGGTCAGGTCAGCAAGTGCACCAGCACCAAATTTTCCACTCCGATGAACTTTGCTTTATTTTTTTTTTCATAATAAAATGATTAATTACATCCGACGAAAGCTTTTTTTCTTTTTCACACGATTTCAATCTAATCTTCTTGTTTTTTTTCTCTTGCTTTTTTTGTGATTAAAAGGTTTGATTAAAATCCATCCAACGACAAAGACCTTGGCCGTAATTTTTTATTTTATTTTTTCATAAATAATATTAGCGTGAAGAAAGAAAAAAATGCAATCGGATCCGATAAAAAAAAGAAAAAAATAACCGATTCGGTTGAAAAAGCAAGCATCAATATTATTTTTTTTATTTCAGACAAGGACGTTCTTCCTGTTGGTAAACTTTCAAAAAGAAAAAACAGCAACAAAGAAAAATAAGAAAAAAATAAATATGAAAAAACTGAAGCGAGATTTGAAGGTTAATGATAGTAAGAAACGTAAAAATCAGACATAAAATTTTTATTATTATTATTGTTGTTTTGAAATAAAAATCTTGACATATGTAAATAACAGTCTACCACCAAGGGAAAAAAAGGATAAATTTTAACACTATTTTTATTTAAACAAGCAAAGCCTATAAAAATTTTTGTTTTTTAATAATCAAAACAAAATTTAAATATTTCGCCTTTTTAGGATTATTAAATTGGATGCATCCCTTTTCAAAAAAAATTTGCTTTTTGACTTTCTGCCTTTAGAATGAATACATATAATTAACTTATTACGCAATCCTTTTTTTACAAAAACTTTCACTCATTCTTTTGCCAAAAAAGGTGAATCATAATTTTTTTGCTCTTTGAAACAATCTCAAGTATTTTGTCTTTATTGTACCTTTTTTTCACGTTCTTCGATGACTTTTTTTTAACTTTCATATTTTTCTTTGCTTTATTTTTTTGTATCCTCCCTTCAAAAATATGCATTCTTTCATTTTTGACTTTTGAAGAACTTGCAGCAATAATTTTGTAAGAAAGAGAATCTGTCAGAAGAAAAGGAGTATGCCAATAATATATTTTTTACAAAAATTTCTACAAAAAATGTATCACTACCATCATAGACAATTAGACAGAAGCAAGTGAGCAAACAAGCGATTGAGCGGCCTTGGAGAATATATATTTTTTTCATTCCCTTCAGAAACGTTCGCATTGGTCATCAACAACAAAAAAACTAAAATAGTTGAGGATGAGAAGAAGAAGATAAGCATGAAGAATAA
Organism: Panagrolaimus kolymaensis; assembly: GCA_028622995.1. Taxonomy (NCBI): domain Eukaryota; kingdom Metazoa; phylum Nematoda; class Chromadorea; order Rhabditida; family Panagrolaimidae; genus Panagrolaimus; species Panagrolaimus kolymaensis. The sequence goes on from JAJQJQ010000023.1 coordinate 1,406,148, forward strand.
AAAATGATTGGGCATATAGAAAAAAACTGGCTTTGTGGCTGATGTCTGTAAAGGTGAAACTTGAATATTGTTTTTGGATTATTAAACAAAAGAATGAAAAGTGTAAAGGAAAAAATGAAACGGAAGTTTAAAGAATTTATCATAGAAAAAAGTTGTAAACAGAAAAATTATGGTTTTGTTCCTTTTTTTTGAATGCGAAAACTACAATTCTATAACCCAGCGTCTTGGAGCGAAGATAGTAAATATTGCATTTTATTGGTTTACTCTCATCATTCATTAATATGACTAATAAAAAATTAAAGTTTCAATGACATTTTTTTAAATATTCATTTGATTGACATTTAAAGGTGTTCTAAACTCTTCTAACTAATGAACACTTTTTTTCTTTCAGTAAAAAATTAAGAATAAACTTGACCAACCAACAAGTTTTTTTGTTGTTGTATTTCTGTTCAATGTTACACCAAATTGCTCAAGAATTTTCTCAATTGGTTTTTTTGCAAAGAAAAAATGGTTGTATAAAATGTTACAAAAAGTTTTTTTTGACATTGATTATTAAAGGCATTTATTTGATGGTGATATCATAAATTTAAAAGTTATGGAAATTTAGTAATCACTAAATCCTATGGTCTAAAACAAAATAAAAGTAAAGAGTAAAATTTTAAGTATAATAAAAAATTTTAAAACGAAGAGTCAAGAATTATTTTTCATAAATTCCTAATCTATTTGTGTCACTTTTCAAAAACTTATAAGTATGCTTTTCATCATGGCCATTTAAAACTATATTGTGTTATATCAATCACTCACTTTCCAAAACCAGACAGATTATTTCCAAACAAATAGAGACAATTTAGTAAATAGATCAATTGATTTTCTTATCCTCTTTTGCTTTTTCGAATTTTCCTACTTTTCAGACAAGCATGATTGCTTCTTTTGTCGTTATCCCTTCTCCTCTTCTTTCTCTTTTTTTTTCTTCCCTAACTTTTTTCTCCCCATCTCCTTCTCCTAGTTGTTACTTGCTAATGAGGCAGAACAAATCAATATACATAAACATTTTGGTGGTGATGGTGTCCAACAATATTTTTAGAAGACGCTACCGCCAATGAGGGCAAGAAAAGAGAAAATGGTTTCCGTTTCTTTCGCAACAACAAAAAAATATTATATTAGATTGCTGTAGTTGCTGTGGCTGTTGATTGCCCACTGATTATTTAAACTTGTTTTCTTTTTTTACAGAACCAAATAAAAAAGGTAAAACGACAACGAGCATGCAAAAAGAAGGTAAAAAAAGTTTAAATGGGGTGAAAAGTGAGTCAGATTGGAATGTCAAGTACCGCTTTTTTCTATCCCTGCCTTGGAGAAGAAAAAAAAACTTTTCTTTATTACTTCATTATTTAAGGTTGTCGTTGTCTTTCTTCTTCTTATTAATGATAGGGTCCCGTAAAAGTTTGGTAGCAAAAAATAAGTTTAAAAATTGTTGATTGAAAAAACGTGAATGAACAAAAAAAGAGAAAAAATTAAAAGGGCAATTGAAAAAGTTTTGCGTCATTTGAAGAAAAAAAGTTGAAGAACTTTCCAAAAATAAAATCGAAGATGTTATATTTATTTTTAATAAATCATTATTTTATTTTGTTAAATTTAACAGAAACGAATGAAACCGATAAAGATAGAGAAAATCCAGACAATGAGAATTCTTAAAAAATTTGGCTTAAATGAAATTAATTTTACCAAAACGAAAACGAGATATCAAAACCAAAAACATTCATTTTAGAAAATCGTCTTTCCCTTTTTCAATTGGCCAAAAAACTTCTCAATTTAACGGTTCTTATTTTTTAAATTAAATTTTTAAATTTATGGTTTCTTGAAACTAAAAATAAATTTTTTTCGCTGATTAAAGGAGTAATAATAAAAATTAATTATTTATAAAAAAAGACTATAAAACAAGTCTCACTTTTTTTACATGTCTTTCCAACCAAAAAAGGTGGCCTAAAAAATTCTTCTTTTTTTGCTTCTTCAAAAAAAAAATAAAGAAATGATTGATCCTTATTAGTTAATATTTTGATTACTTACTTACTATTAACTAATGAGATTTGTCATTGTGAAAAAGAGATATATTTAGTTTTTACGCAACAAAAAAAGATGTGGTGTTCGGTTTTTTTTCTTCAAAAGAAACATAACATAATATTGCAGACGATAAAACAAGTTTATGAGGGGATAAAAAATATGACATTAAAAGTGTGTTGTTTTAATATGTCGCAACAAGGAGCAGCTAAACCAAAAAAAAAAAGAAAATGAATAAGATAAGAAAATATTAAAGAAAACGAAATAATTTTTGATCAGATTTTAGGACAAAAAAAGAGTGAAAATAAATAGTAAAACAAAATTATGGCAAAATAAGTGCCAAAAAAGCGATATATTATCCAATGAAAAATAAATACCTCAAAAAATATTAAGGAAAAAAATCATTTCAAAATCAAAAAAATAATAAATTTTAAGAAAGGTAGACTTACCAATATCTTCTGGTGGTCGACCAGCAATGGGAGTAGGTGGTGCCCCAACTTGAAGAATTGCTCCAAGAATAAATACGCCAAAGGCGAAAGGCACCATTTTTTGGAGCCAATGGAAGTTATGGCTTCCGATAATAAAAATACTCTTCTCCACAATAAAAGAATCCCTTTTAAATAAATATAGCTTTTTTATAAAATATAAATATTTGCCGCCGCAAAAAGGGAATAAATAAAAAAAGCGGCAAATATAAAAAAGCGCGGAGAAAAGCCTAAAAAAATGTTCGATCAAGTTACTGTATGTTTATGAACCCTCTAATAAAATGGTTATTTCACGATGTTTAACACGCTATTTATTATAGGCCTTAAAAATGGAATGGTATAAAAAGGTAAGAAAATCAACAACAAAAAATGAGAGAGAAATCAAAGGAAAGAAAAGAGAGTTTTTTTTTTTAGAAAACCCTTAGGCCATGATGGCTGACTGAATGGTTGGCCGAGGAGCCCAGCCAATATTGGTGCTGATGATGAACCGGTGTATCAATTTTTTGTTTCTCCTTCTTTGTTTCTTCACGCACAAATGAAGGCTGCCTGGAGAAAAATGAAAGGGAATAAAATCAAATAAGTAGAAGATGGAGGAGACTGAAGAACGATCGAGCAGACGACAATGTTGTTTGATGATTGCAATAGCAGCAAAAAACCCGCTCATTCTTTTTTTCCAGGTTTTTTTACCCATTCTTTTTAGGTTTACTTTTTTTTGCCTTCTTTGCTCAAGCTTTTTTTTGGTACTCTCAGCAAAAAACTCCGCCTTTTTTTTATAAAAAAGTTGAAACTTTTTTCATGGGACTCAAAAAGCTGCAGTAACACTTGCATGTAAAATGATTAATTTACCTTTCTTTTCTTTCTCCTCTAACGATGAACGATTCTTAAACTGAAGGTCAGTTGACAAAATATTTGTGTATGAGGCCCTCTTCCAAAACAGAGGTAAAAGATTCTTATCTTTAACTGGATACCTTACTCTTTGAGGTCCTAGTAGCTGCTAACCCCTCTCTTCCATGAATGTGATAGAGAAAACGTTCCACGGCGCCGTTCATTATTTTATTTTTTGAAATTTTCTTAAACCATGAAAGAAAAAAAGAGAGTGATTGCTTGTTTCAAAAATTTGAGTGACAACAACAACAAAAAAATAAATGTATAGGTAATTTGTAATCAGAGCAGAGAGTTAAATGAAAAAAAGGAACACAATACGGAATTAGAATCATTCAACCGCGAAAAAATAGTTTAAGAAAAAAAAGAAAAAAAGGTTTCGAGTTGAATCGAATCGAATTAAGAGACAAATAAATGAGATAAGCTTTAATTTGATCGTCGATTAATTGTTCTAAAAAATGACTGCACATGGGAATGATAGAATCAAAACTGACGTTCCAAACCTTTTTCCCCATTGTGAAGCTTCTAACCTTTGATATCGAATCAAAGAAATTCCACTTTTTTTTGTAGTTGTGCTTTCGTTTGTTTTTCCAAATGTACCGGTTTAATTTACCTTTCATTTTTTTTTATTGTTTTAACAAATAAAAAAACTCATTAAAACTCATGTGATGATGAAGAAGAATTGAATCAAAAATAGTTTTCTTCAAATAAAACAAGCTTTTTATAATATAAAAAGGTTATTATGTCAAGTTTATTATTGTCTTTTATGATCGATGTATGCGTTTGATAAAACTCAAAAAAAATATCATTAAAATTTTAAAATAAAAAAATAGTTGTTGCAATATTTGATTACAAAATAATTTATTATCCATAATAAAAAATAAAAAAGAAACATGAAAATTTACAAATTTAAAAATTAAAGAAAATGTTTTTGTTTGAAAACCCACCGATTTATCTTATCAATTTTACGTGGCCCCGCAAAAAGTTTTACAATTTTTTTAATGTTAAAATCTATGATTTCAAAAACAATAAAATTAATTGAAAATGATCCATTTTCCAAAAAGAAAAAATATATGTAAATTTGGGATATTATGTTTTAGAGATTCCTTTATTTTATGTATCTATGAAGCTGCTTTTATTACTTGAATGTGTGGTGATTCCTATTTATGCACTAAAATAGTTATGAGAAAAATATTTATTTCCCCAAGAATCAAACCGGTATCAATTTCTTGTTCAAATTTAATTTCATTGCCAAAGTAGTGAATGATAAATAAATGAAAATCCTCTATTGCTCTTTGTTTTTCATCACGATAATTTTAATTTAATGTTCTTTTCTTAAAGAAAAAAATATAGCTCATCCATCTATTTTTGGTCTTTTGTTATTTTTTCCTCCTTTTTTACCATGGCATTGTTCCAAAGCATTGGAAACTTATTTTCTTTCGAAATGGAAAATTCTAAAAAAACATGGTTTTTAGCCGTCAAACAACAACAATATACATGAGCGCCGTTGCCAATAGCGTTTGTTTCTTAGCGCATATGTAAATAAATATATGCAACAAAAAATACAAAAACCACACTTATTTTTCCCAAAAATTTTAATGTTTTGTTTTGACTTTTACGGTTTTTTTAGTTGGTTGAAAGCATCAAAAATCTAAGCAGTGAAACATTATATTTTTTGTTTTTGAAAAATATGCTTTTTATTTTGACCGTTTGTTTTTTAGTCATTTGTTATTTTGAGATATCCTGGAATCCAGTTGGGTTTAAGAATTTATAAATATTTTTTAAGATTAAGTATTTTTTGCTACCGTTTTGCTTACGCTTTTCGTGTGTTGTTTTACTTTGCGAATGCATAATATTTTTAAAATAACCAAGTTTCAGATCGGGAATAAATTTTCTAAAAAAATTTATAACAGTTCCAAAGAGGATGGCGCCATCGACTCCTTTAAAAGCAAGCTTCATAGTTCTTGTAATTCTTGCATTTCTTATTACCCTTGTTTCGCTTTTTACTCCTTCATGGAGAAGGCAGAATAATGGAGCATCGGAACAAAGCATTGGTTTAGTCACTTATGATTGTGGAAATAATTATGGTCAAACTATGCAAATGGTTTGTCAACAAAGTTGGGGGGTAAGTAATTTTTTTTTTTTATTAAACCACAAACAATCTCATGCTTATTACGAGGATTTTCGTTAGGAAAAGTTAAAATAAATATATTTTTTGATCCAAGTTTCTTCAATGAAAGTTTTGCCTTCCAGCTTATGCAAATAATATAAATCCTTTTTTTTATAGAGCAAGCGTGGATACGAAAAAACTGCTCTTGGTTTTATGATCCTGGCAGCAATACTTGAAATCATCACCATCATAGCCGCAATCGCTACAATGAAATCCGTCAGTCGAACTTTTATCATTGCACCAATTTTGGCCATTTTTGCTACTATTTCTCTCGTTGTTGCATTTGCTGTTTATGCGGCTAAACTAAATGATAATTATAATAATAATGGACAATATGGTGGTATCCCTGGACAACCTTATGTTCCAGCAGTTCCACAACCTGGCAACCCTATTTCACAATATTCAATGCAAGGTGATTTCAGCCTTGGATATTCATATTGGCTTGCAGTTGTTGCATTTATTTTTATGCTAGTTTCAATTTTTGTTGGTTGCACTGCAGCCGCTCTTAGTGGAAGCAGTGGTTATCAAACTCGTGCTTAAATATTTTATTTATGACATCACAAAAAAGAAAGAAAATGAAAATGCAATATTTATGTTTGTTAAAACCTTTTTTCTCTGTAAATTTTATTTTAATCAAAATACTATGTATTTTTTTATATATCTCTAAATAAATAAACAAAATAAAAAAGCACTATCATTAAAAATCAAACTGCTATCACATGAAGATAAAGCTGCAAAAGAATCCTGAAACCATGTCATTATTTTAGATGCATTTGGAAGCAATGGTTTGAAAACAAATATGTTTATAATTACAGTTTCGATGCAATCTAGAAATCAAACTGAACATTTCTTCTTCTTTTTTATAAATCCTCAAATTAATATCATTTATTTCTAACGCGGCACGTTTCTCTTAATAAATGCAGATTAATGTCAAGGTCGGAAAAAGATTTAAAAAAACAACAAGATATCACTTACGGTCATATTTTTAGAGAGGATAAATGTTGAGACTCATACCTTTAAGACTTTTATAATTTTTAATGACTGTTGCGTTATGAGCGGACTCTATTACTTACAAGGGAACGGTCAGACATGTAAGTGAGATTTCGATATTTTGTTTAGCCCAAAATATTATTTAGCATATTTTAAAACATATCCCAAAATCTTAGCGGCGAATGGAAAGATGGTCTAAAGTTACAAGTCCTCAAAGTTTCAAATGATCAACTGGGAAACCCTATTGGACCTTTTTGACTCATAGGGTTTCCCCGTAAGACCTTTTTGACTCATAGGGTTTCCCTGTTGATCATTTGAAACTTTGAGGACTTGTAACTTTAGACCATCTTTCCATTCGCCGCTAAGATTTTGGGATATGTTTTAAAATATGCTAAATAATATTTTGGGCTAAACAAAATATCAAAATCTCACTTACATGTCTGACCGTTCCCTTGTTAGTCATATTTATTATTTTTTTATCGAGTGCCACCGCATTTTCTCCACTATCATTGGATAATTTAGTCATGGAATTTCCAAATCACATTGAAGTGAGAAGATTATTAAATAACCCTTTTTTTAAACTATTTCACAATAGCGCGTTTTAGATTCACCAATGCAGTTATGATCAAGCATATAATTGTTTTTTAAAAGGTAATAATAAAGCTAATTGCACAGAATTATTAGAACGGAAGTTTGGTGCTCATCGAGGAACTTATTTTCTTGAAATGGGGAATAAATCGTTGGATACAGGATGTGTTACTGATCGACTGAAAAACTTAACAACCCATGTTCCAGCAATTATGGCACTTAAAGACATTGGAACTTTAGAAGATCAAGAAATTTCTTCAATGGAAATGGATAAATTTATGGAAATTGATAAAGATTATTCACTTTTAATTAGATCTTGTAAAATTCTTGCAATTCAATCTTGTTTTGCAAATAAGCATCATTGTTTTATGAAATCACATTCAGAGCTGTTCAATCTCTTTTTAAAGCGAAGCGCGCTTAGCCAACCCATCTCTTTTTGCTAAGCGCGCTTAGCATAAAGAGATTTTATTTCTCCTTTCGAAAAGAGAAGGAGAATTAAAGAGAAATTTACGTTCAAAAAATTAAAGAGAAAAATAAAGAGACGTTATCTCTCTCTTTCTCTCTCCTTTTTTCAAATTTGCGCAAAATTCTCTCTCCTTTCTCTCTCTTTTCTTACCAAAATTCATCGCTTCACTTTCTCTTTTCGTTCGCAAGCGAAGCGTTTGAACAGCTCTGATCACATTACAAAGCCATTATCGAAATTTTCGATGTATGTCATTTTGAACCCGATAATCATGGAAAAAATAAGCCAGCTTTAAATCAAAATTTCGATGATACGGTATTTTCCAATTCTGTTATCCCTCCACCATCCACAACATGGAAAACACCTATTTATACTACTCTCGCAACATTCTCATCTTCTTTGAATGAAGAACGTGAGCTTTTAAAACCCATTGGACATCTTACACTTGATCAGTTGAAGAATATAAACAAATATGCACAAATTGATTCTGCTTTCAAAAAATTAATTTGCGAAAAATAAACCGATATCTTGTTTATCAATCAAATCATATAAAAAAATTGTTTGAATTAAAGCGAAAAAATTACATTTATTGAAGGTTTTGTTAATTTTGTAGTTATTAATAAATACATATTTTGTTGTTTCCATATAACACTTTACTTATTTCAAAATAAACAACTGTAAAGTTTTCTCAATAATAAAAAGGTTAAAATGAGTTAACAAAACTTGCAACTCTTAAATTGCAATATTAATCCCAAGCTCCGTTATAACTTTAGATCTTTCTTTTATGTATTGGTGTGTAAAACTTTTGTATTTTATCTTTTCTGTCTTCAAAAATTAAAATCCCAACAAACTTCTAATATCTTTTTTAATTATTTCCTAAAATTTTTAGGGTGACAAATTTCAAATTTTGATTGTTTTTCACAACGAAACCACATGTCTTACAAAGAGATTTTATCCATATTTTTGTTATGTAATCACAATTTCTTCGTTCATTTTTTTCTTTCCTCCATTTTCTCTACATACTTTTAATATATTGTATTAATCATTTTCAGAGTAACAAAATGCCGATTCTTAATCGTGATATCCTTCTTGATATCTTCATTGAATCAACCAAGACTGTTACTTCTCGTTCTCTTAGCAACTTTATGATGGCTGGTAAAGAAACGTTCAAGATTGCTTTAAATCATTTTTCTCATGCCGAACGAGTATCTGTCCAAAATCATAGATGTGGTATCAGTATTAAGCTCACCGGTCCAGTAAGCTTTTTTTAAACATTCGATTTCTACATTCACTTCGTTTTTTAGTATGGTAAATTTAAATACGAACTTATTTCGCATGATTTTGTATTGTTAAAACCTATTTTGGCTGTTGTTAGTTCATCAGTTGAAGAAATAGTTATTGATGGCAACTCTCGTTTGATCGAAAAGCACAATGTTCTTCGCTACTTGCTGCAAAATGGTATCGTTTTTGGTTGTTTGTCAAATGTTAAATTTGGTTTTCAGGTCCAAAGAAACTGAAAATTAATAGAATACTTCCAAAATATTTGCGAAGTTTATTGAATCAATTTCAAGTTGAAAGCGTTGGTGTTTGTTTAAATAGAATTGGTGTAATCAGTGTAAGTTTTTTAAAGCGATCAATTACTGGTAAACGGTTTATTAGTTAGTTGCCATCTCAAGGTTACGTTTCTCGATTTTTTAAAAACTACTATTATCTTTTCAGTTGCCGTTTGCTATTCCTGAATCATGTGATCGTCTCCATCTCTATAGTATCTTCTTGGAAGAGTTCTTGCACCAAGTGTGCGATAACCCAACAAAGTTTGTTTTATTATGTCAATCTAAATAACTCGTCAAAACTTTTTAGGTTGCTTTTCCCTTATGTAAAAGAGCTTGTGATTGATGCGAGAGTGGATGGTTTAGGCTTTAAAACTTGGAAATTGGGAGAATTATTTACTTTCATTTCTCAAAATTTTCCTTCGCTTGAATCAATGATTGTTACTCTCAGTTTAAATCGTTGCAATTGGTCTACAATTAAAACAACAGTTTTATATTTGCAACCAAATGTTTTCAATAAGCTAACTCTCAACGTTAAAGGAAAGATTTGTGTGGATGCTAAACAGGTGTACTGTCACTTTGATAAAGTAAGAAGATTATTTTGCTTCGATTAATTTTACAATGGTTTTTTAGGTTCTCATTGATACACATGAAAAAAATTATATTAAAACTGATCGTGAATTCCAGCATATCGAAAAAAAATTTGAAATTGATAATGGATTATCCTTTGCTGCTTCTTTTTGTTTTATTGATGATTATTGATTTTTGAGCGCTTTTATTTTGTAAAACTTTCATTTTTAAGTTTTGTTTGTGTTTTTTCCTTGTTCTTATTTATTGTTGTAAATTTTATAAATTTGTTTTTGTAAAACTCTCACTATCATTCTGTTTAGTTTACAAATCACCACTTAGTACTATCTCCTGGTTAATACCAACATAATATGCATTTGCTTTCGGTATATTCGACCAATTTTTCGATGCAACAGTAGAGGTTTTTTAATAGTGCTACAATATTCGCTAATTAGTTTTTAGTTAACTTAAATATTTGTAAATAATTTTCTTTCCAATTAATAAACTTTTTTTTACCACAAAAAATAGCATTAACATTACTTGTTTATTTACTAAGAAAGAATGTAAAAGTTGAAAGACAAGATGTGAAAAGGATTGGTCTGCAAATCATAAAAGAGATTATGCTAATTCCAAGATATTATTTTTTATTTCGGCACACTGATTTGCTTGTTAGTTTTTACGTTCTTTAGATCTCTTACTCACTGGCTTGTGGTTGACTTTGCTGAAGAAAATATTTCAATGTTTAAAAATCTTTTCAAAGAATCCGTCAAATACATTACAATTCAATATGATTCTCCAACAATGGTCTATAGTCCTGGTGATATTGTCAAAGGGAATGTAATCATGCAAATAGAAGAACCAATCAAAGCTCGACGTGTTGTGATTTATTTTGTTGGTGGCGCTCATACATATTGGACTGAACAACGGGGAAGTGGAGATCATTCTCATACTGTTGTACTTTCGGCCAATGAACATTATGTTAACTTTGAATCTCTCTTATGGCATGGAACTGAATTATCAGCTGGTATCTACGAATATCCCTTTGTCTTTCAACTTCCAGATGTACTTCCACCGAGCTTTGAAGGTTGATTTCTTTTTTTTAAAGAGTTATATTATTTTAAAGTGTGCTCTCTTTTAGGTGAATGGGGTGCAATTCGGTATTACGTTAGAGCAAAAATTGATAGGCCATTAAAAATTGATGATGAAACATGTCATGTTTTCTCTGTAATTCCAACCAATAATTTGAACTTTATTCCAAATTCTGGTATTGGTGTGTCAATGGAAGCAGAACAAGAACTTGGCTGTTGTTGTAAAAGTGGGTTTGTTTATGGAAAGGTTTGTTTTTTTTTTTGGCAATTTATTTTGTTACTTCCATAAACCTACTACTTTCGATTTTAGATATCAGTTTCTCAATGGGGTTATGTTCCTGGACAATGTATTTTAGTAACTGCTCAAATTCAAAATGATTCAACCGAAAATGTAACAAAAATTCAAACAAGATTATTTGAACATTCAAATTATACAGCATGTGAGTATATTGGTCGAATGGAAACAAGAAACAACCATCAAGCTGTTTTTAATTATGTTGAAGATTTCATGGTATTTATTATTATAATTTTAAAACTTTATAATCCTCTTATAGGTACCACCAAAGAGTGCTAAAACATATACAAGAAAGTTTCGAATACCTGCTGTGTGTCCAACCTTCAACAATTGTTCCATTATTCAAGCTGTATATTATCTCAAGGTGTGTCTTTTTTTATTTTTTTTATATGTGTGCACAAACCATTTTTTAGGTTAATATATCTACTTCATCTTTATGTAATGGTCCAATTGAACGATCAACACCTATTATTATTGGAACAATTCCTGTTGGCTTAAATGCTGTTGCTGAAAATGATCCCGAGGAAACATTGGTTAATTCCACCGCTAAAGCGAACCAATTCAAAGGTAAGAAATTCCAAATAAATTATTATATAATATCTCATTTTTTAGGTACTCCTGTTTATGTTCCCTCAGTTTTTGGTCCTGGAATACGTCATGGAAGTGATTCTCAAAGCAGTGGATTTATTCCAAAATACATTTACTATAAAGATGCAGAATGATGTTCGGATAATTGTGATGCAGAATGATCATCGCTTATTGTATGTAATATATGTTTTTTGTATGTATGTTTGTGAAATAAAAAGATTTTATTTGATAAAGCTTATTAAATACATTGGGCAATGCAAAAAGATCACACGCTTATGGCATGAAGGTACAATGCTCTAATCTTTTGTATTTTTTTTTCTACAATTTTTGATTTAATGCAAAAAAGCTATCAATGGAAAGTAACTGTGCTGTCCCTCTATTGTTTTTTATTTTTTTTATTTTTCATCCTCTGCATATTTAGTTGAATAGTTAAAGAATCTCAAAAATTGTGCAAATTGAAGCTGATTTCTATAGCGAGGATTAATACTTGTTTACGTTTATAATTCAAAAATAATTTTTTTAATTTTAACATTAGATAATTTAAAGTTTTCAATTTTCTCGTTTGCTGCTGGAATATTTGAGAGCCTGTCAAAAATGGAAAAACAATATCCAATTGTTTCTTCTTTTAAAATCCCAACATCCGTGATTACTCCATTATCTTGTGGTTTGCTGCATATAAAAATATTAGTATTTTTATTAGATAAATTGCCAATAACCATCCATGCATCCAATTCACTAACTGCTTTAGCATGATCAATAAAAATATGGGAAAAATAATTTTTGGGAGATGAAAATTTGGATGCTAATTTTGGTGCAATGCCAAGTGTACAAAAAATTAAACTATAAGCAGATAAATCTTCAATGTCGCATAAATTTTTTGTATGTTCTTTTAAGTCTTCTCGACATTCAATGTGGAATGTAACTATTCGAATAAAAGGAAACGCCAAATTTTTTGTTCTCGTTGTTTCTAAATATCTTAAAAATATTTCTTCTAAATCACTATTTGATGGCGCACAAACAAGTGTCTGATTATTATTATTTAATTGGATATTATAAATTATTCGTATAAAACCACTTCCTTCTCTCCCATTTGAATGCAAAATATTAACATTTGGAGATTTTCTAATCTTTGACAATACACAAAGTTTCACTAACATTGCTTCATTATTTGCAATTGATTCAATCCCTCTTCGTCTATGCTTTGATTGTTCAACATTTGGAAACATTGTAACTTTAAAATTTTTCCAATCTTTTATAGTATTTGTTGTTCGAGAGGTGCCTCTAGATCGAAGAACCAAATAATTAAGTCCATAATCGATAATGACGCACAGAAGCCATTCTGAGTTGGAACAGTTGGTTGTAATAAGAACTTTAGTTTTTTCTTTTCTAATCTCATTTGAATAACTAATGCTTTTTTCATTGGTTTGAATTATAATATCTTTTTCAAAATCTTTGAAATTTAGAGAGTCACGACAAAAATTTCCATTAATAATTATACCCTTTTTTGATTGAAACTAAAAAAATATTTTTTTTAGATGGCTTTTTATAAAAGTATTCATTCGTATCAAACATATTGATAGCTTTTTTAAATATCTATCATGGTTTTCACTCCAAAGTAATTCACATAGTTTTGAGGTCCAAGAAAACAAAAAGAAAGATTAATTTTACTTACGTAATCATGCACTCTGGTTAAGGCCAACTGAACATATAATTTTTCAACAATGTCTCTATTTAATTTGGTTAATAATTCCGGATAATTCTTTGACAAGTAAGAAATTGTTAATTGAAAATGCCCTGGAATATCAGCCACAATTGAAAGTATAATATTTTTGTAAAATGTTTCATCGTATTTACGCGTAACAATATTAGTAATTTTAGATATATTTTTGTTGATAACATTTTGGACTTCTGAATTCGAACATTCCGATATTTGGCTATAAGACGTTTCGTCATTCGTTGAAATGTCTAAATTTCTTTCGAATGGTTCAGGCGATTTCGAATTATTTATTTTAAAGTTTTCAAGTTTTAAAGAAGGATTTAAGCTATCAGTTGATGGACATCTTATTGAATCATCTTGAAATAACAATCGCTTTCTTTCCATATGTTCTTTATTTATTTTAGCTTTGATTAAAATATTTTCCGCATTTATCATGGCTTCAATATATCCAGTTTTGTCAGTTTCACAATTACCTCTTTGTAAAATTTCCAAATTTTTCTTTTTCAATGAATCAACTTCGGTATCCACAATATTATCTAATATTTTACGAAGCTCAACCATTTTTTGCAATAAATTTTCAATTGTTTTAATATCGCTTTCATATATGCATTCTAATTGCAACAATTGAACATAACTAATATCGCAAGTATCACAAAAAATTTTGTTTTCTAAAATATTTGTAGCTTTTTCCAAATATTGTTGAAGCAGTTCCATTTCATATTGCTACGTTGAGGTCATTGTCAAAGGTGAATAAAAAAGCTGCATAAGATGTTAGATTACTTCTTTACGGTTTCATTTATAAAATAATACCAAATACGTCGTTGTCATGCCAACATTTATATTTGCAGGAATCTTTTTGCAGAGTTCAAAACACAATTTCAGACAAAAATATAAGTTTTTTTTATTGTGCTTGTTTAATATGTTTAAAATGGTCTCGCTGAAAAAGAAATTTTCTTCTTTTTTGTAATTTTTAATTTTAGATTTATTAAAACTAGTTTTATGAGTTCAAAACAATATTATTTACTAAAACGCAAAACAAAAATATTAACAAGTTTCATTTAAATTCGCAAGCAATGTTGCATAGGAACTTAATCGTTGAAAATATAAAACTTTCTAAGGAAGTCTTGCAAATGAAAGAATCAAAGGATAAATAGTTTTAAATATTACTTGCGAAATTAATGAAATTATAACCCATTTTTTAAAAAATCAACAGTGTTGTGTAAAATAAAATAAAATATTTTTCCCTATAGGTCCATAATAATATAGGGAAAATGAGTTTTATAACAAGAAGGTTTTGATTCGCGTGCCGTAAATAAAATCAAGAAGAATTTTTACAGAATTATTTTAAGCATGTAAGTGGTCTTTTTTTCTTATCATAACCAAACTTTAAAAAAAATGCAAGCTTTACCCATGCTCTATTTTAATTCTAATTTTTGGAATTGTTTGAAATAAGTTTTACATAAAGTAATTATGCAAAATAAAAATTAAAAAAAATAATTAAAGCACAAAAACATTCTAAAATTAATCTTCTAACATTTCAACGGTTGAAAAGATGGAACAAATGCAACATGATTATTTTTATCAAATCAAATAATTTAAAAAGTTCATTTTTGTTTTTTTGAACTTAATTTCATGCTTTATTGTTATTATAACAAGTGTTGGAACAATTGTGAGTTTTTTTAACCGGAGGGGTTTATTCTTTAATTACGATTTGAAAGCTTATAGCTTACAAATCGCGACATCTGTAGTATATAAATATAAAAATATTTTCAGGCGAGTCTGGGTGATATCCATGAAGTAAAACCATATTTTGATATCAAAGGTGGAATTGGCTTTGCTGGTCTTCTTATTATGGAAACTGGAAATGTCTTAATCATATTTTTAACACTTGTATATTTAAAGCTTGCTCAATTAACACCTGATAATATCGCAGGAATGTTACTTCGAAATTTTGTTAGATTGCTTTTCGTCTGCTTTCTTATATTCCCAACTACAATTGTCTTCACCATATTAATTGCTACAGGTTAGGTTTTTGTTCTCACTTTAATATATTTAGCAATATTAATTCTCCCATTCCTTTATATCTTTTTCTTTTAGCCAAATCACTTTTTCTTAATGTCTTAATTTTGATTGTTGGTATCTTCTTTGGTATGCTAGAATTCTTTAATTTCTTGAGCAATTCTTCCAATAGTAAATGGGAAATCTTCGTTTTTTATGGAGTCCAGTGTATTCGTGCTCTGTGTTCTTTTGTTTGTTTTATATACTTTGAATCAAGCAAACTTCGTACTTCTTATGATCTTTGGATATGTGGGTTCTATGTAGTCTTCTTTTTTATTTATATGGTTCTCGTAACTCTCATTGAACGTTTTGTCTTTGGCATTCAATTCCGCAGACCTCCTCCACTTCGTGCAATTCTTTATGATATTGAAGCAAATCAAGTTTCAACTGTCTAATATACATATATTAAAAGTTCTTGTTTTTGTATAAAGAAATTCATTTTTGTCGTATGTTCATGTGTCTATCCTGTCCTTCTGTCAAATGTCCAGTCTTTTTCTTCTTTGTGTGTTTAAAAAACATTTCCTCATTTCCATTATTCATTATTAGGGTCTTCTCAAATATTGTTCAACTTCTTCTTAATGATCTTCTTATTATTATCCATGCCTTCACTTTTATTCACATAAGAAATGGCATAGTTTTTAATGTAAACCAAAGTTGGGAAGCATCATCGACAAAAAGGGATATATTAAATAAAGAAAATAAAATATACACTATTCTCCTCTGCCCAAGACACGTAAAAATGAAAGCTTATCATAAAGAAAAATATACCACAAAGGTCAGCTTAAGAAAATGAATTACAACTAGCATTCTCGAAAATGTAATTTTCGAATAGGAGCTTATCCATTTTCCTTTAAAAAGGTTGGCAAAATTAAGAATAAAGGGTTTTAATATTTTGCAATTAAAATATTCTTTGAATTAAATTTTCATACAAAAGAAGATAATAAAAAAAACGGGAGGAACTTTTAAAACTTGCATCAAATTATTTTTATGCTTTATCAAAACATTTTCACAATTTTAATGCTATTCAAACATTCATTTGACTATTTAAAAAAAATTTTTTGATTCATTTTTATATATCACTAGCAATGTATTTTGAAAATACCATTTCATCTCTTTGTAAAGATTTTTTGTGAGCTTAATATACTTCTGAAATACGAGAAAGAGCAATAAAAGCCATTTCAGAAAGCGTTAACATTCTTTTAATAATGGTCATAATTCCATGTTTTGTTGAAAAAACATGCATTTTATTTTCATAAAAAACTTGTGTTTTTGAAATTTTTGCAAAATTTTTATCATTCTTGTCGGTGCAAAGAAGCGTTGATAAATAAATACTGAAACGGGCATTTTTTTAAATAACACATGAAAATAATCTTTATGATTAAATTGCTTTCTATTCAAAGAAAAGTCCAATTTTTTGAAATAATTTTAGATCTTCGACTTCGTCAATAAAATTTTTGAAGAAGGAAAATTTTGCATTTTTTTTGTAACAATCAAGTTTTTATATACAGCATTATTAATTTAAAAAAAATTACTTACGACATCTGTCCTTTAATAATTATAATTTTGAATAGCATAATACTCAACGTGCTATCTAAACGTTGCTTTACTTTTATTAAAGCCCACAAATTATTATCATAGCGGTAAAAGGCCGCTTCTTTCAATTGTTTTTCTTCTTGTGGAATATAAATGTAATCAGTTTCAGGTATTTGAGAATTGCGCTGCATGCAGAAAGTTGTAATACAATTTTTTACTTTCATATTTGAATATAAAATTTCTCCATCATTTCCTATGCCGATAACATTTGAAAAAATCCAAGGTTTTACACTTGGTAAAATTCTTTGATTCACAATGATAGTACAAGATTTTTTGATTTCATCTATAATAAATTGAAACCATTTCATTCGAAAATATGAATGAAGATTTGGAGCCACAATGAAGCGATGAAATCCATTAGCTTCTCCAAAAGCACTAATGTTGTAAGGATAACAAATGCTACAACAATCGAAGAACCCAAAATTGTTTGTCATTTTATAAACGGTTATTTTTTTTGTGAAAAGATCGATGGAAATAATTTTGACTTTTTTGCTTTTGTTTATCTGAAATTATTTTTAATTCTGGATAAATAATTATGAAAATGAGATAACATATAGAATATAAAAATCTTACTTTTCCTTTTGCAACAATCCAAATTTGATCTTTGATAATTCCAGCAGCTGCCTTTAAACCTTTCAAACATAAACAAAGGCTTTTGGAAACCTTTATTTCAATATCACAAAATTCTTCCCAGCAATCACTCATGTTAAAAATATACTTTTTATAAATCTTCAGCGTGTTAGTATTCTTTCCAAAAGCATAAATAAAATTATTGTAAATTCCTAATAATACAGTACCGGATTTTTGTTTGGTTATAAAATACATATTTTAAAATTTAATTGATTGATTTGAGACAAATATATATATGCCAACCAAGGCGGATGCACACAAACTGTATGTATAAATAAGTAAGCAGCTATTTTGAATGGACAAACTTTGTCACTCCTTTCGACGAATGTTTTTCAATAAAGTTTCTCTTGTTTTCTTTAAATACATTTTTATGGCATTGGTTCTTTAAAGATTTTTTTATTATTAAAGGTAAATAAAAAATATATATAAAATGGGTTAATTTCCTCTTTAGTAGGTTCATTTATAAAATTAGACACAATACGATGGCTAACATTTATTTTTGCAGAGTTTTTTTTGTAGTATTCAAAACGAAATTTTTTTTAATTTCTGCTTGTGGTATATTTTTAAAATGGTTTAGTTAAAATTTTCTTTCTTTCGTAATTTTTGCAAAAAAGTTAACAATTATTTATTTTTGTGGCTCAGCTCCTCAGTAAATTTCCGCTAACAATGCAGTAACTCGGTTGTATGTACTTGAAACTATGAGTGTAAAAACTAAATAAATTTTCAAACTTTATTACAAATTTAAAAAGCATAAGAATGTGCATCTTTCATTCACGTAATAGCAGATAAATGGCAGAGTAATGGAAATAAAAAAAAACGTTGCAGCTTCTTTGATTTTTATTTTTGTTTATATTTTTTTTCTCGTGAAAAATCTGGTCGATTTTCATATTTTGTAGAAAGAAAAAAATTAGAAAAGATTATCAATATTTAAATAAACGAGAAGTAACCCAAAAAATATATCGGTTACTTTCTGACTATCGTAAGTTTTTTTTCAATCAAAAATGTAACCATTTTTTTTCTAACTTTTTTTTCATTGTTCATTCGCTTCTCCCAGCATTCCTTCCTTTCTGATTTTTTTGGTTTTTTGGTTAAAAATCGGGGGTGGCACAAACAAAAAAAATAAGATAAAAACCCTTTTTGCGTCATATCTTTTTTATCTCTCTCAGCTTTTTGAAGGGAGAAACAAAACCTTTTTATTCCATCCCAGCTGGCAGCTAGCGATGTGCCAGGATATTCATTCGTTTATAGGATCAATCATTTTGTTGAAACAAAAACGAACGAGAAGGGAGGAAAAAAAGAAACTGAAAAAGCAAAACGACGAATGAGAGACAAGCAAAAAAGTGGAGAGAACTGAAAGGAAAAAAAAAGAACTCATCACCAAATTATTTTTTGTTCACACCTTTGATCGAAGATATTTTTTATTTATGAAATTTAATAAGCTCATGTTTTATGGGTAAATTTTAAAAAGAAGTTGTTGGTCTGTGTTTTGAGTTGAGTTATAAAATTTTAGCTCAAAAAAGCTTACAAAAAGTTTATAAAGTTTTATTTAACTAAAACAAAAAAAAGTTTTTGAAATGAACCAGACAGATTTTTGAGTGGATCATCTTCTTTTAGTGACATCAACACAATTTCAATTTCATCCCATTCACTAACCGTTTAAAAAAAATAAAACTACGAAGCTTTTCATTCATTTTTTAGAACAGATTTTTCCCACATTTTTTTTTATCACGAAAGATTGTACTAATAATTAAGAAAGTTTCAGTAATTTTTTTTAATTTTAATTTTTCTATGGATCTTTTAGACTATTTTTTTAACGGTCATTTAACGCATATATTTTGAATGGGTTATTTTTTTAAACCAAAACTTTTTTGTTTATTTGTTACGTTTTTGCGGAGGAGGAAAACTTTTTGTTGTTGGTGGTGGAATGTCAAAAGCTTACTTTATTTTTTTATTATCGGTCAGTACTTGAGTAATTTTTTTATTTAAATGCAAAAGTAGGATTGACCTTTAATTTGTTTTATTATTTTTGTTAAACAGCTTGAATTGATTATTCTGGTTTTTTATTTTCATGTTTTTTTCTTGAAAAATCTGGAAGCCAGCTTTTCTAAAATTATTTTTGAACGTTAAAAATTTCTTGTGTTTTTATTGTTTGCTGACAAGAAAAGAAACATGATGTTTTGATTTATTTTTATCGTCGGAATGACTTAGACTTACCATTTGACATGATAAAATTGTTTTACCGTAGTTTTTTTTGTTGGAAAAGATAAAAAAAGCTTTTGATGCTTTATTTTTCGTTTTGTTTTTTTAATTAAAGAAACTGATTCATCGTGTTTTAAATAAATATTTTCTGATTTTTTTTATAAAACAACAATTTTTTTCAAAAACTTTTTGATTTAATAAGATATTAAAAAAAAAACACTTCGAGACCCTTAGATTTATCACTGAGAGATAGAAGTTAATTTTAATTTTTTAATTTCCTGAATTTTTATTTACGCTTTTCACGTTTAACTCGAAAAATCATTTAATCCATCAAGCAACTGCTCTAGCTTGTTTCTTGATTGTTCATTGATGAAAAATGATTTGATTAAGATTTATGACCTACAAATTTTTTTGACTAATTAATCTCAAACGTTGCAATTTGCAAAAATAAAAAAAAATAAAGTAAACTAGACATTTCAATTTTTTTTATATTTGAAACTTATGTATGTTTATCCTTTGAACTTTATTCTTTTTTTTCTCGACCAAAAACATTTTCAAACAAAAGCTTTTTCTTTATTCAACTTTAAAAATTTTTTGTTGTTGCTTAGAGTCTTTTGTAAAAAAGAGGATGCGTCGGTTATTTTTAAGTTTTATTTTATTTTTCTTGCAGAGCTAAAGCTTCCGTCGAGCTTAATGCTATTTCTATTGATGAGACTGAAGCAGGTTGGAGGCTTTTGTTTGCGCATCTTTACTTCGATTTTTATCTATTTTTTTTACTCTATCCTCAATAAACAAAGTTCATGTCCCTTTCACTTTCTTCTATTCTTCCCTCCTGCAAAACAAAAAATCCTCTCGCACTTTTTTTTTCAAAAAGTACTTTAAAAAAACGATTTGCTTTATCGACTGAATGAATCATAAATGATTGCTTTTTAACACAGTTGTTATAATAAAAAAACAAAGTTTAGGAATGGTTTTTGATTTTTTTAAAATTGTTTTGTTGTGAAAAAGTCTTGTAAAAAATGTTGGAACTCTTACTATTTAATTTATTGTGATAAACCGTTTTTTCTTTGTTAGTTTTTTTTCTCTTAATTTGTAAAGAGTTTTCTTTTATATTTTCGTTTTATTTGACTTCCTAAAATGTTATGCTTGTGATTTTTACAGTAACTTATCCTTTTATCATTTTGTATATTTCGAGCCTGTTTTTAAATAATTTATTCAACTTTGTCTTTCATATTTTGAAGATAACTTTTTTATATGCATTTTAAAAAATCCATATTTTTTACAACGTGATTTTTGTACTAATTTATTGCTAGCTTTTTTCTCCTTACCATTTATAAAACAATTTATTTTCCCATTTGATGTATTATTTATTCCAAATTTTTCTAATTTTCATAGCCGCAAAGAAAAATGATTCCACGAAACAGCGATGTTGAATTTACATTGGATGGTTCATCAATTATACGGCCCGAAGGAGTTAAACCTCGAGCATTTATGCAATCAGATGGTGATTTTACACCAACGATGGAGAGAAGAAAATCTCGAGTATCGTCTAAAAGTGCTGCATATGTTAAACGTGATAGTTCACATGCTTCCTCGGTGGTTAGAAGGATGTCAAAGGGTCGTACAACATCCTTAAATGAAAACATCTGGAAGGGCACAACCACCACCGCATCCACAACATCCGATATTCCTGATCACTTAAAACCTAAACGAACTCAAACTCAACCAGGCTTGAGATCAATGTTATATGGATTAACAATGAAAATGTAAGTTTTTATATTTTTTATTTCCATTTTTTAAGATAAAAACAAAAATGTTGGGATTATATGTAAAAAATTCCAAAATTTTTAAGGGAACGCGAAGCTGCCGCAGAACGAAAACTTCTAAATCGTCAAAAAAGTGAGTTATTTGTTTCGGGAGTTAGTTTCTCTGGGTTTTTAAAAGAAAATGGCTATTGTTTTTGGAGTTCTTTTTTGTTGGTTTATTGCTTTTTTTGAAGCAAGCCATGACTTTTTTTGGTATATTTTAGTATGGAGAAGCCCAGCGTCATGTTAGGTTAAAAAGAAGGAAATTTTTATTGGTTAATAATCTTCTTAAAAAAATACACAATAATGAAAGTTTACACTGTGTTAAAAATTTTAATGAGTTAATAGTTTTGTTCGACAAATAATTTTTTTTTGTTGTTTGGCTCATTTATAATCTATTTTTTAATTTGATTTTGAATAGTTTAGTCACTTTAATATTAGGACGAAATATTAGTGATGCATTTTTATTCTTTCGTTCTTCAGCCTGTCGAAAACAAAACACAATTCATTGTTTTCTTGCAATGCATAAAAACCATGAACTAAATTAAATTTACGGTAACTTTTTTCACCATCTCTAAATATTTCATTTTATCAACAAAAAAAGCTCACTAAAAAATGCATAATTCATTTTCCTAAAACTTTTATTTTTTCAAACAAAATGTCAGCCATGAATCAGAATTCAGGTCTCTCTTGCTATTATTGCCCTCAAAGGAGAAAATTTTTTTTTATATTTTATATTATTTTTTAATGAAAGGTTTCCAACTTATTTTTCTTGTTGTCGTCAGCTATTCTCACAATCATAAATAGTTGGATGCCGTAACACTTAATTTACATGTCCATAAATAAAAAAATAAAAATAAAGCGAAGCGTTAAAGCATTAAAAATCTTGACATAAGCATAATAAATAAGTTCGATCCTAAAAAAAGTTATAAAATAAATAAAAAATGTAATAATTTTTATTAACGCCTCATTCACTTCCAAAAAAGGCAAGCAGTATATTTCCTTTTTGTAACAAGCCAATTTGTTCTTTGTTTTGTTTTTTTTTACATTTTTCTTGTCCCATCTTTTTTTTATGTCGTATGCTTTTCTTTTCTTACTTTTTTTTATAAAACAAAGCAAAAAAGTTTAAAACTCCAGGGAATATTATTATTTTGTGCTTTTGACACATCCGTCGCTTCCTTATTTTCTTCTTGTTTTGTTACCGAAGTTTTTTTTGCCTTTTGTTTTTAAAAAGTTAAAAACTTGTTTTTATTTTTTTTGTCGAGCAAAGTCATAAAATTAAAAGTCAATGCTAATTATTTTTTGCCTTCCTATTTTTTTTTTTCATTTAAAAAAATGTCTTTGGAAAAACCTGACTGGAGACTTTTTTTACAAATTGGATGTGTTTTAAGTTAGGAAAGTTAGAGTTCGTAAAAGATGGCTCATGTCTAGCTATAATTAACCTTTTTTGGGTTAATTCTTTTTTTGTTTTCTTTTTTGTGGTTAAGATAGAAAATTGCTCAGGTTTTCTTCATTGTTGAAAAGCGTTCGGTGACTTAAAATTTTACTAATTTGCGGAGGCAATTTTGTAAATATTCATTTTTTAAAATAATTCTTTAGAGAAAAATTAATATTTGTGCCTAGCCTTGACCCATGACAAGAAATTAAGCAACTTTTTTATGAATATTTTTAAAGAATTTTAATAATAATTTAATCTGACTCTGTTGCTTTTTTGGTTCTTCTGTTTTCGTATCAATGCCATGTGCTTTCAGATTTCATTTCTCATCTATCATAATTCTTTTTATTCATAGTCTCTATCAATTCCAAAAATCAAATGCTAACGTATATCAAAAATATATATCAGATTATGTGTCAAAAATGGAAGCAAACTAAAGCACAACAAAAAAAGAAAAGAAAAAACAATACTAATGTGTTTTAGCGACGCCGATGTCAATTTTTTTTTCTTATTCTGGCGCCTTTTTTCTTCTGTCATCCTTCATTCTTTTTCTATTTTATTCTGGAGTCCATCTGTGACGTCAAAACCAAAAATATAAAAAAGAGAATAAGGCACCCATTTTTTGGTGGTCCATTTTTTTCTATAGAAGTGAAGAAAAAATAGAGAGGAAAGAAGAGACAAAAGAAAAAGCTTGCTTCTATAAAAAGGAGCAGCTTTGCTTTTCTTTTTTAATAGAAGAGCAATTTATAACGCTTCCTCCTTCCTTTTGGTGAAGAAGAAGAAGCAGCAACATACATTTACTTCCAGCTGACTGCCAATATGTTTCCATTGTCATCGATGGCGACGACATCTCCTACGACATCAATGTCGTAGTCAGTCGGATCCGTGAAAAGCATAATTGGATTTTGGGAGAGTAGAGAATGAAAATAAGAACATGCCATTGAGGATCTCTCTTTGTTGGTTTCATTGTCATCATCATTGACACTTCTTTCGTGTATCATTCACATTTTTTAATATTATTTTTGTTCTTTTGTCTTCTAAAAAGAGTTCTTTTTTTATAAAGCACGTAAGTAAGAAAGGTCGAACGTCTCTTTCTACATGATTTCGATTTTTCTTTCACCGTTATTTTGAATTAACTAAAACCTTTGGTTTTTATTTAGTCATTTTACCATCTTTTTTATTCTCATTAACTCGAAACCCACTAATTTTAAAATTTTTCATCCATAATAAATTTAATAAAACCCAAAAAAGCAAAAATTTTGTTTTCAAGTTGAAAATATCGAAAATGCTAAATATCTGAACATAAATTCTATTTTTATAAGAATTTTATTGCTCAGCTTTTTTTGAAGAACCGTAAATAACAAAACTAATAGCCACACAAAAGACAAGCATTCTTCTATATATTTTTTTTCTTCATTTCATAGCTTTGCTTTTGCCAAAAATGGGAGAAAAGAAAGATGATTGTTTATTGTTTCCGGTGTTGAACTTTCCACTTTAGGCAAAGAAGCAAAAAAATAAATGAACACATAGGATTTACAAAGCAACAAAAACATATGACCAAAAAATGCATTTGTTTAAAAAAAAAGATTTAGAAACGATCAAAAAATTTTTTTAAAAAATAACATTCTTCTTTTTTTTCATTTTTTTTTGTCATCGTCTGCTTCTTATTTTCTCAAAATTGTTTGTTACCTTTTTGGCAAACATTGATATCATGCTTGGTGCACATCGAAGTGTTCGACTTCATAATGCACCATCAAGAAAGAGATTATCTACGTCAACGAGGAGTCGACAAAAAATTCAATCATTAAAACTTCAAAATAATAATTATCATATTACTCATACAACAAAACAATTTTCTATTTTATCATGTTTTTCTTCTTGTTGCTGTTGTGGTTGTTGTTGTTGTAAAAACTCATCGCGTCCTCAACGAAAATTTACAGGTTTGCACATATGTAGCAATTTCATATCTTTATATATTATTAAAATTAAGTGATCTCGAAAGTTTTAATTTAGGGGTCTCGTGGGAAATATTTCTTCATTTGCGCGAAAATTACTAACACATAATTATTACTTATTATATATTTTTTATCGCTTGTTTTTTGAAATTTTATACTTACTAACAATTTTTTTGTATTATTTTTTATTATTTTGCAGTGTTCTTCCCATTGTTATTATTACCCATCAATGTTTAATAATATTTCTAACATAACTTAATCCCTTTAAACTTATTACTAATATTATATACTGCCATGAGTCGATCACCATCGCCATCACCGCGAGTTAAAGCGAACCAAAATAATTTGTCCTTTAAAATTCGACGCTCGCCATTGTCCCTATTTTTTCCATCATTCAATCGATCGACAGCTTCAACTTCCACTGATAAATCTCCCACTTCGCCATGTTCAATTCCGACAGTTTCTGTTCGACGAGCAAAATTTCGAAATGCTTCAAGTATGGATACTCCTCGCTCAGAAGATGAAGGTAAACCTAAGCGAAATGGGTATCGAGCCCTTTTGACTCCAGAACCATTTGGAACTTCAACAACAACTTCACCATCGTCGTATTTATCTTCGCGTGAAAGCATTCAAATTGATAATAAAAAGCATCCATCTAAAAGTGTATCATTTCAAGATTTAATCATTTATCCAGCAGCAATTCATTCAGCCATTCAATCGCTTTCACCCCGAAAAAGTAATCGTCATAAATTAACTTCGCTTAGTATTAATTCGAATTTACATTTGGCAGCTGAAACACCCAAAATTAAACGATCTTTAAGTAATTATTTTATTCGATGTGAGTTTTATTTGTTTCTTTTTTTTGCTTTGCTTTGCTGTGGGATTTTTTTGAATTTGGTCCATAACTTTTTTTGCTTACATATTTATTAATTTTTTGAGGAAAAACAATTGTGTTGGAAAATGAGGAAATAAAATTGCTAAAAATCAAAACATAAATAAATCCTTTTATGTTTTTTTTATTTCCGTTGACTTTCATTTTTCACATAAAACATTTTTTATCGGATATTTTGGCAACAAAAAAATATAAGAAAATGAAACACGACCTTTCTTTATTTTTTGTTTTTGGCCGACACTTGAAAGCTTCTTGGGCTTCCGTTAAGATTCATTTCGATGGGTTTTCTTCCCTTGTTTTTTGTTGCCTTTCTTTTTTTAAAAGAAAATGTTTCATAAATGGAATTTCTTTGGTTTTAAAAAAGCAAGCTTTTATTTTAAAGTCAAATTTAAAAAATGAGTTTTAAAGAATCTAGATTTTATCATTTTTATCGAAGTCATATAGGTTAGTTATTTTATTTTTTTGATTTTTGGCGGGAAACTTTAAGCAAACGATAGAATAACGGCTGCTACTTATAGCGGTGTAATGTTTTTGTTGTCAAATGTTGTTATGAGTTTGTTAAAAACTTTTAGTTATTTTCTGCAAAATAGCAGCGATAAAAAAAGTAAAGTCAAAAAAACAGAAAGGTAATTCGATCCTTGAAAAAAAAGGAATATCCATGAATATTATTCTTACTTTTGTGATTTTGCCATTGATATACTAAAATTATTTTATAAACAAAGGTTTTAACTTAAAACTGTGATTTTTATTTCTTTATCTTTAAAAACTTTAAAAAATCGTTAATGTTACTGTTTCTTTTTTAAATGTTCGTGCGGGATCCTAAAATTTTGTTTCAAGCCACTCAAGTTGATCAAATTTGTCTTTTGTTTGCTTCTTCCCTTTTTACACGAATATCTTCCCTTCTTTTCATATTTTCTCTCAAGAAAGCATTTTTAATTCTAACAAAATTAATATTCAATTAGATTTTGTTTTGCTTCTCTAATATTTATTTATGTTTTTCTTATTCGAAAGATTATTTGAGGGAGAAAAAATCGAGACACTCTCTGATTATTATTAGTATTTAGGAAAGGAAAAAATGTTTAAATGAATATTCAATTTTTTTTATTACAGTTTTTTTTGTTTTGAAAAATGCTTTTAAAAGAAGAATACTGCGAAAAGGAAGAAAAAAATGGGAGTCATGCTTCTCATGTGGAAGGACAAAAAAGTTTTTAGAATATTACTACGTCAAAAAAATTATCCTTGCATCACTTAATCGGAATGAATATAAACGCTTCCATAAAAATAAATTCTTTATGTTGCAATTTTTGTTCCATGGAATTTTTTTAGTCTAAAGTTTATTTATTAAATTTTTTGTGTTCGTTCATTTAATTTACAAAATGCCGTCTTTTAAATGTAAGTTTAGAATAATAATGGGAAAGAGGATTCTTAAAACTGAAACTTTTAACTTCTTTATATAAACTAAAGTTTAAGGGATAGAGTTTTAAAATAAAATTTATAAAGTTCTTTGTTTCCCAAATTTTCTTTTCTGCTGCTTTTATTTTTTTAAGTCTACAAATTTGAATTAATTATCTCCCACTTTTCTTGGCTCACATTTCGTAGATTTTATAAATTCCTTGAATTTTTAATCAGTCTTAAAAAAATTAGAAATATTTAAAGAATTTATTTTTAAAGTTTATTTTTCCCTTTCTCGAAATTTCCTCTTTCCCGATTATTTATTAGCTCGTTAATGATCATTTGCAGCTTTGTTGTTCTCTGATCATTTTATTTCCATATCTGTCACTCGTTCATCTCTTTCTCACCTTCATTTCTCAAAGAGCACCACCAAATTCTTTCGGCGTTTTTTTAAAATTGATTTTCATAAATTTTTAAGCTAATTAATTTTTATCATTTTTTGCCTTTATCCTTTTGTTTTTCTCTTGGCTGAATCAAACAAAATTTATGCTTTTGAATAAAAAATTGTGTAAGCTCTCGCTTTTTCTTTCTTTTTTCTTAGTGACTTTTTGATTTTTTTACGGAAAAAAGAAGGAAACAGGCGACAATGGCAGCAGCCACAACGACGGCGGCTCTGCTGTTGCGGTGGTTGAAAAAAACTGTGTGCACTTAAAAAAACCTTTTGGCAAGGATCAAATCATTTAAAAAAAGTGATTCGATGGCGTGCTTTTTTTTTTTGCCAGCGGCTAAAAAAAGTTGACAAGATGATGAACACGTCGTTATGTCAACTCTTTTTTTTTACTGGGAGATCTTCCTTCTTTTTTGAGTAACGTAAAAAAATGAAGAGGCGGTTGTTGTTGCCTTGGTTGGTTGATGGTTGTTAGAAAAAGAATATTATTGTCTCTTTTGTTTGTGTTGTTAACGAGATTTAATGATGATCAGAGCAAGGAAGAAGATGAAAAAAAAATGAAGATGGATTACACATTTGATGAGTTTTTATAGTGAAAGGTTAATGAGTTTTTCTAAGGTGCAAAAATGGATGCAATTTATGTTTAACTTAAAAATAAAACCAAAAACTAGTATGAAAGCAAATAGTAAATTTGAGTTTTTTTAAGGTTTGTTTCGTCACGAACCATAAAAAACATTCCGATTTTTTTAAACAAAAATTTAAATAAATTTAAATAAAAATTTATAACGTCTTTATTTTTCAAACTTCAAGTTTTTTTTGGTTCCACGGGTTTTGAGTTAAACAGAACTTTTTTTTTTAATATAATCTTTTGAACCTTTGGGAATTGGCTTCTCCTGAATTTTCTATTAAACATGAACGCCGTATGCTTACAACCCATATATAGCCAAACTTGAAGTTACAATGTTAAAACACTGCTATGGATGGAGGAACATCTTGAGTTCATAATTTTTAAAATGTTTTTTCTTATGTTTGGCTGGATCTCAGACTTTTACATACATGGAGTGAAATTTTATTCAAAATGTGTTTTTTCAATGACACCATTAAAGTAAAAAAATTTTTCACATGGCTTATTTTTGTGGTATAAAAGAGCCTTCTTTTCTTCGATTCAAAGTATCGAAAGGGTTATCCTTGATATCATTGAATTAGATTTCACTAAGTGACAAATTACTCATCATCGACTTTACAATTTCTGTGTCAATAATCTAAGCTGCAAAAAAATCATTTCAAATTTAACGGTTCAACTGCGCAATTAGATTTCCAATAATTAAATATTTTGAAGCTACTTAACAAGTATCTTTTCATCCACAACATCAATCGAAGAAAACAAAGACGACCTCAAAAAAAAAGTCTCCCTATGCTTGCATCAACTTTTTTATTTCATCTAATCATTTTTTTCATTCAACCGACAACTTAATCCACTGATCTTCTATTCACCAGCAATAACGACAACCAGCAAAGCAGGCAATTTTTTGCCGCCGCAAGGAGAAAAAAAGCCTTTATTTCATTTTCATTGATCGTGAGTGTTGCAGCTGCTTTATTTTGTGCCGCCGCCGTTGATTTTTTTTTACTCATTTTCATTATATTTTGGCGACAACAGGTGCTTTCTTTTCTCGTCCCAATCAGCTTGGCTTATATTTTAAGCTATTTTCTTGTTTGTCGCCTCGCAATCACTTTAAATTTTTTTTCCTCTTGTGGCATCCATTAAAAAAAAAGAAATTGGAAAAAATACGTATTTTTTATTCTTCTTGGATTTTTTTTCTTCAAATTATTAAATAACCTGAATCAATAAATTAGTAGCTGATAGGTTCTCACAAGAAAATTCAAAAAACATTTAAAGCCATCTCAAAAAACCCGATATTATTATTTTATTTTTATTGTGTTATTATTAAATATTATTTTTTCCTCATGTTTCATTCCTGACAACATGCATATTTTTTGTTTGTTTTAAAAATGGCAACAAAAATGAAGAAGTTATTATTATTTATCTATCATTCCTAAAAAAAGAAAAAGCAGACGACATCAGTCAGTCAAAAAATATTTTTTGTTTGTGTGTTCTGCATTTTTTGTCATATATAAAAAATGTCAGAACTTCGTCCATCTCCACATGGATCACCTGAATCTAGTCGTTATTTAGCTGTTCCAGATCCATATGGATATGGTGGAGTTGCATCTACGTCTGCTTCAACTCCAAGTGGATCGCCTCGGTCAGTTCGAGATGCATTTAAAAGATTTCGAAAGAAATCTGTCTCAGAAATTTCACTTGTTATTGATATTATGAGAGGGGAATATCCGGGTGAAAATGAAGATTCACCATATATTCATCCTGAGCGAGCGGCTTCAATAGGAAGTATTTCACCTTCACAATTACCCATTGCCGCTGGAATTGACAGCAATGATCCAAATAAAGTTCAGACAAAAAAGTTAAATACTCGTCGAAATGCTATATGGAAACAAATTTCACCCAATCATATTTCCAAGCAATTGCATTTAGGTAAGCTCACACACAAAGTCTAGGGTCAAGTCTTCAGGGGATCTAATCTTTTCATAGAATTTCGGTGTCTTTTTTTTTCTTTATTAAAAAATTTGTTTCATTTCATTTTTTTAAACAGCTGCCAGCCTTTTTTATTTCCTTCCTCTTTTTTTTCTTTCTCCTTTTTCCTTCATTAAATCGATAATACAGCCTATAAATATCCATTTTTTATTATCGCCTGCTGCTTTCTTTAAAAAAAAGCATCGAGTTTGTTTTTTATTATTTAAAAACAAAAAACGTGAAATGTGATGTTTAAAGAAAACTAAAATTAATAGTAGCAAAGAGCAATATTATAAGCTTATTCTAAAGCTGAATGAAAGATAGCAAAAAAATGATGAAGGAGTTAAGTGGTAATCTTAAGTGGGATATAGAAAAATAGAAGAAGATATTATAACACCCAATAAAAAAGCGTAGGCATAAAAAAGTAAGTCGCCTTCTTCTTGAGTTTCAGCCAATTCAATTGATTGGTTTTTGATACAAAAAAAAATCAAAGAAGAGAAATAATGATTTATAAAAA
The DNA here is from genome assembly GCA_028622995.1 of Panagrolaimus kolymaensis. Taxonomy (NCBI): domain Eukaryota; kingdom Metazoa; phylum Nematoda; class Chromadorea; order Rhabditida; family Panagrolaimidae; genus Panagrolaimus; species Panagrolaimus kolymaensis. The sequence continues at coordinate 1,437,100 of JAJQJQ010000023.1, forward strand.
ACGCGTTTTTTATATTTTTGTAGTATAAAAAAACGTGAATGGATCGGGAATAATGATATTGATACAAAGAGGTAATAAATATGTATTTTGTCGATAAACGTCCACATAAGGAAATTTTGTGGTGAGGGTTCTCTACTAGATGACTTTAATTTTTTTATTTATATTTTTAAAAAGCTTAAAAGAAAAATAATCGTTGTTGCATGACTTTTTTTTCTTTCTTCTGCAAAAAACATCTCATCTCGAGCCTTCTCAATTTCTCCAACTCATTTTTCTTTCTTTACATCTAAGATCGCCTCTACTTTGCACTCCCAAGAAAATTGATATTTATGTTTTACATACAAAGTATTATTACAAGTGGGTTTTTGTACACATTGGCGCAAAAAAGTAGCTGATCAGATGATTTTTCAAAATGTAACTGTTTTTTTTTTTTGCACAACACTCTATCTTTACTCTCTTGAAAAAAGTATCTTATTGTACTTAGTGGCTAAGTTTTTTTTATTGTAGTTCAATCCTCATTTAAAACAAGCAGCAAAAAAGTTTTTTTTAAACATTTTGATATTTTTACTCTTCCACGTTTATTCTCTTTTCATACAAGCAACGTAACTACTACTACGTCGTCGGTTATTTTTACACACGTTGTTGCTTCCTCTCTATATATATCTGTGTTTACAAAACTCAAAAAAAAGTTTGATCAACTTGATTGTCTTGGGCATGAAAAAAGAATAGACAAAAAAATGTCTGTTAAAATTTTTAATCACTATGGAATGGATCTTCAAGCTATTGTTGATTCAAATTTAGAAATATTACGTTATTATTTTAATAGTCGAAAAAATAGTTCTAGTGATATAGTATTTCCTGAACCTGCTGTAAGAATGTTAAGTGCAATTAAATATAAATCACCTAGTGATAAACCTAATCGTCGTGAACAACTTCAAAAGGTTCAACAACGTGGTTAGCAAATTATTTTTATTTTCACTTTTTTCCTTTTAATTTCTTAATTATTCTAAATTAGACTAACAATAACCTAAAAAAATATTTATAACTTTTGCTTTCTTGGACTTATGATGACGGAATATACGGATACCAAAAAAGTCATCTTAAATTGCAAAAACTAAAAAAAGCAGCAAAAGCCATTTTTCTTTTTGTTTACTTTGAATATATTAAATTTTATCATAAAAAAATAAAGAAATGGAATCTTCAAAAGCTAACATTAAAAAAAATTTAAAGGGGAACTATCTTTTTTATTTGTGTTTTAATCAATGTTATTTTTTATTTTTAGTTCAAGAAGAAAAGGCTATGCAATCAGCCCCTACAGTGCCAATAGATGCAACCAAATTTGTTGCATACGTTACAGAAAGAAGAAAAAAGCGGATATTATTTAAAGGAGAATATTTGGTAAACAAATTCTTAATTATTTATGGGAATTTTGAGGACACCAAAAAAGACTTGAAGAAAATCCTTTATATCTTTCAAAAAAAAAAACATTTTTTTAGATGATTCTTAGATCCGTGGATTCTTTAAAATGTCAATGCAATGTTGCAAGTTCGCAAGGTGATAAAAACCAATATCCCGATACTTTACCATATGATCATACTCGAGTGGTATTAAGTAAAATTCCAAATGTAAATGGAAATATGGATGAAAATTCGCATTATATTAATGCAAGTTATGTACCGGTAATTACTTATAATTTGATTATAGATTTAACAATATATTTTAATTTCTAGTCATGGCTTCGTGAAAAATCCTATGTGGTCACTCAATCAGTTAAAACTAAACCAGCTGCAGCAGATTTTTGGCGAATGATTTGGGAACTTCGAGCTAATACAATCGTAATGTTAACAAAAGTATTTGATTTTATGAGAGTTATGTGTATGCAATATTGGCCACAAACTATTAAATTTAATTATGGCCAAATTGAAGTTGAAACAATTGAAACTAAAACTTATGCACATTTTGTAAGTATTTCCTTTATTTTTTTGGTATATTAAAACATTTTTTTGTTGCAGATAATAAGAACATTTAAAATTAAACATTTAGCGGGTGAAGAAGAAAGAATAGTCAAACATTTTCATTTTACTGAATGGGAACTTAATTCATTTCCATATATTTCGGCTTTTATTGAATTAAGAAGAAGAGTTCGACAATGGACTGAGAAAAATCCATGTGATGCCCCGATAGTTGTTCATTGCAGGTTTGAATTTTTAATATAAAAAAATCTTATTAAAAACCACGGAATTACTTTTCATTTGTTCTTTTTGTTGCTTTTTTAGACTTCGCTTTTATTTTAGAACTTTATTTAAAAAAAACTAAGCAATTTATTTAAATTTTTTATCGATCAAAAAAGTTTAAAACTCAATTATTTCTTTACGCGTCTACTATATCTTTTTTGAGATTCTATGGTTTAGTAAATTTTTTTTGTACATAAGCTCGCTCTTTCCTTCCAAAAAGCAAAAAAAAACTTGATTAGAATTGTGTATTAACAATTATTATGTAGCAGAATGAGTGCAATTAGTTGCATCAAATCGATCACAAAATAATCTTGAGCATGAATGTGGAATTATTTGATGAATTCGTTGTCTCATATTTGCCGCAGTTTCTTTCATCCATGATTGAACCTATAAAAAAAAGGTTTAATTTTTTTTTTACTTTCTTATACTATTTGAGCGTTTACCTGGATTTTTGTGTAATCAAGAAGAAATTTAAAAGCTCGTAATCCAGTTGGTGGGCCACATTCTCTCATTAACACTGCTCGAGTGCATGAGAGATCACAAACAAGGGTTCGACAACGATGTCCAAAACCTAGAAGTGAGACTTCCAATTCCTTATATGGCCCACACCTTGCTCCACCACAATGACGTTTAAGTTCATGAGACGCGTGATTGTAACAAGGAAGATTAGCGACCATCTACAAACCAAAAATCACTGATTATTGAAATTATATATTTAGGAAATTTTTAAAGCTACAAAGATTATGTATTTTAGAGAGTAAGGATATGAAATATGATCCTTTGATGATTTCGTGAGAAAAAGCAAAAAACACCAGTTATCAATTAAGAGCGTGCACTTTAATCGCTTCTAGCTTATTGACGCTTTTACAAGAAAAAAATCAAAAAACTTGTTAAAACTTGTGATACTTGAACACTTAAAAATGGTTTTACAAGTGTGTGTTTACATTAAAAACTTTTTTTTAGCTTTGAGGTTACTTTTTTTGTTCTCACATGTTAAAGTTAGCTACAAACAAAATTGACGATACAATTGCTTACGTAATTTTCTTTGTTTTCTAAACTTTTTAAGTTTTATGAATTTAAATCTTTGACTTATGTTTTGTTCTTTTCTTTCTTACCTCCCAATATCGATCACGACAAACATAATCACGCATATTAAATTGAATTTCAAAACCACACTCTCTTAAACATCGATCATGAGCAGTGTCGAGGCGACAAAACATTTGTAAATCAAGTTCATCCGTAACTGATGGAACTCCAATACTACCAAACGATGTATGAGCCTAAAAAAAAAAAGTTAACTTCTAATTATTGGAATGGTTTTAGGCGTATTTTACAAGCAAGATACAATAAAAAGAATTAGGCTTTGGAAATTATACATTTATGTAAAACTTTGATGGCAAAAATGAATAATTTAAATTCTCTAAACTAAACTTTTATTTAATTTTGGGCTATATAACTATTTTTTTAATTATGAAAATTTGTTTACTTTAACCATATCCAATCCAGTCTTTAATTTTTCATTGCATCGCTCTTGACATTTGCTATCATCATTTACAGGCTTTTGTAAATCACCTGTAAATTATAAAAACAAAAATTATACTTGATTATTATTTTTTTCTAAAGCTGCCTACGGATTGTTCTTTCTCCAATTCTTCCAAACTCTTGTTGAGCATCATCAAGGGCTCTCTCGAGACGTAAAAGATCGAAAGCTCGTTCCCGTTTAAATATTTTGTGTTGTTTTTGTTCATCATTGATCGAATTAACAAACAACGGAAATGCTGAAGAAAAAAAAGAAAGTTTTTGTTACAGAAAAAATGAAGGTAGACAATTGTCACTTTTATTTTTCTTACAGCCTAAGGGTTTTAAGAGTTAGTTTATTGTTGGAGACAATCAAGATTAGAGGAGACAAAAAAAGGAACGAGTAAAGAACTAGTTTTTATTTTTTTGAGAGCGAAAAAGGGTTCGAACTTTGAAACTGTATTTTTTGTTGTTAATTGTTAAATTAAGAATTTAAGTGAAAGTGACACAACTAAAAATAGAAGCTTGATCAGCTGTCTTGCCTTCCAGGAATAGAACAAAAAAATTAAGTGAAAGTGTAAACTTTCAGACAGCTTTGCAATGTTTAGAAATCCTGAGAAAACATTGTGTTTGATTTTAAACTTTTCTTAATAATTCTTAAGTTCAATTGGCATCTTTTAATATCTGCAGAAAAAATGTGAAAATTTTGCAATAAAAAACTTGTTTTTTTTTTAGCGCAGACAGACACCGAATTGTTTTTTTAAGGGATGATGTAATGTAGCAGGAAGTATCGTGGCGTCAAAGCGCAAAGAATATTGCGTGGGATTAAAAAAGCAATTAAGATAAACCAATTAAGCGTATTAATTTTTTTTGTAATTGGAAATTTTAAGTTTTCCTATCCTTAAAGAAGACTTCTCTCTCTTCTATTGAAATTTTATATTGTTTATTAACTATTCACTTACCACATATCAGCAAAATAATCCCGGATAACATCCATTTTAAATTAAATACAAACATAGAAATAAAAATTATTTAAACCAAATATGGAAGTCAGAAAAACTCAACTTCCTTGGAACAAAAAAAACTTCAAGTTTTTCTGGCCCTCTTCTAACAACAATGGAGAAAACAAGAAAAACAACAAAATCAAAAAAAGGAGGTAAAAAACTTATGATTCTCCCGAAGAAGAATTTTTTCTTATTCTTCACGCTTTTCACAATGTTTTTAAATGTTTTTGTGAAAAGTGAATGTTTTTGTTCCATTCATTTTCTGATAGATGGAATTGAAGAGGAGAAGTCGAAAATGTTTCATCTTTTTTTTCTTTCGCGCAGCAGCAATAGGCCAAATGGCCATACGACGACGACAAAGTCGTTTTTGTTGTCCCCAAAAAACAGGAACCCATATTTTTTTATGAGTTAAAAAATCTTTTTTTGACGTCGGCAAACAGAAAACTTTCTCCATATTTTTCTTACCTTGAAATATGTCTCTTCTTCTGATAATAAAAACACCTGTAAAATAGCGTGGAAAAAATAGAGGGAAGAAAAGAAAGGGGAAAAGCTGTCAATCATATTCAAAAAGCATGCAACGTTCGAAAAACCAAAAATGAATGAAACAGTTCCGTGTTCAAAAAATTATTTTTCAAAAAACCATAAAAGTATTTGAAGCTTAAATTAATAAACCTTATTTTTAAGCAATGGAGCAGGTAGATCAGGAGCATTTTGTGCATTAGATTCAAATTTGGATCTCCTAAAAAGGACCGGACAAATCGATGTATTTGAATATGCAAGGAAAATGGTTAATTCAAGACCAAATTTAATTGATTCAGTTGAACAATATATATTTATTTACGAAATTTTATCCGAAGCTGTTTTATGCAATATTCAACCTATTGCTATGCATCAATTAAAAAATCGTAGCGGAATGTATCGAAGTAAAAATAATCGACAAATTATGGAAGTTCAAGATAGTCATGAAAATAAGGTATGTTTTTACAAATTTTAGACAACTTGATTAGATAGTAGCAGACGATAAAAAAGCTGTTGAAGCAAAAGTACGCGGATGTGTTTTACTAATTTTTGAAAACTTTCAGCTTCTCTTAACTTTAACCCCATTGCTTCGAATCGGTGATTGCGCAGGTGGACATCGAATGGAAAATCGCGGAAAGAATCGAGATGTGATGGTTGTTCCTCGTATGTTTTTTATAAACCTCCATTATCATTATCTTGATTAACATTACATATTTTTTTAGCTGATCATGCTCGCCCATATCTTCAAACTTTACATGGTGAATCTAAAGATTATACTTACATTAATGCGGTGGAGGTTGATGGATTTACTCGAAAAGCAGAATTTATTGTAACAGAATGGCCCAAACAACATACAGTTGATTCATTTTGGACTCTCATTTTTGATCATAGTTGTCATACTGTTATTAATTTGACTAATCAACAAAATACTAAAGTAAGCGCTTACAAATATTTTTTACCACAAAGAAATTGCATTTCTTTCAACCGTGATGAGAAACATGAAAGTATATTTAAAGTCGGTATTTGTATTTTAGATGTATCCCATATTCATTCATAATAAAGGTAAACAAAATTATGGGCCATTTGTTGTTGAAGTTCTTAATTATCAACAATATCCCGCAATGACTTCACATATGGTTAAAATTCAAAAGAGGGTTGGTTTTTATTTTAATTTTTTATTCATAATTATGTCTATCTATCTCTTACATACATATATATTGCTGCTCATTTGGTATCAACAAACAATTACAAAAAAATAAAGCTTCTTTACAATTTTCTAAAAAATCGAAATAATTTGGGTTTATCTGACTTTCTAATAGCTGGCTCTTATAAAAACAAAAATAAACATTTTTGGCTTGCTTTTTTTACTTTTACAAAATTCTAAAAATACTCACTTTTTCTGTTTTTTGTTTTATTTATTTTTATTTCTTTGGGAATAATAGTGTAAAACCAATTTTATTTAAAATTTGGCTACTTTCATTAAAATATTATTACTTACTTTGGCACACTTTTTCTCTATTATTAAGTTATTTACTTTTTTTTGCGCTGCTTTTATTTATTCCTCTTTTTTCTTTTTTTTATACTGCCGATGAAAACACTGAACGCAAGCCAACAGTATTGGAACATATGATGGGAAAAAAACCAATATATCGACGACCAACCCTTCGAGGATTTCTTTCACCCGATGTTGAAGAAGAAATGGCGAAAGAACGTGAAAAGCGTCATCGATCATGCCCTCCCGGTCAATCATTTCGTTTCAAATCCATTTATCGAGGAAAATTTCGATCCAATAGTGAAAGAAATGCTGATGGTGGAATTGATATTCGGCGCATTTCATCCACTGCATCCGGTGTTTCGCAAGCCATTCGAAGTGGCGGAGCTAAAGTTGCAAGGGTTGTTCGAACTGCATCACAAATGGCTCGTCGACTTGCAACTCGAGGCAATACAAATCGAGCTGAAAGAAAATTCACTGCACCATCATCGGAAACATTGGCACATTTCGATAAGGTTCTGTTACAAAAAAAAAAATTTAGGCTTCCAAAAAATTATTATGTTTGATTCAATGCTGTGTTTTTATTTTTTAGTTTACTTTTTTTGCACCCAAGCACTTTAGCTTAAAAATTTTATTTTTGGTTTTAAAGCAGCGAGCCATAAATAATTTTTGGCATCCTCTATTTTATATATTTATCTTTTTGTGTCCGCTGAAAGTCTTTTTTTTTATTTAAAAAAGCTGCTTCGCTTTTGTGTTTGCGCGAATCAGCAATGGCCTTTCTTGGGCAATCGAGTTATTAGCATTTTCAATTTTTTTCCTCTGTTTTTTTCTTTCACTTTTAAGTGAAAAGTTGGCAACTAACAAAAATCCATTTTGTTTTGAACAAGAAATATTTTTTCCTTTGAATACATATTTATCTAGAATATCGCCATTCTTTCGTTGCCAACTTTTTATCACAATACATTTTTTTCATTTTCACAAACACACAAAAAACTTTTTTGCACCAACCAAATTTTTTCAGCCATCTGCACCTTTACCTTTAACTCGACCAATTGATCGCGGAAAGAATGGTAATAATCCTGATACATCAAATAATTATAACAATAGCGCCAACACAACACCATCATCAGCATATAATAATAGCACAAATAAAACTAAACCTCCATCATCTCCTGCAATGAACGGTCGAAAAAAGGGTGCACCTATAAATCAAGATAAAGAGGTTTCAGTTAGTAAACTTGTAAGTAAAAATAAATAAACACAAAATTTCACAAATCTATTTTAAAATTTATTATCTTCATTTTATGCCTTTTTTTCTTAGGTTCGATTGCCTTCATAAAAATAACTAATTTTATTTTCTTACAATTTTCCTTTAATTTTTTTTTAATTTTTGGAATTGAATTTTTATTTATTTCTTTTTTGGCCGTTGCTGCTTCGCGCAAAGTTTTTATTCTAAACAAAACTGGTGTATGCGTCTTTTGTCTAATTGTCTTATGTTCGAAATTATTACATAAATTTTTTTTCTTGAGTTGATACTATCTTTCTGTTTAAAAAAACCTTTTACGCTATCTTTTATTTTTTTAATTGGGTTATTATTATTTTCAGCTAATCTTTTCGCTTTTATTTATCTTTTCTGTTTCTTTAGTTTTTGCGCTTTTTTTTATTTAAATTTCCTATGTTTCGCTTTATTTTTAGTTTTTTTTTGTTGCATATTTCAGAGAGGTGATGCTGAAATTCAAAAATTACTTCATATTAAACGAAAAAATCGCGGTAGAGCCGCAGGTGAAGGTCGTCGAGAAGCTTCAGAACAAGTTGAAAAGCTGGTCCGTTTTTTATTTCCATTTTTAGTTGTTTTTTTTTAATGTCCACGTTTTTTTGTTATTGTTTTTGTGATTCGTTCTGCAAAAGCTTTTCGTATGCACACTACTACACTGTTTACACTCTTTCCTTTTTTCTCTCACTTTCATCTTGCTTGAGTTTTATCATTTTTTTCCTTATCAAGTTACTTTTTCCACTGGATTGGGTTTTTTTAATCATTTCTAATATATAAATTTGAAGTGGATAAATTATTAGAAGTTGATTGCTACAATGGTTAAGTTAGGCAAAAAATTAAATACGCTATGCTACCCAAGTGGTTGTAAAAAATCTTCCTACGAAAAATAAATAAATCAATTACTTTGCCTAAATTTGATATGTTTTCATCTTTTAACGATGAGAAACTTCTATCGCATTTTTAATTTTTTTTAAAACATTAAACTTTTCCTTTGAAGCAATCAATTTTCAATTTTTCAAAAATTAACTCTCAAGAACTAAAGTTTGACGATTGCTCTTAATTACTTTTGCCCTTAACTTTCTCTAACTTTCAATCATGACTTTTTTTCCACACCTTTTACCCTCAAATTTTTTGCCACCTTCCCAAATAATGTAAGCATTATTTTCTTTTCTATTTTAGACATTTATGATCTCAGAAATTATGGCAACGGGTGCAACACAACAGCAATTAGAAGCTGAAGTTAGAATATGTTGTATAATACAAGTTAGAATGTGGCCTATTGAAAATAAAGTACCTCTTTCAACTACTGGTTTAATTGAGCTTATTAAAATGACCCGATCATGGAGAAAGCGAGCACCGGATCGACCTGAAACTAAACCAACAATTGTTATGTCACAGTAAGTAGATCTTCCTTTTTGAAATACAAAAAGTGGTAATAGCAAATTTCGTTTTTTTAGTAATGGCTATAGTCGTTGTGGAATTTTTATTGGTGCCTTGGTGTGCATTGATCAAATGGATATGGATCATGAAGTTGATGTATTTCATGCGGTTAAAATGATTCGAATTAATCGTCCACAACTTATTGATATGAAGGTTTGAAATCATTTTTCTCAAAATCTAAACAATAATAAAAAAAAGTTTTAGGATGAATATAAATACCTTTATGATCTAATGCTTCATTGGTATATGACTAATCCAGAATATCGCATTTATGATGTTGAAAACTCTCCAGTTCGCGAAACATCTGAAGATCGTGAAACGATTAAAGATGGCGCCGAATCCCTTGGAAATGGTTCGCTCATTCCATCCAATCGCCCAAGTTTACGATCAATACAGGGTTCAACTAAAAAATCCCAAACTGTTTATCTCAATTAAATATATATATAACAATAGTAAATGCATATCGTTTGTATTCCTTCCATAAATCCCAAACCTAAATCAGTTAACGTATCTGTATAAAATTTTCTAAAGTTCTATCATCCCAAAAGAAAAGTCCAATAATAATAATTTTGGTGCAAATAATTCTTATTATATTTTTTGTGTGTGCCTTTTTCTTTCTTTTAGAACTCACACATTTCTTCACTTTTTTTATTTTTTAAATTTAATAAAAACTTTGAAAAATGGGTTTCAAATTTCGTGTCAGTTCTTCTTTTTTATCTTTGTATTTGTTTTTTGATGTTTTATTTTTTAAAGAATAATAGATTTTGCAAGAGTTTTTAATAAAATTGCATAAACTTTAAATTTTCTTTTTCTTTTCATAAATAAAAATATTCAGAATCGTTTGAAAATTTAAAAATTTGTTATAAAGAATTTGTGAAAAATTAATTTTAAAATCTTGATCTTTCTTGGTAAAAAGATTAAAAAACTGAACGGTAAAATTCAAACACCAAAAATGGATTTTGCAAAAAGTTTCAAAAATTTATTACAAAAAAACTTAAATATTTGGTCTGATTTTTGATTTCTTCAAATTAATGTAAGAAAAAGGGTTATTTACTGATTGCCTTGAACTTTAAAGTTTGAAAGAAATAAAAAGATTGTTTACTAAAACCAAAAACTATATTTCTCACATCAGCCTCGTTTCCCCTGCTCTCTTCTTTTTTTAGCATTTTGAAAACTACCGGTTCATTATTTGTTTGTGATGGTCAGAAACAACAAGAAAAAAAAGTGTTCAAAGTTTTGATTTGAAAACTGATAATAAAGAAAACGTTTAAAATCGTTTTTTATTTTTGCAAAAAGACAATAGTGATCGTTGGTTATCTCCCGGTAAACAATTTTTTTTATCTTCCAAAAACTTGTTTATTATATTACCTAGAAATTTCTGTAGATGGCAAGGCGGTAGATAGTTAGAGATGTTTGACTTTGGCCTTGACAGGATGTTGATGTGGAACGAGTGAGGTATATAAGGGACTAAGATAGTAAAGGAATATCAGCCTGTAATAAACATGCATTTTTACGCTCTTTGTCTTGTTGTTTTAATTCTTGGTGGTGAAGGAGCTAAGCTTCCTGAACAAGTAGTAAAGCTGCCAGAAAAGGTATTGTATTTTTTGGTAAAATCAAATCCGCTGAAGCTTCATTTCAGGTAGCGGAACACAGCGCTTCATTGCTCGAACAATCCCAAACAGGCAAAAAAGTTCGAGAATGTACTTGCGATGAACAATCTGAATGTGTTAAAGAAATGAAAACACAATTTGAAGGATGTTTCGATAAATGCTGGCCTATCGTATCCAAGGTTGTTCTTTTTCATTTGGAAACCTCTCAATAAACTAAACAATTTTTTAGGAAGGTTCCAAACTTGTTAAAAATCCCGATCAAACTAAACAATGCTTCAAAAATAAGCGAAGCTTTGTCGATGATATGCTTGATTGCATGCAAAAAGATTTGAACACGTATGTTTTGCCTTTCCTCTTTCTTTTCAAACAATAATAAATTATACGCTTCAGCTGTGTCAAAGAAAAAGAGGATAAACAAATTGATTTTGTCGATATCAAAGTTTTCCTTGAAAAAGGTGAAAAGAAACTTCACGATCAAGCTGAATTACTTCTTGATACTGTGGGTGATGAAGGCAAAGAAGTCGTTGATATTGCATTCAAAGTTGGAGTAAGTTTTTATTTTATTTTTTAATTCCTTTTTAACCAATATGCATTTGTAGACTTGCATGCGTGAATGTTTCACCGAAAAGAATTCCGGCGGTTACTGTTACGACAAAAAAGGATGTCAACCCCTTCTTGAATCCAAAGAAACTGGAAGCACTCTTAAAAAATGCCTCAAAGATGTTGGATGGAAAAAAGAAGCCAAACAACTTTGTGAATGCACCGTTAAAGCTGGAGTCGAAGATATGGATCGATGGTGTGCAATTATTGATAGCGTAAGCAAAAACCCTGTACCCATGGCAGAATAAAAAAAAAATGATTTAAGAAAAATATAATGAATATATATTGTATTAGAATTTGTAGAACTTTTTTTCAATATTTTTATATAAAATAAATAATAGAGTTATAAAAAAGCAAAGCATTACAAAAACAATTGGCTTGTAAAAAACTTCAAAGTTGCTATTTTTTAAACTTGAAGACGTTTCCATTTATCAAAAAAACAACCAAAGGCGAAGATGTTACTCGATTTCTTAAAAAAACAAGAAAGCTGCAAACTTCTAAAAGCTTTATTATTTTCGAAAAATAGTTTCTTCTTGATTTCCAATTAATCAATTTCCTCACAAAGGAAAAAATAAATAAAAACTTTGGTGTAAAATTAATTCACATTAAAAATCGAATGAATGAGCAATGGAGAAAAAAAAAACCGGGAGATGGAACGTGAAATTGCTTTTTTTTCCATCAGAAGAAAACATGAGTCCGCAGGACAACAACGGGCAAAAGAAAGCAGTAAATTACAAACAAGAAGAAACAAACGACAAAATCAACGATGCGGGTGCAGCAGTTGCGGTTGCTGATTGAATTTGATTTTTTTTCCAAAAATTCCAAAAAATTGATTCGACTTTAACTTTTTTGCTTTAAATAAGTTTTTATATGTTCACCACTGCCCTCATTTGGAATCATGAAATTTAAATTCTGGGTTATTAAATTATTATTTATATTATTTTTAATAAATTTTGTGGAATCTCGAAGAAAAGGTTCATCTCGAGGTGATATAAATAATCGGCCAGGAATGGGTGGACCATTAGCTGGAAATTATTTGGATGATGATGAAGAAGCAGAGGAAGATGAAACTGTGAAAAATAAAGAGACTGAAAGTGAGAAAGATGAGATTGGAAGAAATGAAGTTGCAGCTGATATTGGCCGTAAACCAACGACGACCACAACAAAAACTACAACAACGACCACGGAAAAAGATGAAATTGGTAAGTAAGAATTTGAAGTTTACATAAACTTTCTTTAGAAGAAAAATAAACATTAGAATATTTTGAGCTAAGCCATTTTAGATCCGATTGAATTAGTCTTCAAATTTTTTGGTGGAAATGATACTGATGATAATTCAACTGCCTCAACTCGTACGACCAAGGATGATATTGCTACAGTACCAAGTTAGTATCAGTACCGGTGTTAGCAACCATGAGCTTTTTTTTTTCTTCAGATCTTGATGATGTTGATAATAAAACAGTTTTGTGGATAGATGCCACATATAAAGCTCTCGATTATGGCATGAATTTAACTTTAATTCCCGAATGCGAAGTTTGGCTGGAATATTGGGAAAATAATTCAACTTTGGTATTTTTTACTTAAAAATTTGTCTGCATAAATAAAAATTAAATTCAGGCCTTCAATGCCACGAGCGCTGAATTAGACCTTGGACTCGTGGAATATGAGTTAATTGATGGAAAAAGTAGAGCGGAAGAAGTTGGACTTGATAAAGCCCTTTTGAAAAATCATTCAGTTAGCATTTTTTTAATTTCGTTGTTGTAAAAAAAATACGATGGTAAAACTTTTAGGCCATTGGAGTTTTATTTAAAGAAGTTTGTGGAAATCATGATCGAGATTTTTGGTATACAAACACCGACGACGCTCGTAAACTTGGAATTGATGAAAATTCACCAATTTGCGATCCATTTAAAGAAGAATTAAATCCAAATGCAGAAACTCTTGCTCGTTTAGCAGCTTTACTAAATGAAATGATTCATAATAAAACTAAAGAAGGCATTCCAATACGTGAGAAAAATATGAAAAATGAAACAAATGCAAATGAAACTTCAATAACGGATAATAATGATAAAAGTTATAAAACAGCAGAATCAAAAATGGGTGAAGCGGAAGGTGCTTCAACAATTTCAGCTTCAACTCTGTTAGACGAAGTAACTCGTTCACAAAATTTAGAAAATAAAGAAACAGCAGATGAAGAGGAGTAAGTTTAAATTTTTCAATAAATAGTTACCCATTTTTTTCCATTTCCAGAATTCCCCAACGAGTAATTCTTAGACTTAAACGGAAAGCACCAACTTCATCGGAAGAAGGTTCAACCATCGGTGATGATGAATGGTTTGAGGTTTGCTTTCAATTAATTTTGAATTTACGTATTTACTTCATGCATAATTTTTTAGGATATCACTTTCGAATCCAAAGAAATTCTATCAATAAATAAAAAACTTTTGGATCGATTGGAAGAAGAAAATTCCACCATTCCAATGGGTTCAGCTTGGATACAAATAGATGCAACTGATGAAGCAAGGTTTAGCTATAAATTATCCTAAAATATCGCTATTAAACATGATTTTTAGTCCCTTAATGTATATTTTATCCAATGAAGCTGCCGATTCGCTTGACCTTAAAATACCAAAGCATCATTTTCAACGATATGAAAAGGTCGTCCTTTATCTTCCTGGAATTTGTAGTGATTATGTTCCTACAGCCATTGATGCTTTTAATGCTAGTGATTTTGAAGGTTATAATTATAAAAAATTTAGAGCGAAATTTAAGGTTTCAAGTTTAGGTATCGAAATTGATGGCCCTATTGGAGTTAATATTAGTGCTCTTGAAGCTGCAGGAGTAAATTTAACTGAATTGGCTGAAAAATTAAGAAATGATACAGAAGTTGATGAAATTCTTACAAGGACTAATGGAACGACAAGGTAAAATAATACAAAAATTAAATTAAATATCAAGCGAAGAGAGTATGATAAAAATTTCCTCGGAACAAAAAAGCAAAAAATTCTTGTAGCCCAAGCTTTCTTACTGAAGCCTTTAATGGTTAAAATTTTTTTTAGAACTCTTGGTGGCAGTTATATTCTCCCGGTGTTACACAAAAATCAATACGATCCATTTTCGGCGCCCATCGTTTTTCAAGGAAGTGCAGTAGCAGTTCGATTTGGAATTTATATTGAATCAATGTCAAATTTTCAAACTTCAACAATGGATTATGATATGGATATAAGTTTGCTAATGGCATGGAGGGATGCTCGCTTAGTAAATCCCTATGATAAACCCATATTAGTAAAAGAGGAAGAAATATTAGAAAAAATTTGGAGGGTTTGCTACGACATCTATGCTTTTTGAAGCTCGAATAAAAGCCTTAAATTTTTTTTAGCCTGATCCTTTTTTTGCAAATGCAAAAGAAGCAGAATTTCATGAAGTTACATTTTTAAATTTTTTAATGAGAATTTTTAATGATGGCTTGGTACTTTATGAAACGAGAGTGAAATTAAAGCCAGCTTGTAATCTCATTTTATGCAAATATCCACATGATAAACAAACTTGTGAACTTGCAATTAAATCATGTAAGTTGTTTTTAATGATACAAAAAAATTTTAATTTTTAAAGCATCTTTCATCACAAAAAAAACGGCCTCAGTAAGATACATAATGTTATTAATAATAAATAAAATTAACAATTGTCAAGGAAAAGCATGTACATAATTGCGACAATCATAGTTGTTGCTGTTTGCCTTCATAATGAATTTTAAAGCTTCAAAGTTCCTTGAAAGCATCTTTCTTTTTCAGTTGCTTATCCAATGGAAACTGTAAGATTTGAATGGTTTACTCGAAAGCATGATGCCATAGATAAAAACCCTGATGTAAAACTCCCCGAACTTTATATTGATCGATATGAACCAACAATATGTAATCGAACAAGAAAATCTGGAGAATTTTCATGTTTACGAGCTGTTTTTCGCTTAAAACGGGATGTTGGCTTTCACATTGCTCAAACTTACATTCCCACATCGCTTGCATTAATGTTTAGTTGGGTCGGTGTTTGGTTGCCTGAAGAATTTATGGAAGGTCGAATTGGTGTAGCTATAACTGTATTATTGACGTTATCCACTGAATCCGCAGGAGCGAGAGAACATTTACCATCAGTGTCATATTTAAAAGTAAATTATTAATCAAAAAAAAACTAACATGATACAATATTCAAATTTTAGGCAATTGATTTATGGTTTGGTTATATCACGGGTTTTGTATTTTTTACTCTCCTTCAAACTTTATTTGTTATTGGATTTGATAAACGAGCAAATCAACTTAAAAAATGGGCAACTAAAAAGCGATTAGATGTTACACAAGAAGCAAGAGATTCGATGTTAAATAAAGCGAGCCGATATCATAAAACTGGACGGTATCTTGATAATTTTTGCAGAGTATTTTATCCTTTGAGTTTTTTGTTATTTTTAATTATGTATTATTTTGTTTTCACGGAAGGAAGGCAAGATGATTGTATTTCAACACGATAGAGGATTATAAATAATCTTTTATTACAAATATTAAAACTCTAAGTTGGAGGAGGCCCATCAAAAAGGACTTTAATATAAAAAGGAACGCCATAGAAGTTAACATAAACGGAGAATAAAAACATCAACAATGGGATAAATAATAAAAGGCAGATTTGAGGTTGTTGTTCACGATTAGTTGCATCAGAAAGTTGCTTTTCTTTAACAGCAAGTTTATCTTCAAGAGCAGCTTTCTCCATTTGCAATGTTGAAATAGCATCATCAGATTTCTTCACATCGGCAGAAAAATTGTCCAAGTTGATTTGAAGTTGTTGTTCACGAGCACTTGCATCAGCAAGTTTATCATCAAGAGCAGCTTTCTCCATTTGCAATGTTGAAATAGCATCATCAGATTTCTTCACATCGGCAGAAAAATTGTCCAAGTTGATTTGAAGTTGTTGTTCACGAGCACTTGCATCAGCAAGTTTATCATCAAGAGCAGCTTTCTCCATTTGCAATATGGAAATTGCATCATCCGATTTCTTCAGATCCTGAGAAACATTATCCAAGCTTATTTGAAGTTGTTGTTCACGAGTAGATGCATCACCAAGTAGCTTTTCTTTATCAGCAAGATCCATTTCAAGCTTTTCAATACTTTCATAAAACGTTTTTTCATTCTTCAAAAATCGATCCAAACAAAGTTGCATATCAGCAAGTTTTTCTTCAAGAGCAGCTTTTTTCATTTGCAATGTTGAAATTGCATCATCAGATTTCTTCAGATCCTGAGAAACATTATCCAAGCTTATTTGAAGTTGTTGTTCACGAGTAGTTCCATCAGAAAGTTCATTTTCTTTAACAGCAAGTTTATCTTCAAGAGCAGCTTTATCCATTTGCAATGTTGAAATAACATCATCAGATTTCTTCGCATCGTCAGAAATATTATTCAAGTTGATTTGAAGTTGTTGTTCACGAGTAGTTGCATCAGAAAGTTCATTTTCTTTAACAGCAAGTTTTTCTTCCAGAGCAGCTTTCTCCATTTGCATTGTTGAAATAGCATCATCAGATTTCTTCACATCGGCAGAAAAATTGTCCAAGTTGATTTGAAGTTGTTGTTCACGAGCACTTGCATCAGCAAGTTTATCATCAAGAGCAGCTTTCTCCATTTGCAATATTGAAATTGCATCATCCGATTTCTTCAGATCCTGAGAAACATTATCCAAGCTTATTTGAAGTTGTTGTTCACGAGTAGATGCATCACCAAGTAGCTTTTCTTTATCAGCAAGATCCATTTCAAGCTTTTCAATACTTTCATAAAACGTTTTTTCATTCTTCAAAAATCGATCCAAACAAAGTTGCATATCAGCAAGTTTTTCTTCAAGAGCAGCTTTCTCCATTTGCAATATTGAAATTGCATCATCCGATTTCTTCAGATCCTGAGAAACATTATCCAAGCTTATTTGAAGTTGTTGTTCACGAGTAGATGCATCACCAAGTAGCTTTTCTTTATCAGCAAGATCCATTTCAAGCTTTTCAATACTTCCATAAAACGTTTCTTCATTCTTCAAAAATCGATCCAAACAAAGTTGCATATCAGCAAGTTTTTCTTCAAGAGCAGCTTTCTCCATTTGCAATGTTGAAATTGCATCATCAGATTTCTTCAGATCCTGAGAAACATTATCCAAGCTTATTTGAAGTTGTTGTTCACGAGTAGTTCCATCAGAAAGTTCATTTTCTTTAACAGCAAGTTTATCTTCAAGAGCAGCTTTATCCATTTGCAATGTTGAAATAACATCATCAGATTTCTTCGCATCGTCAGAAATATTATTCAAGTTGATTTGAAGTTGTTGTTCACGATTAGTTGCATCAGAAAGTTGCTTTTCTTTAACAGCAAGTTTTTCTTCAAGAGCATCTTTATCCATTTGCAATGTTGAAATAACATCATCAGATTTCTTCGCATCGTCAGAAATATTATTCAAGTTGATTTGAAGTTGTTGTTCACGATTAGTTGCATCAGAAAGTTGCTTTTCTTTAACAGCAAGTTTTTCTTCAAGAGCATCTTTATCCATTTGCAATGTTGAAATAACATCATCAGATTTCTTCGCATCGTCAGAAATATTATTCAAGTTGATTTGAAGTTGTTGTTCACGAGTAGTTGCATCAGAAAGTTCATTTTCTTTAACAGCAAGTTTTTCTTCCAGAGCAGCTTTCTCCATTTGCATTGTTGAAATAACATCACCAGATTTCTTCGCATCGTCAGAAATATTATTCAAGTTGATTTGAAGTTGTTGTTCACGAGTAGTTGCATCAGAAAGTTCATTTTCTTTAACAGCAAATTTATCTTCAAGAGCAGCTTTCTCCATTTGCAATGTTGAAATAACTTCTTCAGATTTCTTCACATCGTCAGAAACATTGTGCAAGTTGATTTGAAGTTGTTGTTCACGAGTAGATGCATCGTAAAGTTGCTTTTCTTTTTTATTCAAGTTCATTTCTAGCTTCTCCGTATGTCCAGTCAGCTTTTGTTCGTTTTCTTTCAAATGAATAACACTTTGCTCCAACTCGATAATCTTCTTTTCGTATTCAAAAGCATTTGCAGATGAAATTATCATTTGATTTGTCCAATCATATGTTGCTCTATCGGGATTGTCAAAATTTTCCTAAAATATTTGTTTATTTTCTTCATGGTTAAGGGTTGAAAAAAAACCTTACCTTCTGTTCTTCATCTTCCAAAAGGCCACAAATGACTTCAAGTGGGATCTTTTTGTTCTCGTAAATTTGCTTCAAAAGTAGAAGAATACTGTGTTTGACTTTATGATGCAATCCATGCATATCTTCTTTGAGAATTAATGGAGGACATTTTCTATGTTTAGCGGCCCATTGAGAAGCATAAATTAAGATGATCATAAATTTAACCTTTGAAGCGATATCTCTTTCAGTCTCTGAAAAACATTGTTACATAACTAATTTTTTAAGAAATAAAAAAAGCTAACCTAGATGTTTGCCAGTAATATAAAGAGGACCATAACATGTTATTCGAAGATCAAGTGAAGAATGACAAGTTGGGTAGACTGATCGTATAAGCATTTCAAAGTCATGTATATCTTTCGGAGGAATTAGAATTTTTGACTTCCTAAAACACCAAAAATTAAAAGTGTAAAAATTGATAAAATGCATACTTTACAAGAGCAAACCAAAATTCAGTAAGAAATTCAACAGAAAAAGATGGTCGACAGGTAATTTGATTGTATTCTGAATTCAACAAATACGATTTATGATCAGCTAACTAAAAAGAAGAAAGAGTTTAATAACATATAGCTTATTATAAACAAAGTCATGAATAAATAACTGTAGGTCATATAAACGCTTACAAACTTATCATTTACGCTTGTGAGTACCGTAAACGACAGCAAATAATTAATTCGCATTTGTTATTTGTTAGAAATCTGGTTTATAAAATGAAAACATTTATAAAACATGAAAGCCAACAAGTACACAACTTAATCAACAAAATTATCAAAGAAACTCACAATTTGTAAAAGATAATCATAAAGCTCTTTGTCGTTGAAGTTACTCCGAGAAACCATTTTAGCAGTATCATCGATCATTACTTGTCTAAAAGTTAACAGAATAAATTAATGATAACAAACATACATAAAAGAGGAAACTCGAAGCAAAGTATGATAATTAATCAAAAGCCGCTTTTATTTGGCCATAAATCACGCGAAAAAAAAACATTATGTTAGGATAAACGGATATGGGGCGCTTCAGGTTCATTGGATGAAAAAAGCTTTAAAAAAATATGTAGGCAAGAATTGAGACACTTTACTATTGCCAAAAAACTTGGAGATGAGGAATTCTTTAAAAAATGGAAACACTACAAAATGCTTTGCTTCTATTCCAGATATTTATTTTTTAATAATATTTTATACGTTTAGAATATTCATACCATATCCAATATCAATTTTGTCCCATCCTCGGTATTTATTTGAAAGTTAGGAAGCAAACAAGTGTAAGCTCAACAAAAAAAAAACATTTACAATGTTGTCAAAATCAATAAAATCGTAAAACGTGAGAAGGAAAAAAAATGGGGATTTATGACATCTGCGCGGATATTTTTCGTTCAACTTTTAATGGCACATATTTTTCTTCTCCTTGCATTTCTTCCTTCTTCAATCCATCCAATTGTTCTAAAAGACAACAAAATTCAGCGTAAAAAAAACGAATGATTGAAAGAAAAAATTTCAAAGAGAAAAAAGCCGCGTGAAAACATTCTCAAAGCGAAAAAAATGCACGTCAAATACTTACATAGAAAAAAATGATAAAATTTGATGAAGTCTTTGTAAGCAATTGATTGATACGACCAAAAACAACCTTCGAATCCTAAAGTATTTTTTTAGCTAACAAAGTTTACATATTAAAATATTATTTTTTTGCTCTTTTTAGAAGTGTGAAAATATCAAGTTTGATCGTACTACTAACAACAACTTTATGAAAAAGTTTCTAGTTATTTATTTATTTTGAATTTTTTTCTTCTTTTTTCCTAAAATTTAAATCCGCTTTTTGGTTATTCTAAAGTATTTTAATCTCAAAATGGAAGTTAGTTGTAGTTTTATTGAATAAAAAATAATCTTTCGCTACTATGGTGTTATTTTCACTTGAGTTTGACAATATATTGGATTTCTTATTTTTTAAAGTTTTTATTTTAAATGCAAATCCAACAAATATGAGATATGCTTAAATTTTCAATAACCTAATCTTAAAATATTTCCATTTTTGATTCACTAATTATTTATTTTCGTTCTTTAGCTCGAACTTTAAAAGCTGTGGGAGATTTAATGAGTCCAGGTTCATATTCTAAAGGTGGAATTTTCCCTTCAATTTCAGGAAGGAATTCATAACGTTGTAAAAATGTTGCTGAAAATAAGAAAAGTTCCATTCTTGCAAGGGATTCTCCAAGACATGCACGCTTTCCAACAGAGAATGGAGTAATTCGATCATCCTTCACAAAGTTTCCATTTTTATCCAAATGTCGGGATGGATCAAAAGTATGAGGGTCTAAAAATTTGATCGTGTTAAAACTATGTATCGATAACCTTAAAAATTGAGATGTACCTGGAAAAACATCTTCATCGAGATGAACGCTTGGAAATTGAGGAACGATGATGGATCCTTTGGGAATTGTATAACCATCAATTTCAATTTCATCACTTGAAAGCCGTTGTAAATTTAACGTTAAAATAACTGAAATTCTTTGCAATTCTTGAAGACAAGCTGAAAAGTAAGGTAACTTTGGTTGATCCGCCATCGTAATAATTCGATCTTTCCCAATGATAGCATCAATTTCTTCATGACATTTCTTTTGAACTTCGGGATTTTGAATTAAATGTAAAATGAAAGTTCGCGTGGAAGTACTGGTGGTTTCCATTCCAGCACTAAATAAATCATAAATTGCTGCAACAAGTTGTTTATCACTAAAATTAATCAACGTAATTATTTTCTTTTATCATTCCACATAGAATGCTTGCCTCCATTCATCTTTAATTTCCTCGCCTGCTTTTTCTTGCTTTTTTTGTTCCATTAAAAATGCATCAATATAATCTCGAGGTTCACCTTCAAAGTTTATGGTTTCTCGATGTTCTTTAATGTGATTATTCAAAAAATCTACTAATTGATAATGTTGTTTCAAAGTCTTTTTATAAATTCCACCAAAAAATATATCCAAGTAACGGAGTGGGAGCCAAAGTTCACAAAGAAATCCAAGAGGATGTTCAAAGAAAGCTGTATTTTCAATAAGCTTATTACGAAAATCATAAATTAAATTAGATTCAAAATCCACGGTTTTTCCAAAAGCTAATTGATAAATTATGTTTCCAATTGCTGAAATGCCAATCGTTATCTCAAAGCTGCACACTCACAATGCTCATGATCAAACCTTCAAAACCGATGATGGCAATGATCTTAGTGTTTATCAATATTTTCAAAAAAAGTATCAGAAGACTTCGCGATTTCCAGATTGGCCTTTAGTTGTATGTTTGATATTTTATAGATCTTTTTTTCTCTATTATTTAACTTTTTAGCTATGTAAAGTTCGGGGCAGGGAATTATATTATCCGATCGAAGTATTACAAATTGCTGATAATCAACGATGTAAGCATCTTTCGTCAGAAAATCTTGCTGTTATTGTTAAAGTATGTTTTGGTTTAATAAATTGTGATAACTTTTTTATTTTTTAGGCATGCGCAGTACCACCAGCACAAAAAGTCGAAGAAATTCAACGATGTCATGGTGCTTTCAATTTTCAAAACGATGGTTTTTGTCGAAGTGCAAATCTTGAAGTTATGCCTGATGCGGTTAGTGTTCAAGCCAGAGTCCTCTCATCTCCTCAAATCAGCTACTTAAATGGAATTGTTAAACCTATTGATGGTAGATGGAAGCCTGTTAGACACCATCGCTATGTTCTTCCATGTTCTTGCAATGCATGGGTTGCTATTGTTTTAAGAAATGGAGGTCAAAGACCAATGCATTTGGATAAATATGTGTAAGTCTTTATAATTGTTTTAGTATTATCAAACTTAGTATTTATTTTTAGTGAGTTTGTATCAAGATTTCTTCAAGAATGTGCTGACCGCGGCATGCAAATTGAAAATCCAATGGGCGTCTGGGAAGTCAATACTGATAATGGTCAAAAACTTGAAGAAGTGTTTGCTAATGCTCGAAAACATCAAGTCAACTTTATCCTTATTGGTCATCCTGATGAAGAAAACTTTCTCCACCGTATGTTTTTTAAATTGGAGTTGAAATTTTCATTATCAATGCGTTTTAGCTATCATCAAAGGACATGAACGCAAGTATGGTGTCATCACGCAGTGTATCAAAACTCAAACAATTCTTAAAGTTTTGACGAAAGGTCCATTGATTTTGGAAAATATCGTTGCTAAAACAAATATCAAACTTGGTGGTATGTATAAAATTTTATTTCACTTCAACTTTTTGACATTTTGATTATAGGACTGAACTACAATATCAGCTTGCGAAACTATCAAATCGATGATCATGTTTGTTTCATCGGGCTTGGTATGAATCATCCTGCTGGAGGACTTGGTGGAAATCTCAACGCATTGGTCATGGTGATAACGTCGCTGTACTTGGTTTCGCAGCAAATGATGGAAAGAATGCGAATGAGTTTATTGGAAACTTTTTCTTCCAACCTCAGTTCAGCGACGAAAAGGTAAAATGTTTTTTTGAATTCTTTACATTCTTATTTGTTAATTTTTTTAGGTAACAGTTCTTGACAAACTCTTGGATGAGGTTTTGGAACGCTTCAAACTCAACCGTGGTTATCATCCAAGTCGAATTATCTTTTACCGAAGTGGCTGCTCTGAAGGACAATTTGGAGATGTCATTCGATATGAAATTCCGTAAGTTGAATCTTTTGTTTAAGCGTACTTACCATTATTATTTTTAGTATTCTTTCTACTGTTATTGGCAAGCATGCTCCAGGTGCACCATTTACGGTAATCATTCCATCAAAGATGCATTCAACCAGATTCTTCCAGCAAAACGTAAGCCGTTAAATTTCTTGTTTTTATATTTATATCTTTCATTTTCAGATCATTTCAAGAG
Organism: Panagrolaimus kolymaensis; assembly: GCA_028622995.1. NCBI lineage: Eukaryota > Metazoa > Nematoda > Chromadorea > Rhabditida > Panagrolaimidae > Panagrolaimus > Panagrolaimus kolymaensis. The sequence continues at coordinate 1,460,902 of JAJQJQ010000023.1, forward strand.
ACCGAGCATCCGATCAAAACATCCGTCCTGGTACCGTCATCGATACCACCATTGTTCATCATAAATACAGTGAATTTTATCTCAATCCTCATCTTGCCATTCAAGTAAGCTTTTTTTGTATTATCTTTTATCATTATTAATATTTTTAGGGTACAGCAAAGACGCCCAAGTACACAGTCATCCACACCACGGAGAAGAACGCCACTCTTGATATGTTTGAGCGCTGGACTAATGCTCTTTGCTACAATTTCCAAATTGTAACGTCGCCTACCTCTCTTCCTGCTCCAGTATATATTGCCAATCGATATGCTGAACGTGGCCGCCAGCTTTACAATGTTAATGAGTACGTTTATCTCTTTAATTTTTATTACTCAAAGTTTATTTTTCAGAGCTTCTAACAATGGCAATGACGATGAATCATCAAATGGCAATGGAAGTGAACTTGGCTCAACTGATGGTCCAAATGGAAGCTCTTACTATGATAGAAGTATCAAATTCAACTTTTCCAACGTTGAATTTCTCCGCAACAAAAGAATCAACGCCTAATTTTATCTTATTTGTTTATTGTTTCAAATTTGTTTTACTTATTTTTGACTTGTGTTTTTACGTTAACTTTTGTCGAAAATTTTTGTTATTTTTTCATATGGTTTTTACATGATGTTTTTTTGTTTCAATAAATTTTTTTCTTTTATTTATACTTGAAGGAAAACAAGGGTTGGAAATGTGAGAACACATTTTGGTTATTCTGGAATAATACTTTTGAGGATTGTGGTTTATTGATGCATAGCATTTAATATGGTAACAAATTTCAAAGACCAGCAACAGCACATAATAAGTATGAATTTTATTGTTATGTCTTAGAGAATATTGCTGGTTTCATAGTGTAAAATAATAGCAACAGATGGACCTTTCCACATTGTCGTTGATAAGTTGTTTTTTTTTGTCGATCGCAACTAATTTGCACACGAAAAGAGTGCAAAACTATTGTTCCAATCTCATCATACAAAAAATGGAAGATGTGACATTTGTGTTCGCTTGAGTCTGTAACAATATCATGTTAGTCAAAAAACTTCTGTCCACATTTATTTAAAATAAAATTAAAAACCGGTTGAATTAAAATATCAGCGTTTCATTTCACATTTTTGTAGGCTTTTCAAACTACGAACACAAACTTCATTCAAATTTTGATGCAATGTTGTGTTTTGATATTTTTCATAAACTTCTGGGACAAATATTTATCCCTTTCTTGTTTCTTCTTGCTTCAAGCATAAGCTAATGACAAAATGTCTGTAGCTGCTTGAGTCCATCAAGTCCTTCTAAAAAACCAAAGTTAGTCACAAAAAATGTTCCAACTTCGTTGTTTATTTTTATGAAACATCAAACAAAAAAGGTGTACCATGTGAATCACCATGACGTTAAATCTCTGCCTCAAAAAAAAAAACAGAAAGAAGAATTATTACGTTTGCAAACTCATGAAATCACAAAAATTGTGATAACTTTGTGTCAACAACAACACAAACATCGAACACTTTTTTTTTCTCTCCAAAAAAGGAGTGTTTCAAAAGATTAATCGCATATAAATTCTATGAATTCTCCGTTAGTTAGGTATTAAATTTCCTCTTCATAATATTTATTTGACACTTTCTCTAACCTTTTTTTATATTAGTATTTTTGCGTGTTTTTTTCGTTATTGCTGCTATTTCCCATGAGTGCCATGGAGCGGCTTTGCCTTCATCGAATATGAGATACCCAAAGTAAGCTTGCTTGTCTGTATTTTCATTTCTTCTTTTTTTCACCGTTGCAGTAATATTTAAGTTTCTTAAAATAACCTTTTTTCCTCTGATATTTATTTAATAAGAAGCTTTATAGACAGAATTTATTGAAAGGTTTTTTCATATTCAATTTATTTTTTGTTACATAGTAATTGTGTTGTCAAGACATTAATAGTAGTCTGTGTTTAGGTCTCGTTGCTAGGGGCGTTAACATTTTTATTATTATCAAAATGAAAGTAAATTTGTTTAAAAAGGTTTTAAAAATGCTTTTATTATTGCAGTTTTTTTTAGTATTTTCATGTTTAGATTTGAGAGAAGAGGTTTTCTTTTTTATAGAATGATAGCTTCATTCATTATGGAGACAAAATTCTAAAAATGTTATCCTTTCATTTATCTCTTCTTTTTTTTAACCATTTCCAACCATTTTGTTTTGCTGTTTTAAAAAATCATATATGAAAGCCTTTAAAAGAATTAGACCAAACCCCAAATCGAGGTTTGAGTAATTAATCGCGATGAAGTTTTATAATTTATCGCAGCAGTAGTAAGCTAAAAATATTTCAGTTTAATCCTTCCAACTTTTTCATTTCAATCATGTCTGGTGGAGGTCGAGAAGCTATTCGTAAAATGTTTATGGATGAAGTTGGTAAAGCTATGAACGATGGCCAACGTAAGAAACTTGAAGAAATTATCGACAATAAGACTTTGACCAAGCAACAAATGAGAGACAATGTTAAATCGTATTGCGAAGGAATTGGTGGCGATTGCCAAGTAAGTTGTTACTTTCTCTAAAGTTTCAAAAAGAGACCTTTTAATCTTTAGACCAAGTTTAATGAAATGGTTGCAAAACTTGAAGCAAAAAAGAATGAATTCTCCGCTAAAATCAAAGAAGCTGAAGGAACTCTCTCAGCTGAAACCAAAGCTCTCCTTGCTCAAGCCAAGGAAATCCATCAAGATCAATCCATTACTCATGCTCAAGAACATGAAAAGTTCCAAAGCCTTTTGAGCGGAGCTTCAGATTCAGTTAAAGCGGAATTGAAAGCAATTGGTGGACCATTTGCAAACATCGGATCATAAAATAAAATTCGCTTTTTTATAAGCGTTAAACTAATTTTAAAGTCTGTCTTAAACAAACTTGTTTTTCATTGAAAATGGTTTTAGCGATTCGCTAGTAACTTTGTAATCTTTTGTGAATAAATAAAGTTTTAACAATAACAAAAAATAAGATGATACAGTAAATAAGCAGAAGAAGATAGTTAATAAAGTTTATTTTGAAAAACATAATAAAAAATGAATAAACAAAACATAAAACAACAAGTAAAAAATCCCTAACAATGCAAAAATGAAGAGCTATTGAGATAATTTCCGATAAAGATGAATGACTTCTGGAGTTAGGTTTCTTTTTCAAGAATTTCAATTTTTCCTTCATGTGTTGCCAAAAAAACTTTCTCAATAACATTCAAGAAAAGGCCAGTTTCAACCACACCAGGAAGTTCAAGAATCATTTGGTTTGTTGTTTTCCAATCACGATCATCGGCATTCTTAGGAAAATCCCACTGGAGAATATAGTTGTTATTATCAGTAATAAATGGAGAACATTTAGTCGAAGCAATACGAAGAGTACATTCACCACCTGAAAAATAATCGATAATTTATAAATGGAAGCTTTGAAGGAAGGTATAAGTTAAGTCCAAAAGAATAGTTTTGGCAAAAGAATCATAAAATTGAAAGCGATGAAAAGCTATTTTACATATTGGCTAAGATATTAATAAAATAAAGCATACCAAGAAGTTCTTCGATCCATTTTTTAACAGGGAAATATGCTGCTGGTACGACTTCAATAGGCAAATACTTGAAATTATCACCAAGTTTTGTGGATTTCTTTTTATCATCAGCGATCACCTAAAAACAAGCGTAATCAAATCTAATTTTAAAAAAATGGATAAAATGTTACAATAAATTTCTTTGAACATGATTGAACAACCTTTTCTTGGGTTAAACATCCACCACCTCCTTTGATACAATTGAGTTTAGCGTCGACTTCATCTGCGCCATCAACATCGATATCCAAGACGTAATGTTCTTCTAAAGTTGAAACGGGTAATTTTGCATCAAGCAGCCATTTTCTTGTCTAAAAGTAAAATAATTAACAAAGTTGGAATATATAAAAGTAAGACTTACCATAAATGAAGTTGGAATACAAATAATATCTTTCAATTGTTCAGTTTGATACCGTTCTTTGAGATATTCGACGAAATATTTAACAGTAGAGCCCGATCCCACACCAATCTTTTGTCCATCCTTGATATATGCATCACCACATGCAAATGCAGCAGCTTTCTTTGCTCGTTCTATTGGTTCTTCAGGATCTGCCGAAAGAGAATTCAAATTGCTGGCAACAGATGGACCGGACATTCTGTAAAAATTTGATGATGAGAATAAAAAGGGTTTGTCGAAAATTTTGTAAAATAAATATTTTTGTGGCGCCAAAGATGATGAAGAAAAACGTGCAATTGAAAGAAGACCCAACATTTGAAAAAAGGAAAAACAAAATGTGTGCGCACAAACTAACCCTTTTGCTGGCTTTAAAAAACATTTTTATGTTTTTTTCTTTAGAAAAACAACCAAAAGTTAGAAACAAAAAGTGTCTTTTCAACACCTTAGAAAATGTATTTTTTCTAAGTATGGCTAAAAAAATATATTCTTCGTAAAAAAACAATGTGATCGAAAATAAATTGACTCATAGTTTTGCAGATTTACACTTAAACAGGCCCATTTAATATTACCAAACTTAATTTACTGTAAAAATAAAATGCTAAGAATTTTCTCCTATGTAAAAAATTGAGGCGAAATCAATTTTAAAAAAATAACTTACTCTTCTTTTGTCACAAAATTCATATATAGGACAGGAGTGTAATATTTCTCGAGAAGTTCTTTACCATTGGATTTGCGATGTTTCTTACCGATTGTTGAAGGTGGAAGTCCACGAAGTCTAAGAGAATTTCGTTGAGAAGAAGCTCGTGAAGAATGGACGCTTCTGCTTCGATAAGACATTATCTGAAAAAATAAGGTTAAAATTTTATTCATAGAATAGAAAAAAGAGCGGATATTATTATAAACCAAGTTTTCCTTAACTTAAAATCAGTTTTGTAGTTAACATTGCGATAAAATAAATAATAGATAAACATGGATTTTAACATTCAAAATTAAAAGTAACTGTGGGAGAAAAAATAATTAAAACCGTAGCGATGATAGAAAAGAGCATGACAATTTATTTACCTTTCTAATATTCATAAACTTTTTTATTATTAGAGAATAATATTCAATTCCAAGTTAAAACTCATGAGAAAATAAAGTAAAGAAATTTAAGCCCTCAAATTTTTAAAAATCTAACAGCACAACGCAATAATTATCAAAGTAACACAAAAAATTCATAATAAGAAGTCTGATATGGGTAAATAAGATTAAGGACAATATCGACAAAAAAGATAACAAAATAAACCTAACAAGAACTATTAACTGAAAAATAAACGAAGTAATGTTGAGCAAATAAGGTGAAAAAACTGACGTATGAATAGGTAAGCTTTAGGAAAACGCGGCAAACATATTCTTGGCAAGAACCATAATAATTTCAATTTTTAAGCATTGTTTGCTTTTATAAACATATGTTGTTAATTATTATGTATTTAGATTTATTTAGATGTTTCACCGAAATAATTACGTAAATTACCTGAGCACCTAATATTTGTCATGAAAACTCTTTCACTCAACCATTTCTGGATTTTGATGATTTTTTTGTGAACTAATATAATTTTTTTAATACTGGTTATCTTCTGTAGGCTATGTACAAATCCGTAACAAAGTTCTCGATGGTTAATTGAAATAATGTTAACTTTCGAATTCGATGGTTGTAGTCTTGAATAAACGTTTTTGTATTATTTATATTTTACGCAATTTGGCGATAGCACATATATTTCCAATTTGAGTTTAATAATTACTGTCATGGAAAGCAAAAATGGCTTTTATTTTTTAATCGAAAGATATCAGTAATAATCTCGCACTTATCAAATCCTTACTTGATTATTTTGTAAAAAAGGACAACATTTTAATGATGGTTTATTTTAGTTGCTTCTTTTTACAAGAATTCTTTTTTTATTTTCCATCATGATGCTTTTACATATCACCTTGAGATAATAGTTAGCCATACCAATTTGAAAAATTCTATTATATATAAAAATAATAGTGAAAAGGATTGATTCCTTTTGCAACAACTATTACAGACAAGAGACGGTCATGTTGTCGTCAGTATAACCGATATAGCGTCCTTCCAAGTTGTGACAATATCCGAATGGACAATTTTTTGATAGAGCCTTCCGAGTTAAGTTTTTAGCTTAAAAATGGCTTTTATTAATGTTATTATTTTTTTCTACGACAAAATTACGTTTGTAAATTCTGAAAAAATATTGTTCAATGAAAGAGTTTCAAACTTTTTAATTGTTCCTTTACTATGATAATTTCATTTCGAATATTTCTTTGAAATAAATGTTCAAACAGAAAAACTCTATAAGGTTTAATAAAGTACAATAAATTTAGCGATTCAAATAACAAATGTAAATGAACCAACGAAATGCATAATGGTGTTCCCATTGAACCCCATGAAACTTCAAAAAACAATAAAATTATCAACACAGCTAGCGGAGTCACAAATGCAAAAGTGACTATTACAAGTTGAACCAATGTTGCTCTGAAACGTAGAAACGAATGAAGTAAAACTCTTTTTAAAGATAAAATTACTTGTGAAGCATTTTATGCATGCTATATGTTTGGGGTTTTAAAATTTTATGAAGTGTTTGAAGACGAATGGTTAAAATTATTCCAAATGCGATGATAAGGAGAGGAAATAAAAAGAATATAATTGCAAGGAGATTTACAAAAATGTATATTGTTCCATTCGAAAGTTTAGGATAAAATCCAATCATGTTTGGAAATTTTTTCAATAAACTTTTGATTGCTGGAACATCTGAGGCAGAGCGGTTGCGAACTTCATCTGGATCAATTTTATCGATTAAATAAAATGGGGCTGAAATATTGGTGATAGAAACTTTTTTTTGCTTAAATTTTTATTTTTAAGAAAAACTTACTCAAAGCTAACACACAAGCAGCGCTGAGAGCCATGAAAAGAGATAAAGCAAAAATTTTATCATTTCGATAAATTAAATGTAAAAACGTTTTTTGAAACATATTTAAAAATCGATAAAATAACAAATACAGCTGAATAATTGCCATCCAAAGAAGTAAAGTTATTTCAAAATAAAGTAATAAATAACTCATGTTTGTATCAACTTGGAATAAACTCGATGAAACTCCCAAAAGCATTGGCCAAAATAATATAGGATGAAAGGTAAAAGTAACTAAATTAAAAATATAATCAATAGATAATTGTAAGATTATCAAATTTTTATAATTTCCCATTAATTTTTTTGATTTAGTTAAAATAATATAAATCATTAATGGCAAAATTAAGGTATTAATGGAAGTCAAAATTGTTGTAATTCGATAAGAAATTGATGTCAAACGAGGATGGTAAATTTCATCAACGGTAATATTTTGAAATCGAGTAAAATCATCGTTATTCTTTTTTAAAAATGAAAAATATGATAAAATTGAAAGCAACAATTCTTGTAAAGAAGCCATGAAAATAAAATTGAAATCAATTTATTCGGTTTCACTCATAAAAAAACTAGCAAACAACCTCGTCACAGTAAGAAAAGGAAAAAAAGCAGTAAAGTCACAAATTAAAATTATGTATGTATGTTTATGCAGGTGAATTATAAGAAAAAAAATTTATTTAGAAAGTCGTAAAAAAATAAGAATGATTAAATTTTAGTGGATAATATAAAAAATAAACTTTTTAAAAAAAATATTTGTGTTTTTAAAAAATCTTAGGCTTTACAACTACAAATTGATTGTTTTAATGCCAGGTGGAAAAAATTACATTGCAAGAATGCGCTACAGCCGGATATTAATTACATTTTAAAAAGTTTTTCTTCTTCTAATATTTATTAACACACTTTATTAAAAAATTCTATCAAAAATAAATAGTAACATGTACTATTAAACATTGAGACGCCCTTTAAATTCAACACCCAATTCATTGCAAATGTAATGAAGTCTATCTGATCCCCAAAATTTTAAATCTTCTTTTCCTTCTTGCTTCAAAACAATCCATGGAGCTCCAAAAGCTCCAGCATCTAAAGCCTCTTGAGTCGCTCGTTGATATTCGTCTTTGACTTGGGCGCTCTTTGAAAATTCAATAAGTTTCTCAAAATTTGGAATTAAAAGCTTCGAGCAAACCTAAAAAAAATGCATAACGTATTTGGTATCAGTGATAAATCAAACTTCTCGAATATTTTCTTCTTCATGAATTGGTTGATCATAACTCCATGCGCGATGAGCAAATTCTCTCGCAGCAGGCACTAAAAATTCTGAGCTTTCAAGTTTTAAAGCAGTCAAAAATCTTTGGGGCTTGATACTCCCTTGTTTGAAAATGCGTTCTTCAAAATTCTAAAAAAGTGAAATAGTTGCAATTCAAATTTTTTTTAAAACAATGATTTACTTTAGGCCATTTCATTGATAAACCCCAATATCGGCTTGCAATTTGAATATCTTGTTGCATGTAAGGTCCTTTAGCAGCGCAGGCAATATTTGGTCTATTTCCAGTGTTTACAATTGTTGCACCCAAAAAGAATGGAATAAAGTTTATCTTTGCTGGAAGGTGTTTTTCATATTGTAAAATTGACTAAAACAAATCACATATTAGTTTCTCATATCACTTTTTGTGGTTAAATAACCTCAAATCCAATAAATGAATATTGTGAGATGACATCAAAATAAAAATTTATGATTGGGCGAGATTGAGACATGACTTGATTAGCAAAAAAATTTCAAAGTTTCAATCCAAAAAATAGAGTTTGTTCGTTATCTCCAACATAGTTAAACGCGTATTGCCAATTTCTAACATTTTTGGCAAAAACAAAAGCAAAAGCATCTTTCAATCTTGTCGCAGCTAATTTTTATTTTATTTCATAACACATTTTTTTTGATATACAATAAAGGAATTCAAAATATTTTTATAGTTACAAAAATATTTTAAAAATTAAATCAATTTTTCAAAGAACCTTTAAATTCAACACCTAATTCATTGCAAATATAAGGAAGTCTATCTGATCCCCAAAATTTTAAATCTTCTTTTCCTTCTTGCTTTAAAACAATCCACGGAGTTCCAAATGCTCCAGATTCAATAGCTTCTTGAGTTGCACGTTGATATTCATTTTTAATTTCTTCACCTTTTGAAAATTCAATGAGTTTTTCTGAATTCGGGATCGAAAGCTTTAAGCATACCTAAACCTTTTAAAAATAAATAAAGTTTTTTATATGTCAAAAGCTACATGCCTCATTGATGTTTTTGTCTTCATAAATTGGTTGATCCTTGCAACAAACACGAGATGCAAATTCTCTTGCAGCAGGACGCAAAAATTCTGGCTTTTCTTGTTTCAAAGCAGTCAAGAATCTTTGAGGTTTGACACTTCCTTGTTTGATTATCCTTTCTTCAAAGTTCTGAAAAATATTTTTAATGTATCAACATTCAAACGATCTCCTTTTAGGATTCCAAAATAAAGCAAACATCTTACAGCTGGCCATTTCAGTGAAAACCCCCAATATCGATTTGCAGCTTCTAAATCGTGTTTCATATAATCTCCTTTTGAAGGAACGGTAACATTGGCTCGATTCCCCGATTTAACTATAGTTGCACCCAAAAAGAATGGAATAAAATTTAAATGAGCAGGCAAATGTTTTTCATATCGCAAAATTGACTAAAAAATAAAAACTTTGAAAACTTTTGATTCATAACGAATACCTCGAACCCGACATAGGAATATGGCGAGACCACGTCAAAATAAAAATTAATAATTGGACGAGATTTTGACATTATATGAAGCTAAAGTTAATGAAAGGAATAAGAAAAGTGGTGGAAGAATAAAAATGAATTAATGAAACTATAAAATTTGTAGCTTTTTTTAGTTTAAAACTTTTTTTGACGACGCTTGCTATTTCAACTGCAACAAGATTAGGGACCGGCAAACAAAAAATGAAGTTGTTTTGTTGTAGTATATTGTTTAAGGGGAAAGGTACTTTCGAATATGAGAAATTTAATGATAGAGGAAAAAATAAATTTTAATAAACTCCCAATTAAAATATCAAGGTTTTAATATTTATTTCTGAATTAAAAAATGGCAACGATAAAGGTTTTCTTCCCCTTTGATTTTCTGCATGTTGCAAAAGAAAAACAAGAAACAGAAACATTTTTCACTTGCCGATGCCCACATTTTGTATTAATTTTATGGTTTTTGCTTTGGAAAAGTGACTTTTTTCTTTGGTGCACCCCAGGATTTTTGATATTATATGTATTTTAATATGAGGAATATGATTATCAAAAAATTAAAGCCATGTAGGCTGCGAGCTGGCTCAGGAAAAATAAAAAACTGTTTTTCTCCCCATTTTTCCTATTTTTCGATCTATAAGAATTGGATATGTCAATAACAGTTTTTTACGGGCTTTCCGATGAGTCAAAGGTCAAAAAATAAAATTGATAAAACATAATTGAATTAATACATTTAAAATTTCTGAAATTCAAATGACATCGTTGCCATGTTTTTTCTTGGCATTGGCATTGGCCAAATGTACATGCCGGTACCTAAACAAGATTATAAAAAAAAACATTGTTTTGTTTTTTATTTTAGCTGGTCCTGATAGTTAAACAAATTAAAAAGGAATTATTGGCATCTTTGTGTTGGGCAAATTTATTATCGATCGTCGAACTTTAAAAAAGCTTAATGTTGCTTCTAAAAATGTTTCAAAAGCTTAAAGTTTAAAAAAATTTATTACGGTAGTAACTTTAAACTTTACTTTTTTTGCTCCCTCTTCATCGGTTAAAACTTTATTTTCGCTTTTTTTTTTTTTTGCAACTTTAGTGTAACAAGTTCTGCAAAAGTGTCCTTACCCGAAATTTATATCGATAGAGATTTTTTGCAACGAAAAATTAATCCCCAACTTTTTGTTAACACTTTGTTTAGTTGCAAATATAAACTAAAGCTAGTCTAGGTATTCGTAGTTTTTACTATTATCCACTAGTTCTTTCAATCGAAATTTTTCAGCACTAAGAAAAAGTTTTCATATATTTTTTTATTTAGCTTTAGAACAACTAAAAGGTGTAAATTACTTGCAATTTTATTAATTGCTCCTTACTTGGTTAAAGAATTTTGATTCAAAGTTTGTCATAATTCAAAAACAATCAAAGATTACATTACAAGTAGAATCAGTTTCGCTTATATTCCAATAATGCAAACTAATACTTTTACTTCTTTCCATCCTCAATCATTTTCACTTCCTCCAAATATTATATATTATTTAATCAAAAAAACAACAATTGAAAAAGTTTATCAAAAGCTTATTCAAACTTGCAAATATTTTTTTCAAAAAAATCCTATTATTGTTGGAAGTATTACTGAAAATTATGAGGCTGAATTATGGTTGGTCGAATATACCAAAAAAGATATACAAACGGTTTTGCCATCTGGTTCAGTAATGATAGAACATTCAAACAACCGTAACTTCAGCATCAAAATTTTAGATGTTAAATATAAAATTTGGATTATTAAAGAACTTTGGTGTGTTAATTGTTCACCCCCAAATTATTTATCAGTTCTACTTAAAAAAGTTTATTTAAGCGATATTACGTTACTATGGTTGTATAATCAAAATATTAGTTATAATGAATATTTAATTTTGGTGGCATCAAAAAGTGTTAAACAACTTTCATTTGAAAAAGTTGGTATCAGGAAAGTGGTTAAAAAAATGGTTAATATAGTTCCATTTGAAGATATTCTAAGTGAAGTTCCTAATATTGAAAGTTTAAGCTAGTAAGTTTTTTATCTTAAATTAAACTACCATTACTTGTTGAATCGTATTTAATTTCACTATTTAAAACAACCTTTATAAAAAGTGCCATCGAGTAATATTTAATGATATGCGATAAGCTTCATTTTTAGCACCATTATGAATACTTACGCTATTACCGATCAAACATGTCAGCATCTTCTTGGACTCCCAATATTCAAAGAATTAAGAAAATTTAGTCTGCTTAATATTCCTGATACTTTTGATCTTAGAGAATTTGGTAAATATATTAAAGTAAGAAATAGTCTTTTACCAAGGTTAATTAATTCAAAAAAAGATTTTTAGAAGCACACACAAACAAAGTTTTCACTAAGTTTCTCTTATACTGGTTTTATAAAATCAGAAGAAAAGATTAAGAAAATCTTGCTTGAATTTGAAAATAATTTACAAGGATGTTCTTTATTAATTACAGGCCCGTCTTTTCGCTGGTATATTTAAGTTTTAACATTATTTTCAACATGAAACAACTTTGCATATCTTTTCCCATTTTTTCACATTCATTATTTCTTTCTCGAATTTTTGTTTATAAATCGAATTATTTCCTTTTATTTTTTCATGTCATTTTATTGTAACTAGGCACCACGCGGTCCTTCGGACCGCCATGATTTATGTTAATATAAATAATAAAATGAAAACGCATTTGGTATGGTAATAATGAAACCCGAGCTTCAGCAAGAACGCGGTACCATTCTTTGTCGTCTTCAACCAAACCTAATTCTAAGCAAGCTTCGGTGAAAGTTTGACAAATACTCCCGTCAACAGTTTTTAATTCATCAAAGCTTGTTGCACCTTTGACATGATTTAGAAGGATTCGAAGGTGGAATAGTTCTTGATTTGTGGGAGAAACAGTGTACATTCTGCCGAGATTATTAAAAGCACCTTTACGCGTATTCCATTGAAATTTATTCGTTGTTTTATTTTTACCCCAAGTGAATTTTTCGGGTATTTCGCCATAAAAATAGTCTCTTGCTTTAGGTTCTCGTTTGTTCAATTCGAAATAATCCATTAACATTGTTTTTTTATCTAAGGCTGCTTGTATTCCGTCAATGTTTTCCGCATCTATAAAGTTGACACTTTGTTCATTTGGTAAATGAAGAGGAAGTCGGGTAATAGAGTGACTTTTACCATGTAATTCGAATTTAAAAATTCTCCAAGCTGCTTCAGCTGCTCCCATATAACGGCTATTTAAAAATGATTCGCATTCATCGTATTGAACAACACCATCGACAATTTTAATTGCTGCAGAATCATGACCTTTGAAAATGTATTTATAAAGATATTTTACAGCTTTAATAGAAGAGACAACTTCAACGTTAATGTGACAGTTCATTAAAAGCAAAAGATTAGGACAATGTGGAACAACATATTGATTATCTGCAACAAATCCTGATGTTTTTGATATTGATCGGCCGTTATCTGGTCTTGCATAAGTTGGATAAGCGTCTTCATCAAGAGTTGTTGCTTCTTTAAAATTTTTAGGGAAACCTTTAGAACAATTGCCATCTTTTTCGCATCGGAATCCGCAAGGTCCATGAATCATATGAGTGGAAACTAAATTAAATAAATTTGGAAATTTTTCTTGATCGGGCAATTGTGCACTGATATAACGATCGATAACTTCTGCTGTACGCATTTTATAGGCATCTTCCAAAGTTACTAAAAGATGAGCATGAGGAAGACCTCTTTTTTGAAATTCAATTGTGTAAACATAAGCTTTACATTCACCGAAATATCCTTTTTTCTCAATCAAATCAACTACAAAATTTAATTTTTGTTTAAAAACTCTTGCAACCAAATCAGGACGATCAGTTGATGTTTGTCCGGGATAAAGATTTTCAACGATTTCGGGCCAATTTGGATTACATGTCATTGTTACAAATAAATCAGGTTTTCCAAGTCGTCTTACTATAGCCATTGCATCCTGATAAACTTGTTCCATGTAACGGGGAGATCCTGTATGAGTTGAGGGCAAAATAATTTTAGTTCCAATGGAGTTTGCATTATTGGCCGTTTTGTAATAATGGCAAATAGCCAGAAAAGAATATCATCGTTTTCTCTATCTTTTTCTCTCCTCCCATTTTATATCTTTTTCTCTATCGCTCAAGCTTCTTTCCCCGGTCTATAAAACCCTTTAGCTTTTCACCTTTTCTTGTCACTTTTATCTTATTCTCCCATTTATTTTATTCGTGGTTTATTGGATTAATAAAAGCTTTGGATTTATTTGGATTTCGAGATATTTCATTGGTGCCACGACCCTTGTGGTTTACGGGCTGTGGTGGTGCTCTCCTTGGCGGAGTTGTTGGTGATTTTACTCTTGGTGTGCCCAGGCGTGTCCGTGAGTTCGGAAAACCGTCTTGGTGTGTCTAGAAAATTAAAACGTCGTGGATCGACTCCTTTTTTTAAACTAAAATGCATTGATAAATTTAAAGGTGGAGTTCCATTTTGGGCTGCTAAAGTTTGTTGTATTTGATATTGTTCATACATCATTTTAAAAGCTTGGGCATGACAATTTATTTGGCTCAAAGTAAGCGATAAAATTTTTGTAATTTCGGGTTTGAGTTTTGAGAATGTTTGCATACGGGTTTCTGCTGCTTCAAGAGGATCTGTAAAATATAATTGGCCGTATGATTGAGTTTCATTTTCTGCATTTCTAAGTGCTGTGTTGATTTGATTATAAACTTGGCCTTGAACAACGAAAGAATAAGGTCCTGGTCGATTAATTCCAAATTTAACGATATCTGCATTAAATGAAGCAAAAGCATGTACGCTGTTATATAATCGAATATTATCATTGAATTCTTTAATATCGAAAAGTTTTTTAAGTTCTTCAGGATAAGGAAGTTCAGCCGATAAACTTAAGCTACTTCCATGTTGACAACATAAGCTAAATGATAAACCTTTATTGCTAACTTTTTCACTTTTAAAATGCTTAGAACCACAATGGGTACATTCCAAATTCATTGGGCCAAGATAATGTGGTTGAGTAGTGTCATCAATTTCTTTACCTCCTGCTGTTACTTGATTTTTGGGGCGACGTTTGTTATGCATACGACTACGTAAATTATTGGTTTCAGTAGTTTTTTCAATTTGAGATAAATTGGATCTTCTATTTTGTATTCGATCACGGGCATTTTCATTTTCAACAGCTTTTTCAGCATTTGTTAAATTGGATCTTAGATTTTGCATACGACTGCGTGCATTTTCATTTTCAGAAGCTTTATTAGCGTCTGATAAAGTGGATCTTCTTTGTTGCATGTTTTTTTTGGCTTGTTCATTTCTGTTAGCTATCTCAGCATCTGTTAAATTTGCATTTTTAATTTGCATTCGACTGCGTGCACTTTCATTTTCAGAAGTTTTTTGGATATCCGATAAATTGGATCTTCTTGTCCTATCTTTTTCGATTTTGCGTCTTTTTAGTTCTACTTTATGAGCCTCTTCTTGAGAAGGAGTTCTTTTAATAGGTTTCCTACCCATTTTATTAAATAATAGTAAGTAAAAAAAATGAAAAATATAATATTAAAATTAAATTAAAAAATATTAATAAAAATAATAAAAAAAAAAGAAAGAAAATGAACGTAGGTGTTCTCGGTTTTTATGTTTTATAGAGTTCGACGTCCCAGTTGCCCGGGGATGTGCGGCCGAAAGCAGTCAAAACCACTTAGCCTGATGTGATAGCCAAAGTTTCCAATGGTACACTTCAAAGCAAAATTTGTTTGATAGTAGCAAAATCTAAAAATTTTGCACGTGAGCTTAAATAGAGAGAGCGTTAAGGTCACCGTTTGCGAGCAAGTTTGCAAAATTTATCTGTGCCCTATTTCATAAAAAAAGTTCATGAACTTTTTAGAAAAGAAAGTGAACTTTTCCATTCAAGACCGAGATTTGTCAAACGAAAAAAGTTCATGAACTTTTTTTAATGGGAAAAAAAATTACACGCAGAAAAAGTTCATGAACTTTTTTCGTTTGACAAATCTCGGTCTTGAATGGAAAAGTTCACTTTCTTTTCTAAAAAGTTCATGAACTTTTTTTATGAAATAGGGCACTGATTTTTTTTTTGTCACGTTTTTGATTTTTTGAGTATGTAAAATTAGCATACATTCATTCTTTTTGCTTGTGATGCTTGTGAAAGAAAATTTGGCTTTCATTCACATTTATGCTAAATTTTTTTATTTATTTATTTATTCATTCTTTTCAACTTTCCCATGAATCATTTCCGAGCGCGAAAAAACGAACGAACGCACAATGAAAATTACTGGGTAGGATTCTATAAAAACCATGAAAAATTTATTTTTTTTATAGTAAAAATTACTTCTAAATTTCTTTAAAGCTACAACAAAAAATGGACAATAATAACGCCAGCATCAAATTTACTTAATTAAACTAGAAAACAGGCGAGCCTTCGGCCCGCAAGCAAATGTTACAACTACATTTAATGATAATATAATTTTTACAGCCAAAGCAGAAGCTCAAACCATTATATAAGTCAATATCTGTAAGAATCGAGCAAAAACGCAAAATTACTGCCACGTCGATGAATTTTTTTACACAAGATCGCCCCAAAAGTTTTATAAGCAGAATAAAATTCTCCATAAAATTTTAAGTATTTTGGGCTAAAAAAATAAATCTCCGTGATTGTACATCAAAAATGTTTTCCTTCAGAGAAAATAGCATTATTCAGCTATAAAATGGTTATCTTACTTTTCTCCGAAGGAAAACATTTTTGATGCACAATTACGGAGATTTATTTTTTTAGCCCAAAATACTTAAAATTTTATGGAGAATTTTATTCTGCTTATAAAACTTTTGGGGCGATCTTGTGTAAAAAAAAATTTTTCACTTGGCAGTCGGTTCCTCGATTCTTACAGATATTGACTTATATGGAAATTTGCTATTCCTTTTGCTTTTTTTACATTTTTTGGTTCTTGAATCTTTCCAATGATATTAGATTCTTGTATCATTCTGTCGAAATTAGGACCTTGGATCCTTCCACAGAAATTAGCTCCATGGAGCCTTCTCTTTAGGTCCCTAATGCTTCCTCGAAAGAAAACCGCGACTCATCACCATTTCATTTCCATAAAATGAGAATGCAAAATGCTTTTCAGCGTTGTCATTCTTTTTTCTTTCTTGTTTTTATGAAATAGTAAATATGCATAGAAGCGACAAACGCAAAGACAATGAAAACTGAGAAGAAGGATATATCAAGACTTTTAACAAATAAAAAATAATAGAAAGAAATGAAGAAAGTAAATTATTAGAAAAATATTTTATCAAGCCCCTAAAAAAGTGAATGTAAAAGTACAGTGAAAATGAAAAGAAAAAATGTGCCATTCTTCAAATTCTCTGTGAACTCGTTGTTAGCTTTTATCATCAAGTAATAAAGTACAAGGCATAATTCATTTTATAAATATATATGTAATCAAAAGAGATTTCTAAGCATTCTACGATAAAGCAGAAAAAATTCGTTAAATCAAAAACTGTGAAAAAAAACTATTAAAAAATTTCTTATTAATGGTTCAGGTTAAGCTTTCCATTAAAAAAGAATCAAAAGTAAGAAAATGGTATGTAATCAATCAGCAGCTGCAGCTGAGGAAGCATTAAAAAAATATTAAAAATTGATGAAAGACATTGCGATCACTCAACAAACTTTAGTAAAAGCAACCATTTTCAAATAACGTTGTACTCTCAAAATGAAAACATTTTTACTGTCTTTTTACTCGCGTTTTTTTTTCTTTGAAAATTCTTCATTCGTCTATCTTTTTGCATCAATCAAAATTGCTTCAATCAACTTTTTTTTATTAGTAACAACGTTTTTTGCCGGACTTCATTAACCTTATTTTCGTGTATTCTTAATTTTTTCTTCAAAAAAAACTATTTACAATTTTTGCTATTTTTTCAGGTTCCTTTGGATTCTCTTCAATATGCTACCAACTGAAGCAATTGTGCTTGATTCTCTTATTGAATCACTCGGTGATGACGTCTTTTCATATCAAGGCTATGCTTTTGGAACAGTAGATAATTTACTCCGTCAAATTGTTTCTCAAACATTTCCACCTGACAATAGCATGGAAGTTGATTATGTTAAACTTGGTGATGTCTTCAACTTGGATTATATTGATTCTGTCGTAAGTACTAAAGGCTTTACGCTTATGAAATATTTTCTTGGTGTCTATGATCGTCTTAAACAGCTTAACAAACAAACGGTATGGTATTATTTTTGTTTTTGAAATAACCTTTTTTGATTTTAGGGTCCAAGAAAAGAATATATTGATAACATCAAAAATGAATTTATGTCATTCTTTATAACATTTCTTCGTGGCTTTACGGCTAATGAGTAAGTTACCAGCTTCGAAAGACACCTTTATATATATTCCTGCTTTTTCAGTATCACAACCATGGAAATTTCATATTCGTTTTCTCGTCTTTTGGTCCTTGATCAAATTCCTGTTGATCTTATCGTTAGTCTTGTAGAGTTCGCTCAAAATGAAGATCTCACCGATTCCGAATGCTTTGGAGATGTTTTCAACCCAGTTCTTGATGTTATCAGATTATGTGTAAGCTGTTCAAATCTTCAACAAACTGATGATCTTACAATGGAAAAGCCTTTTTATTCCATGAAGCGACTTCTTGAAATCAAAATTGGAGACACTCGACCCTTCGCTGATTTGATTGCTAATCGATCTGACTTCTGTCCAAATGGATATACTGATCACTATGGAAGAGAACTTTCAAAGCTCTCATTCTTTGGGCCATTCTTATCTCTCGGTGTTTGTGATATTGAAGGTGAAAATAATTATTTTGCTGGTGCTGAGCGATTCTTTGATGCTAATGAAATTCCACCTGAGGAAACACGTTTCAAGGCCTATGACGTCTATCAAGGAAGAATGAATGGTTATAGGGTAAGTTGTTAACATTAATCAAAGTTCATTTATATTGTGCTAATGGCTATGGTTTTAGCGCTTGATGCATGATATCATCCATCCCATCCTCGTAAATGGCTCAACACGAGATAAAGTTTTAAATTATCTTTCAACTTTAATCAAAGCCAATAAGAATCGGTCTCAACTTCAAGCTGATGATACCAAACTTGCAAAAGACGCTTTTTTGATTAATTTAACATTCGTTATGTTAGAATTATCAAAAAAGATTCCATTGGACAAAGTTGCTGCAACATATATCTTCCATCCTAAAAGCCGCGTTGACGTCAAAGATGAAACCAGACTCAAAGCAACATCAGAAGAGGTTGAACAATTCAAAGCGACTTTAGGTGAGTTATTTCTAAGTTAATTTTGTGCTTGTTAATATTAATCAATTTCAGACTTGAACTATGAATCTAAATTTCCAACAGAATGCTTCTTTCTGACGATTCATGCTATTCATATCAGCTTCAATCCCATGGTTTCTATGATGAAACGTGTCAAACGTCAGTTATATTCACTTCAACAAAAGATGAAAGAAATCAAAGATGAAATGGAGAAGCATAAAGAAGGCCGCAAACATCTTATTTTATCTAATAAGCTTAAAGAGCAACAAGAGTTTAACGATGTAAGCTTTAACCATTTTAACTTCGATGTGAACGTTGTGTTTTCAGACATTGGTTCGAACAATTATGTGTATGGAATGCACTCTTCGTGATCACAGTCTTCTTGGTCAAATTCTCATATTTGTCAATCGCCAATTATCTTTCTTGATCTCCATGATCAATCCTGAATTGTAAGCTTTTGTCGTATTTTATTTGTTTTAATTATAAAAATTATTTTTTAGTGAAAAGAACTTAAATATCCCTGATGATGCTCCAGACATGTTTCGAATGTATCCTGAATTCTACCTTGAATCTGCGCTATTCTGCGTTGAATATGGTTTTCATTACTCTCCAAAACTCTTGCTTCAACTTCGTCTAAATCTTCCTCCAAAGCTTCTGATGTTCATTTGTGCAACTCACTTTTTCACCAGTCCGTACTTAGCTGCCAAAGTTGTTGAAGCTGTTTATTCCTTTTGTCCTGAAGTTAATCCATCAATGGAAGATTTTCATTCTTCGTTTGTCAACACATCGTTAGCAAACAAGAAACTTGTTCCAAGCATGATCAAATTTTATTCGGATCTCGAAAGTGTAGACTTTTATGAAAAGTTTAACATTCGTCGAAGCATGCAAATTATCTTTAGATCCCTTTGGAAGATGCCTATTTACCGCTCGAAAATATGCGAAATAGCAAGGTTAGTTTCTTTTTTATTTTCTTATGACTTTCATATACCTACTATGTCTTTTTTTGCAGAGAATGCACAAGCGACTTTGTTCGTTTTGTCAATATGGTAATCAATGATGCAACTTATCTTTTGGATGAATCTTTGTCAAGTCTCAAAAAAATCCACGATGTTGAAATTAAGATGGAAAATAAAGATGTATGGGATGCATTCGACGAAGAAGAAAAACATCGTGATCTTGAAACTTTGAATGAAGCTAAAAGAACTGTTCGAAATTGGCTTGTTATGGGTGATGATACAATGGATATGTTTGGATATTTAACAAGAGATGTTCCTCAACCTTTCTATCATGATCCTCTTGGTGACCGTGTTGCTTCAATGTTAAACCACAATCTACTTGAACTTTGCAGTCCACAATGTACTGGTTTAAAAGTACGAGATGGCAAACGTCGTTTTCATTGGGATCCTCGTCATCTTTTGGAACAAATAGTTGATGTTTATCTCAATTTGGCGTCTCATGAATTTGCTGAATGTATCGCTGGTGACGAACGCTCTTATGCTCCAGAAAAGTTTGAAACTGCTGTCAATCGTATCAAGAAGGTTCTAAGGAATACTGTTATTGAAGAACGGTTTCAAAGACTTGGTGACGCTGCTAAAATCAAATACAACGAAAAGCAACAACTTGAAGAAGATTATGGTGAAGATATTCCAGAAGAATTTTGTGATCCTATCTGTGCCACAGTTATGCTAGATCCCGTTAAACTTCCTTCTGGTAATATCACCGATCGTAAACACATCTTACGTCATTTATTGACTAATCCTGTTGATCCATTTTCTCGTGCTGCATGTTCTCCTGAAGATCTTATTCCTGGTAAGTATTTTATAATTATACAGTAATATTAATATTATATCATTGTTTTTCAGTTCCAGAATTAAAAACTCGTATTGAAGCATGGATCAAAGAACGTCGTGACACAAGAAATCAACCAAATTCATCATAAAACTTTTCATGTCTTTAATTGTTCTTCTGTCTTGTAATATATAATGTTATCCTTGTCTTTAATTGTCTCTGTTTCTTATTATTTGTCTTTTCATGAATTATAAAGTTATTATTAATTAATGTTTCTCATATGATTTTATTTGTATTTTTTGCATTGTTTGGTGTCGCAGATTTTGAACTAAAGCTTTTGCTTTGGATTTGTTTGTTTGTAATAATGTTTACCTTTTGTTATTACACCTTTGTTTATTTAGACCAAAAGTATGGATACAATTATTGCAAGTTGCTTTACCTAAACGAAAATAACATTCCAACTCATGAATGAGAAAGTCATGTAGCTTATGCCGAGGTATGTATGGAAGCAATACCTGAAGTAATTCCGACACTACAAAAGGTATTACAGGCTTGCCTTTTTTAAATTAAAACCACTGCTGTTGCTTTCATAGGCTTTCATTAAAGACACCCTCATTTTTATATAAACAACGCTAACGATGATGACGTTGTTGATAAAAACAATATAATTTCAACAGGAACAGATTTTAGATTTTACTATATATTTACTCGGTACTTCTTTAATTTTATTCAAATCGAGCTAAAGAAATCTTCTTCAGTTTATTTTTATTTTGCAAAATGTCAAGGGATCATCATCATCCGAAACAACGTTAAATTGTTTGCATTAAAACATTTTATTCTTTTGTTTTCTTCTTCTTTTTCTTCTTAGACTTGATGATGGATAGGGAATTTGAGATTCCGTTAAAGCTTTAATGTCACTTTAAGGAAAGGAAGAGCTTTGTTTTGTTTTCCTCTTTCTTCGTTGTCCAACCCTTTTTTACTTATTTCTTTAATTTATAATAATGAAGATTTAAAGTGTGTTTTCCTTATTTAATTTTTTTTTTGGTTGCCGAGATGAAGATCGAACGAGTCGTGGCGCGGTTTTTAGCATCATTTATCTTTAGCTTTTTTATAAAAGAATTTTTAGGGTATTTTTTTTCAGGGTTTATTTTTATACAAAAAATGGCGGCGGCACCTTATTATCAATTAATTGCATTGTTTGTTAGTTTTATTTTTCTTATTTCTTTACCAGAAAGTGAAGCAGGAACATGGCTTTCTTTTAGTAAGCAACTTTTATAAAAATCCATTATAAATTGTAAAAAATAATAATAAAGGAAATACAAATTTAGATCAAAAGACAGGCGGCATTGATGCTGAAGCTCTCATTCCTCAACGTTCAGTATCTACCATGCGAGCATTGGATGATGGAGATTTAATGAAATTGATTAAAGTTTGTAATGACCAATATGTTAGTTTTTTTTTAATTTAAAGCTAAAAGAAATGTTTACTTTACTAAACATTGCAGCGTTTTCTAAAAGACATAGAAATTTAGAGGGAATTTATTTTTTGAAAAAATAGGAAATTGAGACATGTGAAAATTTGCAGCATTGCTCGAATCTCATTTCAAAAGCGTAAATATCGAATATGCTTTTCCAACAGTTTAATTTTATGAAAATCTTTCAACTATAGCATTTTCTTGAGACAATGATAGTCTTTGTAGGGGAGCAAGTCGAGGCTCAATTTTCATTTCATATCACTAATTGAAACAAACATACGGTACTTTTTTTTCTCTTGATAACTGTATTTTTTTTAGCGTAAGCGAGTCAGTCGACGCTCAACCAATAATAGTGAATATTTTACTCGTCAAGAAAGAAGGGATGCAGAAATGTGTCGTTCTGTTCTTGAACTTGTTTCACGCCGCTGATGATGTTTGCTCCCATTTCAAGAAACTAACAAACAAATAATGCCCAAAGCATTGTTATTATTACTTTTTGTTGTTGTTGTAAAACTTCCAACTCGATGATACAAAAACATTAATTTCATAAATTTAAATATTTGTGAAATTCGGATGTATTATCCCTTTTTTTATTGTTAACAAAGTGTCCATTTTTTAAAATTTTTGCTTTCAAATTTAGGACGTAATTTTTTTGCCGTTACATTTACATATATTCTTTTGCCAAAATTAATTGATCTGATCTCATTTGAATAAAGTTACCACAATTGTTTTCTTTTGTTTTTTTACAAACGCATTTCGAGCTTAATAAAATAAAATGAAACTTTGAAGCAGGCTAAAAGAATCCTCAAATTTTTGACAGTATGCCTTTGCAACAGGTGTAAGCTAAATTTTAAAAAACCTTTCGTCTATGACTTTTTCTTTTATTTGTTGCAAATAATTCCAATTTAAAAAAAACTTGATATTTGTTTTTATTAACAAATTTATAAACCTGATAAATAAAATCTATTTTAAAAAAAGAAGAAGATTACGTGAAGAAGAGCAGAAGCCAATGTCAAAACCAATTCAATCGAAACCTGCACTTTTTCTTTCTTTTATCAACACATATCCTTTGGTGGATTTTGCGGTTGGTTGATTACGTAAAAGCGAGTATCTCTTCGTATGTATGCCTTTTCGATCTTTCTCTCACCATCTTCCTATATTTTTTAGCCTAAAAGTTTAAAGGAAATAATAATCAAATCTGATTTTAATGTTTGAACCGGTTTTTTATGTATGAAAATAAAAATTTTATTGCGGTGAAGGAAATAAAAAACTATGAAGTTTCGCACTTTTTCTCCGCAGGCGTCGCTTGTCGTTATTGTCGCCTTTCGATGTCCCTTTGATATCTTTTTTCTTTTCTTTTTTTCTTTGGCCTTGAAGATTGCTTGCTTCTTTTATTTTTGATGATCACTTTAGAAACGAAAGTGACGCAATCAAACATTGTTGTTTTTTATTTTGGAAAACGAGTAGAAGAAAAGAAAAAATGTTAAAACAATTGCGGTTTGATTTTTTCATTTTTTTTTCTTCATTTAATCGTTGGACATTTTTCACCCTTTTTCTTTTTACGCTTTAATGCTTTACATTCTTTTTTTTTCATCTTTGACATTGTGGTTTGATGGTTTTTCCACGTAATTTTTAGGTTTAAACTTTAAAGAATCTTTTTTTGTTGCAGAAAATCCCATCTTTGATGTCTTAACTCATAAACTCAATTCGAGAATTCTAACACATAGTGTTCAACATTATTGTTTAGTTTGTTTACTTCTCTTTTTTGCTACTGTAATTCCTATGAGAATATCGTAAAAAGCCACTTTTATATATTTCTAAAAGCTAGCTTTTTAAGACGAAAAAAGGTCAATATTATTCTTTGTTTTGTTTTCGTTTTATTTTTCTTTGATCTCAAGCTTATTTCTCAGATTAAAAATGTAATTTATTTTTCATTTTTTTTGCAAGCGAGAAACAAAAACGAGTTCAAGAAAATAAGGTGAAAGTTTTTTAATGAGCAAAAAGCAATAATAATGGTCATACTTAGATAGATGTATGTAAATGACTGGAACTATGCAATGCGATGAGAAAAATAGCAAATGTGTGTTTTAAAAGAGTTGGAGCTTAAAAACTATTTTGCTAAAAAGATGTTAAGAAAGTATTTGAAATTTAGCTACTAACTCAACGATTTTTGGAGCTGCTAATGCTCTTAAAAATTATTTTTATTTCTTTTTTTAATATTGGATTTAACTGCTTTCAATGAAAGCAATATGTATGTAGTTTTAATTTTATATATTATTGCTAAAACCTTTTTTTGCTAAAAGTTTTAAAACACGTTTTTTTAAAATAGTAAATTTTAACCTTTCTTTTTTGGAAGTAAACAAAGTAAAAACTCGCTTTTTGCGGTTTTGAGAGTCATAACATTTCATTTGTTGATGAACGCAATCTTTTCTTCTTTAATTTTCGTAAACCTAAATTTTTATTTTAAATAAATTCAAAATTCAAGACTAAGTAGGTATATTTGCTTTGATTTGGCTTTATCCCTATAGCACTTATTTTAATCTCCTGGGTAGGTTAAAAAAAGATATTTGAATTTTAAAAATTAAAAAATTGGCGAAAATAAAAATCAAGTAACTTTTTTGTATAATAATTTTGTACTTCAAATTCAAGTACCAAATAGCGATCACAAGTGTTCGTTAAATTTTGCTTTTTTTTCATCCTTTTTTTTCTGTAAATTTAAAATCAAAAAACTTATCAATAAAAATGATTGACTTCAATGACGTTTAACAACAAAAAAATATTAGGGAAATAGGAGGAGAGCAAATTGGATGTAAAAGGGTAACAAAAATGGCCGCGGCCACAATTTACCCAACTCTTCTTTTTTTTTTTGCTTCTGTTTGCTGTTTTTTTTTGTTATTTTTTTTTGTTCAAAAGGTTGTATGCAGAAGGCCGGTTTTGGAAGAAGGAAGGAGCGGGGACTTTGCTTTTGTCTATCATGGAGGAGGCCTGCCATAACATTATTTCCGTCTTTCATTCATATTGTCTATTATTTAATTTGATGATGTATAAACTTTTCAATTATGTAAAATCAAAACTTTTTTTACTATAACATTTTTTGTTGCTTTCATTGAAACATACATATTGGGTTTTCGTTTTTTGTTCTTCTAAGACATTCGAAGGTGGTGTACATAGGGAGAAAAAAAGATGTCAAATAAAATCAAAGATCGATGAAGAAGGTAGGGCCCATGTATTTATTTATTTTTTCATGTAGGAGTAAACAACCACCCAACCCTAATAATATTTTATAGTTTTTAAAATTCTTTAAAGTACTTTTTTGGTGCAGTTTTTTTTATTGTAGTTGGCTAACTAAAGATGTTTATCTTTTTTTGGCGAATTTAACGTCGTCAATTATTGCATGACCACTGACGTAGGCATGAAGGTATAAAAGCGTTTAAGAAAATTAATGGTAACCCTTATTTGGAGAATTCTTTGTAGCCTCTAAAACGATTATTTGCAAAGGTAAGTTTTAATAAAGGTTTAAAGTTTTATTTATTTATGAGCTTGGTTTGAATAAGTTTGTTGTTCAAAACTATTAATCTTAAGTTTTATTTTTCACTCTCAAGGCCACGAATCTTAATAATGCATTGTTTTAAAACACCAATCAGCATTTACAATAGTAAACGTAACTAATGTGTGTTATTTATTTGCTATAGTTCCATTAAAATGTAGCCATTCGATTTGCCTTTTTTAGTTTTGTTTTTTAATTATTTTATGCAGCCATTCACTTTTTCCCATTATCAAATTTACTTCAAACCGCGTATTATTATTTGCAAAATCAAACTTCACTTTATAAATTCTTGTATTTTTTTAGTTCAAATTAAACTTTGTTACACTGCCTTAAATCTTTCTCAAAAATGGTTCAAATTTGGAAAATGGAAAGTTATCCCTGTGGTGATCCACGTCTTCCCCATCATTGTTTTCCACCAAAAAAGCTTACTCCCGATGAATTAACAAAGAAAACTGGTGCTCTTTATTTCAAAGTAAGCTTTATCATATTTTCATTTATTATTCCATCCAATTAATTTTAGCTTGATCTCGATGATCCTCTCTCAGCATCGAAAAGAATTGCAATTCTTAAACTTGAAAGAAATCTTAAAAAAGAAGATACTTACACCCTAGATGCCCAATCAACCATTGATTTTGAAGATAAACTTGCAGAACTTTTTGAAGAACTTGAATGTGATGAACAAGCTCGCTTAGTTACTGAAGGGGCAGCTTATTACGATGTTGAAGGTTTTGATGGTTCATGGGTAAGAATTTTATGTGAATATGGCGACCTTCTCATCATTCCCAAAGGTCGACCACATCGAATGACTACAACTTCAAAAAACTTTGTTAAAGTTCGTCGTTTCTACAAAGACTTGGATGATGATGAATAAAAAATTTGGGAAAGAATACAAAAAAAAATCAGGCGTTAATGTGAGATTTGTTTTTTTTTTTGCAGTGAAAAAATGTACATAGAAAATATTTTTTTGGTTTCGTTTTTTGTTAAATGAATAAAAATGATTTCTAATAAAAAAAGTTTATAAAAAAATTATTTTGCAAGAAGTTGTTGTTATACACTTAGAAAGTTTTCGAAAAAACTTGGAGAGCTTTTGTATGGCTTTCATAAAGTTTTACATTAAATCCTTTATTTATATTCATTTAACAACATCCAAATTAAACTTTTCTTGAAAATTGAATAAATGAATCAAGTTTGGATGCAATCAATATACGAGCAGCCTTTAAAGAATCAGAATCTTCATCTCTTGGTGGATACATATCCGAACAATGGGCACCATTTTCGATGGTTGTAGCAAAAACTTCATTTCCAATATTTTCCATCCCAGAAGTTAATCCAAGTGAAAACCATGGATCTAAACTTCCATTGGGAAATACGGTTTTAGTGCCCTTAAAAAATTGTGGTTTATTTTTTAATGAATAAAGTCGAAAACTAACTTTGTATTTTTGAGCTGCTCCAAACATTTGACGATATTTTTCAACTTGAGAATAGGTGTAATCGAGATTGAATTTTTCACTGAACATATCGATGCATTGATCCACGAAGAAATCAATGGGAATTAAACTTCCCCAAATTCCATTGTCATGTCCACCATCGGTGGTTTGGAAATATCCAAGATATGAACAACATTGATATGTCCAACTTCGACCGGAAGCAATATCCCCGGATTTATCATATTGGGGGTTAGCATAAGTTGCAATATAATCAGTATAACTATTTGGCATACAGACTCCTGGCTCGCCATACATCGTATTAACCCAATCTATGACATTTGCAATTCGTTTAACATTATCTGCTTCAGAAAGATCAGTCATAATTTCACAAGCTTTTGGAATTCCTAGTCCATTTCGAGTTAAATTATCGCGATTATCACCAGAATATTGATTAATACCTGTAATTATGGAGCTTGAAAGAGATAGAAAAAATATAAGAAAAAAAACCTTGGAATTCACCAAAAATGTTTGAATAGAAGTTTTGCAAATCTTTGGGTCCAATTTTGCTTGAATCGGGGAAATCAGTGCAGAGACTAAAATTTGTTTGTATGAAAAAGCACGACCATAAAAATGGATTGAAATTGAAAAAAAAAAATTCAGGAAAGATAGCCCTCGAATTTTATAATCAAGATTTATCGTAGCTTTTTTACTCGCCAACAAGACTTTCTCACTCTCAATTTTATTTTAAAAGTTCTCAAAGGCTTTAACTCACTTGAAAATAATTTTTAATTGAGCTCGACCACTTTCAGATAAAGACATAGTTTGAATTTTTTTAAATCCATCTCCAATATTTTTAGCGCATGCATCACTTTGTTTTTTATAATTCTTTTGCATATTCGTTGCATAACCATAATAATCAACCCATAAGTTTACTGCAGAACTACTTGAAACTCCTCCGATGCTTGCATTTGGATATACAGCTCTCATCCATGCAGTTAATGAACCGGGATAACTTCCACCAAAAAGCACCCATCTCATTTTTTTACCATCAAAGAATTTTTTATTCATTTCAGAAATGAATCGATCATAATCAGCGAGAATTTGTTCGGGTGTAAACCATTGAAGATTTGCGACGGATTGATCGGGTTTTGGACGACTTTGGCCAAAATAACGATGTTCAGCTTGGAATATTGCCGCATTGTATTGTTTTGCCCATTGAAGATAAGCATATGATGTTTGACAAACCCATTTAGCGCTGATTGGAGATTCTCCACCAAGCATGAAAAATACAAGATCAGAGCTATCATTATGGAATTGGAAATTGTATTGATAATACTGAAATCAATGTGAATTTAGTGAAAATTAGCTCACGGATAGACTCACTTGAGGCCAAAGCCCAGAATTAGAGGAATCAAAATGATCTAAAGGTTGAAGGAGATGTCCTTCTTGATATGATCCAGGTCCACAATCTGCAACAGCGTCTTCCAAATTAGACATAAATCCATGAAATGGTCGACCAAAAACATGTCGAGGGATATGCGATGGCCGAGAAGTTCGAGCTGCAAAAACTGCTGCAACCAAAAGCCCTAGCAACAAAAATAATTTCAGCATTGTTGCTGCTGGTCTTTGTTTCTGATAAAATGAAAAATGGTTATTGCTTTTCCATGTGCTTTTAAAGAATGATCTTTTGTCTTCTTTCAATTTTTTGGTGTTGGAAGAAGCGCTTATCAAAAATCATCATAAATTTGAGGAAACTGTTGAACAATGAAATAGGTTTTATCGAAGAAAAAAATCTTAAAAAATGAGGAAAGATCAGTTATTTAGAAACGGATGAAAGATGAATAGAAAAATAATGCTGAAGAGTTTAACGATTTCAAAATTTTTTATTTGAGCAAACTTTACCATTTAGGAAGCAAATTTATTAAGCTTTTTTAGATATGTGTTATGAATTGACTTGAGGATAAGAAATTAATAGATCTATTAGATACTGTCAAACTTTATATTGTCTTTTAGCGATTACATAAAAAAGAATGGTAGAAGATAACACTAGCAAAATGTTTCCATCAGGTAGTTTTAGATATAAATCATTCATTAACAAGTTTCCAAGGATATTCGGAAGAAATATTTTTTAAATTTACAGTTGGATAAAATTTATCTCTATCATTTTCAACTTCTTTATAAGCTACAGCAATTTCAGCGTTTACAAACTTATTATTGGCACCTTTTATTGAATTTACCACTTTTGCATTTTCGTATTTGTCAATTTATCTTTTTGTGTATCAAGTTGACTATTAAAATCTTTGCAAGCTTTAAAAAAGTGGTTCATTTTTTGATAATATAGTTTTCTAAATCGACTATTTTTTGTAATAAAATTTATTAAAAATTGTACATACATGAAAGATAACACCGACTATAATAAAATTTGAAAAATTAATTATTAATAAACTATTCTGACTTTTTTACACCCGAATGCAAATCCAAAAAAACTAAAACAAAACCAAAATTAAAAAATAACACTTTAAACGTCGTTAAAGTATGTTTACGTTTTCCTGATTTCTCTATTATTATTATTTTTAAATAAAACTTTAAAGGCAAAAGTGAAGGCTTTTGTTGTCGATTAATTTTGACTAGAATTAACATAATTTTGTGAACCATCATCATCGTCCATCATCATTTGTTGTTGATTTGGTGTTGGTGGAATTGGTGGAAACATTTGACGCTGATGCTTTTTCTTTGGCAATGGAGGTGGCGAAAGGATTAATTTTTCTGTTGGAAGTTTACTACTAAATTCACTTGGAGGATTTGATCCAAATGAACTCGCTGAACTGCTTAACAATGGTTCAGTTGAAAATGGACTTATTGAAGCACTAAGAGATGAAGGCGAAGGAGTTAAAGCTTGATCATTAATTTTAAGCTGTCCAAGTTGTTGGGCAGCTGAATGACCATTTCTTGCTCGCGGAGACATTTGAGTAAATTTCACAAAAGCTCCAATGGTTTCATAAATAAATCGATATTGAGTTTCAGTTTGAACCATAAATGCTCGTTGTTCTCTCAACATTCGAACAGTTTTTGTTATATCGATTGGCCAATTAAGTCCTCGAGTTTTAATTAAGCTTATAAGAATATCGATGCATATATATGTTCCAGTTCGACCAACGCCGGCACTAAAAATAAAATAAAAATGATATTTTAAAATTAATCACCAAGTATTTTTACCTGCAATGTACAATCATTGGTCCACATGAATCAATTTTATTATCTTCGGCATTTTTATTTATTTCATCCATATATGCTTGAACTGAATCCGCCGGGCATTCATAATCATCCCAAAATAAAAATTGATAATGATAAACTTTTCTTGTTTCATCGCCTTTTGTTATTTCAAATTCTCTTCGAATAAATTTATCTTCATCTTCTTGAGATTTTACAGTTTTAACTTGAATTTCATCAATGAAACCCGTAAATAATTCTTCATCAAGTTCTGGGTAATATTTGACGCATTTAATTTTTCCTTTTTCAACTTCTTTAGTAATCATTACAATGGTTTGAGTATTTTCTTGCCAAACCATTCTCCAAAATGAACCCACTGTATTGTCGAGGCATCCTTGAGTGGAAATATATCGCTTTGGAAGGTTTTCAAATTCGCGATATTTTTCATCTTGAAGAATTTCAATATAATTTGCATTTATATAATCGCTTTGTCGAGTGGCTTCATTTTCAGTTCGAAGCTTCACACGAGTATGATCAAATGGAACGATATTTTTATAACGATTTCGAATAACATTTTCTGGTTTCCTTCCTTCTTTGCATGAAACGAACATTCGAGATTCTGGGTCGGTTTGAAGCATCTAAAAACAACATTTTGAAGCTGATAGGAAGCAACGAATATGACTCACATCAAATTCTTCCGCTGCATTGTCTTTGTTTGGATTTTTAGCAGATGGCTTTTTTAAGAAATCCAGCCTTTCTTCGATCATACACGGCAATACTCGGGTTGATTGTAATGGCTAAAAATTTTATTGTAATTTTTACATCTCTCTCAGAAAATACTCTTACATATGTTAATGGCACAGGTTCACCGTTAGCTTGATACATAATTGATCTCATATAATTATCAAGAAGTTCACAAACTGATCGAAAAGGTTCGCCTGCCATTGTAACTTTATATCTGCCATCCTAAAAGAACACAGAATATGTAATTTGGAAAATTGGAGAATTGATAAACTTACAACATAAAAAATTTTAATATGTAATATTTCATCATTGCATTTAACACCAATAACAAATTCCCCAGCTGTAGAGCCACTTTCTCGAAGCAAAAAAGTTCCATTGGGTTCTTTACATAAAAGGGCTTCAACTTCTTTGCCTGAAGTCATTGGATGGAAAAATCTATCACAACCAATTAAGGATGAACGATCAGTAAGCTTAACAATTAATGGAGCTCTGAAAATAAAGTTGTTCTGGACTTAAAATGGAATTCATCAAGACAACGTTTAGAAATTTTTTAGAAGCACTGGTGTTAAAAATTCGTCAGTAAAAATTTACCTCATTTCAATTGCAGTTCCATCACGTTCAGCAAAAACATTTTCTTGACAAATATATTCAACTAATGATTTTAAATTAGGGAAAATTGCTCCATTAGGAAGATGAAAATTTCCATCTTTCATTGGAATTTTTACATGTGTAACTCGATCATCGCCTCGACTAAAAAAATTACCAAATATATTTTTTTAAATTATTAAAGTTTTGAAATATAAAACATACTGAACCGATAAAGTATGGTCGTTTTTATTAGATTCGGATGGGCGAACAATAAAATCACCTAATTTTCCATGTTCAAGAAGTAATTCTTGAGCTCGTTCACCACTAACATTATAAAAGAAATGGCATGGTCTGAAAAACATTATTTAAAAGATTTAATAATTTAATTCTTTTCATTGGGATTTACTTTTCATATCCAGGAGAGATAGGTTGGATGGTGGGATTGGTGTTTACAGTCATTTTATTTTTAATAAACTAAATTTTTTGATCGTTTTTTTATATGAAAACAAAAACCCAACTACTTTTTAATTTAAAAAAATAAATATATGAGAAAGTGAATGTAAAAAACAGCACTGGAAAAAGTACAATCAATCAATGTTCAAAAAAGGCTTTCCCTTTTTCTACCTTTTTTGTGAAAGTCTCTAACGCCGAAACAAAAAACAATTTTATCGAGAATTAACTTGTTTTTTTAAGACAGTGTAATATTAACGGGTACATTTTCTTGACAGACTAATTCCACCACAAAATAAAAAAGTGATGTAAAAAGTTCAAAGAAATTTTTTAAATTTGATCGAAGAAATTTTAAACTTGTTTTTTCTAATTTCAGTCGAGATCGAAAATAGGTTTATTGGTAAAATTTCTGTGTCACGTTTTCATTCTTACCTGTCGGCTGATGTTTCCATAATTCGCATTTTTTATAAATTTAGAAGCACCCGAATATTAAAAGGCACACACCACTATCACGCTGACTCATATAAACCTTTCGAAATAAATAAAAAATCAGTTTTGCTCTTCTCTTTGATAAGGATAATTCATAATGAAGTAGCTTTCATAACTTCAAAAATTGCAATAATGGCAGAAGCAACTAATAAAAAAATTGCTTCGTTTTAAAGGGGTTTCTATAAAATGGGGTTTATTAATTTCAAATGAATTAAAGCAAAAAGCTTTCAAGTCCAAAAAAAGAACGAACGTGGTGTAAAAAAATTGTATGGATTTAAAAAGTTTTTTTAAATATTAATTTTAAGTTTTAAAAAATGCATGTCAAAAAAAGAGGGATAAGAAATAGAAGCTAGAGCTGTCTTTTTATTTAATTTTTAAGCTTGCTTGTCAAAGAAAAAAGCTTATAAATAGAGGCAAGATTTGCTGGCATGGATAATTTTCTATTCTCTTTTCGTTGAAAGACTTCAATTTTTTTGTTCTCGCGTGTTCATCCTTTTGGTGTTGATATTAACAATGTCATGTCTGGCAGAGCTTATTTTAGCCACATTTTTTTATCTCTTGTATTGAGCCAGCCAGCTTATAGCTTTGTGTCGCTTTTTATGGAATAATATTATATTATGTGCGTCAAATTTGACATTTTAATATGTGGTAATTAAAGAAACCTTTGGTCGAAGAATGAGAATAAAATTATGTATACGCTTTAAGATATGTTAAGGAAAAAATTCTAATTTTAGTCACACGATTTTCTTTTCTTCAATTTTCCACCAAAAATTAATAGTGAAAAAGTATTAAACTTTTAACAAGAAAAAATTTGTTACACATGGTTTTGCTACAAAATGCCGAAAATAAAAGCTTTTCTAACAGGTGTTAAGCCTATAAATATTTTTAAACAACATTGTGCTGGTTTTTGATTTGTATTAAAGAATTTTTTTATGACTCCATTCCAATCTTCCCTAACATAACATTTTTTTTAAAACAAATAAAGAAAACGTCATTATTACAACACACAAAAAACTTTAAAAATTTGATGGTCAAAGGTTTTTATCAAAGTGCATAAAACCATTTCCTGCAAATGTTGCAACAACAACAAAAAAGTTTTATAATTTTGAAGAAGACTTTCGTCGGGCGTTGGCTGAACATTTTTCAAGTAAATGTTGCCTCCAACCTATATCATTTGGTGGTCGAACATCTGAAGCACACAACATACAACGTCCTGCGACTGATTCGTTCAAGGCTACTAAAAAAATTATAATCAAAAATGATTAATTGTTTTCTTTTTGCAACTTTTATAAGTTTCTGTTTACCTTTACAAAATCTTGAATTACGATGTGAATTAAAAGTTTTTCGATTTACGGGTGTTTGACATTTTTCACATAAACGATATTGGGAACGATTTGGGCAATCATTCAATAAGTGAGGTTGCATGTAACGAATTTCGACTATCTGAAATAAATAATATCTTTTACTATTTCTGTAAAAATAAAAAAAGAAGGGGAAGTAAATTTCAGCGTGGTCGGTGTTCTTTTATTTGTTTATTTTTTAAGGGATATCTTTCATTTAATTTATTAATAGGCTTACCTCTCTACAGCTAGGACAATTAGTAAGCATGGGGCAAAATTTTTCATAATGTGTACTTAAACCTGATGCATTAAATTTTGGACTTAATTTACCACAATACATACAAATTCTGAAAAAAAAGTGAAAATTAATGAACTCTTTCATGACATTTTTCTTTTTCTCAAAAACTAAAGTTCACTGAAAATAATTAGGTTTGTTATTCTTTTTTTCCATTTGAATGAGTAATTTAATTAAATGAACAACATTTTTTTTTTCAAAAAAAAAAGAAGACGAAAATATGTAAGTTTGTTCTTTGGGTTTGAATTTAAAATCTTCTTAGAAAAAGGGACTTACTTTTGATAGTCAATTGGATCTCCATCATCCTTATCATCATCAACAACTAAAGTAATGGTTTTGGGTCGCTGTTTCTCTATATTTTTAACTATTGAATTTCGACGCCTTCCTGTTGGAATTCCTGAATTATAATCTTTTGACATAGATCGTGGACGAAAATTTGGTGATGGTGAAGAAGTCAATGATGGTGTCGATGGACTACAGTGAATTGAAAAAAATTAAAACCTAAGAGAGTTAAAAAAATTTGCAATGTTTAAAATTCTTACCTTCGACTAAGAGAATGGCGTGAACTTGACGATGATGGAGTTGGAGGTGCTGGAGTAATTTTGCCATCAAATTGATCAAGTTCAACAAAAAGACCTTTGATAACTCGATTCTTGGAAATTGTGTGATAAGGTGGTAAAGCTTTGCGGATAGCATTTCTATCACCTCGTTTGTAAGCATAAAGGACGAGATTTCGGCCAACATTTCGAACTTCGGGATCTGTATGTTTCATGCAATAAATGGAAAATTTTGTAAGAGGTTCTTCTGTTAAGCCACTGAAAGGTAAATTAATTTGATAAAAAATGAGAAAAAAAATATTTTAGCAAAAAACAATCAATTTTTAAACCAACGAAAAACTCACGCGTTAACATTTGGAAAACCAATTGAATTAATAGAATTCCAAACAAATTTAGATTTTCCTTGATCCGTTCGATTTGATGCAGCGTGATCAAATGGCTGCATAAATTTTTGTAAATACATTTTTGCTATCTAAAGCAAAACATCAGTAATTTGGCCATAAAGAAAAAGCAAACCTGTGCATCGCCTTTAATAATTTCATCAACGATTGCAAAAGTTGAAGTTCCAAATCTTCCATCAGAGACTGTGTCGCCTGTTCGTGATACTAATGGCTGATATGTTCGATTAATAACTTTAGGACCTTCAGATTTTGTGAGGTTATGATCTCGAAGATATACAAGAACAACATATTTTAAAAGGTCCAAAGCTTCGTGATAAACCTATAAAAAATTCCATGTCCCACTCATCGAACCTCGATTGGAAGCTTACATTATAAAGTTTATCCATCAAACCTTTATTTAATGCAGGTAAGGCAATACTCAAATATCCGCCAGGATCTTTAGAAACTTTTTTTGAATCTTCTAAAATTTCACGAATTTGTCGCAATCCTTGTTTGCGCTGTTCCCAACGCTTTGAATAAATTTTTGCAACTGTATCCAATCCAAAATGACTAATAGCTTGTGAAGCATAAGTTCGATCATCGGGATTTATTGCATTGATGAGAGTTTCTTCCGACATCGTTGAATCAATTGAAATTTCACTTGGCTCAGGTGATAACATGGATTTGGATAAAACTGCTGGAACCACTTGATTTTCATATTGAAAGTATTTATTATGTGGATCGGGTGAAGCTGGCTTTGGGCTTATTTGTTTTTTCGGTGGAGTTGAAGGTGATCGAGACGCAGGTGAAGGAGTACGAGTATGACGGGGTTGAGGAAGAAGATGAGTTCGAAGTGGTGGAGCAGATGATACTGGGGAAATAGCTAAAATGGAAATATTGAGCGAATAAAAAGTAAAATGTCGATGGCACTCACGAATGCGTTCAAAAAGTTGTCGATTCTCACTACTTTCATTTTCTCCGCCACCAGCTTCTTGAAGATCAAGATTTGAAGGACGCTGCTTCTTTTTGCGAGATTGAGATCGAGTTGACACAGTGCTTTTGCTTGTTGAAGGTCTTGGGTCATTCTAAAAAGGGGTGTTTGATTTCTAATAGCAATGTAGGAAAATTGAGAGAAAAGTTTTAAAATAAATCGTGCAATTTTCAGATAATATAATATTCAAGATTTTTTAGTCTTATTTTACTACAAAAAAAGAATTAAATTAAAGGATTACCCTTACCGGAATTTCTTCCAATAATTTAGGATCCACTCGACTCAAATAATTTCCTCTTAAAGCTTTCATTTCATCAGTTAATTCTTGAGCATAATCGAAATCTTCATCAACGATTGCTTGCTTTTTTGTTTTACTCAATTCATCCATGTCTTTTAACGCCATTTGCAATTGCACTGTCGCAAATTGGGCTTTTTTAGCTTGCTTATAATTTTCTTCTCCAACAGCTTTTTGTTTTTGTTTTTCAACAGTTTTTAGCATTTTTTGAAGTTCACCAACAAAATCACCATTTTTTGGGCCACCTTCGGATGATCTAAAATTTTCTTTTAATTTACTATAATTTTATGACATCGAAATTAACCTTGAATTTGCTAAATCGCTACTTATGGAACTAACGGATGACATCCCTCCAAATGAACCTCTTCGCTTTTTAATTGCTTGCATTCCAAGTCGATCTAGCTCAGCTTCAACGTCATCAACGTTATGATGATTACTTTCTGATTTGCTATCATCATCATCTTCAGTAATAACTTTTCCAAAAACTGCCAAATTTACGAGTCCAATTTGATTTCGGGGATTTATCGCATGATTATGATAATTTTCATGAAGCTCAAGTTTCACGTATCTTGCTTCAGATTCAACGAAAATGGTTTTGAGTTCGTGCTTGCCTGCATCAGATTTGCGTTCTTTAAATGCTACTTCTCTAAAATTGGATTTCTTTGAATCAGAAATATTTCCATTTAATGAACCTTACCCCAATTTATTGAAATGTGAAGTTGATTTTTCTGATACGAAAACTTCCATTTTACTTGCTAAAATTAAATTGAACTTTGATCTTTTCATAAATTTGGAAAAAAGCTTACGAATAAAATGTCGATGGCATAAAACTTGAATTTTATCCACAAAACATTTACCTTCGAGTTTAACAATTATTGTTTGGGGATACATGCAATTTCTAAAAGCGTCAACAGGCTCCAATATGCTATTTTATCTAAAAAAAAATCTTACGGTATTGAAACCCATTCTTCGTCAAAAAGCAATCCAGATGTTTCATTAAGCCTTGATTGATCACTCAAAGAAACCACTTTAAATTGAAGTTGCTGCGATGACATCTTTTAAAAAAATAGTTTTCAAAATAAATAACACATTAATTTATCCAAACTGGATGTCGGCCAACGAAGAAGAAAAAAGAGAAAGATATTTATTTTTGTTTCAAATTATGGAACTTTTTTTTAGCGACGAATATCACCACAGTAACCGTTGCCCTGAAACACCAACTTCGATAGACTTTTGTTTGCTTCGGTTTGCTTTCATTTTCTTGCTTCAAAAAAAACAAAAGAAAAAAAAACACCAAAAACAGCTACGTTGTAAAAATAAACAAATTTTTAGAAATAAAAAAAGTTCCAAAAAAAAATAGTTTAAAGATTATGAAAATAAATTATTATGGAAAAAATGCGTAGGCAAACATTGTTCTTTGCAATTCCCAAAAAAATTGTTTCCTGTTCAAGTTTTTGTAGCTTTTTGCATAATAATAATAGATTGAATAGTTGTATGAAAAATCCAATAGGTGAATAGTGCTTTTGTCTATCATTATCATAATCATAATTCTTTATGAATGAAAGTTTTTCAATTCATGAATGGAAAAAAGAACTAAACTGTAAAATTTTGTTCAATGAAAAAATTAAAAAAGAGTTAAAAGCCACTAGTTCTTTGCTGCTTCGGCGTTTTTATTTTATAATTTTCATAATCGTGGATTAACAGGTTAAAAAAGAAGTAGTATAAAAGCGTTTGAAATTTTAAGTAAAAAAGCAACAAATATTCTTTCTTTCATTTTTAAGAAAGTGCAACAAACAAACAAAAATAAAACATGAATCTTATTTTATCGTTGTTCATATTAGCAGCAGAAATTATCCAAAATACCATTGTTGAAGCTGTTGTTTGTAATACAGCCGATACATTATTGAATGAAACATGGCGGGATCAACTTATTTCAAAACATAATGATCGCCGAGCTCTTCTTGCTGCAGGACAACAAGTTTTAGAAGATGGATCTTACAATATTCCTGCAAAAGAAATTCCACCATTGGTAAACTAAAAATTTTAAAGTTTAGTTTATTGTTAATATAATTTAAAAAATTATTACAGACTTACAATTGCGATTTGGAAGCTTTAGCTCAAACATTCGTAAATCAATGGTGTGCAACAGGAAACATAAGTTTACCTTCGAATGAAAGCTATAACATTGATACTTGGAATAGCACAAATTTAACTAATTGGTTTTATATTGATTGTGCACCTAAAACTTGGTGGTCACCAATTAGCTGGGCTTCTTATAATTATCTATCTAATTCAACGATTTATCAAAATAATGGTGATTCTTTTGCTCGAATGGCTTGGGCTAAAACAAAGGAATTTGGCTGTGGTTATAATCAATGCAACGGACAAACGCAAGCCATTTGTATTTATCGCAATGATTCTGTGGTTCCAAATGAACCTATTTATGAACCTCTTACTCCTCAAACTACATTACAACCCGCTGAATCAACCTTGCAACCCGCTGAATCTACTTTACAACCTGCTCAAACAACTTTACAACCAAATCAAACTTTACCTCCAACTCAACCAACATCAGCTCAATGTCCTATTGTAACTACTAATGGATGGGATACAACCATCTCTGAATCCACACCGTTCACCACTATTGTTACTCGAAAATCAACTACTCAATATTCAACTGAACCTACTGCATTCCCTACTTCAACTTATGCTACAGTAACCCCAACAACAGAAGAAGAATATCCAACAACCCCAAGAGGTGGTTGTCCAGGATCTTCAAGAACTACTCGAATGGAATTTGAAACAACCGTAGCTGGTGGTGGCGCTTCCACCATTGGAGGAGCTGTAACAACTCCATCACCAACTCTTCAATGTGATATAACTACAACAAATTCTCCATTGACTCCAGTATTGAGACAAATCTTTGTTGATAAACATAATAATTATCGTTCAACTCTTGCAAATGGAAATGCAGAATTACCCGATGGAACCTTTGCTTCTCCTTCATCAAATATGTATAAAATGGAATATTCCTGTGATTTAGAAAAGGTTGCACAAGAATGGGCTGATAGATGTGTTTGGGAACATTCACCACCCGAACATCGAAATGGTGGAGAAAATCTTTATCAATTGACTTCAGGTGCAAGTGGGGCAGGACAATATTTGGAATATGCAGTTACAAATTCCAATGATTTATGGTGGGGTGAACTCAAGCAATATGGTGGCATCACTCGCACCAATGTTACTCTTACTCAGGCAGTTTTTAATTCGGGTATTGGACATTGGTCTCAAATGGCATGGAGCAGCACTCAAACCATTGGATGTGGTTTTCGTGAATGTCCTAAACCCGATGGATCCATAATGCATTTTGTTGTATGTAATTATCGTCCAACTGGAAATATCCTTAATCGTGATATTTATGAAATTGGACATCCATGTGCTCGAAATACAGATTGCACCGCTATTGTTAGTTCATTCTGTGAAGTTTCCACTGGGCTTTGCTATAACTAAATTCCTTTAATAATAACAAGAAATTTATTTTGTTTGATATTTTCATTGTTGCACTTTCCGATGTGAATTTAATAAAAATGAAGGCATGTTATAAGTCAATATCTGTAAGAATCGAGCAAAAACGCAAAATTACGGACATGTGCAAAATTTGTTTACACAGAAGATCGCCCAAAAAGTTTTATAAGCAGAATAAAATTCTCCATAAAATTTTAGATTTTTTGAGATAAAAAAATAAATCTCCGTAATTGTGCATCAAAAATGTTTTCCTTCAGAGAAAATAAAAAAAAAAATAAAAAAAATTTTTGTAACGTATTATGCAAATTTTCACTGAAGGAAAACATTTTTGATGCACAATTACGGAGATTTATTTTTTTAGCTCAAAATACTTAAAATTTTATGGAGAATTTTATTCTGCTTATAAAACTTTTTGGGCGATCTTGTTTGAATTTCACATGTCCGCCGGTTTCTCGATTCTTACAGATATTGAGTTTTATTAAGTGTATTTGTTTGAAGCCAGTAACAAAATTAGTAACCATTATCCGTTCCCAAATAAGTTTGGTCTTTGTACGGTCGCTTTTCTTTCCCAAAATTTACTATTCATTCATTTCGATGCAGTTTTATCATTCGTTTGAGCTTTTCAGCCATTTATGCAAATTATTGTAAATTTGTTGAAAATGTATATAAAAGCCATGTCTTGCTTTTCAAACATCTCATTTTCTCATTTTGCATTCTACTGCTGCTTGACGAACATCAACTTTAATTCTGCTGCTTTCTGAAGACGACTGAATTGATTGAACAATATGAGCACCAATAAAAAGAAGGAAGAGCATAAGAAGAAAGAAGAACCAAAGAAAAAAGAAGAGCAAAAGAAGAAGGATGAACCCGCAGTAAAGAAAACTTCAACGCCACCACCAAAGAAAGATGGAAAGGGTAAAAAGGTAAGCTTGGTTTTTTTTATTTTCGATTGTTTGCGAACGAAGAAAAAATGATGTTTTGAATGATTTATTGTTTTTACTAAAAAAAATTTGTAGGATGAACCAATTGACGCTGGAACAGCAACCGCTTATCAAGCTGTAATTGATGATAATTGTCAAACTGCAATGAAACCTGTAAAAGATGAACCTTTAGATGCTGGATGCTTTACGTGAGTTTTACTTATGCATTAATGGATTACATGAAAGCCTTTTTTCAGAGCTTATAAACCTGTTAGCGTTGGTGCTGCTATGTATGTTTGATTTACATTTCTTTTATTCTTTCTTTTACATCAGCTACTTTCAGTGATGATAATTGTCAAACAGCTATGAAGCCTGTCAAAGAAGAACCTATTGATGCTGGATGCTTTACGTAAAGTCATTACATTCTTTTCCAACTCTCACTTTCTTTTTTTAGAGCTTACAAACCCGTCAGTGTTGGAAACCTTGATGACAATACTCAAACAGCTATGAAACCTGTCTCTGGTGCTACTTCTACTATGACTGCCGCTCCTGTGTCCTTCAATCCTTCTTCAACAATGACCGCTGCTCCTGGAACATTCAATCCTTCTTCAACGATGACTGCTGCTCCCGGTGGTGGTGCCGCTTCAACTATGACAGCTGCTACTGGAATTTCTAAAATTGGTGCTCCTTCTGCTATGACGGCTGTTCCATCTGGAAATACTGCTAATCTTGATCTCGCCGACTTTGCTGCTCTTCCACCTAAAAAATGAATATCTTTTTTCATTCATTTGTATGTAACTTTGATGTAATTTTGTGAACAAATAAATAAATTTCGAATGAATTTTTTGTGTTTTTATCAATATTTGGATTTTAAAATATTCGATTTGAAGAAAAACAAGTGGGCACAGTTGCTTTTTTTAAAACACTTGGAAACCAAAATAAGTTTGAAAAGTTGTTGGGATAAAAACAGCGGATGTTTGGATAGCATTTTTTAGAAAAAGCTAAATCTTAAATTAAAAAAGTTAGACTTCCAATTCAAGCATTTTTTATTACCATCCGATGATGACGTTGAGTTGAGCTATTTCAAATATCCTAAAAAAAATTGTTCGCTATGAGAGTTAAGCAAAAAGCAAAAGTTTGTTTTGAATCAAACAAGCATTTTTTTCTTCCATCTTTTTTTCCATTTTTGCTGTTTGCTGCTTTCTTCGTTTTCTTTCTTCAAGATTTCAAAGATTTTTTACTTTTCAACAAAATGATGACAGCTAATTATGCTCATCGACCTTACAAGAAATATAAGCTCGTGTTTCTTGGTGAACAATCTGGTAAGTTATATTCTTTTTGTTAACCTTCATCTCACTAATTTTTGGTTATTTTAGTTGGTAAAACATCTTTAATTACTCGATTCATGTATGATACTTTTGATCAAACTTATTCTGCAACAATTGGAATCGATTTCTTATCCAAAACTATGTTTCTTGAAGATCGAACTGTAATTTTTTCCATTTTCTATGCGACTAATAACTTCATGTTTCTTTACAGATACGATTGCAATTATGGGATACTGCTGGTCAAGAACGTTTTCGTTCATTAATTCCATCATATATTCGTGATTCATGTGTTGCTGTCGTTGTTTACGATATTGCAAGTGAGTTTCATACATTTAATTCTCTTTCTTGTTTTTATTGCTTGCCTTAAACTTTTTATCATTCATTTTTAGACCGAAAATCTTTTGAACAAACAACAAAATGGATTGAAGATGTTCGAGCTGAACGTGGCCAAGATGTTATTATTATGCTCGTTGGAAATAAGAGCGATCTCGGAAATGTTACACGTGAAGTTTCAACAGAAGATGGATCAAACAAAGCTAAAGCGCTCAGTGTTATGTTCATGGAACTTTCAGCCAAATCTGGAGCAAATGTTAAACTCTTATTTCATCGACTCGCTTCTGCTTTGCCTCGTATGGATGTTTTTGATAAAGCACATGAAGCAATAACCATCCAAGAAATTCGTCCTCTAGATGATGAAGAAGTTACTCATTATTGTAAGATGCCATGTTGCTAAAAAGTCGTACTGTATTAACTTCAACTTTTACTTTGTATGTAATATTTAATTTCTTGTTATTTATCTTAACTTAAGAGTTCTGTAACTTTTTTGATTTGTATTTTTTTGACATGTTTTGGTTAAATAAATAACGATGATATGTGCATGTGACAAAGCATTTTTTGGTGGAAGTGAAAAAATATTTATTTTTGGTTGCTTCCTAATCGGCCTGTTAGGATTCGTTTTTAAAAACTTCATTGATAATGGATGTAAAAATGCATAATCTATTAGAAAAATAAAGCACTTTTCAACTGGAATTTTTTTTCTAATTCAAAACGTTTTAAATTAAATTTCTTGCCACAAGGCTTGATACATGTGTTCATTTAAAACTTTAAAAAATGATAATAAATAATAGCTGTTAAAGAAAAAATCCTTAAAAATCAAATCCAGACTAAATATGATATGCTGAATCTGAAAAACACCACCGCAGTTTAGCTTAACCTTCAACAAAAATAGTTATGATCACCTCGAAGTGATCGAATTCATCGTTTCCTTTAATATAAAATGAATCACTGATCAGGTTGTTCACGTGGAGCGAATACAAAATTCTGTTGGGAATAAATTTATTATATTTAATAAAAAATAGTAGGGTCAAAAAAACGATATGTCCAATTCAAACCCTAATTCATAACAAGATTCAGCATTGACATAAACTATGCTTGCTTGATGGATGTGTTCATTAATAAAAAAGTGGATCACAGTTGAGGTGCTTCCCGTGCATGCGATTTAAAAACCCGTTGGGATTATTTTTAATATATTTAAATAAAAATATTTGGATCAAAAAAACTTACTTGAAATCTTCCATCAAAGCAGTTCATATGTTTTCCGTTATAATCGATGGAATCTTTTCCTTTTTTAGCTGTTTGTTTTTCACTGATCATCTGCAGTTGCAATGGTTAGTGCTAAAAAAGGAATAACAATTATCTTTTGGATATTTGAGGTCATTCATCAGGTTTTCATTCATCATTTCAACTATGTATGTAAGGCTTTGCTCTAAATTTTGGCGCTAAAAATTAATTATCTCTGCCATTTTTTATTGATTAAAAGCTTTGAAAACTATCATTAATAATTTGTTTGCTTTTCTATTTTTTCAAGAAATTTTTTTTGTCCACATTAAAAAATCTTTACAAAGTTGAAAAGGTGAAGAACTATTTTTAAGTTATTTTTTTTGTTGCTAAAAATGTCCACATTCGATAATGCAA
Source organism: Panagrolaimus kolymaensis (assembly GCA_028622995.1). Taxonomy (NCBI): domain Eukaryota; kingdom Metazoa; phylum Nematoda; class Chromadorea; order Rhabditida; family Panagrolaimidae; genus Panagrolaimus; species Panagrolaimus kolymaensis. The sequence continues at coordinate 1,505,268 of JAJQJQ010000023.1, forward strand.
TTTTACAAAACTTTGCATTTAAAAAACCAATAATGGATTATATTATGGATACTGTAAAAAGTAAAATTCTTAAAAATTTACACAAAACTTGCAAATATTATTATTTAAAAAAAGAATATACTATTTTGGATGAGCTTTATGTATGTCATTATGATGATCCAAATAACGAGGAACTCAAAAAACGGAAAAATACATGTGTTCAATACAAACTCAAAATTTTTTCCAATGATGATTTAAACTTGCTCAAGAATAATTTAATCATTCTTAAAAAACTTTATTTATGGGGAAGTGTACTACCATCTAAAATAATTTCAAAAATTGTGGAATGCGATATTTATTTTTTGCTAAGCACATGTGAAAAATTAACCATGGAAGATTTAATATTTTTAACTAAGACAGGAAATGTTACTATGTTAGTTTTATATCACAAAATTTATTATTCTGTTAAATTTACTGCTGTTCCTCCAGAAGATTTATTCTCTCTTGTTCCTAAAGCTACAACTTTTTGGTAATGTCATTTATTTAAATATAAGAATAAGTGTTTTTAATAAAATGATGATCAAGCAACACCTTTTTTTTAAATTTATTATTTACAAGATAATGATTTTTCAGCTTAAGTCATTATGCATTTACCGAAGATACGATGAAAAAACTTTTAAAATCTAAGCACATGCCAAAATTAAATCGATTATTTTTTCAAAATGTTGTAGATGAAGTTAATGTTGATCTTCTTTGTCAATTTTTAGAGGTAACTTTTTGTTCAAAAATAATAGTCATAGTTTTTTTTAGGAAAACCTTGAGAATAGAGCTCAGGTCATGAATCATGATATTCTTTCAAGATCGAAATGTACAAGCGGCATTTAGAACTAATGTGTATGAAAAAATTAATGCTTGGCAGCCAAAAGAAAGAAGACCTCGTACTTTTCCAACTCCGTTTCCTTTTAAAGAAGAACAACAAAATTATCCATAACAACTCTAACACTAAATTTTTGTTTAATGAATGGCATTTTTTCCAATAAAATTATATAAATTCCTATTTTTAAACTCGCAATGTTTTGATGGTAATTACAAAGATAAACATCACGTAAATGCCAATAACTACTATCTGCATAATTTCATTTGCAAAAATTCAATGTCAATTTTTTTTCGGAGAGATTAGGAGATTGCTGTCGTATCAAAAACATTGCACCAAAACAATAAACAATATCATTTTGCATTCATTTACAACAAATATTCAAATCATGTCATCGCTCACGCTCTCAATATTTTTTATTATTTTTTCTTCCACGTTTGCTCAAGAATATTCGCCGTTTAATATGTTAGGTGGTATCCAAGAAAATAATAACAATAATCCTGGAGAAAAATTTGCCCAAGCTATGTTTAGTCTTTGGGATATAATCAATGTAAGGTTAGAGATCACATTTTTTGGTAATAAAAAATGCTTATTAACGAATCATAGTGGATTAATATAAAATTAACGTGTATCAAATTATAGTATCGTCAATGCACGCACAAAGAAACCTTTGATTGTTTTTCAAAAGCTTATCAAAATACTTCATGCATAACAGAAGCCAAAAAATCTAATCATACAATAAATTCAAATATGAAGTTTGAATATTCTCGAACATTTCGCAATGCTTTTGATAATTGTGTTTATGAAACCATTAAACCTTTTACAACTCCAGATGGATCACAAAGTATTTCTATTCCTTTGTCAAGTGCCATTGAAGGAAAAATTAAACCATATTCTAATCATTTTAATTTTCATACAAGCTGTCTTAAACAAAAAGTTCTTGGTTGTATTCGAGTATCAAAATGTATGATTAAATCTTTATCGACTGCGATCCTTGATACTTTTCATAAATGTCATTGGAAAGCTATGAATAAAGTGATGCCACATTTAGCTCCAACAACAACAACAACTGAATTACCAGAAATCATGAAATCAGCAAATATTCAAAATTCACCAATGTTTGATATGAAAACAATGATGAGAGCTATGTTGGCTAGTGCAATCAATCAAAATCCAACAGTTTTATCTGCTGGCAATGAAGGAATGGAAGTTGAAGCCAAACACAACTATGGCGATGACTAACTTCAAGTTTGACCAACTGCGATTTTGGGTTTTTCTGGATAAATTAACAGTATCAAAATTTATAAATTTATCTATTTTATAATATTTACGAATTTTACCAAACAATAAAATCCTATTTTTTTCATTTATTTTCAATAATATCTTGATACCGTAATCGCGGAAACTTGAATGGTTCGAAATGTTGCAGCTTCGTTTCTTAAAATCTTTTTTCTAAACAACCGAATAATAAAATTTCGATATGGTGAAACAAAATAAAGAGTTGCGATAAACTCCACTAAACAATGCGATGTGAAAATGCACATTAAAACACACATAAATGAAGCACTTCCGCTGATATCATAACCGATAAAAATAAAAAAGAAGATGTAAGGTGAGAATAAGAAAAAACACGTTATAAATATTTGAATTATTGAACTAATCAAAAGTGAACTCTGAAGCTTATTTGAAACCATGGTTGTTTGAGTTTTGGACATTTGAAACATGAAAAATGCAATAACCAAAAATGAACACAAAGTTAGCACAAGTAAAAATATCAAAACAGGAAGATCGACATAATCATGATACGTATGAGGAATAAAAAGAAAAGTAGGTTCATTAAAATAAATTTCTAAAATAGGATCATAATCTTTTGCCCATTGATGAAGAGTTTCAGTATCGGTTAATAAAATGGGATAAAAAATTATTCCAATTGCAGTGTATGCAATTAATGGTAAACCAATGGCTGCAATTAAAGCTTTTTTCACTCAAAAAAAAACGGATAAAAAATAACCGTAAAACGGCTATTTTTTTGCACTATTAGAGACCAGCTTTCCCGCTGGATCGAATATTCAACGTCTATTTATTTTTGGTCATTTTACGGATATAAAATAGTCGTTTTACTTAAAATTAATTATCGTTTTGCGTCTAAAAAAAGGTCGTTAAATGATGTTTATCAGGGGCATGGTACAAAAAATTTTTTGGTTTTCGACAAAGATTTAAAATATAGTTTGGTTAAAGATAATATGATAAAATCAGATAAACTGACTTTTGTCCAAAAATTAGATACTATGGTAAACCAAAGCATTTATAGGTGGAATGCATAGGCAAACCTTTCCTTTATGCTAATGTAGGTCAGAGCTATTGCTACTGAACCTATATTAACTATTTCTAGTTCAATAATCTTCAGATGGAGTTACGCACGGCTATGCCGCCACCTTCAGAAAATGAATCAGAAATTAACCGAAACTTCAGCCAAAGGTTGTGCCTTTAAGTGATAATGTATATAAACAAGGGCTACGTTTGGGTTTCTGAAGAAAATGTGAGCTAGAGAATAAAAGATAGTATTTAGTCGTTAAACGATCACATTAATAGTCGTAAAACGGTAGTTTTTACGATATGATGTTATTAAAACGTTGTTAATTTATGTAAACGTTTTAAAACGATAAAATAATAGCCGTAAAATTAACGATAATAAATCGCCGTATAATTAACATCCATATTTTTGACTTAACGTTTTGAAAACGTCTAAAAAAAACGCCGTAAAATAGCAACATTATGGCCGTTTATTAGCCAAATTAAAAGTGTCGTTTAACGGCTATAGGTTTTTTTTTTGAGTGTTCAATGTAAACCATTTTGTTAAAAAGGATGGAAATACAAGAAGATATCGAGAAGCTAAAGTTGCGCTTAATCCTAAAAAGCAAAAATTGAAAGTAAATAATTTAAAATTGACTTTCATTTTAATAAAGCCATTACCTAAAATGCAATTTGAAGAAAATGTCAAACAAATAATAGCAGAGATTCCGCAACTTTTGAAACTACCATAATCCTTAAAAACTCCAACTTGATAACCTCCAGCAGCTGGTGAGAGAAATAATGGCTTTACAAGCCCAAGCAAAGATTGCAAAGCCAAACACCAAAATGAATGATTTAAAATGAGCCATTTAAAATCCCCAAGATTTCGAGATTGTGTTAAAATTACGTGAAACAGCAATGGTGCTATCGTCCAACACGTCAGCAATGTAAAATAGGAATAATAAACATAAAATTCAACTAAAAATTGTGATGGTGGAGATATTTTTGAACCATATTCAACGGTTTTCATTTAAAAAAACTTATTTATTGGAACAAGAGTTTAAAAGTAAAAGCAATGAAAAAAAATTAGATTATAATATAATTTTAACAGGTGAAAAAAAATTTATTAAGGGAGCGGTTTCCATAAAACACATAAATATTCTTTCTTAGAAGAAAACACCTGCAAAAAAAGAGAGATGATTGTTTAGAGCAAATAAAATTACTAATAGGTACTTGAAATGATGCAAAGCCACAATATGCATATTGGAAAAATGCTTAGTGTTCAGAGATGTAAAGGATGAAAAAATTAATAGTAATCAAGAAGAATTCAGTGCTTTTTCAATACTTCTTCCATTAAATGCAATTTAATTGGCAGCGGCGCTATTTAATTTAATGAAAAATCTATTTTTAAGAACACCAATATGCTTGACAATAGCTTCAGTGAGTTCAGCAATGACGGCTTCATTATCAGAAAATCCATTAAGAGTTAAAAATTCTACCAAAGCTGTTGGTTCTGTCGTACCAGCGAAAGTCATAATGGCATCTGCGTTGAGGAGGACGCTGATAAACTAAAATATCAGGGATTTAAAAAGTTAACATAACAAATGCCTTACTTCTTCGGGCTTTCCAGAAAGCTTCGTTGCAACTTTGCTTAATGCTATTACTGCTTCACCATTGGCAAAATTAGCCTTACTAAGATTGGTATGAATTATTAAAGCTGGCATCGTAGAAGAAAAATTACCAAAACAAAAATTGAAAGAAGTGTAAAACAAAGTTTTTATTTTTTGAGGATGCTCGCTTTTAAAGACTCTTGAAACATAAACTACAAAATATAGTGATGATTTATTTTAAATTTAAACTAAACAATTTGTAGTATGGTAAAACCAATAAATGCACACATTTGTTAACAAACGCAAACACACGCAATAAAAAAGTTTACAATTTATTCAAAAACATAACACGCATTTAAAATTTCTAATATATAGGTTACCATTTATACGGGACATCATTAACCAAAAGTATTTCCATTGAACGAAATTTCTTTTAAAAATAAAAGAAAGCTAAAGGAATGTGGTTGAGCTTCAAAGAATGGTATTGAAAATATGTCTATCTGTGGTATGTTACATCTTATTTTTGCCTCATGATGTTGGGTGTCATTGAATTGGAAATTGGATGGCGCGTATGAAATGAGCGACCTCATCTTCCGGAGGCGCATCTTTGGTCCAGGACGAGGGCAGATAAAAATTAAATAAAAAAATAATTTCGAATAATAATAATTAACTCTTTCATTGTTCTTTTGTCATTTTGTTAGTATCTAAAAAACAACAAAGGAAAAAAATTTAAATTTTAAAAAAAATGTGCATAAAATTGAATGAATAAACGTGAAAAGAAGCTAGCTTGTGTTTTCATTGCATGGAATTGTTGGTGGAGTGATGACGCTTAAATTCAAAGATGATGCTCTTCATAGTGGTTTGGATACTCTGGATATTATTGAAAAGGATAAGCGTTTTAAACTATGTAAAAAAAAATGGTGGAAATGCAAAGAAGATGAATTCGATAGTTCGATGGCAAATGTGTAAGTTTTTTTTATTATTAATTAATGTTGAAAAAATATCCAAATAAATCCGATTTTTATTTTACTTAAATATTGAAATATTCAGTAACTGTTTTGAATAATACAGATCTTTGCATCTAATTGCATCGACAACTATATACGCATTTTAGTTATAAGAATTTTTTTATAAATAGTTTTTAGGAAAGATATCATGGAGAATATTTGTGTAAAATTTATGAAAAATAATGCTCAAATAAAGAAATATGTGGGTCGTGGTGGCTTTGGTGAAGTAAGAAGGATGTATTTTAAAGGATGTGATACTGAATTCGTGGAAAAAGTTTCTAAAATTATAAAAAGGGGATTGCCAGCAGTAGCTGAAGCTGATGCTTTTACGGCATGTCATGATTATGAATATATTCCGAAGATGTTATACTGTGGCTACAATGCAGATGGAAAATGGTGTACAGTAATGGAATTTATCAAAGGTGGCACTCTTGAATATCATGTTGAAAATTCAAAAATTCCAGATGAAGGGAAAAAAACTATCGCATATCAAGTTGCTCTTGCTTTGGAACATTTACATAAAAAAGGCTTAACACATGGGTGAGTTTTTTAAAAACTGATGTAAATTATTTTAGTTTATTTTTAGTGATCTCAAACCTAATAATATTGCTTTAACGCTAACCGGCGATGTTCGACTTTTGGATTTCGGCAATTCTCGGTTTATTACTTTATATGAACATTTTCCACCTTCAGTTATTCCTTATACAGCTCCAGAATTGGTCCTCGAACATGAAAAACCTGATGGATTAGCTGCTGATCGATGGACTTATGGAATTCTTCTTGCTTATTTGATCCAAGGAAAGGAACCATTTAAATATATGAAAAGTAAAAAAATTTGTAAAGCTGGTGGTTATGGAGTACCAAATCTTGATGGAATTCATGATGAAGCAGCTAAAGAACTTATTAATGGTCTTTTACAACATGATCCAAATGATCGCCTCAAGAATATTTCAAAACATCGTTATTTTGAAAATGTCGAAAATGATCCACCATTCAAACCTATTAATATTCTAAAGGCTGATGACACTTCTGGAAATAATGGGTCAAACTTTTTAAGCAATAATCGTGTAATCAAGAAACTACGAAAAATTGTGGATAGAAAATGTTATTCTAATGATTTTGTTAAGGTGCACCCAGATCTTCAACGAATGGGTCTTCGAATACCTTGTAAAGCTTATTTAAGCACCTTTAAGAAACATTCCGATGTTGGTGAAGACGCCTAATGGTAATATGATTTACAGTTTTTTCACAAAGTACGTTTTTTTTCTTGTTAAAGATAATTTTCGGGTATGTAATACAAAGAAGATTGTTTTGTTTTAGTTTTTTTTATCTCATCGAATACTCCTTGAAAATGATGGATCTGTACGACGAATTTGTGGCGAGCTGCATGAATAATATGAAATGGCTGGAAAACTTTACTTTTTTATGTTATATTTTTATCTTTGAATATACTAATAAAATATTTCAATTTTGATACATACGCAAATCTTTAATTTTTATACATATCTTCCATTCTTGTTATTTCTTATTCGTCTCTTTTAATTCGGCTTAATTTCTGCTTCTTCGGACGTTTCAGAAAATAATGGATAAAGCGAGATCCATGGTTGCGCATGGTTTAACTTACATACACTAAAAAAAATGTACACATACAACCATTATGGAAAAAAAAAATTGTTGAATTAATGAAGAAAAAACGCATTTTTCTTTAAACAATTTATTCAAAAACATAACACGCATTTAAAATTTGATATATACAGGTTACCATTTATACGGGACATCATTAGCCAAAAGTATTTCCATTGAACGAAATTTCTTTAGCATTGAGGTTTGTGAACTTGATGTAAAACCTAAAGTTTAAATATCTTATTTATTGCAAAATAAGAAAATACTAGCCGATCCTTGGAAATTTTAATATGCTCACAAATGGCATCAGTAAGTTCTTTAGCAATTAAAGAAACATTAGAGAAACCACCAATTGATGAAAATTCAGCATGAGCACAAGGTTCTGTTGACCCACCGAAGCTCATAATTGCATCAGCGTTAATTATAACATTAACATACTAAAACAATAAGAAGCAACTTATGAAAAAAGGCTTTAAAAATATACCGATTCAGGTTTGCCAGATAATTTTGCAGCAATCTTACTCAAAGCCAAGACGGTGTTATCTTTTGAGAAGACTGTTTTGGTAACATTTGTAGTGATGGAAAGAATAGGCATTCTTTGCTATCAAAATAAAGCGATATATGTGTAAAAATTATTTGAAAAATAACTTTGTTCTGAGAATGTTTCAGAAATGTTGATCGAATTTTGTTTACTTTTTTTTCCAAACAAATTGTTTGGATCTTTTTCGCTTTGGGAATACATCTCACATAATTTTTCCCCGTATTGTTTGTTACCAAATTGATGGAAGATAGAGGAGTATCATCAGTAGCAGTATCTCAGACTTTGAAAGTTCAACAAAATCAACAACAAAAAGTTTAACGAATAAAGGCGGAACCAAATATTTAATTCATTGTGAGGGTGGTGGGTTTTATTAATTGATTACTACGTTTGTCATATGAAAGAAAAAATAAAATAATGTTTTAAAGATAGTTGTTTTTCAAAAAAAAGAGATAAAAATGAAAACGGGTATGAGACGTTTTTCAAATTTATCTGTCGTGGTTTACAAGCGATCTTTGCTCTTGGCTTCAAAAGTATGCAATTCAAGGTTAGTTTAGTTTTTTTTATAGCTAAACAACATTTGAGATTCAAGAAATAATTTTTTTTAAAAGCGATGATTTTTTATTACTCCAAAGGCATGGTTTTGAAGTTTACCTTTTCTGAATTAATTTTAACTTTTTGTAAACTTTTAGTTTGAAACGTTCAGTTTGTAATTATAAAAATTTTATTCCCATTATTTTCAATTATTTTGTGATTTCATCTTTTTGATTATTTCAATAGTTTCTGATCAAAATTATTAGATTTTTAAATAAAGGTTACTGTAGTTGTAAAATTTTAAATCAATCTGCCAAAATATTTTCTTGCTTCCCTTATTAATTAAAAAGTTAATTAAATAATTTTTAACTTTGTATTTGATTTAAAAACAATCAATATAACCGAAACCAAATTTATTCTTTCTTCTTTTTCCACCAAATAAGGTTATCAGTCAAAAAAAACTACACTGAGCGTAGTCTCTTTGCAACTAATACATACTTAACGTAGTCTAGTAATAATCGAACTTCTTTAATTTATTTTCTTTTTGTCATTTTTGTATTTTTTTCACCTTTTCAGCAACTTGTGCCGACCACATTTAGTTGCAACTTCCTCTGTTCCATTAATTCAGCAAAGAAACCATTCAAGAATAATTGCATCGGATAAAATTAGCGGAAATAAATCAAACATGGGTGAAATTGATGGAGCTAATGTTATTGCTCAAGCTTTGAAGGATCAAGGGGTGGAATACATGTTTGGAGTTGTTGGAATTCCAATCATTGAGATTGGAATGGCTGCACAAGTTCATGGAATTAAATACATTGGATGCAGAAATGAACAAGCTGCTGCTTACGCAGCTCAAGCTATGGGTTATTTAACTGGAAAGTAAGTTTTAAACCTAACAAAGACGATGTCTTAATTTTTTGTGAGTGAAAAAATGCCGCATCGACCCATTTGGCGGCTATCAATAACATAAAAATTTATTTTTTAGACCCGTTGTATGCCTTTGTGTTTCTGGTCCAGGAGTTTTACATACAATTGGAGGACTTGCAAATGCAAAAGTTAATGGATGGTTTGTTTCCTTATTCCAATTTCACATTCTTCACCATCAACTTTTAGGCCAATGATTCTCATTGGTGGATCGAGTGATTTGGATCAAGATAATCGAGGAGCATTTCAAGAATATCCACAAATGGATGCCATTCGCCCTCATTGCAAACACGCATCTCGCCCAACAACTATTGATGCCATTCCACAACATATTGAAAAAGCGGTTCGAACTGCACTTTATGGCCGCCCAGGTGCTACTTACATTGAAATTCCTGGAAATCTTGTTACTTCCACGGTTGATGAATCAACAATTCCATCGGTGCCTAAAGTACCTCTATCGCGTCCAGTTTCAATTCCACCAGAATCATTGGTTAGAAGTGCAGCGGAAATGATTAAAGAATCTCAACGTCCTCTTGTCATTTTTGGAAAAGGAGCAATGTGGAGTGAACGAGGCCCAATTCAACTTCAACAATTTGTAACCGCCACAGGGATTCCATTCCTTGCAACTCCTGGTGGAAAAGGAGCAATCCCCGATAATCATCCATTAAGCATTGGACCTGCAAGATCCACAGCTTTAAAAGAATCAGATTTAATTATTTTAGCTGGATGTCGATTGAATTGGATGTTACATTTTGGACAATCTCCAAGATTTTCTGAAAAAGTAAAAATTATTCAAATTGATGTTTCTCCAGAAGAATTTCATCAAAATATTGAAACCACTCTTCCACTTTTGGGTGATGTTGGAGAAACAGCTGAAGTTCTTCGTCGAGCTTTGAAAGGGTGGAAGCATGATTCAAATTCACAATGGATGAAAACTTTAACACAAAAAGCTCACAAAAATAAAGAAACAGTCGAAAAAATGGTTAACGATGAAAGTCTTCCATTAAATTATTATGCTGCATACAAAGCAGTACGTTTTTTAGTTCATAAATTCTCTTTATTTTTGATTTTTTTGCTTGCTTAAAAAATTATTTTCCCTTTTTTCCAGATCCGGGAGTTCGTTAATAACAACGATGTTTTGGTAATAAATGAAGGAGCAAATACGATGGATATTGGTCGAACAATGATGCCATCAATTTTGCCTAAGCGTCGTCTCGATGCTGGAACTTTTGGTACTATGGGCGTTGGACTTGGTTATGCTATGGCTGCAGCACTTTATTGTCGAGATTATTCCCCTAAAACTAAAGTTTTATGCGTTGAAGGTGATTCAGCTTTTGGATTTTCTGGAATGGAATTAGAAACTATTGTTCGGTATAAGCTTCCCGTAGTTATTGTTGTAGTTAATAACGGAGGAATTTATCGTGGCCTTACACCTGAAGATTTTAAAACTGTTGAGGGTGATCCAACTTTACAGTAAGTTTAAAACAGGACGCAAAATAATTTGTATATGAACTTTTTCTAACTTTTTCCCGGATTTTTTAGATATCCTGTTCTTTCATTGACTCCAGAATGTCGATATGATGAAATGTCCAAAGCTTTTGGAGGGCGTGGAGTACTTTGTCGAAGTGTGGAAGAAGTTCGTAAAGCTTTACCTGAAGCTTATGAATTTGCAGAAAAAGAACAACGTCCAACTTTAATTAATTTAATTATTGCAAATGATTCTGAACGTAAAGCTCAAGAACATGATTGGCTTACTCGATCAAAAATGTAATTGAAAAAAATGTTAAATTAAAAACTTTTTATTGGTCAAATTCAAAATTATTCAAAATAAAAAATAAACCATAAATTAAAAAATAAATATTTCTCTTTTTTAACAACCGCTAAATTCATGTTTTTTTTTAGCATTAACAAACGCAACTAGAAAATATAAAAAAAATAGAAAAATGTTTCGAAGATATACAAAAAAATGTTATTAATTAAAAATAATATGTGTATTAAGTTTTTTTGAGGAGTTAGTAACAAAAAAAATTAAGGCAAATGTTTTATGGAACCGTTTAATTTAGTAGGAAGAAGAGGAGAAATATTAGAAGAAGTACCATTAGTACCATTTGTCATCACTATTGTCGAAGTCGTATTTGATGAAGAAGGAGCAACTACAGCTTGAGTAAACCGTCGAATTTTTTGTTGATCATTTGTGTGTTCTAAGAAATTTGCAAATAATTTTAATATTGATACATATGCGGGACTAAAAAAGTGTTGGGGATTAAAACATTGAAACGAATAAGATTTATTCATTTACCAATTTTGCCTTGCCCATTGTAATAATTTTTCTGTACCCGGTGTAACCTTTTTAAGAAATTGTGTAACTCTTTTCTTTTCAGCTTGATTATTTTCTATTATTGCATGTAATGCACTTAAATCTCGATGCATTAATGATAACTAAAAATCAAACATGATTACTGTAAACGTAAAATAACAGTAAGCTTACAAGATAAATCCATTCAAGTGAACTAGATTTAGCCATCCAACCAATCATATATTTAAGTTCAGGTTCACTTGGTTCTGCTGGAGATTTTGTGGATGATCTAAGGCAAAGCTTTTCAAAAATTTTCCAATCAAAACTTGGTCTTGATGATGATCGTCGACGAACTACAACTCCCCCAGGACTTGTTGGAGTTTCATCTAAATAAATATAAATGCTTTTACTTTTTAAATGTGTTTAAAAATATACCTTCAGAAGCTGAAGGAGTTACATCACCCGTAGTTATTTTTTCAATGAGTCTATCAACTACATCCCCAACAACTGGATAAGGCCATTTAAATTGAGAATGAAGTTTCATTAGGACAGTTGAGAAATCTTCAGGTTGACAATTAAATCCGCCTTGTTTATGTTTCATAAATTCAACTAAATCAAAATCAAGATGTGAAGCAAAAGCGCCTAAATCTCTCAAAGCATAATCTTCAATTAAAACTTCTGCATGTTTTCCAAGAATTGAAGAAATATGGTTTGGAATTAATATTCGACCATGGCCATTTGTAACAGCATTTTGAGTGGATAGACTAAAAGCACTAAACGACGACATAAAAGTTGAATCAGCTGTGGGTGGAGGAGATCCCACTGCATGAGTTTGATTTCCACCCACTCCATTTAGATGTAATTGAGGAGGGGAATGTCCTGATGATTGTTGAGAAAGTGAAAGCTTAGGTTTAGGGCCATGAGTTTCCACGGAAATTGAATTAAATACCAAATTATAATCTTCTGATAAGTTATTTGGTAAAACACGTTTATTACTTTTAGTTGCAAGTTTTTGATATAATGGAGTTTCAGGTATTTCATCCAAATCTATCCCATCAATAGAATTTAAAAATCGAACGATATCTCTCGCAATTAACCATCGGCGTTTATTCAAAGCTTCTTCAAGAAGTACTGTAGCATGTTGAACGCTTGCAATCGTAGATTCCATTGATTGTAAAATTATTAAACAACCCGTCGCTGTATCCAATTGATCCTCTTTTAAACACATTTTAAATAATTCTCTTGGATGATGTGAAACCGAAAATAAAAGATTCCAAAATGCGAGTTCAGTTTTTCTTGCACAATGAACAATGGTTTCCAAATATTCAGGGAATTCATGTATAAATGCTACAACTCTTGGAAGGAGTGGATCTGAAACAATTCAAAAAATTAAGGTTGAAGTTATAAAATAAAAAAACAAACCAGGAATTGGTTCTGAACTTGTAGCTTCTTCATCTAAAACATCATGAAGTAATAGCTCAAGGATATGACTAAAATATGGAAGCTGTCGACAAGATGTTGCAATTTCAAGTGCATAAACTCCCAAATTTCTTTTAAGTAATTGTCTCAAAAGTCTATGAATAAAGACTTCACTATTTCGGATAACATTATGTAATAATAAAGGCGTAGTTTTTGCAATCGATGACGACGGAGTGGAATTTGGAATCGATTCAACTCCACCAGCAAGACAATCTTCGTCGATTGCTAAAATTCAATTGCATTGAAAAAATAAGTGTAAATAAAAGTTTTACCAATTGGATAAAGATTTAAATCCACGGGAAGCATAATTCTTCGAGAAATAAACGATCGTTTATTTTTAGTTAAGCTTCCAGATTCATAAGCGTCTGTGTGAAAAAGAGGTAACCATACTTTCATATTTTTTGCTCCAGCATTTATCCAAAGTGCTTTATTCAAATGTGGAATTTCTCGATTGCCTGAATGAATCCAAACTCTTTCAACATTGGATGCAATTAACATTGGTTGATGGAGCTAAAAATTTTAAATTCAATTAGACTTTTTGAGGGTTGAAAAACAAACTTGAAATAAATCTTCTTCATTTGATTCTGGTGAAGCTTCTTTATGAAATGGACTTAATAAAAGTAAATGCCCCGAGACATTAACTAATAGCGAATCCATTCCATGACAAAATGCCGCAGCTTCTGAATGATAATTTAATGCGGTTAATTGCATGGAAATTACACAAGTTGGATGAGGGAGAAGTTCATGGATTCTAATTTCTGCACATCTTTCAATAGTGACATCATATGCATCTTTGAAACCTTTTTTAGCAAGTTGACGAATGACATAAATTGTGACCACTGATGCCACATCAAAAGTAAGCATATGATCATTTCTCATGTTAATTAACATTGCCCGATTCGGTATTGGAAAATGTATAGCTGTATTACTATCAATTTGTTTAGTCATTGAATATACAAATATTCCTTCTTCTTGTTTGCTTAAGTCACATCCAACTGCAATTAATTGTTCTTGAAAAACTGCTACACCACCCGTAACAAGAAGAGACTGTTCTTGAGTTTCATTACGAAATAGCCTCCATTTATTTGTTTTTAAATTTAAATGTGCAAATCCACGAGTTCCAGAAACTATCAAATTTTTTGAACCATCTTCATCCACCGCTGCATATCTCAATGGCCAATTTACAGATATATATTCTTGTGGTGGAGAATATGAATTCCAAAAACAATGGGGAGCTGTCGCAAGCTTTTCTTTATTCCTAGGTGGACTAAGTAAAACTGAATCAGCTCCAACCAAAGCAATACGATCCAAACATTCCATGGATGGTTGATTAACGCTAATGGATCGATTTAAATGAGTTAAAGATAAGCCTTCAGAATTAGTTGACCATAATTGAAAACCTTCTGCTCCCCATTCAATGCAAGAAAAGGTTATGAAATTTTTACATAAACGATTTGATGGATCTTCAATTGAACACCACCATTGTGCACCAAATGGAGAAAAGAATGCTAAAGCTGGAGGAGGAGAGCGATTCGCGGAAGATGAACCAGGAGCTATAAGTTTATTTTAAAATAAAAAAAATATATTTAAAAGCTTACATTCATTAATTTTTCCATTTTCTTGAATGCTCACATTTTCATTAAAATCCCAACTCACACCAAAAACTAATCCTTGTGGTAAACATTGAATTTGTTTAACACGTCCTAAAGATGCCAAATATTCGGTTCCATCTTTAATGGATAATTTAATTCGAAATGTTTGGGTCATAGCTCCATTTGAATCATCCAAATGATAAGCAGCGACATCACCACTGCAATAATCAAAAAGCTTTCAATGTAAGTTTAAAAAATTTTTTTAATGAGGGATGCTTACTTTTTACAACCAAAATATAATAATCTAAATTTATGATTTGCTGCACAACATACCGCATCATTTAAACCCGAAATCCAAATACCAACAATTGATTGAGGTTCAAATCGATAATTTGGTGAGGCTATAAGAGCCGATCTTCCATCAGATAAGACAACTCCAAGACCTCCAACAAGAGGGCAATAAACAATATCAGCAACATAAATTTCACATTCACCTATTTTTGAATCTAAAAATTAGAATTTTAGGATGTTCATATTATAAAATGATGCTTACATCTCGCATTAACTTGATCATTAGCTAATGGAACATTTTTAATATTAAATGAAAGATCTTGTTTAACTTCACCATTCCAACTTATTCGATGAATCCAGCCATCTTCAAGACAAACAAATAAATCATCTTTTAAGGAAGCCGCGCTGAAAATTTATAAACGTCATTTTACTAAAATATTCAAAATTAATTCTCACCATGTGGCTTTACTTCCAATTTTGGCAAGAACTGAAAGATTAATAGATACTGTGGGATGTTGTTGTCGTAAAAGATATGCTTGGGTAAGTTTCGCATCATCACTGTCATCGGTCGTTCGATCATTTAATGTAAATGGCTCTTTATCATCTGATATGGATATTGCATAAACGTAAACGCATAATTTTGTTGTCTAAATTTTTTGTTGCATAAAGGGAAAAATATATGAAAGCAAACCAAAATACAAAGTGCTCCAGAATCGTGTCTCCAAATGCATTTAATAAATTCGCCTCGTTCTTCAATCTCTTCCTCATTACGTCGGAAGGTACATAATAAAATTTGGGGCTAAAGTTTGCTTAATTTTCTAACAAAATAGTAAAAAAAGTGAATCTTACATTTGCTTGATAAATATAAATTGAGGATCGACTTACGACAGCAAATAAAGTTTTCTCACGATTTCCACATACCCAATTTGCTCCTTCCGTTGTGGATGGTTCAGCAAAACGATAATCGCTTCCACTCTAAAAAAATAAATATATTTAACACTAAAGTAAGGTAGGCAAAAAATATTCACCGGAAAAAACATTCTTCTTTTCAATATATTATAAAAGTTTGACAAAAATTGCTGTCATTGATTTTCTTAACAATGGGCGTAAGTGATTAATGATACATTTTCAAGTGAAAAATGTAATAAATAGGTGTATAAAAATATAAATAAATTAGTTTCAAATAAATTTTTTGTCACGTTGAAGCCGTCAGAAAAAAAGATGGAAGAAAAAAATGAAGCTGTTTTTCCTTGCAGTTTGGTTATTATTGGCCTTGCGCGAATTTCATCATATTTATTTTATTCAAAGTTATTATTTCTTTGAATTACAAAAATGCCGATATTAAAGAATTACGTCATTTTTTTTTCTTTGATCTTTGCTTTATTTTACAAATATTCAAAGCTTTTTGTATTGAAAGATTAGAAAGTTTTCAAAGTACATTTTTCGTGTTTTATTGTTAGTATACTAGTCTTATCACTTGGATAAATTTTTGATAATTGCATCACATTCTTTAAAAACCATGTCCTTATTTGCTCCCATTCCTTTTTTTTACTATCATTTTTACCGTTTTTTATATTGTTTTTTGTTTTGAACTTTTCTTCTACGTAAAAAAAAGCGCCAACAATAGCCATCATCGTCTGTGTAGTCTAGCAAATTTGATTTTATTCACGATAACGCAAACGCAAGACACTAACCCACGTGCTACTCTTTTTTTAAATGTGTTTCATTGTTGAAATTGTCTCTCTCAGTTGTTCCCCTTTTTATGTTTATTTTCGTGTTTATGTTATTTATTTATTATTGCGTGTTTTGACTTTTTATATTTTAAAACTTTAATAACGTTTTCAGCTAAAATTTTCAACACAATGACTGAAAAGGATGCTATTGAAACAACTTCAAATGACCCTGCTGAAATTCCTTTGAAATCTCCTGTTATCGATATTCAAATGGCTGAAAATGGTGCTATTGAAACAACTTCAAATGAGCTTGCTGAAATTCCCTTGAAATCTCCTGCTAGCGCTAATGAAGAATATGATTACTATACTTCAACTGATGAAAAACAATGCAGATTTTGTTTTGGTGATGAAGAACTTGATCGAAAATCAGGATTGCCAAGTAATTGGATGTGTCCTTGCCAATGTAAAGGCTCAATAAAATGGGTTCATGAACGATGCTTCAAACAATGGTTAAATATGGCACCGTTTGCTCAACAAAGTGCTTGTAACACTTGTGGGTATGTTTTATTGCATTTTTTATATATTCATTCATCCTAAATACTTTCTTTTAGATTCAGTTATCGTAAATCTTGGCGCTTAAAATCCTTTTCTGAATGGTCTCGTCCATCACTTAATCTTCATGTTTGGGATGTTATAGAAATTACTCTTGATATGTATTCAACTTTTAAACTTATTCGTGGTTTCTGGCAAATGTTTCAAGGAAAGAAATCAATTTTTGGACAAATTTGCTATTTCATTTTTTGGAAAACTTTCATCTGTACTGATCGTCGAACTGTGTATTACAAATCATTCGCTTCTGCATTGGCTACATCATTTTTCGAGCCTCAAGTTAGTGATGCTGTCGATATCAAACAACAACAAAAATAAGCAGTTCCAATTTGTTCAAACATCAATGATCATCTAATAACTTCATTTTGTTTGCCTTTCTGTGTTTCGTTCATTTTCTTTTTCTCCGGTTTATGCGTGTAAATATGATGATTTGTATTAAATGCAATCATAATGATATATAAATAGTTTTTTCAAGGTTGATTTTTTGTTTTTTTATTGATTTTTTTGGTTTCAATTTTGCTAGCTTGGTTGTGACCAAACTTATTTTGGTGATCAATAAAGAAAGGAATTGATTATTTGTAAGAGCTAGGGTTGTTATGCAAGATTTTTGTGGGCATTAGTTTCTCAATAATTGGAAACCATAGAAAAAATTCAAACAATTTAAGAACTTTAAAAACACTTATTTTTATAGTTACTTCTTTACGTAATCTTAGAGCTTTCCGTGATTTTTTTTTTCTCATTTTTTAATATGTTTTGACCAACTTCAGTTTTAGTCATGGCATTAACAGGAGAAGTACCCATTCCTGAAATATGTATTCGTGAAAATCAAAAAGCTATCAAAATTTCACAAAAGCCCATTAACGAAATGGAACTTTCCTTGAATCATGCGTTACCGATGCCTGACAGCGATGATGCCATTCCTATTTTTGGACTTGGAACGTGGCAAGCTAAGGCTGGCGAAATTAAAGTTGTCATTCGAGCTGCTATTGAATATGGATATCGGCATTTTGATTGCGCTCAAGGATATATGAATCAAGGAGAAGTTGGAAATGCCATTGAACAAGCTATTAAAGACGGAATCGTTAAAGTATGATTTTTCTTTGCTTTTTTAATAGGAATATTATGTTAGTATATGTTTCAAACATTTTATAGAAGCTTTTTTATGTTTCATTTTAGCGTGAAGAATTATGGATTACCACAAAAGTTTGGAATACCTTTCATTCATATGAAGCCGCAACAAAATCAATCGATGATACATTGAAAGATATGAAACTCGATTACCTTGATTTAATTTTAATTCATTGGCCTATGGGTTATGAAGAAGGTGGAGATATCTTCCCTCGAACATCTGATGGAAAGGGAATGCGGTTCTCTGATGTTGATTATGCTGAAACTTGGCGAGCTCTTGAAGTAGCTCGAATGGAAGGAAAAACACGACATATTGGAGTTTCAAATTTTGGAATTGGACAAATTATGAGACTCGTTAAAATGGCTCGCCCCAAGCCTCAAGTGGTCCAAGTCGAAGTTCATGTTTATTTATCACAGAAGATGATGCGAGATTATTGCGCAAGTGAAGGCATTGCTTTGATTGCTTACAGCCCTCTCGCAAGTCCATCATCTCCCTTTCGAGCTCCTAAAGATCCTTCAATTTTCAAGGAACAAACTATCACTGAAATTGGAAATGCAATCAATGCTGTAAGTTTTTTTCTTATGCCCAAGGACTCTTTTAAATAAACATTTGATTTAAAGACAAACGGCCAAGTTGCTTTACGTTGGATTCTCAATTACGGTATTGGAGTAATTCCAAAATCATCAAAAGTTGAAAGAGTTAAAGAAAATGCTGGAGCTTTGAAGATTATGTTATCAAAAGAGGATATGAAAAAGCTCGATAAACTCAACAAAGATAAACGTTTTGTTGATATCAAAAAGCGGGATGGACATCATCCACATTTTCCATGGTAAAATCAAAGCCACCACTTACTAACACTATGAATTGCTACATGTCATCTTGTTGTTAAATTAATTAAATAAAAAATTTTTATCACAAAATTTTGAATTTATGGTGTCAGTGAAAATGGTTTAAGAAAATTTAAAAATCCATTTCTTTGTTTAAAATAAATTTTCGAATTCACTTTGAATAGGTGATTTCGATATTTGGATGCTTAGTCCGTTGTAAAATTCGTCGCTTCTTTACAATATCCAATGCTAAAATCTTTTTATGAGCTTTATTTTGACAAATATCCAATACATCAATTATAGCTCTATTATGGGAGTTTAATAAACTTGCCGCATCACTAAAGCATGAATATGTTTTAGCAATTTGACATAATTTCTGTAAGCTTGAATGATTTTTAGCTTCTGAAAGTTTTTTCATAACACTAATTAAATATGTTCTTTCTCCAAAAGAACTTCGAAGTTGTTCTAACATGCCCAAAATAGTTTTATTTTGTTCATTTTTTGTATAATTTTTAATTTGATCCAAAACACAAATCCTATAAATATTGATAAATATTGGTGATGGTTTAGTTTCAGTTTTTCTTTCAATTTCACTATAAATTTTTTCGAAGTTTCTTAGGATGTTTGAGCAATTTTTGTAATCCACCGAGACGCCTGACATAAAGCAATTCAGTGCAGTGCTCTGTGAGCAAAAGATATCCTATAAAATTTTAGTTTTCTTTGTTTAAAAAATAGTTAATTTTATTACATGAGCATCGCTTGAATTTAAAAAAATAAAGAAGAGAATAAAGAGCCACCGCTGCCACATCGAAGTTAAAGAATAATTCTTTAATGAGAAAAATAATGGACGAATCAAGAGATAAAATATGGAAAAGCAAATTTCGCACTCAAATTTTTTGTTCTTCATAATTCCTTAATCCTGACATTGACCAAATCTTTTCTTCGGATCTGCTTTTTTAATTTAAGTGTAACGAGAATTATCTCAAAGGATGATCTCAAAAAATTTATTTATCTCATCACAATGAAATTAAATAATAATTATTTTACAAAAAAACTGTTTTTCATTTATAATAAAAACAAATAAACGAGAGTTATCAATTTTCAAATATTCAATCCATGCTACTACAACTACAACTGCATTGACATTGAGCTGAACCACCACAAAGAGTCTTTTTTGCAATGGGATCATTATCAATTAACTTTTTGCATATCTGTAAATAATCAACTGGATTATTACGTGGCGCAACTGATAATAGAAAATTATTTCCAGGAATAGTTTCAACAAATATTGTACTTGGAAAAATAACAAAAAACATAAAATAATTAAGATATCTTACAGCCATTGAAAATCAATAAAAAAAATTAAAAAGAAATACAAAAAAGAAGTTTTCTTTTTCTCTTTCAAACCTTGACATTGTCCTTTATTTCTGCAAACCTTTTTGTTGTTTTTAGTTTTTGAATTGTCAAAAAAAATATTTTTTTGATTAATTACCTACGGATTATCATTTTTATTGAAATTCGTATAATCTTATGCAATGATATTATGTGTATTTTTTATGTTTTTGAAAGAAAACTTTCATTAGTTTTTTTAAAGAAATAAACAGATTTTTTACATTTTATTATTATTTTTATTACAATAACACTTTCACATTTCTGAAAGTTTTTTTTTGATCCAGTTCATGTATTTGTTGTTAAAAGGTTTTTTGTGGATTTTATTATTGTATTTTCGCGAACATACAAAATTTTTGATAAATAAATGCATGTTTTTGAATTCAAACAATAAATAACAAAAAGATGGTTGTTACAATTTATGAATTTTGCAGTATATAAAAAAAAGATAAAAAGAAATGAAATTTTATGATCGGGCCATCATTTGATAAATTGAAAAAGACAAGTTATATTTGTTGTGTTTGTTTATTGCCAGAGGAAGAGAGTCTAAACTTTTTGAAACAAATGATTTTTAATTCATTGTTGTTTTTTTACTTTTTATTTTGCTGCATTTATTTCTTTTGACCTTGCCTTTGGGTTTACTTTGAGTTGGGTGACAGGAGTGTAATCAATCTAATTGTATTTTTTCTTGTCTGCTCAATTTTATTTTTCGGACGAAATTTTATTTTATTTTTTTTATTGCTTCTTTCAAGGCCTTATAAAATTTAAATTTCCATACAATGTCGGTGCTAAAATATGAACAATTTATGGAAAATTTGAGAAGTAAACTCCATCTGCGAAATCCCCGAGTTGTCAATGTCCTTTCAGAATTGTATGGAATGACTATTTTTATTGTAAGTTTTCGACGTCTTTGGTATCAATGTACGCCCTTTTTTTAGTTTATGGGAATCGGAATTGTTATGCAGTACATTTTGTAGGAGCTTAAGTTTAAAGAACATCCTTAATCAATGGTAACAAGGTGATATTTTTTTAGGAGTCATGAAAAGTTAAATACTTGGATTCAAATTAATATTGGTTGGGGTTTTGCCCTTGCATTATGTGTTTTGATTTGTTCAAAAACTTCGGGTTTGTAATTTTTTAGCAATAAATTTTAATGAAAAGACAGAAAGGTTCAAAAGCTTTTGTTCATTTGAATTCAGCTTTCAAGCTCACCTTCTTATTTGATATTTGTGATTTTTATTGATTTTTAATATTTCCAGGAGGTCAATTGAATCCGGCTGTAAGTTTTTTATTCTTAACACAAAAACTTGTTGGTCCAGTCGATTTTGTTCTTTATTGTATCGTTCAAACTCTTGGAGCTTTTGTTGGCGCTGGTCTTAGTTATTTTATTTACTATGGTATACCAAATTCGTTTCAACTACCCCTTACAATTATTTCTCTTTAGACCAAGTTCAAAACTATGCTGGCGATATTAGAACCGTTTATGGCCCCAATGCTACAGCCTCTCTTTTTTGTTCATTCCCTGCACCACATTTATCAAACTTCCGTTGCTTCTTTGACCAGGTCTTCGGGACAGCTCTTTTAACAACATTTATCTCAGGAATTATTGATAAAAGAAATGGAATCCCCAATTATCTTCATGCTTTACTTTTCGGTATTACTTTAATGACCATTGGAACTGCATATGGCATGAATCTTGGCTATCCAATTAATCCAGCTCGTGACCTTGGCCCACGGATTTTTGCTTACTTTATTTATGGCTTTGACGTCTTTTCATATCATAATTATTATTTCTGGATCCCTGTCGCTGCACCTTTTCTAGGAGCTTTATTGGGATCATGGATGTATCATTTCATTATTGGATTCCAAATTCAAGAACCAAGGCGAGTGATCGTTTTGGAAAGACATGGAGAACTTCAACAGCTTGAATAAAAAAATTCTTTGATGTTAAATTTTTCGATAGAATTTAATATAGCAAAATAAATTTTTTAAAAACTTGAAATTTTACTTTAAAACATTAGTAAAACGATAAGTAAAATCCGTGTAAAATGTTTAACAACAAAAAAATCAAGTTGAGATTTTATTTATTGTACATAATTCATTTTTTGTGCCATCCTCGCGCCATTATTTATTTCTGATGAAATTTAAAAATACAAAAGATCTAATAATGTCTATTATTATTGTTATTATTATGATTATGACCATTAAAAAAATTTATACATGGACAAATGGTTGAAAAAAATTTACGAAGCCAATGATTATAAGGTCTAAGAGAGCGCATCCAAAGTGGCAAAAAATGCCAACCTTTTAGACCATCTGGAAGCCAATGTGGAGCATGTCGTTGTGTGAGAGTAATAATAATTATGGATAAAATAATTACAGATGCCAAAGAAACATAAATATATGTTGCAGCAGTGGGGAAAAATGAAATGAATAAAGTCACAGATAATACGATTGCTGTTACTATTCCCATATAAACAAAGGCAAACCATCGATACTGAAGTAGCTCAAAATTTAAAAAAAGACAATAAAAAAATAAAAAGAGCTCACTTTAGCAGTTTTCTTTCCAAATTTTAGAGAAAGGTTTATTGGAATTCGCCGAATCCATGGAACGGGATAAAATAAAATGAGACAGAAAACATTGTAAACTGTTTGGTCCAAGGCAATCGAGAGACCACTATAAGAAAGTTGAATGCTGCTGGCGAAGGTACATAAAATAAACAAACTTGTATAAAAATGGCGCAGAAATAGAAAATGCCGCTGCTATTCCTCCTAATGATTGTCCAACATTTGCTCCAAGAAGCATAGGATAAAGTCGATGAACTTTAGCTGGATCAAATTTAGCATATGGATTTCTTTTAGGTGAAAACAAATCATGTGGCTCAATAATAGGAAAAAATATAATTCCTATAAAAATCATAAATACATCAATAATCCAATCAAATAACCAATAAAATTTAAATGATGAAATTCGATTTACAAGAACCATAAATTTTTCTGAAAATAATCCATCACAAAGTGAATGAACCAAAGTTAACATTGTAATTTGAGATAAAATTACTGTAATGAGTGTAAAAGTTGCAATTATTCCAACAATGGATCGATCGCTTAATCGAGAATAACGAAATATATGTGAATGTGGACAAAATAAAAGTTCATTGGTATCAGGATTAATGCATCGAAGAATAACAAAATCTTTTGGTTGAGTAAAAACTGTTTCATTGGTTGGAAGAATGAGAAGGCTTTCATCAATCTGAAAAGAAGTATTTTTAGGGAGATCTTTAATCTTAATATTAAAAAACCAAACACTACAGCTGCTATTATTTGCGTTTAGTAAACTCACCTGAATCAATGCATCCACAAAAGGTCTGGTAATTGCCGTTAAAGTTGAGATTCTTGGCCATGTATCCTTCCAAGATTCAAGAATGTATCTTGAAAAACTTTCAATTGGGGCTAAAATTGAATGGATTTTAGAATAAAAAAAATTTAAAAAATTTATTACATGCATAAAGTTCAGAAGGTAATAACACGATATAACATAAAAAATTTGTTACATCATTCATAATTCCAACAGCATAATAAACTTCAAAATTATCTTTTTTACTCAACGAAAGTGAATAATAAGCATTAACAAAAGTAATACCAATTTGAGCACCAAGTGTAATAAAATTTGCTTGATGTAATGTTATTACTGTAAATAAATGGGGAACATAAATGGGAAAAGACGCGACAAAATTTAAAAAAGCTTACAATTTCCAGCAACCATAGAAATTAAAATACTCACAACTGCATTATTACTTTGAAGAATAATAGTAAAAACGATTCCAATCATAGAAGCAGCTAAATCATTTTGCATCCAAACAGAATGTATTATCGTGTGGCCTAAAATTGAAAAAAAAATGGATTCAACATTGGTTTTGAAGCCGTGTGTTTAGAAGGAAATTTTAAGGGATGAGAATTTTCGACCAATCAAAAGTGGTATAGCAAATGTGTTATCTAGAAAGCAAAAATTTTATATCTCAAAAATTAATCATGGTTAAACAAACATATGAGCTTTTTTACCAATTTCAAGCATACAATTTTATGATCAAAAGAGAAACCTTACCAACTCCATAAATGCCTAAAACTTTGCAAGCTCTTGCTAAAAGATAAACACAACAAATAAAAATGTAACATGAAATCAACAATAATGAAATTCTTCCAAGTGTAAAAACTACCATTGATATTTTTTCAAATAATGTCATCACTGAAAAATGAAGAAAAATATTGCCATAAGCTTTCAAAATTTATATTACCCTTCCAGGTTTTTTCTCGATCTTCATAAGATGAAAGTTTATGGAATATTTTCATACTTTTTTGGAAAAATAAAATTATGTATTACATAAGCACAATATTTTACGTTTCAATAACTATTGAATGAAAACTTCCTCCTTTTGAAACTAGAAGAATCGTTTTTCTATGTTTGAACCATCGTCATATTTTTTTCCGATGACCACTCTTTTTTAAGCAATCGGAACAACATAAACAGAAACTTGCGAACAATAAGGATGTAACAACTTTTTTGTTTGTTTTAAAGCTCTTCTCTCAAGATCGCTGTCTCTTTCTAGAAATGTACTTAAAAGGAATGAATTTACTAAAATTTTACGTAAGAATGAACTCTGGTCCTTTTTTTGAAAACAATGTTTATTTTCTCACATTTTTTTTTGTCAAAACTGTGAAAGTTATTATCAAAGTTTTGGATTCGCAAATTTACAATAATACTCTTTGCTCTTTTATTAATTTTCTCGATCAAATTTTTAAAACTTTTATTAATAATAATTTATACAATAATTATTTTTAAGTAAATGAAAGTGATCGATAATTTACAGAAAATTTCATTTTGAATTTTGAAGGATTCGTTGATTTTCTTCTTTGGCTGAAAACAAAAAATCAATAAAGTGAATTGTTTGAAAAAAAAGTAACTTTACAATGGCCAAGTTCGTTGATACGTAATGTTTTCTATTTTCTCTAAAGTTTCAACTTGTGAAGAAGTAGTAATATTGAATATTTTTATTGTGGGTTTTATTTTTAAAGTGCTTCGAATCTTTAAAATAATGCTCGATTCATTCTTTAACCAAAATGACTGGGCTTTACGAAATAGCCAAAGTTCAACGATAAATGAAATAATTGCTGCAATAATACCTATAAGGTATAATAAGAAAATTCCAAACACAGATATAAAATCTAAAAATAGAAAAAAATTAAAAAGTGTAAAGAGAAATAATGAATTTTTATAAAAACTTTGTACGGTAGCTTGTTTGACAAAGAAAAATCCACCGATTTGGTTAAGAAGCAAGCTTTTTCCATTTTTATTTGGTTAAAACTAACTAACCTAAAGGTTTTTGGGATTCAGGAATATCATCCTTAGTTGTGGGACATTGTGCGACATCGCCAAGTAAAAAATTTTCTTCAAAATATTTTTTAAATGTTCTTCGAATAAATGCTTGATTCATCAAAATTCCATAATTCCATCGTTTAATTAAACTTGAATTTTTATGAAATAAATAATATGCTGATTTTTCTGGCAAATTTTGATCAAATGTTATTAAATTACATTTTTGCCTCATCATAATTAATGAATATGCATCTTGTTGAGCAGGATAAATATAATTTCCTGTTGAAATTAAATCAAGCGCCGATGCAATTGAATCAGTTAATTCAATTGGATTATGAGTTATTGCTTCTCGAAGAGTTCGGAAATGTTCTTCATGACTATTTTGTAAATCCGTAAAATACCATGAAGATTTGTAATTATCTCGAGTGGCGAGAAGCTTATAAGTGCCATCTCTTACAAGCCTAACAAGTTCGGCAGCAGAATGAAATGGCACCAAATCTGCCGGTTGTAGCAATGAAGCCAATAACGAAGCTTGATAAAGATATGAAAACATGGTGGCCTGGAGTAATGCAAAAACACCAAAGGCAATAAATCCTAAAATTTAAACTTCACACGTGTGTGTACAAAAATTGGCAGCAGCGAACCTGTTAGACTAACAAAAGGTTGCTTTTCATTTCCTTGATTAATTTGAACTCGACAATATTGTGAAAATTTCTCCATTATTCGAAATTTCTTTATCATACCCATTTCAAATTCGACCCTTCTAACGAAAGTTCCATAAATTATTTGAACTAATAAAGATATCAATAATGCAATCCATGTTGCAGTTGAATATGGTTCAAACATATTCCATAAATATGATTCAACTGTACGGTGCTTTGTTCGAGTAATATAAACTACTTTAATCTGAAATTCTCCTTAATTTAATATCCTCACTCATGGAAAAACACGTACATTAAAAATGGGATAAGAAAAATCAAAATCTTGATATCGATCTTTTGTATATTGATATCCTGAAGCTATAACATCGACGGATTCATTATAAACTGCACCAAGTAAACCATGCCAGGTTCCATTTATCTAAAAATATGGAATCACTTTTTTTATTGCAAAATTATAGCAAACAAAAGGAAAATAAAAAGATTGATGGGATATGACGCAGCAATGAAGGGTTTCCTGTTTTTTTAAAGCCCACGCTTTTTAGAAAAACACGAGATCTGCTTTTTTGAAAGTCATTGCATTTAATTCAACAGGCTAGACAAAAAGGTCAAAGTCTAAATGCTTTAAACTTTTGCCTCAGTTTTTTCCTGTCGGTATTTTTTGCAAATTTTAAAAATGTAGCACAAGAGTTTCATTTCAATCTGCACTTAGAAGGAGAATTCTAGCGAAAATGTATCACCTCCAACCACAAAAACTAAACTTTTAAGAAAAATCTTTCGCTTCTTTTTTAAATGAAATAGTAATCTCAAACAAAGCTTACCACATTTCCAACGCCTCCACCATAATCCTTTGTTTCACCAACAATAGGATCAATTAGAATATTTAAATAGTCTGCAATCATACTCGTAATCTAAAAAAAATCCTTTTTTTCCAATGATTAAAAAAATTTTCAAACCTCTAAAATCCAACCCGGAAATGGGCAAACTTTTGTACTATAATATGTAGGAAATATATGACAATTATCAAATACTGCAGGAGCTTCGTGTGTAATCAATAATTTTAAAGTTTGGTTTAAATTAGTCTTTTCAGACATGAAGAAGTAGTCGCCATTTTATTTGTCGAGAGACTACTAACAAAAAAATCTTAAAAAAGGAATGTAAGAAAGGCATTGGTTTCATGAAACAAAATTTAAAAAAAGCTGAAGCTATGTTAAATCTGAAAATAAAAAAGAGTATCAAATAACAGAAAATGTCGAACACAAAAGAGGGCGGTGAGGATTATGAAAGCGAAATTTAAAAAAATGCATTTTTTATTTTTATAAACTATACAAAAACAAAACAAGAAAACATATTTTTTATTTTAGATTGCTCAGATTAAATTTTAGAAAGATTTTTTTTGTAAACTTTTATGATAAAAATTAAATTTTTTTACCAAGTAATTATTTAGCAATCGCAAAGTAATTTTTTGACATGTGGATACTTTTGTCCATATTTTCTAAGATTTTCTAATTGTTTCATTGTAATTTGACCAATGGAATTTAAAAGTTCTTCATCATCATTGTAACCCGATTGGATAGGGCTCGGAGGAAATGTCGACTGAATTATTGAAGTTGTGAGGAAAAAACTTGGAGCGTGTGTTGTTTGAATCGTTACAGCTTCTATGATTTCATTGATCCGTGTTGCTTGGGATGGAGTAGTTGTTTCTTCGTATAAAAGTTGCTCCGGTGGTTGGGTTGGAATATTTTTTTCGAATAAGGGTTGTTGTGTTTGACTGTTCTCTGGAGGAATTATGATAGTTGCAGTATCTACGATATCTCTCATTGGTTGAAATGGATTTACTTCTTCTGGGAAAGTAGTTTTTTTATTTTCAAAATTATCGTTTTCAAACCTTTGTTGACCATTTAAAGGTTCATTGACTTTTTCTTGTGAATCCTTTTGACAATAATCAAATATTTTGGGGAGCACCATAAAATGTGATTTCATATAACAATAATTTTCAACAAAACAGTTATAAATTGTTAAAACCTTGCATGATCTTAATAAAGTTAAATTATCAGCACCATTATAATTTTTATTGAAAAAATCATAACTGAAAATTTGTTGCTCATATGGATCTCCAATCATTCCTGGTGGCATAAATTGTTGTTGGCCATCTTCTTGAGAGGCGGTTACATTTATAAGTTGTTCAGATAAACAATTACGATAAGCATCGATAAATAAGGGAGAAAGATTGTTTTCTGGATCTTCTTTTAATAGAATTGCACTGCCATCGCGATTTAATACGTTTGAACAACCGACTACCGTAGTAATAATACTTTTCATAAAACAATTTAATGCTTGATTATGAGAGCATAATGGAGCCTATAAAAATTTCAAAGCAATAAAATTAAGAAAATTAAAAGCTTTTATACATACTCTATCAGAAGAATCACACTTGAAAAAATAAGAAAAAATATAAAATTACGAAGCCACTGCATCGTTGTCAAACACAATTTACGATGGATAAATGAAATTAGAAAAAGGTTTCCAAAGAAAATACATTTATATCTTTTTTCCTAAGACCTTGACACTGGATCAACTCTTTGTAGATATTCTTGGAATATATAATATTTGCATGCACTCAACGCCGCTGCAATTAGAAGATACCATTGGTTTTCAATAAAACATAAAATGTTATCAAACGTATATCAATTAATACATATGTATATAATTTTTTCTTATCTTTAATTTCATGAGTTTGAATTGCATGGTAAAAAAGCGTTATGTCAATGAAAACTATGCCTTTGTCCATACTTTTGTTTCCATTGCGCAAGATAATTAAAAAAAGAAAAAAAGAAGAATGCGGTCATTTTGGCACTCAAGAATATCGCAATTGACGAAAGGTCGATCCGATCAAAAAATGAGACATTCGTAAGCACCTTTTTGCATTCAATGCAAAACAGGGAGAGAGAAAAAGAGACTAATCCCAGAGATGTAATGAATATCTCATCTGTTAATCTTCTTCATTAATCAATTTTTAAACAAAGAAAAGGTTTAAAAAACAGTTGTTTTTCCCTTTAAAATAAATTTATTCTTTATTCCACTGTTTTTCATTGCATTTCTTTTTTCTTTTCTTTTGTGTCTCTGCTGTTTGTTTTCTTTTTGTTGAAAAAGCACAAAATCGAAAAGAAGAGAAACCAATGTCAACGTCAGCAACAACGATGGAAATATTACCAACAAAAATTGCTTTACAAAAACCCATTCCATTTATTGCTGCAGCAAAAAGGCCTATTTTGGATATAATTTTTGCTGTGGCTTTGGGATTCACCATTGAATATTTTGGTAAAATTATTGGCCCAGCTAAAGTTGGATTCTTTTGCAATGATCCTTCTATTCGTTTGGAACGTTTGCCTCAACTTGTGGATGGTTCAATGCTAATGATTTTTTGTTTTACCGTTTCCATTGCTACAATTATTTTTGTTGAGCTTTATTCCATTTATTTTGTGGATCGAGATGAAATTTTTGTTGAAGGTGAACTTCAAAAACCCTTGCATTTACGAGTTATTTTAAGATTTTTAAATGTTTTTAGCCTTTTTATGGTAAGTTTTTGAATTTTAAAAGTAAGAAAAGTTCAAATTTTTTGAACCCAAAAAAATAGGTCCCAACGATTATTAATAATTTCAAAAACAATTCCATGGAAAATAAACTTATTACATACACAAATTTTAAGAGAAGCAAAAAGGCTATTTTCACATATTTCGAACTTTTTGGACCATTGAAACTTTGTGTGATTTTTATTGATTTTTAAAAAATACAAGCAGCTTTAAATTTTTTAGACCATTAAAAAGCATGAGAAGATATTTTTAATAGCTTTTGGGGTCGATTAATTTTCTAAAAGCATTGGTTTTTAAGCAAAGTTTTTTTCGTTTGATTTATATTATTTTCTTTTTTTGTTTCATTTATTTTATGAATTAAAGGGACATAGCTATTTCATGCCTTTTCAAAAATTTCGATACTGGGGCTGATAGGAACAGTTGGGGCGGCGCGTGTTTGAATTACCGTGCACTTTCTGTCTTACACGGTAATTCAAACACGCGCCTTACCAAGTGTAACTTTCAGTCCCCACTATCGAAATTTCAAAAAAGGCATGAAATAGCTATGTCCCTTTAAGCAAAGATCAACGAAACCAAAGCTTTGTCGAGACGAAAAAAATGTGAAAAGTCTTATGTTTAATGGAACTTTTAAAATACCAGGGGCAAATGTATAATTTAATTTATTATTTTGCAAGCAAAATATGAAAAACACTTCTTTCTTTTTCTATGTAAAGGCAAAAAAAAAAAAACACACTGTATTTTGTGGAAAAATAAGCTAAATTTAAAAACCCTTATTTTAGATAACATTTGTCATAACTTTCACTTTTACTCTCGTCACAAAACTTTCTGTTGGTAGACTTCGTCCTCATTTTATTGATGTCTGTCTTCCAAATATTGATTTGAATGAATGCGCAACAAAACCATTGTATATTTCAAAATATGTTTGCACTTCTGGAAATACTTATGCGGATATGAGCGCTCGAAAATCATTTTTTTCTGGACATTCAAGCTTTTCGATGAATAGTGTGGCCTTTGCAGTTTTTTACATTCAACATCGACTTGGAAATGTTTTCAATTCGCAAGCTTTCATTCCATTTATCCAAATGATTTTATTCTCCGCTGGATCTATTATTGGATTCTCTCGTATCGTCGATCATAGCCATCATTGGAGTGACGTTCTCGTGGGACAAACCGTTGGCATTTTGGTTGCTTATATCGTTGTTTGTAAAATTACTCGACTTTTTTATAAATTTAAAATGTTGTAAAAAAATACAATTTGTTTTTAGTACAAATTAATAAAAATTATGTTTTTGGTTGTAAAATAAATGAAAGCAAAAAATGTTACAATAGCACGAAAAGAATCTTTGAATGTCACAAGTTATTATTTTTACAGGTACCCTTTTAAACTACTTTTCCAGTAATTTCTGCAAAAGCATTCAAGAATTTGTATTTTAGAAACATTAAACATCACATATTTATATATAGAGTATTCTAGTAAGCTATTAAATTTATTTACTTAGAATCGTGTATTATGTATTCTCCCAGAGTTACAGCAGCTGCTTGTAGTAAACTAGCACTGGTTATTGGATCATATCCAATTATCATAACCACCACACTTGAAGCTTGTTTGAAATATATATTTGTGCAAAATTTTTTTTGACGTATACGAAATTATATTTTAACATCAAAAATGAAAACACAAACACCCATGATTTACTAAGAAATATTAAAAAAGATGCCATTAAACGCAGCACAGACCATCGTTAAAAAATTATACGGTTAAAAAGGTTTTTAAAGAGTTCAAAAAGTTAAAGTTTTGTCACGTAAATTTAACCATATTTGTTAGTAAAAGGGTTAGAGGAGTTCAACCAACAATAGTGTAACTAATTTTTTTTATGTTAAGGGCATAAATAAAGCTTAATGAGAAGAAAATTTTGTTAAAAATTTAGGGAAATAAAAATACCAAAAGGGCGATAATTGAATGTTCCAAAATTTTGTTTTCTTTATCTTTTTTTGGTTTCTAGAAAATTTGGCTCATTAATCATAGAAAATCTCCTTTCTAGTTAAATTTATTTCTTTTCACAGCCAAGCTTCCGCATCCATTTTTTAAAGCTCAAAAATTATATCAAAAACTGTATAACCTTTTTAAATTATTCACCGTAAAAAATTGATATCATTGGTTATAGCTTTTTGAAGTAAAAATATTTGGAAATAGGTGTAAGCCTTTCAAGTGATAACTAATTAATACAACTTTAGATAATATTTATACGATTTCACGTTAACCAAAATTTGTCAGTTTTAGGGTTTTTATATTTTCTTTTTTCGGATTACTACTGTAAAAGTTGTTTTCATATTACTTTTAAAAAAATACTATAAGCTTTTCTTAGAATCAAAAATATGGAAAAGTTGCTTTTCGATCGCCCTTATTTTGATCACTTATACAATTGTTCTTATTTTACTCAAGATCAATGGAAAACTTATGGAAAAGTTAATATTCCCATTGGAATTATTTACATTATAATCGGCATCATTTATGAGGTAACCTTATAGCAAAAATATATTTTGTAATAGACCGAAAAATAATAAGTTTTTAGGGTCTTTACATTCCATTTTTGATTGTAATGTCAAGAAAAGAATTTATTCAAAATTCGTGCTATAAAATTATGTTTATGCTTGGAATCATTGATGTTGGTGCAGTTTGTTGTAATTCAATTATGAGCGGATATTTTTCTCTTGTTGGAGCAATTTATTGCACTCATCCAGCATTGGTTTATACTGTGGGAATCTTTTCACCTTGTAAGTTTATCCCCTTCAAAAAAAAAATGGTGTATGGGGAAAATGAAAATTTATGAATCTCGAAACCTTTTTTTGAGACAAGCTTTTTCAGCCTCATTTTTTTTTCTCTAAATCCAATATAAAGATCCAATAAAAACACAACTGACGATAGTATTAATTTTTAGCAAGTTGGTGTGGAGCGTGTGCCACCGTCTTACTCCTCGCATTCAATCGGTTTATGGATTTGGTTTCTCCTTATTACTCTGAAAAGTTGTTCCACGGAAAGCGAACACTTCTTTGGTTAATCATTCCTGGACTTTATTGGTTTTATTTTTGGTTTATCGATCTTCCATGCATTTATACTTCTGCCGCATCCGCTTGTTTCTTTGATCCTTTCTTTGGTGTTCCAAATTACCCACATAATGAAATGGAAGTAAGCTTATTAAAAATTATTCTAATATTCTAATCTTACTAAATTACGTAATTTTTTAGTATGCCAATTGGGGATTGACTTTTAACAACATTGCCATCATTTTAGCTCTCAGTGGAATGTATATTGCTATAATCGCTGCATTAATTGCTAAAACAAAAATGAGCGCTGCAGCAACAGCGATTCAACGACAGGTAGCAAGATTCGTTCGAAATTATTTGTCGATAACCTCTAATTTTTAGACGATCCTTCAAGCTTTTCTTATTTGCACTTTATGTTTTATTGCTTCAGCAATTTATGTTTGGATGCAATATTTACCCACTCCACCATTTTTAATTATAATGGGACAAGTTTTTTGGCAAGCTAGTCATGGTAAAAAATATTTTACCTATTTTTGTTTAATGGATCAAAAAATTTTAGGCGGCGCAGTTTTCATTTATTTAATTTTCAATAAAGCTTTGAGACGAGGTTTAATTAAACTAGTGATACCTGAATTTGTGGAAAAGAAACTTTCAAATGTAAAACTTCTTTCAAAAACTGCAACAAGAAATGTGACGGCTACTGTAAGCGCTTCAGTAAACGCCCAAATAGTTGCTCAACAAGAACAACCTTTACAAGAAAAAGTTTAAAAGTTTTTAATTCACAAATCGTCATTTTCATTGAATATATATGAATCTCTTATTTGTAAAATAAACTTGATCACAATTACCTGCTTTTTGAGTGACCATCTATCTATGCGAAATGTGAATTGATTCAACTTGTGATAAATATTTTTTAAAATTGTTGAAAACAAAACTGTTGTTTGTTTTAAGAGATTTTATAAGAAAAGCAAAGAAGCAAGAAACAAAAAAAAGACAACTGCAAAAATTTTTTTAACACATCCGGCAGAGTACAGAGCGCAACAAAAAAAAGCGTTCCTTGTTGGTTTGGTTTTAAATAAATGTGTATGGTTGGGGAAAAGAAGAGCTCGACTTAAATAAAAAAAAAATACGACGCACGCTCGAGTCGATGCTTCGGAGTAATTCAAAATGGGACAAAGCGGCCTCAAAAAACTCTTGGGTGAATTGAATAAAAATGAATGAATGACCAAATGAGCGGCGAAAGCAATGCGACACCGGAGCTTTTTCATTATGTTACAACTTTCTTGAAGTACTAACTTTTTATGCTTTTATGGCATCCTTTTAAATTTTTAGGTAATTACAAGAGTTGCTTTTAATGAGTTATTTCACGATTAGCTGGAAAATATATGATAATTTCCATAGAAAATTCTGTCAATCCAAAGTAATTTTTTATGCCATTTTATATTTCTAAAACTGTCGACTCTTTCCAAGGCCTAAAAAATCACGGTATTTCATAATCGGAAAATGTCCATTCGTAATCAAAAAAATATAAAAACATAACAAAAAGATGTAAAAAAATTTAGATAAAGAAAAAAAACAAACCTTTTTTTGCAAAGTTTAGATTGATTCATTTTTTTCGTGCAAAAAAAGCCAAACATTTTATTTATTGATTTTCGTATTATTAGGGACTTTAGTTTTTAAGTCTAAATGGCTTCTTCTATTATTAATTTATTAAAGCTTTAAAAAAAATTGGAGTGACGTAAATTTGTGTTTTTAGTTAATAATCTTGGAATCGATTTTAAGAAATGTAAAAAAAAGTTATTTAAAGCTTCCATTAAAATTGAGTTTGTCTCCATAAAACCATATATTTTCTTCCTATTCTTTTTTTGTATTTGATTTTTAGTAATTATGCTTCTAGAAACATTTTCCTAATTTCTATTAATTTCAAAAAGATTATTTTAATAAATACTAAAAATCTTGAAAGAATTTCCTTGTGGAATATTTTTTTCGAAACATGCATAAATTTGATTTCGTAAGTATTTTTGACAGGGTATGCCATTACTGTATATCTGGTGATATTCAACAGTCTCCTAACGAATCATCCTATTTTCTTTGACCTCGCCCATTCGAGAAAAATAGAACATTTGAGTTTTCATCATTTCTCTATGATGACGAAAGCAGAAGAAAGGTGATGCGTTTTTTTTTCTGCGGCTTATTATTTCAATTGTGTTTACAAAATTTTTGGCAACTCTCATGAACGGTCCCAAATGTTTTGTTTTTAGCCAGTTTCTTATCTTACTTACTTCCTTTTGATAAATGCCATTAATTTGAGTCCCATAATTAATATCCTTTAAGTTTTTAAAGCTTCTGTTTTCAACCAATTTACCGATATCAAAAAAAATTTCTCAGGAAAAAAGTGAGAGAAAGAAAATTTCTTTTACTCTTTTTTAGCGATGTTTTAGTTCGTCTGTCTGTTTGTCTATCTATCGTAGATGAAGAGAAAAAAGAATGCGGCTTTTGTGCAGCTGTGTTACGCACATTTATATTATATACAACAAATTAGAAAAAAAATATATAACCAGGACGAATGCTTTTGATGCTTCGGAGTTAAAATATGTTCCATTCTTCGGCAGTTTTTTTTGAGGCCGTTGTCATTTTTAGACTTTTTTGTTTTATGAGATGGGATTGGATTTTACTGGGATTCTAATTTTAATAAGATTTTGAGGGAAGGGTTCAATAGGGATGGCATTATGAGGGGTACTTCAGCAAGTTGAAGTTTTACTATGGAGTTTTAGGATTAACTAAAAAAATCAAAATTACAGTAACCTTAAAACTTCTGTAATAAA
Source organism: Panagrolaimus kolymaensis (assembly GCA_028622995.1). Taxonomy (NCBI): domain Eukaryota; kingdom Metazoa; phylum Nematoda; class Chromadorea; order Rhabditida; family Panagrolaimidae; genus Panagrolaimus; species Panagrolaimus kolymaensis. The sequence goes on from JAJQJQ010000023.1 coordinate 1,541,433, forward strand.
TTATTTCGACTTCTGAGACTTTTACTATCAACTTTTGCAAACGCTGGAGTGACATTTAATCTAAAATTAATTCAACAAATTTTTTGACGTGACAACAAAATAAAATTGTTTTTTTGTCTTCATTTTTTATTTCATTTTTTTGTTCTTTAACCAACCAAGCAAGCAACATCGTCACCACACTTTTATTATTGATTGGTTCATTCAGTTTGACCCAAGCTTTTAGTTAATTTATTATCACTTTTTTATAATTATTTTGTATTCATTTAATATTTATTACCCAAGGACTTATTGAGCTATCCCACTATAGTCACTTTTGAAACATGGCCATTTAATAAAATTTCTGGACCTCAAAAATTAGCAAAAAAATAGCTTGAAATCTTTTTCATTATACCCTAAAACCATCCAAAAGAATGCTTATGATTTGTTTTCTTTATGGTTTTTTGGTAAACAAAGTTTTTTATCCTTATTTGATTTCAGTTTTTAAAAAATATCACAATACTCACCCATCGACGTTCATTTCCTCTTTTCTATTCCCTTGATTTATTTATTTTTAGTTATTCAAATGACCTCGCAATATTTCGGTCCACAAATTGGCGCGCAATCTAGCTTCGATTTTTTTTGCTCCGATTTTATTTCCTTTTAATTTCCGCAGAATTGACTAAGATTTTTTTTCAATCGATTAAAGAATAGTGATTTTTAGATTATAAACTTAAACTTTATTCTTTCATTCACCCATTATCATCATGTCGGAAGATGAAATGAATTTGGATGAAACGGAAGAGCAACAAGAAATGGAAGTTGATGAACCTGAAGAAAAGCCAAGATCTTCAAAAAGAGGCAAAAAGAAGAGGGTTACTCGAGGTTCTAAAAAGGAATCAACCCCAAAAGAATCGAAGGTTCCTCCAATTAAAATTCGTATTAGCACTCGAAAGCGCAAGAGAGGAAGCGATGGAGATCGTCAGTTTAATTAATACTTTTTTAATGAAGCATCCAAAACTTTATTTTTTTCAGCTGATAGCGACGAGGAATTTAATCGTTTGATAAAAGAACATGAACAAACCATTGATGAACAAGAAAAGAAAAAAGAAGAACGAAAAGTTGCGAGAAGAGCTGCTCAAGCAGCAAAAAGAAATAAAGCTCCAAAACGTGAAGAAATTACTGAACATAATGATTCATGTGAAATTTGTCAAGAAGGCGGTGATCTTGTCCTTTGTGAAACTTGCCCCCGTTCTTATCATATCAATTGCACCGATCTCACTGAAATTCCAGAAGGTGAATGGTTTTGTCCAATTTGTGAAAAAGAGGGAAAAGATAAAATTGATGAACCTATTGAAGATCAAAGAAAGAATAATGAAAAATGTACAATTTGTGAAGGAGAAAAAAATCTTTTGTATTGTGAAACTTGCATCAATTCCTATCATGCTTATTGTTTGAATCCACCATTGGATGAGCTTCCTGAAGCTGAATGGTATTGCCCCAAATGTCTTTTGGAAGAACCGAAGAAAAAAGCAGAAAAAATTCTTTCATGGAGATGGATAGAAATCAAATATCCTGATCCCATTTCAGCTGACGAACTTCCAAAGGAAGGTGAAGAATTAACTGATGATCAAAAGGATGCTCAAATGCTTAACCCTCCAACGAAAATGCCCAACCGTCGGGAACGAGAATTTTATATTAAATGGAAATTTTTGAGTTATTGGCATTGTACTTGGGTTTCTGAACTTCAGATGGAAACCTATTTTGCTCAATTGCTTCGTTCATATTGGAGAAAGTGTGACCCTGAAACTCCTCCAGAAGTTGATGATGGTTCAAATGAAAATCTTGAAACAGGAGAAATTGAAGGCAAAGAAAAGGAAGATGATCCCCATAACCTCGAAGAAAAATACTATCGTTATGGAATCAAACCCGAGTGGATGCAAGTTCATAGAGTTTTGCATCATATTCATTATCAAAAGGGTCAATATGATTATCTCGTAAAATGGAAGGAACTCATGTATGATCAAGCTACATGGGAACGAGATGATCAAGAAATCCCTGGTTATGAAGAACAAGTCTTCAAATATTGGCTTCATCGGGAACGAATGACTGGCGAATCAGTTCCCAAGCATATTGTTAAGAAAATGAATGCATATGCCGCGGAACATAATGGCGCATTTAAATATGATGAAGATGATATGAAAAAGAAACGTAAAAAGCCAGTTGAAAAACCCACCATTAATGTAAGACTTTGATTTTGTGTGTTTGCATACGGTGATTATTCAAATAAATATATTTTTTAAGATTCAAGAAAAATACACTAAACAACCCGATTTTATTGAGGAAACTGGCGGTTCCCTTCATCCATATCAATTGGAAGGTATTAATTGGTTGCGGCATTGTTGGAGTCAAAAAACTGATGCCATTCTTGCTGATGAAATGGGTCTTGGAAAAACTATTCAATCCATGACTTTTCTTTATTCATTAATGAAAGAAGGCCATAGCAAAGGTCCATTCCTAATTGCCGCCCCTCTTTCAACTTTAATTAATTGGGAACGTGAAGCCGAATTTTGGTCCCCTGATTTTTATGTTGTTACTTATATTGGTGATAAAGAATCTCGTTCAGTTATCCGCGAACATGAATTCTCATTTGCTGAGGATGCAGTTCGAGGTGGAACAAAGGTTCAAAAAATGAAAGCGGAAAAAGGCGTTAAATTCCATGTTTTGCTTACTTCATACGAATTAATCAATATGGATAAAGCCATCCTCTCCAGTATTCCATGGGAAGCTTTAGTCGTCGATGAAGCTCATCGTCTCAAAAATAATCAATCATTATTCTTCCGAACTTTGAACGATTTCAAAATTAAATATCGGCTTTTGCTTACCGGAACTCCATTGCAAAATAATTTGGAAGAATTATTCCATCTTTTGAATTTCTTGAGCCCTGATCGCTTCAAGTAAGCTTTGCTTTTATAATGTATATTTTATAATTAGCCAATGATGACTAAAACGCTTTATGAAATTTTATAATTCAAAGGTTCTTTTTGTTTTGTTTTATCATAGCAACTTTTTACAATTGTTCAAAAAGTTTGCTAAACAAAAAAGAATACAAAAAAGTTTTACTTCTTTAAAAAGGACTCTTTCATTCAAAATGTTAGTTGATTGAGTTAAAGGCAAGAAGTTACATCTCATCAAACAATAGTTACTTCTTTTGTAGCTTTTGTTATGTTAAATGATTACAAAAAGGCGAATCTGAGGCAAAATATAATAATAATATTTTTATTAACTTTTATTTACAATGATAATAATAATTATTTTTTCTTCAGTAATTTGATTGAATTCACCCATGAATTTGCTGAAATTTCTAAAGAGGATCAAATTCAAAAACTTCATGATTTGTTGGGCCCTCACATGCTTCGTCGTCTTAAAGCTGATGTGCTTATTGGTATGCCATCAAAATCAGAATTAATTGTTCGAGTTGAACTTAGTGCAATACAAAAGTAAGCCCCAAAATAAACATTTGATGATTGTTATTTTATTATTATTTTGTTTTTAGAAAATATTATCGTAATATCCTTACTCGCAATTTTGATGCCCTTAATGTTAAAAGTGGTGGAACTCAAATGTCTTTGTTGAATATTATTATGGAATTGAAAAAATGCTGTAATCATCCATATCTTTTCCCAAAAGCCAGCATTGAAGCTCCTAAACTTCCCAATGGCGCTTATGAAGGAAATGGTTTGGTTAAAGCAGCTGGAAAATTAGTACTTATGCAAAAAATGCTTCGAAAATTATATGACGGAAAGCATCGAGTTTTGATTTTCTCCCAAATGACTCGAATGATGGATGTTTTGGAAGATTTTTGCGACTTTGAAGGTTATAAATACGAGCGAATTGATGGTTCCATTACTGGTCAACTTCGTCAAGAAGCTATTGATCGATTTAATGGTATGTCACTAATCAGTTTTAATAACGATTTTACTTTAATTGCTTTTTTAGCCCCCGGCGCATTGCAATTTATTTTCCTTCTTTCTACCAGAGCTGGTGGCCTTGGTATTAATTTAGCCACAGCTGATACAGTTATTATATACGATTCGGATTGGAATCCTCACAATGATATTCAAGCCTTTTCCAGAGCCCATCGTATTGGTCAACTAAAAAAAGTCATGATTTATCGATTTGTTACTCGTAATTCGGTTGAAGAACGTATTACATCGGTTGCAAAAAAAAAGATGTTATTGACTCATTTGGTCGTTCGAGCAGGTATTGGACAAAAAGGTCCATCCATGTCCAAAACTGAACTCGATGATGTCCTCCGATGGGGTACAGAAGAACTTTTTAAAGATGATGAACCTGCTCCACCTCTAGATGCAGATGGAAATGATAAAAAGCAGGCAGAACAAGAAATTATTTGGGATGATGACGCTGTTGATGCCCTTCTTGATCGTACAGTTGGCGAAGAACCTAAAGATGCCACGGAAAAAGAAAAGAAGGAGCATTGGACGAATGAATATTTATCCTCTTTCAAAGTTGCCCAATATGTTACTCGAGAAGCTGATGAAGAGGAAGAACCAGAAGATCGTGAAGTTATTGCTGAAACTGCAGCTGAACCCGATCCAGATTATTGGGAGAAATTATTGCGACACCATTATGAACAAGAACAAGAAACTGAAGCCCAAAAACTTGGTAAAGGCAAGCGTGTAAGAAAACAAGTTAATTATGCATCAGAAAATGTGCAACATGATTGGCAGGTGGCTGCTGCTGCAAATAATACTCAAGATCAAGATTATTCTGATTCGTATTCTGGCGATGAACTTTCTGGTGGAGATGAAAGTAATGAAGAATTTGAACGCGATGAAAAACTTGAACGACGAAAATCACGTCGTGATCAAAATGAAAAGCTTCCACCTTTGCTTGCTCGAGTTAATGGATTATTAGAAGTTCTTGGCTTTAATCCTCGCCAACGTCGATCATATTATAATGCCATTATGCGTTGGGGCATTCCCCCACAAGATGCATATCAATCTCAATGGCTTGTTCGAGATCTTCGACAAAAATCTGAGAGAGCTTTTAAAGCATACACTTCACTCTTTATGCGACATCTTTGCGAACCAGGTGCTGAAAATTCTGAAACTTTTAATGATGGTGTCCCACGTGAAGGTATTTCTCGTCAACATGTCCTTGCTCGAATTGGTATTCTTTCACTTATACGCAAAAAGGTTCAAGAATTTGATCGAGCAAATGGTGATTGGTCTATTCCTGAAATGCGAGATCTTGCAATCACTCAAGCTCAAGTAACAAATGCTCTTAAAATTACTTCCGATTCCAAATCAGTTTCACGCGATGGAACTCCACTTGAAAATGGCGATGATAAAGATAAAGATAAAAAGGAGCAATCAATTGGAATTGAAAGTGCCGCTGATACTCCTGAAGCTTCGAATGGTCCAAACGAAGAAGAATTAAAAAAAGAAAAACCCGAAGCAATGGAAACTGATGAAAAGAAGGAAGAAAGGCCAACTCCAGCCAAATTTATGTTTAATATTGCTGATGGCGGATTCACTGAGCTTCATACTCTTTGGTATAATGAAGAACGAGCAGCAGTTCCAAATAAAGAATATGAAATTTGGCATCGTCGCCATGATTATTGGCTTCTTGCTGGTATCGTTACTCATGGTTATGCAAGATTTGGTGATATCATCAATGACCCTCGTTTTGCAATCATTAATGAACCATTTAAGTCTGAACAAGGAAAAGGAAACTTTTTGGATCTTAAAAATAAATTCCTTCAACGTCGATTTAAATTGTTGGAACAAGCTTTGGTTATTGAAGAACAATTGAGAAGAGCCGCTCATTTAAATATTACCCAAAAACCCGAGGAGCAACAATCAGCTCAATTGAATGAACATTTTGCTGACCTTGAAGCCGTTGCAGAATCGCATCAAAGTTTAATTAAAGAGGCCGCCAATGGCACTCGTAGTGCTAATATTGTACTTCATAAAGGTAAAATATTTATTGTATTCATTGATTTTGATTAAAAATGATAATTTTTAGTTTTAACTCAATTGGAAGAATTATTAAATGAAATGAAAAGCGATGTTTCAAGGCTTCCAGCAACTTTAACTCGATTGCCTGCTGTTACCGAACGATTACAAATGACTGAGCGACAAATTCTTAATCGTTTGACAACTAAAGATCCCGATGCTGCATCCGGATTAAGTCCTCTTCCACCACCAGGTCCATTCGTTTCACCCGCAGCCAATCAAAAATTCACTGGAATTCAACCTAAATTTGCTGCCCTTCATGGTGAAGGAGCTGCAGCAGCAGAAGCAGAATTAGAAAAAATTAAAATTGTCGAATCAACTAAAGCTAAAAAAGAAGAAGTTAAAGTTGAAGCTACAGCAGCGACAGAACCAGCCCCAATAAATGGTAATGGAGATAAATCAAATGGAACAACTGCAGAAGAAATAACAAGAACCAATGGTAAGAGAACATTCCCTTTATTGTCTAACACACTTTTCCATTTCATCTTGTTGTTTTCATACGGACGCACAAAGGTGAAAAGGCAATGAACATAAAAGTTAGGTCGATGAAGACTCCATTGCACACTATATGACGCAAAATTTGATTAGGATGATCGATTCTGAGACCTTTAAAAATTAAAAATAGCATCGTCACGGCGGTATAGCTTCAATGAAAAAGTGAAGTTCAAATGGAAATGAAAAATTTGGTCGTTGGTGGTCGAATTGCCAAAAACCAAAGGAAAAGCTATTTTTTTAGTAAAAAATGTCTGTTTTTTTGCATATTTAATTATAATTCTCTACGGATATTCAGTTGAAAAATATTGAAACTCTCACAGAATATGTAATCGAATATTGCGGATAAGATCGTGAAGATAGATTTTCATAAAAAAATCAATGAGCCGAAATCCTAGCGTAAGAGTTTTGAGCATTTTGGTCATTTTTACGTTAGAAAAAGTGATTTTTTTTGGAACTTTTTCAGAAACAATTATGGCTAAATTCATTAAGTTGCTTTAATTTTATTCTGTGACATTGAAAATCTATAATCTTATCTTGCCTACAAATTGGTATAATTAGTTTTTCCGAAGACAATCTTTTTACGAAAATCCTGACGTAAGAGTTTTTTTCATGCATGATAACATAGCTTTTTTGACAAAATTCCAAGGAAAACTATTTCATAAACACTTGTAAAAATTCAAAAATGGTCAAAAAACGATAAAATAAATCCCCTTTGAATTTCTAGTAACAATTGAATATTTTTTTGTTAAACTTGCTTTTGCACCACAACCACTTGAAGCTTTTATAATAGTATCATAGTAGCAAACGATGCTCAAAAAAATTATTATTTTCAATATCAACCATTTTGGCTTACTTTCATCATTTCTAGGCCTAATTTTGGTCGTAGAAACCGAATTTTATAATAATTACTGAGGGTGATAAGCAGGGCTTTGCGATATATCGAATATCGATATCGAATATCGAAATATCGGGGCTTTTTTTGGATATCCAATATCGAATATCGATATCGGAAAAATAAATTTTAATATCGAATATCGAATATCGATATCGGGACTTACAAATATCGATATCGCAAAGCCCTGGTGATAAGCTTAAAATGGAGTTATAGCAAAGCGAAAAATTTTCATATTTAAAAAATTCATAGCTCATAAACTAGATAATGAAATGGACCAATGGTTATCAAATTCGTTTTCTACGACCCATATTACGTCTAGGAATGATGAGTTTAAAATTAAATCACACATTTTGAGTATTTTGATTTTTTTGAGCATCGTCTGCTACTATGATGCTATTATAAAAGCTTCAAGTGGTTGTGGTGCAAAAGCAAGTTTAACAAAAAAATATTCAATTGTTACTAGAAATTCAAAGGGGATTTATTTTATCGTTTTTTGACCATTTTTGAATTTTTACAAGTGTTTATGAAATAGTTTTCCTTGGAATTTTGTCAAAAAAGCTATGTTATCATGCATGAAAAAAACTCTTACGTCAGGATTTTCGTAAAAAGATTGTCTTCGGAAAAACTAATTATACCAATTTGTAGGCAAGATAAGATTATAGATTTTCAATGTCACAGAATAAAATTAAAGCAACTTAATGAATTTAGCCATAATTGTTTCTGAAAAAGTTCCAAAAAAAATCACTTTTTCTAACGTAAAAATGACCAAAATGCTCAAAACTCTTACGCTAGGATTTCGGCTCATTGATTTTTTTATGAAAATCTATCTTCACGATCTTATCCGCAATATTCGATTACATATTCTGTGAGAGTTTCAATATTTTTCAACTGAATATCCGTAGAGAATTATAATTAAATATGCAAAAAAACAGCCATTTTTTACAAAAAAATAGCTTTTCCTTTGGTTTTTGGCAATTCGACCACCAACGACCAAATTTTTCATTTCCATTTGAACTTCACTTTTATACCGCCGTGTCGTTTGAATGTTAAAAATTTTTGTAAACATTACCTAAATTTTAGGTGATTCATCAATTGAAAAAACCACTGAAACCATAGATGATGATGCTCCACACGATCCCGCAAAAATTGAAAATGTTGCCGATGTTGAAATGACAGTAGCTAATAAACCCGAAATTAACGGCACCTCACCTATTAAAGAGCTTCCCAAACTTGAAGCAAATGGAAACGGTATTGATGAAGAAGATAAAATGGACACCACAGAAGCTGTTGCTTCTGATTCAGCAGTCAAAGAGCCACCAACTGAAACAACAACCGTTGAAATGGAATCGTCAACCGAAGCTGCTTGAGCTTTATCCCTTTTTTGATATTCTTGTATTTATTATTTCTCTTTTATATAATGGTGTTACAATATTTTACTCAATTTTTGTGAGGGTATTTATGAATAAATTTTAAAAACAACTAAAAAACTTGTAAACGCATTTTTGTTTGAATCAAGTTGCATACTTTGCTTGAAGTTATTATTGGTTTAAGAAAAATATGATATATTGTACCTTCTCCCAAAATATTTAGAATCCCTTATTTGTTATTGGCAACTAGTTGTTAATATAAACGCAAGAAAAAATTATTTGCCATTTCATTTTTCTATTATAAAAATTTCTTACATTTCGTGCTGCTCGAATTTTATTGAAGCTCTTTCTTAAAAACTACTAAATTAATAATATTCATTTTCCTCTTTGTATTTTATAGAATGCAATCAATTTCCTTTTCCAACGTTACTTTAATTGATGAAACTCGTGAATCAAGTGGTCGTCCACTTTGGTTAAGTTTAACAAATCGAGCATCAAAGCTCAACTTTGCCACAAGAATATTTCATTTTGTTGAACTTGAAAAGGATTTAAAATCTTTATTTGTTGATGGAAAATGGTTAGTTTTTGTAAAAATCTATTTATTGTATCAATTAGCTTTTCATTTTTTAGTATTTCATATGTTGATTGTCTTCGAACATGTAAAACATTCTCGGATTTATCGGATACTCTCAACCACCAAGCCAATGAATTGGGATCACAGAAATCCCTTCTCGTCATTGATAATCTCACATTGCTTCTTCGTCGATTTGGTGTGGATCAAATTGCGGCACTTTTGTTTGAAATTGGTCGTAAGTTTACGCTATTCAGTTTACGGCATAACAACAACAAAAATTTACAGAAATATGCCCAGTACTTTCAAGATTTCAGCGTGACTCATTTTCTGAAATTGAACAAAATCGATTGAAATCCCTTCCTATGACGGTCCTTTCATTAAGCAAGAATGATGAGAATAGTGCTCAAATTTGCACAACGATAACAACCAAAAAAGGTGGTGGTGGAATACGAGAAAAGGTATGAATTTCTTATTACCATAACTCATGTAGCAGCGCCTTGATGTTATGTAATTACTTGGTGTATGTAGCTTAAGTTTCTCATAGTTTATTTTTTTAAAGGTTGAATCATATAAAATTTCTCCTGATACTGCATCCATTACATCTCGATCAATTGAAATGGGTGGAAAGAAAAAGGCAGCCGCAACAACGCCATCATCCGATTTCATGCCATGTCATGGTGGCGGCTCACATGAAAGAGTTCAACGTGAAAAAGCAAGCATTACTCTTCCATTCACTCGTGCTCAAAAAGAAAAAGGTTTGGTTGGATTAAATGCAGATCGGCAAAAGCCGAAAGGTGCCAAAATAGAATATTTTGCTGATAAAAGTGATGATTTTGATGAAAGTGATATGGAAGACTTTTGAAGGCGTTTTTTGTATTTAATCACTAAAAAGTATTTGTTTTATTGTTTGTTGATTTTATCATATTTTAGAAATAAAAATTTTTTGTATTAGTGTTTCGATGAAAGAATTCCAAATTTTAAAATACGCGCCTTTTTTTTGCTTGTTTTAAACGGATACCCATTGTTCACATTTACCTATTTTTTTGCTCGCTTCCACTTTTTTCTAGTTTTGCAAACATTTTACTCACATTTCAAATTCCAAAGACAACATAGTCAAGAAGCCAATGATGATTAAAACGCTTTATGATTAATCAAAGTTTCTTTTTATGTTTTATCAAAGCAAACTTTTTTAACTGTCCAAAAAGTTTGCTAAACAAAAAAGAATACAATAAAGTTTTACTTCTTTAAAAAGGACTCTTTCATTCAAAATGTTAGTTGATTGAGTTAAAGGCAAGAAGCTACATTTCATCAAACAATAGTTACTTCTTTTGTAGCTTTTGTTAAATGATTACAAAAAGGCGAATCTGAGGCTTCTTGATTAAAATATGTTCATCATTGACTTTTTGTGTTGGAATAGTCATGGAAATGAAGGTACGATACAATAAGGCTGGTTGTATTCCATCATCAACTAGGATTTCTTTAAATTAGCAACTCATTCCATAATTCACATTCTTATTATTTCCCAATATGCTTTTACATTTAATGAAGCCACGGGAAAGAGAATGTTCATTTCAACATTTTCCTTTGCTTGTAAAACATTCCAATCACGAAATACAAAGGACAAAGCATGGAACGACAGTGTTATTTCCAAATGCATTTGCAAATGCTTATGATATGACTTTTCCTCACTCAAAAGCAGCCATTATATGAACGAGGTCGTCGGTGCAACAATTTGATATGGAATGAATGTGTGATGCACTGACTTTAGATCCTTTTTGTATTGTAGTTATTTTAAATCGTTATGATAAACTTTATATAGCTTAAAGAGCTTCAGACAAAATATCACATAATAGATGAGGCTTAACTAACTACCGCTAAATAACAATCTTCATACCAATATCCTAATGCTATATGCGAAACTCTAAGGAATGCTGCTCAAGAAGCAACTTTGTTTAACCAAAGGACCACTGCTTGCAGTTCTTTTACACTTGCTACAGACAAACAAAAAAACAAAAATGAAGATAAATAATTTTTATCCAAGACATTTAAAAATAAACGTGGAAAATGAACAAAAACAAAAACAACTTTAACACAAACAAACAAAATCAGGCATTGAATCGGCGGTTTCCAAGACTACTGTCAGAATAATTAAGCAAAGTACTGAGTTCCTAAAAAATGTTGTTAATTAATTATGTATCATCCTTTCAAAACTTACTACATAGTTAATACCACCGTCTGTACGTTTGATCACTTGCGGCATATATTGTTTCACGCTATTGTAAACTTCGAATCCTCGAGCAGCAAGTTCATCAGCCTAAAAATACAAAAATTAATAAGTTATTCAGAATTAAAGAAAAAAAAAGCTTACTTGATAAATAGGTGTAGGAAGACTAACAGGTGAACAGACAATTTGATGACCATAACTAAGAGAGTGAAGAAAGCCAAACAATTCCTTTTTGGTGATACCAACTTCATTGAGGACAACAGAAACTTGAACAAATTTAGCGGTTCCTTTGATAGCATTGTGACATTGCATGAAGAATTCAATACAATCAGGACGAGTAAACTTATCTTCAATAAACGAGCCAGCTTGAGGATTAGCAAATTCACCCCTTTTTCCTTCGAAGAACCGCTTGTGATGACCTTTGGTACAAATAACGAAAAGGAATTTAGGCTTATAAAGAGGATCAAAATCATTGAAGCCTTGTCTAAAAAATTAGGTAATTATAATGGCATTTTCTTCAAAGCAATAAAAAATTTACCTGATAGCAGGAAGTTCTTCTTCATAAGCCATTTTAAATTGCCCTTCAGAGACTCCATCACGTAAAATAACCACAGTTTCAGGCAAATCTCGGTCATTGATTTTGAGCTTCATAAGAAATTGTTTGATAGAGAGACGTAATTCACCTTGATCGACTTTTTCTTGACGAGTGGCTTGATAAAAGAAATCACCAATAAATGCTGAAGGATCAAGACCAACATTAGCTGTAATGCCAACAACCGATGGATCACGAATCACATTTTCATTTGAATCTTCTCGATCAAAATTGACGCCAACAGGATGAGCAACATCATAACCAATAACAAGAACTTTTCCATTATTGATGTCAAGTCGATGACTAAAAATAAGTAATAAAGTTTAAAAAAATCCATATGAAAAGTACTTACGCGGTATGAAACAAAGGTTTATAGTTGAGACCACCATTTTTAACATTGATTTTAAGAAGGATGTTTCCAAGTGTTTGCATTTGATGATTGTTGACAACTTTTTTGGCGACTTCAAGAGTGACATGTTGTGTAAGAACCTTCGTAATACTTTCGAACAATTTGAGCATTCCATGAGAGTGTGTGTTATTCTTACTATCCATAAGAATAACCAGCGAAACTTCTCTTTTCTTAAACAATTGAAATTTGTGATACCATTGTTCAAAGGTAGCATTGCGGCTATCGAAAGACATTTCTTTACAATCTTCACCAAATTCAATTCCACGTTGAATAGCAGCCTTTTCAAAAGTTTCACAAAAGCTTGCTACTGTTTGAGCATCACATTCTTTAGCATACAAAAGAGCCCAGCGCTTAATTTTGCATGGAAGATAATACTTGCTTCTTCCAATATCAAACTTTCCATCTTCATTTGGTTGAATTTCAAGACCATCTCCAACAAGAATGTTAGGCTTCGGCGGACGTTCGAATTCGAGAACATTTGCTTTTTCAATTGGTTCAAAGGAAATAGAGACACCAAAAGCTTTGCTGATTTCATTGTTGAAGTTCATATTTTCGACTTCATCCATAATATTTTGATAGCGTTTTTGAGGAACAACAGCATTGGCTTTATGAACTAGAAATCTTAAGAATGGTGGAACTTTGTCGAGGCAGATTCTTTGGTTAGGCAAAACCATTAACAACTCCATTGGAAATTGACCTTTATCACCACCAACATTGACAGCAAATGTATCAGGATACTTTAGATGACGGTCTTTTCTGAAATACATTATTTAGTTGGTCTTCTTATTAATAAAGATAAGCAACTCACTTCGTACGGTAGAATTCAGGTAAAGTAATTGTACTTCCATCTTCGAGGTTGATCCTAAAAAAAAAGAAATACAGATAGCTAAACAAAAAAGAACAAACATACGTGATTTGATTGAGACGTCTTAGGTCAAAGCTTTTGATTCTGAAATTTATTGAATGCCAATATTAATAATCTTATAATTGCTAACACTTACACGAGGACTCGATGCCTATCGTAAACAGGATATACTTTGCAGCCACCGAAAAATCTGGATGCTTCATCCCAAACATTTGGGTTTTGTAAATCTTCTTTAACGAATTCATTAACTTTATCATAGAGATTTCCAGCAGCATAAAAAGGTGAACATTTGAAGTCAATAACCAAGGCTGGTGTAATCTTTTTCGCGCCATCAGCTTCAATTTCAATCATTCGAATACCTTTTGAAGTACCAGTACGAGTACAAAGAGCTCTACCAATTTGAATTTCTTCTAAGCGATACAATTGGCCATTTCCGATGATGTCGTAGTCACCACTAAAAAAAGAACCATGTCATCGCATCAACCATAACTAATGATAATATCTTACCTGTTTAAAGCCCCTTGAGTTAAAATGATCTCAAGAACTTGACGAACAGTTTGGTTTTCTTCAAGGACGATTTCACCTGATTCATATTGAGAGACATCCGATAAATCAATTTCAGGCATTTCAGCATTTGGAGAGATTTTGACTTCAATTTGACCATTACCTTTGAGAGAAGTTTGAAGTTCAGGAGGAAGATCGGTTTTTGATACTGTATAAGAGACTGGAGCAAACTTTTGAGAAGCAAATAACGTATTTTGATTGTCATAAGCAACTTCAAGACCAACTGCACCAAAGTTTTGAGTTTTTTCCATGCCAATAGATAAAATAAAGTAGCAAAGTACTCTCATCCGAGTGTCTCTCCTAAAAAAATAGTTTTTTAGCTGCCAAAATAACAAGATTACAAACTTTTCTTTAGTAAGACAAATAGTTGAACTGCCACCTTCAATGTCTATATAATTCATTATGACATCCATACGATAAGCTTTGGAATTTGGATCAATTTTGAGAGGTAAGATGGCTGCTTCACCTGAAATTAATAAAATTAATACTTTGTAATCAATTGAGTCAATCTTACCAATAAGAACATGGTTTCTCGCGATAGGTGTTCGAGGAACATTACCACCACGGCCTCCACGTCCAAATCCACCTCGACCAGTTCCGCGACCTCTGTATTCATAATTGTTGCCACGTCCACGATAAGCATCATTTTGTCCTTGAGTATCACCCCGAGATCGATTATCATCAAAGTTAACATCACGGGATCTCATTCCACCATCACGATATCCATGGAAATCATCACCACGATTACCACCACCTCCATGAAAACTAGTTGATGGCTAAAAAAATAAAACTTAGTATTAACATAAAATCGTGAATAATGAAAACTTACGCTTCCACGATAAGTCATGACTGTAATAAAGCTGAACGTTGTCTTTTGAAATCACAAGACTGAAAAGAAATACTTGGATGATTTGAAGTAATATACAAACGATGCAAATTAGCATCAAACAAAAAACATATGTAAGCGCTTTACATATGGGAGCAATTTAAAGTATCACGCAAAATAGAATCAATCAAACACATGTAACTCAAAAATAGTTTAAAACAAAAAAGAATAACATTGAAACCTATGGAATTATTAGCTATGCGCAAAATTTTTAAACAAATAAGCAGTTCGGCAAGCTAAAAATAGCTTATGTTGAGCGTAAAAATGTAAAGCATGAGGAGTAAAAAAATGTAAGTAATGAAGAGAAAAACATAGATAAAAATTTTGCGAAACGCCTATGTTCGATATTGGGAAAGTTCGCTCTCATTTATCTAGGATATGGTATCAATCGCTTTAAGACAAAGATAAGATTTGAAACATTCCCTTTTTCAAGACTATGTTTATTTTTTTTTTCTTTATCACTCTCCTTTCCAAATTTTTCAAGCTTTTTGATTTTACCAATTTTGTATTTTGTTAAAAATGTGTTTGGAGATAATTTTTTATTTCCAACTTCTTTTATATCACCATTTCTCGCGTATAAGCTTGCCAATTTTTAATTTCTGTTTAGAATTTTGGAGATTAAGCAAATGATAAATACTAAGACAAAATTTGAAGAGGGCCATTTCTGTTTATTCTTTACCCAAACAAGAGCATTATAATAAAGTTGGGGTTTATTTTAAAAATTAGCTAACAGATTTCCGTATAATACCATTATTCTTAATTAGAGCAAAAAAATTTGAAATACCGCTATATTTGCCATTACTCTTACAGCACGCTATTACGCGCCTTTACCTACCAAAGCTTTTACGTTGTCATTTACTTTAAATATTTTACAATCTGTGCTTTCAAATAAAGTGTTGTATGATGTTCTTTTCCCTCCTCTACATTTTTTAAAATGTGTGAAAACTATTTTCTTGTTGCTGCATACCTAACAACCAGCCACTTTTTTCTAAAAGCATTAGTCAAAATAAGATTACTTTTTTTTCCTTCCCAAAAATGGAAAACAAGGGAGGAAAAACCAAGCTTCAACAACTGCTTGTTATTTTTTTAGAATGGTGAGTGAGTGGTTGAACCGCTTAAAGAAAACGAACCTAAAACAGATGCTTTTTTGTTGTTGCTTACATGCTTCTTTCTTCTACTCTTTGCTATAAAAAAATTTCTCCGCTATTTTCTTTCTTTCTTATCGTAGTTTCATTTTTATTCTTTTTTTTTTATTGAAGATGATTAATGTCCAAAATGACGTAATTGCAAAAATAAAAGTTAAAATAGCAAAGATTTGCGATGATAATGCGCGCAACTTTTGTTTGATGAAAAAAATAAGACAAAAAAAACTTGAACAAGCTTCCTTCCTTTCAGACATGCTTTTTCTCTTCCTCCTCCATATTTTTTTTTTCATTCATTAAAAACTGATTGCCTAATATATTGCATTGCATTTTCATTGTCTCCTTTTTTTTTCTTCTCCATTTCATTCATTTGTATATTGATCTGGTTATTATTATTTTTTTGTTTCCTTCTTTGCTCCATTGAATTTCCTATGTTAAAAAAGAAAGAGAAAAAAAGAGAGCTTAATCTAACGCTTAAATCTGATTCGAAATTTGATCATCTCCACCATTCACTGCCAACATTTTTTTGCTCGCGATTGTTTAAAAAACGTTTTATTTCTCATTTGATTTTCCTTGTGTTTATAAAAAAAAGCATCATCATTGAAAAAAAACGAGTGACCACAATAGAGCAGCGAAAGAAAAAAATATTTTAAAGAAGAAAACTTATTTGCGGGGTTTTCCTTTCGTTCGCTCGTTTACTTTTTTTGCGTTCAAATTCGATTTGTGTCGATGGACTTTTTCCTTTTCTTCTTCCACCATTCATTCTTATTTTGTGTCTGCGTGTGTTTTTCTTCTTTCTCAACGATTAAAGAAGATATATTGAATTTGGGTTTAAAATAAAATCCTTTATTATTATAGATTGATTTGAATTGATGGCAACGTTTGGCGGGTTTCTTCAACCACTTGATTTTGGTGAAGCAATAAAAGATTCACCAACATTTCGGTTTGTTTTGTTATCTTTATTTGTTTTTCTATCAATTTATATTATTTTTTTAGACACAATATCAGTGAACATGAAAAATATTTTTCCAAGGTTCAAAAGGATTTTGATGAGGTTGGTTTATTAAGCTTTAATCTTTGATTCAACTAATTTCTCTTTTTTTTTAGACTATAAGATATCTTGAAACTGTTACAGAACATGGGCAAAACTTTATTTCTTCATTTTAGTGAGTGTTATTATTCTTGTATATATATCTTTACTTACTTTTACATTTTAGCAATCTTACTGTCTCATTAAACAACTTATGGTCTGATCTAAAAACTCCTGATGAAACTGCCAATGGAGCTTATTCCTCTCTCAGTGATGCATTTGCTCAAATTGTGCATTTAAATAAAACTATGGTCGAATATTCATATCCTGCTTTACGTACAGCTCTTGAATCATTTGTTAAAAAGTAAGTACTTTTATTATGGTATTCAACAACACAATGTGTAAGCTTTAGAATATAAGAAAGTTTTCAACTTTGAACTCGATAATTTTGTTTTAATGGATCATTTTTTTTAGAGAATTACATGGTATTAATGAATCTCGTTCCCGATTCGATCAAATGTCAACAGATTTCGATGAAGCAATAACAAAGAAAGCTTCATTAAATAAGAACAAAGCTCGTGAACTTAATGATGCTAAGAATTCTTTAATGGCAGTTGGAACATTGTTTGCTCATACATCGCTCGATTATGTCGCACATATACAAATAGCACATGCAAGAAAACATCATGTTATTTTGGAAGCGGTAAGAACATAATCCTTATCCTTTTTCAACTCTAATCTTTCTATTTATCCTTTTTCAGTTAACCACATTTATTACGGATTATTCAACATTTTTTCGAAAGGGGCATTATTTTTTTGAAAATGCAGAAGAAATCAATATGGGTAAAATTAATGATTCTATTACAAACTTAAAAGAAAAATCTAAAATTGTCGATAGAAAAATGCAAGAACGTCATTCTGCTGTTCCTAAGGTAAGGCATTTGTTTTGATTACATTCGATTGTAACTTGATTATTGACACTATTGTATGCATGAGTCAGTTCAAATAATCCCTTGTGATGATTGACTTTTTTTTCTAACATCAATAGAGGTTTTTTGGTCCAAAATTTGTTTTCCATGAGTGAAAAAGAAAATATAAATCAAGGATTGTTTTCTTTGATTTTTCAATCTCTTTCGTGTGTGATTTGTTTAAAATTGCTTTTAATATTATTACTTTATAAGAATGTTTAAAACACGCAAAAAGTATAAGGTCTTTAAAAAAATGAGGGTTGGTTGTTGCGATACTTATGAGGACTTAATAACTTTTATATCGTCCTTTAATCGTGTACTTTCTCATCATTTAATTTTTAGGAAGTTTACCAACACCCTACTGGAATTCCAACTGATCCTGATGTTGTAATGGAAGGTTATTTGAATAAACGTGCTACGAATGCTTTTAAGACATGGAATCGAAGATGGTTTCAAATTAAAGAAGATAAACTTGTAAGTCATTTATTTACCTTTTTAGAGCAAGATATTTTATTTTTTGGTATATTAGTCTGAATTTCAGTTATATTCCCATCGTCATGGAGATCATCGATTAACAGCTATGGAAGAAAACCTTCAACTTTGTCTTGTTCGTCAAGCTCCATCGACCATTGATCGTTCATGCTGTTTTGAACTTGTGACACCATCAAAAAATCATTTACTTCAAGCTGATTCAGAAACACTTTGCAAAGCATGGATTTTGGCTTTACAACGAACTATTCAACATTTACATGAAACTGGACAAGGCTATAGACCTCAAAGACATTCGTTAATACATTCATTCAATGAAGCATGTGTAAAAACTCCATCGATAAGCAGCAATAATGGTTATGCTTCAACTACGCCTCAAGGATTTCCACATTCTTCAACAATGCCTCTATCAATTAGACCTCCAAACTCAACTTCGAGAAATGGAAACACCACACCTTCACCAAGAAGTATGCGTCGTCAACAAGCTCAAAATGCAATAAAAAAGCGTCTAGATCAAAATTTTTCCAAGCTTCTCAATCTTCCAGGAAACAATAAATGTGCAGATTGTAGTCATTCTGATCCTCGATGGGCTTCACTAAATTTGGGCATTCTAATTTGTATTGAATGTAGTGGTGTTCATCGAAGTCTTGGAGTTCATGTGTCTAAAATTCGATCTCTTACTATGGATGATATTGATGATGCACAATGGCAAATTCTTCTCCAACTTGGTAATGAAAAAGTGAATTCGATATATCTTTCAAATTTACCTGTAAATAATATTATTCCATCGCAACCAACAGAATCTTCTAATCGACAAATTCGTGAAGCATGGATTCAAGCAAAATACGTTGATAAAAGATTTTGTGGAATTGAAAGAAAAACTTCAGCATTACTTTCAAAAGGTCATATTCGGTCTTCCTCATCAGCTGTTCTTCGTCAACCATCTTTATCAGATGCAAGTGTGGCCTCATCTGCTGCGGCTGTGAATAATGGAGTGTCGCCTAGTATTACATCAAATTCTGCAAGAAGTGATAGTGGACTTTCTGTTGATGGCATTTGTAAGTTTTCTCTCTTTTTTTAGGACTATAAGGTCTTATTTACCATTGTTTTTACTTTTACATATTTTTAAAGATAAAATTTCAGCTAAAAGATTTTCTCGTTCTTCATATGGCTCTGATAATAATCTGGATCATCTTGAACATATTTCAAATGCAAGTGAAATTGAAAAGCTAGCCTTACACGCTTTGAAAGATGGTGGAAATTTGGAGGAAATGATAAAAGCAATGCTGCAAGGATTGGATGTGAATCTTCCTATTGGAAATTGCTTTTTGCTTCATGCTGCTATACAAGCTGTAAGTTTTGCGACATTGCTTTTTAGTAACAATAAAAATTACATTACCGTTTTAGCATGATACAATAATGGCAGAATTTTTAATGTTAAATGGAGCAAAAATGACTGTTGTTGATTCTGATGGAAATACGCCATTACATATTGCCACCATTAAAGGTTTTCCAATGTAAGTTTTACAAAGCTTTAAAATAATTTCTTTTTTAATTAAAACAGGTTTAGCGTGGTTTATCATCTTCTTCGACGAAATGTTGATTCAACGATCAAAAATAAAGATGGAAAAACGGCGCTTGATTTTGCTGTGGAATTACAACATGCTCATATTGTTACATTGTAAGTTAAATATTTTTTAAAGTTAAAAAGTAATTGTAAAAATTGTTTAAGATTACGTTTATATGAAATGAGAACTGAATTTAATGATGACTATGATTATGAAATGGATCAAACATTGGATAATTTTATAAATGATCTTGCAACTAAACGTGAAACAGAATTATCAAAACAATCATCCACTGAAGCATAATAAAGAAAAGTAAAATTAACGGGCATTTCTGTATATTTCTTCGCCACTTTAATCTTGTCAATGCATTGAACTTTTTATTGCCAGAATATCTTTAATCAAACACAAAAGCAATGGATTTACTTTATTTTCTTTATCGGTGCATTAAATGTCTTATTGTATCTTATTGTATTTTTGTAATAAAAAAACTTTATTTTTTTGTGCTTTTGATTCTTTTTGTATTAGGTATAATCGGTATCATGTTTAACAATGAAAATAATAAGCAAAGATTTTATAAAATTTTCGTTTCACCTTACTTTTCTCCTTTTGCTTTCTTTCCATTGATTCATTTCGAGGATTGCATAAAAACAAGAATGAAAATTTTATGCAAATTTGTAAACTTTCCTATGATTTTTTTGATATAAGTAGATTTCGTTTTGAATTTTCTCTCACAATTCCATTCAATAAGCATTCGGTGCAAGTTGGTTTGACGAAAAGCTTTCTCTTGAATCAATTGAAAACTTTTTGTAAGAAAAAATGTCGGGTGTTGTTGTTGTTCCTGATCCAAATATTGAAAATGCCCTTAACAAGCTTGAAGAAAATGTACAGTACTTAATTACAATGACAACTGTTCTTTGTGTTATCTTGCTTCTCTTCTTCGTTGTTCAAACCGTTGTTGTTGTTCTTCAATTAATTCGTCGTTGTAAAAAGAAGGTATGTGTTTTTATAAAGATTTTTAATTCTTTTCATTTTTTAACGTTTTTAGGAAGTTCTTCCACCAATTAAAGAAAAGGTGCCAAAGAAGAAGGTCACAAAGTCCAAGAAAACTTCAAAGGGTGGAAGCAGCAAAAATGCAAAGGCATCATCTAAGAAGTCAAGCAACTCATCAAAAAAATCAAAGACGTCAAAGGTTGATTCAAAATCTTCAAAGGCTTCAAAGACTTCAAAGGTATCAAAAGCTGATAAGAAACCTTCACACTTGCCTAAAAATCAAGCTGGTGTTTCATGTTGCGCTTCAAAGACTGCTGTCAAACCATCTGCTGAAGCTGTTACATATCCTCCTCCATCAAACAAACGTCCATCTGCTGAACTTTCATCCAAAGTTCCTAAATCTGATCGTGCTGCTGCTACTGGTGAATCATTCAAACAACTTCCAAAATCTCAAGGATCTGAACGCAAAGAAACAATCATCCAAATTCCAACAACTCCTACTGCCAATGATTCTGCTCGTAGAGGTTAAATTTTTGTTCACTTGTTTGAACGGCCACATTGTTAACTTAAATATTTTTTAGTTGTTGATGTTCCAAATCCTCCACCAGTTGGAGCATCTCAAAAACCAACAACTGATTCTCTTATGCTTCCTATTTCTTCATCAACTTTGGCTCCATTAGCAGCTTTACCTCCTCCATCTACAACTCTTGCATTGCCTGCTCCACCTACTGTTGCTGCCTTACCTGCACCACCTGGAACTCCAACAACACTTCAACTTGCAACTGCTGATGCTGTAACTCCACCAACTCAAGCAACGTCTGATGCTGTTACTCCACCAGTTACTCCAACATCAAAATTAACCAATACAAGTACTACTCAAACTGCTACACCTCCAACTGCTCCTACAACTACAACCATCTCATCTGCTGCTGTTCCACCTTCAAATGGACCTCTTATGAATGTTTGAAATTCAGTCAAGTTTCTTTAGTATAATTTTATTGGTTTTGTAATAATATGATTTAATTATGTAATAATGAATAAAAGTTTAAAATATAAATTTTTTATGCTTGATATTAATTTAAGTTGAATTTAAATGGCCTTGATATTTTGTAATTGATTCATTTTTTTCACAAACTTCTTCAAAAAAGTTAGTGCAAGTCTTTTTTTGTTTTGAACCGTTTACACAAATTCATTAATGATACATACAGGGAAGACTTGATTTACCGATAATATGGAAACATTATATTTTTTTAATTGTCGAATATTTATGTATCTTTTTTTCTCCTTTTTAGTTCTTGAATAGTACCATTAATTTGGTACATTTTAAAGCAATAAAAAAAAGAGATAGACGAACACTTCAAAGTTTGTCTCAAACGAAAGAAAGAAAACAGCTCACATGTTTTAATAATGGATTCAATAACCTTTTTTTCTTTTTCACGTTTTTATTTTCAATCGCAGTTATTTTCATACTTTTTTTTCAAGGGGGAAGCAAAAAGTTGGCCGCGTTTGTCTGTCTTTCAATCCCTCTGCATTTTTTTCTTCTCATCAAGGATGAAAGTGAATAAATTCGATGAAGGAATGAATAAACAGCTGAGAGTTGTATGGGTCGACAACAACAACTAGTAAAAGAAGAGACAAGCAGCAGGCAGTCGTCGTCGTCAGTCAGACTCCTCAGCTGCTATATTTCTATGATGCTTCTTTTTTTCGATGTCTTCGAACTAAAAAATTTTTTTTTAAATTTTTTTAAGAACGTGAATTTCCATTTTGATTGCAGACCATCTGATTTTTTTGGATCATTTTATGACGATACTTTTGCTTGAATTTTAAAAAATGAATGATTAACTATGCAATTTTGAAATCTTTTATTATTTTAAATATATATAAACCTTGCCTTTCTTCCCATGATTCCCTTATCTTTTTTTGATATCATTTATTTCCCCTTCCTAAAAACTTTCTATAAAGAAGATCGTCTTCTAGAAGAATTTTAAACAACAAAATAATTGTTATTTTTTCCTTAATGTTTCAGTCAGTCTAATGTTTTAACCTTTTTATTTTTTGTTGTTGTAGGAACACTAAAGTCACAAGTTCCAATCCAATGTCAATGCTCCATTTTTCACTTCTTATGTTCAAGTAATAAATTTTTCATCTCATTTAGAGAGGAAAAAAAGAAAAGATATTATTATTATTTTATTTGGTAAATGGGAAATTGTTTACAAGGTTTGTATAGCTCAAGTTTAACTGACGATAGAACTCGGCTTGCAACTGAAATAATGGGAGCAAACCAATCTTCCTCATCATCTTCTTCATCCCTATCATCATCATCACAACAAGAAAATAATGAAAGGCTGGCAATTAGAGAACCAACAAATAATCCCCATATTCCTAGAAATATTATAAGGATTCAACAAAGAAGTGAACGACCAAGAACAACGGTAATTTTTTTGTTGAACCTTTATTGATTGAATTTATATATTCATTTTTATTAAATCCCTCTTTTTTTAGAGTGCATATGTAAATGAATTATATGTAAGTTCAACCTTAACAGGCAATGATGAAGCTGCAATGCATAATCAACTTGAAGAAAAGCGAAAAGCTAGAGCACGTGGCCTTTTACAACAATTAAGGATAGATGTTTATGTTGAAGGGCAAATTGAGGATGAGTATGTTTATTACATATAATAATCCAATAACTAATTAATTATCCCAATCTTTTTTTAGATGTGCAATTTGTATGCTTGAGTTTGAACCTGAAGAAGAAATTCGTAGACTTCCATGTAATCATGTTTATCATGTTAAATGCATTGATGATTGGTTAATTCGTTCATTTACATGCCCATCATGTATGGAACCCGTGGATTCCGCATTATTAGCAGCGTTTACACCTAAACAAGGCATTGATATTTCTTCAATTGCATGTTCTCCAGCTTCATGGGGTTCTTCACCTCGTTCAGCTCTCCATAGTCGAAATTAATTTAATTTGTAAATATTTTTCATCAAAATAATTTTGACTATTTTCTTAATAATTTTTTTGAACCAAAAATGCAATTTTTTATATCCCTTTTATTATCCTTTTTGGGTGAAAGTTTTTTTTTGTTGATGTCATTCCTAGTCTTTTTGTTATTTTACTCAATACGGTAGCTTGCTTTTTATTTCACAAAGATTTCACTGCGAATTGTTTTTATTTTGGTGTATTATAAAATGGATTTTTCATTTTTGGGTTACAAACAATTTCCCTTCAACTAAAAAAAGCTCCACAAGCTGACGACATTTATGCAAATTTTTTCTTTTATCTTTTTCCCATGAGTCATTTCCAGACATAAACGAAATAACGAAAATTACTGGGTTGGATCAGGAAATCTGCATAGTAACGAAAAATAAATTTTCAACTGCATCAAGAAAACTTTATTCAACAATTTCGTTTTCACTTCTCATTCTTCGTTTTTTTCAAAAGCAGAAGTTGGTGCGATGATCGTCGAAACATGGATTTATTTTATTTTATGGTGTACTATTTCAACGATGGTTATTGTAAAATGTTCAAAAAAGGTTTGACAAAGTTTGAAAATATCTTATTATTAATCATGCAATCATTTTTTAGAAGCCTGCAGAACCGAAAGTACCAAATTATAAAATGTCAACTGGTGGTCCAAAAAGTAACAAAGTCAACAATGCCGGTGGTAATAATGCTCAAGCTCCAACGAATTCTAATTTTAAAGGAAATGATAAAAAGGATGGTGGAGCTGTTGTCGCTGCTGCTGCTAAACCAGGAAAAGATGGTCCTCCTGCCCCTGCCAAAGTTGCTCCTGCTAATGGTGGAATTATTCCCGGTCTCAATCGTGATCATTTGGTATGTTTTTTAAAAGATGTTTTATGAAAGCGCTTTGTGTATAAGCCACGAGTTTTTTTTATAATCATCATTTGCTTTTAGGTTGGTCCAGTCAAAGATGCTGCTCCAACAATAAGAAAATCAGAAGGCGGTGATGGAAAAAAAGTTGTATCTAATCCAATCGTTTCAGCTGCAACTGATAAATTTCCAACTATGGCTCAACCTGTCAATGAGGTATGGTTTCATTCTTTTTATATTTGAAGATTAATTTTATTCTTTGTTTTTTAGAATATCAAAACGGACAAGACACAAATTTCAGCAGTCACTGATCGCACACAAAAAGGATAAAGAATTTCATCGAATAACAAAGCATTTTCTGATTTTTCTTTGATAATAAATAAATTGATGTTACTTTCTTCTTTTTTCGATTTCATTTTTGTTTTTATGTTAGTTATTTCTTCTTGTTAGAGTTGATGTTAGTAATAACAGAAACACCTTTGACTATTTTGAACATCGAAGCACTTAATTTTACGACAATAGCGACTGCATTCTGGCAATGTTTCTCAGTGACATTAATAAACTCTCTAAAGGAGAAAGGATGATATTGCTTTCAATAAAACTTTGTTTCAATTTACAGCATCTTGCAACCTTTTTATTGTTATCATTATTTTCGAGATACCAATTATTATTTAAGAAAATCATGGCAGCGAATAAAATACAAAATTTTTAACGATGTCTGCCAATTTTTTAGAAAGCTGTAACGGGTGTAATTTGCCTTTTTTAGAATATGTAATTTGTTTTACTAAGTTTAAAAACCCTGTATGTTTCTGAAGCTTCCACTAGGACGAAAATAACAAAAAAGATATATCTTTATATGGTTTTATTACATCAAAGTTAAAGCTATTCAATTTATTCATTAACATACAAATTATGATTGGTTTGGAACTTTATTATACGGTATTTCTGATTTTGATGCTCGTGCAAAAAGACTTCGAGTTGTTGAATTACTTTCAGATTCATGAGGAACACAAGGAACAAAATGATTGACTCTTTTAACAGGATTTTCTTTAGGATCAAATTCATTATCGGATGGCTCTTCCATAGTAGGTTGAAACATTTGAATACAACATTTGGTGATAAATTGTGGAATGTCATAACGGATAAAGCGCTGAAAATAAGTAAGATTAGAGAGATACAAGAGTGCACATTATAAAAAATGTCTTTGTTAACATGTTAAAGCTCACCATGCCATTATTATAAACAAACGAAACAAGAACGTACTTGTATAAAATAGAACGAAAGAGCACAAAGCGATTGACCAATAATAAAAAGAGGTAAATAAACGGCAAGATAAAGTTCATGTGAAGCAACAATATCGCCAAAACCAATAAGTGAAATTGTTGAAAATACAAAATGTAGCGAATCCATATATGACCATTCTTGATTATCCAATTTCTCGATATGTTGAATAACTAAAGTTATCGTAAGAGTAAACATAGTCAAGATTATAGTAATAAAGATGAATCGAAATATCGATGATGGAGTTTTTCGTTTTTCTTCGTCAGTGAGTTTACGCCTAAAAAATGAAATGATTAAACAATGTACAGAGAAAGAAAACGCTTACCTTTTAATTAATCTTAATATCAAATTACGAAGCCACACACTTAATACAATAAACTTTTTTCCAAGAAAATCACCAAAATCAGAAATAAATGCAATGTACAGTGGAATTCCTATAAATCCATAGCCAATAGTTACAAAATGACCAAAACCAGTTCGAGTGACAATATTTCCATATCCAACTGTTGTATATATGGTTACAGCGTACATTGTAGAGCTAATAAAATTGAACGGTTGAGGAATGGCATAAGTAGGATAATATTCTCTAAAAAGGGTAATAGAAACGTAAGGTAAAGAAATAAATAAATAAACAAACTTCATGCATTTGTATACTTCTTCAATAGATCTGTTGAAATGTGCAAAAATTTCATCTAAATTTATTGTTGAAACATGAGAACCCGATTTAAATTTTGAAGCAAAAGCAAGCGAATGGTTGATTTTTAATTGAACACATCGATTATGAAATTCAGCATTGATTTTTTCACTTTCATGTTTCTCCAAAGCCTAAAAATTTGCTAATTAATTTATTCGATCACACAATAATCAAATTTTTTGGCGCCAAAAATAGGCACAAAAAAAAGAAAAGAAAAATGCTTCGAATATTTTTCGAAAGCAAACAAACACGCATGCATCATGAAATCGAAGGCATTACTTTGAATCACAACTAACAGCCCTTACCCAAAATATTAATCCACCTAATAGCGTATATGATACCATTCCAATAAAATAAAGGATAAAACAATGCAATCGTTTGCGTCGAGGTTTTCGAATTTTCTTTGATTTTTCTTTATCTCCTGGTTCATGATCGATGGCCAAATCTCTAAAAACGAAATATGTAAAAAATTTGTTAGCTTAAAAATGTACTTACAATGGAATAGCAGTTAGTGATTCAGAATATGACATTTTGCTGGTATTTGTGTTTTTTGTTTTTCTTATCCACAAATTTGTTACAAAAATTTTTCCCATAAAGTTGTCACAAAATTTGAATAAATTCATACACTTTCCACAAAATTTGAATAAAATTTAGTCATTATGGTTTTTTTATTTTTTTGAAGTTTAAAACTACTTTCATTTTGTGTTTTCAATCATCTCCAACGTGGTGGTCGTCTTCGTCGAACAATGGTGGTTCGCAAAGATTTCTTATTTGGATGCCTTTTTATGGTTGCTTTTTGTGGTGCTTTAGGTGATTATTTGGGATTCTATGATCTTCCTCAACTTCCAAGTTGGTTCTTCGTCATCGTTGGTGTTATCCTTACTCTTGTCGTTCAAAACAAACTTATTTGCAAACCAATGTTAAGTGAAACCGCTTTGGCTCAACAAGAATTACAAATTATTCGTGCTGATGATAGTTTATTGGCTAGACAAGAGGTCTGTTATTATTTAACTTTTATTTTATATTAATTATTTAAATATTTTAGACCTTCGCTGGGGTTAACAATGTTCCATTTACTCCTGATGATTTTCGTCGATGGATGAAAATAATTACTGAATTCATGATTGAATATTATGAACATCCTGAAGTTTGGCAAGTTACAACAGGTAAGCTTTTTTTGTTGTTGCTTTCATTAATACATGAAAATATTTACTTTTTAGCTGAACTTCCTGGTTTCATCTATCAACGTATGCCTACTCATGCTCCATTTGAACCTGAATCATTTGATAGTGTTCTTCGTGATATGTACAAAATTATTTTGCCTGGTGTAAGTTTTTATCTAACAGTCTTTTACATGTTGTTTTAATCTTATTATTTTAGCTTACACATTGGCAACATCCTCGATTCCATGCTTATTTTGCTGCTGGTATGTCATATCCTGATATCGTTGCTGAAGCCTTAACATCTGCTCTTGGTACTGTAAACTTCTGTTGGGATTCGTCACCTGCCTTCACCGAACTTGAAATTGTTATGGTTAATTGGGTTGGTCGCGCCTTTGGTCTTCCTGAAACATTCCTTTTCCAAGGAAACACTGAAACCAGCATTGGTGGTGGCGCTATGCAAGAATCAGCTTCTGATGCCATCCTCGTCGCAATCCTTGCTGCTAGACATAAAAAGCTTACTGAAGAATGTGGTAAAGTTGTTCTTGAATGTCGTGATAAAGAACATAAAGCTCTCTCAAAATTGGTCGCTTATGCGTCAACTGAAGGACATTCATGTATTGAAAAAGCTGCTTTGATTGCTCTCGTACATATGCGTCCTGTCATACCTGATGAAAATTTCTCAATGCGCGGTGCAGCTTTAGAAAAGCAAATTGTGAAGGATATCGAAAGGGGTTTAGTCCCATTCTTTGTGCATGTTACTCTTGGAACAACTGGTACAGCTTCATACGATAACTTGGAAGAAATTGCTGCAGTTGCTGCTAAATATAATTTATGGGTTCATGTTGATGCTGCTTATGGTGGAAATGCTTGGGTTTGCCCTGAACTTCGGTAGGGATTTATAGCAAAGCATATTATTTAAACTGCATATATTTTTTTTAGAAATGAAATGAAAGGAATCGAACATGCTGATACAGTTAACATTAACTTGCATAAAATTTTACTTCATACAACCGCTGCTACATTCTTTTGGTAATTTCCATTTGTTTTATTCGCACATGTGCATGTTAATGGTTTTAGGGCTCGTAACCAAAAAATTGTCAAAGAATCTATGTCTGTTGATCCAACCTATCTGAGAGCTCGTCATGAAGGAGCAACCGATTTTCGACATTGGGGTATTCAACTTAGTCGTCGTTCTCGTTGTCTTAAGACATGGTTTATCCTTCGAACTTATGGTATTAAAGGGATGCAAGCATACATTCGACGAGTAAGCCATTTTGTTTTTTATATTCCTAACAATCAATTTTCAGTTAATCAGACTTACTATTCGTATGCGTGAGCATCTTGAAAAAGAAAAGCGTGTTGTAATTGTTGGTCAACAACGTTTTCAACTAGTTTGCTTCCGTCTAAATGTGGAAAATATGAATGATTGTAACAAGCTTACAGCAGCCTTTGCTCAATATATCAACAATTCACATCGTATGGTTGTCACTCACGCAAAATGCAATGGTATTGATGTTGTTCGAATTTCCATCAGTCATCAACGTTCACTTGAAAAAGAAGTCGATGAATCTTATCGAATTTTACATGATCTTCTCGAAGGGTTCTTGCAATTATGTAATGTTTACTTTTATATATGTCGATAGCTAATGTTCCAAAAATTTATATTTCTTTTAAATCAACTTTTTTGTTTTAGCAAATGTTAATACTCCTCGTCATATGCCTTTCGATGGAGACATGGGAGTTGTTGGTTCTCCAGCTTTATCAACTCAAAGTACCTGCAGCACTCGTTCAATGACTTCATTATCTGATATACAATCACCTGCTTCGTAAGTGTTTTGAAAATAGGATTACATTAACAAATATTTCTATTTTCAGAGCTGCCAATAGTGGTTTTGATATTCGTCGTGATCAAAACAACCATAAAGATTATCCTGATTTGGAATCTGAAAGAACTCCACGTACTGGGAATGATGTCAGCCATTCTGACGCAACTGATCAAGATCGAAGCAATTCAATTAAACGTCGTCGACGACTTGGATCAAAACAATCTCATAAAAAATGAAACTATATGAATGGAAGAAATGTCTTTATGGCGTTTAATTATTTTTGCTTTTTTTCATTTTGTATTTTAATAAAGTAGCTTAATTTTTAAATGTTTATACTGTACTTATCTTTAAAAAACATGCAAAGATTTCAATGATACTTCTTATTCGTTTATTGACATACAAAAAAGCATAAAATATCCTCAAACTACATAGACATTTAAAACTGAAATAAAATCCATTTTGCCGAATATTATACATTGCTTATTTGCTGCTCCTTTAACCTGACGTAATCCATCCCTCCTTCAAATTTTTGTTCATTATCGCTGCTTCCCAATTTTATGTTTTATCTTCTCTCCTTTTTTTCTATTGCGTTTTGCTTATTATTATTGATTATTGTTAGCCGCCGATTTCTTGCTCTATCTCTCTCTCCAAGATTTGTTCCTTCACCTTTGAAATGGCAGCTGACGGATAATGATGATGGCGCTTTTAAACGTTTATCCCCCTCTTTTTTTCAACTTGCTTCCGCTGATTGTCGATTGCTTGAGGGGGAAGAAAAAGAAAATATCAAGAAAAAAAATAAAATAAAGAAGATGAACGAGCAAATATTTTTGCACGCTTTTTTATCTCTTTTCTTACTCTTGCCAAATTTTAAGTGTCAACTCTTTGAAAACGATTGATTTAGGTATCTTGAAAAATATTGTTTTTAAAATTTCGTAATTTTTTGACGATTTTTCCATGATTAAATAAATTAGAAACTATAATGCTTTGATTTTTTTTTGATCTCAATTTTATAGCTCATTATTTATTTTTACAGTACCTTTATAATTTTTCTAGTACTATGTTTCTGAATTCAATCGTTTTCGAGGATCGAAGAATTATGATTTGAAATTTTTGGTTTTAGTTTTTTTTTGAATAAGTAAAATTTTTAAATTACATATGTATTTTTCAAACAACAAAGAGACAAAAATCAGTTACATTTTTTATTTTTCTGGATAGAACAGCATCAGCGAGTGAATTTCATTTTGGATTCCTTATCAAGCAAAAATCTGATTTTTTTATGTAATAAAATTTATTAATTTTCTTTTTCACATTTATGTATGCCAAAATCAATTAATTCTTTTGAGACAAACATTTTTCACGACCTTCTGTTTCTAATTTGAAACAAAAAATAATTTAATGTTTTTTCTTCGCCTTTTATTTAAACCTCCATCTTTTATTTTTTTTGTCAGCTGGTTGTTATGTATTTTTATTATGGATGGACGTGGTGCAAAGAAAGATCATTTTTTCATCCACATCTTTTGTTCATCTTCTTTTTTTTTGAACTTTCCCCTTCTCTTGCTACTTTTTTTTGTTGCTTTTCATCGGCTACTACCATTTTTTTTATTGTAAACAAAAAGTTGCGTAAAGCTTTATTTTACATCATCTTCAAAAATTGATTATTGCGAGAAACACGTTGTTGTTTGAGGGTCGTCATCTTTGTAGTTTTTATGCACCTTTTGGCGCGATACTTATAAGTTTTTGTTCGTAAAATGAATAATGAAACTAAACTATTTTAAAGGTAATTTTTGGTTGTGGTTGCTTCCTTCTCTCTACCCTCAAAAGGTTGAAAGAGAATAGGATTCGAAAAAAGGAATGGTATTTTCACCGGAGTTAGGATATGATCCTGAAGAATGGTAAGTGAGATCGGTCAAAATACGAGTAGCATAGAATATGGAATAATCTCAATGTGACAAAAAATCATCTAAATTTTTTATTTTTAACATTATTTATGAATATTTCTACTTATCTTTATTTTTTTAAATATTTTAGGGAAGAATGTGGTGATTCAGATCATTTCTTAGCATTTGGATTTTTTACTCGAATATGGTTAACATTAGTTACGGTTGGATTAGCTGGAGCATTTTTCTGGTTATTAGAAGCTCGAAAAGAATGGAGTAAACTTGATCGCGAACCCGATCGAAATGAAATTATTGCCAGCATTAAAGAGGAAAAGGAGCCACCACCAAAGCCTGAGCGACGTATGAGTCTTGAAGCAAGGAAAGCTGCAGAAGAAATGCGACGTGAAGCAGCTGCTGTCACTGCAGCAGCAGTTGCGGCTGCATCAACCAATCATGAACCTGAAATTCAATCTCCTCAAAGAGATGCGCGTTCAAGTGTTTCGGTTGAACGTCGAATTCGACAAGGTGCTTCCTTAACGAGGTAAGATTAGAAAAATTTGAAGTTGTGAAAACATAAAAAATAATTTCTTTCAAATTTGAACCCAAATGAAATTTTAGAGACGAGGTTGAAGCGATTCTTGAAGCTGATCGAAGAGCAGCCACAGCTGTCGCTAATGCACAAAGTCATCTTCCAATATCCCCTGAACCTCCAAGCAATTCCTTTGCTCTTCCATCCGGGGCATTCGACAATATCACTGAATTAAATGAACTTGAAAAAGCTGCTACACAAAGTACAGATCCATTAAAAAAACAATCCCTCGATCAACAATATCGTACCCTTGCAAAAGCAATCGAGAGAAAACTTTTGGCTGAAATCGAGCAACTTGGACTTTTACAAGGTCGCCATTATGAGAAAGATGCTCCGCGGCAAATTGCTGAACAAATTCAACACAAACATCAAAAGGAAATTCATTCAGCTGTGAATGAATTGGTGAAACGAGAAGCTGGGGATGCTTCACATGTTGCTGATCATTTTTGTAAACAACTTGAAAACCAAATAGAAGATGCTGTTTGGCAATATAATCAAACTTTGCTTCAGTAAGCTTTTTTCAAAAGTGGCTAAAAATTAACTTTAAAGTTTTGTTTCACATTTACCTCCAAATTTTGCGGCAAACAAACTTCAAAAAAGAGCGTTTGTTTCAACGAAATTATAATATTTCATTTTTGACTTTTTTAATGACTTAATTCTTAATTATTTTTTAGCTCCACTCAGCACAAAGACCTTTATGAAACAGAATTGGGTCCAAATGAAGATCCAATTTGGAAACCACGAACAGATCAGCCACCGATTCAAGCTGAATTCGATTTCACTGCTAGTATCATCGATCAACGAACTCCTCAAGAGGCAGCAATTGCAGAAACTGTGCAACTTTTTAAACAAAAACCACAAGGTCTTCAAGTACCTCCTCAACATGTTTATGAACCATTGGATGAAACTCAACAACAACCTCAGCAACCAGCACCACCACAGCAAAAACCAGAATCACCCAAAATTCTAATTAACAATCAACAAAAGGGTTCATCAAGTAGCGAAGATGGATTTATTAAAGTTTATCCTGAACAAATGGAAAACATTCTCAACCAACATCAACGACAAGGGCCAGATTTTGAAAGTGCTGAAGGTGTTGGAAGTCCAAGACCTTCATCATACGATGCTGGAAGTTCCGTTACCGCAGATGACATTGAATTTGTTCACAGCGCTGAAGGCAGTCCACGAATCTCAGATTATCCCGATGTATTTACTTATGAAAACGTGCAACGTGTTGATAGAACGAGACCAAGTGATGAACTAGAAGGATTTGAAACAATTCCAAGTCAAAATATTTGGCAACATCCCCAACACTCTCAACAGCAACAAGTATCACCAATTGGAGAAGAAATTGAAGCTCAGAAAAAGCCATTGAATCCTGAAGAGGCCGCTCATATGGCTCAATTATTGAAGGAGTATGATTTGAATTCTTTACGAGATTCGGTTGCAGAAGATCCATGGCAACGAAAAGTTGAAAAAGATATTCAACCAAAACAACTTTCTCAAGCTCAACAAGGTTTACCAAGTAAGAAAGAATTAATTTTATACAAAAGATTATTAATAGTGTTTTTAGATGAAATGTGGCAAAAGGAAGAATTCGGTGCCCAACAGCATTCTCCCCATGGATCACCTCAATGGCAGCAATTGCAGAAGCAAGAAGTTCAGCAGCCATTTCAACAACAAGCGGAAGTTTGGCAAAACCAACACGCCGTTCAACAACAAAACCAACCACAATCTCCTCAACGGCAAAACCAGCAGCAAGCTCAACAACAATTCGAGCAACAAATTGGGCGTAAGTATAGTCCAAAAGTTGAAGTTTATAAAAGATAGTTAATGCGACATCGAAAAATACAAAAAAATTCGTTTAAGTTTCGATAAAATCTTCGAAGCATAAACACATTTTTAAATTCCAAATTTTTTTAGCTGATATTTGGCAAAACCAACAACAATCACCTCAACAACAACAATTTCAATCTCAATCACCCCAATGGCAGCAGCAGCAACAACAAGGCCAACAAATTCAACAGCAAATGTCACGTAAGAGAAGTTTAAATTTATAAATATAAACTGAAACTTTATAGCTGAAGCATGGCAAGAGCAGGAACTTCTTCAGCATTATCAAAGGCAGCCTCAGCAAGAATCACACTTGCAACATGGTTATCAGCAACAATCCCAAACACAAGCTCAACAGCCTCTTCATCAACAACAAAGTTCACCACAATTGCAGCAACCGAAATCACCAAAACGTTCGAAAACAAAGAGTCCCGTACAAGTATTTAATGAAGGAGATAATATTGCTGAATACCTTTTCCAAATGTCCCCACAACCCAAGCAACAACCACAAGTAAATGCACAGGAAACATTTGGTTTTCAAACATCAAAACAAGGTAAGTAAAAATCAATTAAAACTTTATTAAAATTTAATGAAAAAAAAAATACAAAAGCAAGACAAGAAAATATGAGGTTAAACAGTTTTTGAAATGCTTGTTTGAACTTGAGGTTTTGGAGCTGTTGGACTAGGTTGAAGTGAACCAGCAGCAGAAGGTAATGGATGAGGAGTTGAAGTAACTGAAGTTAATGGACCACCTGTAACAGAGAGCATCAAAGAATCAGTTGTTTTTGGATTTGAAACTAATGGAGGCGGTGAAACAACATCAACGGCTAAAAATTGTTTAATTATTAGTTATCATTAAAATTACTAACAACAAAACAAAAACCCAAATACTATCTTATTAAAAACTTACTTTGTCGACCACCTTCTAACCCAGCTGCAGCACCAGGAAGTGTTTGAATATTTTTTCCTTCCAAAACTTTCATTAAATCCATTTCATTTTTGATTTGTTTTACACTTGAAACTTGGATACCAGGAGCATCGGATGATAGCTTCGTTGAATGTGAAAGAGAAAGTAATGATTCATGAGGTTGATGTTGGATGAGTGTAGGCTTTTCTGCTTTTGTTACAGGAATCTTTTCACTACGCTTCGTTTCTTTTTTGACAGGTTTAGCTACAACAGTGGAAACAGCAACTTTGGAAACTTTTGAAACTTTTGATGAAGCTGATTTTGATTCTTTTTGAGGAGCATTTTTAGTTGAATTTTTGGTTTTCTTTTTTGCTTCTTTTAATTCTTTAGCCTTCTTTTCAGCTTCTTTAGTTTTCTTTGCAGCTTCTTTTAATTCTTTAAGTTTCTTATCACGTTTCTGAAGAGAAAAAAAGCATTGAAAATAAAAAATTATAGTTATGTTATGAGACCAGTAGTACTACCATATAGCACATTAACCATTCTCAACACTTTAAACGAAACAAAAACCATAAAAAAAACTTACATTTTGCTTCCATGTAGTATAAAATTCAACACCATTGATCACACATTTAATAATGACATAAATACAATAAACAACAAATGTTGCAAAAAGAGCTATGTACAAAACTACCAAACTGCTTTTCATCGATTCCATTTTTTTCAAGTTTGTAAAACACAACCAGAAATGAAAATTGAAACAACGACTTTTTTCTCTCAAAAGAAAGCTTCAAAGTTAATTTTTGATTTTAAATTTGCATAAAATTTTTAAGGAATGGAAGAGCAAAAAATAGCTGACAATGAAGATTCAAAGTTTCAAGAACCTGATGATGATCCTCATCGGCTTGCGGCTGCAGATATTTATGTTCAAGATGCTATTGAATATATTGAAGCTCAACGACCTGCAACGAGTCAAAGTGGAGGAAATGGTGGATTTGTTATTGAAGAAGATATGCTTGAAAGCGATAAACATTCACCTCAACCACCACCACTTTTACCATCGAACGAAGTTGTACCAAATCTTTCAGAATTGGAAAAACAACTTAAAAGTCCTAGTGAAGCTGCAAAACATAGTCAACAAAATATTTCAGCAGATCCCACAAGTCGAATGATTCGAACTAATGAGGTGGGAATTGAGGATATATCGAATACAGACTATTCAATTTTTTAAGGTTTTCTCTTCACGACCCGATCCAAGCTTTGATGATGCCGATGATGCCATTACATCTGCACCAGAAATTCAATCAATCGAAATTCCACCTGATCAAATGTCAGAGAATTCTTCAAATATCATGGATAATTATGATTACCAGGTGAGGAGATATCTTTCCTCCCACAATTCCCTATTTCTTTCACCCTTCCCCGCCTCCGTGTTTATCCTTTATTTTCCAACATTCGCTTTTATATTTTTTTCCTTTTTTCTTTCTTTTTTATTTATGCTTTCCTTCAGTTTTTAAACCTTTTTTAACCCCGCAATAAATATTATTTATTCATTTTTTCATTTAACGAATTTTGTGTAAATTTCAGCCGGGTTCATCCGGTGCATATTCGCCGCCACTTTTAATTGAACCTTCAAGAAATTTAAATAATAATGATAATATTAACGATCGAGAAGTTCGATTTGTAATTGATAATGATCGACTCATAGCTTCTTCACCTTCACCCAAACCAAATCATAGAAGTGGAAGTCGAAATAATGGTAATCGTTCTCCAGAAGCTCCACAACTTTGGCGGGTTTCGCCTGTACCATATGATGAAACTCCATCCCTTTCAATAAGCGAACGACATATTTATAAGGTTTTTATTTAAATTAAATATTTAATCCCAAAACTATGGTGAAAGAATTGTAACAATGCTTTTTCCTATTTTTTAAATCCTAAATTGCTAACTGTCCTTTTTTATTTTGCTTAAAAAATAATTATCAAGCAAAGATGTGTCTTGTCAGTCTAAAACTTTAGTTTTTAACTTTATTTCCATTTAAAATTCTTAATAATACGAAAACTTTTTTTGAAATAATGACTTGATTTTACGCTTGTTTTTCTAAAGCTTATCATTAAAAAATTAATCAAACTTCCTTTTTTTTAAAGTATTTTTACTGCTGACAGTTATTAGATACTCAAAATGGTTGCCAAAATTTAATGACATTCGCAATTTTACTTTGTCATGCTATCTTTAACTATAGACGATAATGAATCTTATAAAAATTTTAGATGCGTAAACAAAGCAGTTTATTAAGTGTTTTAAATGTTACAAGTATGCAAGAAATGCTTTTGACTCTTACAAGTTTGGAAGGCCTTGCAGCGGCTTTACGTCGAGCTGGTCTTGAATCCACTAATATTATTTTTGGTATGCCATATTGCAGCATTTGCGTTTTTCAGTAATGATTTATTTAGGAATTGATTACACTGCAAGTAATAAATATCAAGGTGAAAATTCATTTGGTGGTCGTTCATTACATTCAGTTACGGATTCATCCATTGAAAATCCTTATCAACAAGTTATTAGAATTATGGGAAATAGCTTAGCTTCATTTGCAACATCAGGTTCCATTCCTTTTTATGGTTTCGGTGATGCAACTACCAGTGATTGGTCTGTTTTTAAACTCAAAGAAGGTTGCGAATGTAAAGATCTTGAAGAAGTTTTACGGTAATTCTAAGTTCATATCAATGAAACTTCTTTGATAGAAAATTTTTTTAGTATTTATAATGAAGCAACTCCAAACGTGGAATTGGGCGGTCCAACTAATTTTGCTCCATTAATTTACGAAGCTATTAAAATTTGTCAACGGATCCAAGATTATCACATTTTAATTATTGTCGCGGATGGTCAAATCACAAATGAAAGAGCAACAAGGAAAGCCATAGTTAAAGCATGTGAATATCCTCTCAGCATCGTTGTAGTTGGTAAGTGTTTTACAAAGAGTAAGAAAATAAAAACAATAAATTTGTTTAGGCGTTGGAGATGGGCCATGGAATATGGTAAGTTTCATTTTACTTTTAAACATACATAATTACATTATTGAAAATAAATTTGCAGATGAGAGTATTCGATGAATCCCTTCCAAAACGTCCATGGGATAATTTCCATTTTGTTGAGTTCAATGAAATCGTGCGAGAACATGAAAGAAGTTCATCAGAAAACGAATTGGCATTTGCAATTCAATCATTGCTTGAAATTCCTGATCAATATGCAATGATTCGAAGACTTGGTTTAATTGGTGGTGGATCACGTGCTGATTAGAAGAAGAAAAAAATAATCTTTCGTGTGTAAATTTTTTATAATTTGAAAAGAGACAAAATAGTTTAATAGTTGTTTTGTGAAGATGTGTAGTGTAATACATAGTTTTGTCCCAAAAAGTTGAAAAAATAAAATAGTAAACATTTTGATTTGTTTTTTACATTTAAATTTCTCGTATGAAAAAAAAATTGCGGTTCGCTAAAAAATCGCGTACAAAGTAAAATTTTGATAATCATCATTTTCTCAGTTAGCTGTTTTTAAAAATCGTGGATAAGCCTAAATCGTTAATATCAACTGACTTAAGTAGATAAGAAAAGTAATGAGGCTGTTTATATGCTCAAACAAAAGATCCTAGAATTCTTCAAGTAACTTTTTTAAGCGCTTTTGAAGAAAATGAAAAGGTTTTTAATAAAACTAGAAGATGTTGTTGAACCCGCATTGTATGTGATCCTTGACGCCTTTAAATTTAACTAATTTTTATATCTTTGAGTGTATTTTGCTTTAAACTTATTTTTAAATTTTAACATTTTTATCAAATTTTTCACAAAAAATTCTATAAATCATTATTTTTCTGTTCTTTGCAGTATAAAAACACAAAAAATAATATAATATAAAAAAAAGAAGAGTACCAGTAAGAGTATCAGAGGCATATATTCATCGAAAAAATGGAATCAATCCATTCAATTCATCGTATATGAAAACAAACAAATTCAAACAAAAAAAATATACGAAAAAACCTATGAAAAATATTCAATTTGGATTCACAAAAAAAATGCTAAAAACATGTGCTCAAAAAAAGAAGTAAATTCATAAAAAACAAAATTAAAAAAACAAATTTCTATTTTTCTTTTTATATAATTTTTTTAAAGAAGGGCTAATATTAACAAAAAAATTACCAGTTTTCAAGCGCTAAGGTTTTTTAAAAATGGATAACATACAACAACAACAAAAAGGAAAAAGTATTTATTTTTATGCCATAACAGCTGTTGGGAGTACGGAAGCCGCTTCTTTATGACATCCACAATGAAATTGATCTTCAATAACGCTTTTATCATCTCGCCCAAAAAGACATAAGATGTGATACCAGCTATCACAATCATCACATTGAACCCAATTTACTGTGGTTTCAACGCGAGGGTGTTTACACGAATGATATGCACAACGTTCCCATTCATTATTTGTAAGTTCAACAAAAGTATTCTTATCTTTTGCTTTACGTCCGGGCTTCTTTTTGGGTTTATTTGGTTGACGGCCAGGCTTTTTGCGTTCAACTTTTGGAGGTTTGATGGTTGTTGTTTCTTTTTTAGTTCGGCCACCTCGGCGTCGTTTGGGTGTGGGTTCTTCCTCGTCCGAATCACTATTGGATCGATCAGAATTGTTGTCTTCATTTTCAACAACTTCAACAACCACCTTCTTTGCATTTTTACGTGGTTTTGGTGTGGGTTTAGTTTCAGAATCTTTGGAACGTTTGCCTTTGCGAGTTTCGTTGCCATTAATTTTGGGAGAAGCCAATGGAGTTGGTGGAGCTTCATCTTCTTCTTCGTCGCCTGATGATTCCGCAACATCACTATTCTCATGGTTATTCTCAAGTTCTGGTGAATCTTTAGATTTCTTTGCAGGAGAGTTGGAGGAACGATCTATGCTCTGAAAATAATAATAGAAGTTTAGGGTCGTTAGTTTATTTGAAATCTTTACTTTTCTTTTAGCTGGAAGTTTATTCGAAGATGAAGGTCTTGAATTTGTTTCTTCTTCATTTTCTGAATCTTCATCGCTATCATGTTTTTTATCAGTGTCATTTCTTTGACGTTTGCCATCACCTTTTCTTGCGACATGCATATAAGAGCCTGAAAAAATCCTATTAGTTATCTTCTATTAATAAATGACTGCTTACCTTCAAGATCATAAAGCAATCTCGCGACTTCATTGGATTTATGCCCTGGCAATCTTTCAGGTCCTTTTTTATATGATGGTATTGGAGATCGAAGGACTCGAATAACCCTTGATTTAACACTTGTGGATTTTTTTCTTGGTCTTCCATCAGAAGCAGCAGAACTATTTGAATGTTGATGTTTTCGAGTTTGCTTATATTTGGATGTAATATCATCATTGTCATCATCATCCATATCAGATTCTGAATCAGTAGTTTCCATTGATTTCTTTTTTCGTCCGTTGGAATTATCCAATCCTCGATTCATTGGTTTAAGTTCATCAAGCTTAGAAGGTGCAAGCAAATCAATATTTGAACCATTTACAAGTCCAGGATCATCTGGATTTGCTTCACACATAATTAATGATCCTCCACTTGATGATTGTTCTCTATCAATTGGATCAACTAACTCATCATCAATCGTTGATGGTTCAGGATCATGCATTTCAATTTTGAATATTGGTTTAGGTTTTTCTGGTTCCATTTTTGCAACTGCATCATCAAGAATTTTAAGTACATTTTCTTTATGTTTGCCATTTTCATTTTCTGATGTTCGCTTCTTTCTTTTTCTTGGTTTTGGTGTATGTTCAACCACGTGATGAGCAATCATATCTTCATCGGATGGTTTTTCAGTAACATGTTTAGCAACAAAATCAATGGTTTCTTGAATGTGATCTGTTATTAACATTTTAGATTGTTGTTTTAAAGTTTTTACTGAAGCTTCTGCGGGAGTGGATATGCTTGTTTCGAATGTCGTTGTTATTGAATCAGTTTTTCTTTCGTTGTTTTCAGCTGAATTACGATAATGTGCTCCAACTGCAGCAGCGGCGGCAGCTTTAGCTATGCCAGCAACAGTTTTTTCATTGATTGCAACTTTTTCTGGTTTGACATCCGATAATTGGGTTGAATACCTTTGAGGCGTAGTCGTCGCTGAATCATGATAAAGTAAATCCGCTGCTGGATTTCGACATGATGTGGTTGCTGTAGTTTCTTCCGACGTAGTGCTGGATGCACTTGCAACGCCATCAGGTGAAGATTCAACAATTTGTTGCTTTCGTTTATCATCAAACATTTGCCTTGTTAAATCATTTGCGGTCATAAATGAATGTGGAGTTCCTGCTGCGGATACATTGGCGGAAGAAGTGGTGGCTACTGCTGCTGCAGCCGCCGCCAATGTAGCTGCCGAATGTACTCCTCCCAATGATGGCGTTAATGCAGCATAAAGGGCTTGCATAATATTTGCTCCACTTCCGCTATTAATTCCATTTATCGTATTTAATGCTGTATGACCATTTAAATATGGCGTTGCAATTTGTCTCAAAGCTGTTATCACTGAATCATTTGCATTTGGTTGAATATAAGATCTTAATAAATTAGCATTTAGCGCCAAATTAATATTATGAATGGCATTGGTTGAAGCCGTGGGTTGAGTAAAATAGTTTAAATTTGGTTGAGTTTGTTGTTGCTGTAAATATTGTAACAAATATATCACTTCGGGTGAAAGCATTGGCGTCGTTGCTGCTGCTGTCGATGATTTAACATATTGATTTATAAAATTATAAACACTTTCATTATTCGTTAGTCCTGATTGGGGCTGTAATTCCGATTGCAGCCTAACTAAATCCGTTAAAAGATTAAAATTAGTCATATTTGGTATTATTGCTGGGTTTGAAACACCGGGAATTGGAATGGATGCAGAACCAAAGGTACCGGGATGAACCGTGGATGGATCAGAATGTTTTGGATCATTTTTAGTAACCAATTGAGAATGAGGTTGAATATATTCCACTCTCTTTTGTTCCGCATTTATTCTTGAACCATATGG
The DNA here is from genome assembly GCA_028622995.1 of Panagrolaimus kolymaensis. Taxonomy (NCBI): domain Eukaryota; kingdom Metazoa; phylum Nematoda; class Chromadorea; order Rhabditida; family Panagrolaimidae; genus Panagrolaimus; species Panagrolaimus kolymaensis. Next base: position 1,583,566 of record JAJQJQ010000023.1, read on the forward strand.
AATTACTGATAAATCAGCTTCACGTTTAGGTACAAGGGAAAATAAATCAAATTCATGAGGTAATAACGAATGAGCACCGAGATGTATGTAAGCTTGAGGGCCTTTCCTTTCTATTCTATTTCCATCTGGAGTATGTCCAATATAATCCATTCCGTCGTAAGCAGGTTCAAACTAAAAAAAAGAAATAAAAATAAAATCAAATGATTATTAGTTTTTTTAATCAATAAAAATATTGATGACTTGGAGGCGCTCCTTTAAATTTTGTTATTATGAAATAGAAAGGAAAGGGGATTGTTTTTATTAGCACGCGACTACGTTTAAGGTTATTCCAAAAAACATAAAATTCTAAACTTTCCCCAAAAAAAATTTGCTCGAAAAAAAATAAAAAAGCACACGTCCACAAAAAAAAAACAATCGACTGCTTTTCATTTTTTCAAGACTGCTACTTTAACCTAAGAAAAAGCAGCCGTCTCAATAATATTTTTCTCTTTTTCACCCATCTCTATTTCTTCTTCTTCTTATCCGCCTACCACTACTTATTACTACTGATAAGAAATAAGTTGACAAAAAAAACTTACAGTAAAGATAAATTCTGATTCATTTCCAATAGCATATTCACCGGGTTTATAACTTGCACCATTAACATGACCAAATTTAATTACATCACCTTTTTTAAGGTATAATTCGCCAGAAACAGTTGGGGCTCGTCGATCATTAACATATGTTCCATTCAATGAACGATCCGCGATGGAATAACGTAAAAATTTTGTTGGGTCTTCTGGGTCGGGTTCTGCGTTTATTTCAGCATGAAGCCTTGAAACCATTTGACCTTGTTGATCTGAAAAATTTACTTATATGCTAAATATTTGTGGCGTTTGAAAAGCACATACCTGAATGTAATACAACGTCCACAACTTCTGGATTTCTTCCAAATCTCGTCACTTTGTCAAGTCTAAAAAAGAGGGAAAGATAAAATTATCATCGAAACAATAAAATAAAAAACAATAGTTTTATTCCCTTATCATTACTATTATTTAAATTGGGCAAAAGAACATACATTATTGGCTTAAGTTATTACAGTATCGCAGAAAGTTATGTCAAAAAGTAATAAACCTTACTTTTCTTCAATAAAATTTTTTTCTTGTTCGTATAAATTTATTTGAAAATTGTGATACCAAAAAATTAAAAGGGAAATTAACCGCTAAAAAGGTTACTTATCAACAACGTTAGAAGAAGAAAAAAAGTCGGCAGGCTAAAAAATTTTTTTTCATTTTCGTAGGCGGCGCTTCAAGTGTAGTAGTTGGTTGATGATGGTGACAACGACAACAACTGAGAGAGCCAGTCGTCAGTCACCATCATTGCTCACTTGTTAGTTAACCAGGAAGTGTATTAGACAGGCAGGGAGTAAGGCAAAAAAGTGCTCGCACTAAGTATTCCAATAACGTATATTATTTTGTTATTCTTTGAAAAAAACAAAAAATCGGGATAAAAGGCTTTGGAATTTTTAGATGCTCATTGTTTTTTGTTTGTTGCATTTTTTGAGTAAAGTTTCTTTCTTGAAACTTTCCTATTTTCTAAATTTAAACTCTCCAACAACTTACAATATTGTTGTAGCTCGATATATCAGCGTTTCTCTTGCAATTAAATAAGCTGGATCATTTTCGGGTAAAGATTTAGATGGATATGGTGAATATTGTTTAAATAAATTATACATTCTTATTTCCATATCCCTCGTATATCTTACATCTTTCATATGCCTTCTTAAATGAAACATATTTCTTTGTCGTGGACTTAACCTTGAATTAAGGGTTATATTTGTTAATGTATGAGATGATGAGGATTCACTATTATTTAATGCCTCAATAAATGATGGACTATTATTTGCGCTATGTGTTGGAATCATTTGTTTTTTCTTTTCTTCGTTTACACACTTTCCAATAATAATGAGTTATCGATTAAACATTTCACTAATAATAAAAATTCATAAAAAATAATAATAATACAGTCCTGATTATTTGTGACAAAGTTTTCCCAGCAGAAAAAAATTGTTTTTGAGGGATAAGAGTTGACAGAAAATGCTGAAAATGGAAAACATTTAATAATATCCAAGAATTTGGCAAAGGTCGTTTACACGTTTTAAGAAGTATAAAAGTCACGATTCTCGAAACAAAAATAAAAGTCTCGCGTCAATAAAAATCAAACAAAAATTCTTAGATTTTCAAATTTTTAAAAATTACAAAATTAAATCGCATCCCATTGTTGTAAGCCTATTTATAAAAAAAATGTCAAAGCTAATCTACAGTTTCTCTTTACCTCCTAATAAAAGCTCAAAAATCGCGTAAACAAGTGGTGGTGAAAAGGCAATGAAAAGGCAAAGATCAATAACAATTATTGTGCCTCTCTCTGCCGTTTTTCTCTCATTTCCTTTCTGTTTGCAATAAATATTGTTTGATTAAAAATCAAAAATTGATTGATTGTGACAAATTAGCTATGACCTAAGAAAAATATTCTAATGCTATAGGAGCTCCGTGTGTTTACATAAAGATAAATTGTAAAAAGCCCAAAACGTGCTAAAAATCATGATCAAAATGCAGCGCCAGATCTTTGCTATTTAAATAAAAATTCAATAAAAATCATTTGATTTTTTTGCGGTTTTGATTTTCATCTTTTTTTTATTTATAAATAAATTTTAAATTTAAAATAATCTAATTTCTGTTTTTTTTTTCCTTACTGATTTAATCGCAAAGGCAAAAAAATGGATGCACGCGCAAACATTCAACACGTTAAAAGTTTTTCACGTTGTCGGCGAAAAAAATAAAATCTTAGGGAAGAGAAGAAGAAAACCGAATTGTAAACATCCAACATTGAATTGAACCTATATTGAAGACGAAGAAAAAAATTCATCAGTAGCATGAAAGCAAAAGAAAAATTGCGGTGGTAAAAAAAGAAGAAAGTTTTTTATTTAAAAAAAGCAAACAAACGACCTAACCCCACTAAAAATAAAAGAAAAAAATGAGAACGCAATCGATCAACAACAAAAAAAAGATGAGGGGTTCATAAGAGACAGAATAAAAAAAAACTTGCGCGATTTTCTTATGGTTTTTTGTTGAAAAAAAAATACTTTAGTTAATGGTTGTGTGTGTAAAAAAAACGGGTTTGAGGATCATTTAATAAAAAAAAGAAGATGAAAAAGCGATGAAAAATAAAAATCTAATGTTTTAAGAAGGGAAAAATGGGGGCTCGATGTGGTTGGTTGTGGCTGTAGTGGTATCAATATGTCAAAGTTCATTGGTTTTTAATTAATACTATAAAAGAGAAAAAAGGCATAAAAATGGGCAACGCGTTAAATAAGTAATAAGTTTTGGTTAAGTAATAAAAAAAACAGGCATAGCAGTCGCATGCTGTTAGAATGTAAGTAACAGCCAATAGAAGATAAAAATGAGCCTAATTTGGAGAGAAGTCACGAGAATAGAAAAGTTACATTTTAAAGCTTTTTAGCTTTTTAAATTAAAAGCAATTTTAATACTCTTTTTTTGATTTTAAGCCATTGATAAACGTGTTTCTTCTCAGCGCCTACTATTTATTTTAAAATGAACGAGCACGAGTTTCAAATTTAAATTCAACCACGTAAATGCAGCAGCAAAACAACACAAACAAAAAGCCGTGTGTGTGCAGTCAAAAATCGATAAAAAATTATTTTAAAAAAGACGGGAAAAACAACTCTCTTGAATAAAAAAAACATTTTACAATCCTTCAACATTTTATTTTTTTCAAGAGAGAAAGAGATGAACATTTTGAAGGAAAAAAAACGTGTGACGCGTTTTTTTTGTTCAATGTTCATTTGCGTTCATCAAACTTTTTTTTCTCTCTCTCATTTTTTCTATCGAGTCTCTTTTTCGCTATCACAAAACGGCTGTCACTAACAACACACATAAACTTCATCGTCGATTTTTTCTTCTTCTTCCTTCGATCGGTGTATGTCAAATAATATAATATCATCCGGTCTACTACTGCCACCAGCGTCATCGTCATCGTTTTTCGTCGTTGTCGTTGTGCTTTCGTCGTATAAATGTGGATTTTGTTGTTTTCTTGAGAAAAAGAGAGAACGGAAAAAAAGAAAAAAAAGATTTGCTTTAAACGCAAAGTCAATCGAAGTAAGAAAGAAAGAAAATAAATTTTAATGATGGAGAGTCGGCTGCTTTTCTTTTCTTGAAAAAAGGAGTTATCGATTCATTTTCAATCAATAAAAAATGGCGGAAAACAACTTTCTTTCCTTCTCAAAAAAGAACTAAAAAACGGGGAAAAAGGCTCTCAATATTATTATTTTTTCTTTTCGATTGATAAAAGCGAATGATAATGGCGCCAGTCAAAACTGTAGTCGTTTTTCTTCTCCATTATTTTTTTCTCGCCTAATTTAAAAAAAAATATTAATGACGATTACCATTTATTTTTTCTTTGATCAAAGAACATTTTCTTTTTCTCCCTATAGACGACGACTGTCAATAACAAAAATGTCGTCGTCGTCGTTGCCTGAGTTTTCACAAAGGTAGTAATTTTAAAGTAGGTAAAGTTAATTGTTTAAAACGAAACCATAACATCAAAGTTCAAAAATGACTGGCTTAAAAAAAAAATGCTAAAAAGCGGGTTTTAAATTGAGTTTTTTAATGTTTGTTTGTGATTATTGGTTTTTGCCTTAGGTTATTTTTAAAAGTAGGATGGCGAAACTGAAGAAGTGCCGGATTAATTTTAAAAAATTTAAAATTTCACGCATTTTTAAAAAGCAGAAAAAGTTTGGAGATCAAAATCGAAATTAAATCAAAACCCAAGATTGTTTGAAGCTTTTTCAAAACTTCATATTTCATGCTCAACAATTATTACACGAGTTAAAAAGCATCGTAATCAGTTATATCTCATTACACTAAATCCTTTAAACAGCTCAAAGTAATCCAAATTTACACAAATGAATGAATCATTCCATTATTCTATCAAACCAACAACAGTATCGCCCTTCCAAAAAAAGTTGTTATTTTTCTTTCCTTTTTGGTCTAATAAAAATTGACACAGAAAAAAAATCAATGAATTTATCAATCAAATTTCCTCCGCGCTAATTTTTTTTTGATTACGGTTAATCAACTGAAATGAAAGAAAATAAGCGTTCATTATTTTCGTTTTCAAATATAAAAGGCATCCGACAGTGATGAAGGAAGGAAATATTTGTGATTATCACCACTTCTTTCAAAGGCAAAAACGATGGAAGGAAGCAAAAAATAAGTAAAACAACGTACATATTATGACAACGAAAAGAAAAAGAAAATCATGGCAAAATAAAAGTATAGGGGGAAAAGATGATAACCGGAATCGATTCAAGGACACGTAAAAAAAAGAAAAGAAAAATGTTAAAAAAAAGTGTTTTTTTTTCTTCTTGCTTTGACGACGACGACAACGAGAACTAAAACTACTACCACACGATGGCGGTGATAGTGGAGAAAAAACATACATATACTTCTTCTCTCTGACGCAAGGTCGAATTTAAAACGTAAACAACTTTTTAGAATTGAAAAAAAAAACTAACGATCGATATAAAATAAAATGAGCATAAAATAGTTTGAAAAATTTCGAAATACTAAAAAAAGCAGAGCAAAAAAAGTGGTTTTAAAACTAAAGAGTTTTTTGACGAATTGCAGACATACCAAAAATGACCATGAAACAAATTTTTCAGACAAATCCTTTTTTATGGTTCGTCACAGCCAACAACAAAAAAAGAAGTTTCAACTTACGGCCATTGAAAACTATTTTTTTAACACAAAAAACTAAAAAATCTGCCTATTCGTGCATCGCATAGATGCTGTTGTCTGCGCTACTATTCCCTTTTTTTCTATTGCATTGGATGGATTGGGCTGCTGCTGTGTTGCTGCTGCGCGCTATAGTCATTTCCCCTCTCTTTCTTTCTCTCCTTTTTTTTCATCAAAAATCAAATCAATCAATGAAAATCGATTCATTCATTTTTGCTTCTTTTTTATTTTTCGCGCAGCAAAGAGTCGTCAGTCAGACGAAAGACATTCATTTCTTTCTTTTCATTCGTTGATATTTTTTTAAGAGCAAATATACAGAATGCGCGAGTGAGCAAGCAATGGTGAAAATGATGGGAACGAAAAAAAAGGCGCGTAGCCCATTTTTTTAACTTGAAGGAGAAAGAAGAAGAAATAAAAAAAGAATGAATTGAGGACAGGTTTTTTCCATATAACATTTATTTTTGCGCGCGCATACATAGTGTTTGACTTTTTTTCTTCTCTCTTTCTCTTCTTTCATCATCCCCATCAACAGCAGCATCATCGTCAACAACCAACACAGCCACCCAATGATGATGATGACTTTTTGTTATAAGAACTGCGCAGGCAGAGAAAAGAAAAAAGAGCTTCGATAGAAAGAAAAAAATGGAGTCCATTTTTATTTTATTTTTTCTTCTCAAAAATTATTTCGAAACCACGCGACAATGGAAAAAAAGCAAACGAAGGAAAATCGACTCACACTCGCTTGAATGCTTCAATGCTTAAAAAAATTTTTTTGTCTCTTTCTCTCTTCATCGTTTATTGTTACTACAAGTTCTCTTTTTTTTACTTCACTGCTGTTGTGGCTGCTTTGAAAAAGCTCTACCATTACTATTATAACTACTTTTTTTCTTTTCTCTTCGTCGTCGTCTTATTTTAAAAAGTGCTGCTCACGCCAGTCGGGTTTTTTTTCTAAAGGCGATGATGATGACAATCGTTACCATCAACTCTCTCCCCCCTTCTCTTTCTTTTTTTCTTCTCAATAGTAGTAGTAACAGCCGCAGCATCTCAGTTAAAAACAAGCCTTTTTGCTTTATTTTTTTTCTACGACAACGACCGACGACTACGATTGAAAGAGAAAAATAAAACAAGACACAAGGCGCGCCTGACAACAACGACACTGCTGAGGCTGCCACCAAAAAAGCTGGCTTTGCCTTTCTCTATCCTTTCCCATCCATTTTTCAATCAATATTTTATATTATTCCTTTCAATTTATGTGCTGCTGCCTGCCTACTTTATTTTATACTTTAAAAGCAGAAGAAAAAAGAAATGAATTTTTTGGGGATAAAGAAAGACGAAGAAAAAAATTGATAATATTTCCTTCGTTTTGTGCTGTTGCTGCTTGCCTGCTGTGATGGTGGTAGCAGTTGGCTTCCATCTTATTATTTCATACCTTTTTTTTTTAAACAAAATGTTTTCCTTTCGTTTTTTTTTCATTTCAAATTTTTAAAAAGTTTTTTGGAGATGGGATTATTTTGTTTTTAAAATTTGAGAAAAAAAAGTAGAGAAAATCAATCGCGTAAACACGTTTTTTGGCTGTTGTTTATCAAAATTATTTTGAGTTAAAAAAGGTAAGAAAAAAAGTAATAATAATTTAGGGGAAAAGTAAAATTTTAATAACTTTAAGGTGTTAAAAACTTTTAAAACAAATAAAAATTAATCAAACATTTTCATCTCAAAATTTTATCAAAATATCACGATGATTTGAGCCTATTTTTACAATAAAAGTATGTAAAAAAATTTAAAAACGTGAAAAAAAAATTCACGTCAATATTATTTTGGTCTGTTTACGCGAAAAAAAAACTCTCAAAGCTTGCCTCATTTTTTCCCACTTCAAAGTAGCCGAAAGCAAAGGCATTTTCTTGTGTTCAACAGCGCAGCGCGACTCACGCCCTATTTTTTGCCATCGTCGTTGTTGTCGTCGCATACTTGCTAGCTTGCTTGTGCCAATTCTTCTTATGCCTTAGGGGCATTGACGTTAACTATTTTACCACCACCATCACAAAAAAGGAATGGAAAAACATGCCGCTGCAGCGCAATGTGACACAGCTGCTGCGCTGCATGGGGAAAAAAAGAAAAAAAGCAAGCCCTACTATGCATAATGGCAATCAATAATCTTGTTTTTACTTTTTTTTCCGTCACTTTTTTAGTTTTTTTTTCTCTTCATTGAGTATACGATAGAATAAAAATAAGTTAGAAGCAAAATAAACTAGTGTGTTGTCGCGTGATAATAATAAGTTTTTGTATTTAGTTGTTTTTAATTTGATTTTATTCCAGGTGTTTTCATCACGGCAATTTCATGAGCAGAAAATGAAAAAAAAAGTAAAATTAGTTATTACTTGTTTTCAACCAAAGCACAAAAAATCTTAGATTTTAAAATTACCGAGTAAAATGTATCTATTTTAAAAAGAGTAATCCCATTTCTGAAAGTAAAAAAGGGTTTCGAGATGAAATTTTTCGATGGATACTTATTTTCGTAAGTAACATTTCCAAGAATTTATAATTTTAAAGCTCATTGTAACGAACATAGTATTGTATTGTCATATATCCAAGACAATCTAAAGTCATATACACAAAGTCTTCATAATTTTTTATTACCTTCTCTTTTTTAAGTAAAAAATACAAATTCTTAGAAAAGCTTAAAAATGGAATGCAATTATTTATTTATGGTAATATCAAATACTAAGAATGTTTCCAAGGTAACAAAAAAAAGTTATTACTCAATTCCCCAGCTTTTTTTATTATAAGGTTGTAAAAAGAAAAAAAGCCATGTGAAAAAAAAACAGAAAGAGTCAGCTTTTTCAGAAATAAACTTCTTATTACTTGGTGAAAAGTAAAAGTTGAGGGACCTTATCATTCAAATAAAAAAAGGTAATAAACAAATGAAAAAAATAATCAATGCAAATTGAAAGAAGAAGGAGAAACGTATAAAAAAATGCAATCATGACAAACATTAAAAATTTGGAATAATGAATATTCATTAAACGCATTCCAACCAACCAAATATCCATTAGTAGAGAAAGAGACAGAAAGAAGAAATACATATAAATTCAGAATCAAACAATAATAATAAAAAATCAATGTAAGCGAACAAAGATCGAAAACGAAGAGAGAACTTTTTTTATTAATTCAGAAAAAAAGCGGCCTTGAACGCTTTCACTACTGTCAACAACAACTTTTTTTCCAAGGACTACTACTGTATTTATCTTTTGCATGACATCTTTCATGCTTCTGATGTTTCACATTTTTTTCTACGCTCGTTTGTTGTTAGATGGTTAACTCTCTTCCAACAACGACAAAAAAAGGTTTTTGTTTTCACACTTTTTTGATTTTGATTTAATTTTTTGTTTTATTTTTGCTTGCATTATTTTTATCTTTTTTTTTTTCACCACCATCATTTGACATATTGTTGAATTAAATCACTTCGAATCTAATAGATAGAAACAATTTCGTTCCATACATTTTTTCAACAGGCGCCAATTTTCCAATGTGTCAATCTCAAAAGCTTTCAATTATTTTGATAAAAACGAGATTCAATATTTTATACATATAAAAAAATTTCTTTTTCGCGGCTGCGCATTTTTCAATTTAAAATAGATGGGAAGCTTTAAAGAAGAAGAAAAAAAGTCACGCGGCTTAGTAAAATGCCGACGACGATGCTTTTGAATGAGAATTTTCTGCGTTTTAAAGATGCGTAGCGGCAGAAGGAGCATTGAGGAGAAAATAAAATAGCCAATGGCCGTTTTATTTTATGGTTGCTGAAAAATTCCCATACATATTTTCTTTTTCTTTTTTGGCATATATCCAAATTGAACATAGCAGCGAAATGCAATAATCTTCTCTTCTTTTTTTGTTCTTCAAAGAAAAACTAAAAATATTAGCGTTATTTGCCTTTTCTTCAATCTTTCTAAAAAACATATGTATTTATTTTTTGTATCCTCTTGTTTCGGCAACTAAATAGCCATCTAAAAAACTTTTTTTTTCAATTCAATTTGAAATGTTCAAGAAAAACAAATTTCCTTTAAGGAACATACGAATACGAACGAAGAAAAATACGTTTTTTGTTCTTTCATTGATTTTGAATTGAACACAAAAAAGAAAGAACTTTCTTTCCCTTTAAAAGCATTGTTTATATTTCTGATTTGCTTACTATTTTTTCTTTTGTTTTTGTAAGAAAAATTATGAATCAATATTATTTTTTATTATAGTTTTTAGAATGCTCAAGTAAATGACGCAAAAAAAGCTGGCGTCAAAGCTTTTTGCGCTGTTAATGTAATTGTCGTCGTCATATTTTTTTGAAGCAGCAGTAGTGGCATCTCTATCTTCGCTTATTATTATTATTCCTTCTTCATTTTATATTTCATTTCATTGCTTAAGGCAAAACTAAAAATAAAAATATGACAACTGAAACAGATTTAACTTTAGTCGATTATTTTGCTGTTATTGGTTTGGATAAAAATAATGGTTTAAAAGTATGAATTTTTATATATTCTTTTCTTTTAAACCTTTGCTACATTATATAAGTTTCAGCTTGATCCATCTTTAGAAGCTTTAGCAGATTTCACGGGAACATCAGGAGCTAATGAAAGATTGCCACCTTTGGAAAGAACATATGAAGCAAAGGTTTTAGCTCATTTTCCTGAAAAACGTCGAGATCATAAACATAAATTTGTTTATGAAATAGTTTCAGTAAGTAAATTTTTCTTATTAATTCTAATCTCAAATTTTAATTTTAGTTATGCATGCCAAAAGGTTTAAAATTTTATACCGAGAAAAATGTTCCTATGCTTCCACATTTCCATTCATTTGTTTTAATCAAAGAAGATGGAACACGTGTAAATGGTTGCGCTTTAACTATTTATGAAGAAGTTAAAGATGAAAAAATTCGTCAAACTATGTTTGATTTACAAATGGAACATGTAAAAGAATTAGCAGTAGCGACAACCAATGAAAAAACTTCTCATACATCATCACCTTCATCTTCATCAAATTATGATAGTCGAGTTCGTCAACAACCTGGAACGGTATCATTTGGAAATCATACAATGCCGAGGCATATTTCGGCTAAAAGAAATCGATCTAAAAGGATATCATATTATGATAATACATCAAAACCAATATTTGTTGCAAAATGTTTATGCGTTTTAACTCGAATTCCCATGGTTTTTACATCAGAGAAAATTCTACGAACCATGGCAGATATAATTTCTAAAAATCATTCAGTTTTACCAATTCCATTAGAAAGTTTTATATATTGGATTTTGCATGAAGTTCCTTTACCTGTGCCAGGAACAACATTGCAACTTCATTATAGTGTCGTGGATTTAATTGTTATTCGACCACAAATTTATGATATGCCATATTTTGATTACCCATTGCAGCAAATGTTTAATTATATTTCGGTTGAAAAATTTCTTAAACTTTTTACTTGCTTTATGCTTCAACATCAAATCCTATTATGCTCAAAGCATATGGATCGCTTGATGCTTATTGCAGAATCTCTTTCAACTTTAGTTTTTCCTTTTCGATGGCAATCAACTTATGTTCCAATTTTACCATATTCTCAATTAGAATTTATTGAAGCCCCAGTTCCATATTTAATGGGATTATGTTATGATGAATTTATTCCAGATCAAATATATCAATCTAATGTATGCATATTGGATATTGATACGGGAAAGCTTGATCATCCTGAAGATGTCCCACAATTTCCAAAGCATCGACAAGTTGCAGATGAAATTCATAAAATTATTACTCAATGTCAAGAATCGTTTGCAAAACAAAAACTTCAACAAAATATAGAAGCCGCGGTGAATCCAGATAATAATATACCAAAAGTTGTAATGAGAAAGAAAGGTGGAAATAAAAGAGATGAATTATGGTCGACGAAACGAATGTCGAGATCTTTTGATAATCATGACTCCCTTAAAGCTGCCGAAGATGTTTATCGCCAGCAAAAAGAGCAGGAAGCTTTGGTTCTAAATGAAGATGACAATCGAAATAGTCCAGGAAGAATCGAAAGAGGAAATTATGATGATGGTTATGAAACATCATCGCAGAGTCCAGTATCCGCTGAAACTCAAGTTTATTTTCAAGTAAGTTTGGATTCTTACGACACACGTATTGTAGCTAATATAAAATTCATTTATAGGGCCTTCGTTTAAATCATGCCATTCGTGATTTACTATTAAATCATTTTGCTTGCTTATTTTATTCATATGAAAGTTTTGTAATTTGTGAGCAATCATCTCAACAACCTCGAGATTCAGTAGTTAATTTTGATAAAGCCTCATTTCTTTCCGATCAACCAGATAGTTTTCTACCATTTTTGGCAGCCTTTTTAGAAACAATGATGTTTGCCTCATTTATTGATTCAAAAATTTTATCCCATCTTCAATCAGATATTGATGAAAATATAGTAATATTTGATCAAAAAATTCGACAAGTTCGCGAAAAATTAGCTGCTTTAAAAGTTCAAACTCCAACCATTGAAAAACCAGCTGATATTCCAATAAATGGTAAGGAACCCTCTTAAAATTCTGCATGGTCTTAAAACCCAAATGATTTTAGAAGAACCCCAAATTGACACTCCATTAATACCAATGATGCAAATGGATTATGAAGTAAGACTTCCGCATATTTTACCTGGAACAGCGATTAGAAATTATGGTGGATTTTTTCCTGATATGGATCGAAGGTTATTTGAAACTGATGTCTTTGCAAGTGCAACCCATTCCCCATGGAAGCAACAAAAGCAAAGGCAGAGAACAAATAGTTTATTGGATGATTCTTCTGTTAATAATACTCCCAAACATACACCCAAAAAGCGAGCAGGAGATGATCCAACTAAAAGTCAAGCACATTGGAAATTTGTTGAACAATTATTAAAAGAAACTAAAAGTTAGTTTTCATTTAAAAAAACAGAAGTTTTCTCCGACGTGAAAGCAAAGTTTTTTTGAGCAAGAAAACTACCTAAATTTTTTATTATTTTATTTTTAAAAAGCTTTCTATTTTTAGCAAAAACCAAACGAATGTTGGTAATGAAAATGGGTAAAGAAGCCATTCATTTGGGACATAATGATCTCGGAATCACTGGGGTTGAAGAGAATACACTAGTTGCAGGTTTTTGTGATCTTCTTGAACGTGTTTGGGCTCATGGGTTAAAAAAGAAACATGGAAAATCTGCACTATGGACCCATGTTTTAAGCCATCAAGAGCGTGAACGCAATCCACATTCAGCTCGATCCATCGAACAATCAAGCAATTTAACTCCAGGTAGTTATCTTAAAAATTAAATATTTCTTTAAGGTATTAATTATACTGTACTTTGGTGAAAATCCTTTTTATATCTTGGATATTTTTTCTTCCTTATTATTTTTATATAATCGAGACTATCCTTAGTCACATTTTTTCCTTTTCCAGCACTCATGTGGATTGTTTTTCGAAAACGAATGGAATGTAAGCGTTAAAAAAAGAAACAAAAGCTGCGCTTTTTTGACAATTATCTTTTTGTTTTGTTGCTAAAAATATAAGCTTTTGTTATAGAGTTATTTTTCTTTCACTCCTTTTTTTTATCATTCTATCGTACCTTTGTGCATTTTTTTTGAGGGGAGAATATTTTTGATGTCGTAAAATTGTTGATTCTCTAGAATTTCTACCTGTTCCACAAACAGAAATCATTGCTTTTGAAAAAGCTGTGGAAGCAAATGAGGCCGTTGATCCAACAACGGCAAGAAATTCTGGAGGTTTGAATGAACTCATTGAATCATTGAGGCAACTTTCGAAGCCATTAGATGGTCCTCAAAGTAATGCCAACGAAGCAGCCGATGATTCTTCATGGTCAAATTCGTTTCTTAAAGCTGCCAATTTTATTGCTGATAAACTCGCTCAACCTGAAGATGAAGAAACTCCAGCCGTTGAAAACAACAATGGTGAAGGGTATCGAAACCCAAGAGCTCGAAGGGAGCCAGGAAGACCATTGCCTCGAAGTTCCTCGGTGACCCGATTTGCTTCATGGGCATCCAATCGAATTCGAGAAGCTGCTACAGTCGTTCGAGAACCTCCAATAGATGTTAATGGAAATCCGGCTTCAAATGCGGATGCAGTTCTTCCACCTTCTGGAAATCCTCATCACCATCGTTCAAGGGTTTCAGATATTACACGTCCACCAATAATTAAAAGAGGAATGCATAAATCTTCGTCAGTTAGTGGTTAGTTGTTTTTGTATCGTTGATGAACTAACCATTCTGATACTAACTCATTAACTTGAACACCGATTTTGTTTGGAATTAAACACTACTAACAACATCAATAATATCAAATATCGCTACCATGGTTGTGGTTTAAAATTTAAAAAATGCTAATTCTTTCTTCTTTTTTTAACTAAAAATATGAGTGACGCTAACTGTCCGTTTTTTTATGGTTTTGTTGTGGACTTATTAAAATTATTGATTGTTATGTTGGCAAATATTATGTTGACTATTAAGCTTTCACTCTTTCTTTTTCATGCATTTTGGAGATATTTAGCTCGAAGCTTAAACTAACTTGTGTATGGTTTTCTATAATGCGAATATAACGCTTGCTTTTATTACTTTTTTTGCTGCTGAATTTGCTTAACTGCTTTTTAGGTTTATTTTTTGTTTTTTAACATTGTCTTTAGATTTTGCACCACACTGGAATCATGATTCTTCATCTTCCGTTCCATCTTCATCAGCTTCTTCCGTCGTCAATGCACCAGCATATCCGCCATCAGCAAGAAATTCGAGGCCAAAGGGTCATGAAAGAAAGCGGTCATTATCGAGGCCTCGAAGTCCCATAGAACATGATAAACATTTGAGTCCATTACCCACTCATATAGCACATGATTTAAAGTTTGTTATGGCCCTACTTGAAACTTAAATAACAAGGATTAAAATTTAGATCAGTGATGGAAATGAGTGAAATCAAAACCGATATTGGTTGTGCGAGAGCTTTTGTTCGATTATCTTTGGAACGAAAGCTGCTTCATAAACATTTAAAAACCATATTTGCTAATGAACATTTGCTACAGTAAACTATCTCCAATAAAATAACCCCAACTTTAACTCTCTCTTTTTTGCAGAAAACTTTACAAACGTTATGCATTCCTTCGAAGTGAAGAAGAACGAGAACAATTTCTTTTCCATATTTTATCTCTAAATGCAGTAGATTTTTCATGTTTTACTCATACTTTTATTGCAACAAAAATGCAATATGAAGTTATGGTTGTTGCTGGAATTGATAGATTTGCTTCAGCATCAATTTGGATTATGATTACTGGATCATTGGGAAATACTTCGATTATTAATTTTCCTGTTAATAGCTTACAATTTACTTTTGATGTTTGTTTTTTAAAGGGTTTTTAATTGAATACAAAATAATTTTTAGCATAAAAATTTGGGAGTATTATCCACCTTGAGAATTGGCCACATTCTTCATCAAAAATCTTCAAATCCTTCTAAATGGTATTTAGATTATGTAAGTTTAAAACTTTTCCAAAATCATGGTAAATAAATATTAACATTGCAGATATTAGTTCGAAATAATATCACAGCACAAACTTTTCGATTTAATTGTTGTCGATGGTTTGGTCGAGGAGTTGATGACGGAGCACTCGAACGTCTTCTCGTTGCAGAAGTGCTTCCACGAGAATCACCTAATTCCGAAGGAAATCAACCAACTCAACCTTCTTCATCATCCCTTTTTGGTGGACTTATTAGTAGACCAGAAAGTCCCATCTCAGGAATATTTACGGGTGGAAATAGTTTAGCTTCACAAAAAGCTCAATCAGTTTTACATTATTCAACTCAAAGTTTAGCGAGAAGAAGGCGATCACCTTCAGTTACTCGAAATCCAGATTCAGGTGGAAATAATCCAAGAATTAGTGAACTTCATCATCAACTTGGAGTTGCGGTGAATGCTTTAATGAAACATTTTCTCGCAGATCAAAATTATGGTGGAAGTGGCGCTCAATTAACTCCATTATTGTGTGGTGAAAATGGTTTGGTTTCAGTATTGGAAAGAGTGTTTTCCCTTGGAAGAAAGGAAGGACTTTATAGTTTATTTACAAAACAATATCCATGGGATTATGTTGGTAAGAACATTTTTTGCTAGTTGAAGAAAAGTTTCTATTTGGGCCTTCATTGAATCATCGAATTGGGTTGGAAAGCTTGTGTCAAAGCCAACACTAAATTTACCGTTTGTCCTAAAAAAAAAATCGGAAACTTAAAGTTAATTAAGACAGTCCTGTTTATGAGTTATGATTCACTCCAAAGTCCTCTCCTTTGAGTGAACATTCCTTAAATTTTTAAAAGACCTTTAAAGTTTTCTACAAAATTAAACACGTTTTTCTCGTTGTTACTTTAAAAACATCTTGACATCAATTAAATTAAATTTAATTGACCCTCATTGATTCTTTTCATATTTTTTAGAAGCAGTTTTTAATTGGTTTGCAAATTTTTTCCGCCATGGAGAATCCAATCGCATTAGTAAAGAGCAGCGTTCACTCATAATATTTGCATATCAACTTGTTCGAAAAATAAAAGATAATAATGCTGTGGGAAAAGAAGGAAAATTTCATGTTTTTATTCTTTTAACTTTAAGGTTTGATTATTTTTACAATTTTTAGTCAAAAATTTAGTCTTTATTTTTTTAGAGATCACATTCTTTCAAGTTTATTGCCTTTGATGGTTTGGACTCCATTGACAACAAGCATGTATCAGGATGATGCTTTCTTGCGTCAACCATCACATACTTCATATTTATCTAAGCTTCTTGCATCGTTAAATGAATTTAATTACACATTGGAAAAATCATTAACATATGGAATTGATATGTGAAAATGAAGGAAAAAAAACCTCGGGGGAGAATCTGCGTCAGAAATCAAGAAAACGAAATTTTTTTTATACTGTTGTTTTTTTATTATTTGAAAGGTGCGGCGCCTTCTATGTCGCTCGAAATTCATTCATTCATGCTACTCTCTCTCATCTTCTCACGACCTGATCTTGATGAAAGATAGCAAAAGCAATCGCTGCTGCTGACAAAAAAAAACATAACTCATTTTTCTTCTTCCTTTTTTCCGCGCTTTTGCTTTTTTTTTGCAACTCTCTCTCTCTCCTTTTTTTAATGTTGGAAATCCACGTGCCATTTTCTTTCTCCTTTTTATGTTTCGTCTTTTTACGGGTTATTCCTTATTTTATTTTTTTGTAATATCATTTTGCTTTGAAACTTAACACAAACTTTTCTATAATTTGCAAGGCTCTAAACTCATAGGTTCTAAAGATGATTATAATTCCAATTCCTCAAAAAATTATGCAAATTTAATAAATTTTTATGTTTAAAATAAATATTTTATCTTTGAATTTCCGTGAAAATTTGAATGTTGTAAAGCTGTGATTTTATTTTCGTGGTTTGTCACCATATTATTTATCTTCATCAAAATCCGTTTTTAATCTTTGTTTAATAACTTTTTGAAAGTTTTAGCAACGGGTATATCGACGACGAAAGGCTGAAAGAATCACATCAGCAAAGTTCACCATCATCTCTTCCTTCCATCTTCCATCATCGTTAAGAAACAGCTGTGAAAGTCAATTCTCAAATGTTATCACAAGAACATGGATCACTTCCAAAGGTTCTCTCTGCAGTATTCTATGGAATTTCATCAATATTAATTGTATTTGTTAATAAAATCCTATTAACTAATTTACGATTTCCATCATATATATGGGTTGGAACAGGTCAAATGGCTGCTACGGTTTTAATATTATTTATTGCTGAACAATTGAAAATTATCTCATTTCCAAGGTTAGATCGAACAACTCCAAGAAAGGTTTGCTTTTATTTTTTATACCTTAACTTTTCATTAGCTTTGTTGATTTTAGATTTTTCCTCTGCCTATATTCTTTGTTCTTAATCTTGTTTCTGGTCTTGGTGGAACACAAAAGATAAACTTACCTATGTTTACGGTACTTCGTCGATTCTCAATTCTACTAACCATGGTTTTTGAATTTGTTATTCTCAGAGTTCAACCACCATTTGCTGTTAAAGTTAGCATCTTTTTAATGATTTTTGGATCGTTTGTTGCTGCTTTGTAAGTTTTTTATTCTTAATTTTGAAAATGACTAAAAAGCATCGTAGCTTCAACTGCGTGTGTCCTTTTTTTCATCGTTGTGTAAAGCTTATTAATAAAACTTCTAAATTTCCATCTTTTTAGCTATGACCTTACTTTTGATGCTTATGGTTACACTCTTATTATGATCAATAATGTATTCACTGCAGCAAATGGGGTATTTGTAAAGAAAACATTACAAGCAAAAGAACTTGGAAAATGGGGTCTTCTTTATTATAATTCTCTCTTCATGCTTCCACCATTGTTACTAATTTGCGCCTTTTCTGAAGATACAACTAAAGTTCAAGATTTTGTTGCTGAAGGAAATATGACATCATCAGTTACTCTATGCTTTATACTCTCATGTGTTTGTGGCTTTATTCTCAATTATTCTCATGTAACCTGCACAAATTATAATTCTGCTTTAACCACAACATGTGTTGGTCCAATCAAAAATCTCTTCGTAACTTATGTGGGAATGGTTTCATCTGGTATCATTTTCGATTTTCTTTTTATAGCTTATGTATGTATGGTTTTTTCAGGTGATTACATATTCAGTATGGCAAACTTCTTGGGTGTGAATATTAGTGTTTTGGGTTCAATTTTATATACATATGTTACATTCCGTACAAAATCACCATCATCAATTCAACCAAAAACAAGATTAATTACTGTAACTCCAAGTGAAAAAAGAAGCCTGCTACCATCCTAACCTCCATGTTCTAAGCTTTATGTCAATAGTTTTAACCAAAGTCGTCTATATTTCACTTTTCAATAATAAGCAAAGAAATCAAATAACTCACTTTTTACTTGCCTTAGTTATGTTAATTGTTTTTGCTGTGATAATGTTATATGTAATTTATTAAATCTATGTGCAATTTTACCGGTTTTTATCTCACTAAAAATAATAAATGAATGAAGTGTAAATGTTTGACTTTTGAAAAGCCCAAAGCTTTTATCACTGAATAATACGGCATTTTGCGTGAAAGGTGCGCGAGAAAAAAAATGATTTCGTTTCACTCCTTTTTTTTGTATACTCAATGCTTTCATTTTTTCTTGCTCTTTCATTATTATTGCTTTCATTCAGATCGCTAATCTATTGATTTTTATTTTACCAGAGCCTTTCGATAAATATATGGCATTTTTTATGTATGTTTCGCATTTTACTTATGGCTGCTGCTGTGTTGATTTTTTCGATGCATGTTTTAAAATTTTCGAAAGTTTTCAAAAAATTTTGACTCTTGAGAATAAATAATGCGTTGATTTTTTCCCAGCAAATTCACATTGTTGGAGTTAGTAATAATTTAGTCAATTTTCTGCTTTTCTCTTAAATTTATTTCATAAAACTCTGTTGATTACAAAGTTATTAATAGGAGAATAAAATTAATAATTTGTCTCTCTGTTTTTTGAGTGTTATTTTGCGTTTGTTCGTGTTATTTCTCATGTTTTGTTATTTTTTATTTTGAAAGTTAAACGTTATCAAATTTCAGGATCTTGGAAATCATGCTTCCCTCATTCGAAAAGTTAGAATCAACCTTCAATCAATCGATGGTGAGCTTATTATTCAGTTTAATTAAAGGTTAATATTTGTTTTATTTATAGGATGTTGTTTTAAAAAGTTTAAATACTGTTGAAACGAAAATGGAAACCTTACAAAAACAACTCACAATTTGTCAAAATGGTACCACTCAAGTTCTTACTCAATCTTTGACAGATTTAGCTGAACAACTTCAAAAGGTTACAACTCAAGCATTACAATTTGCTTCACCAATAGCAACATGTTCAACTGCAATTACATCATCTGATCCAACACCAGCTACTTCAAATCCATTACCACCATCATTTGCTACTGTTGTAGCGCCTGTGGTTCAAGAACCTCAAGTAAGTTGTGATTTTATAAAAATAAAATACATAAATTCATTCGTTTACTTCTTTAGGCTTCTCAACTTGCTCCTGCAATTCTCGAAAATGATGAAAATCAAGAAGATTTTGTTCCTGATATCGATTACGTACCAGTAGTCAAACTTCCAGAAATTGTTCAAGTTTTCACTGGTGAAGAATTCGAAGATGGTTTGTTCGAGAGCCGAGCTAAACTTTATATTTTTAATCCTGAAACCAAAGAAATCAAAGAACGTGGTACTGGTGGAATTAAAATCTTATATAGTCCAAAAACCAAATCTCATCGTTTTGTAATGCGTCGTGAACATGTTCATACACTTTGTGCAAATTTTCGAATCAACGAAGGCATGTCCATCACCGATAAAACTGGTACAAAAAATTGTGGTATTTTGAATTGCAAGGTAAGCTTTTTTAATTTTGGTTTCCAATCTTTTGAACCATTGTGTTTTTAGGATTATTCGGATGATGATGAAAATGGCACACATTGTGTCTTTATCATTCGTTTCCAAGACGAAGATGGTTATAAAACTTTCAAAGAACTTTTTATGGATATTGCTGCTGGAAATCCTGATGTTTATTACGATGTTGAACAACATGAAGGAAATGGCCAAATCATTGAAAATGTTGAAGAAATTTATGCTGATGATGAAAACATCGAAGAAGTTTTAACCGAAGATGAAAACGTCGAAGATATTGAATATGTTTATACCGACGACGACGACGACTATATCGAAGATGTTGACGAAGTTTATACCGACGAAGATGATGGTGAAAACTTTGTTTTTTAATACTATTATTTATGAAGTTGTATTTCTTTGATACCTATGTTGTTTGTTCATTTTATTCATATATGTTAAAATAAATTTGTTTATTGATTTGTTACTCTACAGCAAGATTGTAGGTAGACTCGGAGATAGGTGAAAAACCAATATTTGGTTTGTTTCATAGATAAAAGTTGAGAACTTTGAATTTAAAAATAAGGTTCGAATACTATGCTTCTTTTAAAATAGTTGGTTTGTGAATTTTAAAATAGCAAAGAAAAAGAAGATAATGGAATTACCATCGGCGTTAATTTCAAACGTTGATGCCCAATTCGTGTATGGGCAAAAACTTACTGGCAAGATGTCCATTACGTCGACAAGGCAATAATAGCATTTGCAAATTTTCCAAACTCGTTCTTTTATTTCCTCACACGTTTAGAAAAAATTGTGCTTTATCAATTTTTAAATAAAATCTGCCAAAAAATGGTTCTTCTTGTTGTATCAATAATAACTAAAAATGGAAAACAATTGGTTGCTCGTCAATTTGTTAATGAAATGACTAAATCAAGATTGGAAGGACTTTTGGCTGCTTTTCCTCAACTTGTTAGTACCGATTTATGTAAGTTTTTATTGATCGAAGATGAATAACATGGTTTAGTTTTTTTAGCTCAACGTCAACATACCTTTGTAGAAACTGATAGTGTTCGTTATGTTTATCAGTCACATGATGATGTTTATGTTGTTCTTGTTACCACCAAAGCTTCAAACATTTTGGAAGATCTTGTTGCTTTACGTCTTTTCTCAAATGTTATTCTTGATTGTTGCAAAAGCTATGACGAAGTCGATATTTTGAAGAAAGCCTTTGAACTCATTTTTGCTTTTGATGAAATTGTTGCTCTTGGATATCGTGAAAATGTTACTCTTGCTATGATTCGTACTTACGTCGATATGGATTCACAAGAAGAACGTACTCATAACCAAATAGTCAATGTAAGTTTTGGTATTTTTGAATTAAACTTATTTACAAATTTTAGTCTCAAATCCGTGATACAACTAAAAAAGCTCAACAACGTGCCAAAGAATTAGCAAAACAACGTGCTCAAGAACTTAAAAAAATTCGTGAACGTAACATGACTGGAGGAAGTTATGGACTCAATTCAAACAATGCTCATAAATTCTCATCTACTGAATCCGCTTTGAATTCATCAACTTCATCTTACATGCCAAAAACTCCAGATGTTTCTGTTGCTTCATCAAAAGGAGGTGGAAAAGCTCTCAAATTAGGCGCTAAAAAAGTTTCAGATGATGCTTTTATGAAACAACTTGAAAGTGAAAATCAATTTAATGCTGATTTTTAATATACTGTAATAATCCAATATGTAACTTATTTGTGTTTTACATGTTGACTTTTTTGTATTGTAATTAATAAAGTAATAATTTGTTTTAAAGCTATACTTACAAAAGCAATGTTTATTTTTTGAAATTGTCAAATTTGATGGGAAATAATTAAGATTATACCGCATTTGTTAATGCTTAACAAATATATTATCTTCACTAACTCATTTCTTGAGGTGCATATTTTGAAATTAAAAGGAAGAAATTAGTACACACTAGAAGAAGAAGCGCTATGTATCAGTGAAGTCAGAATCGAACTAAAATTATTAAAATTTATGCTAAAGTTGTCATCATGGTTTACCGCAACCGGTAGATAGAAATTTAATAATTTTCACCATAATCGTTAAAATAAAATTTAAAATCACGTTGAATTTAGTTATCGAAGTTAAATATGCGTAAAGTTAAAACTTTTCTGGAAATGGCTTTTTCCGAAATAAGAAAAAGAAAGCATAAATAGTCACACAATGAATTTTTTAAAAATATTTATTTAAACAAAAAAAACGAACATAAAAAGTACTTTAAAATCAAAAGTGTGAAAATAATTATAAAAACAAATTATGAGTATGGAAGTAAAAACGTTAAACGAACTTCTCGACAATTATCACGAATAGCTTCATCTTTCGGTCGAAGTTGAGGAAGAAAAGCAGCACGGTCTTCAAAAGGCAATGGCGGAAAATCAGGAAGTATAGCTACACGTTCTTCATAAGTCATCTCTCTTGCAGCAGCTCTGGTTATTCGTTTTCTTGGTGGCGATGATGGCGAAGAAGAGTCATCCATAGAAGCTGATTCTTTGTTTAAAGAGTTTTCTTTTGGATTTCTGTTGTCAATTGGAGAAGAATTTTGAATTTCAGGACCAGGTAAATCGAGTAAGTTGAATATTTTCGGTTTTCTTCCACGTTTGTTACCAATTCTTACAGGTGGTTCAGCTTGTTTGACTTCTCGATTCAAAGATTCTGTTATTCTTTTTTTCATTGGCTTCAGATGTTCACCTTGATTTCTGTTTTCAGTTTCCACTGGAGGCGAACTTTCTGGACCAGACAAATCAAATGATTTCATAAAAAGTGGTTTTCTTCCACGTTTGTTACTATTTCTTAGACGAGGTTCAGCATCCATTGGTGGTTCAACATCCTTTGGTGGTTCAGCATGTTTACCAATTTCTGAACGAGATGTTCTTTGAATTCTTGTAGCAGGAACTTCACGAACCACGGATACAGTTCTTCTCGATTGCATTGGCTTCGGATATCCATTTTGATATGTGTTGTCAGTTTCTATAGGAGATTGAATTTCTGGACCAGCTAAATCAAATGATTTCATAAAAAGTGGTTTTCTTCCACGTTTGTTACCATTTCTTAGACGAGGTTCAGCATCCTTTGGCGGTTCAACATCCTTTGGTGGTTCAACATGTTTACCAATTTCTGAACGAGATGTTCTTTGAATTCTTGTAGCAGGAACTTCACGAACCACGGATACAGTTCTTCTCGATTGCATTGGCTTCGGATATCCATTTTGATATGTGTTGTCAGTTTCTACAAGAGAAGAATTTTGAATTTCTGAGCCAGAAGAATCTTGTAATATTTTCTGTTTTCTTCCACGTTTACTAGCCACCTTTACAGGAGATACTCTTGGCGGTTCAACATCTTTACCAATTACTGAACGAGAAGCTCTTTGAATTCTTGTAGCCGGAACTTCTCGAACCGTGGATTTAGTTCTTCTTGTTTGGATTGGTTTCCGAAATTCATTTTGATTTCTGACGTCATTTTCTTCAGGAGGAGAATTTTGTGTTTCTGGACCAGCTATATCAAATAATTTCATAAAAATTGGTTTTCTTCCACGTTTGTTACCATTTCTTAGAGGAGGTTCAGCATTCTTTGGCGGTTCAGCAAGTTTACCAATTACAGAACGAGAAGCTCTTTGAATTCTTGTAGCAGGAACTTCACAAACCACGGATACAGTTCTTCTCGATTTCACTGGCCTCGGATTTTGATTTGTGTTGTTATCATCTATAGGAGATTGAATTTCTGGACCAGCTAAATCAAATGATTTCATAGCCTTTGGCTTTCTTCCACTTTTTTTAGCCACTTTTACAGGAGATTCAGTATCTGATTCAGCATAGTTTACAACTACTGAACGAGAAGCTCTTTGACTTCTTCTAGCCGGAACTTCTGGAACCACAGATGCAGTTTTCGTCGATTGCATTAGCTTCAGATATTCACTTTGTACAGATGAAGAATTTTGAATTTCTGGATCAAGTAAATTAAATGAATTCATAAACTTTGGTTTTCTTTCAAGTTTTTTTAAATCAATTTTTATGCAATTTTGCTAACTGCTTTTTCTTTTCAAAAATAAAAAATACTTTGGCTGCGATAACGCTTTTGTTGTTACTGTAAACTTACGCTTCCTTCCTATTCGTCTTGAGAATGAGCAACACCTCAAATTCCATATAAAATATTTATTGGAATTTTTTATTTAATCTTTTATCATAAAATTTATGTATACTTTTTAATTATGTAAAATATTGTTTAAAAATTGCCGTATTTATGTTCAGGAAAAAAATTCATCGTGTAATAAAAAATTATAAAATGCCTTATTTTTTTAACCATGTCACTCATAGCGTGCTTTTGAGTATCGCTTTCGAATTCCATTTTTCCACTTTAAATTCTATCAAATTCTTTCTTTATACGAATATCTAATTCCATCCAACTCTGAAAATCATTTCCAATTTCCAAAACAAAGTAGTCTCTTCCAGTGCTGCTTCGACGCCGACGATTTCGTCACGTCGTCGACGAAATCGTCGACGCCGACGACGGCGTCGGCGTCGTCGTCGGCGTCGACAAAATGAAAAAAGTGACTCATTTTCGAGAAAATCGTCGACGACGGCGTCGACAAAATGAAAAAATGACAGCACTGGTCTCTTCTCCCAATAAAAAGAACACATCGTTTGCGCGAAAAAAATTATGTTCAGTTTTTCACATTTTTACTTTTATTTATCGTCATCATTTTAAAAACTTGTTTATAATTTACTCTAATCTTTTTATTTGTTTTAGAATCAAAATATGGTTTGTGTTCCATGTATCATTCTTCCAGTACTTCTTGCAATTTATGTTCGATTTATTCAACCTTTTATTCTTCGATATATTCCTGAAGGATGGAAAGAAAGATTTGATGCTTATCTTTATCCAACATGTCCAATTCAAAAACAACAAAAGCCTGTAAAAATTGATGGAGAAAATGAAACAGAAAAGCTTAATACTCAAGAAGGAGAAGAAGATGCCTCGTCATGTTGTAAGAAAGATAATTAACTCAATGTAATGATTATGGGTATTATTTATATATGTTTTTTTGTTTGTGATGCTGTACTAAATTTCTAAGATTTTATGTTTATTTTATAAACACATTAAACAACTTTCATGTTTGAAACAAAAGACGGAGGTAACTGATTTGCTGTTAAACAGGATTTACTTTTATCTTCATTCCATTTGTATGAGTTTTAAAAATTTGGTACTTGAATGAAACAGACATAATCCATGCTTTTTCATTTCCATAAATGGCATGATAATGCCCAGATTTGGGAACAGTCCATCGCCAATAATCTAACGTTGGAAGTCCGGGTCTTTCACATCCAGCAAAAGCTTCTTCCATTTCATCTAAATCTGTTTCAAGTGTGTTTATCTGCTTTTTATCTTTGTGATAGAAAATATTCATTGTAAATTCTTGATCATGTTTCATGAAAAATTCAACTTTTTCATCTTCAATTAAAAGGAATGTGTGAACCACGAAGCCTCCAGCAGGAATAATAAATTCATCAAGAAGCATTTCATCAAGTGAAAGTTCCGCTTTTGGAGTTGCAATTACACATGGTTTTGGTGTCGTTATCTTGAGATCTTCACGTATTCCGCCGTAGGCAAATGGTAATGAAGTTTGCGGAATCGAATCTCGCAATTGATCTTTCCAATCTGAGCTTGATAACTGGATTTTTTTCTAAAAAAGGTTATTATGGATTTCAAAGTTAATTAAAAGCGGAGTTAAAAATATAGTGACTCAATACTTGCAACGATTACATTAAGTTTACAGATAGCGGCCTCTATGTAAATGCATTATTACTAGCTTTGATTGGGCAATATTTCCATCAATTAAGAGATTAACTTACTCGATATTCAGTTGGAATAAATGCAGAACAAGCGTTCCATAAAACACTCATAAAAGTTGGAGTATTTACAATAAAAATTTGTGAAATTAAAAATGGATATTGTTCCATTAAGGTGCCCCATAAAATACGGTAAGGTCCTGAAATAAACTTTTTTATATTTTTGTTTAATTCTCTTTGAAGGTTACCACTGATAAAGCTGATTAAATTTGATTGAAAATTAAGCCCTTCCAAATCAATAATCATTACGGCACTGGACATTTTTCGATCCTTGCATTCTTCTTCATTTATGCGTTTCATAACTTTTTCCATTGAACGAAATCGATTGAGGATAAATGCGGTGGATCGAATGGTTTTCATCATTGTTTGTAAATCAAATTTACCCGATTGTTCCAAAAGTAGGATTCTATTATCATCATGGCTTATCTGGAAAAATGGAACTCAAATTAGATTATCATCAACTAATAACTCACTCTGCCAAAAATATTAAGTGGAGCATATTCTTCTGCAGCTTCATCAATTCCATCATCAGCATCAAAACATTCAATATTATCCAAATCCGAAATTTCACGAATTCTTAAATGTCGAATCAATTTTTTTGCCGCTAAATCCACATTTCCTTCATAAGCGTAAATCCATCGAAGTAAATTAAATGGATTAGAACAATAATTGGAAACTTTTAAACTTTCTTCTATTTTCTTTGAAGCTTTTAATTGAATTTCCTGAAGCCAAACTTCTTCTTCTGAAGTTAAAATCCAAGCGGACCACATCGCTTACTTTTTATTCTGGTTGAATGATTAAATAAATGAAAGTGAAAATATATAATAAAAAAAAAGAATTTCACTCAAGAAGCCGGTTTTCTTCATCAAAGATTTTTAATATCCACTATTTTTTGATTACCGAATCTGATAATCGAGCAAGAAAAAAATCAAGAAAAATAATGAAAGCGAAATCCTTCCTCACAAAGAATCATTTTTTAAAATTTTTTTATTAGATTTTTTCTTTTTTATTTTTCGTCAAATTTAACGTTGTTGATTACTGGAATTGAAAAAAGCATACTTATACATAAACCAATAATTATTACTTAGCTTTTTATGAGTAAAAAAAACTTGCATAAAATGAAAATAATAACAAGGTGCTGAAGTTGCGGTACTTCATCCACTTTATATGTATCATGAAATCAGCTCACAGATTTTGCATACATAAAAATCGAAATTATGTAATAATATGCGTACGCGACACATCGACTATTTCTATTCGGTTTCATGTATCAACTTTCAAAAATAACTTCAGATTTAGTAATAACTTTTTTTTGTTGAGAATAAATTGCGATGATTGTTAAAATTATGTATTTGTGTTTTATATAAAAATGAGATTTTGGAAGTTTTTTTAAACTGTATATTTATTTTAGAAATTTACTTCTAAACCCTTTTAACCATATGTTTCTTCTTTAAAACCATCTGTTATTTTTTTCAAGCGTTCATGAGGATTTTTTTGTTAAAGCAATCATTAAAAAATAAATAAATAAATAAACTTCCTTTTGTCCCCCACTCAATCACCCATTTATTTTTTCTACTAAAATTTAAAGCAGTCGCCCCTTTTTTTTCCATTTTTCCATTATCGTGGGCGTTTTCTAAACGAAATAAAAAAAAGTGCCAAAGCTAAGAAGCAAAAAATAAAGACTGATAGAGAGAGAAAAAAAACACGATAGCTTGCTTTTGTTTTGTTCAAGTATCTTGATCTTAATAGACAGCCGGCGTTATCCCTTCATCATTGCCGGCTTTGATAAGCTGGAGAGAATAATAAAGCATTTTTCTCAGATTTGTGTCGCCATTGTCGTTGTTTGGAACTTTTTTGTCTTAGGTAATGAATTCATTTTTGTCCAGAACTTTTTGGCTATTGACTTTTAAATTTTCTTTGTTTTGATTTCTTCCGCTAATATTATTTTTCTTTTGCATCCGTGTTTATTCTTTTAATAAAAATTTTTCGTTGTTTTTTCAGTGGAAAAACAAAACCATTTCAAACAACATAAAAAAAAAGAAATTTTTGACGTCATTGTTGAAAACAAATTTCATTCAATGAGTCATCTTTCACCTTTGCCCCAATATCTTCTTCCACGGTGAGTTATTCTTTTTTGTGTTTAATTTTTAAGCTGTAAAGAGCTTTAATGGTAAAAAAACAAAGAAAAACGTTAGAAATAATGTTTATATTTGGACCAAAATTAAGGTTGTTTTTCGGTGGTAGTACCTGTCACTTAACATAAATCCTTTCAAAGTTTTTGGAGGATTAAAATAATCAGTTTTTTCTTTGTCAATGATCGAGCATTGTTGGATGCCTTTATTTTAGTGCAACAGCACTCATAGGAAGCAGTCGATAATTGAGGCTTTATAATTAAATATTCTAATGAAGAGTGTGGACGCTTTTTTGGCAATAGAAACAACTGTTAGTTAGTTTCTTTTTGAGTCCTTTTTTGTTTATAAATGTGTGCTTTAAAAAAGTTAAGAAACAACTTTTAGTATTTGAATTTAAAGGAGTTCTCTAAATAAATAAAAACGATATCACAAAAGCGTATTTTAATAGATAGCACGCGAAGAATTAACCAAATTTTTTTTGTTTATAGAATCCTGCAAATTTTTAATCCATTTTTTTATGAAAAGTTTTCCAATTTTAAATTCCAGCTTCTGAAAAGCTATTATTGAAATTTGGTTTATGAAACCATTCTTGTCTTATTTTTTTTCTTAACAAAATTCGTAAGTATTTTTCCCAAACCTTGCAAAGCTTTTCGATAATAATAAAAAACACTTTGATCAAGCATAGTCATTTCCTATATTTTCTTTCTTTTCATAAAAAAAAACTTCTCTCACTCTCTTTCCATGGCCTGCTGCTTCTTTTGCTCCGTAATGCTTTGATAAAACAACAACGACAAAGAAAA
Organism: Panagrolaimus kolymaensis; assembly: GCA_028622995.1. Lineage (NCBI taxonomy): Eukaryota > Metazoa > Nematoda > Chromadorea > Rhabditida > Panagrolaimidae > Panagrolaimus > Panagrolaimus kolymaensis. Next base: position 1,612,649 of record JAJQJQ010000023.1, read on the forward strand.
AACATTTCATTTTCTTTTAAACACGATTCAAATAAAAATGCGTGTTGATTTGTTGTTTTGCTGTTTGAGCGAGCGAGCAAAATGGGCGATAGATACTAGGGTCACTGTCCGTTTTAGTTATTGCTGCTTGCTTTTTTTTGCCTGTTCATTATATTTCATCGCCCTTCCTATCGGGGTTGTCAGAAGCATTGACCTCTAAACTCATCAATTTTCATTTTGTTCCGTTTTTCACTCACAAAAACAATGCTTTTTTTAATGCCAGATCATTTTTTTATAAATAAAATAATTGCGTTTAAAATAACTTTTTTTGTTGTTTAAAAATAAAATTAAAATCAAATATCGATTTTAAACTCCCTTTATTCATTCGTTTCCTTTTTCCTGGTTTTTTCGTTGATGTTGGGAGTTGATCGTCTCTATTTTCATTCTCGATTGACGCGAAAAAAAAAATTGTGAAAGAGAAGAAGGGATTACCTGTCTCTATTTCAATCATTTAAGGATCGCTTTGTCGAATGTTTGTTTAAATGTTTTTGGGTATTCATTTTTTTGTTAAAGTTTTTGCAGAAATAAAAATCCGGAAATGTAATCGAGAAGTTTTTGTTATTTTTAAAAAAAAATATTTTCGATCCAAGTTTTTTAAATATCCTTCGATATCTTTTTCTTAAAATTATTATTTTTTAAAGTAATACAAACGCTTTCTCCGTTCTCAGAATTTATGGATGAGAGTAAGCGAAAAAAAAAAAATCGCCTTTAAAATAAAAATTTTTTTTGGTATTTGATTCATCCCTAAAATTAATTCCCGCCAGAATTTTGATTCTTTTTTTCTCCTTCAAATTTATAATTTCAAGCTTTTAAAACCTCGAAAAAAAACCTTGAACCATTAAAGTTTATTATCACCATTTGTTCGTTTCTAAAGAAAATGCGTTATTGTAAACCATAAAAGTATCAAACTTAAACATTCCATTTTCTATTTTAAACGTTTTTATTTTTTATTGTTACTTGGAATTCATTCCTTCGTTTCTCATTGGAAAATACAAAAAACAATTCATTTAAAAAAATTGATCTGTATTTATTTGAGCGAGAACGAACGAAAAAAAAACAATGAATTTTTTTCCAAATTTTCTTTCTTTTTGTTTTAAACTTTTTTTCCCTTTAATTTAAAAGGTGTCGACATCGATGTTTCCCTAAATTGACACAGATTTATTTGTTCCTCGCGCGCACATTTAATTTCTTGGGTAATTTTTAACCAACGACACAGATTTTTGATATCTTTCTTTCCATTTTTTCTCAGATAATCAAAGACTAAAAAAGAAAGGATATCCCTATCTTATGTGACAAAATTTGGTTTTTGGGTTGTCAAATTTTGTTTGACATGATTGATGCTTTTTGTGGAAATTTTTGCGGATAGTTTCTTTGTTCACCAGAATAAAAAAAATGGATAAAGTTTGATTTTTTCAGAGCGCGCAGTCGATCATACGCTGATATCCGACGTGCTGCTGAAGTGGAAGCTCTTGAAATTCAAGCATTAGAATGGCAAGCTCCTCAATCCCACCACCTCCGCCGCCCCCGCCTCCTCCACCCACTGTACAGTTCACCGTAAGTTTATGGGACTAAAGGGTTTCTCAAAAATAACAGTTCTAAATCAACTTTTTTTAGCCAAAGACATTGGCACCTAGCCAACGGCCATCAACCAATCGTAACGGTATCGGGAGCATACGTTCCACCGAAAACATTTCGAGCCGATCCCCTCTTGCGGACATTCACCCTGAGACACTCCAACACGCTGCCCTTAACTTGCGCAAGACCCAGCACAATCAATCGCTTTTCACACCTGAATCAGAACAATTATTGGGACGACCGATTGAGTTATCTTCTGGGGGATATAGGACGAATTTCGAGAAGCATGACCCATTGGAACTCAATCAAACCGGAACAACGATTTATGCTACGTCCATTAGTCCCAACCCATCTATGCCGATCAATAACAGAAGCGTCAATTCCCATTCGTTAAATAAACCTTTGCCAACTCCAACACCATCAACAACCACAACATCACGGTGGACAACACCTTATGGACAGCCACTCTTTTATTCTAAACCTCTTAATGTTAATAATATTTCCTCCGTAAATAATAACCATAATAATAATAACAATTATTCGACTTATTCTTCATCTTCATCGACAACTTATTATCCTCCTCCCCAGCAACAACCCCAAGTAACAAGTTATTCATATTCGTCTTCCTCCAATTCTAATGAAACTCCAACTTCTGCACCACCAGATTATCCTCCTCCTCCACCACCTTCCATTTCTCCACCAAAAGCAGACCTAATGAAACAACAACAACCTTCAACCAATTATTATTCTTCATATTCATCTTCAACCACTTCCAACACCCCGCAAGCCAGCTATAATACTAGCAACAATACCGCGTATATTTCCAACCCACAATCATATATTCATGAATTTGCAACTAAAACTCCTGTTGCACAAATTGATCCTACTTTGTCAGCGGATATTCAAGTTTCCACTACTCCTGTTAGTAGTAATCGACAAAAGCCATCATATTCATTTGCTGAACAACTTCGTGACTCAAGTATGTTTTTGATTTGAGGAAAGTTTATAAGAGGAGGATTTCAGCTTTAACAGATCGACAAAAATATGCAAACCAATTTCAACGCACTAATCTTCCTGAACGTTTGCCACCCCAAGCTGTTGCACATATTTATCAGGTTTGTTCAATTTTTTTTCTCGCACATATAAATGGGAAATTACTTTGTTCGCTAAAAATTAATTTGCATACTAGTAAAGATCGGTATCGAAGTGAAAATTGTTTCTGAATTATCTAGGAATAAAGCGCTTCTTTATGTTGACTTTATTTTAACATTTTTTCAAAACTTCCCTATAAAATTTTCTAAACATTGCATTTCTTTATTTTTTCTCTCTCATAAATTTATCAACTTCTTTGTTATTTTACTTCCAAAAAAACCAGCTAGACTTCGAGCTTTCGATGCATTCTAAAAGTACCATAAAAAAACTTGATCTTTATTTATTTTGTTTTGTTTTTACTCATCTTTCTTTTTTTTGGATTTCAACAACAACACAAAACTTAAAACTTTTCCGCAATTTGAAGCTTTAACAAAGAATGAAGAAAAAAAAGTCAAAGCAACAGCAGCAACAAAAAAGAATGTAAATGCCAAAATAAACAAAATTAGCGAGAGTTTCAACAATTTTTTATTTCCTCCCTTTTTTGTTGCTATTTTTTTTATTTTAAAGATGCCCTATTACATTCATTTCTTCGTTCTGCTTTGGCATCTCAATTCTATCTCCACGAAACAAAACAAAGAGAGAGCAAAGAAATAAAATAAAAAGTAGTAGCAGTAAATTCCCATAGGAAAACCATTGCTTCTTTGAAAGGAAAAAAACTTCTTCATTCGTTGTTCGTCTGCTACTTCTGCGGTCGCTTATACCACCGAAATCAAAACGTATCTATCTATTTTTTGAAATAATACTTTTTTTGTTCTGTAAAGTTTTTAGAATCTAGCTAATGTTTAAAAAAGAGAGATAGAGATAGAAGCAAATTTGAAGCGCATTGTTGTTGTTTCTTTGCTCGACTCTTTTTTGTTTTGTTTAGGATAGAACTTGAAAGGGGAAAGAGAAGAGGAAGCAAAAAGGAAAAGAAGCACTTGCAAAATCAACGGAAACATGTCATTGTTTTTTGGAATTCTAAAAATTAAAAATTCTTTGATGTTGCTTGAATGAATTAAATTTTTATAAAGCTTCTTTGGTCTTTTATTTGAGCTTTGATTAATAGTACATAAGAATTTATAATATCATTGTGTTGGTGGTTCACGCCTAAGACCTTCACAACAAAAGTTTTAAACTTTTACGACAAGGCTTTCTGTAATAAAGAAAAGTAAACTCTTCATTGGCATTTGACCTTTCTATGTAGAAAGTTGCTCTGCCTTTGTCATGTCTCAATTATTTATTTCCACTTATTATTGTCTTGTTTTCAAATTCACATAAGCTTCCCTCTTTCCATCCTCTTTGTTTCCACAATTTTATTTTTTATAAAAGCGCATTTGTCTTCATCAAAAATGCCAAAAAATGAACTTGAAGAAGAAAAGTGAAAGGAAAAATAAAATAAAAAGAGATTTTCACTTTAAAGAAGCAGCAATCCACATTTTTTTTTCTCTTCAATCTTTCACTTTATTTTTTGAAGTGACTCTCATCTTCTTCTTTTTTTTGTGGAATGCCGAAACACAAATAAGTAAAAGCAAAAAAAATATAGTGAAAGTGGCACTAATCTTTTTGCTGTTTCTTCTTCTTCTCTATTTTTGTTTTACAAAATTAAGTGACAGAGAGATTCTTTAAAGAAAAATGATTTGTTTATAAAAAACACAACTAAAACAAACCAAAAAATGCTGATGTGGAAAAAATGGTTGCACATCAAATAAAAGAAAATTGCAACAAAAAAAAGAGAAAACGAAGATTAAAAAAAGGGAAAAGTTTAAGCAAAATATGACACATGTTTTTACAATAAAAAAATACGTCAAAACTTTTGATATATATTTAAAAAAAACATAAACGTTAAGACTTTAAGGAATTTTTTTTGGGGGAACTTTTTTAAAATAAGAAAACAAGAAAAAAATACAGTAATCAAAATATTGATTGATTGATAAAACATGAAAAGTATTTTATTGTTTTTTTTTATAGGAAACGACAGCCGATACAGAAAGACAATTGTCGCAACGTCGACAACAATCCCCATTTCAATCATCTAAAATTGATGAAGTTGATGAATTGATTAAAGCTATGGAATGGAGATTGCAAACTGGCAATACTAATGGTTTGTTTTCCTTTCATATATGTTTTTTGATTTATCGATAAAGATTAATGAACAATGTGAAAACCCAAAATTACTTGGGAAAATAGAATATTTTCGAAACAGAAATTGCAAAAAAGGAAAAAAGAATATTTTTCCTAACAAATTTTATGTTTTAGACAATATTGTTAAGCATTGTAATTTCATTGCATAACTTTCTTGATTACAAAATTCTTCCTAATATTATATGAATTTTATTAAATTAAAAAATATCCATTTCTCTCCTCCTAAATTATTAATCTTATAGCTCGCAACCGCCTTATAAAAATAGCTTTGTAAATTGGATCTCAAAAACCAATTTTCTGGATTCGTTTTTTATAGCAAAAAAATAAAATAAAGTAAAAATAGATTTGGGCTTTTTGATTGAAAAAAAGAAGAGGATGATTCCAATGCAAAAAAAACAGCTATATTAAATTGAAAAAAAACCACATTAAAAGTTAACATTGAAATCCACATTCCAGTATTTCAGTTTTTTAAATTTAGCTTATCTCATTTTCTTTTGCTTCTTTAAAGCTTAAACTCTCTTTCAAAAAATAAAAGCCGATGCAGCAACTTTAAAGGGTTTTAAAATTCAAATTGGTTTCCATAGGAAAAGCTTCAATGATTTTAGAGTAAATTTTTTAAAAATGCATGAAATGTTTAAGCTTAATATATTGTCATAATTTATCAAAGCTATCTAAACCCAAAAAAATGTTAGACAACCCTATAATAGCATTTAAACGGAAGTCATAAAACAAGAGAGTTCATTTACCATCTAAAAACCATAAAACCATAATTCTCACACAAACAAACAAAAACCCTTTTTCTCTTGGGTTATTATTATTTTTTGAAATATTTTCGCAGCTGATATACCAAAGTCAGTGGAATACAAAAAAACCTCATCTTGTCGTTGTTCCACTTCATTTCCCATTCCTCCCTCAAATTATTGGTTTAAACAAATATACTCAAAGAGTCTTGTTTTGTTATTGTCTCTTGCTCTTCTGCTTTTCATTTTTATTTTGTTTTGTTTCACCCATTTAAAAGAAGTGTTTTTTATTTTTTCGTTCTTTTTTCTTGTTTTGACTCATAACATTTTGTCTTTCTTCTTTTTTTTATTGTAACAACTTTTTATACTTCTATCTTGGACTCCCGAAAAAGAAAAAAAACAAAAAAGCAGAAGACCCATCATTCCAAAGGCGGAGTTTTTTTTTCTTTAGCTGAAACTTTGTTGTTCTTGCTTTAACTTTGGAGGTTCCATTGCTTTTTTGACTCAGTAAAAAATTTTGGAAGCAAGTAGATTCTTCCCTTTTTGAAACTTTGAAAAATCGAAAGAACGAAATCTTCTTCATTTTTTCCTTGCAACGCGGCATATTCATTTTCAGTATCGTCAAGAAAGTTGTTACATATGTATCAATTTTTCTATCGCTTACTTACTTCTTCCAAGAAAAATGAAGTGTTGTTTGTTGTTCGAAAGTTTACGTGTACCTCACGTGGTATATTTAAAAAATATATATATTGTGTTATTGTTTCTTTTCGTTCTTTTCTTCTTCTCCGCCCACCAAAAAAAAAACTATATGGAAAAAGATTTTTTTCTTATTCTCGCTCGTCTTCTGCTTTGGCAACATCAACAACAACCCCTGAGGCAAATTCATGCAACTGTTTCTTCGTTGAGTCAGCTGCTGCAACCGATGCTTATTTTCATCGCCCCTCGTTTTTTTTTGTTCTCGATCACGGCATTTTTCGATTTTTTTGTTTACTGCAAAAAAAAACTTGGAGTTATAGCTTATTTAATATTTTTTTACTGAGTTTTGTTTTTGCTGCTGAAAGCTTTTTTAAGCTTCAAAGATGTATTAGAATTGTTAATCTAACTTCGGTTTCTGTGATAGTTTTTTTCTGAAATTCTGATTACCTAAATCGATATTATCTATGAATTCCAGACCATTTTAAATGTTTTTTTATTTCTCTAAAAATTTCCAAGTTTAAAAGTTAAATCACTTCTCACTCACATTTTTTTGCAACTAACTTTATTATTTTATTTGCATCGTGTTTTTGCTCTTTCTCTTTTTCACTTTTAATTCTACTTGAATGATTTTTTTTCAATTTTTTTCATATAATATTTAAGAAACGTATTAACCTTTAGTTGGAAACAAGTCAACCTCCTCCTCCATATTCTTAGAGAGAGAGAAAAAGAAAAGAGAGAGATTTGCCTTCCCTCAAGTTGCATTTATATTTTTTTCCTGTGGTTATTCGCAATAATAATAAAAAATGGGGGAAGAAAATGATACCGGTAAGTTTTCAAATACACATACACTTGAATGAATTCCATGAGGGTTATTTTCTTTTTGCAACTTTTTTTTTAAAAATCTTTTCAACCAGAAAAAATTGCTTTATTTTTTTTATGGAATTTTAAACACCCTTTTTTAAAGTTTGATCCATAGTTTGGCCTTTTTATAAAGCTAAAGTTAATAGGTTTTTGTAAATTATATTTTTTTGGCTGGGAAAAAATATGACTAGTGATTGTAAGTTTGTAATTTTCTTTTTTATTTTATTTTAAGAGGAGTTATAATATTTAGCGTATTCATGGTATTTTCAATTTACTTTCCCACTTTTAACAAAAAAAAATACCTTAAAATTCAAGCCAAATTGAAAGGCAAAAAAATCTCGTGATCAAACCATGTTGTTTGTTTCATCTAAACACTTTTTTGTAGGATCGTAAAAGTGTCATTTTAATTAACAGTTTTACAACATACTCCTGTTTTTTTTTTTCATTCTTACTACCATGATTGGTTTTTCTTCAACTTTATTCAATTCCATCGATCGAGTGATAGAAAAACAAAAAATTGAATGACAGCTTTGAAAATTTGAAACACAATTTTTTTTTCTGTCTTTTTTAAATTCTATTTGAACATTAGCTTATCTTCTTCTTTTCATCATTTTTTTTATTTTCTCTCCGTTTGATTCGTCCAAGACTTTTTTGTTTTTCGATTGAAAAGAAAAATCGAAACTAAAACTTTTTTTTATAACAAAAAAGATTTAAGGGAAAAATGCTTTTTTTGTATGAACTCATTTAATCACCACCATCGCCGCCGCAATGTGATGTCAATTTATCAGTTTTGGGGCTTAACTTTTTGAAAAAAGCATAAAAGAATTCTTACATTTTTGAAGTAAAAAAAAACAAAAAAAATGAGGCAGCAAAATTTTCTCCTGGGATTTTTTTATGGAAATATCGAATCTGTTTCTTTTGCAAATTGCAATTCCATTATTTAGACGTCAGAAAAAAGAAGAAAAAAACTTTTTCTTAGTTTTTGAAGAAGAAAAAACTTTGGGAGAGTACGTTTCGCTAAAACAACTTCAAGAACGAATGACTTTTTTAGTTTAGCTAGCTGTCTTCGAAAGAATTTTAGACAGGCTTTTTGAAAGTTAGTAAAGCAAAATTTTGTAAGAAGCAAAAGAGCTTCTCTCAGACCAGAAGCCATTATCACAATTCAAAAATCAAAGAAAAAGGCTTTTTTTCTTGTTCAAAGTCCCAAGGGGTTTTTTTTCTTTACCAAAAAATATGTGTTCAAATTGGTTGAAGTTTGTATTATTAAAAATTAGTTTAAACTCGTTAAATTTAAAGTTCTTGAGGGAATGCAATCAATGACGCAAACAACGATGGAAAATTAAATTATCGCAAAAGAATATTTTCGCAAATCAAAAAAAAGCAGACTTTTAAAGTCTTGAAATTTTTTTATTTAGAAATATTTTTTATTCCATGTGGATGCTGCATCATTCTGGAAGCTTTAATAAAGATATTAAAAGACCACCCATCAATAAGCGTCCGCGCACCCAATCACCCAAGAAAAGTTTAATTGGTAATTTCAAATTTATTCTAAATTTTTACTTTTTTAAATGCTTTAATTGCGTCCAAAATTTGGGTTCAAAAACTTTCAAACTAACTCGCTTCAATAAAGATTTAAGAATAAGAAACGATTTTAGTTTTAGAAATTTGCTTTAAAAAACTATTTAAAGGATTGATTTTTAAATTTGGCACCAAATCTTTAATCTCAAAATTAAATTAATTTTACAAACAAAAAATACTAAAAAGAAATATTTTTCTGATGATTTTTTAAAAAGTTTTTTGATTTCAGATATTTGCAGTAAATGTCAAAAAGAAATTGCTGGGGATACTCCCGGTGTCACTGCACTTGGAAAACCCTTTCACGTAAATTGTTTTACATGCGATCAATGTCAAAAACAACTCGCTGGTTGCTCATTTTACAGTGTTGATGGAAAAAGCCTTTGTCAAGTTGATTATATGGTTGGTTTGCATTATTTAAAAGCTACAAATATGGCTAGTAATTGTATTCCTTTACTTTTTAGAATTCATTAGATAAATGTGATAAATGCGCCACACCTATTACACAAAAAATTTTACGTGCTATGGGTAAAGCCTTCCATCCAGAATGCTTTGCATGCCCATCATGTACTAAATCACTTGATGGTATTCCATTTACTGTTGATCCACAAGGAACTCCATATTGCCTTGATTGTTATCATGAGTAAGAAATTTTACAGCCATTATCATTTTATAAAAACCTTGAAAAACAAAATAAAAAAGAAGATACATACTTAAAAAATGAATGCAGAAACTAAAAGATTCAGCGAAAATTATGCTTTTCTTCCAATCTTTTTTATTATGGTTTTAACTAATTCGTGAAATATCTTTAGTCGATTTTCTCCTCGCTGTGCTGTATGCCTTAAAGCAATTGTTCCACAACCAGGTGAAACTGAAGTTGCAAGAATTGTTGCCATGGATCGATCGTATCATCTTGCATGTTATAAATGTGAAGATTGTGGTTTGCAATTAAATTCAAAAATTGAAGGACAAGGTTGTTATCCATTAGAAAGTCATTTGTTTTGCAAAAATTGTAATTTGAAGCGTCTTAAAGCTATGCATTAAAACCTTTATTCGTCTTCATTTTTTTTTTCATTTCCATACTTTTTTTATTGCTGCTTCTGAATGCCCTTTTCTAGTCCCTTTTAACTCGTTTTCTTCTTCATCAACGCCCGCTTATGTCTAAGAAAAAACTAAATAAGTTGTCCCATGTCAAGAACTAAAGTATTCTTTCATAAAGTCGATATAATTCTTCCTTTTTCATTCATTCATTCTTTTTTCTTAATAAAATTTTAAAACATTTCTAATAATAAATCTGCGCTGTTCCATTATACCACTGTAGTCTCTCGTTTTTGTAATAATCAATAAAAAGAAATAAATAAATAATTGTTATAAATTACTGGCCTTTTTTAAGACATAATAGAATCAACAACACAAGTTCAAGAAGAAAAAAACAATATATTATATAACAAGAGACATAAAACAAAATATTTATTATCAGTTTGAATAATTATTACAATAGAAAGTTGTAAAAAAGTATAGTTTATTAAAGAAAACAATATGACAAACATGAGTTCAAGTGATAAAGACCCAGGAGCAAAACATAGGAACATACAGAAAAAACACAACATGAAAAAAATGAGCAAAAATAAAGAAAAATTAGCACAATTTGAGAGACCCCTATTTGAAGAAACAAATATAACATAAACATAATAATAAAACCCCGCTTGAATAATAATGAAAGAATTGGTAAGGATTCAAGAAGAAAACAGCTTTCAAATTTGATAAACCCGTTAAACGATATACATCACTAACATGATTCAGTTGTTCTATAGATTATATTGTTGATGAAGTCGTTCACGAAGCATTGCAGGAAATTGCGCAACAAAATCATTCCAAAATACTGGTCCAACACTTTGATAAAACACAGTCAAAATCTAAAAAAGTTACTATCGTTTTAAAAAAGAAATGAAGAAGAAAAAACAGACATTTGTGAACATAGCTCTGAGTTGATCGGGAGGAGCATTCCATGAAACAATTGCATCACAAAGAAATATGAAATGATCAGCAACTCCTGATGGGTTTTGGTCAATCATTAAGCACATTCCATAAAAAGCTGATTCTTTTTCACTATTATCACGTATGTTACGAAGTGCCAAACACCATTGACGGATAAAGCTAGGTAACATTGGAGCAAGTTCTGAAGCACAATGCAATCCCAGACGACCAAGAGTGATAGCTACAAATTCATCATTAAGGAGCAATAGAAAAATCTTTGAAACTTACCGCAATTTTCTTGTAATGTCTTCGCTGATGGACGATCTCGGGTAATAACATTAACCAATGGATTAACAATATGAGGCAAAAATGGTTTGATGTTATTTCCGAGTCGCATTGCAATTTCACCAATAGCCCATATCGAATTATTGCAAACAGATATATTATCAGGATTGATGTTGGCTGCCATAACTGGAATTAAGAGATGAACAAAAGGCGCAACAAGCGGGTAACACGATTTGGATAGATCACCAAGAAGAGCAAATGCGCTTTGTCGAACCTCGATATTAGGATCCTAAAAATGATATGAGTAATGTATCAAAGATAGAAAAAAGAAGCATACATTAACGCAAAAATACAATAATTGAATAAGTTTAGAATTATTTGCAGCAACAAGATTTTGAATATCAGAACCAAGAGACTCTGTAAGTTCAGAAAGAAGATCAACAGCAACAATTAAGACGTCTTTTTCGGGTGTTTCAATTTTCTTTACAGCTGCTAGTTGTGCTAAAAATGGAAAAAATAAGTTTTAAAAAGATCAGAGAAAGATATTTAAAAACGCTCACCCTCAGTAGGTCCATTAGATCCAATTTCTTCTCGAAGGCGATTAGCAGCTAATCCAGCTTGCAATGACTTATTGAGAGTATTTTCAATAAAATATACACACCTTTCAAAAACAGGTTGAACAAATGGCATAAAGGCTTTTTGCATTGCCATTACAATAGAGCTGACACATTCAAGAAGTGGATATATTTCACGGTCTTCATCAGTTAAAATTTGCCATTTCTGCATTATTGGTTCCATGAGCATACCAGAAAATATTGGGTCAGACAATTTGTCTCCCACGCTATCAGCCAAAGTTCCAACAGCATCGTAAAGAATAAGTAAATTTTTAGCTTGATATCGTTTGAAAGCTTCAACAAACGTTCGAATGATGTCATGAAGATATGGTACTATCTCAGTGCAAGCTTCTTCTTCAAATGTTGCAAAAGCAGAACAAGCTGCCTCTTGAACTCGCTTGTTGTTATCCAAAATCCTTGAAAGAAGCTAAAAGAAAAAAACATATTAAAATAAAATGCAAATCAAGGAAACAAACTTGAGTTAAAAGCTGTTTGAAAGTTTCTTCTTGTCCTGGCTGCATCGCATAATGGCAGTAACGAGATATCGTCCAACAAGCAATTGATCTAACAAGAGCTTTAGCATCGTTCAAAGCATTTATCAAGAATGGAATAAGTTGGGTTAAATGAGGTGACATTCCTGTCATACATCCTTCAGCGACTGCTCCAATTGCAAGAATTCCACTTTCTTTTACTTCCCAATTTGGATCCATTAAAGTTTGATGAAGTATTGGTAACAAATGGGGTAAACATTCATCACCAAATATACCAGAAAGAACATCCAACGATGCTGCAGCACATTTTCTTAAATTCCATTCTGTTGAACCTTCTTCGTCGCCATCTTCGTCAGCCTGAAAGTTTAATTTAAAAAGGTTAGAATTGTAATCATTATATGCTACCTCATCATCCAAATTGCTTAAATCTGCTTCATGTTCGATTTTACCTCCATGGGTTTTAGATTTGTGGAATCTTGGTTTGATGTCTTCATCTCGATCAGGAACATTGGCATCATCTTCGACATCGCCTTTCATATTTGAAATTTCTTCAGGAGTATATCTCATACACTTCAACAAAACCGGAAACAATCTTGGAAGCATAGGTTCAACATGCTTTCGGCACATATCAGGACTTTCAGCAAATGCCAACCAAAATTCACATGCTTCTAATGCAGTATCAATTAAAGGATCTTGAGTTTTAACAAGCATAAATTCGGCAATTTCAGGCAACTGTGGAGCAATTTGTTCAATATGGCTTTCAAGCAAGAGAGTTAAGGCGCGACAAAGCTGCTTTTGAACTTCAGAATCTGTGTCTTGTCCGAGAGCGAAAAGATTGGCTAAGAATTGATCGATATGAGTTCCGATTGCATCATTTTGCATTAAAATGATAGAGTTTACAGAATTGAGAGAAAGTCCACGGAGCTTAGCAGAAGATGATCGAAAGAACATAATACATGGATCAAGGAGCTGATTGACTTCTTCTTCAGTAAATCTTTCAGCAGAATCTTCACACATATTTTTCAAAGCTCCCAATGCACCCTATAAAGAAAAATGTAAATATGGATAAATGAAGAAGCTAAAAAACCTCAAGAACATTATAATTTTCACTTCTGAAGAATGTTAAAAGCGATGGAATAAGTTGTGGCCAATTTGCTGTTCCTTCATAGAAAAAGATGGTAGTGACGATAATGCCAACCGTTGCACGAATAAGCGGAGATTCATCGCCTATAGCAGAAAAGCATCGAGTTTTGAGGAATTCATGAATTTCAGGTGGTAAAAATTGCCATCTTTGTTTGATCGTATTCTTCAAAAGTAAACCCGATAAAGCTCGAAGTGGTTCAGCTTGATTCGGCAATTCACCCAAAACATATACTAAATAGCGACAAAATTCAGGATTCATATTTAATTGATCAAGTTGCTAAAAAAGAAAAAGAGTAAGCATTAGACAGACAATGTAAACACATACATTTTGAACTTCTCTTTGTGTTGCAGAATCAGGAGATTGTGAATGTTGTAGCAAAAGAAGAACCTTAAAATACAATTTGTATACACTTTATAAAGTTCAAACCCTTACTTGATTGAGATCATCCGGATTCGGCTGCCATGAAGTTGCAGTGTCTGCCATATTTGTTGATGGAATATGAAACTCTAAAAATAAACGATTGTTTGTTTGTTAAAAAAATCTCTAAAGTCTAGTTAAACAAAATCAACGCAAGGTTCACGATAGGTTTTCATGAAAGATTATAATTGATAAATCAAAGAGTTTCGCATAATAAGTTTTATACGTATTTACAAATATTTTTTTGATAACAAAACAAAAAAAGATTCCAAAGAAAAAAAACATAGACACATTTTTTTTTGTTCGCTTGTAAAAAACTTCGATGTTTCAGAAAAGGTGAACATTCGCGCTGAGAATAATTTTTAAAAGATTTCAACCCAACAGGCAAATGCTCGCAAAAGAAAAACCGTATAAAGTACTCTCAAATTTATTTAAACTTTTATAATAATCTTTACAATTAAAAAAACAATAATTAGCAATAAATAAGACATACAAAACCCTTTATCATGATAATGATATCATCCCAAAGAATACACAAATAAACAAGAACACAAATTTTACAATTAAAGTTTATATTTCTTTCTTCTTTTTTCTCTAACCCAAATGTTGTCCAAGTTGTTGTAATTGTTCCATAAATTGTTTGGGTGTAAGCATTTCAGTACAGCCATAAGTCATCCTTTGAATTCCTTTATTCTTTGCATAATCAACGAGATTTTGATATTCGACGTAATTTCCTCCACCAATAACAAAGACAAGAACATCCATTGCAAGTTGACCTCCACGAGTACGAGTTGCGCTAAAAATTAAGAATAATAACTATGAATGGTCTTAAAAAGTATTAACTTACTCTTTGCCGGATGAATGAAGTAATTTAGGATCAAAGTATCGAAAATCATCTTCATTGGTGTTTGATGAAGAGATTGGAATTCCAGCCATATTAACACCACTTGGTCGTGTATCAATCATTTGATCAACCATCTTTGTTAATGGTAAATTATGCTTTTTAGGAACAAGATTTTTAACATTCTCAAAGAATTTCTTTGGTAAATTTGAAAACAAGCTTTCAGTTTTAGTTCCAGCACCGTAATGAAGTTCAGACATTTTTGCCATGGATGAAAATGATCGAAGCCTTTCAATGTACCGCAATGCAGCTCCATCAATTTCTTTTTGTGCTATATAAGATCGAAGTTCTTCCTTCTCAGCCTAAAAATTAAAACAAGTGAGCGAAAGAAAAAAGAAGCTTAAACAAACCGAAGAAATATTAGGAGCACATAAGAAATAAATTAAAAGCAATCGTAAAATATCTTCATTTTCTTTGCAATTGTTTAATAAATCCATTATTTTAACATCGGTTTGTCCATTAAGAATTTTAGCTTCATTTTCAAATAACAAATCAAGGCCTCGCTGTTTGATATGACCAAGAATGTTTGTAGCAACATTGGTATGAAGTTCAACAAAGCCTTTTCTTTTGAGAAGTTCTGGTAATGTTCCAACTGCTGACGATATCTTTGAAGTCGTATCACTGTACATCATAACTGCTTCATCTGATTCATTATCAAAGCCCTAAAAATGGATACGTTACTACAGACACACCTACAAAAAAAAGTTACCATAGAATGTTTCAAATCTTTGATGGATTTTTCATTAGCTTTAACTTCTTCAAGATCAGAGTTAACCGCTTCCGCAACAATAGGGAATGGACTGCCTTTATGAGTTTTCCAAAGTTGATCGGTTTGATCCATATCATATTCCTTTTTCTTTCCATTTGAATCAACCATTCGAACACGATTTAAATCCATATCCAAAATATCATGGATTAAAGCTTGATATGTCCAGGTATGATGAAGCATCGTGGCTAAATCAATGTTTCGATCAGCGATAACAAGAACAGGTCGATGCATGCTAAATTGTCCGCCACGAATATGTTCTTGAGTGAAAAGATTATTTCGGGCATCACGAAGATTATCACGGATTTTTTGATCGAGGCGCTAAAAAATGCTATTAATGTTGCAATGCAAAAAAAGAAGCTTACAATGGCAACTTGTTCAGCAGCATTATCTTTAGGACTTTTGATAATAGGTACAACACCCATAGTAGCACAAACAGCGAAGAGTCCAGATGCTATACCATCAACTAATTTTTCCATTTCTTCTTCACTAATTGTATGGTCATTGATAGCTGAAACATAGCGCATTTTATGAATTTACTTTTTCTTTATTATAACCATACCTTTAAAAGTAAATGGACTTCCACTTGAATATCTTCGAAGCATAAATAGATCATCTTCTAAAGCAATAAAACTTAAGTATTGATCAGTTAACTTTTGAATTTGATTCATTGTTCCACTATGAACAGCGGCTGATGCAAGGGATTCCAGTTGAGGTCTTGAAATAGGATAAACCATATTAATATAAAATTGATCATAAAGAGCTTTCTTAAGATCTTCACATAGAAGTTGAACATTTTCGTCTGTTGGTGAAATAAAGTAAACCGCAGGAACATCAGGAAGTGATTCTCTTTGTGAATTAATCAAGCTAAAAAAACAAAGCTCGTAAAAACAGAGAATGATTGAAAGAGAACTTACAAATGCAGAGTAACACCATGATCTCGAAGAATTTTAACAGAAATTAATGGTGATATAATATCTTGTGAATATTTATCCAAAATGAGCACCTTCCATACTGGTTCAACTGCTAATGAAGATGGAACAGGTTGATTGAGATTCAAGATTTGTTTCAATGCAGCTAAAAAACACAAGGAATTGAATAACATTTTTTAAAAGATGAAAGCACTTACCAATTTGTCGAGTTCTAACATTATCAATTTTTTCTGCAGCACTTTTTTGCATTTGAACTTCTAACAAAAAATTTAGAGGCAATAATAAATTTCAGAAAAAAAGCGATGCTAAAACGGCAAAAATGTTTCAAAGTATTTTTTCTTCTTCAACGTGGACTTCCCATGTTTATTATATTCGCGTTGAGAATTTGTTTATTTCATTTTTTCACAAAGCTTTCGCGCGCAATTTTATGAACACAAACATTTTTTCATTTTCCATTGTCGTCAACTTTGAAGGCTTGAAATTCTAATAATCGACTAACGAACAAGAAGATATGACTGAAGGTTTACCAGATGCTTGGCTTAAAGAATATTATAAACATTTTTATCCTGTTAAATCTATATTCAAGTGGTTGAGTTATGGTAAAAGTAAGACTCTTTCTTCTTTTTTTATTACAACTTTTATTAATTTGCCATTTTTTAGAGCCATCTGAATATTTACAATTTCGTGAATTTGCTTTTATTCTTCAAAATGATGTACATTGGCGATATTTAACTTTTACTGATTCTGGTACTTTTCGAAGCGAACTTGAAAAGTCATTGCCTCATAAAGTGGATTTGGGAGCTGTTTACAACCATCAAGTAATCAATCAACATATTTATTACCATAACTTTTTTTAAATCAAAATATAATTTCAGCCAAAAGATCGTCAAAAATTTAGAGATTTTAAAGCTGTCGAAAGAGAACTTGTGTTTGATATTGATTTGACTGATTATGATGAAATTAGAAAATGTTGCAGTGGTGCGAGTGTTTGTCAAAGCTGTTGGAGATGGATGGCTATCGCTGTTCGAGTTATGGATAAACTTTTGAGAAGTTTGTTTCTAATTTTTATGGCCTTTTTGATTCCATATGTTTTAGATCATTTTGGATTCAATAAGTTATTATGGGTATTTTCTGGTCGTCGTGGTATTCATTGTTGGGTTGCAGATGAAACTGCTAGGAAACTGGATAATACAGGACGTAGTGCTGTTGCTGATTATCTTTCACTCATTGTTGTAAGTTTTTCTACTTGACTTTTTTTAATATTACATTTTTTTAGGGAACTAAGAAAGTCGAAATGGATCAACAATTTATCCACCCTATGTTTGATGATGCATACACTGAAATAATGAATTCTGGTGAAATTGATAGCTTGGTAGTTGAACAAAAATGGTTGGATTCTCAAGAAAATTGGGCATCCATCTTAGAATTCTGTCCAAATGAAATGTTTCGTGGAGCTTTATCAATTGAATTAACTGAGTTAGTTTTTTCATAATATTATTTTGAGTTAACTTCTCTTTTTTCAGACTCAAAACACCTGAACTTCGTTGGAAATTGTTAAAGCGAAGATTCGATGAAGAAACTCGACGAACTCTTGATCATAATTCTTGTCCAACCGAGCCTCCAGAAGATGCTAAAAACTTTCTTAAATGTTTCGTCCTACAATATGCTTATCCTCGATTGGATGTTAATGTATCAACTGGAACTAATCACTTGCTAAAAAGTCCATTCTGTGTTCATCCAAAAACTGGAAAAGTTGCTGTACCTGTTAATCCGAAAACAATTGGAAGTATTGTCCTTGATAAATTACCAACTATTGGAAAGCTTATGGATGAACTTCAGAAACTCAACAAAGCTGAAGATGATGATGATATAAAAGAAAACAATTTCAAAACTCTGTACTATAAACACAGTTCACTTTCACATTTTATTGAAACGTTTGATTCTTTTGTTGATTCTGCTATTTCTTGTTAATGTTTTTATCATTTTTATTTTTTGTTTCCTTACATTTATATAAATATTACTTTTACAAAATTAAATAAAACGAAATATTTTTACTTATCTTGTTGTTCTCTAGCCATTCGACGAAGAGCAGCAGAACGAACAGCTTTTGAATTACCCGTGGCAACTTTGTCAAGAACAAGGTCGGGTAAAGCAAAAACAAGAGCTTGAAGTTGATGTTGCCAGCATCCAGTTGTTTCAGAGATGACACCAATAGTACGAACAGCAGATTTGACATAATTTGTAGCATTTGGCGCGAAGAAGCTAACTTTAACTCTGGACATATTTGTTGAAACCATCATGGGACAAATAGTTTGAATGGTGATACCAGTATCAGAATATTCACTTCGAAGAATACTTGTGAAATGATTGACATAAGCTTTACTTGCAGAATAAATGGCCCACATTGAAAGTTTAGCATAAGCAGCTGATGATGAGATATTGACGATAACACCATTATTACGTTCAACCATTTGTGGAAGAACAGCAGCAGTGAGAACAGAAGTTGGAACGGTATTTATAATTGCAACATTTGCGATTTGTTGAAGGCCACCTTTGACTTTATGGAGAATTTCTGGATAATCATAGCTTAGACCAACGTTGTTAACTAAAAATTTGAAAGTTAATACCTAGTTAATTGTAGCATCTCACTTACCAAGAATACCAATTTCTTTCTTTTCGATAGCTGCGAGGATTTCCTTCTTATAATCATTGACATCAGCATTTGAGAAATCATAAGAAATCGTTTCAATTTCAACGTTTGAATGTTCTTTTTTAATTTCACTTTTAGTTGAATCCAATTTTGATTGAGTGCGTGAGATCAAAAGTAAGTTGAATCCTTTTCGTGCCAATTCAAATGCATAAGCTTTACCAATTCCATCTGTGCTTCCAGTTACGACAGCCCATTTAGCTCCAGCAAGTTGATGTAAATCAGGTGGTGATGCAACAAAGAATGGATAAACAATGGTATAAATTGCCCAAACAAGTCGATAAACGAGATAACTCAAAGCCGAGTAAGCCAAAGTATCAAGAGTACATTGGCAGCAAACCATCGTGTTGAAATTTACCCAAAAGATTCTAAAAAATATTATAATTTAAATAGGTACAAAACAAAATCATCACGAAAAAAATAGGTATAGAATCATTCGATATCGATAAGAGAATAATGTAAAGTCGGACCATTTATAGTGCATTGCATGGGCAATAGAACTAGAAAGAAGTTTCTGCGTTTTTTTTTTGCCAACTTTTGTGCAATAAGTACAAAGAACGTTGAATAAAAAAAAGAGTAAAAGATTTTCTATGGTCACAAAAAGAGAAAGAACTTAAAGGAGTGGTAAACATCGTTTTCTAAGAATGAGCACAAAAAGGTAACAACACTGGCGTAAGTTGAAAAAAAAAGAGGAGAATTTAGTGAGGATAAAAAATATCATCAAAATTATGAATAATCCCTGCCGTCACAGAAAAATTGTGAAACTTTCCTCCATCAAATAAAAGGAATTGAAAAATTAAAAATTTGAATAATGTAACAAAGTTTCAATTTGAAAACTCTGCGAATAATTTAAATTTTCCCACTGACACAAGAGGCAAATAAAAAAGTGGAGATAATGTAAAACATGTCTTCAAAAAAAATTAGTTTGAAAATGAGCAAGGCAGCAAGCGACCACAAAGGTTGGATGGCGGCTCTCTCTTTAGATTTATGTTTTTTGTTTGGGTATTCTGTTTTCATGAAAGTAAAGATAAACAAAACCTAATATATTACTAAGAAAGGAACTCATAGGTAACAAATGCAACCCCAAAGCTATATTTTATTTGGTTGGAAAAATAAACCGAATTTGATCAATAGCAGCCAACAAATCAGGTACAAGGAACACTTTTCTTGTTGCAAGACTTTTTTCTTGTTTACTTAT
Source organism: Panagrolaimus kolymaensis (assembly GCA_028622995.1). NCBI lineage: Eukaryota > Metazoa > Nematoda > Chromadorea > Rhabditida > Panagrolaimidae > Panagrolaimus > Panagrolaimus kolymaensis. The sequence continues at coordinate 1,632,840 of JAJQJQ010000023.1, forward strand.
TTTAAAATTGTTTTTTTTTGTCTGAAAAACTATAAAGCTCTGGCTTTTTTTTAAAGCTTCAGAAATGTTTCGTTCTTTATTAAGACTAGGGCCAAAGTTTATTAAAACAAAAAATTATGTATTCGAAGATAAAGCTTCTGTTAAAAAAGATTACTTCAAAACAGCTATTGTATTTTTAGGAGGTGGAACTTTTTTTATTATCATCGCAGAGTAAGTTTTTATATATGCTTTTCTTATGTACATTTATAATGATAAATTTTAGAAACTTTATCATGCCCTGTCCAGATATACAAGTAGTTAAATTAATGTTTTTATCGATTAGATCTACAAAAAAAACTTACATTTTAGCATGATATAAAATGCGTTCTTCAACCTGAATTTTATGAATATTCTTATGCAAAGGGTACATTAATCCCTGAGCCTGACATCCGAATGCAAGCTCGCAGATTTGAATTGGAACGAGGGAGAGTTATCGAGACAGCATCAAATGCTGATTATAGAGCCACTTTTATTGAATTAGATTAAGTTTAGTGTTTATGATTTGCACAATATGTAGTTTTGTTCGTTTTCCTTTATTTTATCCTTTTTCATGCAAAAATACAAATAAAATCATAATTTTATAAAAATTAAAAAGCTGGATTGAGTCCACGAAGTCCTTCTAAATGAATATCAGAGCTTGGTCCACCAGCTTGTTAAGATGTACCAAGTTGGTTTATAGTACCTAAAGCATGTTAACCATATAATTTTAAAGTTTTCAGCTACATAAATGTTTGCACTGCTGGAAGCTTTAATAGCGTATTTCAAATTATGTTTTAGTACTTACTGTATTTTATTTTATAGGCTTTTATTTGCAACATAATTGCAGCGAATTGATGATATATTTATTCACTTTTTCGGTTGTTGAGAAAAACGACAAAATTTACTCTAAGATTTGGTAAAACAAACCTAACTTTGGAAATTTTACATTTTCATATTTTTTCAAGTTTTTATTTTTTAAGAGCCTTAAATTTTAGAATGGGTTTAAAAAATAAAAATAAATGAGATTATTAATTATTAAAGTTGTTTCTTTCTGGTGGATGGAAGAGTTTAATATTTTACAAAAGGCGTCTTTCAGCTGCAAGCGGTTGATCACGCATTCGTGGACGATATTGAAGGGGATTCACTGCAGCAGGTTCTTCGATGGCAACAGTTTGAGTTGGAGCATCTTTACTTTGTGAAATATAACGAAGAAGTTCTTGACGACGTGATTTAAAAGCTTCTTGATCATTTGGGCTAAAAAAAGAGCGTTTAATAGTTTTTTTTGTGGCATGATTGAATGGAATTTGGAAAAAGAAAAAATGGTAAAAATATTTTTGGAGATTGGATTCGTATGTTGCTTTCAATCAATGATATTAAAAACTCACGAAGTCAAAGGAGCAACATCGGTTCTAGCTGGTGATCGACGAACCGTTTCTTGTTGTTGTTGTTGGTCATCATCTGAAGCGCAAATAATGCGATGAACCCAAATTCTAATTCCACTTTGTTCAGCTCGAATATTTGAAACAAAATCATATTCAGCGCCGCCATGACCAGATTTATCCTTTTCTGCAACAGGTCCACCCGAATAATATGCTCCAAGACTAATGCTATCTGTTCCAACATAAACTTTATTTCCAACTTCAATTGAGCAACATCGAAGTAAAAGGCTTTGTCCATTATCAGCCCATTTCATACCAGAAAAAACAAAAGGCATTTTACAACCCACATTATTTTCCGTGCAAGTCATTCCTGAAACTCCACAAGGAATTGGGCCACATTCAGCTTCAACGCTGCCATCTTCATAAAGGGTTACTTTATTAACCACTTGATTTTTAGCACAATGTAAACCAGGAATAGCGGATTTAAGGCTTTGGGCAGAAATAATTGCAAATAATAAACTTAGAATTAAGATATTCAAACGCAACATGATGGCTAAAAAATAAGAATTCAATGGTTTTCATAAAAAAGAAATACGGTAAGAAAATATTGTAAATCAAAAAAAAAACGCAAGAAAAAAATTCCAAAAACATTGATAACAAAAAATTAACTCTTTTAAAACTAAAAAAAATTAAATAGAGTGCTGAAGAAGATTTAGAATTTAGAAAAAAAATGTGTATAAATTCTCGGCAATCGGGTCAGGGTGAAGGCCGTTTATCCTCCCGTCTTCCGTCGTCGTCAAAAAATCTTTTTCCCTTTTTTCTGTCCCTTTTTTTTAAACGTTTATTTGTATTCTTCCTCTCTCATCTCTCGTTATTGATGCTGCTGCATTTAACCGATTAAGTTTACGACCTGAAAAACTTTTTTTTCTACGACAAATAACTGATTATCGTTTAGTATTAAAAGGAAGTGAATGTGGGTCAAATATATTTCCAACGTCCTAATAGAAGTGAATGAATTTTACGTTTTGCTTTTTAAACCTTTTTTTTAAATATCAATTTTATAAAATCATTCATGTGTGAAGCTTAAAGCAGATCAATGACAAAAAAAGAAGAAAAAAGAAGCAACGAGTTATTGCTTTTTTTAAATACAGTAATAATAACACAAATAGATAAGTAATTATTTTTTTATTTGTTTTTCTTTAAGTTATAACAAAACAAATTATTCAGCACCGATAACAAAAGATATAATTTCTAAGCCATTTTTTAAAGCAGCATTTTTAAACACTGCTTCTTGAGATTCATTCAATTTGAAAGATGTTTGAAGAATGATTTCTTTGAAATCAAGTTCTAAACATAACGTTGCCCGATTCTTCATTGCCTTGAAAAATGCAGATAAAATGAGATCTTGTGAAAGTAAACGTGGGCCTTTGGGAGTTTCAATTCCAAAATAAACTATTCCATTTTTCTCAACTAATTCAAAACTCCAATTTGGATCAATTTCGATTTCATTTAAAGGGCGTCCAATAATTTTTAAAATATCTAAATTTAGAGAAACAAATAAAAAAATATAAAAATATTTAGCAAATTACCGTAAACCACACTTTTTGGGAATTCATTGTAATGAGTTTGAACTTTTTCACCAATTTCAGGAGTGGGTTCAGCCATTGATAAATACAGTGGAGTCCATTCATTGCCTAAATTTGAGTAATTTATTTATTTTTAGGTGGCAAACCCAATAGTTATTTTACCTTGCAAATTACAAATTCTTTCTATAGCGCCATTTTGGTAAACTTCAACCGCACAAAATCCATCCTTAAACAAAATTCTAACTTGTGAGGATTTTTTATTTTGATGATTTCCATTAACCATTACAGCTCCAACATCAGAAGCACTTCTACTGGTTCTTCCACTTTCTGGTACATTAAATAAGTCTTTTAAAACTTTGGTGTTTGAAAGATTCTTCAAATTTATTTCCATATTAAATACACCATTTAATCCAATGTTTTTAAAATCCTGTACGTGCTTTACTTCCAATTCAATACCATCATCATCAAAATCCAAAAGAGATGATTCGTGAGACGGTGAGCAGAAAATAAAAACATTTTTGATAACTTCGCCTTGAATTTTTAATTTAGCTTCATTTAAAGATAAACCAAGTTGTCGATTAAAAAAATAGTAATTTCCGTTTTTAATTTCAAAAGGATAAACATCCATGTCTTCATGATTTCGACTAAAAATTACTGCAATTTTTTCACCTTTGTTAGCGCTTTCAATTTCTTTAAAACAATATGAAAGTTCAGCTTTGATTTTTTGAATAAATGAAAGATTTTTACACACAGATTTCAGCATTTCTTTATGCTCAATTTGAATCTCTTTATCAATAAGAACGTGTATGTTTGAATATGATTTTTGTAGAAGAGTATCGATTAAAGTTCGATATGACGATTTGGGATTTATTGTTGCTATAAAAAAATACAATGGTTTAATACTTTAAATAAATAAATAAAAAATTTACTTGGTTTAAAAACATTTTCAATCAAAGTTTTGGTTTTTTTCGTTGAATCATACTCAAGTATATTACCAGTTGTGAGATCAATAACTGCTTCAATAATGGGACCATCTGAAGGTAAAATATAAGGCACACCTCGAGCATCATAATATCCAATAACTTGAGAAGAAGATCCTGTCATATTTATTACTTTGTCACTTGCAAATCGCTGTTCATAAAGTAATTTATCATGCATTGGAACATATTCATGGGCATAAAAAATCTAAAGATTAAATATAAAAAAATGGAAAGTAATAATTATATCCAAACTTTAATTGGTTGTTTATCGCCGCCATCAAATCCATAAATTTTGCATGGAACTCGTGTCAAAATGGGTAATAAAATATTTAGATTTTTTCCACTTGATATTGTTTCAATTCCATTTGCAAAGTTTGAAATTTTAAAACGTGAATCAAATCCATCTTCTTCATCCATAGCTCTTAGCATTCCACCAGAAAGTAGAACAAAATCCCATCGTTCAAAAGGTTTAAAATGGGTATTGATTGGACGAAATCTATCGTCCACTTCTCTAGCTAAATCCATAACACTTCCATGTGCCAGATAAATAGTGGCATCTGGATTGAAATCATCATATATTTTAGGAAATATATTTAGACATTCATTGGGTTTATTATACATATAACATTTATCAGCATACAATTCGCCATTATCGTTCCGGCGTAGGATAACGAATTCAGAAAAAACTGAAGTTAATGTAACAATGAGAATCACATTTTCTGCTTCCATTGGATCATTTCTTAAAGCAAGGGGTTCCAAAGCGTAGGTTAGTCGAGCTAAAAGTGCTGGAATAACTTCAATTTTATCTGCATATTTTTCTGCCCCTTCTGCAGCTGCTTGTATCATTTCGAAATCGGATAAATTTCCATTGATCAATACCAAACTTTTCATTCTTCCTGGTACTGAATTACATGCGAGATCAGCACGTATTCGAATATCATGGGGCTTGATTTGACCTATAAACAAATAGTTAAATATGTTTTATGTTTTTAAAAATAAATAACGCAATTCATTACCCGTGATAAATTTTGCACTTCCATTATTAGAAAAATCTTTAATCCATTTCATATGATGTCTATTGAAAGTATCTCTAAATCGAATACCCGTACTGCAAATAAGATGTGAAGCAATAAGCATATTTAATATTTTAAGTATTCAATGCGGAATTTATAAACAAAAGCTTTGTGAAAAAGATTGAATTTAATCTGAACTTTTTTTTTCTTCGAAAGTTTTCTATTGCTTGTTTTCATTCATAAATGTAACGCCAAAGAATAAGTTTGAATAGCATTTAAAATTTTTGTAAAGATTAGATGAATTTTTTTCCATCTTTGAAGTGATGCGTAAATTCAAGTCCATTAGAACAAAGTATCATAAGTTTTCAAGAAAATTATTGTTGCTATTTTTTGTATTTTTTTTTCGTTGATTAAAAACAAAAACACTCAAAAATTTTTTAATTCTAAACATTCTTCTTTAAAACTTGTTTTTATAATACGATAGCCTTGTACTTTTATGAATTATTTCTGAATACATTACGTTAAAAAGATTGTTGTCACAAAACGATAAATCATAAATAAAATAGCACCGCGATTTAAAACGCCCAACAGCATATAAAATAAATAAAAATCCTGCCAAATTTTGTTTTGTTTCAAAAATAAATATAGAGAAGAATGACCTCTAATAATTTTTCATCCAACCAAAAATTTTGTGAAACTGATTTTACTGTTGAATGGTTGTTGGATTCGTTAAATAAAAATGATGAAGATTTCAAGAAAAATTACAGTAATCGAAAAGTTAAAAATGTAAGTTTCTTCTGGACTGTTGACTACTCAAAAAGCAGGAGCCAATGGATTTTTTTAGGTTACAGCTCGAGATATCAGTGGTGGAAAAGGAATGTTTTCAATTGTTCTTAAATGCGACATCACATTTGAGGATTCTAAAAATGTAAATGATATTTACACAACCATCCTTAAAATTCCAGGAACTCAAGTTTGGGAATTAGTTTATAAAGGAAAAAATGTTGAAGAAATGCAATTTGTTAGTTTATTTTTCTTGAAAAATATCTCAATTTTCCAAAAAAATTATAATACTATCATATTTCTTCAATCGTTACCTTTAGAGCGGCATGAATATCATTGATTTTATTATTAAAATGCATAAAAACGAATGCAATTTTTATGATACCATTGGCAAACACCTTCCAAAAATCTTACCTAAAGTTTTTAAAACTCAAGAATGGAACGTTGGAAAGCATCAAGGATGTTTACACATGGAAGATTTATCATTAAATGGAAAAAATTTGGATTTTTATAATTCGTTGTCTCATGGGCAACTTAAAAATATTATTAATTGTTTAGCATATTTCCATAAAAAAATAATGTGCATGGAAGAAAAAAGCTGGAAAGGAAAATTTTTAGAACAAAAATTTATTTTTGTTAATATTGGTACAATGATCAAGGATGTATCTGAAGGGTTTCTGGAAATGTCAAACAAAAATAGTAAGCTTTAAAAAAATTCGCGAGGTTTGATTGCAGTTCCAAAATGCGAGATTTCAGCCGCTCTTAAAACACTTTATGGACATCCAAAAATTCAAAAAATGATTCTTAACACTGAATACATCAAATATGCACAAACTCAATCCCATCTTGACATTGGCATTCCAGATTTGCTTGTTCACGTTAGTGTTTTTTATTCCATTAAAAATAAACATCAATTTTTTTAAGTCAGATTTATGGTCGAGTAATATTATGTTTATTACTGATAAAAAGGGAAATATCACTGATGAAATTTTAGCTATTCTTGATTGGCAAGTCCTTCATGAAGGAAATATGCTTCTCGATTTTGTTCGTTTAATGCTAAATAGCTTTGATGGAGATACTCGACGCGAGGCTGAACTTTATATTTTTGATTTTTACATTGATCAACTCAATAAATATTTATCACCAGAAAGCAAAGAAGCACCATACACTGTTGAGCAAGTTAAAAAAGCATACGAGTATATGTTTATTGCACATTTTATACATAGTGTTATGATACCAGGTGCAATTTTTAAATCACGGTGTGTAAAATCAGGGGAAGAACGCATTGAAGAAGCAAGAATTGATAAATGTGCTTTGAGAGCTCTCAACGTCCTTGAAGATGCTCTCATTCTTCTCGAAAATGGAGAATTTGATGAATGGCTTCTATAATAAATTATTATTGTTCATTCTTTCTTATTTTTTATTGTAAATGATTTATATTCAATAAAAAAAGTTCAAAACTCAATAACATAAACATGCTTTTGGTTATTGAAACAAAAAAAAGAAACAAAAAATGTTGCATTGAATCATTCGAAAGATGGATTGGCTGATGTCCTCTGATGCAGAATATGGTAAAAAAACAAAAGAGAAATTTTTTTAAGGAAAAAGTCCTCGGCTAACTAAATGACCGACCGCTTGGACTATGAAAACCGCATCCAAAGATAGGGATTTTTCAAGCAATAAAAATCCTTATATCGATTCAAAATTACTCTATTCTGAAAGTTTCATAATTATAAACCTTCAAAACAAACTGCCAACTTCCATTCTTTCGGAGTTTCACTCATTTGGAGGTTCGGAATTTCGCACACTTCCCTTAAATTCTACTTAAATTAATATCAAACATATAAAATTTATATTTTAAACTTTTATTCATTATTACATAATTAAATCATATTATTACAAAACCAATAAAATTATACTAAAGAAACTTGACTGAATTTCAAACATTCATAAGAGGTCCATTTGAAGGTGGAACAGCAGCAGATGAGATGGTTGTAGTTGTAGGAGCAGTTGGAGGTGTAGCAGTTTGAGTAGTACTTGTATTGGTTAATTTTGATGTTGGAGTAACTGGTGGAGTAACAGCATCAGACGTTGCTTGAGTTGGTGGAGTTACAGCATCAGCAGTTGCAAGTTGAAGTGTTGTTGGAGTTCCAGGTGGAGCAGGTAAGGCAGCAACAGTTGGTGGAGCAGGCAATGCAAGAGTTGTAGATGGAGGAGGTAAAGCTGCTAATGGAGCCAAAGTTGATGAAGAAATAGGAAGCATAAGAGAATCAGTTGTTGGTTTTTGAGATGCTCCAACTGGTGGAGGATTTGGAACATCAACAACTAAAAAATATTTAAGTTAACAATGTGGCCGTTCAAACAAGTGAACAAAAATTTAACCTCTACGAGCAGAATCATTGGCAGTAGGAGTTGTTGGAATTTGGATGATTGTTTCTTTGCGTTCAGATCCTTGAGATTTTGGAAGTTGTTTGAATGATTCACCAGTAGCAGCAGCACGATCAGATTTAGGAACTTTGGATGAAAGTTCAGCAGATGGACGTTTGCTTGATGGAGGATATGTAACAGCTTCAGCAGATGGTTTGACAACATTCTTTGGAGCACAACATGAAGCACCAGCTTGATTTTTAGGCAAGTTTGAAGGTTTCTTATCAGCTTTTGATACCTTTGAAGCCTTTGAAGATTTTGAATCAACTTTTGAGGTTTTGGACGTCTTTGATTTCTTTGATGAGTTGCTTGACTTCTTAGATGATGCCTTTGCATTTTTGCTGCTTCCACCCTTTGAAGTTTTCTTGGACTTTGTGACCTTCTTCTTTGGTACCTTTTCCTTAATTGGTGGAAGAACTTCCTAAAAAAGTTAAAAAAAATGAAAAGAATTAAAAATCTTTATAAAAAAAAACACATACCTTCTTTTTACAACGACGAATTAATTGAAGAACAACAACAACGGTTTGGACAACGAAGAAGAGAAGCAAGATAACACAAAGAACAGTTGTCATTGTAATTAAGTACTGTACATTTTCTTCAAGCTTCTTAAGAGCATTTTCAATGTTTGGATCAGCATCAGCATCTTTAGCCATAACAACCGCCATTTTTTCTTACAGAAAGTTTTCAATTGATTCGAGAGAAAGCTTTTCGTCAAACCAACTTGCACCGAATGCTCATTGAATGGAATTGTGAGAGAAAATTCAAAACGAAATATACTTATATCAAAAAAATCATGTGAAAGTTTACAAATTTGCATAAAATTTTCATTCCTTTTTTTATGCGATCCTCGAAATGAATCAATGGAAAGAAAGCAAAAGAAGGAAAGTAATTTTGAAAGTTCATACAATCTTTGTCTATTATGTTCATTGTTAAACACTTGATACCGATTAAACCTAATATAAAACAATAAAATACTTTTAGTTACAATAAGGAAATAAGAAGACAAAAAAAAACACTTTGGTGTACTTTTGGCTCAAATGTCAAGAAGAACAATAATAACCATTCATAGCTTTCGCTTTTTTCATTTCATATTATGTAATAGACACTTCAACCGCAATTAACATCATTTGCTGCCGATACATGAATTAAAACAACTACTGCCGCCATTCAAAATTTGTTTAATTGTAGTCATTGGCTGAGATAACAATAATAATGAACAAATCGCTGCTTAATTCATGAATAGTCTCATCATCTTGATTTCATTCATAATTCTCATGAACGGTAAATAACTATAATGCTCATATCAAACAAAATAACCAAATCAAATATTTATAAAACGCCTTAGTTTACAAGAAATAAACAAAACGAAAAAAATGATAAACAAAACATAAGATTTCAAAAAGAATGGAGATTTCACATCGCATTTTGAGTTCTTCAATTGGCGACAGGAGCTTTTCCAACGTCTTGAACGATATCATCGACCTTCTTATCGGCATCATCACCAGCTTCAGGTTTGGTAAGTTTGACAGCACCAATATCACTGATTGCAGCATCGATCTTCTTTTCAAGAGCTTCAGGTTTTGTAGCCGAGATGGTACGATTTCGAATGCGACGATTGCGGTTTCCACGAGAACGACGTTGACCAGTTCCTTCACCACCTTGCTGAGGAGTTGATTTCTTGGCATCATCATCATTATCACCATTTTCACTTTGACGACGATTGGGACGTTCAGATGGAGGAGGAGAATAGTTTTCATCATCGTTTTCAGTACGGCTTCGACGACGTTGGCGGCGACCCATGTTACCAGTAGAGTTGGGACGACGAGAGGTGTTGCCTGAAAATAAAAAAGTTTAGTATATATTAATGTAAAGAGAATGAAGGAGTACATGACCAATAAAAGCATGGTTAAGTACAAGATAGCTGTGGCAGATAACCACAAAGAATACATAAACAAAGACATACCACGAGCCATGTTATTTGAACGAATTGGATAACGAAGTTGAATAACATAGACACCTTGGACATCAGCACCATCAGGACCAGTAACATTTGAAGCTTCAGCTCCAACTTTGCCTTCAACGACATCGAATTCAACTTTTTCTCCATGAGCAAGTGAACGAAGGTAGACACGCTTCATACGAGATTTTGTAATGTTCATTTGATGGACGAAGACATCACCATTTCCATCATCACGAGCTATGAAGCCATAATGATAACGAAGCGAGAACCATTTGACAGTTCCAGTTACCTTGGTATCAAGAACTTTTTTGAGTTTTTGAGCTTCTTCATGTTGACGAAGGAGGACAGCATAAGGAACGTAAGCCTATAAATGAAGAAATGTTGGTAAAGAAATGTACAGATCATAAAAAAACTTACTTGGTTTGACATTTTTACAAAGATAAATGACAAGCGGCCAAGAAGGGCACACAAGATTGACTTGATTTTATTTTATTATAAAAATGAAAAGATGAAATCAAAATCAAAAGTTGAAATTTTTTTTGGGCTATGACGATGAAAGAGAAAATCGTTGTAAGAAGTATCGAGTTAGGCGCAATTTTAAACATAGCGTGTAAATCAAAGAAAAAATTTTGCAACTTTTTTCTGAGCTTTCGATTATGGTTTTTTTGCTACCGAAAAATCAACTCCAGTGGAAAAGCCAATTGGTGATGCTCGAATTGATCGGTGGTCCATTTTAAGTGTGTTTCATCTTTTCGAAGATAGTAAAAAGATAGCTAATGTTGAAAAGTTTAATATATGTATGGATTTATTAAAGAAAATTTGCTTTTCACTTTGGATTAAGATACATATGAAATTTTTTTAAATTTTTTTTGTGAATTCTAAAAATCAAATTTCACAATAAAATGATTCTCTGATACTTTTAATACATTTGGCTTCTTCTTCAGCAGCCGCTACTTCATTCGCAATTTCAGCTGAAATTCTTTTCCATCTTTTTACAGAAAGGATAACAATGGCTACAAAAAGTATTAAAACAAAAATAATAGCTATAGGTATAAAAATGTTAAGGCTTTGCACATTTGAATCAGCTTTGAAGCTGCAGATATCTTTATAAAGAATGCAGGCAGGGATATTACATTCTTGACTGCATTCGTAACTGAATAATTTTTGTAAACAATAATTCGGACATATTGTAGCTGATGAATCGTATGTTTCTTGGAAATTTTTTTCCATAGGGAATATTTGAGATTTGGTTGAACTTGCTTCAAATGAAGAAGCAGACGATGTGCTTTCTTTGGATGAAACAAATGAATTGATTACTTGGTGCTTTATCTAAACAATTTGGAAATTATATTTTTCTTCCAATTTATTTAACTTACCCTTTTTCTGTCTTCGATACATTCAAAAATATTGTAATTCGTTTCAAAGCAGCGACCATTGCAACCAAAACATGGATCTTCTTTTTCACAAAATTCCCCTATTCGATTTGATGGGCATTTACAATGATATTTGGTTGGAGTCATATCCAAGCAAATTGAATCTTTATGACATTTGTTAAAATCACAAGCAATTGTTGGTTCGTGAATTTGAAGATTGTATTCACAATTTGGTCCATCAAAACCATTCAGGCATTGACAACCAAAAACCAAATGGCATCGACCATTTCCACTGCAAACCTTTAAACCATCCTTCGATCCATAATAACAATTGGAATATTTGATAATTAATGGAAATACAAAATGAGATAAATTTAATAATATAAAAATACTTCGAAGAGATGATATAAACATTTTTATTATTTGCAGAGTAATGTGTTTGCAAAAGTTCAACCATCATTGTTGTTGTTGTTGGTGATGAATAAAATATGCCAAAAATACTTAAAGCATTTGAACTCTCGCATCTTCAAAACATTTTGTCACTCATTATTTGAAATAGTTTTAACTTGGTAAAGCCACCAAGTTTTGAACAAATTCCTTTTTTAATTTTAAAACCTTCCATTTAGGTAAAGTCTCTAATTGTTAAATCACTTTCTATTCTAAATCTGACCATATCTCCAAATAATGAAAGACACAAAAAATCAAAGCATTAGTTTATTACATTCAAAATTATAATATTACATTCAAAATTATACAAAGAAATAAATCAGAGTTATTTAGGAGCGAAGTAAGCAGATGTTGCACCAGGAGCAGAACCAGCACCACCTCCAGATGGAGCGAAGTAAGCAGATGTACCAGCAGGAGTAGAAGAACCACCACCGCCACCAAGTTTAGGTCCAGATCCACCAGAAGGAGCTCCAACACCGAAGTAAGCTGAAGTTGCGCCACCGCCACCAGGAGCACCGCTACCACCGACGCCAAAGTAAGCAGATGTTGCACCTCCACCACCACCACCACCAGGAGAAGACATAGGAGGAGCAGAAGGAGCAGCGAAACCAGGATTTCCCAAAGCAGTCATTGTTGAAGATCCAGCCATCGGGGCATTGCCAATTGCAGTCATAGTTGATGTGCCACCACCTGAAAATGTAAAAAATTAGAATTGAGTCAAAGATAAAAGACAAGAATGTACTTACCAGGCATTGGAGCACCAACAGCTGTCATAGTAGAACGTCCAGGAGCATTACCAATTGCAGTCATGGTTGAAGTTCCGCCCATTGGTTGACCAACTGCAGTCATTGTTGAAGATCCAGCCATTGGGGCATTGCCAATTGCAGTCATAGTTGATGTGCCACCACCTGAAAATGTAAAAATTAAAGTTATTCCAGATACAAAGTAATTAATGTACTTACCCATTGGAGCACCTACAGCTGTCATAGTAGAACGTCCAGGAGCATTTCCGATTGCAGTCATTGTTGAAGTTCCACCCATTGGAGCACCACCAATCGCTGTCATAGTTGAAGAACCCGCCATGGGAGCATGACCAACTGCCGTCATAGTTGAAGAACAAGCCATAGGAGGAGCATTGCCGATTGCTGTCATAGTTGATGTGCCACCACCTGAAAATGTAAAAATTAAAGTTATTCCAGATACAAAGTAATTAATGTACTTACCCATTGGAGCACCTACAGCTGTCATAGTTGAGCGTCCAGGAGCATTTCCAATAGCTGTCATAGTTGAAGTTCCACCCATTGGAGCACCACCGATCGCGGTCATAGTTGAGGACCCAGGCATTGGTTGACCTACTGCAGTCATAGTTGAAGATCCAGCCATGGGAGCATTGCCAATTGCAGTCATAGTTGAAGTTCCCATTGGAGGAGGAAGAGGCGCAGCAGAACCACCGGAAGGAGCACCACCACCAACAGCAAAGTAAGCACTGGTTGCACCACCGCCACCAGGAGCACCACTACCACCGACGCCAAAGTAAGCAGATGTTGCACCGCCAGCAGGAGCTCCACTTCCACCAGACATGTTATTATTATTTGCACCAGGATTGCCACCAGGAGGAGTACTTCCAGGAGCAGCGAAGTATGCTAGAAAGAAAAAAATGTAAAAAAAATTTAAAATTTAAAAAAATAAAACCAACCTGAAGTTGCACCACCACCTTTAGCTCCACCAGGTCCAAGATATGTTGAGACAGCCATTTTGAAAAAAACCAGAAGAGAAGAAGTTGATAAACTGCCGGATTGGATTGAACGAAAGTGCGAACACTGATGAAAATTTAAAGCTCAGTCATCCTTTTATACGTTTTTAGAGGTTTTATTATGCAAATACACAACCAACGTGCATTTTTGTTTCAAACATGTTGCAAAATTAGCATATGCTTGCTCTTTCTTTTCAACACAAAAAAAAATTGGTGTTTTTCCTTTTTTTCACTCTGCACCAAAAACCTGGCTATTAAAATGTTTGTAAAACCTAAAACATTAAAATAATTTCCAGAGTTTGTCGTTATAAAAAAAAATTAAAGGTTTTAAAAAATTCTTTGCAAACTCTTTGCTTTGGATTATTAGATCTCCTTGCTACAATGTTTGCCTTTGTTGCTTTCAAATTTGTTTGTCTTTAACGACGTAACTTTCTTATAAAAAGCTTTAATTCGTCTATTGCTTGATTTTAAAGCTATGTAGCGTTTTTTTGTTTTAATGATCAATGAAATGTTAAGCCCTCTTGGAACAAAGCTTCCAACTCATGTTTCATTTATCTCGAGAATTACAAAGTCAATGGAAATAATTGAAACAATTAAACAAAAACACTTCATTCACAAAAGTTTAATTCAAATAACGAAGATAGTTTAATAAAACAACAATATTTATTTTTTTATGAACAAAACAAGAAATTCAACATTAGTATAAAAAAAGAAAAAACACATATTCAAAAAGGCAATTTAGAAAAGGATTCCCAAAATTCAGTAAATTTGAAAGACATTTGAAGGATGATTTCTTTGATATACGAGCTTCTAAAAATGATTCATTCCACCAGGAGGAAATGGCAAAGGAGGTATTATTGAATATGGCAGCGGTAGAGGTGGAAGTACTTGCATTGACATTGGTTGTTGAAGTGGACGTGGAGCAAGACGTTGTTGAAGAGCAAACGCACGAGCTGTTGCATCCACAATTTTTTGAGCTTGTCCTTCCATCCATGTTTGGTAATACATTCGAACATTATCTTTATGTTTTCTTCCACCATTATGAACTTTTCGAACCTTTGGCGAATCATGAGTGAGGAAAGCATCGCAATAATCACAGTAATATTTTGGCATTTCGAAAGTTGTAAGATTGATGAAATCTAAAAAAAATAATGATAAGTTAGAAATAGGGTTGTCAAAAAAGATTTCCCGGGAAATTCCCGGGAAATTTCCCGGGAAATTTCCCGGGAATTTCCCGATTTTTCCTGGGAAATTTCCCGCTACAAACCCTTACAAAGTTTCACAAAGTCTAACAAAGTTCTACAAAAGTTGCTATAACTTTGTTAAACTTTGTAAGACTTTGTGAAGGTTTGTAGCGGGAAAATTCCCGGGAAATTTCCCCATTTTCCCATTTCCCGGGAAATTCGACAACCCTAGTTAGAAACAAAAACGCAACAGACACAAAAAAACATACGTAGCATGAGTACAGATGAAGAAAATTAACGAATTCAAGAAAGTTGAAAGCAGCCATAAAGTTAAGTCAGAAAAAGCCAAAATTTTTTAACCATCCATGGAAAAATCTGGAACAATTGTTGATCTTACCGTTCGAGTGGGAATTCCTAATGAATATAATCCTTGATGATAAATAAATGGGGGTTTAAATTTAGGATATCGTTTAATTCAGTAAAAATTTTTATGAATTCTAAAAATAAGCCATTGCAAGTAAATATGTACATAGAGTAAAGATAAATCAAAATCCTCATTGCTTTATTTTTGAACAAATAAAAGCTTGACATACATACAATAATTATGCAGTAAATCCAGTATAAAAAAGTATTCAAAGTGAAATAAATATAAAAAATGTTACAAAGAAATAATGCAAAACCCGATGGAAACATGAAGCAAAATCAGATAAGGCAAAAATGTAACCGAAGAGAAAAGTAAAAACAACCCGAAAACAAAGCGTTATTGCAAGAAATGAATAAAAACTATGGGGTTGAATGAAAGTCATTGGGATTTCGGATTTACAACAAACAAACAAAAAAAGGCTAAAGCGATAATAATGATTTACAAACAATAATATACAGAAAATATGAGGAATAATTTATTATTTAAAAAGACCGAACCGACGAGAAGCTTGACGCATAAAGTTGCTGCCAGTGGGTTCAGTTGCGGCAGATGTTTGAGACAAAGAGGTTGAAGGCCGACTTGAAAAAGGTTGAGGTTCTTCGATATGGTTTTTACCATTAATATGCACGCGGGAATTAGCATCTCCATGACGTTCAAGCATCTGAAAGAATTTTGGATTTATTTATTCTTTGAACAATAATTATATCCTCAAATTTTCTAATCTTCATTTTAAAAAAACTAACTGCTTGATACCAATGTGTAGCAATAAGCCTTTGTTCCTGGATAAGCTGGTCGCGATGATTTGTAACAGCTCGAAGTTCTTGATGTAGCTTATCATTTCTTACTTTCATTTCAACAAAATCAAGCTTTAATTTTGCTTCATCGCCAATAGTGGTTGATCCAAGCGCTTCATTCGTTTGAATATGTAATTCAACATAATCTCGAAGAGCTTGATCTTTTTCTTTTAAAGTTTTAGTTGTCATTGCAATTTCACCTTTTAATCGCTCAATATCAATTTGTTGTTCTGAAACTTTTGCAGTCGAAATTGAATAATCTTCTTCGATCTTTTTAAGTTTGGTTTCTGCATCTTCACACATAACTCGATAAGATGAAAGTTTAGCTTGAAGGATTTCAACCGTTGTTTTTCGTTGTTCTTCAGTTTCTTCTTGCCTTAAAAAAAAAAGAAACTATCTTGTAAGATGTTGAATTAAAACCAAAGTACTAAAACTTACACGCTCAACATATTTGTTCGTTGCCTTTCAGTATTATCAAGCTTTGCTTTTAACATTGCATTTTCTTTTTCCAATTCTTCTAACTGTTCTTCATAAAGATTTGTTCCTCCACTAACATCAAGTAATGAAGGGGGATATTCACTAACGCTTTCTTTAGCAATTGAGGTCATGTATGGAGATCTTTCAAGTTCATCTAATCTTCGTTTGAGTCTATTATTTTCTGCAAGCATTTGATGACTATTTTCAACCATTTCAGACATTCTTTGTTCTAAATCCGCATTAATCAACTGAATATTTGCTGAATGAACTTTAAATGTTTCCATATCTAAAAGCTGTTCACGAAGCTTTGAACATTCTGTCGCATAATTTTCTATTCGCTTTTTCAAAAATTCTTCTTCTTTTGATTCATTTTTAACTTCATAAAGTCGTGTTTGATTTGCTTTAACCCGAGTTAATTCATTTTCTAGGTCACGATAATTTGAAACAATTTCAAGGTTCTCATCTTGGAGTCTGTTGATTCTAAGAGATTTTTCTTGAATTTCATTTTCCTAAAAAGCCTTAATGTATTTCAATTCAATGGTAGAGGATAAAAATATTACATAAGCCTTATTTTGCAGCTGAAGTTTTTCAACCTCTTTCTCCAAAATTGTGATTTGCTTTTCAGAATTTAGAGACATAGTTCCCATCTTTTTTTGTTGTTCAATAACGGAAATATAACTATCACATTTATCTGAGAGATCTTCATAATTTTTATGCATTTGAGTTATTTCATCTTCCAATTTATGCTTGCCTTGAAACAAATCTTCAACCTTAAAAGCATTCATTAGTAGATTTCTAACAAGACTAATAACATATTTTTTTCATCAACAAAATTAACTCATAAACTTTTACCTGCTGTTTGAGATTATTTTTTTCTTTTTCAATAAAATCCTTTTCTTTTTTGTTAGTTTCAATTAAATGCAAAATCAACCATCGGTCATCTTCGCATACAGTAGGAACATCGGAATTAAGAGTGGCTAACTTTCCAGCTAATTTTTGAAGTTCATCATCAGAAAATACATCATTTAATTTTTCCATTAAACTTGTATTTGTTCCCGAAGCAAATATAACAATAATAATAAGCTTGACAAGCTCTTTGACATCTTGTTGAATTGCAATAAATTCGGGGTTTACACACCAACGCGATGAACCATTCAAATGTCGTGATAACTTTAATATAAAATAATCTGATACTTTTGAACAAACTGAACTAACTGCAGCTGATCGAGAAGTTGCGTTATTATGATCAGAATATACAATACTATCATGCCATTTTTCATCGAAGAAATCAATGTCACTAAAAAATGTAATGGGTTAAAAATAATTTTAAATTTTTTGATATATTTTAAATGATTCTCAATTATTTTTTTAATTCCCAAAAGCTGGAATGGCAGATTTACTGTTTAAAGCAAAAATAAAATTTACAATGTTGAAAGAAAATCTGCTAATACTGAGCCATTGTAAAGCCCTTCGATTGTAACATCATCTTGGTGGCAGCTTACACGTGAAATCTATAAATAAAAAACAGCATTTAACTCTAAATTTCAAACGCAAAAGCTTAAACCTACCCAAAGCAGAATCTTTTTAATAAAAGTTTCGTCGTCTTCCATGATGATTGGTTAAACTAACCAAAAGTTGGAAGCTTCTGAAATTTTGTTTATTTCATTATTATTAAATATCAACCAAAACAAAAAAATGTAACAAGAGCGTCAAAAAATTAAGTCGCGAAAAAAAAGAGTGAAACAAAATAAATAAAAAGAGGAGGCAAAAAAGAGAGAGGGAGATCAAATATTATTGAATAAATGTTGACGCTTTAAATTTATTATTGATCTTGAGGATAAGGCATTGATGGAAGAGGTGGTATAACTCCACCAGCAAATGCATGACCAGTTTGAGGTGGATATGGACCTGTTGGAAGTGGAGGCATACCCATAGGTGCCATCGGTCTATGCATTCCACCAGGTATTAAAGAATATGGCAAAGCTGTTGGAGCTTGCATTGCATGTTGAGGTGGACGAGGACCAAGACGTTGTTGTTGAGTAAAAGCTCGTGCGGTTGCATCGACAAGCTTTTGAGCTTGCTCTTCCATCCATGTTTGATAATACATTCGCACATTTTCTTTATGCTTTCTTCCACCATTATGAGTTTTACGGACGGATGGTGAATCATGGGTTAAGAAAGTATCGCAATAATCGCAGTAATATTTTGGCATTTTTTAAAGGTGTAATAAGCTGACCAAATTTATCTAAAAAAAAATGAATGGGATTTAAAAAACGTAATTGTGTGGAGAAAAAAAAGCGTGACATCGCAGTTTTTTTTTGATGGACAAAAGTAATTACCGAGAAGGGAATAAAAACAGGTATGGATAGATCCGGAAATTCGCAATCAAAAACGCATCAAAAATTCAGTCAATCTTGAAATTCTTTTTATTTTATTTTTTATTGCAACTGCAATAAAGAAGCAAGCCATCGACAACTCAACGCGCAAATGCATAATCAAGTGAAAATAAATTTAGTTAAATGGAATATTTTGCCAATATTAAATAAGTGTAAATAAAGTTTTTAAGATATCACAATTTCTTAAACCTTCACCATTTTTCCATTTTGCTTTCAATCAACAATTTTTTTTCTTTCCTTATTTACATTCAATAAAAAAGCTGCATAGTCATAACTAAAAAAAATCCTTTTTATCTTGTTTAGCATTATTTTCAGACACTTGTTTTACGATTTTACTTATAAGTTTAGCTTGAAGTATAGCACGTCCCCGTGAAGAGGAGGTACTTGTTTGTTGTTGTTGTTAATGCTTTAAATCCATTTCAAAGAATTTTACAAAAAAATTATTTTACCTTTAAATCACACAAAAAAACAATACAAAGCAAAAAATGAATAAATTAAAAGCGGCAGTGGAAATATAGTTGAAAGCACAAGAAAATAGTGAAACAATCGTTAATTTTTTTTAACAAAATTAGAACTGAAATATATTTTTAAATAAAGTGCATTCATTTTTTATTTTGCTAACCAACTAGGATTTTCCCTTTTTTAAAACCAGCTTTCTTTTACTTTTATTTTTTTGCAACTAAGAGAATTTTTCTCTTTCTTTTTTAAGAATTGTTGTAGAAATAAAAATAACGAATCGATTTCCATTTTTTTTTTGAGTGGCCATTTTTTCTGTTGGCTAGGTTTATTTTTTTCCTCGCTCTTGTAAACACTGTCAAACAATTTAAAAAAAAAATCATTTTTTCAAATACTTTTTCTAAAAAGTCAGTACTTTTTCTCGATTTGTTTTTGAATATTTTAATAAACTTTTTTTTATTATTTTTTATTAAACAAATTTTAGAGACAAAATTTATATATTACTTTAGCTTAATAAAAACAAAAACTAAAATGCTGATTTGTTTCAAAAAAAGAGAGAAGAGATAATACATTTTTTAATTGGTCCCATTCGCGATTTGCGAGATCGACTTTGGTTAGCAGAAAAAGGATTCATTGTTGGTAATTTTGAACTACGTGTTATTATTCCTCCATGTAAAGTTGAAAAAATTCATTGAAGTAAAGAAGCATTTAATGTTGATGTACGATTTTGAGATATTTATATTTAAAAAAATGATTTTTGTAAACATCAATGAAAAAAAGATAAACATTTTTAAAAAATAAAGAATTTTTTCCGTACAGACATGGTTAGTGTCTGCAGTTTGAAAACGACAGACGAATGCGTTTGTCCAATATTTCTCTCCCCTATCTTCTCTTTCATTTTGTTTTCATTTAAAAGTGAAAAAGGAAAGAAAGAGGCTTTTTTTATTTTGAATATTTAAAATCGATTTTTGTTTTTTTATATGGAAAAGTTAAATAAGATTTTCGAGATCATATCCAATGAAAAAAATAAAGATATGCTATCTTAAGGACAAAAAGAAAAAGATTTAAATTTAAAAAGTACATATTCTTTTTAAAGTTCCCTCTCATAAAGATTACTTTATGTATCAAATCTCACTGGGTTTTATATAGCTACAATAAAACTCAAAATACACTATCTTATTTCGACTCACTGATAAGTCATTATGGCGTTCCTAAATGGGAAACAACAAAAAACGAAGCTAATGCTTTGATTGTGATAATTAAAAAATTATTTAACTCCAAATAGTTGATGAATTTAATATTTTAATTTTGAATTACCAGCACACTACAAGCAACAAGATGGTTATAAATCTTTATTGTAAAATATATGAAATTTTTTAATGTTGAAAATTTCTTTCCCTAGTGATTTTAACCCTTCAAAATTGAGATAGGAAATGATGGGTTTTTTTTTTTGAATGTAATTGAAATTATTTTGAGAGTTGTAATCCCCAGCAACAAATTATTGATGATGCAAAGAGTAATAAAGAGAGTGATAGAAATGCCCTTGATAAAAACGAAGGTTTGAGTCTGCTGTTGACACAAAATTTATAATACAAAAAGGAGTACCTTGGCAAGATTAGATGACAAAACCATGTCTTTGTGAAGAGGTGGTACTTACTTCTAGTTGTTAATGCTTTAAACTCATTTCAAAAAAAAAAAGTTATTTTACCTTTCAAACACAAAAAAAAACAATACAAAGCAAAATATTAATAAATTAAAGGGGCAGTGGAAACAATAATTGAAAGCGCAAGAAAAATAATCGTACAACCGTAAAATCTTTAAAAAAATCATAAAACCAATAAAAAAAATGAATTACAAAAAGAAAATAATAAATTAACCTTCATCCGGTGTATCCGAACGATGACGATCAATTGATTGAGCGCGTCGTTGTTTTTCTTTGTACACAAATTCAGATAGCTGACTTTTGTTATAAGAATAATCAAAGAATAATTCTTGATGGGGTTTGATATTATGAGAAGCAAAAAGTCCAATATGATGATCACCGTTAACTACCACAACTTTAGCTGAACAATTTGGATGTCGAGAATGATTCACAAATCGAACAATATTTCCAACTCGCGTTGCATCGACGGCTTGTTCGTTATTTAATGCTAAAACAATGTAATTCGTTTAGGAAATTTGAGCTCTAGCACGTACTGAAGAGATAACTACATTTAAATTTATCATAAATTTTTCCACGTCTTTCTGCTTCATCTTGTGAAATTATTTCACCTGTATATTCTCCAATGAATTCACCTTTGGGGATTTCTTCTTCAGCAAAACATCCAATACCCGCAACTTCTGATGGCCCAATATAAAGTTTTCGTTGGAGGCTTCGTTGAATACAAACATTTCGACAAATTGGGAGATTAGTTTCTTCAGAAACTTCTGTAAAAGAATATTATAAAGCTTGTTGCAAGTTTAAATGGGACACTTACGACAATTACATTCATGACAGAGGTCCGGATCACATTCCCAAGAGGCATAAAAGCATTGACATTGTTTGGTTCGACAATTTCCTGGTTTACATCGACAACCAGGAAATCGTAGAGCACATTTCGTGGAACATCCACAATATTTTGTACACATTAGCTTATTCTCTTTACAACTGCAATTATTATCAACTGAACATTCTCCATCATGATTACAAGATTGATATGGTTTAAGATTATTGAGTTTTCCGCCATTAATACTTCGAAAAGTTCGATGATGCTCCCTTTTTGCAACTCTTAAAAAACAATATTTTGTGGCTTTTTTTAAAGATTAAATTTTTTTAAACTCTTACACTAATTTTCGTGATGAACCTTCACTTGTTCGATTGCTATCAAATACAATAGGTGAAAATGGTCCTTTACCATGCATATAATCATGAACTTGTTTACATGTTTTTGGTGAACTTCGAGAATATACAAATAAAAATTGTGCCATACGACATGAAGATTTTGTTTTGGCTGCTTTTAAAAGACCAATAAGGGATTCTTCATGAGCTGTCCATGTTACCTCTTCATTAGGAACATCAACTTCAAGGGTGGAATTAAGCCTTTTCCGTGGGCTTCGCTTGGTTGGAGAACGATTTGGTCCTTTTTTCTCTGATAATCGATAACAATATGGACCGCAAGAAGCATCGGGTTCTTCAACATTATCATCTGCACGTTCTATATGAACATCAGTGCTGGTTACTGTAATACAAAATTATCAAAAGCAATCAATCGAGAAATGGAACTCACATTCAGCGGGATGAAACATGCAATCAATAATAAAACATCGCTTACAAACTAAACTTGTATTTGAACTTTGAATAACTTCGGAAGAAAAATGGGAATTTATTTCACCAAAAGAATTAAAAAGTCTCGTTTTGGTAGTTGCATTTGCGGGATCAAATCTTTGAACCAAATCTGCATATGATGAAGCCATATCCCTTGCAGAATTTTTATTTGGAAATAATTCATAAAGTGAAATCATTAAACATAAGATTTCAGGAAATTCTTTCCAACTATGCCTACGTAAAATGGGATCCACAACATAAAATAAAATCCAATCATTTATCATTTTTCCACAACCACTTTTTTGGCCATGAATGCCTTCTTCATAAGTATTCAATAATTCTTCACCAAATCCTGCATCATCGTATTCATTATCTCCCAAATATGGAATGTGAGAAAGGGCGTGCTCGTCCTTGCCAACAATATTAATATTTGTGTGAGTCCAATATCGCATTGACGGTGATCGAGGATGATCTTGAATATATCCAATGGGTTTGGATGCAATCATTTGTCCATTTCCATTACGAAAAGTTACACATCCATTAAACATGTTGTGAAGAATTTTGGATTTTATATTTACTTTAATTTTTGTTACTTGGTGTTCAACATCTGGATGGAAATAATCCTGAAAGCAAATGTTTTAAACTCACTATTTCTTTATTTAAAAAAAAGTTAGGGAATTCAAAAAATAAAAATTAAAAATCTTACAAATCCATCACTAAGGACTTTTTCATCATATCGAATTTTAACTTTAGAATATTCAGTTAAAATTTCGTTCATTAATTCTTTATCTGGTTTACTCATTGTTGTTTGTGGTTCATCGACATCAGTATTCGTTGAGTCATTACTTTCAGTTTCAAGATTCTCATCTTCGGGCATTGCAACTTCAGGCTCTCCATTGTTGGAAGTGCCATTATTATCTTGACGAAAACGTTTTTTTCCTTTTTTATTTGAACTGCCAGGTGGACGGCCTCGTCCTCGTTTGGTTGGTAATACAACTCGAGAATCACTGAGTCTCCGAACCATTTTTTTGGTTAAAAACCTGGAAGATAAATGGATGGATGCAATGATAAAAAAAAGAGAAGAAAAAACAAAATTGACATGAATATAAAAAATAAGAGTCGACACGATTCATATTTGTTTTATTTGTAACACTGTTGCCACAGAAACCATAAAGAAAATGGCGTTAATAACTATTTTTTAAGTCAACGTTAATTTTATAAAACCAAAATAAAGGAAAAGATGTAGCAAAAAAGTAAATTTATAGTCGAATTGACAACGCTAATATCGAATGAAAAACAACCATTAGCTTTATAATTAAAGCGGCGGGAAAAATGAGAACACATTTTCGCGCCAAGAAGTGTATTGAAATTTATCGTATTAAATATTTATTTAATTATCAATAATTAAATATCTTTAATAGTTCTTAAAATTAATTTTATTTCAAGAATAGTTTTATTCATGGAACAATTTTCAAAAGAGATCCAAACTTTTGATAACTAAATTCATAGAGAAAAAATAGCTTTTTTCATAGCATCGCATTACTGTAAGAATTATTTATGGTAGAAAAAAGAAAAATTAATAGTTACATTGAAGGCTTTTTATAATAGTAAAAAATTAATTTTTGTTATAAAAATAACATATGTACTAATAATTTTGGGATAAATAAGCTGAAAATTTTAAAGCATTTATTTGCTTCATAGCGATACAGATATTTTTATTTCTAAGCTCTCGAATCGGTTAACAAAATCCTTTAATTCTGGAATCGAATCATTATTTATGAAAGCATACATGCAAAACTGTTTTTACCAAAATTTTTGAAATGCTTACAAACATGTTTTATAACAATGTCTTTGTGCGATCGCGGCAGCGATGCATTCCCAAAACATCCTTTTTATTGCTGCTTCATCGCTCTCCGTTAAAAAGAGCGTCGAAGCAAGCATTTTCTTCACTTGTGAACTATCCATCGAAATGTAAACAGCCGATCGGCCGATCTGTGCTTAATAAATATTGAAACCAAAGGACTTAATTTTCCTATATTTTACAGTCTTTGTCCTTCTTACAAGTTATCATAAGCACACAATGTATCTTTATAACATTAATTTTATTTTTTCACATAAAAAAAATTTTGCCATAAAATTTGTACTCATTGAAAAATTATTTTTTTTAATTGTACTTTTTCTTTCAATGATCAACAACCTTTATTTATTTTCGATCATGATGGGAAATAAAACTAATGAAGTTTTTATCTGATTAAAACATCTCCTTTTTCTTTTATTTATTTTTCCAAGTTCCGATTTTGATTGTAATCATTCAATTTTGAAACTCAATCAAAACTTGTTTCGTCGTTGAGTCATTCTTCGAAAAATTGCTTCAATAATTTTGCCAAAAACTAAAACACAAAACTTTTCAATTAACTGATTTTTGGCCAAAATTCTTTGCTTAATTTAATGTTTCCATTTTTTATTACCTTTCATATTTTTTTGGTAGTTAAAAAGTTAACTTTTTTACCTCAAAGAATAGAAAACTCTAAAAGAAAGAAACATAAAAAAAGTAAAATCATCTAAAAAGATAAGGATGAAAGAAGAGGGAGTAAAGGTGGAGTCTGTCGCGCGCTCGTAAATAGCAAAAATTTGTCAAACAATTTTTATTTTATTTTTTTGATTAGAATTTTGATACCCTTGAGTTGAGTCAATTCGATCAAGATCTCTAAGAACTAAAACTATTAAAAATGAAAGGTGATTCGGCGACAAAATCTGAAGCTGCTGCTTCAAAAGATTCAAAAGAATCGAAGGACCAAAATGGCACGGCTGCTTCAGTTGCATCTGCACCAACGGCACCTTCTGCCGCTGCAGCTACCCACGTCGATGGTGATGGAATAGAAGCAAAATTAGCGGCTATGGAAACTAAAGATTCACCACTGCCACAAAGTAAAAAATCCGATACTGAACCACCTCAATCAAATGCAACATTTCGTCCAAGACGTCCAAGCGCTTATTTAAGAGAATCAGGTTCAACTGTTTTATTGAGTGAAAAGAAACTTGAAGTTTGTCTTCTTTTTTTTTTTAATTTCTAACAAATTATGTATTTTATTTAAAATTTAGACAGTCACACACAATGCAGACCCAACAAGTAGAATGATTAATAATAATGATACGGTAGCAAGAACCGATGATGATGACCTTATTGATCCCGTTTGTGATCCCAAACATCCGCATAAAGTTGAATTTAGTGATATTTCCATGGCGGCTTATAATATTCGTGATGGAATTGTTCGAGCTCCTTGTACTGTAAGTCAAACCTTAGATGTTTTATTTTAAAATTCTTCTTTCAATTTTCAGAAATCTCATCAACTTTCATCCGTTCTTGGAATAGATTTATTCTTCAAAAAAGAATTCCTTCAAGTTACAGGAAGTTTTAAAGAGCGTGGAGCTCGGTTTGCCCTTTCAAAATTAAATGATAAACAAAAACAAGGAGGTGCTATTGCTGCAAGCGCAGGAAATCATGCTCTTGCTTTAGCATATCATGGACAACTTCTTGGTATTCCAATAACAGTAATAATGCCAATTTTTGCCCCTCTAATGAAAGTTAGCTGTTGTCGAGGTTATGGCGCAACTGTAATTCAACATGGTCATAATATTCAAGAAGCAAAAATTTATGGATTTAGATATGCTCGAGATCATAACATGACTTACATTAATGGCTTCGATCATCCTGATGTAGTTGCTGGACAAGGAACGGTTGGGCTTGAAATAATGGAAGAAGTTAAAAATATTGATGCCATTATTGTTCCCGTTGGAGGTGGAGGTTTATTAGCTGGTGTAGCAGTGGCAGTAAAAACTCTTAAACCCGAAATAGAAATTATTGGAGTTGAAGCTGATTCATGTCCATCCTTTGCAAATGCAATGAATAAAGAACATCGACCTCTTGAACCTGAAAGCAGTTTAGCTGATGGTTTAGCTGTTCCAACTGTTGGAATTAATGCGATTTTTAATGCATCTGGAAAAGTTGATAAACTTGTTTCGGTTTGTGAAGAAAGCATTGCACTTTCCATTCTTCGATTACTAGAAATGGAAAAATCCGTTGTTGAAGGTGGTGGAGCTGTTGGTTTGGCAGCTCTCATCTCAGGAGCCTTGCCACATCTTACAGGAAAGCGGTAAAGAAAAAAATAGATTTATTTTTATTTTAATAAAACATAACATTTTAGAGTTGTTGTGATTTTAACCGGAGGTAACATCGATAGTACCGTACTTGGAAGAACTATTGATCGAGGCCTCGCTGTCGATGGACGGTTAATTAAATTTGATGTTGTTGTTTCTGATCGACCTGGTGGAATTAGTGAACTTGCAACAACCATTGCAAAAGCAGGAGCTTCAATCAAAGATATTTTTCATGAAAGGGCTTGGCTTGCAGCTAATGTTTTTTCAGTTCGTGTTCGAGTTGTTTGTGAAACTAGAGATCATCAACATGCAGAAAGCTTTTTTGAAGCTCTCGCACAAAAATATAATCAACTATCATATCCTGAATATCAACCACGATTTGTGTTTTAAAACTTTTATCCTTTAAAATTAGTTTCATTCATTTGAAACAAAATAAAAATCTTTTTCTTTGGACTTTTTCTTGTTGTAACAAAAATGGGATGTACACAAGCAGCAGCTTGACCAATCAAAAGAAGAAAGATATTACAACATAATAAAAGAAATTGATTGAGCTCAATGTCTGGAAAAAAAGGAAGAAAAGAAAAGGCTTTTTAGCAAAGCATTGAAAAGTTAGCTATGTTCGGAAGAAAAAAAACACAGTTATGAACATTAAATTCGTGGAAACAGTCCAATTTTAAAAATTGTGTAAAAACATATTAACTCAAAAATGGTTTAATTTTGCAGCAGCATAACGGAAAAGTTATGTTTTAGATGCGTCTGTCTATCTTACAAGTTAGTTACGAATAATGCTCACAGCTAAAATTGTTTACGCTTTTTTCAAATCTCTTGCTGCCTTTTCAAGCTTCAAAAATAAAAGCAACTTGCTCCTTTAATACATATATTTTAGTAAGTGTTAATTTAATTCCACGCAATAAATGTTTGCGCCTTTATAATACTAAAGCTTTTGCTCACTATAAAGTCAAACAAAAATAATGCAAGCTTTTTTTTCTTTCCGCAAAAAAGAACGTTAGATAGATATTGTTTGCAAGCTTCTTTCTTTTACAGTCAGTCAATAACTAGTTTCATTTATTAGCCTATGCTTTTAAAAAAGTGATGCTAATTTATTTGTTTTCACCAAAAATAAAATGAAGATTCCATTGCGTCATTAAAAAAACTTATGATCATCATTCACATGAATGATAATTATTACGAGACACTTTTGTTTTTTTACTTTTTTTTTCTTGCCCATTTCCTTATATAAAAAATACGTACAAAAAAAGTTTGTCCTCCTCTATTTTTTACTCAATACTTTTTTTTATTATTATTCTTTCTTCTCTCCCTTTTTTTTCGTCTTCTTCTTCAACCCAGCTGACTGACTGCAAAATGTTTCAACGATGAACGAGATAGAGAGAACTAGTTCCTTCCATCCATTTTTTTCTTTGCTTATGCTTTTTTTTGAAAGCGCGCCACTGGGACATGGCTGAGTGTTAGATTTTTTCCATTTCTTTTCCTACAAACGCAGTGCCAGGAAAAAGCATTTATTTTGCTCGACTTTTTGCTTTTTTGTATTCAAAAAATGTTTTAACGCGTTTTCTAAAACTTTTGTAGCACTTAATTTTTGTTAATAAATAATACGCTTCTTACTTTTTAGTGTATTTACTTGGTTGGTAGCAAACAGTGACAAACCATGGAGTATGGTATTATTGTCACGAACAAGTTTCATTTCCTGTCGGATGATGGTAAACACTTTTATATAAGCTTCAAGGTTTAACCATATGGTTTTTAGAAACGGCTGATCCATCTGAAATCTTAGGTAAAGCTTCTCAAATCAAAAAACTCAAAGGTACTTCAATCTCTAAAGTGCCGCAAAACGCTGCTCTTGCTGCTCAACAACTTCCAAAACCAGAAAAGCCTGAAAAACAACAACCTGAAATCGGTAAGCTTTATTTCTTTGTAACTTACCTTAACTTTTTAAAAGTTTTAGCTAATAAAGAAAATGCTGCTCGTAGAGGCAATCGAGGAAATTCAAATCGTACCGAAGGTGATCGCCGCCCTCCTCGCAATGAGGGAGAACGCCGTCCTCGTCCTGAAGGTGAACATCGTCCTCGTCCAGAAGGTGAACATCGTCCTCGTCCTGAAGGTGAACGTCGTCCTCGTCCCGATGGTGAACGCCGCGATGATAAACGTAGAGATGAAAATCAAGGTGCTGATGGAGAACGTCGCTTTGATAATAATCGCCGCTTTGATGGTGAACGTCGTGGAGGCCGTGGTCGTGGTAACTTCATTCGTCCTGATGGCGAGCGTCGTCCTCCTCGTCCTGATGGTGAACGTCCTCAACGTCCTGAAGGCGAACGCCGTCCTCCTCGTCATGAAGGTGAACGCCGCCCTCGTCAAGAAGGTGAAGTTGCACCCATTGAAGGAGAAGAAAGGCATGATGGTATAAACTTGCATTATAATTGTATTGTTTTTTAACCTTTTTTTTCTTTTAGCTGATCGTCGTCCATCTGGTCGTGGCCGCGGTGGTGGTAACTTTGGTGCTCGTCGTGGTGGTGCAAACCGTGGTGATCGTATGGACCGCACTGGTGTCCGCAGTGTTGATAAAAAAGAAGGCTCTGGAAGAGGAAACTGGGGAACTCAACAAGATGAGCTCAAGGGTAAGCAATACCTTTTTATTAAACAAATTTAAAGCCAAATATATTTCAGGTGAAACTGAACCTGTTGTTGAAGCAACCGAAGGTGAAAAACCTGCCGAAGAAGAAAATGCTGACAAGAATGATTCTGGCGTCGAAGTTGAAAAAGAAGAAGAAAAGCCTGTTGGCATGACTCTTAGTGAATGGAAAGAAAAGAACAAGCCTGTTGAAACTGAAAGCTTCAATGTACGCAAACCTGAAGATGTTAAGAAACTTAACTTGGCTCCTTTGAAACGTACTGAAGATAATGACAAAGATAAAGAAGAATTTGTTGTTCTTGTAAGTTGTCATGTTTTACAAAATGTATATTACTTCTAATTTTTTTAGCGTCGCGACCCTCGTGAAAAGCATATTGATATTTCTGTCAACTTCGCAGCCGTCGATCGTGGTGAAGCACGTGGTGAACGCCGTGGACGAGGTGAAGGACGTGGTCGTGGTGAACGCCGTGGTGATGGTGAACGCCGTGGTGATTTTCGCGGAAGAGGTGCTCGTACTGAATATGGACAACGTGATAATCGCACCCGTGGAAATAATAGCAATTTCAACCTTGTCAACGATCAATTTCCTGCTTTAGGAGCACATTAATTAATAAGATCCTGGCACTATGATGTCCTGTTGCTTCTCTCCATAAAAACACTCGACTTTGGTTCTTTTTACTTTTCTCAAACTATATTGTTATTGTTTGTTTCTATATAAATTTTTAATAACCAGTGGTTAATCTTTATTATTTTCTTTTGTAATCAATTAACATTTCTTTATGTAAATTTCCCGACTTTGTAAGATAAGCAATATGCATTCATTTTGTTTTGCTTTGCTTATGGGAGGTTCTATTTAGTTACCGATCTTTACACTGTAAACGATTAGCTCAAAAACTGACTCGGATACTCGTTTCCCCTTTTTATTTTTATGGTCTTTTCTTTATTCGTCTTAGATATACCTTTAGTTTTTATCTTTTTATTTACATGCACAAACAATGTGTTTCGCCTTGTTGCCTTTTATTACCACCATTTTTTATGCTTTTTGTATGTCTCGGTATATTTTATTTGTTTTTGTTATGTTACCATCATTTCCTAGAAAATTTCATTTTACCTTTTAAAAGTTATGTACTAATACTCGCTTGCACGCTTTTTTAAGATGCTTTCGGGTATTTTTTTCAGTGTAAACCAAAAACAAACTTTACTTTAGCCTCCCGCTATGTCAGATTGTTATTTGGTAGTAATTTGTTGTTATTTTTTTGTTTCAAAAAATAAAATAATTTGAAATACAAAATTTCTAAGGCCAAATAGTTTTTACAATGGATTGGCTGGCTGAATGAACTAGGAAGGGTTGTTATGATTAAAAATTGTTTTTGGTCATTCAAAGCATGGTGTCGTTAAGTTATGTTCACATAGGAATTAAAGCATGTTATTTACTATAATGTTTATCATGGTGACCTTCTGCTGTTTTTATAACAACTGTTGATAACTCAAAAATAAACCTAAGAGAATAATATATTTGATTGAGTGTTTTGGTTAAAGAAAATTGCCAGTGCCATTGTGACTTCCATCTTTGTAAAAATTCATTTACTTCATTTCCATCGTTGTCTTTAGTTGCATTAAATAAAGTAAATCTTCCATAAACTTGATATGCTTCATTTTTGTACTTATTGTCGAAATCCTTCCATTGCTTGCCATTTTACCATTGATAATGCAATTCGTCAACGGTTTTCATTACCAAATGATGTAATGGGTTATTTTTTGAATAATTCTAAACTCACTCCAAAACTTTATTTAAAAATCTATGCTTTATGCAAGCATTTTTATTTCAAAGTTAGAATAATTCCTTGCTGGTTTTTACAAATTAAAGAAAATTTAATCAAATGTTATGAAAAAAATAAATTCATCGAATTCTCATTAGATTTCTTTCTTTCGTCTGATTTCAAAGTTTCAGCTTTTAAAGATGTGATTATTTGGGGTCGATCATATTTTAATTTATTCATTTCTTTACCAAATAAACTTATTTGCAATTCTCTTTGTATCAGTCTTCGAGGTGGAATGGAATTATATTTAACCGAACTTATTTCGTTATCAGAAAAGCTCGAAGGCCTTGAATTGACTAACACTTCGATCGTAAATGATGATGAGGGAATGGAACTCGGCATTGAAAATATTTTAAATCATCTTCCAAATATAACATCCTTTGCATTGTAAGAATAATATTATTTAAAAAAAGAGTTAATTAGCTTTTTTTAATTTAGTTGGCCCACATTGAGTGATGGATATACGCAACAAACAGCATTAAATCTGGCTAATTTAGAAAGAAACAAAAAATTCAAATATTTCTTTATTGGCAACATTACAGATAGCTTTGATGTTCATTGGTTTGTAACATTTATGGAAGTAAGTTATTTCTCGGTGTCCTGCTTTCAAAGCGGCAATTAAATTATGATATTTTTAGAAAAATTGTGAACCATATTCTATTTATGAAGGTGAGTCCACGTTTGGTTATAATTTCTCGAATAACGCAAGTCCCGTATTCAAAGAATGTTTTAATAAAATTATTTATAAAAACGGGCATTCTTATAATCATGGGTATATTGTTTATGAATATTAAATAAATCCAATGAACTCCTTTGTAAAAAAGTATTTTTCATTCAACATGACTTTTAATTATTATCGGTTTTGTTATTTATTTTTTTAGAAATCGCAGATAAAGAATGAAGGGTTTTTTTTTTGTGTATCTTGACAATCTAACAAAAACTACCATAATAGATTTATTTTATTCAAACAAATAAACAAAAAAATGAACAAACAAAAAAATCCGAGCCATGAAAAAATGCAACAATAATAAAATGGCAATCGGAAAAAATGAGATACATGTTAAAGGAAGTTTTTTTAAACAACAAAAGTCCAATTGCAAAAACAAGAACATAAAATGAAGACAGATTACGGTGGGCTTCGACCTTGTAATTTAGCAGTCACTTGTTGTGCAGTAGCCACTAGAACATTCGCTTCAGCAGCAGGAACATGATCTCTTTCAACTCGATTCATGATTTCTGACATAATTTCGGTAGAGTTTTCATTTACAGGCAAGTCTTGAAGATGCAAAAATGAATGTTGATGAGTTTCTCTCCATATATCCATTCTTTCAGTTTTTTTCCATCGATAGTAGAAGTGAATAATTTCTCCAAGGCTTCTTCCAGGTAGCTAAAAAAAGGTCCAAACATACATAAAGAAAATGCAGAGAAAAATACTTACATATTCCTTTTGAATTTTGTTAAATTGTTTCAAATAAACATGCAAGCCTGTTTCAAACTTCTCAAGTTCTTCTTCTGTCCAAGGCAAAGAGATTCCAAAATGAGTTTTTCTTGGCAAGTTAACATCAGGTGGACTATCTGCAAAGGCTTTCTTAGCTTTAATTGGATCATATTCATTTTGCATCAAAACGTATAAAGCTTCTTCGCTATCCCAAAATGGTACAGGACGATCAGTTCGTGGTACGACAGGATTACTATTTATATTTGCAGGAAGTTTGTCAGCATCCATTGGTTGAGAAAATTCAAGGACAGATTCTTGGTACTTATCAAGTTGTTCATCATTCAGCTTTTGAGATGGTTTCCAAAGTAAATCAGCGTGATCATGAACAGGTTTATAAGTAGGATCGATGTCGGGAATTAACGGATGCTAAAATATTATGTTAAATAAATGAAAAACAATAATAACAAATGTGATTGTCGGAATGAGAACGGAATTTTTTTTAAATAATTACTTGATATTCTGGTCCAACTCTTGGCGGCTTGTAAAACTTTGGAGAATATTCAGCATCATCATCACTACCATACCCAGGAAGCTCTTCATTGGGGGTGGTCATAAACTTTACAAGTTCTGATTGAACAACTTCTTCATCTTCAGATGTTTCTTCTTCTTCATCCTTATCTCCAGCAGTGTCGGATGAACCAGCATCAGCAACAACTGCTTCGGAGGAAATACCATAATATCTTTTTCTAAGTTCTTCAATATCCATTTCAGCTTCAGCTTGTAGCGCTTCTAAATCATTATCTTCTTCAAGTTCATGCAATTCATCTTCAGCTATAGTATCTAAAATTGTTCAATAAATAAAGTTAATATTTGAGAATAACAGCAAATGTAAGTATACCTTCATTATCCATTCCATCATCGCCATCTTCAGCATAATCATCACGGTCATCATCATTTGATTGAGTTGACATTATGAGATTTATTATTGAAAAAATTAAATTTTGATTGAGAGATTCTAAGATTGGTTTTAAAAAAATGAGAACCAAATGTAAAGAAAGTTTGGAGATGAAAGTGAAATGGAAAAAAAGTTGAAAGTTTTTTTCTCAATGCTCCTATTTTCGTTTTAAGATCTGGGTCTCAAGCTTTTATGTGTGTTGATAGATGATCAGCATCCAAAGTACATACACCTACTTATAAAAACGTGAAAGTTTACTGTATTTTTTTTTGCAAATTTAAAAATTAACTATTATTTATTATAAATTTAATTATTATTTTTATATTTTAAACGTTTGGGTTTATTAATATGTTTCGGTCAGTCGTTTTTTCGTAAAATTCTAAAAAAAGCAAATGACTTTTTTATGTCAATAATCAAAGCTAGATGCTTCATCATCCCAACTTTGTCAAAAAAAAATGTTTTTTGATTTTCAAAGGGAAAAAAGCAAGAGATGGGATAACTATGAATTTCATCATTTCATTATAAATACATAAAAGTATATATTTGGGCAGGAGTTTAAGAGTGAAATGACCAAGACCTTTAAAGCCCCTCGAGTATTGATGGTCATGGTGGCGATGGTCAATGTTTATTCAGATGGAAGAGAGAATCAAAAAGCGTGTGGAAATGCATGAAATTTTTTTTGAGATCCCCAAATCGTTTTGCATTTGCATTTGATGATCATGTTTTCAAATAGTCGGATAAAATTATTTCCCAATTTGTCAGAATTATGTTTTATTATAATTATATTATTTGTTAAACATGGAATTGCGGTGGTACATCATAACGTAAGCTTTTGAATGCTATGTTTACGGTTTAAAAAAAGCGTGATTACAGCCTCATACAGTACCATGTGCAATGCTCGTTGTTTTTGGTGATGGTTTAAGTGATGATGGAGCTGAAGTTTCAATTCATGAATCTCATGGATTTTTAAGAAATTCAAATGGTCCAATTTGGGCTGAATATTTAAATAAAATGCTTGGTTGCGATAAAGTTGGTTTTTTTAAAGGTTAAAATTTTTGGTTTGTGTTATTTTTTGAAGTTTGTTTTTTGTAAGAATCGTGGCAAACTTTTTTTTCATCAAAAATTAGGAATTTAAGTGTTTTAGAGCCGATATAATTTTTTTTAAGTTTGTGAGCCAGAAAAGCGAAACATAGTTGGAGTAATTTCTATTTTTTCTTTTTTAGTATCAAAATTACGCTTATAGTGGAGCTCGTTCAGGATACTCAAATTTTTATTTTGAAAAATGGTCTGGAATTCAATGGCAAATCGAACAATTTACAAGTCGAAGACCATTGAGAGCGGATAAAGGTTTATATTTTTTTCTTCAATTTTCCTCAAATTTAAAAGCTTATATAATTTAGACTCGATTGTAATTCTACAAACTGGAGGTTTGATTGATTTATTTTCGGGTGAAACAAATGCAACTTCGATTATTAATAATCTCAAGGTTTCACTTGAAACCCTTTCGGATAGCATTAATCGAGGAATATTAATTTTAATGAATCTCCCAGATTTAACTTCAGCTCCTGGTTTGAAATTTGCTGAAGAAGGTGCAACAATTCGAGATAATTTTGCTGTATCCATTGCTCAAATTAATACGGTAAATTTTTTTGAAGGAAAAAAATAGGCTCACAGACTTTGATATAATTTTAGCAAATTCGATCAATTGTCCTTGATTTTTCAAGAATAAATCCTCGTGAAAAAGTGGATATTCGGCATTTTGATTTAAATTCAGCCATGTTTCGAGCTATTAGCCCATTGAATTCAACGGAACCTTTTTCATATCAAAAACCGGAAACAAAGTTAGTTGGTTATTACTTTTTCTTCCTTTTTTGTTTTATGTCTTTATACATTTTTTTTCGAGTTTGAAGTTTGTGTACGTCTGCATAAACATAAAGGCCATCTATCTTTGTTGAAGTATGACCCTAAAGTTAGAAGGCCATCCTTTTAAAAGCTATAGAACTTTTTTTTTACCAAAAAATCCTGTATTTTTAAATGAAGCTTTTGTTTTTCTAAATTGTAATCGAAGCTAATTCTCAAAAAAAATCTTTCATCTTCCCAAAAAAAGAAATCATTGATTTTATCTCTCCATAATTTTTTTATTTATAATCAAAACCCATTTTATTGTCAAAATCTTTTAGGACTAAAGATGTTTGCGGTTATGCTTATCATGATTTATGGCATCCAACAACTGTCGTACATTATGAAATTGCTCGCGAACTTGTTACTTTTCTTGAAGATAATTAATTAATTATTTCCGGTGCATTTTTATTGTGATTTTATTATCCTCTCCAACTATTTTTATTGTCTCTTTTTTTTAATGATCCTTTTTAGTTTAATATTCAAAATTGAAAATAAATTTATAAAAATCAAAGCAAAAAAAATACAAAATAAAATATATTTTAATGTGCATATTTATCAAAAGTGCAAGCTGGAGCACATGATTCTCCGCAAGAAGTATGCATTAAAGCAGCTGTTGGACTTGTAGTATTTTGACGTAAAACATCAGGGAAATCTGATTCCAAATCAGCCATTCTCTCCAAAAATGGAGCAACTGTATCCCAAATTTTATTTTCTCTTACTAAAGCTATTACAGCTTGAATTTCAGGATGCATATAACGATCTTCTTCAAGAGGCCTAAAATTTATTCCATTGTTTTAAGTTTCATAAAAAGAAATACTCACTTAAAAACAGTTCGAACTAAATCATATACTTTTTGAAGAGTATTAGTACTTTTAAGAGGCTTTAAAAATTCCATTCCTTGGCATGCAGCAATTAATTCCATTGCAAGTACAGCTTCAACATGTTCAATAACTTTTAAAGCTTTTCGAGCTGAAAATCCACCCATGGATACATGATCTTCTTGATTACAACTTGTTGGAATTGAATCAGCTGATGATGGATGAACAAGGACTTTATTTTCGGATACTAAACTCGCGGCACAAAGTTGAACAGTCATAAATCCAGAATTTAATCCACCAAATTTAGTTAAAAATGTTGGAAGTCCACTTAATTCATGATTGACAAGTCTTTCAAGTCTTCTCTCACTCATTTGGGCTAATTCATGTACAGCAATAGCAAGAAAATCCATAGCTTTTGCAGGATATTCACCATGAAAATTTCCACCAGAAATAATTTCTTCTTGATCAGCGAATATTAAAGGATTATCTGTGGCTGAGTTAAGTTCTTTAGTAATAATTCCTTTACAAAATGTAACCGTTTCATGAACCACTCCATGTACTTGTGGAACACATCGAAGAGTGTAAGCATCTTGAACCTTTCCACAATTTCGATGAGATTCAGCAATTTCTGATGGATTTAAATCTGAATGTAAAAGAGCTCGAAGTCGACGAGCTACATCATTTTGGCCTTGATGAGGTCGAACTCGATGAATTTCTAAATGGCAAAGTTTTAGAATGAAACTAGAAAGATAAAAGACATACTCGCATCATAAGCTCTTGTGGTTCCTTTTAATACATCCAAAGTTAAAGCTGCAATAACATCAGCTTGTTTAGCAATTCTTTCAGCTTTATGAACAGCTAAAGCTCCAAGAGATGAAACCATTTGAGTGCCATTAATAAGAGCGAGGCCTTCCTTTGGTCCCAAATCAAGCTTTACCAAATTATTTTCCTTTAAAACTTGAGCTGCATCAGCCCATCCTGTTTTAGGTGACCACATTTGTCCTTCACCAAGAAGTCCAAGAGCCAAATGTGCTAATGGGCATAAATCTCCTGAACATCCTACAGTGCCTTGTTCGGGAACCATTGATACAGCAAAAGCTTAAAATAAGAATTACATGTTATGATGAAATTTATGAAAGGAAGTTAAACTCACCATTAAAAGCAGCTATAAGTTTTTCGACATTTTCAAGTGAAATTCCACTGTGACCTTTTGTAAGGACATTAATTCGAAGAGCAAGAAGCATTCGAGTTTTTTGTGGAGTAAGTGGATCGCCATATCCTGTTGCATGGGATCGAATTAAATTTAATTGAAGTTGTCGAATATCTGCTGGACATATGGTTACATTTGCAAAAGTTCCAAAACCAGTGGTAATACCATATACAACTAAAAAAAATTCAATAAATAATAATTTAGCAATTTAAAATATTATCTAACTTTTATGTTCGCCTGCACATTGTTCTAAAAATTTTCTTCCTTTTATAATTCTTTCACGTGCCAGTGGAGAAAGTTCAAGTTGACAAAATCCGTCATGACAATCAACCAAATCTTGAACGCTTAATGAACATCCATCCAATGGGAGAACACGTTTGCCTTCAACTAATCTACCCGTATTATGTTGGCGAACGCTAAAAAATAAAATTTAGTGTTAAAAAAGTGATATGCGTGTGAAATCGTGAATGTGGAAATAAGCAATTAAACTTTTTGAAGCTTTGTTTTTTTGAAAGTTTAGTTATATAAAAAAAACAATGATGAAAATATAAGAAAATTGGAATGTGTAAGAAATATTTATTTCCATTATTAAATTAAGCTTACCTATAATCACTTAAATAACTTGATTCGGAATCAACCCTTTGTCGAAGGGAATCATTAGCTGTTATGGATGTCTTTCTCAAAGCTTCATCTAAAATTGAATCAACACCCATATTTGTAGCAGTAATAGTATTTTCCAAATTTGTACAAAAATAAAAAAACAATCAAAGAAAAAAAGTTTGTTTAAAACTTTTCAAACATTTTCTATATTTATCTAATCATGATAAATCTCCTCCCACTTTTTTTTAATGAGATTTTTATCACCAAAAAAAATTGTAAGAAAATTTATGGGTTTCCATGTCTTGTGCCGCCGCTGCTGCTGCGCATTTTATTTCATGTCTCTCTCTTCTTTTGCTGCTGATGGGGATGATGACTGACCCTTCCATTCCAGCAAGCAACTATCACTGCCACCACATTTGTAAAAAAAATGGGTTCAACGAAATAAGAGGAGAAAGAAAAAAAGAATGAAGGAAGGAAAAAATTGCTAGAATCAACTTAAAAATAATGTTTTCATTGCTAAATGTATTTACTAAAGAAAAAAGGGCAAGAATCATAATCATTCACTCCATGATACTAAAATGGTAATGAAAGAATGGGTGAGACTCGCTTTTGCCGATTTTTGACTTGTGATTCTTTAACACAAAAAAATGAGGCGACAGAAAGACTGTAAAAAAAGTTTTTAGTTTCTTTGCAGCGCGTGATTTTGATTTCAACAAAACTTTGCGCTCGATTTATTTATTTATTATCATGGATAATTTATGACGTTTTTGTCTTTTTTTTAAAGATGAATTTTTATTAAAAAGAGAAAAGGATACTAGAACGTTTCACGAAAACAATGGGCAGCGAAGACGACGACGACGATCAGCGAAGATAATGAGTGCAACGGACGACCCACGTGGGCTCCCATCCCACCAAAGCATGAATGTAAAAGAATCAAGAATTTTTTTTATCGTCGGCAAATAGCAATAAAAAAAAATAAAGTTTTACCCCAAAAGAATGTCATGATTTTATTTTTTTCGGTTTTTACTCTCTTTTCGTATTCGTATTTATTTTATCACCCGACTTTATTATTCGTTAAAAAAGGAATTTTTAATACACGTTTTTTATATTTTTTGCGTGGATCAGCTGTTTTTATTTTCCAACAATTCCCTTTTTGTTCCTAAAATGTTTCAGAAGTTGTTTATATGGAAAAAAAGATCAAACAACGTGTAATAGCAATATAATAAAAGTTATTATCAAATGTCTGCAAGATTGTTGACTGTTATGAAAATTAATGAAATAGTTCAAAAAGCACTTGAACGTCGCAAAAAAATGTACAAAACTAGTATTTTGCTTCTTTTTTTGGAAAGAAAAAATAAAAGGAATACTTTTTTGTCACCCAAACAATATTCTTTAAAATTAGGGTTCAATAAAACTGTCAAAAATGTCACTGATACCAGAAGGAGAAAAATATTTAAAAGATTTGATAAAAGTGCAGCTAAACTTTAAGCATTTTTTAGTCTAACCAAACAATTTAGGCGGCTTATTATTGCCACTACCGTAACGGATTTTCTGGAAAAAAGAAAGGAATTAAAGTTTTGTAAACAAGGATAAAAAAGGCTACGTTCAAACATTAAATTTCGAGCATTACGATAGCTTTAAAAATTTACTAAATAAAATAGCTCCAAATCTTTCCTTTATTTTTTTCATAACACTAACATCTTTTTGCAATTTTTTTAGAAATATAAAATTTCGAATGAATATCAAAATTCAAAAACTCACGTCTTAAATAAAACCATTGAGATAAGGTTTTTGTCAAAGCTGTAACAAATTCTTCCAACATAACTAAAAATAAACAAATAATAAAAAATCCCAGCTAAGTATTATTTATTCAAAAAATAAAAATAAAAACTTTTTTTGTTGCTTCGATTTCAAGCTAATCATTCTTCAAACTGTAAAAAAAACTCAAACTAAATAAACACCAGAAAACTTTTTAGTCCATAAAAATCATCAAAGAGATGGGTATTTTTTTTATTATCAATCTTTGCTTTCTTTCATACTTGTTTGTGAAGGGATGTTGAGAGCTTTTTTTATAGCAAAAATTTTGGCACATCTTATCTAAATAATTTGGAGGAAAACATAAGCAATAAAAAAATGTTGCTAAAATGTATCCCTAAAAAGTGAAGAAGAATCATCGATGATCTGAAACTTTCTTTAATTGTTTTTATTTTTATGTTATTCTTTAAGTTTGTGTTATTTTTCGTATGATGTGTTTGTATTTTGTGTAAAATAAAACTAATAATAAAGTCTAGCTTCTGATTACTAACGATTAGTGTACTTTTCTTTAGCTGAACAGCGAACGAGTGAATTATAGCAATAATGTATGAATAGCTCACGATGTTCCTCTAGCTTTACTTTTTAAATTTTCATCTTGTACCAACTTCTTTGACTTTTGCTTAGAAACTAATTCAGAAAATCAGAAGCCCCAAAGCAGCTGTATTTTTAATTCAGTTAATAATCAGAAAGATAAATGAAGCTAACGTGCCTTTGATAGACACTTTTCAATACAGTAAATAGCATTAATAAAAATGCTAAAAAATAAAATGCAAAACTGCTTTGAATTACATAGATTCAATTGAATTTTTTTACCAAAGTGTTAAAGTTTAATAAACATACGTTCAAAGAAGAAGAAATCTTGCAGCGAACACAACTTTGAGCATCTTCGCATATTTTTTTCTCAGAGAATCGAAACCAAACAACTTTGCTTCTTCCTTTTTTTTAGATTTCCTTC
This sequence comes from Panagrolaimus kolymaensis, assembly GCA_028622995.1. NCBI lineage: Eukaryota > Metazoa > Nematoda > Chromadorea > Rhabditida > Panagrolaimidae > Panagrolaimus > Panagrolaimus kolymaensis. Next base: position 1,673,912 of record JAJQJQ010000023.1, read on the forward strand.
AAAAAAATTTATTTAAAACCTTTGTAAATACTCAAATCAATTTTATTTATTTATGGAAAATCTTAAATAAAATATGGGTACTGATGATAGACTTCGTGTATTACAAGTTTATAACATTTCCACCGCTGCAACCAATGATTTAATTAAACAACTTTTTCAACATTTTGGTAGAATAGACGAATTTCAGGTTTGTTTTGTTTTTATGTTTCAAAAAGTATATTATTTCTTTTTCTTTAGGTTTATCCGATATTGGTCACTGCTCAAACAAATCAAAAAGTTGCTTATGTTCGTTATGAAAAAGAGAAATCTGTTGTAATTGCTCAACATTTAACAAATACAGTTTTCTTTGATCGTGCATTGATTTGTGTTCCAACAACGACGAGTAAGTTTCTCATTTTGTGTTGTAACATTTTTTTATATGACAATTTTTAGATACCATTCCTGATGAAGAAACAGCTCTTCTTAACAGTGCTGCACTTGGGAAACGCGTTCTTCCAAATCATGTTACAAATCAAGTTCAAGAAAATGAACATGGACAGAAAATGGTATGAATTTTACTCTCGATTAATTGCTATTACTAAACCTAATATTTTAGCTTTACACCATTGATCCAACTCTTACTAATCTTGGTCTGCCTGCTTATCCTCCACTTGGTGCTGATCTTGATTCTGAAATTGTGGAACAAACTCGACGAACAATTTATGTTGGCAATTTGAAAAAGGATGTAAATCCTGAAGATCTCGTTAAATTTTTCAACACAATTGGAGAAGTAAGTTTTTTATTTACAAATACATTCATATATACACATATCGTGATTAAAATTAGTCACTTAAAGTTTCATAAAATCCCAATCATAAATTTGATGATCATTCCACCATTTCCCAAATATTTTTCTGCTTATATGGCTGTAGTAGACGGTGTTGAAGAAATAAGTAACGAACCAAAAGGATCGTACAAAGCCGGTACCAAGAACTGTTGTTAAATGTTTCATTGATTCATCAATACCAGATCTAAATTCACGATTAATCTTTTTTAAAGTATACTAAAGACTTACGTGCAAAACATGTATGCAACTCTTGCTGCAAAAAGCATCCAAACAAATGCTGCGTAGAAATCGAGTTTATCATCTTGAGAGTCACCAAGAGGTTTTGGCCATGTCCATTCTGAGTAAGGCTTAAGTCCAATAGAGCGCTTATTGTATTCTTTTTTACATATTTCACAAGCCTAAACATATTCATAGGATTTAGAACTAAAAGATGGAAAAAATTTACCGTTGTTGGAGCAGAATCAAACCAACGTCGAAGACAATCTTTGTGAACATAAGCATGAGAACCACGACATTTACATGGAGATATTAGTTTACTTTGATGAGCTTCATCAAGACAGATTCTGCAAAGACCATAATGTTCAGATAATAATGCAGTTTTTGTTGTAAGAACAGAGCTGACAGGACTTTTAATTGAGTGACGCGAAGTTGTTTCTTGAAGAGTGATTTGGTCAGTCGTTGTCATCGTCAAACAAGCGAAGAAAATGAATAAAAATAATATTTTCGCAGAGATGTTGCATTTTACTAAAAATTTACATATTTCAGGTTATGTATCTTCGAATGGCTAACATAAATGAACATCATGATTGCGCTTATGCTTATGTTGAATTCACCAATCAAACTTCTGTTCCACAAGCATTACAAAATGATGGAGCTGAATTTCAAGAACAGCCTATACGGTAACTTTAAAATCTTTTCTCTTATGTTTTTTATCCTTTTTTCTTCACTTTTTAGGATTCAACATTCTCGCGTTGCCGTTGTGAAACCACAACAGAAAACAGAAGATCAAGCTTTGGAAGAAATCGAGGAAGCAATACGTCGACGCGATCGAGGCGAACCTTCACCTCCTCGTCGTCGAACAAGAACTCCATCGCCTCGAAGAAGCCGTCGACGATCTCGTACTCCTCCTCGTCGCAGTCGTTCTCGTGTAAGAGATCGCGAACGTGAAAGAAGTAAGAAAGATGATCGACCTAGCCGTGATAAGGATCGCAGAGATAGGAAGGATGATCGAGACAGAAAAGATGAAAAAGAAAGCAGAAGAGATCGAGAAAAGGACAAAGAAAGGGATAAAGACCGTCGAAGATCAAGAAGTCCTCGAAAAGATAAAGATGATAAAAAAGAACGTGATCGTGAAAGAGAAAAAGAAAAGGATAAATCTGCTGAGAAAAGCCGGGATCGACATCGCTCAAAAGAAAAAGAACGTGAAAAGGATAAAGAAAAGAAGGAGAAAAGCAAAAATTATGATAAAGAAAAGGAACTAAAACCAACAAAGCTTATCAAAGAGGAAGTGCTTCCTGTTGACACCAAAGAGAAGGACAAGAAACTAGACAAAAGCAAAGAGAAGGAAAAGCGAAGATCCAGAAGTCCGCGGAAAGATGACAAAAAAGAAAGGCGACGAAGTCGCTCAAAATCTCCTGATCGCAAGAAACGACGTGAAGATGGCAAAAAGAAAGATAAAAAATCCAAATCATCTAAAAAACACAGTAGAGAAGAAAATAGAGCTAAAGTAAGTATAAAAATTTTCTTTTTAAAAATTAAAACGTCTTTTTTAGGATGAACCAAAATCTCGTAAAGCTGAAATAAAACCTGAAGAAATTACTCCAGATAGAGATGAACCCATGCCCCTTGCTAAAGAAGAAATGAGCATTCGTGAACGACTTCTTGAAAAACAAAGAAAGAAACACCGAGAATCCGATGAAATGGACATTTCTGATTAAACATTGTATTTTGTGAATGAAAATGGTCTCTTTATTTTCATGTTTATTTTATTTTATTGTGTTTGTTAATTTATTAAATCTTTGTTTACAATTTTTAGTATTCTAGATAAATAGTGTTTTAAAACACAAACATATTTGATAAACCTTTTTTTTTAACGTAGCATTTTAAATTGCAACAAAAGTCGGGTGGCGTAGTTACTGTAATTGCGTTCATAGTGGATTACAATCTTGTGCTATTACTGAATTATTTGTATACACATAGTTTCCCATCAATAAACTTTAATGCGCATTATCTATCTTCCTCCTATGTACTTTGAATTATTACTCATTGTTTTGTAACAAAATCTCATTTTGATGACATTTTTTAGGCAATGATTTCACGAATCTCAACCACTTTCAAATGTTCCAATCTTCAAGCTTATCGTTTTACATCTCAACTTTTTTATGAACGTTATGGTGATCCTTTAGAAGTTATGCAATTAAAAGAAGAATCAAATATTCATGGTGATTTGAAAGCTGATGAAGTTAAAGTTTCTTTTCAAGCAGCTCCCATTAATCCTGCAGATATCAATCAAATTCAAGGTGTTTATCCTGTGAAACCGACTCTTCCAGCTGTTGGTGGAAATGAAGGATTTGCAATTGTTAAAGAAATTGGAAGTGAAGTAACTTCATTGAATATTGGAGATCATGTTATTCCTGCAGCAAGCGGATTTGGAACTTGGCGAGCATCAGCTATTTCAAGTGAAAATAATTTTTATAAAATTGACAAAAGAATTCCAATGAAATATGCAGCTACGCTTCAAGTTAATCCATGCACCGCTTATCGAATGCTGACTGATTTTGTTGATCTTAAACCTGGTGATACTGTAATTCAAAATGGTGCTAATTCTGCTGTTGGACGCTATGTTATTCAGGTTTGTTGAGTTTTGGGTTGATTTAAAAATCTGCTTAAAACGGCTACAGTAACACTTAATTTTCATGATGTTCTTTAACTTCGCTTTTTTAGATTGCCAAAGCTCGTGGTTATGAAACTGTCAATATTGTTCGAAAACGTGAAAGTATCGATGAACTCAAAAAAGAGCTCGAAGAAATGGGAGCAACAAAAGTTTTTACTGAAGAAGAATTCCTCAAAGTTGCTCGTAGTACAAAATCTCGTTTAGCTCTTAATTGCGTTGGAGGTCGCAATAGTCTTTCCATTGCAAGTACTCTTCAACATGGTGGAATTATGGTAACTTATGGTGGAATGAGCAAACAACCTGTACAAGGTGCTACTGGACCTTTCATTTTCAAGGATATCACTTTCCGTGGTTTTTGGATGAGTTCATGGTATGATAAATCAGCAAAAGATCCCGAAATGAAAGAAAAAAGAAATGAAATGTATAAAGAAATAGCTGATTGGATTGTGAATAAGCAATTTATTAAACCAAAAGTGGTGCTTCGACAACCTGAAGAATACAAAGATGCTTTGAAAGATGCTATGGAAACAGCGGGAATTAAACAACTTTTTGTTTTTGATAAAAATTAGATGAATGAATCGTAATAATGAATGTTTTATTTATTTTATATGTTATGTATTTATTAGATGTAATTTTATTTTTTGAATAAATTTGAAAGACGTGCAAAGATTTTACTGTTTCCTTCTTCGAAATTTACTAATGCGGTGGTAGCAAAGTTTAAAGATTTATAAATATGTTTGTCATTCCGTGGCCATGGGTTTCACTGAAGATTCTTAAGTCATATAAGCCTTTCTAATTATGCCTCAAAGTAAAGGCACGACTTCTAAAAAATATTTTCAAGCTTTACTTTATTTTGGTTATGAATGACGTAAACAATTTGAAGAGCAATGCAGCCTTTTCATTATTTGTGAGCTCGTTGCAATTTTTTTAAACTTTTCATTCCATTTTGTCATTCCATAATTTGTTCAATTTGTGAAATTTCATTCAACATTTTTTTACGATGGATGATCTAAAATCCATTATCGAATCAACGATATCAGATTATAAGGAGTTTCCTGATATTTCAAAAACTTATAATGCTGCAGTCAATCGATTATTAAAAAATGTAAAAGCTTCAACAAACTTGGCTCAAATTAGGAATTTGTTTGAAAATTTCTTAAATAAATATACAATGATTCCACAATTATGGAGTTTATGGATTGCGTAAGTTTAACAAATTCTCTCTCATAAAATTGTAAGCCTTTTTTAGGTTGGAAGAAATTGAAGAATTCCTTGATTTTGAGATACTATTTTTACAGCAGAGGGAAAAAGAGATTATTGAAAAATCCGATAAACATTTCTTGCTCGATGTTGAAATAAATGTTGAGGTTGAAAAGGTAAAGATTGATTAATTTATTAAAAATTCTTATTCATTGCTGCTTTCAGATAACAAGAAAGTTGTATTGCCTAAAGATCGAACTTCCAAATTCATTATCGACTTGGGAGGATTTGAATAATATTCAGAAAAGTTTAACTTTTCCTCATCAATGTTTACCGCTTCTGATGGGATCATATATGAATTTTTCGAGTACGCCATTTTTATATTATCATGCTTGTAAGTATCAATCTATCGTTTTTAGCTTGCCCATTATCCCAAGATGCTTTAAAAACTTATGATGAAGCTATAAAATTGCATGCAGAAATAATAAATTCAGAAAAGGAAGGAGATGAAGGATCCAAATCCAATATTAAAAAATGGTTTGAATGTTTGGTGAAATGGAATGATGATCAATTTCTAATTGATAACGTTGAATATCGAATAGGAAATGAACCACATAACCGAAAACTATGGAAGCTTTATTTGAATTATTTTAAAATGAAAAATGATAAGAAAGTTTTGGATATTTATTTTCGATATTGTCGGCTTTTCAACGATGATATGGAAGCAAAAAAAGAATTTAAAAATGTATCAGAAATTTTAGAAGCTTTGCCATCAGCAGCAAATGATTCGGAGGAGGATCCTGTGATGGAAGAGACAAAAACACCTTTCAATTGGAAATCCATACAAAATTTTAAAGCAGGTGGAAAGCCACAAAGTATTGCATTTCCTTCACCGATGATTTATTACATCTTTCAAAAAGGTTCATTCGAGCTTCGTCAAAGATTTTATCAAAGTTGTAAATATTTTTATTTCAACTATGGACAACAACAACCAATTTGTCATCGACTTTTTGTTGGAAGAAATGCGGAAACAGAAAAAGGCCCTAAATTTGTGAATGAATCATTAAATATTTCTCCAAATTATTTAAAATCCAAAATGCTCAAAAAATTTATTATTACCAATTGCTTGTACGTGGATCCCACAGCTTCAATCTCCCTTTTATTATCGAATATTCAATTGAATCAAAATTTGGTTCGCCTTTTTCTTATTAGTCAATATTTAACTATTGGAGAATTATCACTTTTATCAAAGCTAAAATTAAAGCGAGCATGTTTTTATGATGTTCATGTTATTAGTTATACTGATATTTTCTCTTCATCATCTTTCGATCACATCATTAAAGCTTTTCTTCATGTAGCTGATTTGAGGTTTGGATTATATTACTTAAAGATTTTATATATCAAACGCGAGTTAAAGAAAAATGTACCATAAGTTCAGGAATAAACGCTTTCTTTATTGCGCCTCTTTTTGATGAGCAAGTGATTCCCAACTTCCAAGATTGCTAAATTTATTAAATAGTTCAAAGATCTCGAATAAATAATACGAATTGTTTTTTTTAGCATCACTTCATTCTCATATTCCCCAACGACGACAAAGAAATTAGCTGAATTAAAGCCAATTAAATCAGTGCGAAATTTGCAAATTGTTTATGTCCCAATCACATTTGATGCAAATGAGTTTGTTATATTTTTATTGGTAAGTGGCCTCCTAAATCTTTTATTTAAAGACTTTTAATAACAAACGTGCGTTTTTAGAAAAATTGTGAAAAGCATTCTTATGTTTCAATCACATTTCTTGATGGCATTCCTAAAGCTTATAAAACTGAATTTAAGAAAGTTGTGGAAGCAAATGTACCAAATATTGATATAAGTGTTAATGATTAGCGTATTTATAAATTTATTTATTTAACTTAAAAAATACAAGATTTGTTTGTTGTTTAAAAAAATGCATGAAAAATCAAAATAAAACTAAACGAGGCATAGCACATAGTAACTTCTATAAAAACTGTTTCTTATCCATACAAAGCATTTAAAAACTTCTGAAAAGAAAAGTATTTACAGCTACATAAAGGACCAAATTAGTCAATGCAAGAGATTACGGTAACAAATGGAGGTTCGCCTTACAAAAGCATCATTGTTAAATGTAAAATATTAAAAAAAAGATACAATAGCATTTTTATGACGAATCCATTCCATAACCAAAACTAAATAATTCAGTTTTGTAGTTCTTTGTTGGGTTAAATTTAGATTTTAAAAAATAATAAAAACAAAATAACTTATTTTTTTACAAGAATAAATGTGAAAAGAAAGCCACATTGACACTTTTATGCTTAAAAAATACAAAAACGGAAAGCAGCCGCCGTTGCCTTGGAAATAATAACATTTTTTTCTGCTGACATAAAAAAATGGAACTCATTAATTAAATGGTTAATACTTGTTTTCCTTAAGCGCAAAAGCTTATCTCTGTTGCAGCAGTAAAAAAAGGAACAATTATTATTAAAAAAAAATATGCACAAGTGAAGCTTGTTTACCAAGGTTATTCTAAAAATAAGCTTTTTTAGTTATTAAATAAAGGAACAAGCATTATGAATGAATCTCTTGGAATAAATAAAACAATTTAAAACTTTCATATAAAGATGAATACTAACTATCGATATCGTTATCATTACTTGTTCTTCTAACAAATATTCCCAACGTTAAGACACTTTCAAGCACACAGAACACAGATTAAAGTAAACAAAAATTTATTAAACATTAACAGTTTAACACAAAAATAAAATAAGAATACATAAAACAAAACAATTTTTATAAGTCATAACAATTAAAATTATTTAAAAATTAACCGAAGAGGTTTGAACAGGTGTAGTGCAGAGTTCGTGAATCAATTTCTTAGCGAAATCATCATCCAATTTGTCCAAATCAGAAAAAGGTCTTGCACTTTTGATAGACTCGAGCAAGAGGTGGAAGCAACGGCGCTCGAAATTTTCCAGCTTCAAAATGATAGCAGCATTAACATAATGGCAAATATTAGCACGGCTCAAAGTCTTCTCCATATAACTTTCGATGTTTCTCTAAAAACATGAATACATTAAACCATACTAGTAAACAAAGCAAATAAGAAATTTCAATAAAGAAGATACCAACCTTGAAGCATTTGAGGTCACAGTAATCAGCAAAGAAAGCAAGAGGTTCAATGATGGCATCAGTAATATGATCACAAAATCCATAGCAGTACTTGACAGCAGCTTCAACAACCTCGAATGAAAAATTAGTAATTTCAACTCGATTTTCTGTAGCCTCTTTCATACCACTTTCAAACATTGCGGCGAATACAGGAGAAAATAAAGCAAGAACAAATTTATGAGCCTAAAACATTAAAAGATTGATATAAATAGAGAAGATGAGAACTTACTTTAATTTCTTGTTCACCAACAGAGATAGTGAAATCCTTATTATTGGTGTACCACAAATAATGTCCTATGTTGATAGGATCGATGCAAACTTTTTCATGCATAACTTCGGTGGATAAAGTTCCATTAACTTCAACAATAAGCTTTTGGTTGGTGAATGCTGGAGAGCCAACAAATGATTCATGAGAACATACAGCAAGTCCCCAATCGTTGGTTTCTTTGTAAACATGTTTGAGTTGGGCAGCATAATTCAACGAAGCAATAGAAATTTGAAGATCGGCGGTAACAGGAGCATTTCCGACTTTAACTTCAAAATAAAAGCAAACATTGCCATCAAGATTCTTGTGAAATTGATTTGGAAACATCCGAAGTTTGTATGAAACGCCAGGCATATCTTTCACAGGAATTTCAGCTGTTTCAATACTATGACCAAATGGAAGGTCAGTTTCATATTTCCTGATCTCCCATTTTACAGAAATAGGGCATCTCTTTTCCTAAAATCAAACAAAATTTGTAAAAACCAAAACAGACGATGAATATAAAACATACCATAGTTCCAATTATGAGCGAACAATAAAACAAAATGAAGTAAAATAGTAGATAGTTGGAATGCTATCAAAGACTTTGATTGAAATATATCAAAAGTTGATTGAAGAATTATGTTGAAAAAAAAAAGTAAACAAAAGCAAGCAAAAACATGGGAAAATTAGCGTGACCGTAGCCTTTTTTCGTTTCGAGAATTTAAAGGATTCAAATATTTTGCTACAGCTTCTTGAGTTTTTTGTAAGATTTCTAATCAACTTTTTTTTTATATTTAAATTTTAAAAGGGTTTTGTTAAAAATTTAGGGTAAAATATATCGAAATAAGGGAACGCTCAATATTGTATACTTTTGTGGCATAGTAGTCATTTGTCTTTGTGTTTTTTTCTGTGAAAAGATAAAGAAAAATTATTTATTTTTTATTAAAATTTTTATAAACAAAAATGAGATCAATATAAAAATAATCAAAGGTATGGAATTAAATTAACCCAATAAAACTCGTCTCATTCGAGAACTTGTAGGTTGTTGCTGTTGTTGTTCTTGTTGTCTTTCATCTTCAGTTTCTGAATCACTGATAGCTACTGCTGGTTCAGTTGAGGTACATCGAGGAGAGCAAAGATATTCCATTAAAGGAATACGAAATTTTCCACAAAAATCTGTGAATTTTACATGTTCACTTTTAGCTTCAAAATAAACACCTAAAATTTTTTCTTTTAATATATTTTCGTTTGAAAGCTGCGGTAATTGTTTACCTTTGCATTTAGGATTAACACAAAAATTTGCTGATAGAAGATATGAATTCATAAAGGATGGAAGTTTATTATCATATTGATTTTGATCCAAATTAGTTCGAATTATTCTTGCTGCAAGTTCTTTCAAGCTTGGTACAGCAAATTCCACGCTATTAACAAATTGAGTAACCAATGGATTATTTCGTAAACTTAAATTAGATAAATTTTGTAATGTTACTATTTCAGTTGGAAGATAACGAATTTGATTATTATGAAGTGATAAGGTTCGAAGATTGTGAAGGGTTTGAAACGCTGGAGGCAATGTTTCTAATCGATTATCACATAATGCTAAAGATGATAAAGATGTTAAATTGCCTAAGGCATCAGGAACAGATGTTAAACGATTTCCACCAAGATAAAGGGTTTCAAGTCTAAAAAGAGGAAAGAAAAATTAATTATAAACTTTCAGGTTTAAGGATTTAAAAAAAGAAGTTTTGATTTTATGCATACGTTTTTGGGTCAAATTATTACTATTTTAAATTATTTTTTTGGCGAGTAAATAAAGGAAAATTGCATCTAAAAATTGCAAAAAACTTTGTATCCCACTTCTTCGTCGCTCATTCTCACTGTGTGTCTTACAAAAAATATTAAACTTTTATTAATTTTTACGTTTAAGTTTTTTTTCTATTTCTTCTTAGACTATCATTAATTTTCAAAATTTTTCTTAACCCATACATAATACAAAAATTATTTTGCAATGTCAACAAAAAAAAAGAAAAGAAATATAGCTGTGTCGGCGATGGTGGCGCATGATACATTGAACCTCGAATGTTCTTTGATAAGCAAAGCAGCGGTGCCACTACGAAATCAATGATTTGTAGTAATTTTCAATAAAAATAAAATTATATCCTTCAACTTAACCCAACCGCGACAACTAACACCACATGGCCTTGACAGAAAAAAACTAACTTTATCATCAATCAATCAACTAACTATTTTGAACTTTTTTTGTTATTAAAAAAAACTTACTTTAGCAATAAATCAATATTTTCAGGTATTGTGACAAGTTTATTAGCTCCAAGATATAACGATTTAAGGTTTTGTAGTTGCAATAAGCTCATGGGAAATTCAGTGAATTCATTTCCAGCCAAATTTAATTCTTGAAGTTCAGAAACTTTTATCATAGCTTTTGGAAGTACCGTGATAAGATTATTTCGCGCTGATAAAGCTTTTAGTTTGGTTAAATTTCCAATTTCTGGGGATATTATTGTTAAAGAATTATTTGAACAATCTAATAATTCAAGAGATAACATTTGAAAGATTATTGGTGGAAGAGTTTGAAATCGATTATTTGAAATATTTAATTCGGTTATAAATTTTATATCAAATCTTGCACCAGGGTTTGAGAACATTTCATTTGGAATAAAATTTAAATATTGTTGAGATAAATCAACTATTTTTTCATTGTTATTTGATGATTCAGAATCATCTTCAACACCGCTGGAATATGTTAATGGAATATCTGTATCAGTATCAGAATATAAATCTCTTTGAGATGGTTCCATTTTTTTATAATATTTTTGTATAATAACAGTTTTTTGACAAAATAAAAATTTTGACCAACCAAAATAGAATATAATAAATGAAAAAAATTGAACGAGTTTTAATACTTTTTAAAGTGATAAAAGAAGCACGCGATTTTTTTTTATTTATTTCAGACTTTTATCACAAGGACTTCCCTCTTTCTATCTTCTTTTTTATTTTCGTTTTTTTGTCACAACCAATATTATGATTAGCAGCACCCGCCGCTGCTGATGAAAAAAACAAGATAGGCAAACGTCTCTCTCTTTCTCTCATCATTAGATTATACGACCTTTTTGCGCGGTGGTTGCGATGGTTCGTTCATTCCAATTCACACACGTGGTATCCACATGAAATTGTTAGGTCGTCTGAAGATTGCGGTTTAATTTTTTTTTTCTTTAAAGGCAAAAGGAAAAGAAAATTGATGATGCAAGAAAATTTTATCATTGCCTCATCCAATTTTCTATTTTGTAGTTTTACAGTAAAAATAATTTGTGAGAAAACGAAATATTGTAACCCTTTTTTAAAGCTTCGATAAAATGACGTTATTGTTTATATTTTATTTTAGCAAATATACACCATGAGGTAAATACAAAATTTTGATAAGTAAACAATGTATTTTTAGATTTATTTTCTTATTTTTTTCTCTGATAAAAAGAATTACGTACTGTCGAAGATGCCTTGATTCAGAATAAACATGAGCAACCCTTGAAACCCAAGCGAAAATAATTGAAGTTAAAGCGTGGATAAATACACTCTTCAATAAAAAAAATTTAATTTCCAAGAAAAGATCACGATAATGTTTAAATTTTTGAATGTTTAAAGATAAAATCTGCAAAATATTTTTATTTTATCTTTACTACCTTTCGCTGCTGCAGCGGCTGACACTCAACGTTTACAAAAATCTTTTTACGGAAAAAAATAAATTGTTTGTTTCTTTTATTATCATTTATTTCTTACTATTTCTAAAAAAAACAAAGTTGATTCCTTTTTTAGAACTCATCTTTGATTTTCGTCTAAAAAAATTACAAAATCCAGAAAATATTTGTGTCACAAAATATAAAAAAAGTTTTCTCCTCAAAGAACACCGTATAAAAAACTTTTTTCGAAATCAATTTTTGTTGTTGAAAGTAATGTGATTATGTTTGATCACAATTTGATTATAGTAAGAAAAAAATAAAACAAAGAACCTATATTATTCACTTCAGTGTTGGATGCGATGAAGTGTATCATTGTGTTGTTTAATGTGTTGAAAGTTTAAAAACGATGACACACAAAATACAAAGTTTTTATTTTCATTGGTTTCAACTTTTTTTTAAATGATTTGTTTAAAACTTGATGACTAAAAGTTAAAATATTTGTAATGTAATTTTTTGGATGTTAATGAATAGAAATTTTAATGATTTTACGATTTCAAACGAGCTGATTTTGCTTTAAAAGTTTTGTTTTTTACACCCACTTTTAATTGAATTAAAAAAACTGAACATTAACATAGTTAAAGATAGCTCGAAAGCTTGCAACGTAAATCCGCATATTAGACAAAAAAACTAATTATGGATGAGATACAAATTTTAAAAAGAAAAAAACTAAACATCTTCGATTTGCGAATATTCTATTTCAACGTTTGTTCTAAAATTCATTTCACTTTCATTTCTTTTTTTTAATCCATTTATTAAGAATTTCTTTAAATTGTTCAGTTTTGCCAATCCAAAGATTGCCATAAATCCAAAATTTAAACCTTAAATTTATTTTCTTAAGAATACAGTGTAAAATTTAAAACTCACGAAATGTTTTGAATATGAAATGCGCAATCTAATAATTTTTTAAAATCAGTAATTTTTTCCACATCAAGATCACCGCAATAGAATATACGCTTTAAATTCTTTGAATTAATAATATAAAATAAAGCATCATTTTGAAATTTAACTGGATAATTGGTGAATTCAATAAAAGTTAGAGGAAATAATTTAACATCGGATAAAGAAAGTTTCAAATCAAATTCACTAAATTCTAAAGCATTAACGATTTCAAATGGAGGACCATCCTTTAAATAATTTTCGAAAGTGGTTGCATATACAGAAATATCTGATGCATATAAAGATGGAGAAGAACAAATTCTTAAATTTTGTACAACCTTTCGCTTTTTACAAAGATATTTTTCATATTTATTAATTTGTGCAAAAGTAAACAAAACACTTAAATCACATAATTCGGTAAATCGTATTTTGCAAAGAAACGGAAGTGATGAGAAATCAACCGATGATGATGCCATTTTACTATAAAGCTTTTGGTAATTTAAAAAAATGGATAAAAATATTTCGTAAATGAACAACCAAAATATTCAATAGAAAGAAACCAATAAAGACCGAATAAAAAAGTATGAAAAATTACTACAAAATCCACAAACAAACAATAAAGATGCTTTATTTTGTTTACGCTTTTTTACCACAAACATTCCTTAACTAAATTTTTTTTGGCAAGGCATATTGCTAACTTGACTTCCATTTTTTTCTTACCTTTGGGCTTAATAAAAAACCAAATACATAGTTCGATCGAAGAAAGGATGATTATATGAAACTGATTTTTTCTTAACCAAATCCAATACAAAAAAAATAAATTTCTAATTTTTCTAAACAACTTTTTTGATTTCTCTGTTTTGTGTCTCTTGCTCAAATTTTTGTGGCGTTCTTTTGTTAAATAATTACAAACATTAAAGTTTCTTTTTTGCAACTTTTATTTTTAATTTTTTTTCTTTTTCTACAATCAATGAATTGAGTTTGGCATTGAAGCAATTATTTGCGTCAACACAGACATTTGGGTGCCATCGAAATAAATTAAAAAAAATATTGCCTTTAGGCAAATGCGTTGATGAAAAAGGAGGCATAAAAAAAGATTTTAAAAAAAGATGCAAAAATGAAGTGAAGTAAAAAATAAATATAAAAGAGAGAGTTAGTTTGTCTAACTTTGGCCGCCGTACACTGTTTTATAATCACTAAAGGATTTTTGGATGTTGCAATGGTTTTTTATAAACATTTGACGTAGATGGTCCCAAGAAAATCATACACACAGAAGGCAGAGGTTAAAAGACAAAGGTTTAAGGAGTTCGCTTTTTTATTTCTCGTTAAGGCCATATACAGTAAGTAATTCATGTATTTGTATTTCGTTGATAAGACATTTAGTTATAATCTTCTTTTTTCGTTTCAAAAATGTATATTATCTGTATATAACTTTATTAAGATTGCTTGGAATCCCCTTGGCTATATATCTCTTCTTCTTTTTCAAATTACAATTCCAGGAAATTCTCTTCTCATTGTTTCTTCTTTTTCCATTTCATTCTATTTCATTTCCATGCTTTAACCTTTTACAACCACCAACAAAGTTTTTTTAGTAGCCTTGTCCTTCTCAACTCTTCTCCACTTCAGAAAAAAAAAAGTGTACATTCAACGTTGTTGGTTCCTTTCTATTTTTTTTTTCCATCTCCCAATTTTTCCAGACTCCGACTTTCACTTCCGATTTTAAAGCTTTTTTTGAAAAAGTAAAAAAGTAAAAGAGGCATTAAAGCGCGCAACTTTAGGGGTGAAGCGCATACACTTTTATGGTTGGTAGGAAAATGAAAAGGGCACCCAGCTGAGAAACGAAAACGTTCACTTTTTTTCTTCATCATCATCATCGTTGGCATCGCCGTCGTCGTTGTCGGCGCCTTTTTTTTTGTCAGTGGCGATGGAATTTTTTTCTTTGACCACAACTTTTAAAAAAAGTATGTTTTAGTTTTTCCAATGAACAAAAAAATTGGTGGTGCTTTTCCATAATATGATTTTCGCTCAAATATTTTTTTGCTTCTGATATTTGACTTTAAAAATGTGACACCTGATAGGAAAAATGGGTAGTAGAGATGTCAATGAGAAGAAGAGAATAAAGGAGAAGTCTATATTTACCTGGATGGAATTCGTGGGAATTTATTTTGCGTTTTATTTTAGCGGACAGCTTGTTTCCGGTCCATTGAAATGACCTGGAAAATAAAAAAAAATGCCAGTTTTTTTCTTCTCTCTTCAAAAAAGCCATTATTTAAAAATTTAAACGTTTTTGGTATTCTTGTTTTTGGGGGAATTTTCATATGGTTTGTTTAGTAAAAATGTTATTGATTGGCGCTTTCAAGCATTTTTTAAAATTGGTTCAAAACCTAATAACAAAAAATTTCTTTTATTACTTATAAAATATTACTTTTATGGCACATCCGTTATCGTTGACTAAATCCTCTCATACTTAGTATCTTTTATCTTTCTTCACGTGGAACATATTCTTCAAAAGTAACTTAAATTTTTTGCATTTTTCGAAGAAGTACTTTAAACACAAAACTTTTAAGATCTAATTAGTCCTTGAATCCTCTTTTTTTTCTTCCACTTTTTTGCAACATCCGAGATGTATCTTACATTGGCAAATTTCCAATTTTGTTTCTGTTGTTTTTATCATCATAAAAATTTTCTTTTTTCCTTCCTTTTTTTCAATCAATTTTAAGTCACTTCAAAGTGCTTCCCTGAGCTTCAGAAGCTAACTTAAAAAAAAAAAGAGAAGACGATGAGCATTACAAAAAACCAAATAGATAAAAAAAAACGACGAAGATGAACTCTCTCTCTTTTTCTCACTCAATCGTTTGTTTTTACACGGGCACACTACTCTATTTTATATTTTTTTACCCGTAAAAACGGGGAAGATTGTATGTTTAGGTTTTTTATGCTTTCGATGGACGTAAGCCCTCAAGGGAATTTTGCAGAAAAAAAGCTCGTCAAACGAAGCATCTCTAAAAAAACAGAAGAGGACTTCAGAACAAAAAATAAACTCAGGCATATCTTTCTT
Source organism: Panagrolaimus kolymaensis (assembly GCA_028622995.1). Taxonomy (NCBI): domain Eukaryota; kingdom Metazoa; phylum Nematoda; class Chromadorea; order Rhabditida; family Panagrolaimidae; genus Panagrolaimus; species Panagrolaimus kolymaensis. The sequence goes on from JAJQJQ010000023.1 coordinate 1,689,947, forward strand.
TCGTGTTTTTAAACAACTTTGATACAAACATACAAGACAGAAACAAACAAAAAAGTGTTTTGGGAAGCTTCTCATAAAAAATAAACTATTACCAAAAAAAGAAGAAGAATGAGGATATTAAAAATGAAATATTGTTATTGTTTTTATTATTTTTGAGGTGAAAATAATTATTGAATGAATTAATTTAACTATCATTTAATATTTTTAGATTTTGTTATTGTATTTTTTTTAAATCGTATGTTTCACGTCCTTCTCTCCCGCGCTATGTTTGTTTAAAGGACCATATTCATTTGCTTCCCTTTTCAAACTCGCGGCTGGATATTCGTCCCCACAAGCGCCCACACTTTGCGTGGTCGAATATCCAGCCGCGAGTTTGAAAAGGGAAGCAAATGAATATGGTCCTTTAAATAAATATATTACAAAAAGTTAAAAATAAATCTTACCATAATCTCAGATTTTTTTGTTTGTTAAATTTATTAATAAGATTTTTTTCGCTGGTTCCATCAAAACAAATATGATTGTTTTTCGTGGAAGTTTATTATTTATGCTTTATTTTCTACTTTGCTCACAAAAGAAAAGTTTTTTTATACAAGCATCAATGTCAACGTTTTTGCCTTCAAAGTTTTTAACATGCACAAAAGATTCTGACGCACAAACTACTATTTTTTTATAGCGTTTTTGATGGTACAACAAAGTGCAAGACTCGTATAATCATCCAAAGTTCGTTATGTTCTAATTCGTAAAAACTTAATTCTAATTTTAGTGGGTAGTTTTTAAAATAGAACTTTTAAGATTTTTTTTTCGATATAACTTTCATTTTTTCTGCCATATTTTTATCTCATTGTCCAAAAAAGCATTTTTAAACCCAAAACTTTTTAAACTTTCTTTTTTCCACAAACAAACGCCTCCATATAATTGAAGGCACTTTAAAAAAAAAAGCTTACTCCCGAAAAAAACCAGTTAACACTTTTTTTTTCGTTTTTCAATTTTACTCAATTTTTTTTTCTTTGTTTTATCTTTTTTTCTTCTTCTATTTCTGACTCAATTTCAAAGTATCACTTTTTTCAATGAGGTTTTTGTTTCTGCTACGGAAACGACTTTTTTTCAAAGTTGTTTAAAAAAAGGAGGGTGAAAAATATACGGGCATAGTTGTTGTTGACGCGATGAGCTTCAAAATGAATGCATTTAAGATGAACACTTTGTGTTTCTTTTTTTGCTTGCAATTCTCTTCTTTGAAGGTTTGCAACTAAACATTAAACTTTGACAATGGAGTGATATAAAAATTAATCTTAAGTTTTCCTTTATTAGGGACATTCATATTTTTAAAAGAGCATCATTTTTTCTTGCGAGAGAAATGATGCAAAAAAATAGCAGACGTTGCTTGAGGCGATCTTTGTTTTTGGCGCATACATAGAATGGTTAATCTCGTATGGGAAGAATGGTTTAAAATGAGAAAGTCTGACTTCTTAGATATTTTTAAAAAAAAGTTTGGTTCTAAAAAAAATCTTTTACCAGATAACCTCGGACGAAAAATATGAATTTTCGTTAAAATTTGCTGTCAGCCTCTTTTTTCTAATTGCAAATTTCTAATAATTTTCTATTTTAATAGAAACGTTATTTTGATACATACTTCCATTGATATCATCGTACTTTCCAATAAGACCTGCATAATAATTTAAACTTCTATTTTTGGCTATGAAACTTATTTCACAAATCCCCGTAACGATTTTTTTTTTGCAAAATTAGCAAACATTTTTTCCTATTTATTTCAATCTTTGTTCCATGTTATTCCTTAATTCGATGTTCTATTTCTTTCTCTCCTCACACATTTCAAACTTGAAACTGTCAAAAAATAATTTTTAGCGTGCGTGTTCCTTTTCTGTCGACAACTTTTTAACTTAATTTTTTTTCGTGTTTCAGTTTTTTGTTAACGAAATATTTTATTCCATTCTTTACATTTGTGATATTAATAATATGAAAGCAATCAAGATTCAAGCCTGATATTAAAATCACCGCCTTTAATCGAATGCGGCCTTTTGTTCGACAAAAATTATTGCGGATACCGCTTTTATTATTATCAAATTATTAACTGCCAAAAAATTTAAAATAAAATAGATTAAATTTTACTATTTTAAAGAAAAATATTTTTTTTATTAACAACGGCGTCCGCCGGGTTATTAAAGCGCCTATATGGCCGAAAATTTCAAAGAGATCGAAGGTCTCCTCGAAAATGCCGACCAATCACAAGATACTGGCTCCAAATTTCGAAAAGTTAGTTCCTTTATTTTTTCTTAGTAAACACTTCATTTGCATTGTTTTTTTATACCTATAATTTTTTATTCCCAAAGTTCCACATAATTTTAGTTTTCCTCTTTTTTGTTTTTATTTTATTTCAAGTAAAAGCAAAGCAAAAAAAGCTAATCAAGCTGTTTTCTATATATATTTTTTTCTGAATTAAATTCTCTTGGGATATTGTGAGCTACTTTTTTTCCTTCAATCTTAGAGAAAAAAGTTTTTAGTTGTACACTTTTTTGTGTTTGTTTAGATTAGGGATTTGAGGGAAAAAAGGAAGCAACACCAATTCTTTCATGTTTTTGCAATGACTCCGTTTTTTGATTATTTTTTGGGGCTTCTTTTAAATGTGAAAAGTACACAAATTTTAATTAAACTTTCGCCCATAAAACAATCCACCATTTGGAATTTCAATGTGCAAGCTGTTTCATTCTCCCTCGTTTTCGTTATTTTCTCGCCTCTATTATTTTTTATCTTTTTTTTTCTACCAAAAGTAGCAACAAGCTACCAAAATATTTTTGAAGAGGAGATTCAAAAAAAAAATTAAAAGAAATGTAAGAGGAGAATGATTAGTCATTGTTTAAAAAACACATTAAAATGATGTTTTTTTTTCAAACAGGCAAGCTTAGAACTAAAATTGCTTGAATTAAAGCAATTTGATAATTAAAAAAGAAAAAATTGTATGAAAAGGAAATTAAAAAAGAGCAAAAAATTGGAAAACTTTGTTTTTGATGAAAACATTTTTCAGTACATTCGAATTATTTTACCCCACTTCCTTCTCGTCGCAGCTGTATGCGGATATGCCTCAGTTGGAGCAGTTGTATTTCATTCCATCGAATCGCCTAATGAAGATGCCGTAAGTCGCCTATTTATTTTAAGCCATGTATGCATGCATTACATAAAAAAATATATTTATAGCTTAAATCCAGTGGTGTTGAAAGAATTGGTAAATTGCGCCGAGAATTAGTTGATATTATGTGGGAACAAAAACTTGAAATTGCATTAAAAACGAATCCAAATGAACTCACACCAGAAATGTTAAGAATTCGGGATGATTGGGTAGCAAAAGTTGCAACACATTTACAAAAATTTAATGAAAATTTATATAAAGCTTATAAAGAAGAATATGTAAGATACGGGGATGTAAGAATGACTATCAAAGAACAAGTTCGTGATCCACGATTGAAGCGACATCGATCATCCAAAAGTTGGACAGAAAAAGGTGGAAAAATGTGGACATGGTCTTCTGCCTTATTTTTTGCAGCAACTACTATGGCAACTATCGGTAATAGCAAGCTATTGTATTAAATGGGCTAACATTATATTTTTAGGTTATGGTAACATTGTTCCTGTAACGGTGTCAGGAAAAATAGCATGTGTTATTTTTGCATTAATTGGCGCCCCATTAGCAATTATTACTATTGGTGATTTAGGAAAATTTTTATCTGAATGTACCATCTGGTTTTACGGAAAAATGAAAGCTTTTAAAAAAAGAGTTAAAAATAGTTGGAAATTATGGAAAATGAGAAAAGGTTAGTTTTTTTTGCTTATCTCGGTTTATACAAATCGATGAAAATTTATTTATTGTTAATTTTTTTAAGCGGGTGTTATGGTAGAATATGTAGAAGAATCGGAATCACCAGAAGTTACAGCAGAAGATACAACAGCATGGGATGAAGAGTTGGATAAGGAAGATGTTCCCGTATTTCTTGTTTTCACCATTTTATTATTATACATTGCATTTGGTGGAGTTTTATTTGCTGTTTTAGAATCATGGAGTTACATAGATGCATTTTATTTTTCTTTTGTTAGTTTAACCACCATTGGTTTTGGGGATTTAGTACCTGATAGACATGAGTAAGTCACACATTAAAGTAACTAAATTTAAGATTAATCTTGCAGATATATTATTATAATGTTAATATACCTTGGAGTTGGATTAGCTGTAACAACAATGTGTATTGATCTTGTTGGTATACAATATATTCAAAAAATTCATTATTTTGGTAGAAAATTCCAAGATACTGATTTATTACAATTGCTCAAACGTAAAAGACTTATTGAGCGTCGTCTTGCATTGGGACAAGGTGAAGAAATAATGCATATCATACAAAAAATGGCTGAAGAAGATCAAAGGCAAAGGTAATTTTTTTTAGAATATATTAATTCGAGCGTTAAAATAATTTTTTAAGGGAACCACTGCCTCCACCTCGATTATTACCGCCGCTCAAATCTGCATCTCAATACTGGGTAAATCAAACGGAAGAAAAATATTCCCTTCGTTCTGATTCAACTTTAATTACGCCATGGAATTTATCTGAAGTTGTAGTTGATGAAAGCGAATTTCCATTATTTGAAGCTGAAAAGGTTTCACCTCCAACACTTATTTCGGGTCCAAATTCACAAAGAAGTTCAACCATTTCAACAACTTTAACTAATTCCTCTGCAAGTGCTCGATCATTGTAAGTTTCTTTGAGATTAACATAGTCAAGAAATTATGTATGCATTTTTTTCTCTAGAATGTATCGAAATTGGAATCGACGAGGTGGTTCATCAATTGAATCAGGCCCTGATATATCATTTCATTGCTCACTTTCAACTTCTCCATCTGTAACTGCAAGAGAATTCATGTATGCAAATTATAATTCTCCTCAACCCTCATTACAGTCTTTCAAATTTTCATTTCCTTTACCTTCTCCCGATCTCAGGTCTATTGGTAAGTTTTCCATCTATCATTTATAACGAAAATTTAACTATTATTACCTTATAGCGAATGCTGCACGAAGTGCTCGTCGTATTCGTAGTGCTCCATCATCGGTTCCTCTCTCACCCACAGATGAACCATCATCTCCAACATTTTCATCTATATCATCAACAGTAAGGCGACAAGCGTCATTTCGTTTACCTCATGTGGCTTCAAATATTCAGTTTGCTTCTCCCCCTGTTTTTTCTTTACCCTTAACTAATCGTTGTAATCTTGCTTCTAATATGCTTGAAGTTCCGCCTCCCTTTATGTTATCCAAGCTTGCGGCTCAATGTGATGACTTGGAAGCTTTTGGTTCGGATACTCCATTACGCTTTCAAGAATCTCCATTTCCCCAAATTACACCCATCAATAAAACCATCATTTATGAGTCGCCGAGTGCTTCAGCAAATCGTTTGGAGCCACCAAATGTTCAACGACATGTACCAAAATTAAATCTTCAAACAGCTCAAACACGTCGATCACAATTTTTTTCTCGTCCACTTTGGTATTATCGATATCATGGCAATGAGCGAAGGCTAATGTTAGCTCCAACTTTACCAGGTGAAGAAGCAGGTCAACCTGCGGTTCAACCAGTATTAAAACGAAAAAAGCTTGAAAGAATTGCAAAAACTAAAGATCCATTGAGAAAAATGGATTGGTTAAATGTTAGCCCTCGTTCAGCGCAATTAATGGATGTTGTTCGAGATGATTTACCAAGACTTTTTGAACAAGTTCGTCGAACTTCTGCAGCAACATCTAATGCTTCATCGGTAGTGCTGGTATCCCCGCGAAACGTGAGTACGTCAAATGTTGCAAGCACCACATCAACTATTACACCTAGAGCAACAACACGAGGTCGTCTTCGTCGTTAAAAACAATTTTTTAGACTTTTGCAATTTTAATCATTTTAAATGTTGTTGTTATTATCGTTGTTAATGCTATTGTTTTTATATTTCCTGCTTCAAATATACGTTTTATACCTTTTTGCACTAACACCTGCATTTTTAACTTACGCTTATGCTTTCATTCTTTCCTATCTGTGGTTGATAATAAAGCATTTTAAACCTTTATATTTCTATCTATCGGTGTTTGGTAATTTCTATTATCTCGAGATGACTTTAATCCTTTTAGACGATTGGTCTTGCATGTATGGAAGAATGGGATTCATACATACAAATGGTAGAAGAATCAGAAAAAATAAGGTATGTTTTATTTCTTTTTTTGATATTTGAATGCTGTATAATAACCCTTTAATTTTTCTTACTCAGAGATCCTTATGTTATTCCCGAAGAACCTTCTCCAGTTCCATCAACTCCACCTTTACTTTCACCTTCTTTACCTCCAACTCCTCCCGCAAAAATTTTGACCCCTTCCCCACCGAGAATTCTTTCACCAATTCCTTCTCCACCTCATCCACCTCCACCATCGCCTCCAAAAAATCCAACACCACCTCCAAAGGAGCCATCACCTCCACCGAAGGAGCCTTCGCCACCTCCAAAAGAACCTTCACCACTACCAAAGGAGCCGACGCCGCCAAAAATTCCAACTCCTCCAAAAACTCCTTCCCCACCTATTATTCAGTCACCTTCTCCACGTGTTCTTTCACCTATTATTCCCATACATTCTATCTTACCTTCGATGGATTTACCTTCTATTCCATTTATTCCTTTATTACCTTCACCACCTGAACCTCATCCATTTTTCCAACAACCACTTCAAATTATTCCTGAAGTCGAGGTTCAACTTGATGTGGAACCCATGTACGTTGAGTCGATTGCTGTACCTATGCCGATGTCATCTATAGCAGATTTATTAGAAGTTATGATTCCTGAAGAAGGCGATGAAGATATTATCAGGTTAGTTTGTTGTTGGATGGATATTGCATTTGCACATTTTTTATTATTATTTTGCGGTGATTTGTAATAAAGCTACTCACTGCTTTTTTGCTGCACACTATTGCACCAACTTTTTCTTTCCACTTTTCTCTTTCTTCTATTTTTCATTTTTTTTTTCTTTGACACTTTTTTGTTTGTGATTCGTTTACACTTTTACTATCAACAACTTTTTGCTTCTTCTTTTTTCCTACTTCACATTTGCTTCCAGCACACACTTTTGCTGTTAAAAGGTTAGCTTCATTTACAACTTTTAGCCCGGTATTCCCCGAATCATCATCTGGTTCGGATACACTTTCACCTATGTTTGATATCGATCTTGGTGCCTTTGAACTTGTTGATAGCGGAGTGACTGCTGAAGCATTACTTTCCCATGATGACCCTGTTATTTATCACAAGGATATGCCAGTTCATTCGGTTCATCACGACACGGTTCAAACTGAAGCAGCACTTGAAAATCTTATGAATGCTCCATCAAGTATGATGAGTGAATCCGTTCCACCTGCAATGGTTGCAGATAATTATTGTTTTGTCGTGGATGGAGATAAAGTTCGAATGGGTGATATTATGGGTGATTCAGAATGGTGGCGGCATACTTCAAGGCCAACAAAATATTTTTATTCTGATGATATGAAGAAATTTTATCGAGTTACTGTTATTTCTGCAAAAGGTAAAATTATTTCGGCAAGGCTTGCTGGTGGTGGAACTTCACCTGGTTCACACCCACCGCCGCCTCCATCATCCTCTTCTACGTCAGCAATGGTGATGTCAACAGCATTAAGCATGCCATCAACTTCAAGATCAGCTTCATTATTAACATCCCATGCAGCCGCAAGTTATCCTGGAACAACCATTCATTCTGCCGCAACCACACCTCGAGCATCAATGTGTGTTGGTTCAACTAAAGGTCATCGAGGCGAAAAAGTTCCTCTCTCGAATGTTTACAAAGTTATTAGAGTATACAGTTTTTGGAAAACTTGTACAAGTTTTCATCGAATTGTAACTATGATTGATACCGTTACACCAGAAGATAGAAATGCCAATCAAGGATTTAACAAGAGATTGTTTGTTCAATATTTATGGAGAAATGCAAAGCCATATGAAAAAGCAAGAGTTCAAAAAGAATTTGATCCAAGGAGGCAAAGGTTGTTGAAATTTGTTGCTGATCCAGAATCAAGGAAAAAAGTAAGCATATTAAAAAAATAATTAGTTTAAAACACTTTTTCGTTTCTCGATTAGAGTCCAAAAACCTGTTAAAATTTACGATATTTTCAATTTGATAGACTTAAATTTTATCAAAGAAAATATAAAAATATTTTGAGATTCAGGTAATGAAACCGATGAGCGGTGGCAGTAGCGGTGGTCCATCAACAAGTGTAGCAGCGGCTCTATGGCGAAGACAACCATCTGGAGGTTCAGCTCCACCAACATCATCTGGAGGAAGGCCATTAAGTCGAGCTTCAACGGTTGCAAGTGAAGAAAGATTAAAAACATCCAAATCAAGAACATCATCAATAGGATCGAGAGGAAAAAAATCCCCTCGATAAAGTAATTTGTTTCTTCATTTTTTGTTTCATACCTTTTGTTTTTATAAATGCTTATATGTATGTTTAAAAAATATTACTAATAAATTTAATTTGAATTTATATTGATTACACAATTGAAATGCAATTAGTAAATCAATTTATGCGGCGCAAAATAAAAACTTTTTAATTTTTAGTGGAAGCGATGATTTTACAAATGCTGAATCAATAATTGAATTTCCAATTGCTGTAAATACAGCTATCTCCGACATTGAACATGGTTGTTTATTGTATTTTTAGGCAGTCATTAATCCAGCATCTTTGACTTTTTTAGAATTTGAACCACCTGAAGATGAAATCATTCAATACCACATTGGTAAAAATGATGTTCCAATTCCCGTTTATTGCGCTGATTCAAAACCATTTGATGTTAAACGAGCTCTTATAAATACAGTTCAATGCCCAATTCGATATTTAAGTAAAGCTCCGCCAACTTTAGTTACAGAAAATTATTGCTTTGTTGTTGATGGAGATTTAGTGGATTATGAAGCAATTTCAAAAGAATCCAGCGTTTGGTGGAATGACACTGGTACAGCCACCCGTTATTATTCAACGGATTGTTTTAGAACTTTTTATCAAGTAATCTCATTTCAAAATTTAGTTAAAGTAATCAACCATTTTTAGGTAACGATGTTAATGTCCCGCGGCCAACTTCGAAGTGCATATCGGCATCGACAACGAGGAGCAGGAATGGAACAAGTCGGATTGAATAAAGTTTTTAGAGTTTCAAGATATTTTAGTTATTGGAAAAGTTGTCGAAGTTTTCATCGAATTATAAGTTTAGTTAGTCCCGTAACTGAAGGTAAATCACTATCTAAATTTTTCAAAAATATGAAAAAACAAATGTTAGTTTTAGATGGTGAAAAGGAATATGGTTTTAAAAAGCGAATATTCATCCAATATTTATGGAGATCCGATCAAAAAGCGGATAAAGAAAGAGTTGCATTGGAATTTGCATCAAGTACTTCATCACCGACAACTCGAAGGAGAAAGCAATTTTCTCAAATGCCTCGAAATTCTATAGACATTTTACCTCCAATACCAACATTTCTTGGATCAATGACATCATCTGATAGATCGCTCGATACTATTTAATTTTTTATTATCACAAGTTGGATGATTGAAAATGTTTTGTCCTTATTTTCTTAAAAATATTCAATTACCAATAGTTAAAAAATCTTTGATGGTGGAACCTTTCAAAGTTAAACAATTTCATCAAATTTGTTACCTTTTTTGTTACAATTTTTTTCTGAAAATAAATAAAATGTTCGAAATTAAAAAGTCATAAATTTCATTGATTGTAAAGAAAAAACTTTGTAAAAATAGAGCCAATTTTTTTTGGGTCTACGGTGAGTGGATGCAGGAAAAGACAACGGTGGCCATTCTCATAAAAAAAGTTCATGAACTTTTTAAAAAAGTTCATGAACTTTTCTTTTCGAGAGTAATTTTTTTCATTGACAAAAAAAGTTCATGAACTTTTTTTCGTTTGACAAATCTCGGTCTTGATGAGAAAAGTTCATGAACTTTTTTAAAAAGTTCATGAACTTTTTTTATGAGAATGGGCTCGGATATAAATAACATTTATTAATACATAGCCACTGGCTAACAGGCAAAATAAAAACAACTAACAGCCAAACTTGCAAAAATACAAAACAATCCTATGAGCGGGAAAGATACATTTTCGCACAAAGACCTATGCATCCCAGCATAAAGCAATCTTTCCTCGTCACTTTTTTAATGAAAAAAATAAAAATAAAACGCTTTAGATTATAAATTAACATAAACTTCAAATGACAAAAATAAAAGCTTTCATTAATTTTTTTATTCAATTCAAACTGACGCTAACTGAATTGGAAGCGGTGGTTAGCATCTTCCCTCTTGACTGACTAACAACAAAGTTCCTGATTTAAACTAATCTTGATGGCTCCATCAGAAAAACCGTCAAAAGGAGCTGCTTATGGATCTACTGAAGTTATAGCTGAAACTCCTGATCATGCAAAGGTAACATATTGTATTTTATTTTTTTAAAACCATATCTGTTTAAAACATAAATTTTTTAGGTTAAATTGAAGATGGATAAATTACGACTATGCTCAAATGGAATGTTTAGCAATGTTTATCGTGGAAAAATTGTTAATCGACATGCAGATGATCCATCAAGTATTGCAGTCAAAAAATGTTGGACTAAATGTAACTTTTTGTTGGATATCTTTTTATTGGTTCATAACATATTAACTTTGTCTTTTTAGCTGATTCAACACTAACAGAAGCTCGCATTTTTGGAAGATTACATCGACATCGACACAAGAATATCGTTCATTTACTTTATATGTTTCAATCCGAACATACTGGTCGTACATGTTATGGTCTCGTTTTTGAATTTATGCATGCGACCCTGTATTCTTATATTCGTGATATGCGAAAAGCAAATGATAGAAAACCTGATATTCTTGAAGTCAAAATGCTTGCATGGCAACTATTTCGGGGACAAGCTCATCTCGCTTCACAAAACATCATTCATCGAGGTTTGTTTCAATACATCATTCATACAGAAATATTTTCTTTTGCTTTTAGATATCAAACCTCAAAATATTCTTGTAAATCCTGAATCTGGAATGCTAAAAATAAGTGATTTTGGTTCATCAAAGTTTTATCATGCTGGAGAATCAAGTCATTATTATCATGTGACAAGATATTATCGGGCACCTGAATTGATTCTCAAAACAAATCAATATGGACAGGAAATCGGTATGTCATGTTTTTGAAAGGTTGTAAAGATGATTTTTGATCTTTCTAAAAAAAAATTCATGCGATCTTTAACTGTTTTGATTTTTTGAGATTATCGTTGTTGTTTGTTTCAGATGTTTGGAGCTGTGGATGTGTTTTGGGTGAACTGCTTAAATGTTCGGTAATGTGGATAGGACATTCAACGCCTCATCAAATGTATACGATTGCTGATACGCTTGGAAAACCAACAGCTGAAGATGTCAGAGCAATGAAAATCCATGACTACGACATCCTTTATTCTGATGAAATCAGGGAATCTCATAAGAAATACGAATTGAATTCTCCACAAAATTTCCAAATGGTCTGTCAATCTTTACTCACTTTCTAATTAAGCTTTTTGTTATTTATTTTAGCTTTTACCATATGCTCCTGAAGAAGCAATCAATTTAATGAAAGAAGTTCTTGAATATAATCCTTCCAAACGACTTTGTGGTATCAAATTTTTGAAAAATCCATGGTTTTTTGAGATTTTTGCTCCTGAAACTCGTCGCTCAAATGGAAAACCCATAACAATTTTATCAAATGTTGATTATCATGCTGCAGCTGCTGGTGACAAAATTCAAGAGGGCACCGTTGAAAGTCAAACTGGCACCAATGAATCTCCTGATACTGATTTATAACATTTGCATTGATCCATTCTAAACTGATATCTTTTTATCTAATGTAATTTTGATACGAGATAATATTGATAAATGTCTATGTAAAACGAATAAAGGTATATTGTAAATATCATTTTTGGTTTTATTCACAACTTAATTTTTTTTACACTTGATTTTAAAACTCTTTTAACCATTCTCAAAATAAAATTTTTTGCTTTAATGACAAATATTTTTAATGGTTTCTTTTTTTAATATTGTTTTTAAAATTTGTTTTAATTTTGTTACTAATCCAACAAAAGCAGTGTTCTTTCGTGTTAGCTAAATTTTAAAAATAATTATTTAGTCATACGTTTTTTCCTTTTCGTTTTTGCTTTATTTCAAAGAAAAACACGGTGCGTCATTTAGGTCTTTTTATTTTTTATTTTTTATTTTATGCATACTTTTTTTTTCAACGTTGGCTTTTCCAAAAGACTTGTTTACGCTTTTTTCTAAAATATTTCTCTCTCTTTTTTGTTAAAGTTTTTATGTTTTAACGTTGTGTTTTTGATTGTACTTTGAAAGCTCGGAGCTGCTTGAATCATACCTTTTTCCATGTTATTTTCCAAAAGTGGCTTCCTTATTTTTCTTTCGTGTTAACCTTTATAATGCCTATAATTAATTTGAAACGCGTGAAATTAAAATGTTTCTTTCTTTCTTTTTCATTTTTTGTTTGAAGTAAACATTAAAAAAAGACACCGTTGATTTTTTGAAATGTTTTCAATTTAAAATGTGCCTCTTTTTCAATATTTTCATCTCATTTATTTTCTCTTCCCCTCGCAATTGTTATTGTCGTCGACTTTTATTTTTTCTTGTTTTGTTTTGCGCTTGTATTTCTTTCTTCTTCTCCATCGAATGATGAAAAAAAGTCCGTCTTTCAGGCTCATTTTTTTTGGGTCGTTTGTTTTTGAGAAGAAAAAAATGTTTGAGTTTGTACTAGAGCCTCCTTTTTTTCCGCCTGTGCAAAGAAGAATAAACGATGACGACGAACGAAAAACAAAATTCAGGCAAGCAGCACCGCGCATTTTTTGGTTGTTATTTTGTTATTCAATCTTTCTAAAAAGATTGGATTTTTTCCACCATTTTTTTTGGGCGTTACATTCAACAAAACAATAAACTTTTTTTATTCTGTCATTGATTTATTACTGTTTTGCTCAAATTTTATACACGTGCTGTAACGATTAATTTCTTTAAATCCTTTTTTTGTGCAAATATATTTTTATGAATGATCACCATTTTTCTTTTTTCCATTTAAAGCTTCTCAGGAATCTCTCTTGTTTTTCTGTTAATTTAAAACCTTTTGCTTTCTTTAATAATCATCCATAATAATAAATTTCTCTCTTTTTAATTCTGACATACTAAACTACAAAATTTTTCTCTCTTACTTTGAAAGAAGCAAACATTATTTTTCTTTCTCCATTGAATTGAAAACATCTCTTCTCTCTTTTTGTTTTAAATCTTGTGTTTATATTCGATTTTTGTATTTCTTTTTTTCTCTTCAACGTTAGAGAGAAATAAGTCGTGGGCTTTATACTCGCTTTTTGACGCTGAAAAAGTGTTGTTTTTTGTTGTTAGATTTTACAAAGCCATTGTTTTTCCTTTTTGCCCATTTTCTTTTTTTCTATTTTTGAAAAGCCGCTCTAATGCGTTAAGAATTTACCAAAGGTTAGTTAGTTGGTGGTTATTAAAAGTGATTGGCATGTACTTAACTCATATTTTTCATACAAATGAAGCAAACAGGAAACAATTATTTTAACATTATCTTTGTTATTTTGGAGCCTTCTCGTTTTATTTTTTATTTCCTGTTATCGATTTTTTCTTGTTTTCTTTTCCATTTCGTTTCCGTTTTTTTTCCAACGCCAGCAGCATCATAAGATTTTGTTTGCTCTGGAATAGCGACGATGTGACTGGTTTAAATCTCATCCAACATAAATATATTTATCTCATATATTTTTCAGTTAATTCCATGCCATCTGTGGCTAATGCTACAACATTAAAAGATTATTTAAATTTACACCAATTAGGGTGGTGATGAATGACATCGATCATTAAAATATTATTAATATATTTCCGTTGCTGCTATAGCAGTTGACACAAACGAAGACGATCATGCTGCTTCGAATAGCTTGCATTCTTTTTGTCCTGCTAAATATATACCATCCATCTCGGCTTCTTATTCATTCAGCTCCAGTCAGCCCAGTTCAAACAGATAGCAAAGAAACCCATAATAATCCAGTTTTAAAAAGTGTTGAATATATCGACGAAGAAAATGAAGAATTAAAGGAAGCCATTAATGCCATGTTAAAATCCTCAGAATTCGTGAACATTACCAGCAGGGAATTACGCTCAGATCGTTTGAATGATACAAATTTATTATCTTCCCGTCGTCATCTTCAAACTATTGTTTGGATAAGCGTTGAAAGTTGGGCCAAATATCTTGTGTTTCGACAAGATACATGTCGAAAAGAAAGGGAAGAATTACCTAATTTTGGTGATGATGAATTTTTACAAAACGGGTATTTTAAATGGGAAGATGATGTATTTCATCGAGAAATAAGATCTATGTAGGTTTTATTCTTCCAACACAAAATTACTGAAAAATTAATGAAGACGGATTAAAAGGGTTTCGTTTCTGGAAGTCTAATCTTTTAACCTTTTCAATTTTTGCTTTCTTTTAAAGGTGGTCAATGATTAGAATGCAAAAATGTAGTTAAAATTTTAAACTCACAGCTGCTAAATGAAAAGCATTTGCAAATTACCACACCTTATACATACTTCAAAGATTAAGCCTTTCTTAGTCATTCTAAAACGTTTTTTGAAACATCAAAAAACCCACTACCTTTAAATACCTAATTCTTTGAGTCTTTCATTAAAAAAAATTAAGCATCATTTAATAAAAATAAATAAAAGAATATATTTTTAGATTATTTCCTGACGCCGTTCGTTCCATAGAGCCTTTGGTGGAGAAGGGATTAGCCAAAGAAATAGATGACCGATTTTTTCGTAAACCTATGGAATCATTGTGTTCTAAAATAACAACATTTAATGCGGAAGAAGAAAAGGCAAAAGAAAATTCACAATTTGAAGATGAAATTTTAAACAGGTATCGAAATAAATTATTTTATTTATTCAAATTAAATAACACCAAAAAATATTATAGGTTATTGTTAGATTCTTCTAAAAATTAAACCTTTAAACAAAAAAATATATATTAGTGTGTTTCTAATCTAATAATCCCTGTGCAAAAACAACAACAAACAAAATTTTGCTTTTTTTTTTTTGCACTTTTTAAATGTGAAAGCCTTTCACCTTCTTTTGCCGAAGAAGTCACTTTTAAAAACTTATAGCCTTTATTGCATTTCACATTTTCTTCAATCATTTAAATATGCATTTCACAAAAATACCCTAAGTTCAAAGCTTAAAGTTTTTTTATTTTTAAAATTTTATATTTTCTTTATCTAACAACATACTCTTCTTTCCATATCCGTTATTCTTCCATGATGATTCTACTTATACAACATGTATGTGAGGGCCATTAACTACCGTATTCTCGTCATATCTGTTTTTTTACTTTTTTTGCCTTTAGCTTTCCTTTTTTTTTCAGCGGTGTTATGCATTTTGTTAAAGTCAGTGTTGTTTATTCGTCGTTCTTTTTTTTTAATCTGTCAAACTAATGTCCTAGTCCCGCTTTTCCTTGAAAAAAAATGTTACTTCCAAATATTTAATATTTGGAACAATTTTTTTATCACCAATTTTCCTCAAAAACCAATATCTTTAAGAGTATTTGGCGACGTTGAAGAAAAGGAACAAACGATTAAATTGAATCTATTGCTAAATGAGAATTTTTGGTATCATTTCATCATGGAACAATATGATCAACTTCCCGATTCGTCACATCCTTCACAATGATCCAACGATTTTGCACTAATTTTTTTCTGGACAAGTTGAAAAAAATATTTTTTGCTAATCGCATTTTTGCTTTCACAAAAAAAACTTTTCCTTGTTTTTGCATTTATGGGTTTTTTAAATTCTTTTATAT
The DNA here is from genome assembly GCA_028622995.1 of Panagrolaimus kolymaensis. NCBI lineage: Eukaryota > Metazoa > Nematoda > Chromadorea > Rhabditida > Panagrolaimidae > Panagrolaimus > Panagrolaimus kolymaensis. The sequence goes on from JAJQJQ010000023.1 coordinate 1,705,921, forward strand.
ACTGGTTGATTGAAAATTATTTTTGCTGAGTTTCTATTATTTTATAGAATTTATCCCGAGATCCATGCTAAACTATGGTGAAATTGGGGTTGCTATCAAAGCTCCGAGTCCCGTTCTCATCGCGTTTCATTGATTGCGGAATTCGTGAATTAGAATAGTGTTGTGCTTGCTTCTATTTGTTCGCTATTTTTTTGGTGGTTTATTTTTTTATTTTAATTTTAGTTTTATTGTTTTTTTTGTTGAGTAATTTTGCTTTTAATACTAGCAATAATTTTTTTTCTTAATATTTTGGTATTGCTATAATTCTTTGTCGGAACAATATTTTTTAATTACAAATTCTCTCCAAATCAAAGCTAGTATTATAAGTTTTACTCCTTTTTAATGCCATTGTTTTTTGCATTTACAGCATCCTCTTTTTGTGTATGGTTTTGTTGGTTATTTTTATTATTCCCTATATTTAACTTGCAATACCATTTTTTTGTTATTACCTCTATTGTTACCTCTTATTTTTTTGCACCCTTATGCTTTTAAATTAGGTTAGTATAATATTATTGTTAAAAATTACATTTCATCGTTTATTTTCTTCCCCGTTTCAACATCCTCGTGCATCATCAACGTTTATACTCGGTTACGGTAAACATAAAAAATTGTTGTCATTTTCTTGCCATCTTTTCTTATTAGTTGTTGCTTTTTTTTGTTTTTTGATCTCGTCTTCTTCTTCCCCAACTTATGACTCCAATTTTTGATTGTATTTAAAAATCTGCCTTTGCTTTTAATTGCTCTTAATATTTCACTACAAAAAACTTACATACCTATGTTACTTATTTTTTCTGTTTTTATTTAGCAACGATCTGCTTTTGTTAAACTTAAAAGCTTTTATTCTAATTGCTTAACTTTTTATTTTTTTCCTTAATTTTTCTTATTAAAGCTTTTAATATTACGGTATTTTAATAATAAAACTGGTAAAATAAAATTACACAAAAAACAAACTTTTTGCACCGAGTGAAGATTGAATCACTTTCGCATACTTTATCCTTTCATTTATGATGTGTCGAGCTTCCTTTAAATGATGAGTGTTAGATAGTTGCCTTTGCTTAACCTTCATTATTTCAATCATTAAAATTACAATTTTTAATATTCGGTAAATATATTTCAGGGTTTTTGAACCTCGGTAAAGCCATGGTACACTCTCACAAATTTCAAGTTTCAATAAAGCAGAAAATCTCAAAACCAATTTCAAAAACATTATAAAAAAAAATTATATCAATTAAAATTTAGTAGAAAATAACTATAATAATTTTAACATCTTTTTTTCATTATAATCTACGGGTGATAGTAGTTTGGTACAAAAATGAATCTCTCATTTTCATTGTTTTTTTAACAGTATAACATATTTGCTTTCTCTTTTTTTGTTTAACCCTCAAAAAAATAATTAGATCATGATTCGAGCCTTATAAATGATATTTATGTATTAGAGAAAAAAGAATTTTATATTTTCATGTATGTATATTTTGTGTGCCAAAATTATTTTCTCACTTGCGCGCCTTAGTTAGTTTCATTCCATTTGTAAAAAGTTTTTAGCTTACTTCTTCTTCCTTTATGTAATTGTTCGTCGCTGTAGAAATTTATATTATAATAAAAATCGTTTGAACAATCAACTCGGATATACAATTAACAGCAAAAAAACAGATGCGGTTTATTGATCGTGAAAGCTTTAAATCTACTGACTTTTTCACGAAACAAACAAAATATAAAAATCTTGTAAATTCGAAAGTATAATAATAAAAACATCTGAATCAAAACATCTTTGTTTGTTACATTTTTATTTATAAATTACCAGCAATAAATTATTACATTACATAATGCAAAAAATAAACCCTGCATTAACAAAATAAAGACAAAGATCAAAGTTTATAACTAACATATAAAAACAAGAGACAACAAAACACGTTTGAAGTAAAAGCGCTTTATTTGGCTTCAGCCTTTTCAGTTTGGAAAGGAGCATCGACGGGAAGAGTGCCGGAATCTGTGATAGTAACATCTTGTTCAGGACGATCACCAGGACGAGTTTTGGTACGTTCAATTTTGCGAACAACATCCATGCCTTCAAGAATTTTTCCAAACTAAAAATTTTTTACGGAAATTAATTTTTTATAATTATTTAATTGAACTTACAACAACGTGGCGTCCGTCTAACCATGAAGTCTTGACAGTGGTGATGAAGAATTGAGAGCCATTTGTATCGGCACCAGCATTAGCCATTGACAACCATCCAGCGCCATAATGTTGAAGCTTGAAGTTTTCATCCTTGAATTTGTCACCATAGATTGATTTTCCTCCAGTTCCATCGCCACGTGTGAAATCTCCTCCTTGGATCATGAAGTCTTTGATAACACTAAAATCATACGAATAAATGAAAGTTTTAAACGAATATTGCTTACCGATGGAATTTGCTTCCTTTATATCCAAAGCCACGAGAACCAGTAGCCAATTCAGCGAAGTTTTCAGCAGTTTTTGGAACATCTTCACCAAAAAGACCAATAACGATACGACCAGCTGGTTGATCTCCAATAGCGATATCGAAGTAAACCTTCTTTGTAACTGTAACGGTATCAGCCGCTTGTGAAGCCATAAAGGCGGAAAGGAAGAGAAGAGCTTTAATAGCAACACCCATGGTTCTGAAAAAGTATTAATGTTAAAGTTTGTTCAATTAATTACTCACATAAGTGATAAAACAACTTTATAAAATAAATTTAAACGCGGCATTCAAAATAAAATAAATGTTGGACGTCGAACGAAAGAAAAAGGTTTAATACGAGACAGAAAAAAGGGACACGATAACCAATGCAGTGTGTTACCACCATCCTATGAAAGCAAAAATTCTAGCATTGGAATTATTTACATCGAGAAAAAAAATCAAAAAATTATAAAGAGTATCAAATGCAAAAATGGCAGAGACTTTCTTCAAAGTAGACAAAGATGAAGGAATGAGGAATGGATGAGTTTAAAAGTGGAGGTATGAAAAAAAAGAGATGGCCACGTCAGCAAAGAATTAAAAAAAATGGGCTGTACGTTGTCCATTTTTCTTTTTCCCTAGTTTGTCCTTTCCAACAACGAAAGTTTGTTTTTTTGCATTTTTCCGTTGTTTTGGTTGCGTGCTTCATAGAGTGTTCGAGAAAAAAGAAAGGAAAAGAAAAAAGTGTCAAGGTTATTGGACTTTCATTTTTTATTGCGCAGAAAAGTAAACCAGCAAAAAAGTAGCTATTTTTGATCTTTTTTTAATGGGCTTCTCAAAAAATAAAAGCTATTTTTAGTGTAAAAAATTCGAGATTGAGGAAATAGAAAAAATTATTTGTACACTATTTTGCATTTGTGAGAGGTTTATTTGATAATCAAATCAAATTTTATGTTAGCCAAATGGCTATTAATTCTCCTTCAAACAGAAGTGCACTATTTTTTGGGACGAAAGTGACAACCGCTTAAATCGAAACATTTGTTACAAATTTCGTCTTTATTCAAACCAAAATAAATATAAAGAAGAGGACCATATGAAATATGTTTATATTTGGTAGACAACAGCTTTCACAAAGTTTATCTTTTCCATTTTTAAACATTCCCAAAAAGACGACAAAGATAGAAAAAAACGTACACATTGAATTGAAAAGCTAAACAAACGTTGATAAATCACAAAAAACCCAAATATTTTGCCTTTTTGTTTAGAAAAAATTAGGACAAAAGTAGGCGGATATTTTTTTCTATTCAGATCATCATTATATGTTATGTTTTTAAGGTCAATGATCTTGGCCTTGATTTAAGAAATAAGCTTTATTTGTCAAAGAAGAATGATAAAGGTTTTTTTTTGAAAAATATCTATCTATCAATATCAATGCAAAGAATAACATAAAATAAATGGAGTTTTTTTAAGAAGAAGGTCAAAAAAAGAAAATAAGAAAATCAAAAGGTTCTTATAATTTTGCAAGTTGTGGAGTTGCAGCAGCATTTTTATCTCGAAGGAATCGACGAAGGATTTTGCCTGCAGGAGATTTAGGAATTTCATCAATAAATTCTACTCCACCTTTGAGTTGTTTGTAATGAGCCACTCGTTCTGAAAATGTTGGAGAATGATATAATTTTACAAAATTCTTTCTAAAACAAATCTTTCATTGTTTAAAATAACCGATTTTACCTTTCACAAATTCCATAACTTGTTTTTCAGTTAAATTTTCAGTTGCTCGAACCACATAAGCTTTGGGAGCTTCGCCTGCTGCATCATCGGGAATTCCAATAACAGCGGCATCTTTGATTTCAGGATGACTCAAAAGTAAATCTTCAAGTTCAGCGGGTGGTACTTGAAGCCCTTTAACTTTAATTAATTCCTTTAATCTTTCAACAATAAATAAATCTCCTTGTTCATTCACATATCCAATATCGCCTAAAATGCAATTTCATATTTTTAGGCAAAATTTTCAAGTTTGCCTCACCTGTATGAAGCCATCCATCATCATCAATGGTTTCTGCAGTTGCTTGAGGTCGTCCCAAATATCCCATCATTACTGTTGGTGATCGAAGAAGGATTTCACCTCGTTCATTTGACCCCAACTCTTTTCCACTTTCAACTTCGATGATTTTCGTTTCTCCCAATGCTGCCACTTTTCCAACGGATCCCATTTTAAAATCACATAAATTTGGAAGATGGGATGCCATAGAGCATTCAGTCATACCATAACCTTGAACAATTTTTTTCATATTTGGATGTTTTCGTTGAACTTCATCAATAAGATCTTTGCCTGCTGGTGCAGCACCAGAAAGGACAACTTCAAGGGATTTTACATTGTATTTTTGTGCTAATGGATGCTTTGCAAATGCAACTAAAATTGGTGGAACAAGCATCAACATTCGAACCTGAAATATAATAATTGAGTGAATTGCTTTAGCTACAGTTTCAGCTAACCTTGAACTTTTCTACTGATCGAAAGAAAACATCAGGATCAAAATGATTTAATAAAACTGCAGTTTTTCCCATACAAAGGGTATTCATTAAAACTCCAAAACCATAAATATGATAAAAGGGCAAAAGTAAAATATCGGTTTCTTTATGAAAAATATAAGTTCCTTTAAAATGTTCGGTTACGGTTTCATTCAAATGTGCATTAACAATATTAACCATGGTTCCAAAATTTTTATGACTAATCATTACACCTTTTGGTGAACCTGTTGTACCACTTGAATATGGTAATAAGAGAATATCACGATTGATATCAATATCTTTACCAGCAACGCCTCGCATTGGTGGAGTTTTAATTACATCGCTAAATCGATGAATGCCAAAGGCGTATTCTTTTAAAGGATGGAATGGATCTTGTTCGACGATGACAATGGTGTTAATGAGAGGACAATTTTTTGCAGCTTTAAGGACTCGTTCAAGGGAAGATTCTGAGCAAAAAACAAGTTTGGAGTTGGAATCAATAAATTGGCGCTCGAGTTCATCTAAAAAAATAATAGAAATGATAAGCATAGCTTAGAGCTGCCAAATTAGTAAAGTAAGTCTTTATCGAAAAAATGACTTCACTCAAAATTTATTTTGAAACAAATTTTCTTGTAATTTTTGAACAAAGTATGGAGCCAAAATAAATCTAATTACAAAAAAAATACTATCTTTTTTATTCTAAACAAGTTTTACTTTAACATTTAAATTATTCCAGTTTTTAATAAACTTACAATCAGTGAAAACTATGCTAGCGCCACTTACAGCTCCACCCTGAAGGCTGCAACCCATAAAAATAGGAACCCATTGATAACAATTAGGTAAAACTAAGCACGCAATATCACCATGTCCGAAATGTCTTTGATGGAGAAAGGCAGCCACCGATAAACTTTGAGTATACAAATCCGAATAAGTCACACCTAATTTTTCATTTTCCGCGCTAATAATTGCTTTTTTATGTGGATGTTCTACAGCATGCTTCCATAAATAACCCAACATGAAATCTCCAAATGGTTCATTGGCAATTTGAACGGGTTTATATGAAGATTTAAAAACAACCATTTTTTATTTTTGAGAATTTACAAGAAAAATTGAAATTCAAGTAAAAGTGTGGAGGCAATTTTAGAATTGACTGTGTTATCAATTTTCTTCTTCTTTTGTTTTGCGCGGTCGATTAAAAAGGCAGCAACGACAGACATTGTAGTCTTAAATGGTGGTGGTAAAGAAGTTAATAGAAGAGGCATCAATAATGCATAATGGAACCATTTTTGTAGTTAAAATTCAGACTTGCTCGAAGCGGCTCTAATCTTTTAGAAAGTTGTTTTCGAAGATTTATACTTAGCATTTTTGAATAAATCCAAATTCTTTGAGATTTGTTGCAAATTATGATTACCACTGATGATGTAGTTTGTCCTTTGTTATCGACTAAATTTTTTATTTTTCATATTTTTAGAAACTACAGAGGTTGTGGTAATGAATGATGATGGGACAATGTTTGAACAAAGAGACCTTTCAATAAATTAACAACGTGTTTATTGAGTATTGAAAAAAATGACACATTAAATGAAAGCAAATTAATGAAAAATGGTTTTATCGTACACATTATGAAAATAACAAAATTTCCAGAAAATAAAGTATTACGTTGCTATAAATCTGGCCATTTTTAATGTTTGAAACAAATTTAACTATTTTTTTCTGTGGAGTTATAAAAATGTTTAATCTAAAATCTTTTGGATTCAAAAAGATTTTAAAATCAGGACTTCATCGCAGTTTAGCTTTAGCAAAAATTATGTAAAAAAGCAATAGAAATATTTTAACAACAGATTTATAAAATTCTGAAGTAACAAAGTAATGTTGTCCAAGTTCATACCTTTTCACGTGATTGACCTTAAAATTTTGATCGAACTATGTATGGGTATGTTGAATCACAATTGCCGCCATCATCTTCGTCGCGACACAATCATTGCTCATTCTCGATAATAAAATTGTGTCTTTTTTATCAACCAAACTAAAAAACGAACTATTTTTATGTTTTGTTATTAAAACTAATTGTGCGAGACTCATATTTTTTTGCTCATCACTCTAATCTTAAAATTATGCCTTTTAAATCTCAATTTCTTCCAATTCCAATTGAAACTCAACCATTTGGTGAAAGACTTTTGGATGCATTTTGGCAGCATTCAATTTTGGAACCAAATAAAAAAGGAATGATTTCGGCAGAAAATTCTAACTATTTTGTTACTTATCGGGATTTATATTTTCATTCACTTTCAATTGCAACTTTTTTGGAAAGCAAAGGTTTTGGACATGGTGATATGGCTGCTTTAGTTTTACCAAATTCATGGGAATTTGTGGAAATTATTGTTGGAGCAGCTTTAAGAGGTGGAGGAATTAGTGGAGCAAGCGTACTTTTTACTGATTGTAAGTTCTTGTTCCACCTAAAAAATATATTTATTGATTTTTTGTAGTTGAACTCCAACGCCAGTTCATTGACTCGAAATCAAAGATAGTTTTCTGTGCTGATAATTCTCTTGACAGAGTTATTAAAGCAGCAAAAAATTGTCAAAATATTCATACCATTGTTGTCATTCAAGTTTCTGATCGTTCACTTCCATATCCAGAACTTCCATTTGGGGTTATTCCATTCACTACTGTTATTTCAACTTTACCCTTATTAAATCATCATTCCATCGAAGTTGATGTTCATCGAGATATTCTTATTCTTCCATATTCAAGTGGAACAACAGGTTCACCAAAAGGTGTAATGATAAATCATTCAAATTTTTCAACGATGATTTCAATTTTTATGAATCATTATGATAAATATGTTTTTTCTAAAATGGCACCAGATTGGGATTATAAAAAAGAACCGGTGCTTTTATCGCTTCCATTTTATCATATTTATGGAATAGGAATTCTAATGGCTTCCATGCTTAAAGGTCAAACAGCAATTGTACCCACTCATTTTGATAAAACTATTTATTTGAGATCTATTCAAAATTATAATGTTTGTTAAAATTGTTAATTACTAGACCATTGCTTCAGAGTTGCAAAATTCCGATTTTTATTGATCAGATAAAAACTTGAAATGCAAGTTTAAACCTCCAACCATTTCAGATTCGATTTGTTTATCTTGTTCCTCCAATTCTCGTCCTATTAGCTAATGACCCTATCGTCGATGAATTTGATCTCACATGTTTGGAATTTATTCTAACTGGAGCTGCGCCAGCTGGAGTTGATATTTGTGAAAAGACTTATAAACGGTTAAAAGGATTAAAGCGAATTGATCAAGCTTATGGAATGACTGAATGTTCTATGGCTTGTACGATGCCCATTCCAGAAAATGAAAAATCGAGAGTTGATGTTGTTGGAAAATTACTTTCAAATTTTGAAATGAAAGTTATCGATCCTTCTGGGAATGAATTACCTTTAGGTGAAAGAGGGGAATTTTGCATTCGTTCACCGACAATTATGATGGGTTATTTGGGAAAACATCAAGCTACAGCGGAAGCCATCGATGATGAAGGATGGTATCATTCGGGTTTGTTTTACACCAGCATGTTTTTCACCATAGTAAAATTTCCAAATTACAGGTGATGTTGCTAAAATAGACAAAGATGGTTACATTTATGTCGTGGATAGACTAAAAGAATTAATCAAAGTTAAAGGTTATCAAGTTGCTCCTGCAGAACTTGAAGATTTACTATTAAGTCATCACGACATTGCTGATGCTGCCGTTGTTGGAATTGAACATTCTAGTTTTGGTGAAGTCCCAAAAGCTTTTATCGTTCGAAAAAATGACAAACTAACCGAACAACAAGTTCATGAATTTATCAATGGTAAAATTTTTAACTTAAAAGTTTGAGTTTTAAAAATTATTTACAGCCAAAACAGCATCATATAAACATTTAAAAGGTGGCATTGAATTTGTGGAAACAATTCCAAAATCACCAGCAGGAAAAATACTTCGAAGATTTTTACGTGACCAAGCGACATCAGCGGCTAAATCAAAACTGTAAAACCATGCTCTGTGAAATTAGGAATTGCAAATTATTTATTCTCCTTTTTACTTTTTTTATTTTCTCAATAAAAATAAGCAACAAATAAATTGTTTTGGATTAAAATTCACAAATTGCTTTTCTTATCCATGGATATTTTTTTGCTCCTTCTCTAACAGCATCAATTTGTTCTAAAGTAATATTATCCATTGTTACTTTCTTGGTTGAATCTTTAGCTTTTGGTTGTTGAAGTGCAGGGAAAGCAGTTGTGGTGGTTGAATGCATTGTTGGAGTAGTTGTTGGTAATATGGTTGTATTATTTTCTTGAACCAATGTGGTTGTAATCGTAGAATAACTTGCAACTGGTGTTATGGTAGTTGAAACATGATTAGTAGCAAAAATCATATCAATACTTAATCCAATCAAACCTATTGAATTACATGTAGTGAAAAGTGATGTAATTTTTTCAAAGTGATTTCGAATTCCACATGGTTTTTTTCTTATGCATTCAAATAATTCATATTTTTGACACCCTTTATAAAAAGTAGTAAAATTTCCATTATTTTCTCGAATATGTTTAACTTTATCCGAAATTTCTTTTATTGGAATATAAACTTTTTCATCATCGTTTGTTACTGTAACATTCATTAATCGATCAGAAGCACATTTGTTAAACGTCTCAATAAAAATTGGTGAAGTTTCAATTTCTATGGTTTTGTTGTCCCATTCACTTTTATTGAATTTTTGTTTTGCATCCGTCAAACATGTATCATTTGAATAAACTTTTGCAAAACAATCGGTCGCATGTTTATGTGTGCATTGAGGAAACTAAAAATTTTCTTATTCAATTTAAAAACAAAAAAAGTAGTTACTTTAGATTTAGTAATAATAACAAGCAAATCGGCGATGTTTTCAGCTAAACTTGTTTCACTTTCTTCACTCCAAGTTGAAGAAAATGTAATAATAAGAACTAAAAATTGTAATGTCCACATTGTAGTGAATACGTGATCACCAAAAATGAATGGGTTCATTTATCTGACTGCTATTTCAGATCTTAATCTCTTTTTTGCCATTTATTGTATATATTTTTTTCCAACGACGGTCAGATTTTTTAAATTAATTTTACTATATCCACGCATTCTTTGCATTGTAATTAAAAAGCGAGAAAATGTATTCAAACAATAAATAGCTATGTATGTACAGAGAGATCCCTTTTTTACATGTGATGTACCTTTGATTTGAACATCTAATTGACTGGTTTTATTTGGAGCCAACTTGCTCAGGAAGACATAAGAAAGGGAAAAATTGCGCCTTATTTAGTAAGCCCTATTATTCTCATAAAAAACGGAGAATTAATGGCAACCAGCGATGAGCAAGATATTCATATTCGAAAACCCAAAAAAATATGGAATAATCAACCTTTAGCAATAAAATTTTGTTGGGGTTATGAATTTATTATTTCAATAATTTCTTACAGTATTTTTATGTTGCTAAAATTATGGTTGATTCAATAAGTTTAAAATGGGAATGACGTATGTTGCTATTTTTTTAAAAGTTAACTCAATACATTTTTATTCCCTGAAAAAAACGAGGAAAAAGAAAAGCAAGATTTGCCATTAAAAAAATGTGTTCAACATTATCCTCCAAAACCAACTCTTAACACGAAAAAAAAGAAAGTTGAAAACGCGCGAAGATGCAAAAATGATTGAAAGTTTTTTTTTTCAAATATCCAACCTTGTAAAACGGCGTCTTTTTTCATCATCAAACTCTGTGCATTTTTTCTCTCTCATTTTTGATATTGTAAAAAGACAAAGCAATTCTAATTTTAGAATCATAAATGTCATCCAATAATGAGCTGGAAATGGTCTGGAAACATCGAAGGCTTGAAATATGTGAGTTTCTTTTTTACTCATTATTACTTACCTTTAATTTATGGTTGTTTTAGTGAAACATCTTAAAGAAAGGCTTCCTCCAGCTGGTCATCTTTATGTTTTACCAAAATTTGATGAACTATCTGACGTTTGTTTATTCATTGTTTGACATAAATCATTTTGAATAATTTTTAGAGTCCACTTCAAGATCTTGGTCCTCAGCAACAGAATGAATTTATGTACAACGTGGTGAAAAAGCTTTGTTTGGTTTGTTTATATCTTTGCTATTACTTTTTGCAATTAAAAATTATATTATAGGATGAAATCTCTCCCGCATTTTACCCATTCGAAGACGAGAAGAAAGGTGAAAAGAAAGGCCAAAAGAAAATCCGCTTCAAAGTGGCAGCTGGAACTGATGCAGATGTCAAAAGCAACATAAAAAGATTAACTGGAACACTACGAAAAATCTTCGAAACACGTCAATTTATAAGTCGTATGTATTTTAACTTTTTTTGTTCACTTTTTACTATGATGATTTTTTAGAAATTCTTGTTAAAAAATCTGATCTCGGCTTGGTTGTTCGAAGCGTCGCTCTAATTTTGCGAGATTTTATGCAGAATGACTTCCCTCAACTGATTGAAAAAATCTTTCCAAATGTTAATGGTTCACTTCATAAAGTTGATATCGATTCTACCAATCTAGAAGCTGATTTTACCATTCTTAGCAACGTTTCAAGGGCAATTATTGAAGTAAGCTTGTTCTTATTTATGTTTCCCTATGTCATATTTTCTTTTATAGCATGGCTTAGTCGGTGGTCAACTTATTTCATTCTTGGATAGCCCTGATTATCATCATCCAACTTTGCCAAATCGAAGCTTCATTCCTGCACTCTTTCATAGATGTATTCAAGCTGGAATGCATCATTATAACACCTTCTTGCAAGAATTTTTGTACAGTGGAACTCTCACAAAAGATCGATATCACGAAGTAAGTCCTTTGAAACTAACGTTTTACTCTAAACTTTGATAATTTTAGTTTATGATTTGGGATTTGCATAAATCAAATATGTTCAAAGCTCAAAATTTTTATCCAAAAATTGATTTCTCCAGTGATGTTCCATTTGACGAACGCTTTGTTTTAATTCGTGATCTTATTCCATCTATCTGGCTCACTCCTGAATTGAAGAAAATGGTTCCTACTGTACATAAAACTCGTAAACTCATCTCTATCCTCGTTGCTGAAACACGTGAGTTTTTTTTATCTTTGAAATTATTTTTACCTTCGAAACATTTTTAGGAAAACCTTTCACTTTGCCAGACATCACATTAACAAACTTTTCACCTGAAAAACAGTTTGAAGTTATTAAACAAGCTAATGAAATTGCTGGAAATGCTTTGCTCGAGAAAATCAACACGGAATTCAATATTCATGAATTTTATAATTTGCTCTATGAAATGATCTTCAGCCCTTCTGCGACATGGCTAGCAGATTTTGTTCAAGAAGTGGCAGAAATTTCTCTTTCTTTGGAACTTGATGATTCTGATGCAGATGAATTTAACCGTCGTTTCATGTTTTATTTCCACCAACATTGTCAAAAAGTTAAAGATGATTTTGATCTTGTTAAAATCAGGCTTTATAGTAATGCACTATTTGGAAAGTGTTTACCTTTAGATACTCGATTTGTGGACTTTGTTCTCATTGATGGTGAAACTGAAGATGATACTGATACAGAAGGTGATAACGATGAAAATCAAGCTCCTAATAAAAATGTAATTGAAGCTCCAGCGCAATTGGAAGATCCTAAACATTCTGTTATTGATGAATCGTACGAACTCCATATCATGGATCGAATTGGTATCCAGTTTCAAGATAAGATTTTGTTCAAATGTCTTGTTTCACCTTCTCTACAAGAACATCTAAACCGATTATTCCGACTTCGCTTTGCTCTTGTTCGTACAAATATTCTTCTTCTTGAGTATGTTTCCAGTCATTTATTTTGTTATTAACTTACCATTTTTTTTAGGAAACGCTATCTTACTGACTCCATTCCAGAAAATACAAGTGAGCAAATCTTCGTATCATTCGTTCAAAACTTTATCAGTCGCTATACTTCATATGTCTTTGGCCATCTAACTGATCATCATTGGAAAATATTCAAAGATTCAACGCCAAAGTTCCAAAGTATTGATGGTATTACAGAATCTCAACGATATTTACTAAGAAATATCAATACATATGCTGGTCTGTATGATAATAGTCATCACTTTTCTCATCATTTATCAAATGTTTTGAATCTTATTAACGATTACTGTTGTGCCGAATTGGTAAGCAAGCAAACGATAAATCTATTAAATTCTTAAATTCTATGTTTTTTAGACTTTCAATGATGTTGCTGATCAATTTTATGATAGTTACAAATCTATGCGAGCTATTGTATGTTTAAAAGAGCATCCATATCTTAATGAAATGTCTTATGAGTAAGTCTATAATTTTATTTGATATCGTTTCTAATAACTATGATTTCAGAGTATTTCGTGTTCCACCTCTTATTCGCTTAAGTCAAATAGAACAATATGAAATTGATCCACGAAAAGGTCTTGCTCCTCTACCAAATCTTGTTGCATCAAGTGCAAACATTCGTCGAAGTATCAGTCTTATGAATGTTCATAGAAAAGGATAAATTTGTTTTTTTGTCTTTGTATTGTTTGTTTAAAGTTTTGAATGTACGGTAAATTATTTATCTTTGTATTGTGATTCTTTTGGTGCTTTCCATAACCTTATGCTTATGCAATTTACTTTATTGATAAAAAAATATGTAAAAAAATATGTTTAGTTTATTGCAAGAAAATTCTTTTAAAACCATTATAATATTAGAGAGAGAGAGAAAAGACACAAGAACATTTCATTTTATTGCTATTTAATTATTGGAAAAATAATCTACGATATTAGACAGTTAAGAATAAGCTTAAATAAAAAATGGCAAAAAAAGTAATACAATATTTATCAATACTATTGGATGTGGGATTTTGTTATGTATTTGAATACGGTTTAAAAAAATTAGTGGAGAAAAAAAACGATAAAATTATTTTTGTTTGAAGGCTTATCATTGCATTTTTTATTTGTTGAATTGAAAGCAAGCGGAAGAGATGAAGAGCAACAAAAGCAGAAAGAATTTTGTACCAAAAAAGATGAATATAAAATTTTGGATATGCGCAAAATGTATTATTGTTTCATGATAAATGATAATAAAAAAAAAGCAAAAGAATTTACATAATTGAAGACTATTTTATCTTTAAAAAAAAGAAGCCCCTAACATACTTGTCCAGCAAATGCTGTAAGAGGAGCTTGTTGGGAGAGAAGGCTCGCGGCACTAAAGGATAAACCCGGCGATGTAGCTTCATTGGATGATGAAGCATCACCATTATTTGATGATGTAGCAGACATTGGTTTATCATGTTCCATTTGATTATGCATTTCATGTTTTCTGATATGTCGATCTAAATTTGTTTGCTGTCCAAAGCATCGATCACACTGTGGACATTTGAATGGTTTTTCTTTATTATGAATATTTCGAACATGTCGTTGAAGATTTGAACTAATGGAAAAGCATCGATCGCAATAATGACACTAAAAATTTGAAAAATTATTTGCTGATATTAGACATCTGAGAAGCAAGCGATAATGGTGTTATGTTTCAGTACTAAAATTAGCAGCAAAACATTTTTTGCAAATTCTTCTAAGCTTCGAAGGTTTTTTTAATCAAAGAAGAGAATCAATTTTGTTAATTTTTTTTATCATAAGGTTATGGTAGTTTTGTCTGTGATCAATATACTAAACTTGCTTACCATTGTTGCTTATTTTTTTCGATATCAAAATTTTCCAAAAACAAAGAACACCCTTTTTTAAATTTTTTTAAACTACAAAATTGAATGGTTTCCCTATTTTTTTTGACTCAGCTTAGCTAATCATTTCTGTAAAAAAATTTGCTGTTTAGAAATATTTTTTTAATTTATGAGAACCATGAAAGTGTCAGCTATAATCTCATTAGGATAAAGCAAAATATACCTTTTTTGTCTTATCCTTATTTTATATTTCCATTTTGGCAATTAACTTTAAAAAATGAAGAATCTTTTGACTTCAAAGAAAGATTACAAAGATGGGCGAAAAGAAATACTGACACCAAATCTAACAACTCAAAGATGCTTTTGTTTCAAGGGTTGTTATTTTTTTCCCATCGATAATTTGTTACCATTATTTTTCCATTTTTTTCTTTTGAAACTTTTAGCAATGATGTAATAAACTTTAAATAAAAGCAGTGAGAGAAGGCAAGGAAAAAAATGCGGAGTGAGAAGCAAACAACTAACTAACCTTATATGGTTGTTCTCCAGTATGAGTGCGTAAATGACGTGTCAAATTTGCTGATCGTGGGAAAACTTTGTTACAGTAACGACATGTGTAACGTTCTTTACTTCCTCTAGGACCTGTAGGAATAATGGGAATTTTCGGTTGCATCCTCGTGGTTGTTGTTGTTGCCGATGATGGCATTCCAGAAACTGGAGGTGGTTGAAAAGCTTGAAGTAAACCCATATAATTTCCTGTTTGATTGTGATGATGATGTGGATGGTGTTGACCAAAAGGACCTCGTTGAAACATATTGAAAAATGCATTGGGTGTAAATGAATTTATCATGGTTGGAAGTTCATGAGATGAATCTTTGAAATTATTAAATAATGGTTTTGGGGAAGAAAGTTGCGAAGTTGAAGCTTCTTCATTTTTGGATCCATCGCTATTAAACGTTGATTTTTTGTCATCATTGTTATTTGAATGAAGTGACGAGGTGCTTTGAATCACTGAAGTTGATGAAGATGGAATATCATCATCAACGCAAATCATTTCCTCAGATTTTATATCCGTCGATAAATCCAAAGGTGAAAGGACTTTCTTTGGTAAAGTTTCATTTGTTGCAACTGAAGATACAGGCGAACTGGAATTTTTAAGGTCCAAAGGGCTTCGTTGTTCGCTAAAATTTAAAATTTGCTCATTGTGTTTGGATTTTATCATTAAAGAAACTTACACAGATGCGGGAGAGCTTTCAGTATCACTTCCTGCATTACAAATAGGTGGGTTCATTCCCATTTTCATCATCATAGCTTCTGAAAGATTTAGATATGGATGATTTTGAAAATGTGTGGGAGGAATCATGGTTGTTGGAAGATGATGATGATGCGAGGAATGAGTATTATTATTTGCCGCAGCCGTGGCAGCAGCAGCATTAGCAGCGGCTTGCATTTGCATCATTGTCATAAATTGTGCCCATTGTTGAGTAAAATGAAATTGACCTGCTGATGATGGTGGAGGTGCTTGAGCAAAGATGGATGATTGTGGAGGCATTTGATGAGGAGGTTGAAGTTGGGAATTAAAAGATTGCAAAAATGCTGCAGCCGCTGCAGAATTTCCAACAACATGTGGATGATGATTATGATTACCCGGAGTTGAGCCATTTATTAATGGAAAAGGTTTAAACATAGTTGCCATATCGCAAATACTTTTATGTTTAATATAACTTGATTGATTTGGTAAAGTTTGGGAACAATTTGAACATTGAAGATTATCCTATAAAAATATAAATGATGAGAAAATTTTAAAAGAAAGAAAAATAAAGAAATAGCTACAAAAATGATGAGTAATTGTTAGCAAAGGAGTCTCTCTCTTTCTATTCCAATAATGCAATAACATTAGCTTCTTCTTCCCTCGTCTTTTTTTTTTTGCTTACTAATAAAGTGAAGAGGCATTACGGTAGATTTTTTTCTTCTTGATAGCATGAATATTTTTTTGCGTTTTGCAACAGAAATGGTCTTTTTGAAACAAAAATGTTGAGTGATAGAATTTTTTAGGTAAAAAACAATTTTTTTACATATTTTATGCTTCGTCATGAAATGCTAACAAAAAAATTCGCGCAATTGAGGGAATTGCAAAAACCTACATATATTGCTTGGAGTTATAGAAAAAAAACTTACAGTATGAGTCTTTCGATGTCGGCACAAATTCGAGAATTGTGTGTAAGCTTTGTTACAAATATTACACCGAAATGGTTTGGTTGTGCAATGAATATGTGAATGCTGCTTTAATCCACTGAAAAATAATCCACTTTTTATATTTTTCTTATCCTATTATTATTACCTTGCTGATGAAAAGCTTTTTGGGCAAAGACTACACTGATGTGGATATTGTTGTGCTCCACCGACAAGGGAAACACTTCCACGTTTTTCGTTTAATAAACTGTGGCTATTATTATTGTTAAAATGATGAAGAAAGTGTTTAGGATCTTGAAGTAATAATTCACCAAAGCTTGATGATGGTGAATTATTTCTCTCTTCTTCACCTTCTTCTTCCTCTTCTTCTTCGTCGCCGTCGTCGTTGTCGCCTTCGTCGTCGTCTTCTTCACTGGGAGTATTATAATTTTGAGTTTGAGCAGCAGCGGCGGCGGTGGCTGCAGCAACAAATGCGCTTATTGATGCAAAAGCTGTATTAAGTTTATGTTGTTGCTCTTCACTTAATGATAGCTCTTTGGATTCTTCAGGCTTTGAAGATGATAAGGTTGAGCTAAAAATGGAAATATTTAATAAATAGGTAAAGTGAGAGAATATAAAATATTAAATCACGTTGAAAATGTTGCAAACGTTATAATTTTATAATTTTTTTTGACAAACAAATTTTAACTTATTATAATAGCAATTTGGGGATAAAAATATAATTATGGAAGAAACTATGCCTTTTATTTGTTGATATCTTTGGATATTTGAATTTTTTCATTCAACAATCAAAGTCAAAATTACTGTCTTTTTATTGTAAAACTTTGGTACCAAAACTTAAACCACTGCTAAAGACAAGTTTCAATATTCGATTTCTACGTAAATACGAAAGCAATAAAATGGAAAAAAATAAAGAAGCTAACTAATAGAAGAAAAATGTATGACAACTTTAAGGCTTTGTTGATTCATAAATGGAGCATCTCTTAGACATCCTTTTGGCTTTTGTAGTTCTTCTTTATAAATCTTATAGACTGAAGCCTATCAAAGCTCATCAATGCCAAAGTATGTATTTCCTTTTTTTCATACTCATAAATTTTTTTATTACAGAAGGAAAAATAGAGAGGGATGGAACGGAAATGAAGAGAAGAAAAAGAGAGAAGCTGTCGCTGATTTTTGCACCTCATCATCATTCGCCATCGTCACCATCATCATCAACCCCAACAAGAGAAGATGAAGAAGAAAATGAGGGGTGGTGCTTCAATTTCTTTTTTCCTTTTTTTGCCATTTTTTTTGTCTACAAAAATTGAGATTGCGCAGTTTATTTTGCAACTCATTTTTTCATTTTTTCAGTTCATTCTTTCAATTGTATTTATTCAAAAACTTTCGCTCTCATTTCTCACCTCCACCATCCGCCATCCATGCATATTCGGCGTTCGCATATGTATGTACTCACGCAACGCAATTGAAAACAATCATAATAATAAAAATAATAATAATGGATGATGATGATGACCATTGCGTTATTACCCTAAGGGGATTTTTTTGAAAAATGAAAGTGAAGTGGTGAAAAGAATGAGAGATGAAATGAGAGGATAACGGAACATGAATTCTCTCATCCTTTCTCTTTTCACGCTGCTGCTGCCACTCAATTCCAAACAAAAGTAAAAGGCGCGAGTTATGTAAAAAAAATAAGTGAGAAAGATAGAGATAGGGTGAAAGTGATTTTTCCGCGCATGTTTTTGCTCCTTTCACTTTCAACCAAATATAAAAAAAATGGCGCAATATTTGGGTCAGTGGGCCGAGTACATACTTTTCTTTCTAGTGAAGCTGCTGCTATTGACGATGAACTGCCGCCGCATCCAGAAAATTAAAAGAGGAGAGCGAATCTTCGTTAACAAGGAAGACGACGATAATTTTTATTTCCACTTCATTTTTAACGGAGATTCTTTCGGTGTTAAAAAATAAAAAAATTAAAAAGTGAAATTAATTGACTTCTCTTCATTTTTCTTCTTCTTGGAATTATGAAAAGAAAGTGAAAAGTGTCACAAAAAAAAACGACCTCGGTTAGCTGAAACTTTAAAAAAGGGAAATGTTGCATTTTTTCGTAAATACCTGAAATCCAGAAAATAAAGTCAAATATTATTTTTAAGCTAAAAATTTAAGAAGATGTTACGTAATCATTCATCAAAAACGAAGAACACAAAATTGTACTCATTATTCAAAAAAAGAGGAAAAGAAGGAAAAAGAAGCTTCACAATAGAAAAAAATATTTTATTATGGAAGAAGAACTACAAAATTAAATTCCTACACAAGAGAAGGATTTCCTAAATCTTAAAAGATCATCATAAAGCTCTCTTCTTTAACTCACACATTTTCATCGAGCCAAAGTCGGAAAGAATTTGGCCAAGAATAATAAAAAAAATGGGAGGAGATTTTAATTTTTTTTGCTACGATGTTTCATTATTTGAAGAAAAAAAAAAGAGGTGATACTTGGAATTTTGGAGGAAATCCAAAAGTGTCGAAGTGAATGAGTAAGTGATTTCATGGAAGTCAATTCATAGACAGACTCAAGTACAACGAAAAAAGGTCAAATATACTTTGCAGGAGGATTGTTGCTATACTCAAAATTAAAGTGAGTGCGTGTTAATAACTTCCAGGTATACTTGAAAGAAAAAAATACAATACTGTATCAATTGTAAACATTATTGTTTGCATTAATTTTTTTTAAGATAAATCAAGGCCAAAATGTTGGAGAAAAGAAAAACAATGAGGATTTTTGGCATCGTTAGGGATTTATTTTTGTCCCAAAGTTAAAAAATTTTAAAAATAAAGTAATACGATAAAGCTTGGTTTCGGAGGGAAACCTTTTGATTTGTACTTTTTTCTAAATCAGCTGCAGCTCTACAATATTTAGTATAACTAAAGTAAGATCGTATAAGAAGTTTAATTCTTTAAAAATGAATTAAATTCATTTCAAAATCTTGAAATCATAAAAATAACCCTTACGAAAAACACGCGTCAAAAAATAGTTTATAATAAATTAAAAATAAAAAGTGAAAATTTTCAAGATTTCAAGTATTCAAAAAAAAGATGCGACTTTCCCTTTCATCCGGAAAAAAAATAGAGAGAAAGAAAAAATTAAAAGAAATTACGGAAAAAGGAAGAAAAAAAAATCAAGCGTAAAGATTTCCATCTTTGATTGAGCTGCTGCTTGTTTGCTTGCAGAATCAAGAAGCAACAACCAGCATCAGCATCGGCGGCGAAAGCGATAAGGGACTTTCTCTTTCTTTTTTTCTTCAAAACTTTCAATTTTTTAAATATCTACTTTAAAACTCTATTAAAAGATTTTCCCTTTTGTTTTTGCCCAAAAAATAAATATTTTTATAAAAGAAAAATGGGTGGAACATTATTATTATGCAAAAAAAAGAGAGGATTGCGCCGATGCAGATGAGAGGATAGAGAGGGGGAAATCACGACGACGCAATCCGTTTTTTTTTTGCATGCGCTTTTTCCGTTTTCCCTTTCTTTTTTTAAAAATGTTTTCACTTTTTTTTCACTGTTATGAAGCAAGTCATCATCGAATGAATGTAAAAAGGTAACAGCAACCAACTGATTCTGAAGTTGGATATAAATCCCTTTAAAATCCACGCCTATAAAATAAGCTTATAAAAAAAAGATCGAAGGCTCAAAAACAATTAGATACATACATACTTTATAAGGAAGAGAAGAGGCTTAAGAAAATGATAATACAGTAGTTAGAACTTTTCCGGTAATTTGTAAATACAAAAAATTTCATTTTGTAGTTTTTGTCTTTTAGAAGAAAAAAATTACGGTATCTCATTGTTGTAGGATTTGATGAAAGAAGGAGTTACATATGTATGAGCTACTTTTAGAAACATATTTAAAGCGGGTTATGGAGGCTCATAGAAGGGTTGACTTGCATCATTACTCTCTTACGTAAATTTTTTGCTTCGAGAAATTGTCTATTCATAGTAATTAAAGATACGAATTT
Source organism: Panagrolaimus kolymaensis (assembly GCA_028622995.1). Lineage (NCBI taxonomy): Eukaryota > Metazoa > Nematoda > Chromadorea > Rhabditida > Panagrolaimidae > Panagrolaimus > Panagrolaimus kolymaensis. Next base: position 1,726,818 of record JAJQJQ010000023.1, read on the forward strand.
TTTTGTCGGATTTTCACGTGGACCATAAAGCAAAAATGGATTGAAAAATTTTAGGGAAACATGAGGTTATGAGGAAAGAATTTACCAAAAATAAATAAAAATTTACATAATTTCATAATAAAACATTTTAAATAAACCACAAAACATTTTATAAAGATGAGATGCTCTTTATCCATTTTTAAACTACCATTTTTTAATCCTACAAATCAACCAAACCAACACTACTAACCAATCGAATGATGAAGAAAACCTTTTTCTTTCCAAAATCATTTGTAACAAGATTTATGTTCCAAAATACAAAAAAGAAAGAGGATAAACAGCTTTTTGTGGTGACTTACGTCCTCTTTTAATATATTAATAAAAATTAAAAGCGCAACAAATTTTTTAGGTTCAACTTTTCCTTTGCCATTGAATCTCTCTCTCAACCTGCCTGCCATACGTGATAATTTAACTCCTTTTTAAAGACACAAATAATAATAAACATTGTCATTTTGTATCATAAAATTATGTATGTATTATTTTGAAGTGATGGCGATAAAAAAGAGAGTTATTTTAAAAATAAAAAGTAATACTTTTTTTGGCTTTTTAATACATGAAAAAAAATGAAGGTGGTGATGGCAAAAGCTCTGTTAAACCTCTTTGCTTAAAAAAATAGTTTCTTCTGTAATTTTTTCTTTTAGTCAAACATATTTGTATTTTTATGAGTCAAATAGGCAAAAAAAATTAAAGCAACTTACATTTCATTATTACCGCCCTCATCAAAATTCATCATCATCGTTGTAGCATGAGAGGGTTTTTCAAAATTATTAAAACGCTTTTTTCGAAATTGATTTAAAATTTTTTGTCTTTCTTCTTCATCCTTCTTTTTTCGATTTTCTTCTTCTTCACCATCATCGTCAGCTGATGATGAAATAGTGGTTGATGGCTCATCTTCATGAATTTCAGGCATGGTTGTTTCACCTGCTTTTGAATTTTCAGATGCTTTGGGATTTATTTTTGAAGGGTCAATAATCCACTTATTACTTATCAAACGTTCGTTAGGTAAAATTTCTCGTGAAGTTTGGATGTAAATCTGAAAAAAAGAAATTGGAAAATATTAAAATAATTTTTGAACACGAAACGCTTTTTAAAAAATAGAGGCAGGTACTTTATAAAAAAACGCAGAACATGCGAAGATTAAAAGATGTTAGCATTAGATTTCTTTAGCTTCTTATTTTTCCAATTTTACGGTATTTTAGTTTATCATTCGAAAAACAAAGAAGCAGCTGCAAGGAAAGAAAAAAAAGAGCCAATATGTATTTAAAACTTGAATCATCGGTTTTCTTCTTCTAAGCATTTCGTAAAATAAAGAAGCTTCTTCCTCCTCAATTTTTTTTGTTTTAACAAATTTTTTGAAGGAAAATGAAAATAAGCAGTTTTCAAAATCATCGGAAAAAAAGAAAGAAAAGGGCATGAAAGGCAAGCAACTAGCTGCAAGTCAGTCAGAGAGTCCATGTTGTCAAAAATGAAAGGTTTGTTAGTTTTGTTGGTTGTTTCAAAGGTGTTGCATCAAAATTACCCGTTTTCTTTTTTGAAAATGAATGAATGTAAAAGAAATGATGAGAGAGAGAGGATAGCCTAGTAGCGATTAGCTTTTTTTGGCCTTCTTCTTCTTTTTATTTTTACTATATTTTATTCCGCATTTGATGATCTCTTTTTTTGTCCTAGCAACGAATAAAAATAACGACAAAAACAGAAGTGGAAAGGATAATTTTCATTTTTTTCATCTTTATTTTATACCATCCTTGAAGCAAAGCAAATCCAGTGGGATAAAAGGATATGGAACAATCTGACTTTGGCTGAGTCTAGGCTCTAAAGTATTAACAAAAAAAAAAGAATTTCAAATGTAAGCTATTCTAACTTAGCAGCTGACAGTAAAAACAGAATAGCCAAAATTATTTTTGGAAGCATTGGAAAATTATTAAATTCCCAAATTTTTATCTTATGCAATTGGAGGATTCGATAAAGTAAAATTTTTATTTTGATACATGAAAACCCCTATAACAAAAGCGCAAGGGCCCCGAAATTCCCTAAAATAATAGCGCTATAAAAAAAACCGATCTCCGTCACAAAAAACGTTAATGCGTGAAAAATTTTAAATTAAAAAAAATTACCGTTGATTCAATTTTTCGAACTTCAATATTAATTTTACTTTTAGAGGCTTGATCATCCGGTCGAATTAATGAAAGTAAAAGCAATGCATTGGAATCGTTTTTATCACTTTCCTGAAAAACGAAATAATGATCAAAAATTAATAAAGTATTAAATAGATTAAATTAGTTTTTAATAATAACAAAAAACTACAAAAAAATAATTCAGGCAACACTAAAGGAAAATGAATCTCGACCTTCTCAGAAAAAGCAACATCAAAAAAGCGGCACATCTTTATGCTCCCTTCTTTTTTTTTCATTTAAAAGGCCACACATAAACGAGAAACAAAAAAAACAAAAAATTACAAAAGAGTTCTTCTGGAAACCAACAACATTTTAGGCTAAAAAGGTCAAAACGCTTTTTTAAATAAAAATAAAAAAAATAAAGAAGAACCCGACGATCGCTTTTTGTTTTGATTTTTTTCTTTCTTTTATTTTCTTTTATTTTATTAGTGATTGGCTTGCTTGATGACGCTAAAAGGAGTAAAGGCGACGACGACAACACGAGAGGAGATGAAACAACTTCTTCTTCAAATGGATGATACTGTTGCTAAGGTAGATTCGCTTCTTTAAAAGAGAAAAAGTGAAAGAAAATAAGGGGTAATTAAGGAAGAGATGATATTGAATGAGAAAAAAATAAGTTAGACTTATGAGATGTGGAACGAATAATAATAACACACTTTAAAAAAAAGTGGGAAGTATTAATTTACTAAACATTGACGGAGAAGAAGCTATCATTAATCATCACTTGGAAATGGTGAAGAAGCTAACGATGAAAAGAAAAAAGAAGAAGCTAGAGGTGATGATGAAAAAAAAGAAGATGATGCTCCTTCCACCTGTGTAAAGTTTTTTAAATTTATTATAAATTCTTAACAAACTCTTCTTCCTCATTTTCATATTCATTCAAAGCTGCTCAAAAAGAAGAAGGAATGTTATAGCGTTTCGTTTATTTTTAGTGGTGGTGTCTATGCCCTCATCGTCCTCCGTGGTACTCCACACCATGCAATTATCATTAGACTCGCTCCTTGCCTTTGGTTCGTTTTTTTTTTGTTAGTTGAATGGAAGATTGCAGTTTTTCACGGCAAGCTCATAAATACTCTTTTTTTTTCGGAAATAGAGAAGCTTCCTTGAGTTTGTAAAATAAAAAAGAAAGAAGAATATGTAAACTAACGGAAGATTTGAAATAACAAAATGAATAAAGGATGCATAAAAGATTTTTTTGGGTTGCACCTTTTTTATGGAACAAAAAATATATTGGACATTTTAAGAGTTATGAAAAAATATAAAAAAGAGTAAAAAATTTGAATAAACTATCGCATTTGTTTTGATGCCGAAAAAAAACGAAGAGAAAAATATTAAAAATTTTTAACAGCTTCTTATTACACCAAAAATGGGCATAAAAAAGTATTAATAAATCAAAGAAAACCCAAACCCAAAAAAATCATTTTGCTAATGACAGAAAAATTACATTTCTTTACGCATTATTATTAACAGAAAAAAGGGAAAAAAAGATGAAAAAAAATTTATTTCTTACAGGATTTACGATAGATAGATAACCTCCCTCAGTGAGGCAAGCAAGCAAGCCTCTCAGAAGAGACACTATAAAACTCTTATAGACTTTTATTATTAAAATATGTATCTCAAAGAAAAAAAAAGATAGATGGCGTAGAAGACACCATACAAGGAAGAGGAAAAAATAAGGGATGTACAAAAATTTTTTTTTTGTATGTAACGAAAATCCACAAAAACTATCATATTTTTTTTATTACTTTCCTTATTTTTTTGAAAGAAAAAAAAATTACGAAAAAGATGTTGTCAAATTTGTATGAAACAAAATAGAAAGAAGATGCGTGACGGTGAAGGGATTGGTATCCATCTTTCGCCTATTATCGTTGAAATCTTCTTTTAGCATCAAAAATTTAATTTTAAAAAAAATTTATTTCTAAAACTGTATTCTATTTTTTTAGTTCAAAGTCAGTACACCGCTTTCTCAAGTATGGCTTATTAGCCGAACAAGTGTTAAAAATAAAAATGAGTGAACTCAAGAGGAGTTAGAGAGACCTCGCAAATGCGCAATCCTCACTTTTTTTACTTTTCACTCAAAAAGGTAAAAAGCAAAGCAAGTTGGTTGGTTGGTTATTGTGCCGATAAAAGTGAATGAGTGTTTTGTATGCTTTTTGCATTAACAAAAGGTTATGTGCCAATGTTGCTTTTTTATGCCGACAAAAAAACCGAAAAAGAAGTAGTATTGCCAAATTCATTAAAATTAAGAAAAAGGTAGAGACACTAATGAATGACGTGACGAGATGAGATGAAAATGAATCTGAAGTAGTACACTTCCAAAAGAAAAATAAAGCAACAATTGAATATTGTGTTTTTTTTTTTAAAGTAATGTCGGAAGGCTTTTAGAAGATTTGTGAAAAGAGTTTGCAAACAAATCAAATAAAAAAAGACAGTAGCAAAAAGAATGAGTTAAAAAAGCAGTTGAAAAGGAAGGGATTGTAGCAAAAAAAGAACGACACAAATGAAATTTTTATTTTAGAGCAAGTACCGTATTTTTTTTATTCAAAATAAAACAAAAAATTTTCAAATTTTTGTTCTTAATAATTTTTTCCTCTCTATTTTTTTAAAACTTTCGCTTATATTTTTTATTGATAAAAATCATTGCTGTAATCTAAAATTTTTGCTTAAGAAATATTTCTTTCTTCCAATTCTGTTTATAAAAAATCTTTTATCAAACATCAAATGATTGATTTCCAATCGTCTTTTTTCACGATCAGTTCTATTCTTCTGATTGCTACTGTAATAGTCTGTCTGCAGCTTTTTTTATAAAATCTCAAATATTGCCTCTATTTTTAACTTCTTTTTTTTGCAACATTTTTTCTTCAATATTGTTTTTCCCTCATTTTTTTATTTCACTTTTTTTATTTTCTTTAAATCTATCTTTAAAAGATGACAACCTTAAACTGGCATCCTCCCATTTTCTTTTCAACCCCAATTGCTTTTGCTCTTCCAGCTTCATCTCAAAAAAAATGAGGTAAACGACGACGGGCAGCAGCAAGAAAACGATGGCTATGTTCCGTCAATTGCGCTTCCCAAAATCTTCAGTCACAATTGGAAGAGAAAAAGAAGAAGAAAATAGGGACAAAAGCCGAATTACCGGAAACGGCACAAGATGGTCGTCGATTTTTATATATATTTTTTGAAGACGAAAATATTGAAGTAAAAAAGAAAAGGAAGCTTCAGCCCCAAAACGACGAAGACAACATTCATTGTATTTTAAGGAGAACGTTCTTTTTGGAAGCCATCCATCCTTTAAAAAAAGAAGAAGACGCTTACCTATTGATGATGGACCATCAACCAACAAGAACCAAGCAACAGAGCGAAGCCAAATTACAGGTCCTTCATCTTCTTTAAATATTTTTCTTTAGATGCTCAAAGAAGAAGAAAAAAAATGAAAGAAACTCAGCAGGAAAAGAAGCATCCCATTCAACCAACAAAAAAAGAGAAGAGTTTATGGTTCTGAAGCTCTTTGAAGTCTTCTTTATCTTCCGGTAGTTGCTGTCTTTTTAGAGTTTTTACAATGAAAGAACCATCAAACAAAATTTTAGTTTTCTTTATAATTCTTTAAAAAGCTTTTCAATAGCTTCCGTTATTATATGCATTTGTTTTTAGGAAATGATCTCAATTATTATTATTTTATTCCGTTCCCTCCTCTCTCTATCCTATATCCTACGAGGATTCTTGAGTGCGCGAAACTGTAATAGACACTTTTATGACATAATGATCTTCTCTACCACTTATCCCTATATTTTATATATAAGCAATTGAAAGAAAAAGAGAATAAGGAAAAGCTAAAAATAATATGAAGCATATGGATGGTGGTGATTGACCTTTAATGGTGCATAGTTTTGGGGTGGCAGTAGCATTACCACCTGGAAAAATGAAGCAAGCGGAAAAGAAGCTTGCATGTAGAAAAAAGAATAAAAATTAATTGAAAAATAATCGAAGGTAAGAAAATTGTTAATTCGAATAAGAAGAAGAGATTTAAACGAGAAAAGGATGAAATCCAAAAATGAAAAAACAAATCCTTTAATTGGCGTTAGTTAGTTGGTTTCACAGCTTTTCTTTTTTCGATGGATGCAATCAGAAAAAGGAAAAACATGAAAATTAATTGTTTTTCCTTTTCTTTATTGTTGTCGATTGATTGTTGGAACCAGGCAGAAAGGATTCTACAGAATCTTCATTTTTCTTTTGAACAAAAAAGTTTGTGTTAAAAAGAAAAAAATAATGCTTTTTTGTAATCGTGTGCTTGCTTTTTTCTGATTCAATTCAGCCGCCTAATTTTTTCATTTTATCAAAAGACACTTTCCCGCGCATACTCATTCCTTTATTCTCGGCACAATGTGTGCGTCAACCAACGTACAAGAGAAAACACCACCATCAACAACAAGTTGACGACAGAATTGAGAAGATGAGGAAATAAATACAAAGTTGGAGAAATGCATTATTATTCTTGTCAAAAGTTTTATTTTAAGATTTATTCCTCTCTGATTTTTTTGAGTCCAAAAGTTAAAACAACTTTCTTCTTCGATGATACATTTTTTTCTTTTTCCATGAGTTAGTTTGCTTGCTTTCTTTTACATTATTTTCACTTTTTTTTTTATCTAAAAGAATAAGAAAAAAGCTAAGTGTGAAAGCGATCCTCACTTTTTATGTACTTGAGCCAATCGGAGCCAAGCATTAACGAAAATTGTGTGCGCAAAAGAAAAGAAGAATAAGGAAAAGTAACTGAATAAACGACGAAGACTTTTTGAAGAATATGAAAATAAAATTGAAGAAGAAGAAGCACACAAACACATGCAATGTTGAAAAATGAAGAAGAAGAGGTGCGTGTGTTTGTTTGTTTGATGTCGTCTGCCTTTTTGCTTTTTTCAAAAAATGAAAACCAACCAACCGGGTGACTGCATCTTCTTTTCTATTTTATATTCTATTTTTAAAGAAAAGAAAAAAAGAGGGATACGGTATATAATAAAAAGAAGAGCAACAAACAAAAGAATTGCAAAATAAAAAAAAGCGTGGAGAGGAAAGAGAAGAGATGATGATGAGTTCATGATGATGACATTAAGAAAATTAAAAGTTTAGCAACTATGATTCAGTCATTCTTTTTTTTGTTGCCTGGAGGAGGCAGCAGTAGCTTTTGAAAATGTTGAATTTTATAAAAGTTTTTTTTAGTTTTTGATGAGAAATTTTGGGAACTTCAAAACATAAGCAGAAAGACTGTAATTATAAAGTTCAGAAAAGTTTCTGTATCAGAAATTTTGACTCGAAAAATTTGTTATGATTTCAAAAAAAACGTAATTGCCATTTATTTTAGAAGATTAAAAATGACGAGAAACTGTTTCAGCTTGCTTGTATTATTAAAAGTTTTGGTTAAACCTATTTGGTATAATTCAACAAATCTCTAAAATTCTCTTTTCAATCCTTTCTTATTTTCAGTGCTTTTCTCTACTCTTCTCCTTAAAGCTTTTTCATTTTTAATTTTTTTATTGTAGACACTTTTCACATTTCAATCATGATTTACCTTTCCCTGCACTTCCTTTCTCTATGTCTCTCTTGTTGTTGTTTTACCATATATAAATGCAACATATGGCCACTCTCGATAAATAAAAGAAGGAAAAGAAAAAAAGGTCGAGCCCAGCCATGACCGGATTTAAAAGCAAGCCAGCATAATAATAATAATAAAAAGATGATGATGTTCGCATTCGGACACAATACATTCATGCATAGTTGTCATCGTCGTTGTTGTCTTAATTGACTTCTTCATGATGATGTGACAGCGTTTTCTTCTCTTTGCAAACATGATGCCTCTCTTTTTTTGTCTCACATGAAAAAAAAAAGATTTGCAACAATATGCTGTTGGTGATGGACAAAGAAAATAATGAAGTAAAAAAGATTTTTTAGTTTGAAGAAAATAATAGAACATAGAAGACGAAAAAAGTACACAAATCAAGAAACAATTGAGTGCTGGAAAGATACATTTCTCGATTGTTGAATGAAGAATACCTTTTTAGTCGTCAATTTTTTTCCTCCAAAGTATGGCAGCATAAGTTTGAAGTCTTTTTTTACTCGGAAAATTACGTTTCAATAAAACAAAGGAAAGAAAACCTTATTAATTAGTTAATTGTTTGCGGGATGCACTTTTTGAATGAATCTCTTTTTTTCCCACTCTCTTTTCTGCGTAGATACAAAAAAAATGAAGAAGATTACGGTAATAGACATGGCAAGCAAAAAAAAGATGAGAATACGCACGCCATTCATTCACTTGCGCACATTAAGCATCTCATAAATTGACATACATAAATGGTTGGTTGCCATAGGCAATTTTCAAATGTGATTAGCGAGCAGCTGAAGGTAAAGTAAAAAAAGAAGGTTAATAAAGAGGATAACTTTTGGTTGTTTTGAATGTTTACGGTAGAGAAGAGAAAACGGAAAAAAGAAGCAATGTTTGTTATATTTTATTTTTTTTCATCCTTGAAACAACAATATTGAATTTTGAGAAGAAGAAAAAGACGGAAACCCGCTATTTTTTATTTAAAAAAGAAGGAAGGGTGTTGTCGTTGTTGTTTTTAAACCATGTTAAGTGGATGTCCCTAAAAAATCTAAAAAGGGAAAGGTCAAGACGCCACCTGTTTCTTAACTAACTGGATACCAAAAAAATAAGAAGAAAAAGCGTTTGAGTTTTATTTGTTTTAGTTTCATGGAAATTAATGAGGAAAAAATAAAGATTAAAAAGGTAGCATCGGAAATTGTCATTTGAGAAGTTTTTTGCTGTTCAACAAGTTTGTAGATTAAAAGGAACATTACATGCCAGCTGGGACGCTAACTAATTAATCTAAATATTTTTTTCTAATTTCTTAATTTCTTAGTTTCTTCATTTTTTGTTTGATTTCTTAGAGAATTTTACATCTGTGGTAATAATTCTGTGCATCTAATCTAAGAGTTCTCAACTATTTAGCCCTCTGTTTCATTTTCAGAATTATTTTTCGCAAAAGAAAAAAATTCAATTCATATTTTGTCAGATTGAAAAAAAGAAGCGTTTCCCAAAATCTCTTTTTGCTACTCAAGAATTCATGCGCTCATCCGTTCTCATTTTTGTTATGGCCTTCGCCAGAAGCATCAGATATTCATAACAATAAGAGAAAGAAAGAAATTCATCTTTTTTTTGTTGCCTGTCTTCTTTTCAAAAAATAAATACATATAAAGGTGTCAGTCACTACTTACTTTATTGACCATTCCAACAATTTGTCCTTCAAGTAATGAAGTTTTAGTCCATAATGATGCGGTTGATGATGATTCAGCTTCATTTTCGGATGATCGAACTTCAACTGATCGAAGAAAATCTCCATCAATGCTCATTTCAAAAAAAAATAAAATAATCGAGAGATAAAAAAAACACTTGAGCAAAGTTGGAAGTCAAATATATGCAATACTTCTTTCTTTGAATTGACAAAGATGAGATGAAGAAGAAGTCGAGGTAAAAGTAACTGAAAATAAAAAAATAAATGCGTAATAGTTTCTCTCTATTTTTTTTCCGGATGCTACACATTAACTTTTCTTTTTACAAAAACTTTGATGATTGACAGTTAAAAAATAAAAATAAACAATACACGAATGAATCTTTTTATTTTTTTGCGTGCAAGCTCGTGGACTTTTGAATTTTGAATATTCTTTTTTTCTAAACAAGACAGGAAAACAGAGGTTTCAAAATGGGGGAAATTAAAAAGCAAAAATTGGGATATCAAGGCTTGAAAAAAAGATCAGTGAAAATCGTTAATCTATTTTTAACGAAAAAAAAATTAAATAAAAATAATTTTTAATAATTCCGCGAAGAGTTTATTTTTATCGTACAGTATTTCGTTGATCGAAAAATCCTTGAATTCGCAATCTGCTATTATGGGAATATATTTCGATAAAAATAAAGGATTGGATCAAATCCAGCGATAGAAGATTCAAATTTAATTTCATTATGAAGAAAGAAGGGAAAAAGAACCTTCCATGACTACTGTCAAGAAGAAGAAAAAATATATACAAAAATAGGATCAAAATCAAGCTTCTCCGTTCCTTCTTTTTTTTTTGTTTTTTGAAAGGGAAATCAGATTATTGAGAAGCTGTCAAATCGGGGGAAGGGAAGAACACATCCAATATAAGAGATATCTCCAAAAAAACAAGAAGAACATTAGTCCTTATGGAAAAACATGATTTGATATATTTCGCGAAATAAACAAAAAAAGGTTAAGAAAAAAGAAAGAAGCGACACATGCATCGAACGATAAGGAGGAATACGGTATAGAAAGGAAGAGGAGGGGAAGAAGAAGAGAGGACAAAAAAATATATATGCGACTTTTAACGCCACCAAAGCAACCAAACAACGAAACGAAGCGACAAACTGGAAAGTGAGAGCACCTTTTCATTTTCTTATTTCTTGGCTAAAAAAGAAGCGGCAGCAGCAGCTTCTCTCCTCCTCCATTTTCTTCTCCTCTTTTATTTTGCTTGAGCTCCTCAATTTCTTCGACGACAACGGCGAAGATGAAGAAGGCAACAACATAAACGACAGCACATCGAAGAGCCTTTTTAGAAGGAAAAAAAGAAGAAGGTGGAGGCAAGAAAAAAATAAAATAGAGACGCCACTACCACCTGAAAAATAAAAAGATGGAGAGAGGCAAAAAGCCAACAACCAACGAAGAATGATGATGATGTTGTCGTTGATGGAAGAAGAAAAACGCACCTGAAAAATAGACGAAAAGAAGAAATAATAATGTTGACAAAGTTATTGATGACGGATGAAAATAAATATTCCTAAAAATAGGGATGGATAAATCAATTAACTTTTGGCGTTGCCGTCTTTTTATGAATTTGTATCATAGCTCAAATTATTGACGTCAAAGAGGCTAATGATGAAAAATAATACTGTATAACTTTAGTGAAATCAAATAACTTTTGATTTGATTCATTTTAATTAGCTATCAAAAAATAATTTAAGCTTAACGAAAAACAGTGATCCATTCATGCCCAAAGAAAAGAAAAATTAAGTCTCAACATTTGGATTCGTTTTTGTTAAATATTTACTAAAATCCGCAAAGCTCAATGGCTCTTAAATTCAACACAATATATTTAACCCAATATATTTAACTTTGGGATGTTTTTGATAATTTTGTCCTAATTCGTCATATTTTTTTTCTTACAGAAAAGTTAGGGTCAAACTTCAAATTCAACCACAGTTGTTTTTCTTCTATCTTGAATGATGATGATAAGTCGTAAAAGCATCAAATGTTCTTTCTATTTTTTAACTTGAAACCATTACAACAACAAAATATAAAAAAAACTTTTTTATCTAAATCTTGGATACAAAAAAAAATTAACAAAAAAACTTTTCAATCAATAAAATTTTTCCTTTTTTCTTACTTACTTTGTCGCAGACAAAATTTATGAAGCTTTTTCTTTTTAATAAACTTCATTACCTTTTTTAAACAAGTATATTGCTTTTATGGAATTATATCAAAAAACTTACTACAATTTTCTTCTTTTTTTCTTTCCCACGACTCTCACAAGTATTTTTTCTTTGTTTTGTTAAAGTTCATCTGTAGTCAAATTTTCTATTTTTCTTCCCATTGCTTTTTATTTTTTTTATCCTTTTATCTTTTTTCATTTGTTTGGCTTTTACAATTAAAGCCAAAATTTAGATACAAATTTTATTGGAAAAATGTTTATGTGAAGAAGTTTCGTTTGATTTCGTGTTGATGGATTTTTTGGCTCAGCAGCAACTTTCATGTTTTTGAATGATTGCAGATGCATTTTAGAAATTCCAAACATTTGCTCTTTAATTTTCACTTTTTTATTGAAATGTTGAATGTCAAAAAATTCTGTTATTTTTTTTTCTTGTTATTATTTTTTACATTGTGGAAACAAGCACACCAACTGTATTCCTTGACAAACAAATAAAAAAAGGAGTCAGAACTTTTGTTGTTTTTTAACAAAAAAAGTTTAAGAAAACTAAAAAACGCGCGAGGATCCATTTATTTTTAGGAGGAAAAAGAAAAGAAAAGACCGGAAACGGTACACGATCCTCCTCTTCCAAATATGACAATAATATTTATATATTTTTGTAAATATAACTAACTGACTGCCTCCATTGAAAGAATGAATTGTGATGGTGTTGTGTTGATGATGATGAACTGAAAGGAAAAAGGAAAAAGGAAAAAGAAAAAGGTAAGTGTCAATGAAAGAGAGGAGAAGAATTTTAGAAGAAAGTATTAAATAAATAAACTTATTTAAAAAGGTTAAGTGAAAACATTGAAGATGAAGGGAAAAAGCAATAACAAGTCAAAAGTTTTTTTTGTTGGGAAAATAGGTATCATGGCGAAAAAAAGTACTGTCACTCTTAGAAATGTGAAAAACTTATTTAAAAAAAACCAAAATAAATTTTTAAAAGTTATAAAAATTCGTGATAAAATATTTTTGAAATCCAAATAAGACGTTTTTCCTAGCAACAACGACAGTTGCTCTTTTTCAGTTGATTGCAAAAACTTTTTTTTTTAAATTTCAAATAAGTCTAAAGCTTCAAATTCTTATGGCAACCAAAGAATTAATTTCCTCGATTAGAAAATCTGTTAATCTTCGCCACCCAATTAATTAAGCCTTCTTTCAAATACTTCTATCAAAACTGTATTCTCACATACCTTCAAAAAAAACTTTGACCTTAAAAATTAAAACAATAACTTTGTTTTTGTTAATCTCTTCAAACAAATCAACAAAAGAAAATTCTAATGTCATTCAATTTGGAGGTTTCATTTTCATTGTTGGCTTTTCCGATTTTCTACGGTTTTCATAGCTCTGCCTGCTCCTGTTTGCTCATGCTCCGATATATCCTTCGTTCGATCGCGCATCCGATCTGACAGCCGCAGCAGCATTTCTTTGTTGCTTCCTTTCCTTTGGCTTAATAATCATCTCAATTTATTTATTTATTTTTTATTGTTTTCTTAAACTTGTTTTTGTTAAACCAAAAATAATGATGGACACATAGATTTAATGCCATTACAGTAATCCTTCATTCTTCTTGCAGATGCATTCTGGGGGAAGTAGCTTTTTATATTATTTTTTTTACATCGAGTGTTTTTGAGAGTGTGAAAATTCAATCAAGCAAAAAAGGAAAGATGAAAGACGCAACAAAAATTCAATTTGTCGCTTTTTTTACTGTTTTCATTTCTCTGTCTCTTTTTCTTTGACTTTTTTATTTCTCTTTTTTTGACAACAAAAAATTGAAATGTAACCATATTTTTTATGGAACCAAAAATGGCTCATTCAAGCTTATATCCTTCAACACAGGTGCATTTTATCCTTACCCTCTCTTTTTATTTATTGCAACTGGCTCGAGTTGATGGCTTTTTGCCTTTTTTGCGCATTGGATGGATGCTTGCTATTAAGAGATTCCTTGTCTTCGAAAAGCATATAAGTGAGAAAAGCAGTCGTCTTTTACTACCACTGCCGCCTCCAACAATATTTAGGAAAAAGGCTGGTGGCAACCATTTTTATGAGTAACCATTTTTCCTCTGCTTTTTTGGATATCTTATTTTTTTATAATGAGAATTTACAATGGGATTATTTAGCGTTAGGTTATTTATTTAATAATAAAAACAAAATAAATAATTTTGTGCTTGCTTCAAACATAAAAAAGAGCAGCACAAAATTAAATGCAAACAGGTGAAAAAGAAAAAACATAAAAGTTCAGCATAATTTTTTTTTGGAGAAACAAAACAACTTTATTTTTTCCAAGTGATAAAAACCATTCTCAAAAAATAAATTCTTTTGTCACATTATTGGTTATCAAAATTTAAGTATTCCGCATTTTTTTCCATTGTTTTAAAGCTTATTTTGGAAAAATTTTAATTGAAGGATTAAGTTTTTTCATTGAAAATATTTTAGGTAAAAAACTTTGGTTCGATTAAGCTATTTTTAATATTTTTGTATCGGCTATATTTCTATTGCGATAGAGATAAATTTATTTTTTAATTGTTGGTAGTTTTACTGTAGTTTTCGTTTCAACACGAAACGTAAAGTTTTGATGCTTTTTTGATGAGGTCAAATTTGCTTTGCTTATATAAATAACCACAAATTTTGATATCATCAATGCTAAAAAAAGCTGATAGAATGAATATAGCAAACCGGTGGTAAACATTTTTTTTTGCGTTTGCAAAGTTCAAGAAAACAAACATCGCGAAATTTATATGCCATCAATCAGCTGTACTTTTTTTGTTGTTGTCAAATTCTTCATTTACACGTGAAATTTTGTGTTTGCAATGCAAAACTAAACTTTTTTTCTAGCGGAAAAGTTCTGCAACAAAAACTTATCTTTTTTTTTTGATGACTCGATTCAGGATCTTTCAAGACAAATGATCAAATGATCTTTTTAATTTTAACACAATTAAAAGAAGAAGAACCTAAAACAATTGAATCGACGGCAATGTCAAAGAAGGAAAACGAAATGGAAAAGAAATAATCACAAAATAAACAAATAAACAAAAAAAAATAGAAAAGTTGGCCAAAATTGAAACCAAACTCCCAACATATGTATTTTGTAGGCTATGTGCTCATGTTATAATTTCAAGGCCATCAAACAAAAATGCAAAAAAAGAAAAAACTCAATTAAATCATGACGAAAAAATAAAAATTAAATGAGTTTATTAAAAGCGCTGAAATAAATCTTATTTTAAATTTTAAAATTGTGAGGACTAAATTCAGTAGGTTGCTCCTTATTATTAATTTTATTGATTTTTGTATATATTTTTTTATAAGCACCTTTTGAAAGGAAAAAATAATAGAAGAAGTCAAACAACTCTTGTCAATTTTTTAAAATTCTATCATTGTGTTGAAATTAATCAGTTAACGAAAAATTTTACGGGTATGCGTCTTTATTGTTTACCAACAAGAATAAATTTCTTGGATGTTTTAATTAACTCTTTTTTCATTTCGCAAAACAATAAATAAAAAATAGTACAAAATTCCAATCTTCAACAATTGCAGAATTGCGTGACTTAGAGTTTTTCATTGCTTTTCTTTCTCACTCTTTTCCAACTCTATTTTTAATATGTATCTTCGAACACCAGCACCTTTTAAATCTTTTTTTTCATATAAAAAATCGTAAAAATCTTCCAATATTGCTTCTCCATTTTTTTTATAGCTGTTGCGGCTTCCGGGAGAAACACCATAAAATGTGTTATTTATTTTATTATTTTCTTACGATACATGGCTTTGAAAAAGCTTTTAAAAGAAGACATGGAAAAGCAACAATCAAAGCAATGATGCGCAATCGTCCGTGTTACAAAGAAAATATTATATTATGTTATATAACAAAGTGAATGACTTTAAGGAACGAGGAAAAAATATAATATTCAATCTTTAATGTTGTTGCTAAAATAGGGAATCAAAGAATTTGATGTGTGCGGGTGTTTCATCATCTTCAATCGAAATTTTGGCGCCGCCGCAGTTATCAAAAATTTGTCTCGTTTTTAGTTTTTTTTGTACAGTGTCTGCAAAAAAAAGAAAAGAAAAGAAAAGACTTTGTTGAATCAGTTCAGTATGAATGAAAGTCATGGACACAAAAAGAAAGTTGATTAAAAAATATGTGTACAATAACATCAAAGGTGATTTTCCGACTAAAATAGGAACGAACGTTTGATGTTGCAACAACATTTTCGCGCAAAAGCAATGCAAAAGTTAAAAAAAACTCTTGGTTGAGTAACAATAACATTGCAAAGGTTATGGAAAGGTATGATTTTGCATGAAAGGGGTTTTACGTTTTTTGATACAGAGAATGTGGGCAAAACCAAAAGCTGCAAGTATTTTTGTTGATCTTTATTCTGATACATTTACACACGGATAAGGAAGTAATGAGAAAGCCATGGTTTAAATTCGTTTTCAAGTTTCTTATAAAAAAATTTGCTTTGAAAAAAACTTTCTGGAATTTTTTTTTTGGAAATTTTAGGCCATAAAACATGTTTTACCGTACAATCTTTATTTTAACAAAAACCTTTCTAAGTTTTTTGATTCCAGTTTAAGGTCAGAAAAATGCACCTTTTGTTGTCTTTACAAGACTCCAAAACTAAAGTAAAATCTTAATAAATTTTAGATTGTAAAATAATAAGTTTATTGTTTGAAAATAATTCAACAAATTTTACACACAATATTTAATTTGTGAACAAACAATATCTTCATGAATTTTTTCTTGCAATGAATTATATAATTCTTTTGTATGATTATTATAAAGCTCATAACAAAAAAACCAATATGGAACTTTATTTTCATCCATTTCGTGACATTCACCAAGGAAAAATTTTTCAAATGTTTGAGCTGTTGCCAAAAATCTTCTTGGAATATTTAATTTTGCATCACCATATATTTGTTTGCATTGTAAACAGCGATTGCCTTTAAAATTTATCTAAAAATAAAGTTTTTTTTGAGAGTTATTTGATCAGAAAAATAGAGCTTCAAAATGAAGGTTTGATAGACAAATGACAGGTTGTAAAAATACTGTAAGAAAGAGTTGAGGACAAAGTATATTGGTAGCTCGCCAAAACAATTTTTTATTTGAAGAAAATTGGGCTTTTATAGTTTATTTTTAGCTGAAAAAAATATATGAAAAAATCAACTCTCAACACAAAAAAATGATACAGTAAAATGTTTCTTTTCATAGAAAATCCTGAGTTCGAGATTCTTCATTATTTTTTCTTTGTAGATAATCTTTACGCAAAACTTTATTTTGTTTGGAAGAATACTTAATTTAAAAAAAAATCTGCGAAATTCAAACTTGATTTTTTAAAGCTCATTATTAAATAATTTGGTTTAAAACCATTTTTTTTAATAAACTTACTATTTTAGATGCGCATAATCCTAATAATAAAATTATTACAAGACGATAAAGGGAAGAAGAATATTTAGGCGACATAATAAATTAAATTTCAACCTTCAAAATATGGCAAACACAAAAAGGAAATACATTTTCGAAGGAGGGTTTTTATTTTATTATCAGCAGGCGATGATGAATCGAACATTTTAAAGGTGGCGCTCCTCCCATATTGAAAAAGTTTTCAAATAGAAAAAAACTTAATCAAAGGCGACAGTTGGACGTGATGAATGATAGCAGTCAGCCAACTATACTACGTCGGTTTTTTTGATTGTTACAGGAAGTGATGTAAAAGAATTAAAACAGTATCTGCGATTGCAGAAGTTTTTTTTATTTTATTAGAAATTTTATAAATTATAAGGGCGGTGGCAGCGACACTCAAGAGCTGGATAGTAAATTTTTGGTCAACTTATTGTATATCAATGAAATGGAATTTTACAGTTTAAAGATGAATGAATTATTTGATTGATGCTTTTGAAAATTAAATGAAAAAGACAGATAATTTATTTTATTGCGATTGGTCGTTTTGGCAGATGGCCTAAATTGCTTTGATCCTTTGATTGGCTGTTTTAAAAGTTAGCTAAAAAAATTAAAACTCAAAAAAATTTGAATTGCATCTGAAAATTAAGCCATTGTGTGTGTTTCCCTTTGGTATTACTCCATAGCCAGTCAATATGTGGATAAAATTCTGTCGAAAGAATCGTTAAATTTATCAACAACAAAAAAGCAAGTCTTCGTGTTTTTAGAAAATTCTCCTTTTATTACTATTATTATTAAAATATAATAAAGATCGGGCGAATTAATTATTATTGTATTATCCAGCAATACAACTTATTAGGACATTGTTAACTTTAACCCAATTTTTGATAAATAAACAATGCATCACAGATTCTTGCTTCAAGTTTATAGCCTACAAAATACATGCTTTTCAAATACAAAAAAACATAAATAACTGCGCAATACGGTAGTGTTCATTCATTTGACATTGAACGTTTGTTTTTAAAACTTTGATTTGAGAGCATGTATTTTAAAAAATGTGTCAATCAAGTTTATACTTGATCAAATAATCTTTTAGACACAAAGAATGGTAAGCTTCTTTTCAAATTTCTATGCTCTTAATTTTTATGTTGTCTAGCAAAAAAATAAATAAAGACAACGCCTTTAAAACTTGTGTCATTTTTATTACAAATATTTATGTGATCGTATTAAATTCAACGAAGACAGCAAAATAAAAAAGATAATGGTGCCATATTAAAAACTTTTTCTTTGTTTAATACATAGCTATCTAAATTTTTTTTTAATTCTATCAATGTCACTCATTAGACAATGTTGTTGATAAGACCACACCGTTGTTCTTCAAGGTTAAATTGTTAAAGACAAAAAAATAATCCTATTTCTATAAGAATTCAGAGATAGAAAAAAAAACAAATGGCCGATGTTTAACGTTCTATGTTTGTTAAAATTCCAAAATAACTTTTGTTTTTTCATGTTTCGTCAATAAAAGTGCATGAAGCACATAAAAATCCCAAAAACATTTTAACCATGCATTTCAACACAAAAAAAATATAAAAATATCCGGTAAGCATACACACATAAAACACAGTGCAAAAAAAGGTTGAAAAAACGAAAATGACAAAAGATTAAAAACACGGAACTGTGTTAGAATTTATGATATAGAAAAAATGTAAGAAGAATAATGGTCACATGGCTGAGGCTGACTAGACGACGACAACGACGATGATGATCTGAAAAAGATGTAAACAACTTCTATTTTTTTTATCACTAAGGAAAATGCGTCATCAATCAAATCGAACAAAAGAACAATGCATCCATCTTCCGGTTTTTTTATTTTGCAAAGACAAAAGTTTCGAAAGAATATTTAAAATATTTAGCAAAATTAAATTTAATTTTTCCAAAATTGAAGTACGCCTTGTCTTCATTATATAGCTAAACATCAGAAGAACGAGTATTAAAGGATACAAAAAAATCTTCAAAGTCGAAGTAAAAAAATATGTATGCATGACATAAAAGTGCAAAAGACAAAAACAATAAATTTGCTTCATCAGCAACTCAAATGATGGAACGATCATCAAAAAATGGCTTACTTCATCATTAACATTCGACCACCCGGAAATAATGGAAAGCCAAGAAATATTGTTTTGGTGAAATTAAAATACGTGACATTTTTGCAGATAAGGATAAAGTACAAGAATGGAAAAAGAAGCATGGCTATGAAAAGAAAAAATCCTAAATAATCATTGCAAAAAACTTGAAAGCCCGATAAAAAAGAAAGATATTTAGAAAATATGCAGCAGTTATCATGTTTCACAAATAAATCGATAAAATATGGTATTATAAATAACTGGCATCCTCGGATTGACATAACATATTTCCCCTTTATTCGTTGCCTTAGAGAAAACTGTAACCAAAATGTAATTTTTGGGTTTACTCTAAAACTTGTTTTTATAACATTTTATGATCGAAATGTCAACGTTAAAAGAATAAAAGAAGAGCTCTAAAAGATTATTTTACACATTGTAGTGTTATTTAAGATTGACATATTTTGGCATTGGCAATTTTTGTTTTTGATTTTTACTAAAATATTGTTGCTCTGTGGTTAAAAAAGGCATCATTCATGCCAAAATCTCCACCGAAAAGACAAAGTTTTAATTTACGTAATATTTATTCAATTTTACCTAAATAAGTTAGTTCTATCAAATTTTCCATGGCAACTGAATATCCTGTTACAAAATTTCTACCCGCTTCACGAGACCAATATTTTTCACTTCCATTCAATTTAATTTTTTACCTTCGTGATTGTCCACCATTATCTTCACCCGAAGCTTTTGAAAAACTCCAAAAAACATGTAAATATTTCTTTTCTAAAAAGAAAATCGTTATCTTGGATCATCCCATTGTTTTTGGCACTAAAAGATGCTATGGTTCTGGAGTCAAATCATTAAAAAATTACTTCCATCCTCTCAAATTGCCTCTAACCTTCCAATATTGGCTCACAACAAGGCTGGATATTTATTCGAACTCATTTTTAAATGATTTAAATTTAATTTATCGCTGTAACTTACAATTCCTGAAAATTCTATATAAGACTTTGACATTCAATGAAATTTGCTTTTTATTAAATGGAGGGAAAATTGAAGATCTCGAATTAAGCGGGTGTAATATAACTTATGACGATAATACAGCTGTTACCGCTGATACCATATTAGCACAATGCCCCAACATTCAATGGTTCGGTTACGAAAATGCTAGCGAAATAATTTCTTCCGAAACTTTTGAAAAATTAAACCAACTTAAATTTATTAACAAAATTAAAAAGTTTTATTTTACCATTTCTCAAATTGATGGGGAAATTGATCCAGCTATTTTCTGTAACTTTTTAATGAACAAAATAGCCGAAAGTAAATGGCCATGGAAAATACATATTTCGTTTAGGCCTTCTTGTATCACGATTGAACAATTCAACGATTTTAAATTTGCTGTTGAAAAGATTTTACAAACTAAACCTTTCGATTGTGAAATGTTTCTATTAAATCAATGACTTTTTTGTTTAATTTTTAATATTTTTTTGAATTATGCTTTCAATGTGTTTTTTTTTATTTTTTCGACCTTTGAAAAGGTGGGAAAATGAATTTTCAAGAAATGTTGTAAATTTATAAAATAAATTTTTTTATAATGAGTAAATTTTTTAGGTAGGAAATGCAAAGATTTTAAAGATATTTATACAAAAGTAAAGAAATGTTTTATTTGAGCATTTGTAAAAGTGATTGTTTAAGGGTATTTAATTCATCTTTTTCTCGTTTCAATTTTTCTGAAGCCACTTTTTCTTGCCTTAATTCAGCTGTGAGTTGCCGAATAGTTTCTTGAGCATTTTGAAGGTCGCGAGCGAGCTCAACATTCTCTTTTTGCTGTTCCAATGCCGCTTTCGTGGCCCTAAAAATTTACCATAAAAAAATAGCTCAACAATATCCAATATTTGATACTCACTTATCAAAGTTATTTCGCATTTCGTTAAACTTTTCTCTTAAAGCCATGTGAAGCTCTCGCTCTTTGCTGTTTTCTTCCATCAATACTGCTTTATCTTTTTGAAGTTCGTCGATTCTGGAAATATACTTTCAATGTTTGCAATTAAAAAAATATTACAAAACTAACGCATTTCTCGATGATTCAACTAAAGCTTTCATATTTTCTTGGTTCATTTTTGCTTTAACTAATTCACTTGCAAGTATTTCTTTTTCGGATTGTAATGCAAGTTTTTCTGTTTCAGCTTCATCAACTTTTCTCTCCATTTCTGTTATAATTGCTTTAAAAGCAGACGATTCCATTGAATCAGTTCCACGTTGGGATTTTGTTTTAGTTATGTCTTTTCTTAATTCTATTACCTCCCTTTCCAAATGGGTTTCTCTTTCTTTTAATGATTCAATTTTACTTTCAAAAACCGTAACTAATTGAGAAAATCGTACATCGCGAATCTTAAAAAAAGTATGTAATAATTTTAGTGGGGGCGTAAATGATAAATCTTACATCCATGTTACTTTTCATTTTTGTGAGTAACTCATCTATATCTTTTTGGTTTGCAGATTGTGAGCCATTTGATGATAGAGAATAATCCTTCAAAAAATCAGAAGAGGTGGTATCCATTAATATTGATTTTCTTTGATTATTATTTTCATTGGACGATTTTCGATCTTTCGATGATTTAACTTTTCCACAACTTGCAATTAAATCACTCAAACTAAAATAAATGAGTTATTTAAAGAATGAAGTTACCGTCATAAAATGTTAGAAAAATACTCACAGTTTAATACGGTAATCTTGAATTTGTGTGCAATGAGTAAATAGGGTCAATGCATCATAAACCGTTGAACCATTACCATATGAAATGGAATAAGCGAGAAATGGTATGAGCCTTTCATCCTTTAATGATCTCCAATAAAGTTCTTTATGGGCTTTATTATAATCTTTAAGAGATGCAAGTAATTTGAGTAATTCTAATGGAATTGTTACGCCATATGTGCTGGAAAAAAATGGAAAGGGTAAAAGTGAAAATATAATAAATTTTTAATTCAAGTAATTTACCTCCATTCTGGAAGATCTGCTGATGATCGTTGTGCGGGTGGTTTACTCAAATATAAAGCAACTGGGTTTGAAATAAGTTGGGATTCATTAACATGTGCACAAAGTTGTGCCGTTACAGCTTCAAGTAACTCTTTTCTTGCTTCTTCATCACCAGAAATAGCTGCAAAATAAATACTTTTTAATAATGGTTGTTAATTGAAATATGAAACAAACCATCAGCTAATCTAAGCCCACAGGTTATTCTTCTACACTGATATGATACAATTTCAGATTTAGTTTCAATTGTTGTTTTAACATTTACTCGAATCAATTCCACTAAAGATTCAAGAGGAACAAACTCTTGAACTCGACGATTTGAATCTACAGCTTCTTTCAAAACGTAAGTAAGGAGTTCACAAGCAAGTATAGGAACTTCAGGATCTATTGCATCTTCAAAACTGCATGAAGCTGTTCGAAGCATACCCAAAACGGGCGTTGTTAATCGCTTTTCACTTGGTTTAGTTGCAAGGATTGCATTACAAATATGAGATCGAAGTTGATGAAGTTGACAAATTGCAATAAAGAATTCATATATTTTTTGACATTCTTCATTTCTGGGATCGAGAATAACAAGATGGCTTGCAAGATCTTGTACACAAGTAGAGAAAAATGAATAACTTATTAAATCTTTAGCTGTATTGGCTAAAGTTGGTGATAGAGATAACTAAAAAAATGAAATTGTGTTGTTTGATAGTTAGAAATGATGAAAACTTACATTAGAAGAATCAGAAATTATAAGTCTTTTACAAAGATCAACTGCAACATGTCTCGTCATAATATTTTCACCACTTTTCATAATATTAAAAATACATAAAAATGTTTCATTTAAATGTGGAGGAGAAAATACAACGTCTCTTGTTTGTTCGTGAAGGTATCCAACCATGGTCAAAGAGCAAATAACAATTGTTCTTGAAGAATTTTGTAAAAATTCAACCAAATTCTTACAAAGTGAATGATGAAGCTTTTTATCTTTCATAATTTTTGAGCAAACATGTTTGGATCGACAAACAAGATTGCAAAGGATTGCCACGCAATATGGCAACCATTCTTGACCATTAGCTCGGGTACTAAAAAGATGGATAAAAAATGGCGAAAACTAAATAAAAAAAATTTACATTTCATTAAAAAGAAATGTTAGAAGCTCATTTGTCCAATCACCCAGTATCAATGTTTTTTCATATGTTAGAACTTGAAGTAATCGAAGAACATCAATAAGATTTTGTGGGCCAAGGCGTTGGGATAAAGCTATTTGTAAACATTGATAAACAGAACCCGCAATTTGTAAATCATTAGAAAGATATCTACGAATTTTTACATTATATTGACCTAAAAGTAAAATAATTATGTATCTCAAAAAAGTACCTCAAAATAAAGAAAAAAAATATCATTGTTTCTTTCTTCCATATCTTTCAAAGTTTAATTAAAAGCTTACTCAAATTATATAAAAGCAATAATAATTTAGATCTCAATATTACAGAAGTATTTGAAGCTGAAAGAAGTTCATTTGTTTGATAAAGAAGTTGTTGAACATGAGAGGATGAAGGTTTTAATCGAATGGAATTATCAATGGAAGCTGTTTCACGAACCAAAGACTAAAATAATACTCTTCCTTCAATTCAAAGTTTTAAAAAAAAGAAGGGAAAAACTAACGGAATAAACATCTTCAACAGCTATAGATAATTTATTATTTGATGGATTTGTACAATATTCAAGGGTAGTTGCATTTATAGTTTGAATTAAAGCATCAATATCGGACATTTTTTTACAGCATCAATGAAAGACGATCCTTAAAAAAGAAATATCACTACATATGTGTATGTATTTTCACCATTAAAAATGCAAACAAGAATAAAAATTCGAAGAGGGAAAAAATGGGGAAAAAAACATTTTTATGAATAAAGAAAGACAGGAGTGACCATTAAAAAAAAGAAAGCAAAGGGGCTCTTACTAAAATGCATAGAAAAAAAAATCAAAATAATGAATCGGAGCGGATCAAAAAAAAATACCAATCCTTATTTTTTTGTGAAGGTAGTTTATGATAGGCGGCATGAAGCAGGCCTTCCAGATTCGCAAAAGCTCACTCCTAGTCAGGCATTATTTACCTTTTATCATTTCAAAAGAAGTAGCGAAGAAGTAATCTCAAGAAAAAGAGTCAATTTTTTTAAACTTGTTAAAAATCAGTCTGATTTCATTTCTAGTCCAATCAAACAATAAAATGACATTCAATAAATGTCAAATGTCAGACATGAAACCGGAAAAGAAATAAAAAAAGAAACAAACCAATATAAAAACCAAAATTTTGCATAAAATTTGTGTTTTTCGTTCAGCTTTTTTGGTCGTTACCTGGGAAAAAAAAGAAGCAGTAAGATTGGAAACAAGAGCTTGGTGCTGCGATAAACAAAAACGAGGTCACTCATTCATCGCTGAGTTTAGGTAGTCCGTTTTGTATTCGAATAGCGGAAGTTTGTTTGCTAAGAAGAAAAGGATATTGGTGAAAGTGAAACTGTTTTTTTGTACAAGGTCGGCTTTGATGAATAATTTGTGAACTGTGGTTGCAAATTCATTGAAAAAAAGTAAAAGAAAAAATGGTTTCATTAAATTTAAAGAGTTGCAAAAATTCACTGTAAAAGTAAATGGAATTCAAAAAACACATTAGCATTGCGAAATTGATGATTTGAAGCTTCAAAGCTCAAACAATAATATTTAATGAAAAAATTATTAAACGAAAATTTAAAATGTCATAGCTAACTAAAAGTTATTGTAATATTTTCTTCATGTCTTCCTTTTTCTCAACAATATGTGTAAAGTTTTATGTCAAACATCAATGTTTCTGCTTACATTTTTTTCCTTCTTCGCTTTCAATTTTATTTGATTGAATCAAACAAAAAAAGCACACGTCATCTTCGATAAATGGCAAACTAAAAAGTCATCATCGTTTTCAAATAAGCGCCTTTAACCGTACATTGCTCTCTCGCTTTTTATGCAAGAGAAGAGAAGCAACGGGGACATGCCGCGATTTGATTGCTCGCTTCTTCAAGTTTTTGTCTTCTTTCAATCCAAACTTTTTGATTTTTTTAGTTCAGCTCATTCGTCAATCGACTTTCTCGATTCCTGCTTTGTTTCGTCTTTTTTTGATCAAGTCTCAACTTTTTTCGTCTTCAAATATGGGAACTCCTGCGCCTGTTGATAAAACTCAAACTTTATCTGAAGCTGAATACGTTGAACTTGCTGAAAAGGCTGCTCGTGATGTTATTCAACTCTATGATGACAAGCAAAATTGGACGTTGACCAACAGCGGTTATGATAACTGCACTGTAAGTTTATTCTTTAATTTCTTTGAGATTTATTGAACTTCTTATTTTTCAGATTTACACTCGTAAAAGTGAAATCAAGGATGCTAAAGAATGCATGTTGATGCTTCAAACTGAATTGGACGTAAGTCTTGTTTACTCATTTGGATTGTTCTCATTCATTTTCTTCTTTTAGTTGGCTCCTGAAAAGCTTGAAGTCATCCTTTCTCCATGGAAGAAGTACCGTCTTGAATGGGACGACATGCTTGAAGATGCAACCATCATCGCTTCGTATCCAAATGACGTCTACCTTGTTCGTCATATCATCAAGAAAATGCTCCCTCTTTCATCTCGTGAATCTGTGGATATCGTAAAAGTTGTTCGAACTGATGATCGTATCGTCTTCGGCTCCTGTGGTTCTTCTCATAATGGTTTCCCTCCATCCAAGGCTCATGTTCGTACTCATCAATATGTTGGTGGATATGTCATTGAAAAGCTTCCTGATGATCGCAGCCGTTACACCATCATCTTCCATGCTGATCTCAATCTTCCTGGTCCTAAACTCATCGCAAGTCTTGCTGATCGTTTCAAGCCTCGTCTCATGATTGATAATCTCAACGGACTCAAAAAAGGAATCGAAAAGTTCCGAGCTGAATTGTAAAATACTTACATCTTTTTTAATTTGTTTGTATATTGTTTAAATTATATCTTGTAATGTTTATGTGATCTTTGTAAAATAAATTAACCTGTAAAAAAAATTTTGTAATGTGGTTAAAGGATTCAAGAGATACGATAAATGTTGGATCAGTTTCATACTTACTTATTTCAAGCATTGGAAGAGCATTTCAAGTTGGACACGCACTTTACGAAAAAGGGAAAAGGTTAAAGTAATACTTTCTCCGATTTATTTAAAGTTCAGAAGACAATGAAAAGTTTAAAAACAACCTTGTTGATGATCGGCGATCGTCTTCATTTTACGCTTTAAACAAACACGTAAAAGTTTTGTTTTTCGACCAAATGCTTTGCTTTTAAAAAGAGAGAGGTCAGCTTGCGCACTATCTTATGGGGAGCATCATTCATCGAAGAAAAAAAAAATCAAAGAAAAAAGAGAGAAAGGAATCAATAGAGGCAAATAACATGATTAGCTCTTGATGAACTTCATATGTTAGAAAAAAAGAAAAAAGTATCACAATAAAAAAACACGCATAGTTTAATTAAACAAAAGCAAGATTTCAAATTTACTCAGTTTTAAATATTTTGATGAGGACTACTTTCAATGTTTCAGCAATAGCAAGAAAAGGAACCAACACTTTGCCTTTTTTCTTCCTCTTCTCATCGCTTGCTTCTCCCGCCAGCCAGCAACTCGAGACAACGGCCATTCCAGTTAATAAATTTCTTGAAACGAAACCCTGCCATTGCTTTTTTTTTTTTGAAGCCGCGCGATTGTTGCAATTTTTTGATTTTCTAAAAAAAAGTTTCATCAACTTCCAATAATTGCTTCAACCTTGTTCTTATTGCTATTAAAGTACTCAATTTTATGTAAATTTGTACTTCTTACAACAACTTTTGCATTCTTTTTGACCTAATAACGAATGTATCGTAGTGATTCTCCTGATTACGACGAACTTAAAATTAAGTATGAAATCTTACGGGCTGAACATTTTGCTGAAAAAGCTGATGAGAAAAAGGTAAATAACTTTTGATTATTACTTACATGAATAATGGACTATTTGTTTTAGACTCATATTACTGGTTTAGCTGAAGTATTAAAAAATCTTAAACTGCCTTCACAAGAAACATCAAGGGATAGAATAGCTCTTGGTCCAAATGGAGAAATTCTTAGCGGTGGTAATAAATCTGCTGTTCATCATCAAAATGGTATTAAAAAGAATCGCTTTGCTTCTTTGGCACCACCGATGGTTCATGGTCCAATTACATTGAAACCTCAAAATGCTATGGATACTTTATCATCAGCTGTGGCACGACCAAAACATCCTGCAGAAATTCGACATATGGTTAGACAGAAAATGGTTAGATGCAAACGATGTAAAAATCGATTTATTGAAAAACATTTATATGAACGTCATCTTCGTGATAAACATCCTCTTGATTATATCGGTTACTTAATCCAACAAGAAGAAGAAATGCAACTTATGAGAACCGAAGAAATGGAAGCTAATAGAATTGAAGAAATTACAAGTGGTGGATTTATTCCACCTCAAGATGAAGTCGACTCACAAAATTATGATATTGATCCAAGCAGGTATTATTAGCTCTATGAAAACCTTTTTTTAATAACGATTTTTTTAGGATTCCATTGCCAGGTGAACTAACAAATGGTGTTACTCCGCGGTTTGATAAGTTTGGTGTGCTGCATCATCCAAAAAGAGTTTACAAGAAGAAAGTTTCACCTCAATGTCCATTTTGTGATAAACGATACCGTAATGAACATTCTCTTAAAAAACATATTGAAAAGAAACATGACGAAAGTGTGGAATTTGCTCAATGTCTGACATGTTTTAAATGTGTGCCGAAACGAGAAGATCTTCCTATTCATCTGTGTGACATGGTATGTATTAAACACAAATTCCTTTATCTCTTCCCTATAATAAATTTTTAGACTTACATGTGCTTTGAATGTACGCCAATAAGGAATCTCTGTAATGAAACTAGACTGTATAATCATCGTGCAAAATTTCACAGAGGTGCACAATCTGGATTTAAATGTCATGTATGTAATCAAAAGTTTTTGACTCCACGGAAGCTGAGGAAGCATAAGAAAATGTCTCATGTCTTTACAAAGACCTATCCTTGTCATTTTTGTGATGAATTATTTACAAGTGAAACTTCTGTAAGTTTTTTTCTCTCCATTTAACTACATGTAACAAAGCTAAACTTTGTAGGTGACGACTCATGAACGAATTCATACTGGAATTATCAAGTTCGAATGCAAAATTTGTGACTACAAATGTAATCGTTTCAATGCTATGGAAGAACATCGCAAAGAAGAACATGGTTACATCTGCGCAATTTGTAATGAAAAAGACGCTGAATGGTCCGGAATAAAGAATCATACCTTAACAGAACATGGCGGTTATCTCTCATCAGAAACGAATTCAGGTTTGTTATGGTCTATGGTTATCATTTATAGTCGACACATGGATTTTTATGTGTTAGGAACAATTCTTTTTAGCTTTACTTGACGATTATGTCAGAAAACTGTACGAATATCAACCGTGCCTTTATGAAATTTTTTAACTTCATTAATTTTGAACGATTTTTTTTTTGTAATAAACTGAAACAATGATTTCCATTTCCTGAGAATGGAATGGAATCGTTGCTTTGTTGGCTTTTTTACGTGCTAATTTGAGTCGTTTCATAATTCGAACCGATAGTACCATATCTTTTAGAATTTATTGTTGCGTGAATTGTTATTATTTTTTTAAACCTTTTTAGGATACATCGTAAGTCCACGTGTATGGGTCATGTACAAAGGTGAATGAAAAGAAGCTTCAACTTATCTCTTGGAATGAACGAATCTACTATCTCTTTTTGTTCTTTTGTTGATCTGTTTTCTACATAAATACTGTCTCTGTTACAAATCGGGTTATATCCATCGTACCTTTAAAACATTATTTTCATTTTGTATTGTTTTATTATTTTTTATTAATTTTTATAAACTTGTTGTTTTTTGAATATGTTTACAGTTAGCGACGAGTTAAAATGTGGAAATGAAATTTTAAAGGTTACGCGAATAATTAATTCACTTTCTGATTTGTCATTATTGAATCAGCTTATTTCTTCTTTAGCCCAATGGCCATACATCATCACCAGATAGAGGACGAGCTTTGGGCCATCCAGATAAGCTATTAGCTAAACCATTGCCTTGATAACCATTACCAAAGCCAATTGGTTGTCCACCAATTCGTCCAGATCCACCAAATCCAATATCAAAATCTCGTCTAACTCCCAATCCTCCAAAAGGAAATTGAACTCCAACTCCCGTTTTTACTGATACATCACCCATTCCTAGAAATATTTGCAAGTAATATCATTATTTTTTTAGCTCAAAGAATATACCTGGGCCATAATTTGGTCCCACACCTGAACCATAACCTGTTCCATCATCATGTGTAACTCCATAATCATCCCATGATTGAAAACTTGTTGCACGCCGCGGAATTATTTGATCTGATTCTCGTAAAAATTGATGTGGAATTGTTGGACCTTTTCCATCTCTCGAAGGTGGAATACTTCTTTGTGTAAGAGGTAATGATTTTTCATGTGATGATGGATTACATAAATGAGGTTGGCGTCGACAAACTAAACTATCTAATGATATGCTTACTGTTGAAACTAAAAGGCAAAAGATTAAACAACAAACAAAAAGTAAAGCATGTATGCAAACCTATGAATGTGAGAAATAAAAAAGTAAACATTTTTGAAGAATAACATTGAACAGAAAAATGAAAGCAAACAAAAAATTGATTTGTCATTGCAAACGAAAACAAGTTTGTTAACGTAATATATGATACCTTGATCTTTCAGCAGGTATAAATAATGATGAAAAGAAAAAATAAACATAATTTAATTCATTGCGTTTGCTACGAAATAACATTGTAGCATGATGATCATTATAAAAACCGACATTCTGTAATTTTTAAATGAGCCACCTCCTGTATTCATTTAGCTATCTTCATTAACCTTTAAGCTTTGAAAATTCGAAAGTGATAAAAAAAGGTTTATTCATTGATGAAAGTGAAATAATATTTTAAGTATTACAAAAATAAATTTTAAAAAATATCAAAACATTCAAAGTCCCAAATCTTTTTCTTCAATTGATTCAATGGGTTTAGATGCCACTTTTGGAATGAGATCATCGGCAATTGAGCAAACATTGGTATGAACTTGTTCAATCGTTTCATTAGCATTTATTATCTAAAAATGTACTTCATTATTGCCTTGTTTGTTTAAAAATTAAAGAAACTGACTTTCCAATAACTTTGATTTTCAAACATTTTCATGTTTTCCCGAACTTTTTGCTGGAAATCAGCTCGTTCAAGCACTTCCTCACCAAAGCCACCTCTTTGAGCTGTGACAGCCGGATCAACATCAAAATAAAGAACAGCATCAGGCCGGATTAAACCAAGCTCTGGTGGACACGCAAATTGCTTTGAAACGCCTTTTGAAAGGGTGTAAGTGATTCCAGAGAAAGAATATCGATCCACAATTACGTGAACACCTTCGTTGAGTAAATCTTCAATCTTTTGTCGAAGAAGCCATCGATTAGCGGAAAATAAAAGATGAATCGCTTCTTTGGTTTGATTTATCGATGAAGCATTTCGAAGATAATTGTCAATCGTTGCACCAGTCAAAGGTTCTGAACGATCTGGAAAATGAATTTTTTGAAAGATGGGTGCATGTAAAAAGGTTAAAAAAAAGTGCGAGAGTTGTTTGTAAACAACTTTGAACCGAAAATGTTTGAATATCACTATGCTATCAAGGCAGGAAAGATGGGTAAAGCTATTTATCAAATGAAAAAAAATGCAGTACCTGGAAAACGTTGAATAACAGCTTTCTGTCCTTTGGAATTCAAATAATTCATTAACTTTTCAGTTTGAGTAGTTTTTCCACTACGATCCAAACCTTCGAAAACAATCAAAGCTCCTCGCATTCTAAAAAAGCTCTGCATTGATATCTAAAATTAGCTTCAAAAAAAAGTCAAAACCACGTTATATTTAACACGCATTGAATAAAAGACGCTTTTTCTCGAAAGAAAAGCATCGCTTTAATACCGACTAAAATGTTTAATTTCAATAAAAACACAAAGACATATGACCTATAAATTTATCTCCAATGACACACAAAATAGTTAAACATTATAAAAAAAGTTTAGCATTCATTCTAATACAACGAAATAAACCATTATCAGCAAATCTTATCCTAGTTAAAAATCAAAACAAAGAAAAAATTCGCTCAATAATAAGAATATTTACGTTTTTACATATAAAAGTATCTACCAATGGTAAAGAGTTTTTTGAATTTCCCAATAACGATGTTGCTTGACGAACCAATTGAGGAAAGAGTATGCAAAGATGAAACGGAAAATGGTTTTGACAACACTAGCATATACTGGACCAGAATAATAAAGATTGTGAACGCGCCAAACATTGCGCATAAATTCGTTGTAGAAAGCAGATGGAGTTTTTTCACGACGACCGAACCATGCTCCAAGGTCACTAAGCTTGACATCCATGAGCTTTGTATCTTCTAAAAAATGATTCATGTTTAAAAGAAAAAGAGTGTAAAACTTACGTTTTCCATAATAGCGCCAATGGCAATAAGGTCCATGAACTCTTGGATTCCAGCGTTTATCAAAAAGACCAATTTCAGTTTTGCTGATGACTCGATTGTAAAAATAGACACCAAGACGTTCAAATGCACGAGAAATTGGAGTAAAGATAAGTTCTGGTACCCATGGTGTGATCTTGGTATGTGGAGGTGGAACACGAATAAGGTTCATCATCCTCTGAAACATTGATAAAAATTGAAAAACATTCAACAAATATAAATTGCACGAAAGCGAAAAGATACATAAATAATATTCAAAACGCAAGCACGCATAAATACATACATGACGGAATAAATAAACTAGACAAAAAAAGTAACAAAAACCATTATTCCACCTGATTATTTAGCAACTAATCAATAGGTAAGTCGTATTTGCCCATAAATTTGCTCAAATTTTCAATCAATGAACAGTAAATTATGCAAAATTCGACAAAAAAAGAAGATAAAGGTTAGTTCCAAAAATTCATTGAAGTTTTGATTGAAAAAAAAAATCAAGAAAAAAACTTCGAAGACAAGCTTGCAAGCAATCGTTTCAAGAATTCAATGTAAAATTTGAGTTCGAAAAAAAGTTTTTTGTTTGCATTGAAATTTGTTGGATGAGCGACATTCAAAAAAGCATAACAAAAGTTTATTCAATTTTTTTCAAACAATTAAACAAAAAAAATATTATTAAAAACTATAATCTTCAAAAAAGGATGATTTAGGATTTGGATACTTCAACTTCCTATCTTCGGAGAATACACGTCGAGGTGGAAGAAGATCTGGATTTTCTATAAAACAAATGTCCATTAAAATTAAAAGGTTTGAGTAATGAACAACTTACCGAGAAAACGATCAATCATTTCTAATCTTGTAATTTCACTAAATGCAAAGCAATTTTCTTCATTACCAATTTCAATCCAAGGAGTGGCTAGTGCCTAAAAATGGAAGGATAAACATCAATCAGATACAAAAAAAAATCGCTTACATCCACTCTTGTCAGTTGAGTTGTAGTACTAAGAAGTGTTTTGATATTCTCAACACTTTCAATCTTTGAAATTAAATGATCCATAAAACGAAATTCCATACCCATTTCGCGACCAATCTGAAACAAATATTCTTTATTACATGACGCATTGGTTTTCATCACAAACCTTGAACATTCTTGAAACTTTGGTAATGTAAAAATCTTCTATCCAAATTTGACGCCAAAATTCACGTAAAAAAGATTCATAAAGTGAAGGTTCTTCTCGTTTGAGATGTGTAAGCAATAATAATGATGAAACAGATCGTCGCTTTAGCAAGTCAGTATTCTAAAGAAGAAGAAAATATGAAATTTTGGACGTTCAAGAAGATAATTAACTAACCCACTGAATGTTCTTGGGTTTTTCAAAACCATAAAGATCAGCCATTATTGATAATTCTTTAACAATATATTCTCTCTTTTGTGATACGACACCATCATAAAGTGAACCATCTAAAATTTTGTGCGATAAATGAAGCTAAAATTGAGAAAGAAAAACTTACGAGCACAACGAAATAATTTAGGACCAAAAACAGGAATATATTCAACCGTAAATTCAGGATATTTCGATACTAAATTCGGCAATCTTTGTTGAAGAATCTGAAACGATGGAATAAGTTTTGAAGCATACAGGAGGAAAAACTTACTTGATATCCATAATATGAATGCAAACACATGAGATCATAATGATAAAGCAATCGGATTGGAGCTGATTTTATTACCGTTGACATTATTTATTTCTAATCAAGCTAAAATTGCTATTGAATGAAGAAATTGTAAAACCAAAATTAGTAGCTTTAATGAAAGAAGTAAAAAGTCATAGGTTAACGTTTGTTTTTCGAATTACAGTACCGTATGAAAATATCTTTGAAAGAGTCAAAACTTTTTAAATCAAACAAATTAATTTATGAAACAAAAACATAAATAATTTAAATAATATTATTAAATACATAACTAAAATTTCATATCAACTTTAGTAAAATCAAGGATATCACGTTTTGTATGTACAAATTCAACACAATAACGAAATGCAGAAACAACTTCGCTAATTGTATGCAAACTAACACCACAAAGTCTACGTTCAAACATTTTTTTTTCTAATTTTTCATAAAAGGAATTTGTTGCTTTTCCTCGAATTGATGAAGGTTTAACTATTTGGAATTCAATTCCATTTACAGGATAATCTTGGGGAATACTAATTCGAAGCTCAGGATATTTGAATTTTGCATTAGCCTAAAATTTAATTATTTGAGATTATTGTGTTCGATGAATAGGAATATTTACTTTAGCTGGATTAATTATGATAGAATAAAAGGGTGAATGTTCTGATAATGGCTGATTTTCATAATCCACGCGATGACGGAATCGTCGAAGCTCTGTTGCTGCAGCTTGTGGAAGTTTGGCTGGTTTGCCCATGGTTGAATCAAGTTCATATGGAGCACAACAACTATAAGGGCAATCAAGTGGAGGTTCATCGGGTTTTTCATGCGGTGGAGGATCCATTACTAAAATGTAAAAAATTGGTTTTAAAGTTGTTTCATTTTGTAACAAAAAGAAATTTACCAGGATTTTTATAATAATTTTCAATTGGCATTACTCTTGATCCTGAATGCAATTCATCTTGGACCATTTGGGTATTCATTCCTAAATGAGAATAATAGCTTGCATTTTGTTGCCTTTTCAAATATGCTTCATAACTTTGCGAAATTTCCATATCTTCGGAGTTTTCAGGATCACCATTATTATCATAATCAGCTTTGAACTCAAAGCTTTGCTGTGGCGCTGGAATTTTTACAACATGTTGCTTCAAACTATTATTGACAAAATCATATGGTGGATTTAAAATTTCTTGGGATTTACTTGTAGGATTAGGTCCTTCAACTTTTATTTTTTTCGCTGCTGGTGGACCTTCAGCATTTCGAATTTCACGTTTTCGTCCTTCATTGGAAATTGGAGAAGCTTTAGTATATTGTTGCAATTCTCCATTTTTATCATAAAATGCTCCTTTTGTTTTTTCATTATTTCCATTATTAAAAGTTTCATATGGATGAATTTCATATTGGGTTTCTTGTGGCTCATCTTCATCCACAATTTCAATCTCTTCATCATCGACCGCAATAACTTCGTCATCATCTTCATCGGATTCTTTTTCATCATAATCGTTATTCTTTTCCGGTGGGTAAGCATCCACTCGACAAAGATATTCAATTTCAGCATTAAATTGAACTTTTTGATTTTTATTATTTTCTTCTTTTTCGGGTAATAAATAACTTTGAACTGATGGTTCATCTTCTGTTATTTCTCCAACGGGTGCTGCCATTTTTTCATTATATTCTTGATTTATTTCAGCTAAACTTTCTGTTGTATATTGTCGAACAGCCAATTTCCATGGATATGGAGTTGGCTCACTTCCATCCCAAAAATCATTTTCTTCTAACCATTTTAATCTTTTTTTGAGATATTGTTGCTGTTGTCGATCATTTTTAGCATCATCTGCTTCTTGATAATATTCTTTTGGAGCTGAGATTCGCAAATGATTATATTTTTCATATGGATCTGGAATTAATTGGCTCATATTTAAACTTGGTACTTTGTTTATTATGTCAATGGTATTTCTCAATCCCGAAGCAATATCATATCTTTGATTAACAGTATTTATATTTTTAATTAATTTTTCCATTAATTGCGGGTTTACATGCATTTTTCCTTCAATACAATCTATGGTTTTTTTCATTCCATTTAATGATTGGTCTCCATCACTTCGCATTCGTTGAAATAAGCGATAACATAAATCTCGATATTTATGTAATCGAGCAAAAGTTTCTTGATATTCTTTTGAATTTATCATTTCTTGATTTACTGTTGTTCCACCACTTTGAACTAAAGAAATAATACAGATTATTGGATTGGTTATTTAACATTAATTAGTTACCTGATTTATTCGTTGGTGTTGGAATTCTTCCTCCAGAAACAACATTGCTTGAAACATTGGGGGATGGCCCTTGAATAAATTGTTGTTGTTGTTGACTCATGGGTTGTTGAGATAAGGGGCCACCTTGAGATTGTTGTTGTTGGGATAATGGGCCACCTTGAGATTGCTGAGATCGAGGTTGAAGTAATTGTTGGGGATTTTGCATTTGTTGAGTTTGGGGTTGTTGCTGTCCCATTTGCATTGGCTGTTGATTTATTTGCATTGGAGGTTGCTGTGGCTGTTGTTGCTGGCGTCCCATTTCCATAGGTTGCGGTTGTTGAGACTGAAATGGCTGTGGTTGTTGTGGCATTGGTTGACCCATTGGTGGTGGTTGTTGATTCATGGGTTGCGAAGTTGGAATATTAAATGAAGGTTGAGGCTGTTGTTGCTGTGGAGGTGGAAGCATTTGACCTTGTTGGGATTGTGATTGATGCTGTTGGAATTGGTGCTGTTGTTGTTGAGGCGGCATCATTTGATTCGGCTGCTGCTGCTTTTGCTGATGTTGATGCTGCTGCGATGTCATTTGATTTGGTCCACCAAAATCTGGTGGCATTTGTTGAGACATTTCTGGGCGTTGCTGATTTTGGAATTTAAAATCAGGCTGTGATAAGACATTTTGATTCCCAAAATTTGGTTGACTTTGTGAAGTTATCATCGACGATTGAAATGGTGGCTGTTGTTGCGGTTGCTGAGGTTGTTGTTGTTGTTGAGAAGTTGGAATTGCAAAGTTTTGTTGAGGCGGTTGTGGTTGAGACGGTGGTGGTTCATTTTTAATTTGGCCACCAAATTTAAATTCGGGTGGATTTGGAAGGTTTTGTGGAGGAGGTTGAGATGCTTGAATATTAAATGATGGCTGACTTTGAGATTGATGAAGCCCTAATGGTGGTTGAGATGAATTTTGTGGCGGTTGAGATGGTGGTCCCTTAATGGTGCTTGGATTTTGAGCAGAAGGTCCAGGTCCTGGAAATATTGGTGCAGCCGGTGCAGCAGGGCTAGGACCTTTTCTTTGTTGAGGCGGAGGTCCTGGAAATGGAGCTTGTTGCATTGGCGGTTTTTGATCAGGTCCGGGAAAAGGAGCCTGCAGCATAGATGGTTTTTGATCCGGTCCAGGAATAAACCCTCCTTGAACATCAGCACCACCTGGAAGTGGAGCCATTTGAAAGCGTTGTGGTGGTGGCTGTTGCATTTGTGGTTGTGGCTGTTGTTGGCCTTGAGGAAAATTACCAGAAGCCGCTGCATTGGCTCTCCTAAAATAAATTATATATATAATTTTTTCTAACTTGTCTTTTATTCTAACATTTGGTGTTGACGCCTTTGATGATCTATTAATATTTGCTGCACTTGATGAATTCGTTGTGGCATTGGAAAGCTCATTAATTTCTCTTTAGGAAAATGAGATGGAAGTCTACCAATCCATTGATCACAATTTTCTTCAGTTACTTTAAATGCAGCAGGAATTTTCATCCCACTTTGCATTGGGCCACCAGGACCACCTGGAGGCGGTCGCTGTTGTTGCTGTTGCATTCCAAAATGTTGTTGTTGAGGATGCTGTTGTTGTTGCTGCTGCCTCTGTTGGTTATACATTGGTGGCCTCATTTGATCTTGTTGTGGATTCTACAATCTGGAGTTAAGGTGACTAACTTTATAAAGATCTCTTACCATTCCTTGCATATATGGTTGTCGAGGACGCTGATTAGGATCATTAAAGCTCATGATATCGTAAAGTTAAATAACAAAAATTATTACAAAATATATTTTTTTTAATGGTTTGAAATGAATCAATTTATAAAGCGTTTATAATTTATGTATTATAAGGTGGCTATTCCAAATGTGTTTGAACCACCATTAATAGAAAAAAAAGTATCCCATCGCGAAGATTAGAATGTTATTTAGAGAAAGACTTCCATTTTTTTGTATCTTTTCCGTGATGTCCCTGTAATTTCAGAAGTGTTGAAAAATTGATGGAAGAATTTTTTAAAAAGCTTTTGTACTTTACTTTCGTCAAATTTTTAAATAAAATGAATTGACATGCTATGCTATTTTCTGTTATCAAAGCTTAGTTAATCTGTGGCAAGGCACTTTTAATTGCTTCGAATTTTGTTTGCTAAAACTCATTTGACTTTTTAATTTTAATGTTCCCTCTTTTTGCTGCTAACTTTGCATTTTTGAATTGCTGTAATAATGTTTTCTTTCTTTTACATTTGATTTCAATTCTCAAAAATCTCACTAAAAAGCGTTTAATGCAACATAAGAGCTTTGACCTTTTTTTATTCTTTCTTCCCACATTTTTATTTC
Source organism: Panagrolaimus kolymaensis (assembly GCA_028622995.1). Lineage (NCBI taxonomy): Eukaryota > Metazoa > Nematoda > Chromadorea > Rhabditida > Panagrolaimidae > Panagrolaimus > Panagrolaimus kolymaensis. The sequence goes on from JAJQJQ010000023.1 coordinate 1,765,012, forward strand.
ATCCAAAGAAAAAAAAACAAGCTAAAAGTGACTATCCACCTTTTTGCATTTCATTAATTATTAAATCTAATCGTTTTCGAGAGATAATATCAGTTTGTCACGAACGTCATATTTCGATTGTTACCATAGTGACTAATGCTAATGTACACATATACTACATTTATTGCATGTTTTGTGAGGCTTCATTTTTCGAGTTTTTTTATAAATGAAATGGCTTTTTTCATAACTTATGTATTTTGACTTTATCGTTCTGTCTAAATTAGAATTTTTTTTATAGAATGGTTGACGATTTAACGCCCGATGAACAAAAATTATTTGAATTGATTGAACAAAGAAAGGTTAATGAAGCGAAAGATCTTTTAAAACATGGAAATGTTAGAGTTAATTGTATTGATAAATCTGGGATGAATCCATTGGATCAAGCATGTTTTCGTGGAGAAGAAGAATTGGTTAGATTTTTAATTGAAAATGGAGCCAATGTTGATAATCGAGCTCATGAACAGGGTTATACTTGTTTAATGTTTGCTGCACTTGCTGGTAAATTTTTTTCACATTTTCTGTTTAAAGCAATTTTTTAATTTTAGGTAGCCCTTCCATTTGTCAAATGCTATTGGATGCTGGAGCACGTCCTCATGCAGTTAATTCGATTAATCGTACTGCTTCTGAATTAGCTGCTTTTGTTGGTCAACATGAATGTGTGAGCATTATTTCGTCTTATATTGATGCAGCAGATATTGAAAAGATTCTCCACCCTAAAGGCCCTGATAGCGAAGTGGTTTATCCGCATGAGTTTGTTACGTTTATTCATGATTTAACAAAAGCTCATGAAATCCATCCCGTTAAACTTACATTTAATATTGCACAAAATGAACATGTTTTAGAACATCGAAAAAAATTATTATTTGTTATTGATACTTTGTTTGAAAAGCAGCTAAGATCAAAAGAGCCTAACGAGGTAAGGATCTAAAATTTAATTCGAAAGCTTTAATCATTTTTTTAGCCACAATCAATTAAACTTTGGATAATACTTCACGCGATTCGTGAACTCTTAAAATTTGTTGATAGTAATGCTCAAAATGGAAAATCCCCAAAGGATTTAATGATGCTGTTTGCTAAAAAGCTTCTTTTAATGGAACCTGAAGATGAAGTTCGAAAGAATGAAGAATTATTTTTACGAACCGCTATTCGAGCTTTTCCATATCACAATAGTCTTTTATTTCAAACTTTAGCTAAATCTATTTCTAAAATTGAATTTGGAAGAAGACCGCCGTGTTATAAAATGATTTTACAAGCTTTATTTGGTCCAAGGTTTACAGAATCATCAAAATTTTGTGCAACTTGTGGAGTTTCCTCCGCAAAGAAAATATGTCCTAAATGCAAAGTAAATATTTTGTTACCATTTTTACTATTTATTAACAGATATCTTTTTTGTAGACTCCATATTGTTCACCTGAATGTCAAAAGTTTGATTGGTCCGTGCATAAAAAATGTTGTGATGCCATTCAAAAAAGGCCTCAAACTTCATCTTACATAGAACTCAATGAAGAGGAGCTTCAAAAAATGTGTATAAAAGATGAAGAAGACAAGGAAGATGATACAAATGAAAATAAATAACTTTTTGTATTTACTTAAATTTTTTATTTGTCTGTATGTATGTATTTTTTAATTTTTTTGTGTTAAACAATTTATTTATATTTTTTAGCTGTAAAAAGTAATTTAGAAATAAGAGTATTTTTGACTTTTATAAATATTTTTTGACCTTTTGATCTTATAAGTTCAATCATTTGAGATTTTTTTAAATAGTAATTTTGGTTATCATTAGTTTGTTTATTTATCCCTAATTTGGCTATCTAGCGCCTCATTACAGCCGCGAAAGGGTGTATGCAAAAAGTAAACGAAAAAAGATCGAATTCACTAAATTTATTATCCTTCAAATTTTCATAAACTGTATCATTGTCTTCATTTCATTTTTATTTATCTAAAAATCATTTCTTTAATTTCAGCATTTTGGTTTATATTTTATCGTATCGCCTTGAAATATAAGCTTTCCAGTCTATAAATTTATCTCAATCGCTATTGCTAATAAACCTCGAGCTTCAGTATCATTAATTCACTTATCTTCTTTCAACACTCCTAAGATTTTTTTGCAAGATGTCAGAAGAAAAAAGATTTTACCAACATTTTAATCCATCCACTGGACAAATGGAATGGAAAACTGTTAGCCATGTGAATGGTCCGGAAGACGATGATGAAGCATTTGAAGATGATGAAGATATGGTTATTCAAATTGCACGATCTAATTTTGGTGATATGATTTATGATTATGATCGAAATGATCGTTATTCTGATGGATTAAAGCATCACATTGAAAAACGTAAAAATGAAGGAAAGCATGTTCATGTTGTTGATATTGGAACTGGCACAGGCTTGCTTTCATTAATGGCAGTTCGACATGGAGCTGATAAAGTTACAGCCATCGAAGTATTTGATCCTATGGCAATAACAGCTAGAAAAGTTATTGAAAAGAATGGTTTTAATGATAAAATTAAAGTTATGAGTGTTCGATCGACAGAAATTGATGAAAATTTGGTTAAAGATAAAGCGGATATTATTGTTGCAGAAGTTTTTGATACCGAATTAATTGGTGAAGGAGCATTGAGATCTTTTAAAGAAGGTCTCAAAACTTTGGGAAAGAAAGGATGTCGAGTTGTTCCTGCAACAGGAAGAGTTTGGATTTGTCCAATTGCTTCTAAAAAATTACAACAATTTCGAAAGTTACCCAATAAAACTTTTCAAGCTCCTTATGGCGAATGTAATGGAACAGCTGCAGTTTTTGATATACAATTTAGTGAAATTCCTTCAAATTGGTTTGAAATTTTAGCTGAACCTTTTGTTGCTTTTGAGTAAGGCATCTTTTTTAAATCTCCAACGATATAATTAATGAACCCTTTTTTAGTTTTAATTTTGAAGATGCTGATTCAATCATTTACAAAGAATCGTTTACTCGTAATTTTAAAGTCACATCAAAAAATTCAGCATTATTTGATACGATATTAATGTGGTGGGATATTGATATGGATGGAACAGGAAAAAATTATATTTCAACAATTCCACCTCAATTTTCTAATAAAACTGCATGGAGAGATCATTGGATGCAAGCTATTTATTATCTTCCCACTCCAATGAACGTTTCACCTAATCAAGAGGTTGCGCTTCATTGTTCTCATGATGAATATTCGCTTTGGTTTAATATTGGCAAAAATGCTGAAGGCCCTGCTTTTTGTTCATGTCGAATTCATAATATTCTTTCAAGATATGACTTTTATCGACTTAATTTTATTGATGAAAAGGATGCATGGATTAATTGGGTTCAAAAAGTACGATTTTTTCCATCCCTTTTTATTTTTCACAAAAAACTAATTTTTAGGCTTGCAAAAATAAGACTGTTTTAACTCTTGGACAAGGTTCATTAATTTCTTTATATGCTTCACAAACAGCAAAGCATGTTTATAATTATGCTGATTGCAACGATACTTCAAAGTTGATTACATCTTATGCAGCATTAAATAATTTATCAAACATTCAAACAATTGAAAAACTTAGTGAATTAGGAAATGAAATCGATTTAAAAGAAATTTTAATCCTTGCTGAACCTTTCTTTTCAACTGCTATTCTTCCATGGCATGGATTTATACGTTTCTCAACTTTATGTCAAAGCATTAAACGAGAATTTAATTATGAAGGTGAAACTACAATTTTACCAAAAGTAAGTAACTTTTTTAATACTAAATAGCATTGGTGAAGCCACGACGCAAACCAAAATTTATTTAAACTTTTAACTTTTCTCCATTTTAGGTTTCAAAGCTTGTCTGCCTTCCAGTTAAATTTGAACATTTATGGAAGATTGCTGCCCAAGTTGGAACTGTCGATGGTTTTGATTTGAGTGATTTTGATGTAATTTGCCAGGTAATTTTTAAGATTTTTAACGGTTTTACATACTTATATTTTTAGCAGGCCCGACAAATAGCTGATCCAATTATTGAGCAACATTCACTTTTTGAATATCCAAGCATTGCTACAGGCGAAAAAATCGAAGTTTTTACACTTGAAGTTGAATCAAAAGTTGGCCCAAAAACAACTATTGTTACTCCTACCATTTCTGACACAAATGCTCTTGTTTTTTGGACTGAAACTGTGTTTAATTCATCGAATGAAAGTCACGATGATGCAGCGACATTATCCAATGGACTTTTATCTGAATGTCATGTTGGAAATAAACCTGATTGGAACCCAGGTCATCGACAAGGAGTTTATTTCCTTCCATTTGATAATTTGGATACTGTAAAAGCTATTGAAGTTTGCGTTGAACATGGAGAAATTGATCTTGATTTTAAATTTAAAATATTATAAGGTTTTTTGGAAAAACTCTTGTTATTGTTAGCTTTGTTATTTTTTATTTATAAATTTTTATTTGGAATCTGAAGATGATGTTTTATTTCATTTTTAACAAAATTAAAGTACACTAAAAACAATATTTTTTACTTCTCTAATAAATAATTGCACTTTATCTGAATTGCTACCATAATTTTACTTTTATGCTTTTTCTCTGCTCAAAGTGAGTAGTCGATTCAGACACATTTTTAGTTGATTCAAAGTTAAAGTAAAACCATTGACATTAATTTTATGCTGTACATACAAAATCTTGATTAACGCCTTGTTATTATGATGATTTAAAAGTGCAATAGAGAGAGCAAGACACATTTTAATGAAAACGCTAAGGCTCTCTTAAAAATTCAGGAGCTTTTTAAAAGGACATTTTCAAAATTTCAGGAGTAAAATTTTTGAATAAAAAACCATTTTTTTATGACGTAGCTTTTAAAGAGTAAAAACATGAGTTAGAGTTGAGTAGCTCCTTCAATAGCTTATCAAAAGTTATGCCGCCATTGACTAACCATTTACTATTTTTTTTTCAATTGAAATTAAATACATTGAATTTGGAGTTTTTTTATTGAAAAGGAAACAAGCTTGGATTTATTAGACGAAAAAGAATGACGATATTTGTGTAGTCTGGGAAATTATTTTTTTGCCATTTAAAACTAGTTAGAAAAAAAAACATACTAACCTATAATTTACATTTATTGCTTCAAAGTCTTTAATCAAAAAATAATAAATATTAAAAATTAAATACTTTTTTTGTTGATAAATTAAAAATGGAAACAACTCTCGGAAATGACACTAATATTATGATCAAGTAAGTTTTTAAGAATCATCAGACTTTACTGAAGCATTTTAATTTTTCGAACTTCTCCATCTTTGAGACAATATTATTTGTTTATTTTTTCTCTAATTTTATTAATTCTTTCATTAATGGGAAATGGTTTTGTTGTATATTTATTTATACGGTTTCTTTGATAAAAACTATATCTTAAAATAAAAGCTTTTATTTTAGAAATAAAAAGTTGCGAAAAAATAAAGCTTTATGGTTGATTTTACTTTTAACAATCACAAATTTTTCTATTTCTGTTTTGTGTAAGAATTTTAACGTGCCGAAAAATGAAGTAATTTTTTATAATTTCTAGTATTTCCATATCTTGTTTATTGTTTACTATTATGGAATAGTTCCGCATATTATTTCGATCCCATTTTTATTGCAACCAGCACAACTCCTTTAATTTTTGGTTTTAAAATGAATTTAGTTACAACCATTATGATTGCTGTCGATCGACTTCAAGTAAACTCCAGTTAAAATTCTGATAAAAAATAGTTTAAAATTTTTATAGGCTTTGAAATTTCCTGTATGGTATCGTTGCAAAAGTCATAAGTTCCAAATTTATTTAACAATCATTTTTGGATGTTTAATTGGAAGCGCAGATGTTAGCTATGAATTGATTTCCTTTGGCTTTAATTTGCTTCAATATAATTGCCCAGCAATTGGATGCTTTTTAAATGATAATTTTACAACTTATTGGGGTGCTAGTAATTTGGTAAGTTTTGTGACAACACTATAGGCAAAAATATCAAAAACTGAAAAGCCTATTGTAATTTTCTTCACTGGCAAACTTTCAGGTACTTAATATTATTTCACTGATATTAACATTCGGGGTCGTAGCAGAAATTCGGAAACTTGGAAAAACATCGTTGATACTTCACTTTCATCGAACAAAATCACTCAAAACTTTTAGTGATGCAAAAGACGTTAGCTCCTTTTATCTTTCCAATCATTAAAAAAAATCTTTAACTTTTTCAGGCAAATCGCCTATCAGTCGGGATTTTAATAACATCATTAATTTTTGTATTTATTCCTAGTTTTATCGTTGGAATTGACAAAATATACGATACAAATATGTTCAAACATTTGGGACCATTTTACACTATGGGTTTAACTCTCGCCAGCGTCTCCAATAGCATTTTGTATGTAACTTTGCATGTCGGCATTCGACGTGCCGCATTATTCTGGAAATACCCGTTTTCTTTAAAACATTCAAGTAATACGGGACTTTAAAATCAAACATTAAGAGTTGTAAATAATATTGTTTGTTTATTTTTAATAAAAAGGTAATATAGCAAAAAAACCAACGCTATAATTAGACAACCAGAAATTAGACTTAATTGTTATTTTTTTCATACTGGAAGAAGAGGTTGATAAAAATGTTTTTGAGATCATAAACAAACATGGTGATAAGCTTCTGCTAACAACTTCCTTAGTTAATTCAAATTGTTCAGTGGATTTAAAAAATTCCAAGAAACAAACAGCTTTTTTGGATAGTTAAACCTTCAAATGTATGGTTTAAAACAAAAACAAAAAATGCGAAAATACAAAAATGAAAGCACAATCTTCTTTATTTACTTTACATTAATCAATTTTACAAGGTTGAAAATGGTGTTTGATTGAAATGTATTGGTGAAAGACGAGAAAATGGATACATCTGCACAGGCGTCATAGTATTAGGAACAACAGAAACTTCAGAGCACATGTAATCACGGAGATCAGGAGTTTTACAGAATCTGAAAAAGAGTATAAAAAGCAAGTTTAACGAGAAAGTAACTTGGTACAAAATCGACAAATCAACATGAAGGAAAAATGATTTACGAAACACGTCCAAAAAGATTTCAGCCATATCTTTATCCCTTGCTTGTGCTCAACAATAAAAAGAACTTACTAATAATGGTAAAGATGAAATTAAAGCGATGATACAAAAAAAGTATATAGGAAGAGCATATATCATGATACCAGAATTTGCAGTTTCAATATCAGGAGAGACATGAGCTGATCCTTCAACAGCGAAAGAATATTGACATTGACGTCCTTCCCATCCAGGAGCGCATCTTAAAAAGTAAAGAAAGAATGAGAAGATCAAGAAAATAGTTAAGAATGAATAGAATAAAAGCAAAAACTTACTTGCAAAATGGAAGATAATGGTCATTAGCATTATAATCAATGCAACAGGTTCCACCATTATAGCAATACGTTGAATCAAGTTGAGATGGACATGATTTTGCGATAAATAATCCGTCTGTGCTGCAAATATCTTTTTCAATAAATACTGGGTCACCGGGTTCTCCATAGGCATTTTTCTCTGCTCCTGATGTTGAATTCATTATTCTTTCTTCCAGCGAATCTTGTGGCAGTAAATTATCGATATCTTCATATTTTATTGAAACTATGTACCAGAAATACCCTGAAAAGCTATAAGGTAATAAAAAGAAGAAAAAAAAGAATATCACAAACCTATAGCAAATAATAAAATCAAAAGAATTAAAATTCCAACAAAGATTCTTTTTTTTGATGTAATCCTTTCTTCGCCATTCTCCAAATTTCCTGCAAATGGATAAAGACGCACTTCACCCAAATCAGGAAAATACGTTGCCATTTTTCTCTGTTAGTATCCAAACTTTTGGAATGGCGTAAAAAAGGAAGTAAAAGACAGAAGAGCATACAAAAATAAGAAAAACATCTCTTACCACGAATACTCTTTTTTTAAAGACATTGGCGGCTAATTCAAAAATGCTCTTTTTTGTTTTTTTCTGATTTTAAATAGACTTCATAGCTTTAGTCGGTTTTGAGTTTTCATCGAATAAAGTCATCTGTTATTTGTTGTCGAAGCTTAGAATTAATACAACTGTCATATTTTTTGACTATCTTACAATCTTAATTTCAGTAGTGGTAATAGAATATATTTTATGATCCTGCTTGCTTAAAAAATTTTTATTAGCCTGGTGACTTTAAAAAAATAAAATAAATTAAAGAACGAACTACTCAGATATGGATCAAAACCTTTATGAATTTCTTGAATTTGTCATTAATTTAAATTTTATATGTGTGCCTTTTTCAAAAAATAAGAAAATGTCATTAGTATTATTGATCGTTCACAAGTGTTTATGGAACAAAAATTTTTGACTATGGCATGACCTTTTTTAAAATTATATCTTAAGAGAAAGATATGGAGAATATTTATTTATTGTGTTAGTAGAAAAAATAAGAAAGAGTGACCAGTAGAAAATTTTGTTTTCTTATATGATTGATCGTTTTTAATTAAAAAACTAGGCAAGAAGCGGCGCCCCGCGCCGCGATCTCTTTTTTTTCTAAACATTATTATTAAAAAAATATTTCATTTTCAATTGAAATTTACGCAAATTTTTTTGTTTAGTTTATGGTTATTTGAAATCTTATAGCATGGATCCTTCTCAACGTTTGGAATCTTCATCTCATATACATACATATAAGGTTTTCTATGAGTGCAACTAATTTTCTAACCCAATCGATTATAATTCACATACTTCATCATCTCTTTTAGTTTCTTAATTTTGAATCTCCCCGTTCTTCTCCACAAATGCTTTAAAACATATCATTAATAAAAACAACTTCATCCTTTCTAATAAAATTAAAATCATTGTTCTTATATCGCAACGCCGACCTAAGGTCGGCTATGAAAGTTGTTTTATGCAAATCATTGGGCATATTTTGGTACCTCTAAATCAACCGCCACTTATCAAGCTTCACTTTCATGCAATGACAAAGCAAGCTTTTTTTTGCGATTTCTTTTTTTATTATGAATTTTTTTTAATTTTTATTATAAACTTCATTTTTATGCAAATTTCATTCGCAAATGGATCTATGGATCTTTCAGGCATATTTAGATCCTTTGTTATATTTGGATCCTATAGTATTTTTGTAAAATAAATAATCAACCACCGCTCATCACCGCTTCGTTTTTATGCAATGAAATGCTTCTTACTTTGCGTATTCATTCATTTATGCTAATTTTTCATTTTTTATAAACTTTCCCATGAATCATTTCCAGGCAGTACGAACAATCAAAATTACTAGGAAGGAATCATGCTTCATTATTGTCTAACACCATTTACAAAACCATGTAAAAATCCTGAAATTGGGTGTCATTTTACACGGAATTATAATGAACAGAGATTTTCAATTCCTCGAGATGTTATTAATTACATTTTAAAAAATCCGAAACTTTCATTCAAAAGTTGTTATAAATTAAATTCTGCTTGCAAATATTTTTTTCACAAATTTAAAATTATTCCATGCTGGTATATCGAAATTTCAGATTTACAAATTACAGTTTGCTTCAAATATAAAAATATCAAATTTTCAAAAGATATCGCAACTTCAACAAAATTTAAATTTTTGATTTTCCGTGAGCTTATTCTTATTGAACGACAAAACTTGGGTTTTTTTACATCTATTTCCCCTATCGTTTTTACAAATATTTCTGGTATAAGTCTTCAATCAATGACATTGAGTTTATCAGAAGTATTATTGGTATCGAAAAATGTTAAAACTATTGAATTGATTTTGACTGTGATTGAAGATTCAAATCAAAAAGAAATGCTTGTTGATGAAATATTTCAACATTTTCCTAATGTTGAAAAATTTGTTTTGTAAGTTTTTTGGGAATATTTTTCATATTTGTTATTATATTATTTTAAATTCAAAGTTTCCTCGAAAAAATTACTTTTCTAAACGCAAAATCTTTATTAAAGGTTCTGAACCAACAGGTTTTATATATTTTTGCTTTAAAGTAGTAAAATTATGAGAGCACGGAAGTTCATAACTATGAGAAAAAAATTGCATTTGTAAAACCATTGTTAGATGAATGCATGCAGAAATATGGATTTAAAAAACATATCTGAATTTGAATAGAAAATGAAAAAAAAGAGTTATGGGGAAGCTAAAACGAAAAAAATAATAAAATAAAAAGTTTAGATCAGGAATGTTATCACCCGATGGATATACTCCTGAAACAGCAAAAAACCTTGCAAAATTAGAAAGAAACTCAAAACTATCATTTTTTTACATAGATCAAGTTCCTGATACCTTTGACGTTAATGAGTTTATGATTTTTATGAAAGTAAGTTTAAGATTATTTGGAAACATTTTTCTGAAAAATTTATTATTAAAAAGAAAAGTAGACAGGTCTTTCATTCAAACAATTTTTAATTTTTTTAGAAAAATCAAAAACCAGATAGAAATTATTTCAACTATTACTGGGAAGGAAAAGTACCAACAAAATATTTCCTTGATTTTGATCCTACACTTGAGGTAGCATTTATAAAGAATTTTGAGAAAACAATTAAAAAAAATGCTAAACATGTAACGTTTAAATCAATCCAAGGTGGAAATGCCATATTAGAACCCTGGAACAAGCTAAAAATTATTTTTTTAGTTTTTTTAATATTATTTTTTGTTGCTATTTTCTTTAATTGGTTATAATCTTATTACAACCTACAACACGGAACATTTTTAGTATAAAAAAGAGTGATATGTATGTATATATTAATATCACAACAAATGACCCATTCCAATATTCCTTACGTAATGAACTTGTGTTGCTCTTTTTTAAATAAAAGTTAACCACAAAAATATGCTTCGTATTTATGTAAAATGTCATTTTTTATACTTTGTGAAGAAAATATATGTATATTTTTTAATAAATAACTTCTCTTCCAGAAAATCCACCTTGTCCACTTCGGATTAACGAATTTCTCGAACTAAAGATCATTCTTTCTTTATTTATTAAAAAATAAAAAGACCTGAAACAGTTGATTCTTTAATAACAACAAAAAACGGCATACCCATGAAGCAGAGCACTTTAAAAAAAAGCAAACAATAAGCTTATTTTTTCTGGTTAATGAAGGAAATGAAGAATGAATTGCGTGTCCCAAACTATTCAAATCTGTCGTCGCCATGATTTATTGTTAGTAGAATTCTCTTTGGAGAAATAATAAAATTTCAGAAGAGAAGATTCTTTCAATAAGAATTAGCTATCCAAAAACTATTTTTCCAAATGATATTTGCCTAGTTGGAACTTTTCTAAAAATTACTTTAGCTTCTATTTATCTAAATGCTATTGTTTTGTAAAATGAAAGTTAATTTATTCCATCGATTGAAATAAAAAAGTAAAAGAATACTAACCTACAAAAGATAGGTTTAAAATAAGAATTGCGAAAAAAAATGAAAGCACAATCTTCTTTATTTACTTTAATATAATCAATTTTACAAGGTTGAAAATGGTGTTTGATTGAAATGTATTGGTGAACGACGAGAAAATGGATACATTTGCACAGGCGTCACAGTATTAGGAACAACAGAAACTTCAGAGCACATGTAATCACGGAGATCAGGAGTTTTACAGAATCTAAAACTTGAACAATAACAAAAGATAAAATAAAATAAAAAAAGAAATGGCGAAGGACATATAAACAGTATAATTTTAATAAGTTTCAAGAAGAAACTATTCCATCACACATTCGTTTTATGATTAAACAAAAAGAAACCAACGATTTTGAAAGATAAATGAGACCAAGAAATACAAGTAAACCGACAAATAATACAGTCAATAATGTTCCAACGCTGGCAGTTTCAATATCAGGAGAGACACGAGCTGATTCATAAAGTCTTGGATTATAAGATCGTTGACATTGACGTCCTTCCCATCCAGGAGCACATCTGTAAAAGAAAAGAAAGAATGAGAAGATCAAGAAAATGGTTGAGAATGAAAAGGATAAAAGCAAACTTACTTGCAAAATGGAAGGTAATGGTTATCAGCATAATAATCAACATAACAGGTTCCACCATTATAGCAATACGTTGAATCAAGTTGAGATGGACATGATTTTGCAATAAATACTGGATCACCAGGTTCTCCATAGGCATTTTTCTCTGCTCCCGATGTTGAATTCATTATTCTTTCTTCCAGCGAATCTTGTAGCAGTAAATTATCGATATCTTCATGTTCGGATGAAACTTTCAAGGCTTTGCGTATTTCTTGAGGCGTACAAGCGTCTAAAATTGAACATACATTAGGAAAATAAACAAAATGAATGCAACCGTACATCTGCGTATATAACTTCGAAAATAAGCATTATCCATGGCAGAGTGACCAAATGCTGCAAAATATATGGATCAAATATCGGTAATAAGAGAAAAAATCTAAGGAAAAATTTAAAATTTTGTAATGACTGGCTTTCGACATTGAAGAAAAAAGGTCGGAAGCATTCAACCAAAACGGCACGCGCGTAATCGTTCAAGAAAAAAAACATAACAAATTAAAAAAATCAGAGTTGGTTCTTCTCTTGTAATCCAGCAAAGGCCAAATTCATCAAATATGTTTAAACAAAAGATGGGAAATTGAGAAGTGTTGTTTGTCGATGCGCGATAAAAACTAATTTGCGCATTTATCGTCAACTTCTTTGATGCTCTGAAGAGGAGGGATTTGTATAATTTGTTGCTGCTTTCAAAGAAGAAAAAAATGGGCAAAAACGTATATGGAAGTTTTAAAAGGGCATAAAATAGGAAAACTCCAAAAAAGGATGCGGCAAAGCTTTGAAAGATTAAACAGTGGAACAAACAACAGAAGGAGTTGTAAATAAAGTTTTTCCTCGATTTTTCTACAGAAAAAAAAAAGAATATGGTTTTAAAAACAATTGAATGACGAAAGAAAAAGGAACACCTATGAATGGAAGAAAGTTTCATTCAATCAAAAAACTAATAAAGCTTTTAAAAATGAATGGAATGGGAAAAATGGGAGGCAAAGAAAGAAAGCGATACGTCTCATTTGTCACTACTAACATTTTTTGTGGTTGATTCGCCGCCAAATGTGACGATTTTCTTTTGAATATGGGTTTCATAGAAAAGGAAATGAATCAACATCCCCTCATTTTTTTGTTGCCACCTGGCATTTTGAAAAATCCCAGTTCATTGTCGTCGTCATCATCAGCTAATGTCAAATCCACCTTTGGCATAAATATAAAAAAAAAACATCTCTTTTTTTTCAAAACATAACAAACACCTGCATCCCAAAAAGCCGTTTTTTGACCATCAAAATATCACACTCTTCCCCCAAAAAAACCAACATGTGGCATATAAAAAACTCTATTCCTTTTTTAAACCAATAAAAAATAAACTTACAAATAATTGAGCTGAAAATCAGCAGCCACCAAAAATTGTGAAACGGCGGAATCGTTGAGTTAGTAGTTGACGATGGAAGTTAATAATTAGTCGAGATCGGGCGATGGCCTAAAAGCCTATCGATAATAAGTAGCTCCTGTTCCTGCAAAAAAAAAAGAAAGATGACAAATTGATGAGCTAATAAATAATAATAAAAATTACACAAAATCAAAACGCCACGATCAAAACTCGACAAAGCAAAAAAAGGTAGAGGAAATGAAAAAAAAAATGAAAGATGCTGCTAAAAAAATGGAAGCGAGTCATTTCAAGAGTTTGATGTTAATTTTTGGCGAAAAAATTAGAATCAAAAAAACGCGAGAGAGCTCATGGAAAAAAACTATGAAGCTTTTTTTGGTAAACCTTTTTTTCCTCGAATAACAAATCTAATAATTTGAAAATTTGTGCAAATGGCCATAATAATTGTTTATTAGGATCCCTTACTTTCACTTGTAAAATTTCATTCAATATCAAACTTTTCCAAACAAATTTTTTTGGACTAATGTTTTAACCAATTAATTATATAAAAGTAAAACGATTTAATCATATTTTTTTCTTCATTTTCACTATTTTGCTGTTAGCGTACATACATACAAAATATCCCAAAAATGGAATCAAAAAAATTGTTGCGCAGAAAATGGAAATCATCAAAGACAACGACGTTTATTTTAACCGCAAAATATTTGTAACAGATGCTTTTTGTGTGTTTATTGTGAGGGATCCGTCTTCTTCTCGATTCCTAACTAAAAATAAAAAGACAAGACGACTTGTTGTTATAAGCAAATTTCTCTTAACCAAATGCGGACATTTATTTATGAATAACGACCTTTTGTTTTGGTTGTTTCGTTTAGTTTTTTTAACTGTAAATACTTTTACGACCTTTTCGATGCTATTTTTTTTAATACCTTTTTTAAAAGATTTTTTTATTAACTCCTTTCTGGTATGAGGAAATCATTGTTGAAATTTTAGTTATTCAAATGGACCATTTTTAGTCTGCTGAATTCAAACTTTCGCAGGAACTTGAAGAAGCTGATGCTTGTTGGGCGACTTTTTGATGTACTGTAGGTTGTTGATGATGATGAGCAGAGTTTTGAGATGCTGTTGATGTATGAAAAATTTGGATTGTTGGTTGTGTCTAAAATCCATTTTGAGATTAGTATATTTTTTAAAGTAGTTAATTATTACGTGATAAGTTATGCTCGATGTGTGTGACCATTGACTATTATCAAAGCTCACAGCTGATTCTTGGATTTCATTTTCAATATTATTTACAGGAAAATAAGTAACCCGTGAACTTGATGGTTTTACTTCTTCATTGATAGAAGAATTATTTTTTCCTTCAATGGGCAAGTGGCTTCTTTGATTGTTGTGTTTATGTTGCTTTTCTTCTTTTCCTCTTTTATTTAAATGTGCTAAAAGTTTTTGCTTTAAAGCCGCACATTTTGCTTCATCATCCAATCCTTCGCCATCGGAAGATGAAAAGCTTATAATGGAATCACTACCAGAATCCATGGCCATATTATTAATGTTTTCATTCGGAAAACTTTCTCTTTTGATGGTTGTGTTTTCTTTATGGAAAATTTCTTTAGCTTCTAATTTATCGGTGGCAGAACCCCATGATTCAAAGAAATTATTTCTTGGATAAGGAATCACTGGTGTTTCTGTGGTAATAATTGGGTTGCTTTCTTTTGTTACTTTAAAATTATCTGCTGATTGGCTTGAAGATGGTTCATTTGTAAATTGAGTAAAACTACGTTGGTTTTGCTTTTCCAATGGAGGTATTTCGTAATGGTAAGAATTAATATACGAATCTTGGGCTTGATTATTTCGTGGGATAGTTTTTTGCATTGATTTATCGTGTAAAGCTTCAAATGCAATCAATGCTCTTGGTTGACTTGCACTTTCAATCTCATCATGGCCTTTCAAATTTTTCAATGATTTGATGTGAGAATTATCATCATAATTATTAAAATATTGAGGTCTTTGAATTTCGACATCTCTCATTTTTACTTCACTTGAAATCGGATTTGTTGTTGTTGTTTTTGTGTTTGGTAAATCCATGGCTTTTCCCTCCATTTGAAGCATTTGTGTTAAACCAAAATTCTTTAAAGCTGGTGGATTATTTTCTGGCAATTTTGGAGCACATTCTTCATTTTCTGAACTATCAGTTAAAAAGCCTTGATTATTGAGTAAATCTCTGGAAAGTCTTCGACCACGCCGAGTTGATCGATGATGACTCCAAAATTCAACGACATCATCTTCGCTGTTGCAAGATGCAAATGACAATGTTTCATCATTCCTTTCTTCACGTTGTGTAACTTCTTCATCTTTTTCATGGACGGTTGAAACTTCAGAAAAGTTATCATCGAAATCGGCGGTCGTTGTTGGAATAGGAACAAATGAGTCATGTGACGACTGCTCATAGGGTTGTTGACTTTGAGGCGTGATAATTGTATTTACATATCTCGATTCAATTGGCTGTTTTTCAAACAAATAGTTTTCATACATTATTCTATTTCCTACTATATTCATTTCGAGAGTTTGTGGTCTTGGAGGAATATTTTCATATTCACTAAGCGGCTGTGTTGGATGTTGTCGCTCTTTAGCTTCTTCCTCTTCCATTTTTTGCAATGAATATATTGCAATTATTTCACTATCAGATCTTACTCTTTCTTTTTCTTCAACGTTGACATAATTTTTATCTCTCGGTGTTTTTTGTTTGGGTTTAAAGTTATTGTAAATATTATCGATTTCTGAGCTCACAGGTTTGTCATAGTTAGTTTGGTTTTGAGGTATTTTATCTGTAAATTTATAAACATTCTCTTTCCATTGATCTTTTTGTGGTGAAGAAAGAGGAGATCTCCAATCATCATCAATTGGAGATGAAATAACACTCTTAGATATAGAATGTATTGGTTCATTTTCGTTTGCTAATGTGGATGGCGAAATATTATGCCCGCTAAAAGCTGTCGATGAAGCATCTGGCGGTTGATTATAAGTTTGTGGTGGATTAGGAATTGCATAACTAGATGAATATGATGCCGAATTTGAATGTTCAATGGAGGCTTTTTGTTGATTTGTCATATTTTCATGGATTCCAGAAATAGCTTCCGAATCTCTTGGACTATTTAAATTTTTTGGCGGTAATGGTGGCAAATATTTTAATTCTTCTTTTTTCTTTTTACCATCCGGAGCAAAAAGATTTACAGCATCTGGCGGCCTTATTCGATCATCTTCTGGATATGGGTTTCTTTCGATAATAGGAGCTGTAGTTGAAGGTGTTACATAATGTTCATTAATATTATTATTAGTTTGTACGGTAGTAACATCTCCTGGACAAGGTCGATAACCGTCGTTTACAATCGGTTGTGGAATGAAGACGCTATTAAAATTTGAATCTGGTGGACTTCTTGAAAGTACAGAAATATGTGGTGGTCCAGGAGCTATGCTTGATGGCTGAAAAAATAAAGCTAATTAGTAATTTCGTGCAAGTTACTATAATTTCTTACAATAGAAAAGTTTGAATTTTGTTTTTCGTAATGATCCCTTGGGACAATTGTGATTCTGTTTGATCCCAAATTTGTTGATCGTCTTGACCCATTTTGATTATTTTTATAAACTTTTGGAAACCGTTTTAAAAATCGAATGGATCGATAAGTCATAAGTAAATTAGTTAAATCGTGTAAAAATGAAATAAGTAAGAAAATTGAAAAAATTAATAAAATGATATCTGTTGCAGCTGAAAACTTTTTATGATTAAAAAAGGATCGAGCACAACTAAATCATTACTATAGCTTCGTTTGCTGGCAGTAAATAAAGATTCATGGGATTTTTCGCTGATATGTTTATTTGCATAATTATATAATGACCCGTCACCAACCACAATGGAATAAACAACGTAACCAAACATGAACCCATCGGAAAATAATAACAGAACCTGGAAATGGTAATTTTCAATTCAAACTTCAAAAATCATATTTAATTTACTGTTAAACATCCAAAGACATAATACAACCATAGCAATTTCAATCGTTGAGCCACAATACTCAAACCTAATAATATTCCAACGATTAAAGTTGCGATAAAAAATAAATAAACTTCAAAGATTGCAAAAATAATAGTAAAAGCTAAATCAAATAAAAATCGAATTGCAAAAAGCCAAATGATTGAAGTTAAAATATTTTTTGAAATACAACATAGGCTCATACGATAATAATTATCTTTTGGATCATTTACATCTCTTGGAGAGCATTCCCAACAATAAAATAAACACATATTATTTTTGTGTGGAACCTACGTTTTTTTTTCTCGCAAAAAAGAGCTGATTTTCTTTTGTTTATTGATTCAAGAAGCAAGCATAAGCAAAAAAAGTACAAAGAATGTTTTAGTTGCAACAGCAGTGATAAGGAAGAAGAACATCATCGAATATTATAATCATCGCCCATTTATTTATGGGCTTTAAAAAGTTAATTGTTCCTCTTCGTTAAATACTTGATTATGGATTCATTGAATTTTACATACAAACATATTTGAGTTGAACAAAGTTTGTTGAAAGTTTTGTAAAAAATGACAAGAGACACAGAACTTATGAAAAAATTTTTATAACAAAAACAATTACATAGAAACTAGATACAACACAAACATATTTAAATCAAAATTTTTCAATCATAACAGACTCAACATTCAACGATTTGCAAGCTTCATCAAGGCCTTTTACAACACGCTTTCTCTTTTCTTTAGATGTGACTTTATCGAAGATACAGAACCCAATTTTAGTTGATAGTTTTCCAGTTTCTTTTTTGATTGCTTTGAAATGATGATGCTTGAGTAACATTGCCATAAGAAACACAGGAGTATATCGGCGCTTTCCTTCAAAACCATCGAATCTGATTAAAATTTGATTTTCTTCATTTTTGTATACTTCAAAACCCCATACAGGATCAATTTCAATGTTATCACTTGGCATTGAAAGAATCTTGAGTAAATCTGAAAGTAATATGAATATCAATCCATGAGTTCAAAACTAAACATTTACCATAAACCACACAAGTATCTTTACAGTTAACATTATTGATATCAGTAACAAGCGTTGGTTTTTCTCCTTCTTTAAAACTAAGAAATAAATCATGTCCATATAAACCTAAAAACCCATTTTGTATTGTTATTATAACTCCAGAGTTTGCTTACCATTCCATGAATCCAAAAAACCATAACCATTTTCATTTCGGACACAAATTATGGAAGAATTATCAAAAAAACCGATTATAGGAAAATCCAAATTAGAGTACTTGGTCATGAGCGTCGATGGCAATGATTTAATTTGAGTAATGATGAAAGGTTCTTGAGAAAGGATTGGACAGCCATGTTCATCAACAACCAAAGAAAGTTTGACTCGATGTTTCCTCTTTTCTTTAAGTGGTTCAAGCTTTTCGAGAATTTCATATTTCCTTGTTTTTACATTGAGACAAAGCATCTAAAAAATATTTTTTAGAGATCGCAATACAATATCTGGAAAAGAGTAAAACTTACATAGTACAAATTCTTTGATTTTGGAATAATTTTCGATTTTTCAAAAGGTAATGTTTCAAAAGTTCCAGAAGAGATAATAGCATCTTTAGGATAAATGAATGATGGTTGAATGGTAACAGCAAAAAATATTGTTTCACAAAGGCAAGAACAAAGTTTAGGAGGTGGACGAAAACATAGTTTAGGAAGAATATAACATTTGTTATCCATTGGATCAAGCATCTTGTTAGCATATACCATTAAACTTTCATAAAAATATCCAGAAATGTTATTGATGATTTTGAATTGGAAACCCAAAGTTTGAAGAGATTTTAACAATTTTGAAGTTGTATCATATTCGCCATCCATATTTATAGCAATAATACTTTTAGGATCACATTGACCAAGGATTTCAGTTCGTATAACATCAGCAGAAGTTCGATCAAAATATTCAACGACTCGTTGAGCAATAACTTCATATCCATCAGGTTTATCAGGTTTACGATAGAGTTCATGAACAGTAATAATCATATCACTTTGAAAAGAAAAAATTAAAACAGTTTCACTTGGTTTTGAATCAATATTGGCCATAATTAAACCTGATGTAAGCATCAAAACTTCAGAATGAATAAAATGAAATGGAGTTTTGAATTTTTTGAGTATTCCAACCATTGCATGACGAAATTCGATGTTATTTGAATAAGAATAGTCGGGATAATCAGCATCAAAATCATTGAAAATCACAGCTTTGAAAGATAAATGATAGTTAGGATCATCAAATAGAGAAATAATTTCTTTCTTGGGCACTATCTTCTTCTGTGACGAATCATCTTCTTGGTAGATATCAACATGGCGAATATCAAAGTTATTTCCATCTTCGAGTTTTACATACAGCACCACGTTTTCATTTCTTTTATCATATCGAGCAATAACGGGTGGAACCATCATTTTTCTGAAAAATAAAACAAACATAAAACTTGTGAATTTTTAAATAGCTTCCTTTTGTTTTTAATTTAATCGTCTTTCATTCAAAACTAATTTTAGATTCATTTTTACTTTAAAAAAAATAAACATACCTAGTAATGACGTTAATCCTTGCAAGAAGTTATAAATGAGTTGCTTTTTTTATACAAAAGATTACAACTAAATTTTTTTAGGATTTCCTTGTGCTTTGTTTTCCCTTCAAAACAAGCTGGCAACTGTACTGTGTTTAAATAAAAAGGTGCATTTTGGTTTTAGACTACTTTGGATTGAGTGTTCTTCTAATCTTTTTATAAATTATAAAAATTGAATTCTAACATTTTTGAAGTTTTTATAACAAAAGTTTTTTCTTGCATGATGTGTGTGGTATGTAAAATGTGTAAAATTTTCTGGATAATTTTATTATTCGTTTTCAACATAAAGAAGTTTTAATATAAAAATAAGTAAATAATAAAGATCTATAATAACAAAGTGTTTTTTATTTTCACTTTTCTCAAATATGTGCTGGATGTTTAGCTTTATGAAGGCCTTCAGCTAATTTCCGTTTAAAATCAGGATGTACTCGTCCAAAAACTTCAACAACTCTTTCTTGAATATCAGGATAACAATTTTTAACCATTCCAACGATATTTTCAACCAATCGATCACGTTCACCATCATTAAGAACTTTAACCCAAAAATCTCGAGGTTGAGAATAATTATCATCTTCATGAGCATCATGACGATCAACATCACCAGTAACATGCCAAACATGTTCTTTAACATCTCGTCTTTCTGTGTAAGCATTGAATGAATTTGGATGATGATTAGGTGTTTCGCCATGATTGTTTCCTAAAGCCATAGCACCATCACGTTGAGTGTTATGAACTTTAGCTCGATATGGGCAATTAATGGGAAGCTGAATATAATTTGGTCCAAGGCGATGGAAATGTGTATCAGTGTAAGAGAAGAGACGACCTTGCAACATTTTATCAGGAGAAAATTCTATTCCTGGAACTACATGTGCTGGACAGAAGGCAGCTTGTTCAACTTCAGCAAAATAATTCATTGGATTTCGATTCAAAACTATTTTGCCTACGGGAATGAGAGGATAATCGCCTGAAATTAATGTTGTTATGGATAACTTTAAAATTTAAGAAACGCTCTCACCATGTGGCCAAACTTTGGTAACATCAAATGGATTAAATTTAACTTTTTCTGCTTGATCAAATGTCATAACTTGGATGAAGAAATTCCATTGAGGATAATCACCCTTTTCAATGGAATTGAATAAATCACGAATGGAGTAATCTGGATCTTCACCAGCGAGATGTTCGGCTTCTTTCACAGACAAATTCTTGACTTTTTGATTTGTCTAAATATTAAATTTTTTAATTTGTCCTTTTTTAAATTTTGATCGAACATACTTTTGCATGGAATTTACAGTATATGGGTTCACCATTTTTATTGACAAGTTTGAAAGTGTGGGAGCCATAACCATTCATGTGACGGTATCCATCTATAAAAGCATAGTTTTTACCATTTCTATCATTTTCAAATAATACCTGGAGTTCCACGGTCAGAAAACAAAAACATAACTTGATGAATGCCTTCAGGTCTCAAAGTCCAAAAATCCCAAATCATATTTGGATTTTTTAAATGAGTTTGAGGATGGCGTTTTTGAGTGTGAATAAAATTAGGGAATAAAATAGGATCGCGAATAAAAAAGATGGGAGTATTATTTCCAACAAGATCCCAATTTCCTTCTTCAGTGTAAAATTTCATAGCAAACCCTCGAGGATCTCGAGCGGTATCAGCGCTTCCATTTTCACCTCCAACGGTTGAAAAACGAATAAACATGGGTGTACGTTTTCCAATTTCACTAAACATTGCAGCTTTGGAGTATTTTGATATGTCATGGGTGACTTCAAAATATCCATGAGCTCCACCACCTTTAGCATGGACAACGCGTTCGGGAATTCGTTCACGATCAAAATGAGCCATTTCATCCATGTAAACCACATCTTGCATAAGCATTGGACCTCGAGGACCAACAGTTTGAACTGTATTTTTATTTGCAATTGGAGCGCCATTGGATGTTGTAATGGGTTGGCGACGCTAAAAACTTCATTCATGTTAAGGCCAAAGATGATGAATCAAACTTACAGGATGATTTTGCTTGAATCGAGCGAAAGCTTCATCCGAAGGTTCTTTCTTTCCACCAGTCATTTTTAAACTTCAAGTTTCTAAAAAAATTTAAACCCTTTATTTTGCAACAACAATGAACGTATCCTATATGACTTTTAACCACCACAAATTATTATGCTCCTCTTCAAAATGCAAAAAGAAAAAGATACAGAGAATGTAGTGACTTGTTTTTCTTTATTTTTTCTTTTACTTTCTTAAAAAAACTTGCATGGTCAAAGCGAAGACATACACATTCAAATACAATCGGTGATGGGGTTGTTGCCTTATCAAACAAACGGCCAAATACTGCTGCGCCCAAACTAGAAAATTAGATGACTACAACCAATGTGTTGTTGCCACTATTTCTCCATCTTTTTTGGTTGTAGTTAATCATTGATTACTTTCTTTAAAAAAAGAAAGAGTTTTATTATCATTTCACTATTTTTGTGTTCTGTAACAAAATCTTTGACCCAAACAAAAAGATAAAACCTAAGTTGTTCTTGAAGCTTTTCAACCAAAAATTGACCTAATAATTATGCTGACACCTTTCAATTTGTGCATACCCAAATTTTAAAAATATCTTTATACAATTTGTGTTTTAAGTGAAATCATTTTAATTTTAAAAACAAATACTAACAATAAATATTCTCATAAGCGTCATAAAATAAAAATTATATAAAAGCAATTCCCTCAAATTTGTGGGCTCCTTTTAAAGGTTCTTCATCTAAAAGTACATGGCCATCAGATAATCTAAATACAGTGAGATATGAAGCAACAGGAATGCCATCTTTTTCTTCTGATTTTATAGCTGCAATTAAATTATCATTTTGTCCTGGAACAAATGCAAAAGCTGCGAAGCCTCGATATCCAGTGCCTTTGTTTCCAACATGTTTAACTTCAACATGATTGAAATTTTCGTCAGCAATTAAGAGAATATCTGTGCCAGCATATTCATCCGTGGCTTCAGTATATGCTTCTTTGGAAGCCCGTCTAAAATTTTAATTGTTTTAATTTTTATGAACTAATAGTTAAAGGTGTATGTATGTTTATGAGCTGATCTTGAAGGAAAAATCATAAATTTTACATCTTTTTTTAAAGATTGATATCACCTTTAAAATTTTCTAACTTTTTATTAATTGTTAACAAGCTTACCTTGGCATAAAGAACCATTTTTTATGAATATCACTCCATTGGCAAGCTTCATGAATCATATAACCTGGCCAATGAATATCCAAAGCTTGTCTTAATTTTTTATAATTTTCAATCCAATCAATATGTTGAATATCTCCATTATGTCCAACTCTTTTAACATACATTGGATGATAATTTACGAAGACTCCTTCCGTTGTGGTCCATTCCTTTCCAAGTCCACCAACCCATAAATGATTATCTTTGACTGTTGCCCATTCAGCTTTAAGCCCTTTCGTAACATTACCAGGTCCATCACCCAAGAATACCCATGGAACGGCATCTTTATAATCATTTTCAATTCGATGAATTAATCCCGTTCGATCATCAATAACAATTAAGCGTCCATCAAAGATAGCCAAATCAGATAATTCCATTCCACGTCCACCTGCAGAAATTTGAGATGATAAAACTATGGTTTCTTCATCGCTTTGCCAATGTATTTTTGCTTTATCCATATCTTTTGAAATTGTTAAATCACCCGTTTTAAAATATGATATCCAAGTATTTTTCCTTGTTTCACTTTTACTTCCTTGATCAAGATCTGTGACAACGGCAATTTTAAAAAGTAAATCACCGTTAGTAGTTGTTTGAGGTTTAGCTAGCAATGAGGTATTGTAAGGAGGACCAAAATCACAACTTGGGGTTGATGGAAATAATTTAGAAATAAATAAACCAAATGCTATTGCTGGAAGTATCCATAACATCGGTGATGAAGGAGTTGTGCGCGATGGCGATGATAAAGGCTTGGATGCTGAAGATTTTTCACTCTCTTTTGCCATTTTTCTAAAAAAATCTTTTCTAAAACAAAAAATAGCGAACAGAATTTTTTTTCTTAAAAATAGATCTTTTGGCAATTCTTTGGTGCATTTTTTGCTTAAGGCTAAAAGGTTAGGGTTTCATGCATTTAAGCATCTAATAGCTAAACTTTATGTTTCAACTTTTGACATGAAACGGAAAAGCTTTGATTTATCATTGACTCAAGAACGCTTAAAATAATAGTTTATAAAAGTGACTACGCTAAGCATTGGTTTATGAACTTAAAAATCTTCCATGTAATTTTTTTAGAATTTAAAAAAATATAATTAATTTAAACTTACCAAAATTAATTTACATAAGTTTCATAAAATAGTAAAAAATATGATATTTATTTGAAGTAAAAATTAAGGTTAAAAATATTATGAGCTTGAATTAAGTGAAAAATAATTTTGATAATCACCGAAGAAAAGAGACTTCTTTTTATAGGAAACAAGCAAAATGCATTTTTGTGGCGGCATAAAACATCGTGTGCTTGGTCTGTGTTTTTAACATAAAAAATCACAAACTTGACTGTCTCATTTTGAGCAAAACGCAGTTTTTTTTGTGTCTTCCTATTTGAAAGAGAAAAAAGTGTGATGAAAAAAGTACTTTGACACAAACTCTTTAAAATATTGATTGAGAAGAAGAAGGTGGTAGCGAGGAAAAAAATGAATGGGTGAAAAAATACGTGATTAAATTATTTTCAGTTTAGACATCATTTAAATTAATTTTGGGAAGAAAAAAATGTATCAAAAAAACTTTGGGAATATTTGAAGCATCAAAAATGAAGCAAACTACAGCAGTATTTTTTCACGCAAAAAATATTTACACTTTTATCCAAGAATATCTTTTAGATTTCATTTATTATAATGAATACTGGGATAGTTAAAAGATGGCCATGGATGGTGGAGCATTAACATTGTTGAATCCAGAAGAATTCTAATGAAAGGATCAACAAAAATTTTTTATTTCAGGTTAGCGAATTATACGTATTTTACGTTCCATTGATAATACTCATCTTATATTTTATAATTTTCGCTTGTGTAAATTGGTCAGTTGCCATTATGAATGGCATACATTATTATTCCATCATTCTTTTTGCTTTAAACAAAAGGACTCCAATTAGACTATATTTATTAGAAAAGCGAAAATTTCACCTTTACTACGTTCGTTGAATATGAATAACAAACAAAAATCCCAAAAAAGTGATAATTCGTTTTTTGTTTGCAAAAAAATTTAAAAAAAAACGAAGAAGAACGGCATTCATCTCCATGATCATACCTCGAGTTAGGGGGGTGGATGTTTTCAAAATTTTGGGGGGAGGGGTCAAAAAACAACGTATAATTAATTATACGTTGTTTTTTTTCGAAAAAATTTTTTTTTATCATTCTTACCACATCGAAAAATTTTTTTACGTTAGTTTTTTTCTTCCAAGGGGAGGGAGGGGAGGGGGAATTCCCCCCGGTCCTCGAGGTATGTCCATGATGTTATTAAAAAAATGAAAAAAGATTGCATCGACCGGGAATCGAACCCGGGCCGCCCGCGTGGCAGGCGAGCATTCTACCACTGAACCACCGATGCTGAAAACATTAACGAAAAATAAGATAGACATTGTCTAATGGAGTTAAGCCTATCTTTCTCCAAGTTGTTTACGACAACAACAAAAAAATGAACACCACTTTCGCAAGAATCAATTTGTCGCGTGTTGCTCGACGACGATCTTACAGACGAGAGCTTCCTCCTATCTTTTAAAACTCATTTTTTGCTTTTGTTTTTCTTAAGAAAACATTGCGAAATCCTTTGATGAGTTGTTTGATTTCTAATCATTCAAAGTTGTGAATGTGAAACAATTTTTTTTCTAAGTAAAAATAACTTTTATTTTCTTAAAAACTTAAACCAATGGTTATTATTAAAGTGAGCAATATATACATAATATTTAATTATAAGAGAATAAAATGAAAGAATGAAATGGCATTTCTAATTTAAAAAATTTAGATAGCATCCTGTTGTTCGCGAAGTTTATGTCCGGCTTGTTCAAGCTTTGAACCAGCTGTATCTGCAGCATTGCGGGCTTTTTCTTTGGTATCTTCGCCTAAAAAATGAACCGAATTTAAGAAAATGAAATTGAAAAGAAAAAAGGCTTTTGGAAAAAAAATATTGGTGCTTTAAAAAGGGAGTTTTAATAATTTTGGGTCCTAGCAAAATTTTTCTAATAAATAAATATACTTACTTGTCATTTCATCAGCTTTAACTTTAGCAGCTCCACTAAGATCGGATGCCTTTTGTTTAGCAGCATCATACATTTCACCAGCCTTTTCTTTAACCGATTCACCCATGCTTGAAGCTTTATCCTTCATATCGGAAGTTTTATCTTGAGCTGAATCCTTCATATCATAAGCTTTATCTCTCATATCTGAGGCCTTATCTTTGGCGGAATCCTTCATTTCTTCTGCTCGATCTTTAGCACCTTCATAAGTATCAGAAGTTTTGGTTCGAATTTCATCAACACCTTCGCTGGGTGTTTGATCCGTGAGGACTTGACCCGTAGCATATTCGGTCATTTGATTTGTTGTATGTCCAACATTGGCGAGGCCTTCTTTAACAGCTTCAATAATACCAGCCATTTTTAAATATTAACTTTTTTTTCAAAAAATATTTCTTTTAAAACTATAACTTTAGTTTGAAGCTTTTGGGGAAATGGAAGGTTCTTTTATACTATTTTTTGTTGTTTATGAAATTTGTTTACGCTTTTTCTATTTTTTGCGAGAGGGAAGGGAGCAGAATCAATAGTTGATCATTAAACAACAGCAGCAACAACAAAAAAACGCCCCTTGAAAAGAAGTTGTTTTTCAACATTTTTTCCTTCCTTTCTTTTTTATTTTGTTTATCTCCCTCTATCTCTCTCTCTCTTTCTCATACACATACACACATATTGCCTGCTATTTCATATTTCATATTGGTTGTTTACATGTTTTTGTTTTGTGTTGTTTTTTTTTTCTTCGACCAAACAAAACATGTGAACGCTTCTAGTCTTTTTTTTTGGCTGGTTATGAGCAAGTGTACAAAGTTTCAAACTATTTGAATTGTTTATTTTTTGAGAATCTTTCAAAAGTTTTTAGGTTAAAATCATTCTTAAGTTTTTTTATCTGTTAAAAACAACAAATTATAAGGACTAGTCATTAGTGTTGAGAGAATGTTGATCGCTTACATACAAGAAATCTTTATTTTTTAGGAAAAAAAGTTTTTTTGGATATTTTTTTTCACCTTTGAACGGCTGCTAAAAGTCCTGTCGAATTTTATGCGTGACTAATAATCTCTTTACCATTATTTTTCTTGTAATTTCATCATTTTTGGGAAACCTTAAAATTGTTTTAAGCTGGGTTTGTTGAAAAGACTATGTACGATTTGCTTTTTTGTAGTCGATCCAAAAAAATTAATTTATTGATTTTGCTTGTATTAATTTAACTTTTTTCAATTTCTACTTCGATAAAAGATAATGAAACAAGTTAAAATTCCTTTGCTAAACTTCGTTTTTTATAATTTACAAATTTTATATCCTTTTCTAAAATAATAATTAGCACCAAAATTTTACAATTATATAAATAATGAACAGAAGCTTTAAAAAACGGTTTCCTTCAATTGCTTTTCATAGAAAAAATTACTTTTTTTTTTGCATAATTAAAGCTGATGATAAATGTTTTTTGGATTTTATTTAGTTTATTGAAATTTGTGGTTCTCGATAAAATACATATTCGGTGTAATGAGCCCAACGCTGTTCTTCAAGATCACCACTATTTCTTTGATTCATAAAATCCTGAAACAAAAAAAAGCATAGTCACGTTGAATTAAAAAAATATTACATTTCCTGACACCAATCGCTCAAAAAATGTTTTACAAACCTGTTGGGTATTAGGCATTTGATTGTTTAACATTGAATTGGTTGCTAAACCATTAGCTCCACTCGAACAACTTGAAACCATTTTAAAGCCTTTTTCAGCTAAGGAGTCGCATGCTTTTTCCAAACATTGATGTTTTAAATAAAGTCGTGAAGTATACCTCCCAGATTCTTCTCCACCCGGGTCACGAGATTCGTTAAGAGTATCACCAAAAACTTCTCGACAAAGAGTGGCTTTTCCACAAACTAATATTCGATAAAGTTTTCGAAACCTAAAATAATGGACAGAAATAGAAAATATTAAAAACAGCGGTTGTTTATACTTACTTCACATCGGCCTGCCCGTCTCTACCAAAGGCGAATGTACCACGATAACCAAGGGTAATAAAGCCACCTAAAAATTTGAGAAGTTTTAATTCTTGGTGCCTTTTTAAAAATCATAGTTTAGATAAGTTAAAAAAGTGAAATAGTGTTTTGATCTGAGATTACTGTAGTCGCTATGATGTAGCTAAATCGCTGTCCCTCAAACTACCATAAACCAACAATCCCTATTGTCTTTATATTCAAAAATGGCATATATATTTTTAATAGAATATCTTTTTTTTCTTTGATGATTTATGAATCTTCGATATAAAGTGACAACTGTCAAAACCAAAGAAGTCGTTCTTTGTCCAACATCGAACGATTTTTTTCGGAAGGCTATTTAAATGCATAAATTTTCTTCTTATTCTAGCCATTTTTTTCTTAAAAATGTTTAAAAGAGTATGTTATAAATGTATGCTTTTAAGTTTTTGACTGATGCAGAAAACACTTTTAAATTTATGTACTTACTTTCAAAGATAAATTGCTTGCGTTCACGTAATCTTTAAATATAAAACTAAAATACAAGAATGATGACTAAATTATGGGAGTATATGTTTTTACAGTAAATGAACGCCTTAAAAATACAGTGGAAGTCTTTTTGAAAACTTCATACATAAAAATTTAAAAACGAATTTGCAAATTTATGAAGAAAAAAATTGATCGGCAAAAAAAGTGATTCAGATTCAGACTACTAATCAATGACTCCAAAAAGGTCATGTTCCCACAACACTTTACAATTGTTTTAAATTTTATTTGTTATTTTGAAATAAAAGCTTTTTGCTTCCTTATTTTTTTTTGCTCAAATAAGAAGACAAAATAATTAGGCTCAAAGCATTCTCTTTGAGAAAAAAAAACATTTTTAATCGGAAATGAAGAAAAGCAATTTCCCTTGCATTTTTATAAAAAAAAGGAAATCAAAAAAGACATTTTTGTTTGGAAAAAATGTAAAATAATTTAAAGAAGCAATCAAATAATTTTTGTTAATTTCCAAGATAATTCAGCGAGCGTCCGAGACCATAAAATTTAGAATTAAGCTACATACCTGTTTCACCTAAAGCGCTAGCAGCTAATAAACCATTATTTAAAGGTTTTGTAGGATATTTTAAATTATAATATGGCGCTAACAATCTATGCAAATTAGCAAGTTGATAAAATAATACTTCTTCACGAAATCTTGCCGTTTCTTTAAAATTATCAGGTAGTATTAATTTCCCAGTTCGTAAATAATCTAATATATAAATAAATATATCACCATCGCGATCAATAAATATTGTTCCATCAGATAATCGTGAAATGGATGAATCAAATCGATCCAGAGAAGTTTCAAGTGATAAAATTTGTGGAAATATTGAATCCGGTTCACGGCATAATGTTCGAAAGGTTGTGGTATATGGTGTTCCTCCAATATTGAGTTGAATAATCTCAGATGATTGATCCATTTGTTTTCTTTTTGGATTCAACAATAAATTCGCAGCAAAAAAATATAGGAAAATGTGAAGGTGTGAGTGAATTAGAAAAGCATTTGAAAGGCAGTTATTTTTTGTGGTGGTTTTGAGAAAAACTAAAAAAATTAAGAATTTATTTTTTATGAAAAAATTTTAAAACACGAATTTGCTAATCAGCTTATTATAAAACGGAAATAAAAATGAGTCAAAAAAAATTAATCACTTATTAAAAATTGCTATAAGCGCATTCCATTTTAATTTTAATTTTCAAAAAAGCAAATAGTAGGTTTGAACATGAATCAAAAAGGTCACAATTATTATAAAGAAGAAAAACTCAAAAGAAAATTTTAAAGTAACTAAAAATGTTTGTTTTAAATAATACTTTAATATTTGTGTAGCGGAGACTGAAAAAAAATCCTAGAAAATGTTAAAACCAGTCGATAAAACAACTAACGACGTTGTCGAAGTTCCTTAAAGGAAACACAAAAAAAAATTAACCCGGAAGGTGATGGCAGCAACTTCTTACAAATCTCATTCTTTATGCATTAACATAAGTTTCTGAAAGTAGGTTGTTTTCTAGCGTCTAAAGTTTTACAAGAGAAGTATATGAAAAATTGTCAAGGCTTCAACGTTGTTAGCATCCCAAGATTTTAGTGGGGCTGTAACTTTTCTTGATAAAAAGAGCAGCTTAGACTACATCTTTAAAAAAATAGTGTTCTTCATCCTGTCAATAAAAATTGACAATTTAATAAAAACTAAACAACACAAAGTGGGAGAATGAAAAAAAGGAACTTTTATAAAGCAACAAAAAACTGCCAAAATAAAAAAATGAATAGTAGTCTCTTGAGATGGGAAGAAGGAGTGAGGAAAAGCACTACAAAAAAAGTGTGAGGAAAAATGAGTTTTTATGGAGTTGTTCAAAATAAAAAAATCTCTTGTTTTAAAATCGTTTTGTTTTTGACATTCAAGAGCTATCCTTGTTTTTGGGTGCGAAATCCTCATGTAAGTGAATGAAAAAAAATAATATGTATAAGCCATAGCGATCATCTCACATTTCAAGGATCGTAGTAATTTTTTTTTCTTTCATGTCCAACATATTGTTTTCATTTTCCTTAAGAAGAAGAGGAAGAAATATATAATATGTAAACGATGGGAATGTTTACTTTATAACCCAATTCTTTATATATATTTTTTTTCTATGATGTTGCTCTTTCGCCGCGGCATCTTCTTTGAGAAAAGAAAAAATGGGAAAATCTTCTTAACAAGCTTTTGAAGAAGAAATTTTTTTTGGAAGCAACACAAAGGCTGCACTTTTTTTAATTGCATCAAAAACAACTTTTCTAAAAGAAAAAGAAAGTTTAAATGTTAGATAAATTGTTGAGAAAAAAAAATTCGAAGGGTTGAAGATGAAGGCAATGTTTCTGCCGATGGGGTTCTTGGCTCCTACATTTTTCTTGGGCCTTTTTGGTGGTGGCGGTTTTTAACAAAGAAAAGAAATAAATCTTCTGAAAAATAAAAAGAAAAACATTGGTAGACAAAAAAATGAATAACAGCAATAGAAAAAAATTTTGGCCACTCAAAAAAGAAAAGCCCTTCTTTTTTCATATTTGGTTTTTTTTCTTGCTTTCTAAAAACAAGAAGAATATAAAAAAGGAGGCGAAGAAACAAGCGTAAAACTATTTCCCCCATTTTTTTGTTTGTTGTTGTTGCAGTGAATTGAGCCTCTTCTGCTTCACTTTAAAAAGGAGGAGCAAGAGATGACGAGGCATTTTTTTCGTGGTTGTAAAAGAAGCAATTGAATGTTTTAATAAAAAAAGAAAAGAAAGAAGAATGATAATCGAAAATAAAGACAAATGGGAGGAAATTTTATGAGAATTTTGTTTTTTGAGGACGACAATCTTTAAAAAATATGATAAAGAAAAGCTCATAAATTATTATTGTTGCAGCTGCAAGAAAAATTTTATTCGGCAAAACATGAGGTTTATAAAAGTTGAAGTTGGGTTTGTTCCCACATAAAAAGATGATAGTAATAGTACGGTAAAAAAATGCATTTCGAGAAAAGAAAATCACAAACTTATAGCATACATCATTTAGGATTTCTTTTCAAAAACATATTTTCCTTACCGTTACTCTCCACTTTCTAATGAATGAACCAAATATTAAAGAAATTTTAAAAAAACTTCTAATTTAGTTCTAAATCTATTTTCTCTGAATTCTTACAAATCTCGATCCATAAATAATGGTTAATCTGGAATTACAGCTTCTAAAACACTCTCGCCAAACCTAGGAAGTAGTGCAACTTTTAATTCAATGACATTTGATTTCTTTTTTTAAATGAATTCCATCTTTTAAAAGGGTTTGGTACTCCTCTTTTTTTCTGCAGCTTTATGCTTACTTTTTTATATGCTACTTCGATATTTATAAAGTTCAAAGCTCAATAAAACTACTCGTAATTACTTACTTCTTCTTTTTAAAAATTTAAAAAACTATTAATTCCAAAGTTTTCCTTCTCAGACGAACATAGTCGTAAATTTTAAAAAATTCTGTAAAATGCATAATTAAAAAAACGTTTAAAGTCCCTAGCGATTCTAAATTACGACTTAAAATTTGGTGAAATAAACAAAGCCTTTTTAAAAGTTTATTAAATACGATATAAATTTGTTATTATTAGAAAAATTAAGATGAAGATGCATAATGATAAAAAAATTTAATAGCACAAAAACAAATTTTTAATCCTTCTTTTTAATTTTATTACATTTTTCTTAAATTAACAAAAGCTTTTAAATATAAAAAAAGCATGTAATTTAAAACATAATTCTTTAGACACTTAATCCTTAAATTCAAAGATTACCACAGTTATTAAATTTCTTTGCATTTTTTGGAAATCATTATAAAGTTTAGTTTCACTCAAAGAAAAAAAGATACTTTATCAAGGAATTCGCTTTCAATTTTTGCTTTAAAAGAGTTCGAAGGACTGACTAAAACTGAAGTTAAAGATTCATACTTTTTTCTTCATCATAAAGCTTAAAACAAAAAAAGCTGTTAACTTCTGACATGTCTGTAAATAGTTAGATTTGGGATCAAAACATAAAACGAATATTATTTTCAAAATCGAATTCCTTAATAAAGATTTATGTTAGATACACGACGTACAGTACCAATGATGCCATCTGAATAGGTGCTTCCAACGCTTCTAATAATTGCCATCAGCCTGAGGCATTAGGAAACAGAAAAAACTAATCAAAAAATTTAATGAAGCAACTACAAACGCCGCTTTCATTTTTTTTCGTTTATTATTAACGTCTCTCCATTTTTATTTTGGTCTTATTTTTTTCATTTTTCTTTTTTTTGTTAGTTTTTGCAGCTTCTGAAACAACAACCCATACATAACTATCAGAAACAGCAATGGCGGCGGGCAATTCACTGAAGCGTATTATATTTAGCCAGGAGAAAAAATAGAAGGGCAACTTGACGTACTCAAAAAAAAGCAAGCAAGCATTTGCGATGATGAAAAAAACTCGAAAGAGGAGAAAAAGAAAAACCATTTCCTGCCTTTCATGTTTTTTGGGTGTCTCTGGAAATGAACTTTTCTTTCTTCTGAAGAAACTCTTATGTTGTTCTGTTCATGTCATTTTCAGTCATTTTACACTTTTTGTTTTAAAAAAAAGTCAATTTAAAACTACTTAATGCAATTTCGAAAACAAAAATCAGTGAAAAACAAAAAAAGAAGAAGCACAATAAACGTTTGCCCAAAAAAAAAGAATGCACAGAAAACGTGAAAAAAGCATCATGTGTTAAAAGCTTATTGTAGTATAGTTCAAGACAAATACCATTTCTGAAAAGCTCTTGTAACTTTCGCTAATCTCTTTACTTTTTTATAGCTTGTTTGAATTCTTTAAAAACCCGTTTAAAAAAAGACACCGTTAATTTATTGGAAAACAAATGCAACAAAAAACCCATAGTAAGTGATACAAATTAAAAAAAGAAAACACCGTAATCATTATGTACAACCAAAAAAAAAATGTAAAAACCAAGTTAAGAATATCGTGTATACATCTGCATAGATGTTAGACCACTGTAACATTTCACACAGGTTGAATCGAGCAAATTAACCAAACTTGGACGTCCTTGTGGAACAGCGATATTAGTAGCAACAGCACTTGCGGAAATTGGTTGAACAATGACAGCCTTCTTTGATCCCACTGGATAAAGCCGATAACAATGATCACATCGGAAAAGTCCTTCACGCATTCGCCATCGAACAGTTGGAGGAAGTGAATAGAATATGCTGCTAAAATAAAAAAAGTTTAAAAAAGAACGAACAAAAACTATTAACTCACCGATAATCATAAACTTTTGCAGATGCGATTGAAAACAAGGATCCAACTCCAAGTTTAGGTCGTTCAGGAACAGTAAAATTATTACCGATTGCACTGCTTCTAAAAAGATCTAAGCGGAAATTTCGTAGAGTGCTTGGATGAGTGATGATATTAGTATCAGAAACACGAACAGATCGTATGCGTCGGCACATATGGAAAAACTAAAAAACAATTAACATGTAAAGCTTTTCAAATTAAACACTTACATCTTCAGGAAGTTCTTCTAAAGGATTATATTCAGCGGCAAAGTCCATCAATTGAGACAAATCACAAAGTTCATCGGGAAGATATACCAATCCATTTCGATTCAAAGATAATGCTTCTAACGACTTCGGAAGTGATTGAACAAAGTCAACGGGTAATTCAGTAAATCCATTATTATCCAATAGCAAAGTTGTCAAAGAAGTAAGTTTTGAAATTCTGTTAAATTTCTTCCAATCAAATTCATCCATTTTACCAAGTACGTTGTTGGATAAATCAAGAAAGGTCAAATGTTTTAATGCGAACCAGCGAATGTCGACGGATTTCATACGATGTGTATTGATTCTAAGTTCTTGTAAGCTTGCAGAAAATCCTTCTGTTTTGGGATATTCTCTGACATCAGTAATATTTTCGCTTAATTTGAGATCTTTCTTTTTTAGAATTGGAATTACAGAGCTTAATTCATTATCGATATCGATTTGAACAGTAGATTCTCCACGAGCAGCTAATGAAATAAGTCGAAGAGCTTTATCAAGTTCAGGAGGTGAAGCCTAAAAAGATAAAATTACAAGATTAACAACTCCATACTACGAAAACAACGAACGATATATTCGTTAAAAATAAAACAACAAAAAACGAGACACTTACATCTGAGATCAATATCATAAATTCAGGATTCTTAAATTCGATAGTTGCTTTTCCTTTCTTTTTGAATTTGTTATGAATTTCTCGAATATTTGCAGAACTAATAGTATATTTGTCTTGAGATTTCTTTTGATTTACCACTAATATTAAAGAAGAATTTCTTCGAGTTAATCCAATTTGAACAGGAACGGGTTTGGTTGGTTTACCAGTATGACTTTTTGAATATTTACAATTAAACTTCATGATGATTGAATTGCAAAAATAATCGAAAGCAAAGTTCAAAAGAAAAAACACAGTTTATTTTTTATAAAAAACTTTTAGCAACGTTGCAATTTTATTTTTCTCAAAATACTGGCATAAATCGCTCAAGACGATACGCCAATTTGCAATGGGAGATTCTTATGTTTGATTGAAACGATTAAATTTGGACGATGTTTGAAAAAAAATCCACCAAAGCTTTTAGAAATATATTATTTATTCAAAATTACACTTTTTACAAAAAACAAAAGTACAAAAATAAAGCATAATTATCGTTTTGATGACTTTGTGACGGATTGTGAAACAGATTTGTTACTTTTTTCTGGAAGAGGCGCTGCTTGTACACGACGAATTTGTTCAGCGAGAACATCTAAAATATTAAATTATTATTTCTTTACGTTTCTTCATAAATTCTTACCATATTCATTAACATTTTGAAGTCCAGTTTCATCTTGAAGTGATACACCAGTGACGACATTGGCATCATTGAGTTCAACAGAAGGAAATCCACATTTGGTTAACAATGCCGATCGCTTGAGTTGATGTTCAGGATTGGTACATGAGGATGCAATTAAGGCTTCAACAGCAACTCCAAGCTTCATTTTAGCTTCACGAATACGATTTAAAATAACTCCAGTTATGATTGACATGATGACAGCCAAGATTGTAATAACAGTGCAGAGAATCCATAGCCACGAAATTAAACCAAGATAGTATTCTTCACGCGAAGTTTTTTTTTCACCGATGACTTCAGGATATTGTTCCAATAAAAGAGGATATCTCCAATCGGTAGATGGAACCACATCCAAATAAAGTGGAGGATAATAATCTTTGACTTGTGGAGAAAGGATGCACCGATAATCCATATTCTTCTCTTTTCGAATTCCAACAGTTATATGAAAGCCAGCAACACTCTATAAAACATAGTTATTAAATAAGAAAATAATCAAGCATAAGTTACAACTAGCACTAGGACATAAAAAGCTATCGTTAAATCAAATAAAAACTTACAGTTGAAACCAAACTAACAACATTTCCAGTTACAGCTCCAGCATAAGCATATTTTTGATAAATTTCTGAACTTCCACGTTTTTTCCATTTTGGTCCATCTTTGAGGTATTCCATTGGTATTGGTTGTGAAAAGAATGGTAGAATATCAGTTTCAAGAGGAATTCGGTGAAAAATTACATTATCTTTATCCAAAACAAAGAGCATCAGCTTTCGAGTTTTAGCTTGAACTTGAAGTTCAACAGTGAAATCATTTCCAAAACATCGGTTGTTGTCTGTTTCAGCTCCAGTCATAATATCTGATAGGTATTCCCAGGTATCATTATTACTTGAATCAAAGATGAATGCTCTACAATCAACAAGCAAGCCATAAACAAATGTGATATTATTTTCTTGAAAAAAAGTGGCATTTCTTTCACATTTACCAACTAAAAAAATAATCAATTTAAAGATAAAAGTAAAGATATTGTAATAATCATAAACTTACTTGTATTTACGTTATAGTTGGTAGAATTTGTTACAAATTTGGTGTCGATAGCAGAAGCTGAAAAGTTTGAAGAAAATTAATGAAAAGTAGCAAGAATAAACAAACATACCATACACCACTGCCAAGAAAATGAATAAAAGTTTGAGAAACATCACAACCAACGATGCCGGGAGTTTGAAACTTGTTGAAATGAATAAAATGAAGATGTTTGATTTTTTGTTGGAAAAAGTTGAGGATCATTTTAAAATTAGCATAAATATAAATGTTCGAGAATTTGGTGGGTGTCAAAATTGTTTGTTCTTCATCTTTGAGAAAGAAAATAGTAACTGATGAGGAAAGACTCCATTATGCTGGGCTGAATTGTCCTTAGCGCGAAAGCGTTCTCTCGCGCTCAGCTTTTGCGTAAATATCGAAATTGAAATATTTTATTGGCATATTCAAAGATAAATTTATACAAACATAAAAAAATAAAGTTTCACATCAGGCATTTAATAATATCCATTCAACTCGCCACAAATTCGTCGTACAGATCCACCATTTTCAATGAGCATTCGGTGAGATAAAAATGCCTAAAACAAAACAATCTTCTTTATATTATTAGCAGCAAATTATTTTAAATAATAAAAAACTTACTTCGTGATAAAAATGGACCATTATGTTTTTCCACCAGCACCTGGTTGCTTCTTAAATGTATTTAAATAAGCTTTAGAAGGTATTCGAAGAGCCAATTGTTGAAGAATTGGGTGCACCTCGACAAAATCATTAGAATAACATTTTCTATCCATGACCTTTCGTAGTTTCTTGATTACACGATTATTGCTTAAAAAGTTTGTTCCATTATTTCCAGAAGTTTCATCAGCCATTTTTAGAACATTAATAGGTTTGAATGGTGGATCATTTTGAACATTTTCAAAATAACGATGTTTTGAAATATTCTTGAGGCGATCATTTGGATCATGTTGTAAAAGACCATTAATAAGTTCTTTAGCTGCTTCATCACGAATTCCTTCAAGATTTGGTTCGCCATACCAACCAGCTTTTCGAAATTGTTTCTCTGTCGTAATATTAAAAGGTTCTTTTCCTTGGATCAAATAAGCAAGAAGAACTCCATAAGACCATCGATCAGCAGCTATTCCATCAATTTTTTTGCGTGTGAGGACCAATTCTGGAGCTGTATATGGAATAACTGAACGTGGGAAATGTTCAAATAAAGTAATATCACGAGAATTGCCGAAAACCAAAAGCCGAACATCGCCGGTTAGCGTTAAAGCAACATTATTAGGTTTGAGATCACTAAAAATAAACTAAACTCATATACATCAGTTTTTAAAAAACTCACCCATGTGTTAAGTTATTTTCATGTAAATGTTCCAAAGCAAGAGCAACTTGATATGCGATAGTTTTTTTCCCTTCATCTGGAATTTTTGAATTTTTAACATGATATTCAAGAGTGCCACCTTTGATATATTCCATTACTGTACACCATTTTCCATCTGCATTGTAGCCACAGTATAACATCTTTGGAATATATTCATAATCATCACATGCCGTAAAAGCATCAGCTTCAGCTATTGCTGGCATTCTCATTTTTACAATTTTAGAAACTTTTTCCACGAATTCAGTATCACAGCCTTTAAAATACATCCTTCTTACTTCACCAAAACCACCAACATCAACATATTTCTTTATTTGAGCATTATTTTTCATAAATTTTACAGAAATATTCTCCATGATATCTTTCCTAAAAAAAATTTATAAAAAAATTCTTATAACTAAAATGCGTATATAGTTGTCGATGCAATTAGATGCAAAGGTCTGTATTATTTAAAACAGTTACTGAATATTTCAATATTTAAGCAAAATAAAAATCGGATTAATATGGATCTTTTTTAAAAATAAATTAACAATAAAAAAACTTACACATTTGCCATAGAACTATCGAATTCTTCTTCTTTGCACCGCCACCATTTATTTTTACAAATTTCAAAACGCTTATCCTTTTCAAGAAGAAAACCCAAGTTATTCAAATCACAATGACGAACATCACCTTCAGATTCAAGCGTCGTATGTATTGATTCAGCAATGAGACGATTTTGTAATACACATTTGTCGTGTTTTTGGACATCACCAATTCTAACATGAATGCGAAAAAATTCAACCCATTCAATGAACGATGGTATATAATTTTGTTCTTCTAAAAATGAATTAAGCGAATAATAGACTCTTAGTAAATAGCATTAAAACATACCTTCTTGAGAATTGTTTAATAATATTAACTTCTCCAATTGATTTTCAATCACGTTTTCCCTTGATTTGATTTTAAGAGCATCGGTTCTAAAAAATAAAATAAGTTGTTTCAAAAAATTTGACATTTTAGTATTTTAGGCTAAAGTTACTTGCCTATATTTTTTAGCCTGTTGTAACTTTGCATCCAGGAAACGATCTAATTTCTTTCGTATTCTTACAGTGTTACATTTTCTAGTTACATTATCAAAGTTTGCACGGACATGAACAGCGAGTTTTTGATCGAAATCACCCTAAAATTTGTTAAAAATATAAAGAACCGTCACATATTTTTATTCAAACTAACATTTTTAACACGATCATGAAAATGTTTTATAAAACTTCCAGGTTGAAGATAGCCCTTTTCATCAAGTTCAAGATATCCCAAACAATTACTCAATGAATAATCAAAGTTTTTTGCATCTGGATCAGCATTATATGTACATTTGTAACGAGAAAAATCTTGATGAGTTCTTGAATATTTATAACCTTGAAACAAAACTTGTTTTTTAGTTGAACCGCGAATGAAAGTTGCTCTTAATTTTGAAATAGCTGGGATATACAAATTAAGGTTCCATTGAATTAAGTCAATTATCTTTGTGAAACCAACAACATCGTCAGTATTTCTTGGCTTTTTCAATTTCCGATTGAGTTCATTGATAATATTCTTTCTTGTTTCTTTCAAAGCAATAACATCATTCCTAAATTTTTTATTAGTTATGGTTAACTTACATTAAAAACGTAGCAGTTGCTTCGTATTAAAATTACCAAAATGTTAACATAAATTTATGCGTGTCATATAAACATTCTTCAACTTGCATGGCGACGGGGTTACCCAAAATTCGAGAGCGAAATTCTTTAATCTAAAAAAATTAAAAAAAATGAATAAAAGAAAGATTTTTAAACGGAAAGATTTTGAAAGACCAAATGTATGTACTTACATTATTATACTTATCATCATCAACCTCAGCCGAAGAATATCCAGACGAAACATCATTATTATTACTATATTCACTTAATGTACTTTCATCAGAATCATCCTAAAATTAAAAAGCTATCAGCAAGTGCAAAATTATGTAAAGTAACAAAAAATGATTGAAAAAAAAAACATACATCACTGCTTTCAGATTCCTTCAACAAACTATCTTCCCTAACAAACTGAAAACAATTAAGTTTGTTATATTACAAAATATATTGACATTTGTTCCATATTTACAAACAAAAAACAAGAAAAAATCATTTACCCCTGCCGGTAGTCCAGGATGTAACTTGTATTCATTGTGTGGTAAGCTTTTTGTTGGAACATGCTGAAATGAATGTGATGCTTCTGGTGATTGATCTCCATGAATTGAT
Organism: Panagrolaimus kolymaensis; assembly: GCA_028622995.1. NCBI lineage: Eukaryota > Metazoa > Nematoda > Chromadorea > Rhabditida > Panagrolaimidae > Panagrolaimus > Panagrolaimus kolymaensis. The sequence continues at coordinate 1,805,435 of JAJQJQ010000023.1, forward strand.
TCTTGAGCTTCGTGATTATCCTAAAAAAGTTCAATGTTTTAATTACAATATTCAATGTTTTAAAAAGTGAGATGTTATCCAAAAATATATATTGTTGAGGCATAAAAACCATTGACGTTTAATTTGGTTTGATATGAGTACCAAAAATAAAGATAAACAGCAAAATTAAACTAACATGTTGCTGTAGTTGAGTTGTAGGTGGGTCAGAAAAACCTTGATCATTATCATGAATATCAGTCGAATCTCCCTGAAAAGTAAGTTTAGCTATGCTTTTTCAGTTTCGATGATATGAAATTTTGGCATTTTTAGGTGTAAAATAACTTACAAAATTTGATCCTTCATTTGATGAAATTGATAAATTTGATGATGTGTATGGTGACGCTTCATATGAAAGTAAAGGTGACGAGTCAGGAGTATGAAATTGAACAGCTTCTGGGTCATTGACGTAATCCTAAAAAAATCCACCAAAAAACTTGAAATTAGGAAAATGTGAAACTCACAATTCGATCAGGACTTAAAGATATAAACGATGTACTTGGGAGAACAGGTGAAACACGTCGTGGAAACCGAATTGGCGAGCCATAATCATTGTTATCACTGTAATCGACATCGGAATTGCTTGAATCTTCCTAAAATGAATGTAAATTAAATATTTCTTTGTAGCTATGTTATTAAAAATGGAATAAAAGATATGTAAAAAAAACTCACAGTAGTAATTCTTCTTCGTTTAGCTGATGGTGGATAATTAACACCTGAAAACCATGTAAAAATTAGTTGCGAAAAGTCAAAAAACATACGATTTGAAGAAGCAACAGAAGCCCTAGTTGTATATTCCTCACGCCTTCGATATGGAGCTAAAAAAATACTTAGTTAATTTCGTGAGAAAATAAAAAAAACCAACCAAATTTTCGAAAATTAGCAAGTTGTGGAGCATGAACTTTTTCATCTCTTGGACGTCCAACAGGTTTTGCATTTAGTGGAGGATGACTTCCACGCTCTGCAAAACAAAAAGTAAAAGGAAAAAATAAAAAATAAAAACATACTTATTGCAAGTTCTTTATAATAACTTAAAGGACGTTGCATAGTTAGGGCAATAACAAAAATGCAAAAAAAAAAAGACTTAAAGGAGAAAAAGGCTAATCTGTCGAAACCAGTAGCATGATTGCTTGCTTTCAAGAAGCTTTAACACTTTTGGAAATTTGCATCAATGCATTTTGATTTCTTTTCAAAAAACATATTTTTGTAAATATCATTTTTCATTATTTTTTTAGAGGAATGGTTTTATAAAAGAAAAATCTGTTGAATGGGAATTAAATAAAGGAAAAAAGCAAATAAATGGAATTTTTAATTGGTTCGTGCGAAAATAATGTGATTGAATTGTGAATGAAAAAAAGTTATGAAAAGATTTATTTTAATAGATTCCAGTGATTATAATCAGTTACATAATGTAACAATAACATTTTCTTGTGAAATAAAAGCCATTAATTAATTATACAATAACATTGAGTAGCCATGATAAACCGGCAAATCCAAAATTGTTGAAGGAATTTGATTTAGCCGCATTAAAGGTTATTAAATTTCCTGCTAAAATTCAGGACACTTTTTTATATTTATTTTTTTTTGAAAAATTGTTTTGTTTGTTATGGATCATTAACATAAACCGGCAAATTCAAAATTGTTGAAGGAATTTGATTTAGCCGCATTAAAGGTTATTAAATTTCCTGCTAAAATTCAGAACACTTTTTTATATTTATTTTTTTTTGAAAAATTGTTTTGTTTGTTATGGATCATTAACATAAACCGGCAAATTCAAAATTGTTGAAGGAATTTGATTTAGCCGCATTAAAGGTTATTAAATTTCCTGCTAAAATTCAGGACACTTTTTTATATTTTTTGTTTTTTGAAAAATTGTTTTGTTTGTTATGGATCAATAACATAAACCCGCAAATCCAAAATTGTTGAAGGAATTTGATTTAGCCGCATTAAAGGTTATTAAATTTCCTGCTAAAATTCAGAACACTTTTTTATATTTATATTTTTTTGAAAAATTGTTTTGTTTGTTATGGATCATTAACATAAACCGGCAAATCCAAAATTGTTGAAGGAATTTGATTTAGCCGCATTAAAGGTTATTAAATTTCCTGCTAAAATTCAGAACACTTTTTTATATTTATTTTTTTTTGAAAAATTGTTTTGTTTGTTATGGATCATTAACATAAACCGGCAAATTCAAAATTGTTGAAGGAATTTGATTTAGCCGCTTTAAAGGTTGTTAAATTCCCTGCTAAAATTCAGGACACTTTTTTATATTTATTTTTTTTTGAAAAATTGTTTTGTTTGTTATGGATCAATAACATAAACCCGCAAATCCAAAATTGTTGAAGGAATTTGATTTACAAGGGAACCACCAGACATGTCACATCGATATTGAAATTCTGTTTCGGTAGAAAAATAATTTAGCACTTTTTAAAACATATGGCAAAATCTTAGCGGTGAATGGAAGATGAAAAAAAAGTTATGACTCCTTGAATATTCTAATTTTTGGTGCTTTTCCTTATCAGTTGCTAAAGCTCTTACTTATTTGTTGTGAGTATGGTGTAGGCGAGAAAGGCGGAATGACCATGCGATGGAAGTCGTAGGTTCGAATCCGTCTTGTGATTTTTCGTTTTTTTACACTTATTTAATCATCTTTTTCCGCTTTTTATGTTAAATATTAATGAAAGTTATTGATTTTTAAACATTTTTTCTTATTTTATGGCTATTTTTAAATTATTTAACCCATTGAATTTTTGTATATATTTATTTACGAAAATTCGTTAATTGAAATCTAATTACTCATTGAAGTAAAAGAATCTTTGTTGGTGAATGTTTTTTATTTAATTGCGCCTATTTACTTTTTTTATAGAAGCGTTGTTTTTTTAAAGAAAAATACGCTCGCACTTTTCCTTGTGAAGCATTAGTAACAAAAAAAGATTGGGAGTTTTCTATGAACTTATTACCCGGTGATTGAATAGGTGAATGAACTTTCATATGGGTTTCATCAAACTTTAAAACATTTTTTCATAATTCCAGAATAAAAGTTGCATTTTTAATTTTAACTTGCAAATCTTTATTTAAATTTTCTTTGTTTTTTTCGCGCCCAAGTTCTAAAAATTTTGAGAATACCCTTTAAGGATGGGTGGGAATTTTTTTTAATGCTGATAAAAATTGCTCATTGACTGACACAACCAGAGCTGTTGATTAATCGACCGATTAATCGAAAATCGATAATCGAGACTTCCGATTATCGATTAATCGATCGATAATCGAAAAACGTCGATTATTTTCGATTAATCGAAATCGATAATCGAAGATTTTCTATTAATCGACAGCTCTGCTCTCAACTAATTGATAAATATCTCTTGAGAATATCGATTTATTAGAATTTTTGGGTTTTTGGAATTAAATTTTTTTTTGATATTAGCTGACTTTTATTTATCTTACTTTTTCAAATTACTTAAAACGGAACTTTCCGCTTTTTGTGGTTTATTTTTATAGTATTTAATTAATTTTTTAAAAGTAATTTTACAAAATCTTGATTAATAGTTTTATATTTTAAAGAGTTTTTCTTTTTTTGGCCCTTTTATATAAAATAAAAAAACCAACTTTAATTCTCAAAATCCCCTTACTCGTTTGAAGATAAAGCAATAAGACAAAAATCATGAAAAAATGTTTAAAAAACAATAACTTTCATTAATATTTAACATAAAAAGCGGAAAAAGATGATTAAATAAGGGTAAAAACACGAAAAATCACAAGGCGGATTCGAACCTACGACTTCCATCGCATGGTCATTCCGCCTTTCTCGCCTACACCATACTCACAAAAAATAGGGAATAGCTTTAGCAACTGATAAGAAAAAGCGTCAAAAATTAGAATATTCGAGGGGTCATAACTTTTTTCTCATCTTCCATTCGCCGCTAAGATTTTGCCATATGTCTTAAAAAGTGCTAAATTAATTTTCTACCGAAACAAAATATCGAAATCGAACTTACATGTCTGGTGGTTCCCTTGTAAGTTATTTCGAATTTATTCTCTCTGAATTACAAGAAATCTCGATCAATAAATAATGGTTAATCAGGAATTACAGCTTCTAATACACTCTCGCCAAATCTAAGAGGTGGTGAAACTTTTAATTCAATGACATTTGATTTCTTTTTTTAAATGAATTCCATCTTTTAAAAGGGTTTGGTACTCCTCTTTTTTTCTGCAGCTTTATGTAGTAGTAAAAAATAAATTGTTAAAAAAACTATGTATTTCTTTTCTTCTCCACCAAAAAATGAAAAAAATATTTCGCTTTGTGAGTTTATAATTCAATCCAAAAAAGAGGGAAAATAGTTTTAAGAATAAACAAATTTTCGTTGCCACCTGGCTTTACCTTAAAAATCATAAACTGTAATAAATAGCTCTTTAAATTTTTTTAAACCATTAGCTATGGAAGAAAAATTCAAATAAACAAATTAAGAAAATTGGCGAACCAAAGAAATTTATTCATAAAATCAGAGGCTAAATTTTTTTAAAGCCGCCGCTGAACTGGGTGTATCAAAAAACAGTTTCTGTAGTTTAAAAAAAAGATTTCTCCACGTTTATTGACTTAATTTTTATCAAAGATTTCCCCACTTTTATTGACTTCATGATTAACAACTTTTATTGTATCCAAAAAAAGATTTCCAGACGTTTATTGAGTTACATCGAACCCAGTTCCCTCCTTTTTATTTGTTTTATTTCTCCATTATATGATTTCCTTGTTTTTATTGAATTTTTTTAAAATAAAGCTTTAATTACTCTCTTACGAGAGCAATAAAAGCTTTACACATCCCTATTCATGGATAGCTAAATATTTAAATTTATCATAATTTTTATGCAAATTTTCAATATGTACTCTTCGTGTGTAAAAAATACGATTGGTAAAAATTGCGTGGTCCAAAAATTTAAAAAAAATGGGAATAATCAAAATTTTTATGCAAATTTCCAATGTTACCCTTCGTAGACCATAATTAGAATAGCTAAAAATGGTGAGGTCCAAAAATAAAAAAATGAAAAAAAAGTTCAAAATTTTTATGCAAATTTCCAAATGTTACCATTCGTAGACCATAATTAGAATAGCTAAAAATGGTGAGGTCCAAAAATAAAAAAATGAAAAAAAAGTTCAAAATTTTTATGCAAAATTTCCAAATGTTACCATTCGTAGGCCATAATTAGAATAGCTAAAAATTGCGTGGTCCAAAAATTTAATAAAAATGGGAAGAATCATAATTTTTTCGCATACATCAAGCATATCGGGTGTATTCGGGTATATCAAGCATAAAAAATAATAACTATATCCAAAAACCAAAAATAAAGAAAATGTTTATTTGTCGACTTTCATAAGCCTTTGTAGTTGTTTGTAACCTTTTTGTAAGCATTTTAAACCTTTTTCACTTTCCATTGTAAGAAAGCGTGCAAGCACCATGCGAGGGACGGACGAACGAACGAACGGACGGACGGAGAAAAAAGTGCACCACCAGTTTCTAAAGAAAGATTTGTTCTAGAAAAACTGCGAGTACTCTTTCGCTTTAAGAATTTTTCGAAAGAAGCTAACGGGTAATTTTTTACGTTATCGTATGCTTTTTAATAGAAAATTACATATTTTTGATTAGTTTTTCTCTTTTTTTATGTCTAGCATTGTTTGAAAAGTATTAGAAAAGGGATATTGATGATAACGGCAATTCAATAAGATGCAAAAAACTCTAAGTTTTTTTCGCAAAATCACTGAATTAACTTAGATAATTTTTTTCCAGGAAATGTTTTTTATTTTTAGAATATATTGGTTTTAGACATGCCAAAAAATTGGAAACTAAAGTGTTTTGCTTACAATTTTGCCTTTCCCAATTGAAAAACCAATCATTCTTAAGGGTTGCAAAGATACATGGGCATATCGGTTTAAACCTCAACGATTTTTGTATTCACCATTTTAACCATGAGCATTAAAACATGTTAAAAGTTAATACATACCTTAAATATTGAATAATTACTTGAAAATCTGGAACAAAAACCGTGAATTAAGTTAAATCGCTGAATTTGCGACAAAACTTCAAGTTTTCTTGCTTCTTTCACTCCCATTAACATTAATGCATCTTTTTTAACTTATTTAAAACCAAATTTGAACATTAAAACCCAAAAAATATTTAAAAAATATATAAATTTCGGTTAAAAAGCATACGATAACGTAAAAAATTACCCGTTAGCTTCTTTCGAAAAATTCTTAAAGCGAAAGAGTACTCGCAGTTTTTCTAGAACAAATCTTTCTTTAGAAACTGGTGGTGAGTGGGTGACAGAATTTTGAAAGATTTGAATTACGAAATTTTTTTTTTAACTATACTGTTTGACTGGATATTGTTAATTCGACTATCCGAAACCCGATTCTGAAAGCAGAAAAAAAAATGGGATGGAAAACCTACGCAGAAAGCCGGCCACAAGTTGAAAAAGTGATGCTTTGCGTCAACGAAAACCCAGTTCGCGCCAGCCACCGAAGCATTCGCAGCGGTGGCTGGCGCCAATGAATAAAAGTTTGAAAAACATCACAACCAACGATGCGGGGAGTTTGAAACTTGTTGAAATGAATAAAATGAAAGATGTTTGATTTTTTTTTGTTGTTGGAAAAAGTTGAGAATCATTTTAAAATTTGTATATATGTAAATGTTGGAGAATTTGGTGGGTGTCAAAAAGGTTTGTTCTTCATCTTTGAGAAAGAAAATAGTAACTGATGAGGAAAGACTCCATTATGCTGGGCTGAATTGTCCTTAGCGCGAAAGCGTTCTCTCGCGCTCAGCTTTTGCGTAAATATCGAAATTGAAATATTTTATTGGCATATTCAAAGATAAATTTATACAAACATAAAAAAATAAAGTTTCACATCAGGCATTTAATAATATCCATTCAACTCGCCACAAATTCGTCGTACAGATCCACCATTTTCAATGAGCATTCGGTGAGATAAAAATGCCTAAAACAAAACAATCTTCTTTATATTACATAACCGAAAATTATCTTTAACAAGAAAAATAAACTTACTTTGTGACAAAAATGGACCATTATGTTTTTCCACCAGCACCTGGTTGCTTCTTAAATGTATTTAAATAAGCTTTAGAAGGTATTCGAATACCAAATCGTTGAAGAAATGGATGCACCTCAACAAAATCATTAGAATAACATTTTCTATCCACAATTTTTCGTAGTTTCTTAATTACAGGATTATTGCTTAAAAAATTTGTTCCATTATTTCCAGAAGTGTCATCAGCCTTTAGAAGATTCATAGGTTTGAATGGTGGATCATTTTCAACATTTTCAAAATAACGATGTTTTGAAATATTTTTGAGGCGATCATTTGGATTATTTTGTAAAAGACCTTTGATAAGCTCTTTAGCTGCTTCATCATGAATTCCATCAAGATTTGGTTGTCCATAACCACCAGCTCTTCGAAATTGTTTCATTTTCGTAATAGTAAAAGGTACAGATCCTTGAATCAAATAGGCAAGAAGAACTCCATAAGACCATCGATCAGCAGCTAATGCATCTTGTTTTTCGTGTTCGAGGATCATTTCAGGAGCTGTATAAAAAAAAATTGAACATGGAAATTCTTCAGTTATGGTAATCTCACGAGAATTGCCGAAATCCAAAAGTCGAACATGGCCGGTTAATGTCAAAGCAACATTATCTGGTTTAAGATCCCTGAAAAAAAAAACATTAATATTTTTTTAAAGAGAATTTTCAAATATTTATAACAATAATACATTAAAAATCTTTTAGTCAGCGTCATATTAAAATAAGAAATCATAAAACTCACCCATGTGTTAACTTGTTTTCATGTAAATGTTCTAAAGCAAGAGCCAGCTGATATGCAATTGTTTTTTTCCCTTCATCTGGAATTTTTGATTTTTTGACATGATATTCAAGAGTGCCACCTTTGATATATTCCATTACTGTACACCATTTTCCATCAGCATTGTAGCCACAGTATAACATCTTTGGAATATATTTATGATCATCACATATCGTAAAAGCTTTGGCTTCAGACACAGGTTGCATTATGAACCGTAGATTTTTAAAAACTTTTTCCACGAATTCAGTATCACATCCTTTAAAATACATCCTTCTTACTTCACCAAAACCACCATCATCCACATATTTCTTTATTTCAGCATTATTTTTCATAAATTTTACACAAATATTCTCCATGATATCTTTCCTAAAAACCATTTATAAAAAAATTCTTATAACTAAAATGTGTATAAATTTGTCGATGCAATTAGATGCAAAGGTTTGTATTATTCAAAACAGTTACTTAATATTTCAATATTAAAGTAAAGTAAAAATCGGATTTATATGGATCTTTTTTCCTCATAAATTAATAATAAAAAAACTTACACATTTGCCTTAGAACTATCGAATTCTTTTGTGCACCACCACCATTTATTTTTACAAAGTTCGAAACGCTTGTCCTTTTCAATAATATCCAGAACATCCAAACCACAATGAAGAACATCATCTTTGAATTTAAGCGTCATCTCTCCATCAACAATTCCATGCAATGAAAACACAAGCTAGCTTGTTTTTTTTCAAGTTCATTCACGTTTGTGCACATTTTTTTATTTAAATTTTTTCCTTTGATGTTTTTTAGATACTAACAAAATGACTAAGGAACAATGAAAGAGTTAATCATTATTATTCGACATTATTTTTATCTGCCCTCGTCCTGAAGCAAAGATGCGCCTCCAGAAGATGAGGTCGCTCATTTCATCCTCGCCATCCAATGACAACAATATCATCAGGCAAAACTCAGATGTTACATACAACAGACAGATACATGTTCAATTAGTATGACGGGAGGAGAACAGTTTTACTAAAACCTTATTAACTAAAACTACGCCGCAAAAAATAAAATATTTGCAACTACGACCTTGAATCAAGGCACTCAACACAGTTGAGGCGGCGACAAAGAGGTTCTTGTCCCCATTTGCATATTCACTTCAATTATTACTTACTACCCATCTACCACCTCGTTAAAGAAAAAATGCGTTTTTTCTTCATTAATTCAAGAATCTCTTTTCCATAATGATTGTACGTTCATATTTAGGTATGGCAATATTTAAGTTATATTTCCGCAAATTTTTATCGACCCTTAATTAGTAAAAATAAATTGATTGGATTATTTTTCTTTAAAATTTCTTTTGAATTGAAAAATTCATGTCTCGACCAAAAATAAAATCCGGTTTCAATTCATTTATTTCTTCTTTATTTTGGGTGTGTGTGTTAAACCACGCGCAACATAAATTCTTCCAATTTTTTATTTATTGTTTGTTGTTGCGTTTAAAACTTTTTTGTTTGTTGCGGTAGTGTTTTTCCATTTTCACGCATCTCCTATTTCCAATGTTCATGATTTTCAACCTTTTTTTTGCAATTTTATTTTATTATCAAACATGAGTCATGTTTTTTTAGAACAAGGCTTATTCACTCTCAAAAACATAGCATGGAACGTTCATCGAAAAGTTTTAGTTTTCACTTTCTAAATAATTTGGAAAAGCTATTTTTGTAGGAAGTTATGTTGCAAATAAAATCCGTTTAGATTAAGCTTTTTATCTTTTGAGTATAATTTTAGTTACCTTTCACCCATCTCTACTAACTTCTTGTTTTCTTTTAGTTATAATTAATCATTTATAAAGTTAATAGCATTTTAGAAAATCTTTTTAATTAGCTATTACGGTAATTGCAAGCAACCCATATATCCTTGATTTTTTCTCGAACCAAGGGTAATGATCAAAATTCCTTTTAAAATAGAGGAACGTTTCCTTAAGAAATTTCATAAGATTCTTCCATAATTTCACAAGCAGCCGCGTCACTTGCAACTGCATATTTTTTCATTATTTGTTAGAATATCGCTTGCTTATTATAAATAATTCTCTTTTTTTTTTTTTGCGCAGTTCAAAAATGAAACGAAAATAAGTGTCACTTTTTTCTCTCCTTGTTTTTTTATTTTTAAAAAACATTGTTTTGTTCACTCTCTTTTATTTGTGAGCAATTTTTTGGACTCTCTCTCTCATTCTTCCTCCTCCTCCGCCATGTTCACCACCATTGGTCAGAAATAGCAGCAACAGCAGTAACTTGAGAAACAAAAAAAACTCTTCCCATTTTTTTTCTCCAAAAATTGAGTCTCCCCAACACCGATCTTATTTTTTTATTGCTTGTGGTAGGATGTGTGTGCCAATCTGTCATGTCAGCTCCATTGATCGATTATATCTTTTTTAGAATTTTGTTATAAATTAATTTCAGGGTCGTTGCTTCTTTTTAATTTTTCGCGCATTTACAAAAAACTTGTTTTAATTTTTTTTTCCATTTTTTTTGAAGGAAAAATGCCACTGCAATTTGATTCAGAATTTCCAAAAGGATGGCCTTTTGGAGTTTTAAAAACTATACATTGGGTAAGCTTTTGAACGTTAGATTTCATATATACGAATTAATGATAATCGTTTTTAGTTAGCGCCATTGGGACTTTTGATAACCCTTTATCTTGGTTCATTTATATTTAATGGCGTTGGAATTGCATTATTTTCTGGATGGAATGCATTCTTATATTCCTTAGTTACGTGGATCTGTTATGTATTTGGTGTTCATAAAAAGACATTTACCATGGGACGAGGACAAGTTTTTATTCCTTTTGCTTTAATGGTTAGTATTTACCTATCATAGAAAGAGTTAACTCAATATCATAACTGAAACGCCTAAAGCTTTTCCAATCATCTTTGATTCGTTAAATCCAAACTTTTCAGGACTTTTTGGTATCCCTTTTCTTCATGCTTTTCTTCGGCGTATCCACCCTTGTTTGTGCGATTTGCATATTTGAAGGATTAAAATATCGTTTTGGTGTATTTGTGACATATCTTTTTGCTACTGCATTTGCTTTATTATCGGGTGCTGCTTATGGTTATTTTGCAATTCTTGTTTATCGAAGTTGTCCCAATGGACAATTGCGAAATCTTTCAAGTTTGGTTATTGAAGGTGATGGAACTTCATCAAGACCTAATTTTGAACCAGATGGCCTTGGCCCTACTGTTGTTACAAGACCTACTGCTTAAATATACCTCCTTTAAGTGCAGCTATTATTCAATGAAAATGTCACAATTACCTTATCATACTTTTTCCTAATATCTTATTTCTGTAAATTACGTTTATTTACGCATGCTTTTTTTAAAATCAGGTCAATTTAAAAAAAATTTGAATTTGTAAATATTTTATAATACATTTATAATAATCTTGCCAGTTTTATTACATACAAAATATAAATTTTATTACAAAGCAATGACTAACAAACATAAGCAACTAAATCAAATACATACAAATTTACAATTAAAAGTACCAGTTTTAATAATTAAAGGCAAGCTTCCTAAAAGCTTCGTTGAATATCACCGTTGTTTAAAATGAGAATTTTTCTAAATTGACTCTATTTGCGACATGTTTGCATCCTGAAGAAGAGAAGACTCCAGCATTACCACCACTTCTTGGAAAATATGTTAATCCTTCAGCTACTCTTTCTTCTTGTTCATGAGTAAGTTGTATTCCTTCTTGTTTAGCATAATCTCGAATACAAAAAAGCACATGAGTTCGTGTCATTGGTAAGAACGGGATATAATAATCGATCAGATGCTTTCCAATAAGCTCAGAATTTTTGAATCCACCTTCACCTTGATTATATGCACTTGATTCAATAATTTCTTGCATTTCAATAAACGATATGGATTCTCTCGCTTTTCCTTGTTGAACATATTGAAGAGCATGTTGACTTATGACTTCTGCGCCCGTGTTTGAGAGAAACATAAAAATAGCACGTCGTGGATCAGATGATGTTATTTTGATATTATGTTCGAGGAAAGGTTTGATTGCATCAATAACTTGAGATGGAAGCTTATCCACTTCATCGAAAACAAAGAGAGAATGGCTACAAGATGTTAAATTTCCTTGAATCCAGTGAGTTAAGCCATTTTTGAAATCATGTATTTCTTTATCATCATAAAAGTGTCGATTACCATTGATTACATGAACATTTCGAGATCCCATTCCTTTCGTAAACATGGCTTTAGCAATCATCGAAGCAACATAATTCTTTCCTGTTCCTGTTATTCCATGCAACGCAAGCGTCAATGCTTTTTGAGGTTCTCTAAAAATTCACACATAACATTTTAGTTTTAAACCATAATTAATGTAAACAAACTTACGGTGTTTTTAAATGATTTATTATAGCATTCTTAATTGCAGGAATAGCAAGATGTTGACCATAAAGTTTTCGTTGAAGCGTTAACGTTAAATTTGTTTCTAAAAATCATAAATATTATAAACATAAGAGCAAGATAAAAACTCTTACCAATTTCTTCAATAGGTCTGAGTTCGCTGCAACAATCAAAAAAACATCTTTGAAATCCAAGGTAGCCAAGACCAATTCCAACAGCTCCCACTAAACTTGATCCAGCAATAATACTAATGATTTCAGATGAAGCGGGTGATAATAGAGAAAATACTAATACATAAATCGTCCATAAATTCATTGCTAATACTGAAAATAAAAAACTCATAGAAATTTTACATAAAAGCTAATGGTTCAAGATAGAAAGCATCTGGAATCAAACCAGTAATAATAATGATGAAAACAAAAACTTCAAAAAGTTAAAAAAGATTTATACAAAATTGACAAAGTTAAAAAATAACACATATAAACAAACACCCGTTAAAGACAATTTAATGAAAATTTATGAAACGGTAATAGTTTCAACAAGTTCTTTTGCTTCTTCATCACAAAGAATATTTTCTTTGATTTCTTCGTTTTTCTTCTTTGATTTTTCAGCAATCATTTCAATTCGAGCATACAAATCATTGGCTTCCAATTTTGAAATTTCTTTTTCATCTTCAAAAATTTCTGGATGATTCAAAGCTTTGATAAAATTCAATGCAATTTCTTCTGATTCAAGTTCAGGCAAATAATCTTCATTCATCCAATCATTGCGCGTACAATGAGCCATAGATTTTTGCAATCGAACATATTTGCTTGGTTGACGATCATATTCATATGAGAGAATGTTTTTGACTGTTCCAGTAATATTTACAAGAGTTTGACCTAAAAATTACATTAAAACATCTTGTTGTTTTAGAAATTAAAGACATACCATTAGGACGATGATTAGTTGTTAGGGATACGGTTTTAAACCCTTCAGGTGGTGCAACCTTTTCACCAAATAATGGACGACCTCGAAATGTTCCAGCAACAACGCCATTTTCACTTTCTTCAGGTTGAAGATATGCATCCAAATCAACTTCACCAGTGTAATCCATTTGAAAAGGAAATGTTGTAATTTCTTGGTCGAGAACGGGATTAGGCAAATTTCGGATTATCGCTACATCTTCCGCAGGAGTTTTTGAATGAATTCCATTTCCTTCATTTTCAAGTTGTAATTCAGCTTCAAGATCCATTTCATATGCGAAATCCATTATTGCCTGAAATAGATACATAGAATACTTTGTATGCAAAACAAAACAAAAAAGATAATAAAAGGCATAAAAACATTTTCCATTATTATCTTTCAAAAAAGTGTATACAAAAAATCTTTATTTTTCAGAAACATCCATTATTGTAACACCAACTAAACAATCAAATAAATTTTGTTCAAGAGTTTGTTCTTTTTTCCATAAACATAAGTTCAAGTTCGTGAGAGCTTCTTTTGGGACTGTTTCAATTTCATTGGGGAATTCATCAAAATTTTTAATATTAATCAAAGCTTTTACATGAAACTCTTCTATAGGATATCCATAAGCTGTAACTTTACAAAATATTACTATGGAATTACTATCTTGAAGGCTCAATAAATGCATTTCATTAGTTGATAAAGGTTCTTCCGTTTGATAATGAATCAACCGAACCCGAGAATCATCATAGCATAAAGATGAAATATATTCAAATGCGGGTTCAAGAGTTGATATGAATTCATTATAGCTTTCAAAAACACCATTTAAGGTTCTAAATTGGAAAATTTAGTACAAAAAGTGCAAGAAGTGTACTTACGATTTATTCGTAATCCATTTATAAACCCAAGTTTCTGTATAACAACCTCGAAATAATGGTTGTTCAAATGGAAAATTCGAACTCATAGTTATTGTTAAAGTTGGATTAGAATACAGGTTTTTGGATGTGTAAACAATCGTATTCTGATTCAAAAAACGAATAGCTTCAAATTCTTTCTCAGCTTCACAAACTTGTTGCAACCAAATTAGTTGGGGATACGGTAAAGATTTAGGATTTAAATTTTCTTCCATTTTCATAATTGTTCCTAAATCCATTTGAGCCACACTTTTTAAATAATGTTTTTGTACTAGTTCTTTAACTTCTGGATATGCTAGTAACATCCATTTTGGTAGTGATTCTTTGGAAAAATGCTCAAGATGTTGCAGCAACTTTTTAGTGACAGGCATATGAAGTACAAAAATTTGGTAAAAAGTTAATCCTCGTGGCCAATAATCATCCACATTTTCAATAATCTCAAGAAATAATATAGTTTTAGGTAATTTTCCATGTCTGAATATGGATGCTTCCATCTCTCATCTAATAATAATCAGATAACTAAAGGTACAAAAATGAAAGAAAAATAAATATTGGGTGGAAATATCACCACATCAAAGGCTCAAATCGGGTAAAAAATAACAACTTTATTACTCTAAAAAACTCTACAACAAAAAACAATAATAAACAAATTTAAAAAACAATCTTGTTCAAATTTGAGTAACCGACACCAACGCCGGTTACAAGTGCTTTATCACGAGAGCCAATACGTTTTGTTTCTTCTGCTTCTTCCTCTTCTGGATGCAATTTCCAATATTCTTCCATTTTGAAAGTTTGCTCAAAAAAAAGTCTCAAGTTGCGAAGTGTGTGGATACTAAAACGAATTTGTTATTGCTAAAACTATAAAGGAAAAGCTTACGTATAAGTTGAAAGTGGACCAAATAAAAACTTTGAAACATCTTTTTCTCCTAACGTCATAAACGTTGCAGCTAATGGTTGAGCTGTCAAATCACAACAGCCTCCCTAAAAAAACAAGCGATGGTGAAAACAGATAGTGGAAGAAAAACATACTCTGTAAATTTCTTCCAATAAAGCAACAGCAGCTTTTTCACCAACTTCTTCAGGAATCAGCTGATTTTCGTCAGTATCTTTTGGTACAGACATTGCTTCGCCATGATAGAAAACACCTTCAGTTGTTTCAGCAGTTAAAAATAATCCAAAGCCAGGAGAATTTCCACCAAAAACACCTTTTCTTTGATCGACTGTAATATAAACATCGGCAATATAATCACGAAGAGTTTTCTTTGCTGATTGAATCATTCTTTGAGCAAGTGATGGTGAAACTTTACATACATATGCTAGTCCACGAAACTTCCATACTTTGCCAGGCTTTTCACGCTAAAACAATAAATTATGTATAAAAAAATGGAGAAATGAAACAAAAAAATTTACCAAAGCTGGCCGCAATTTTTGAACAATTGGAGCAGTGAAAGTAACAACTCCACCACCGTCCGGAGCAAAACCTCGTGATTTGATCTAAAGTGAATAATAAGTCATTAAATAAGCGGTGTTAGTAACTTACTTTAATAGCCAAATTTTCATCATTGAGAATAAATTTGTTAAAAACAGGTAACCATGTAGCTCTCATAGCATCCACAGAAATTTCATTGTAAATATTAGTAACACCTTTTAGTGTTGCATTTAATGGACTTTTACAAAATGGCGATAAGAATGTTAATGCTTCTAAGAAATAGCTGATGCATCTTGAAGTTCCACAATCAAATTCTATCGTTCCACCATGAATCATTCCAGGATCAAATCGAACAATTGTACCAGTCTTATTGATATTAACGCGAGTTCCATTTGTTATTTTTTCAAGAAGAGAAAGGAGTTTAACTTCGTGATCTAAAAAAATGAATTAAATATGTGATTACATTTTTTAGAAATAAAAAAACAAACCTTTAACACCAGGAGAATCATCATGAGGTCGAATTTCAGTAACTTCAATTCTACGTCCACTTAAAATGGAATAAATGATTCGTTGACGAAACAAATTGCATCCTTCGAAAGTTAATGCTTCTGTAACAGACGACATTATTGTTTTGAATTATCCAATCAAAAAGAAGCTGAAGAAGAAGAAGAAAAAGTTGGGAAATAGTCAAATAGCGGGAAATTTTTGCTTGGTTTATGTTGGACTCATATTGCCAAAAGTCTTTAGGATGACGCATTTTAAAAAAATTTCAAAAGTTTTGAAGATGTGTTTGGAATAGTATCTTTACGCAATGCTTTATTTCATTAATTAATTTTTCGATCTTGTTTTACATTCATTAAACTTTATTATTATATTTAACTCGCAGAATCCCATACTCTCAAGAAATTTTTCATCTAAGTAATTTGTTTATTTAAAAAAATATTATTAACATTTTGTACAACATATAAAAATCTGGCTTTAATTTAAAAAAAAAAAGGTTTGTAAATTATTAACTAATGTCCGCCTTTCCTGATATGAATTTCATAAGATAATTCGCCTTGCATGTCGGCAATGTTGAATAAAGTCATAACAGAAAATCCTTCATCCTCCAATGTTTTAGCTGTTTCAATGACGGGTAAAAATTTCATAACTTCACTCATTCGACTTAAAATTATATCAACATCATTGGTTTGTGATTCATTTTTGATATGTTGAACAAGGACTTCACGATAAAAATTACTAGCTTTTCTAACAATTTCTTTACCTTGAGATGAGAGACCGGGAACTGAAAAAAAGTTTACATAAATAAAAACTTGAATGGTGGAATTTAGGGGCAATTAGCTAGGATATTTTTTATTATTTTTAAGTTGGTTTTTTACCTGGAACAAAAAAGATCAAAAGCCTTAAAAGCGCATATTCAGTTTCAGTTAAAGCCATATCTTTTGCAGGAATTATAAATTCATCATAAACCCAATCAGCTAATCCTGAGAGATATGGTCGTAGACTAAAACCTTTGCTTTATTTAAAAAAAATTTAATTTCTAAATTTACCATGGATCAATGAGTTCTTGTTCTTGTTTATCCCTTGGAAAATATGTTCCTCCAGAAAGTGGTACGCCTTTAACATTATTTTGCATTCCACGATATCCTAAAAGCAAATCCACGCATGGAACAGCTCGGTCAATAACAAGGTGAATTTGATCTTCAATTGAAAGTTCACGCACTTCTGGAATGTGACTTGTCCAATCAACATAATGTGAAACCACTCGACACCAAATTCGTTTAAATGCAAACGGAGTAACAAAAAATCTACCAGGCCAATCAATCTTTAATTACAGATATTATTTTACATGAAAAAATATTTTTGAAAGCTTACTTTAGTTCTTACAGCAATTTGTCGTGGGTCAGATAAAGCTTTGGAAGCAGAAAGCTCAGTGGAATGATAAAATTCACTGGCTGAGCATGTTGTATGAGCAGCAGTTGAATCAAAATAATTGTCACAAAGTCTATAAAATTTGAGCATAGTTAATTTTTTGCATCTTCAATATTCAAAATCGAAATTACCTTTCAACTAAAACAAAATAATTTACGATTGAAAATCCATCAGATTGATTAAATGCTGGAATAATTTTTATATCTCCAAGTGGGCCACTTGTTGCTTGAAACTAAAAATCTTCTATCAATAATGTTGCTCAAAAAAAAGATGTATGGTATTTTACCATTCGTTTGCTATTTGCTACAACAGCATCATGCCATTTATGACATTCAATTTCAAAATTTATTTTAGCTAAATTCCTTTTTGCTACAACTTGAGTTTGTTCATGCGAGGATGGTGGCATTATTTCTGTTTTTGTTTTCGTCGTCATCGAAGAATACATTGGCTTTAATTCAGGGCTTTGAGGTCGTGATGGAATTTCTTCTTTTATGTGTTTGTTATTTTTTGCAATTTTAGCTTCCATTTCGGCTTTAAAATTTTTTGCATTTACTATTCCACGATCATCATGAACCACTAAAATAAAATGGGATTATTTTTTTTAACCTTGCAATTAGAGATTTGCACTTACTATTCGGATCCAACCCCGCAATCAAGCATTTATCAAACCTACATGCTCGGCAACTATTACGGTATTCTATAAAATTAAATAAATGCTTATAAATTAAATATAACTTTTGGAAAATTACCAGGTGAAATAGTGCAATTCTTGGAATATTGACATCGATAAATACGTTTAAATTTTATTGTTCGCCTAAAAAAAAGAAAAGGCATTACAGTATGCTGCTTTCTTTTTAGACATAAAGGAATAACAAGAAAGTTTAAAGGGTAAAAAAATGCATAATTTAGCAATTAATAATATTTTTCTTAGAAATAAAATAAGAGAAAAAATATAAATTAAAAAGTAATAAGTGTTATAATAATAATGTGATAAAAGTTAAGTTTGACGTAAACATACATACATAAACATGGAAATAAAAGTGAATGAGAGATGTTAGAAAGCCAAATTAAAGATTCAATAAATTTTGAAAAAACGTAAGTTGCTAAAAATTTGAAAAATAAATGTAATTATTTTTTTGTTTATAAATTTAGGAAGGCTATAAAAAAAGTTTTGGGAAATGGTGATACAAAAATCGTATGAGCTGCTCATTGAAATAAACCTACGCATTGTAGAAATGGTTTTAAAAATCGATGGTACACTTATTTGGAACTTTTAAAATCATTTTTTAAAGAATTTTTTTGATTGGTCTATGCTGAGAGACAATCCCTTACAATTTACTAAAATTGGATCTTCAAAAGTTAGAACATTAAAGAGAAAACTATTTTGTTCAAGAAAATACTGGATTTCCTCTTCATTTTTTTATTAACTCAAAGATCGGCAAAAGTTCACTAAATAAAAAGTGTCAAAACAGAGAGATTAAAAAATTCTGCAGTATTAAACCACTACAAACTACAATAAAAATGAAAAATAAAAGTATTAACGAACCGGAAGAATCCTTTGCAACCACTGAAAAGAAAAAAATCTTTAATGAAATCTTTTAAAAGAAAGAAAAAGTATCAAACCTGCAACAAAAGCTTCCATAATGTTTTGATGCGTTTGGATCATCACAAACTCGACAATTTTCAAACATTTTTTTGTAAGTAAATACCCTGCAAGAATAATTCATTTAAAAAAAACAAGGATAAACTATAAAGGATTTTGTTTCAAAAAAGTTTTTAAAAAAAATTTACACGTTGGCAACAGAAAGGAAAGAAAATAACTAACGCAAAAACAAATTTTTCTGTTGTGGTTTTAAAGCTTGTGTACCAAATACGGACATACATTTTTTTATTTATTAAAAAAAAGGAAAGAGAGAGATATTCGACTTAGAGAAATATTATTATTTTATTTTATGATTAAATTTAAAACATTAGAGGCACCTGTTTATAGTTGTGTGGTAACTATGCTTGAGCATACAACCTTTTTAAAAAGTAGCAAAAAAGAAAGGTAATAAAGCGGAAAATGGCAACAGAAGGGAAAATAATATCTAATTACTGTAATTAGAAAAAATGAGGAGAAAAATAACGATGACACAAAAATTGTGAGAAAAATAAACGTCAGAGAAAGGATGAAAAATATTGTAGAACGAAGAAATCTTGAATGGTTTAAAACATAAAGAAAAGAATGAAGTATAATAGCCTTTAGGTACCGTGAATTTAGAAAAATGCCTAAGATTGAAAGTTTTACTGATAAACGAAAAAGATATCTGAAAGCTTTTTTAACAGAAGATCAAAAAAAGAAAATTTCTCGCCGAGGCAAGCATTACCGTATTGATATATGAAAGCCATGCTTGCTTACTTCGAATTGTGTTTTTACAAAGACCTTTGCCGCATTAAAAAAACAATGACTCAATTGCGTGACAAATGATATTTTGATGCATTTCATGGAAGCAAGAAAAATAAAACAATAGAAACGAGTTTTGTGTCATTTTTTCAAGAAAGAAAAAGCAATAAACTTTGTGACTCAATGATGTCGGTTTTTGAATGAGTATTTTCTTTAAAAACTCAAAATTAAAAATAAATAAATGCCCTATAAAATGAGTGATACGTTTTAAATACCGTAATCTCTCATTTCGTGATTTGGTACTAAATTTCAGCCTTTTTATTGCTACAAAAATATTGATTGATTTTTATAAACTGTTATGAGCAAAGCTTACAATTTTTACTATCCCCATTCTCAATATAAAAAAAATATCAAAGAACTAAAAATAAATTAATACGGAAAGAAAAAAATAAATAACAAGCATATATAAAAATTTGAGTTAATATGTACGGCAGAAAATTTTTTTTCCTAAAATTAAGGAAAAAAATATGAAGCATCCATCCAAAGTTTTGCTTACATATATTTATTTTTCTTGCTTGCGAAAAAAATATTATGAAATAAAAGAAAATTTATGTTGAATATTTTTTTTCTTCATCAACAAAAACGAATAAAAACAAGACAGTTTTAGTACAAAAGAAAAGAGAAGCTTATGTATCTCATTTGTATAGCATTTCAGAATTATAATTATTTTAATTGATACTACTATTATTACTAAAGCGTATTTTGGAGAGAAGAAGTAAAAAAATATGGTGAACCAACGATTGTAGTAAATGCATGGTTAAATCTTTTAACTTAAAAATAACACAACACAAAAAAAGGAAAGAAGAAAAAGGATGAATATTATCTGTGCATAAATAATTAAAGATGATACTGTAACTCGATAAGAAAAAAAACTTATAAAAGAAAAATTTTTATGCTCAAGAAAATTAATTCAAACTTTTAATTACTCTTTGAATAAAATTGGAGTTTGAAAGAGAAATGTTTGAAGCAACATTATTTGTTTCAGAAGATGCTAAAAAAAAACTTTCTCTCAGTTTAAAATTCAGTGATTTTACAAGGGATTGTGTTGTACCTAAAATAAGTTGTGGTAAAACAATCAAACAATTTACCGTATTTTAGGCGCACATAACTTCATTTTATGCTTTACTAACTTTAGTAAGTATAAACTTTACTCTTATGAATGAACAACGTAAGCAGACAAAAATGTGTCTGCAGTTTTTTTTATTTCAAAAAAAAGCAAGCTAACAAAGACGAGCAAAGAATTAATCAGCTACGGCACCTGTTTCTTCTTGCTCGTAATTTGCTTATAAAAAAACTCTATGAGAAAATCTTTGCATAACATGAGAAAAAAAAGTGGATTGAATAAAAAAATGAACAATTTTGTTACCAAAAATTTTAAAATAATATTTTTTCATTAAAGTATTTTTTCTTTCACAAAATCCTTTTAACTAAAGTCTTAGTCAATGTTTTCAAAAATTTTGTTTAAATCCCTCAAGGTATTTATTTTCCACGCTTCAAAACATTAATTATCTCACGATTTTCATCAGACACAACAAAAAAAATTGTAGCCAAAGCATGTTGTGTGTGAGTACGATAAACGTCATTAAAAAAATAATAAAGCACAGACTAAATTTTTAGACATTTTTATAAAAAATAAAGATTAATGCCTGCCTATATATGTTATTTACTCATGTCATTATTACAAAGACTTTACATTTGAAACAAAAGAAGCAAGCGAGATGTGGAAATGACTCATCCATGAAAAAAAAAGAATGGGTGCCAATTTTTTAAATGAAAAGTACACAACAACTACGTAGCAATAAAAAATTGAGAGCATCATTTTTTTTTATTAAAAAGAACAAAAATTAAAAAGAGTCTTTTTAAGTCACTAGCCGTAGTTTCTGTTTTGATAATTTTGTGCTGCACAAAAACTCACTTTAAAATGACTAAGCGCAGATGTTTGGCTTTAAAAAAAGTTGAAATTATATATTAGCAATAAAGAAAATTAAAGCGTGGTAATTCAAAATAGTATAGTCACAACCATGAGAAACTCGTGAAGTTGTTGAATGAAATAAACATTTAAATTACAGTAAGAGCAAACTTTGAACTTTTGTTTTGCTTTAACCAATCAAATATTAATGACGAGAAAAAGGCAATAACAAATTAAGAAAGCTTTGTGCATTATAAATAAAAAAAAGTTATTATTACAGTTTTCAAAATAAATAAATTTCTAGATTTTTCCAGAGCGTTTTTTTCTCATGCGAAAACAAAAATATGTATGTTAATAAATTTTTCTTAATCGGGTTCTGAAATTTTTTTGAATGAAAAAAGAATAAAATAAAACAAAAAAAAAGAGTAACATAAAAAAATTATTATCGATTTTTTCTTTAAATAATGTTTTTGACTACAACCAACTACACTCGATTGACATAAATGGAAAGAAAGGAAGAATCATTGATAAGATTGTTTTAAAAAAAACTTTTTTTTTGTTTCTAAAAAGCTTTGACTACAAAAAAAGTTAAATTAAGTTGTTGCAAAAAAAAAAACAGTTTTCTGAAATGAAAGAAAAAAATATTATGTGAACGAGAAGGGATTTTGACACAAAAAAACCATTTGTTTGCATGATCATTTAATGATCACACGAAATAATTGAAACGTGTAAATGATCCATGTATGTCGCGTAAAAAAATTTGCAGCAAAAGAGAGAACCAAAGAACCAAAAATGCACTTGAATGAAAAAAAAATAACTTTAGAATTTTATTGTGGAAAAATGGTTGTTTTTCTTTAACACACAAACACATTGAATCAAGGTGAAGGACTAAAAGAAAGAAAAAAGAGATTAAATGGTTTGATAAAAGAAAAAAATTTAAATATAGTCTTCATTATTACATAGAAAAAATGCTTCGTCGTTAAAAAAACCGATTTTACTTTATGCTTCTGAGAAATACGATAGTTATAATTAAAAAGAAAATTATCTAATTCCTTATTTTTTTACCTTGGCAAAGGCAAAATAAAAAAATTAAATCCATGAATATGTAACTGTAATTCAAAAGAAAAAAAGAGCATAGGCAACGGCAAAAATTCTCGATTTCATTTCTTTTTCATTGAGCTTTTCTTCTTTCTTTCTTTTTTGCATTTCCTTTCTTTCTCCCATTTTTTAGATTAAAAAAGTCTTTCGTTTTGTTGTGTGTGTTGTGTACTAAAAAGGTATATTTATAGAAATATTGATTTTTGAATCAAATGCCGAGTAAATCCACAAATAAACTTAAACCAAAAGTAACCGATTTGCTTTTAAGAATTCACTTAAAAAAACTTTTTCAGAATTATAAATTTGATTCGAATCATTGGTATTCACAATATTGTCTCACAACTGGCTTGTATATGCTTGAACCTTGGGAAAGAAAATTATTTAATATTTTTATATTTTGCTCTTTAGCAATTGGAACGTTTTTTATTTTTCCTCAACTTTCTTCAATACTTTTTTAAGAAAAAATAAAATTAAAATGAAGTTAGTTGTTGTTTAATTTTTGTTTATGGATGAAATTATGTGCAACCAAAAAATAATAGATTAAGGCTTGGTGATGGAAAACCAAGTATATTAATTATGCGCAAATATTTTCTGAATATAAAAAAAGATTGGAAGCCACATTTTTCCTTTATCTGCTTCTAATATTTATTTTCTTGATTCCCTTCAATAATATCTCAAACTTTTGCGTGATAAAACTAAAAAAATAATAAAATAAAAAAAATTCCACCATTTTTAGATTTTACCCACCTTTAATTAATTTGTTCCAGTAAAATGTCATCTAATGCAACAATGGAATCTGTACAATCCACTTCAGCTATCCCATCTCAAAACCTCACATTAGCCGCAGCTTCTTCAATATCCAAAATTACGTTACTTCTCAAACCCGTGGGAGTGTTCCACAATTAAAAACTCAAAAATTTCTTGCTGATGCTTGCTTCTCATACAATTTCATGGGTCATAGCATTTTTACAAAAAGCTCTTAAACTTGAACCATCTGAATCGATTTATATTTTTGTTGGTCAATCATTTTCACCATCCTCTGATCATTCTTTATCTAATTTACATCAATGTTTTGTTGGATCACCAACATCTAATTTAGTTCTTCATTATGCTAAAACATGTGCATGGGGTTAATTTTTATTGTCGTTTTTTAATGTAAATAAATTTTTTTTTGATTAATTGAATTATGTTATTTATAAGGTTGCTTTATACAAAAAAAGGATGGATGTAATTTGTTTTTGCAAAAGCATTTTTTTAAAGTAAAAATTGTGAAGTTTTTGAACGTCTTTTAAGAACCCCGCCATTTTTTTTTCGTTGCAAAACGTCCAAAAAAATGTGGGATGAAAAAATTTGTTTAGACTATTCACAAAAAAAAAGCATATTTCAACTTTCTCAACTTTTCTCCCATTTTTTTGTTGTTGCTTGAAATGGATTCTGACATTGAATCTCGAATTTGTGTTCGATTATTTGCTGAAAATGGCGATGAACTTGGAAATCCAGTTGTTTTACCTACTTCAACAACTTCCGATGAGCTTCAAACATTAGCAAATCATTTCTTAGAAAAAGAAGATGATCCTATTCCAATTGCATTTCGAACATCTGATGGAACAGATATTATTGATTCCATTGCCTCATCATTAAAAGATCTATTGGATGTTGAAAATGTATGTTTTTTTAAAAATAATTAATTTTCTTGATTATATTATTTCTTAAATTTTTAGGGCGTAAATTTAGTGTATTTGCCACAAGCTGTTTTTCGTGTTCGTCCTGTTACCAGATGTACATCAAGTTTACCAGGTCATAGCGAACCTGTTATCAGTGTTCAATTCAGCCCTGATGGACAAAATCTTGCAAGTGGATCTGGTGATAAAACTGTTCGATTATGGGATCTTCATACTGAATTACCTAAAACAACTTGCAAAGGACACACAAATTGGGTTTTATGTATCGCTTGGTCACCTAATGGAAAGAAACTTGCTTCTGCTTGCAAAAATGGAGAAGTTTGTTTTCTTTGATCTGTTCCTTTTTGAAATAATTACGCATTTTCAGATTTTCTTATGGGACGCGGTTTCTGGAAATCAAATTGGTCGAAAATTAACTGGGCACAAACAATGGATTACTAGCCTCGCTTGGGCTCCTTTACACACTGATCCTACATGTCGTTTACTTGCAAGTGCAGGAAAAGATGGTGATGTAAGAATATGGGATACCGTTAGAGGTGTGACCGAACGAACTCTTTCTGGACATACTGCTTCTGTTACTTGTATTCGATGGGGTGGAGAAGGACTAATTTATACTGGAGCTCAAGATCGAACTGTTAAAGTATGGCGTGCTTCAGATGGAGTTATGTGTCGTTCTTTGACTGGACATGCACATTGGATCAATACTTTGGCATTGAATGTTGATTATGTGCTCCGAACTGGATGTTTTGATCCTGAGAAAAAATGTCAATATCCTGGAGACGATAAAGTAAATTTAACTTTTTTTTAAATTTTCTTTTAATAAACTTTCTTTTAGGTTCAAGAGATTGCCCTTGATCGTTACAATGCTGCTAAAGCAGTGGCTGGTTGTGAACTTCTTGTTAGTGGGTCTGATGATTTTACGGTACTTTTTTCAACGTTTCATGATCATCTCATTATTCTTCAATTTAGATGTTTCTTTGGGAACCAGTAACCAAAAAATCACCTATTGCTCGGTTAACTGGACATCAACAACTCGTTAATCAAGTTTTATTTTCACCTGATACTCGAATTATTGCGTCTGCTTCTTTTGATAAATCCATCAAATTATGGGATGGTCGAACAGGAAAATTTTTAACTTCCTTACGAGGACATGTTCAAGCAGTTTATCAAATTTCTTGGTCAAGTGATAGTCGTTTGCTCGTCTCCGGTTCAGCTGATTCAACTTTAAAAGTATGGGATATACGAATTAAGAAATTCTTACTTGATCTTCCTGGTCATGGTGCTGATGTTTTTGCTGTTGATTGGAGTCCTGATGGCGAAAGAGTTGTTAGTGGAGGAAAAGATTGCGTCTTAAAATTATGGAGACAATAATCAAATACTTTATTTCAATTTGTTAAACTTTTGTTGATTTTTATAATAAATTTTATTGTTTGATTTCATTATAATAAATCTTGTTGTTTTTATTTTATTGTTTTTGCAAATTTGAGATATGTAAACAAAATTTAAACGTGCGGGAAAATGGGGTTCGCTTCAAGAGGTGCATGAGAAAGAATGAAGAATGCAAAAAACGCAGAATCAAGAAATGAAGTCAGTCAGTCTTTGACAAGAAACGCGAATGAACCTTTTTAGCAAATAAATTCTTTTAGAAATTTGATTTTTTTAACATTTACCCCTGCTAGTATCATAGTTTAACGAATTTAACATAAACCCAATAATAGAATAAAATATCTCGTGTTAGCGCGTAAGAACTATCTCCACTACATTGAAGGGTTTAAGGGTTTTATAAAAATATCAAAGCAAAAAAATCATCCGTTTTTTTTGCCTCTACAGCGCGTTAACAACTATAAACCCACGCTATATATCTGAATATTTATATTTAAACTTCTTCGATGCTCCTAAATGGTTCATAGTTTAAAACTTTAACATGATTTTAGATAATGCTATGCATACCGTATACTATGAATGTTTATTAGTTTATAAAAAATAGCAACAAGAAAAACTTTAGGATGTGTTTTAGGTTGTTTATTTCATGGGTCTTAAAGTTTCTATCTCACTTTTTGCTTCTTTTTATTTTGTTAAGTAAGATGACAGAAAATGGAACTCTTGTATCTATCTTTCTTACGTTTAATGTACTCGTTTGCGTGTTATTCATTGATCTTTTTTTCATACTTTTTTCCGATTTTTGTAAATAATCTCAAACTTTTTTTTCAGGTCTAGCTTAAATGCCGATTTTCAACAATCTGCCTTTTCGAAGACGGGAGCCAGATCCCAATATCAAAGATTATGCTCAAGTTTGGTATATTGAATCAACCAATGAGGTCTTTACAAGTTATGAGTAAGTCGATTAATCATCGGATTATAGCTAATTTATTATTTTTAGTGAGTTTTTTGATCGGTATATCCAAATGAACTCAATGTGTTGGACTTGTGCTGTTACAGGAAAAACTGGTTTGACGTTCGATGAAGCAAGAGAAAGTGAAGAAGATGCCCGAAAAACGCAAGTTGGTCACATCAATGAACGTATGTATACCTTACTAAAAATAATTGTGCTTTAACTTTTTATTTTCAGAAAAGCTAAAAAGTGAAGAAAAAAAAGCGATTTCAGAAAAGCTTAAAATCGATGAAGAAAAAGCGATTTCAGAAAAGCTTAAAATTGATGAAACAAATGCCAAAAAATGTTACATTGAAGCTTTGGACGCTTTGAAGAAAATGGAAAAATCTAAGTATGAACACGCTATCTTAGCTGCAAGAAAACTACCTAATGATGCTATTGATACTGTTGATAGTAAATTCTTTAAAATTGCAGTTCATGGTGCTAAGTATGGTTTTATTTTTTCTTCTTTTCACATTTACCATTTATGCTTTTTGTAGTGAATATGATCCACTTTATCCAAAGTTCTGTGAAATGTTTTATCAATTTTCAAAATGCTTGTACGAAGATTCTTCTTTGGAGTCCGCTGCTTTTCCTGATCTCAAACCTGCTTTAATGGATTCCGCGAATGCAAACTTGTTTGGAAATTGTTTAGCTATTTCTGACTTCTTCAATTCGTTTTCAACATTTTTGGATACCGAACTCCAATTTTCTGGTGAAGATTTATTAAAAGCTGTTAATTCTGGCATCGCTGGTTATTACAAACTTACTTCTCATGTTTTGTTAGCATTCATTCGTGGATTTTCTCTTCTTGGCTTTTTTAAAGTAAGTTTCCTTAATATAAGCGATAACATAAGTATATACTTACTTTTAGAACATCAGTTTACTCACTTCTGAGATTGATAATGTTCCATGGTCATCTTCTGCTTCATCTGAAATATGTAAACTTCTTCTTCTTAGAAAAGTCACTCCATTAAGTATAGTTCTAAGAAACTCAAATGGTGGTAATTTGTATAAAAATTTTAAACAAAATGATCACGAAATTGCTGAAAAAGCTAAGAAGTTTGAGATTTCTTTAAACTATGAATTGGCTCAAGATTTTCTGGATAAAGATTTCTATGAATTGAACCCATCGCAACAAATTCAACTGCTTGAGCATTTTATTAACCTTCTGATGTCACTTGATTCTTTTAACAAACAATTTACGTTCAAGGAAGAGGTCTTAAATGAATCAAGACACGAAGGAAAAAAAGCTAAGGTAGATTTTTCTTTTATTTTCTAATACTTTTTTTTTAAAATTAATTTTAGCTTCATGAATTGCTACAAACCAATGCAGATCTAAAGGCGAAAGGAAAGAAAAACGATGTTCAAAACAACGAAAAAATTCATCAACTGGAAAACGCTATCTTCGAAGAGGATCAACGAAACCGAGAGGTAAGCTTTCTTCTTTACCCAATATTGTTTTTATGCTAATACAATTTATTTTTAGCTTGCCAAGCTACATGCTGCTTTAAAACCTCCAGCTTTAATATTGGGTTATGATAGATTCCATCGTCGATATTATCTGTTCCCTAATTCACTCAATCATGGAATTTTCGTTGAAGAAGTTTGTTAATATAGTACTTGCTTTCTTATAAAAATACTTTTTTTTAAGTTTTGTCAAATGGCATCAAATAATTCATCCATTGACGCAGAAATCTATGATCCATTTGCTGCTGTGCTTGAAAAGCTTACAGTTGAATCTGCTCGAATTCCTCTACAAGAAAGTCTCTGGTACCGTATCTCAAACATGGAAGAATTTGAAGCTATTCGCCAAATTCTTAATAAAAAGGGAATCCGTGAAAGTGTACTTTTGGAAGCATTTGAAAAACACAATAACCAAATTAAAGATGCCTTGGATGGAAGTCAACAACGTTCAGAAGAAATGGATTGTGATGATGGTCATAATACTGAAGTCGATTATTTGAAAGAAGAACTAGTTCAAGTTATCAAAAAAGCTGAATCAAATCTTTTCATCCATTTTTCGACAACGGTTGAAGACATTTTTAAAGGAATCGACGAAGCAAAATCTTTTGATGAATTGGTTTGTTTTTCAGTTTTAGCTCTCATTATCACCTAAGAATTTTTAGCGAAATGAAATTATTTCAACGTCAATCCCATCAATTCTTCCATGTGCTTATTTTCCAAAAATTTCTGGTCAACGATTTTTCCATATCCAATCTTGGCTTTTATTTTCTGAATTGTGTCAATCCGTAACTCAAATGCATGCTTTATTATCAATTTTGAAAATTCAAATTCGAAGTGATAAACTTTTTGGGATTAAATGTCCTCGTTGCAATATACGATTGGATGCTCCTCCTATCAACAAAGTCATAGCTTGTGTTTTGTGTTATGGCTATATCCATTTAAAATGTCATGATCCTCAAACCGAAGTTGATCCAGATCCTATGAAACCATTTTGGACATGTGAAAATTGTAAAAACCTTCCAAAAAAGCTTCCTGAAATGATCGGAAATGTTAAAGAAATGGAACCGAAAAAATTTCTTAATAGAAGAGTTCTGAGAGTATGTTTTTTTTAACACATTTATGTCTAACTTTTGTTTTATTATTTCAGTCTACAAGAGCACGTAAAGAAGAAGAATACGCTGATGATTCTTCAAGTCAAACACCGAGTCTCTCTTCATCATCCTCTCGGTTTTCACCAGGACCGCCAATTTATTCTTTACGTTCTTCAAAACAAATTAAAGATTGATGATTGCCTTAGTAATGTCACAGCATCTGTTATTTGATTTGTTAAAAAATTTGTTTGCTTGTTTTGTTTATTAAATTTATGGCATCTTTGTGCTAAATAAAATTATCAGTAATGGTTTTTTGAGGTATTGAATTTAATGTAACATCTTTATTGTTTATGTTAATTTTCGTTTTTAATCCATTTCTAGTTTTATGAAAACTAAAACTATGTATCAATAAAATGAAGCATAAACATATTATCAAATGTTATGCTTTTTGTGTTTGTGCTCTCATTAGGGTTGAATTATTAACAAACAAAATTACGAAAGCTTAAATTTATTTTTCAATAGCAAAAAATTCAACAATTAAACAACGACTATAAAAATTAACAATTATGGTGAAATTTAGCAAATGTTTTTGCAACCAGAAGTGGAAAAACGAGAGTAGCATCAGCATAAACTTTGACAGCTTTTGATTCGCTTCTAACTTTTCCCCAGCTGACAGCTTCATCTGGGCGAGCTCCAGAATCACTTCCATCGAATTCCTAAACAAAACAACGAATTAGAAAAGGTGAAAGAAGTTTAAAAAAAAAACATACTTGTCCAGTATTAACAAAAACAGTATAATCAGAACCATTTCTCATTAAATTAGCGTTATTGATATGATGTTTAACAATACCACCGCCAAGGATAATGACACCACTTTTGTATGATTTTACTGCCATTGTATTCACATGACGTAAGTCCTGAAACAATAAGGATGAAAGGATGGTACATTTAGTTCATAAAGTATGTAAGCTATCGTTGAGAAAAAAAACTTACTTCGACAATATCAAGTTTAATTCCAGGAGCATTTTTAACAGAATGAAAATAAAGCATATCACCAAGAGAACCATCAGTTAAAGCAGGACAAAAAATTGGAATATTATTTTTGAATGCCCAGTAACATATTGAATCTTCATTATTTATTTCTTTCCCTAATCTTGAAATCATTTTTGATGGAGTCCATTGAGTTCCTGCTTCTTGTTCTTTGAGACATTGATCCAAAATAGGCATTAACCATTCTTCAAAAAGGCAGTAATTATCATTTGGTACGAGCAAGTTTCCAATTCGATTGAGACCTTTTTGACGAAGCATTTTACCAGAAAGAGCGAAATCACCTAAAATAAAGAGGAGTTTAATTTCGTCTTACAAATTAAAGGTTGTTTACCTAAGTAAGTTGGAGATAAACATTTAATTAGATCTTCTTCGACTCCACCAGCACTCGTAACAATACAATCCACCATATTATGTTGAACCAAAAAACGAATAGTTTCACGAAGACCAGAGCTAACAAGATTTGATGTGAATCCAAGAAATATTGTACAAGCTGGACGCTTTCTGCCTTCAGGATAAGGAAAATTTGGATCAACATCTTCTTCAACTGGAGGTTCTTCTTTTCGAGCATTAATCATTTTATTTATTTCCTAAAAATCAGTAACAATAAAGAAGAGAAAAGAATAATGAAAGAAAGTTACTTCAATAGCAAGACCAACATTAGTTGCTTGAAATCCAGTTGTGAGATAAGAATCCAAAAGTTTTTCATAATTTAATCCTTCATTGAAATCATATCCTCGAACTTGTGGAGTATCATCGCCAATTTTTTCTGATCGAACTAATACCGCTTCTTGAGCTGAAGATAAATCCATTCTAAAAAATGATAGATTTAAGACAATAAACTAAAGAACTTTAAGTTCAAACAACTCGATAAAAAAAACTTGGAAGAGAGGAAAAACACGATTTTGAAAAAAAGAAAACGCAAGCTCAAAAAGTGGCCCAAAAGCGTCTTTGGAAGAGAGTGATACCGTATCCGCAGCGTTTAAAATACATAGCGAAATTATAAAAATTTCAACGGTCGATGAATAAAGAAAGAAGCAGCATTTTTTTAAAAACTAAATTATGTAAGAAAAATGTTGATGATTTTTATATTGATTTTTTTTAACAAATTCAAAATGGTTTAATAAGGTTGTGCAAAAATGGTGCAAGTTTAAGATGCTCAAACTTCAATCAAACAATGTCAAATATTATTTACATAGTTTTTTGAAGCTGTTAGGACTTACATGTTTTAACAACAAGAATAAAAAAATATCTTTTTGACACAAACATGTTTTGGTAAACAAAAGAATGATCCATAAAGCAATTGTTATAAGTTAGTTTATTCAATAAAAAAAAAGACATTACATCCAAAAAAGTAATAACAATAATTAATACTAAAAACTTGACAATACAAAACAATTGGTGGCAAAAAATAAATAAAACTGTACAAAAAAGATTTTTCTTTGAG
Source organism: Panagrolaimus kolymaensis (assembly GCA_028622995.1). NCBI lineage: Eukaryota > Metazoa > Nematoda > Chromadorea > Rhabditida > Panagrolaimidae > Panagrolaimus > Panagrolaimus kolymaensis. The sequence continues at coordinate 1,837,509 of JAJQJQ010000023.1, forward strand.
CCTAAAAGGCTTTCACTCAAATAAATATCAAAGATGGTTATCGTAAAATTTAAGTATCTTGTTTGATTCCCAAATTGCTTAATCTTGTTTTAATTGTTTGAGCAATTTCATCTGATTTTTCTGTAAGAAAGAGAACATCAGCAAGAGCAAGCTCTACTGCCATATCTTCAGCTCTTTCACTCATGGGTCGAACATCAGCGGATGGAGGATATTTAAAATTTGGACCAAAATTACATTTTAATGTACTGTCTAAATAAATTGAAACCGCAGGATAATAAGCTCCTTCATAAAGATTTTCAAAGGCAACACCGCAGAATTTTCCATTTTTGTAGAAACTTATCTAAAATTTAAGATGTAAACTTTTTGGTGCAAACAAGAAGAGCTTATTACCTTTGATCCTTGAATTGGTTGTAAATCTTTTGCAGCTTCTTCAATTTCTTCCTTCTCTTCAAAAAATATGTGACCTTTAAAATTTAATAAAGCAGTATCCTTTTTTGTTGGAGGTAATCGGCAAGCTTTGGTTGGATTTAAAAATTCTTCTCTTTCTGGAAGCTCAATGAGACAACCTAAAACATCGCCTTTGCCATATCCTTCGCCGCTGTAAGTTCGACCAATAGCATCATGAAATTTTGTTCCTTTAAGCGATCTCCAACTATAACTAAATTTACTATAGCCAAGGCAAGCTTGGAGATGAGCTAAAATTTACTCAATTTTTTTTTTGATTCATTTTTACAGAATTTTTTTTACCATAAGCTTGTCCCCAACCTATTCGAGTATGAGACCCATCAGGTTGTTCAATAACTTCAACTTCATAAAACCATTTTCCATACATAACTGAATGAGTGGCTTTTGCAACGCAATATCCTGCATCTCCAGTAACTGTAAGCCTATCATCATGCATTTTCATTTGATGCCCTCGATCATTGTTGGAGAGTAAAACTTCTTTGGGAATTTGCCATCGATAAATATGTGGTGGAATTTGTTCGGCTGTTTCTGCATCAACTTTATCAAATAAATCCTTTTCTTTAACTAATGGATCTTTCTCTGCATAAAAATATTGCATTCCTTCACGATTGAATGGAAAATTAATTGATCCATCTGAACCTTCAACCACAGCATTTGCATCAAGGGTTCCTCTAAAAAGACAAATCCAAGGTTTTAGAATATCAATAAACTCGAAGAAGCAATTTACTTTTTAAGTAATCCCATAGGTTTATTATCTGTTTTAGTTGTTGTCGGTTGTGGTTCAACAACCGTGGAAGCAGGAGTAGAAGCTTTTGTTGGAGTCATGGATGAATTGCGACTTGATGATTCCGCACGTCTTTTAGCTGCTCCACGAGTTTTTGGTCCTGATTCTGAATCATCTTTATCACTATCTGCAGCAGGAATGGGTTGAGAGGCAGGTGGTCGTCTACCAAGCTGTAAAACCTTCCATATATTTTTTAATCAAAGTTAGCATAAAGCCTTTTTACCTTTTTAATGCATTCATGCAATGGTCCAATATCCAACAAATTTCTTTCACTCAAAGCAAATTCTAATTCATTTTCGGGATTAATTGCAAAAAGCTCCGATTCCTTTGTTAAAGTTTTATGCAATGTTTGATGCCATGAATTTTTGACTCGTCTTGGAATGTTTGTTAATTGCTCCCAATTTTCTTCAAAATATGGAACAATATCCTTTTCAAGATGAAAGTATTTTTGATTTTCTTTACTTGCTTCTGGAACATTATCTTTATATTCTTCTTTGTTTGCAAAATAATCATATGTCATATTTGCAAGAGCCATAACACACATATGAGCAAAATCTAAAAGATAAATTTGGGTAAAATGATGGTCCTAAAGTCTTCAATGAGGATTACTTGTTTGCTTCAAGCTCCAAACTTCTTTTCGATCCTGACTGCAATCTTGACATCGAAAGACATAACAAACCATGAAAGGAAGGCCGTAACTAAAATTATTTTTTATTAAAAGGCTTAATTCCAACTAATTTCATAATAGCCCAAAAAGAAAGTTAAGCTTCAGACTAAATCACAGAGAGACTTACAATTCTGTCAAATTTCTAAGGCATGGTTGATGGAACCATCGTCGACAAATAGAGCAATGAAGTTCCAATGTACCAAGTTTACGTTCACCTTCACTAAAACGTCGTCATATTATTTTTTTATAATCCTCGCATATAATAACTCTTATCAACAACAAGAAAAAAAGCTAACCAATAACAAATTGTGGAAGGTGTGGGTACTTCAGATGGCTCTTTACGCTTTCTACGTTCTGACTCACTACGACGATATACCATTTTTAAGTAATAAATAAATCAAAATTTAAATAATAAATACTAAAATGAAGGTTATTTTTGGTTTAAAAAAAATTGTTGGTGAAATCGGTGAAACGAAACAAGCTTTTTTGAATTGGAAATATCTAACGATAGCACATTTTGCCAAATGGATTAATGGTAAGGTGGAATTTACTAAAAGATAATAATAATAACCTGTTAATAGCCTTTTAGATATCATAAAATGATTATAAAAACTACAGTATTGGAGCTAAAATTTTGTAATTGTCAAAAAGAAATTAATAGACTTTGTCGTGTAAAACTTTAGTAGCTCAGTTTTTGTTTTCGCATATTTTTTGCTTTAGGATGTCAGTTTTATGCAAATGTAGCGGAGCCTAATATTTATTAATCGTTTATTTATTTATGCTTCAACCAGCTTTAATTTAAAACTAAATTACATACTTTAAAAAAATATATAATTTTTTCCAATATTTTTGAACCATAAATTCTTGCGAAGACAAAAACACGAAGACGCGATCTCTTTTTTCTTTCTCGTTCAATAAATTTGTCTTTGGCGCTTTTTTTTAATTTTCACTCGCTCTCTTTTCCCGCGCGTGAATGTTAATGCAAGTCTTCTCTTCCGAACTTGCCATCTTCTCAATATTCCATTTTCTCAACACTTGAGTAATATAAGATTCAATATTTTCTGATATTTTGAATAAACAATCAATCTTTAGTGATCAACATCTTCACATAACTTTGGCCACTAATTACAAACTTTTAAATGTAAGATTTTACTTTTTGTTTTAAGCATCGTTCTTTTGTAAATTATTCCTTCTTATTTATTTATCTTTCCATTTTTCAGGTTACCAGGTTTGACCATTGGACAAGCCATAGAACTTTTCAAAAAGAAAACTAATATGGGAACAAACCCCGCTAAGCGGCAGCAAAACGATGTTTCTGACAGTATCAACAAATGTAAGTTTTATTTTTGAGGTTTAAAGTATTTATTGTTTGATCATTTAGGCTTGGTTGTGCTTTTTCTCAAAGCTGTAAATGTCAATGAAGTTACAAGAAAGGAATATATGGAAAAATTATTAGGAGCTCCATCAGAAAACATTCGTCAAATGAAATCACGTTCAACAAGCGATTCGCAGATTTTTGCTGTTTTCATCGAAATGGTTAATAGTCAAATGGCAAACAACGTTTATAACAACTGGAAAAAGAACAAACTTGATGATAATAGTGGGATTATTTTCTATTCGTGTTTTTATTTTAAAGATCTTTTTCATTTTAGTTGAAGTTATTATGGCTGGCGATTTTCTATGCAGAGCTGCAGCTAAGAAATGGTATGTACTCTTTTTACTTTCAACATTAAAATTGTTTTCTTTTAGCAAAAAAGCAACTTATGATAATCCTGGAAGCGCCTTTTATGCTTTGTATCGTCCTGATATCTTAACAAGTTTAATGTTCCAACCTCCACAAAGTGTTTCTATTCAAGCTCAACCACATACTGCGCCAATTCAACAATTACCCAATAATCCATTTCAAAATCATACTCTTCATCGTGCAAATGTTCGTCAACCACCTCCTGCTCAATTATCATCCAATTCTGATGTAATAACTCTTGAATAACTTTTTGTTCTTTTTTTAAACTGTAAATGAATGTTTTTTTTTGAGATTTTCACTTCTGGTCCTTCAACCTCATATCCAATGTCAGCTCCACCACAGTCGTATATGTCACCCAGTTATTCAACTCATATACCTATGTCACAAGGTTATGATTGCTTTTCACCAGCACAATTCAGAAACACAAATATGGGGTATCAAATGCAGATTCAGCAACAGCAGCAGCAACAACAGCAACAGCAGCAACAACAGCAGCAGCAGCTTCAATTCTCTCAACAATATCAGCAGCAACAACAATATTTTAATTTTCCACCTAATCCATCACCCAATAATGGCTCTAATAATTTTCCAATGTTTCCACCTAACAATCCTCCACCTTCATCCGGTTATTATTAAGCTACATATGTATTCAGTATTTTGTATCATTCTTTCAGTGATTAGTTCTTTTTTTATTCAAGGGTAAACTCAATTTAGCCGGCTAGCTTTTATTTAAGATTATTTTGTTGATGTTTAACGTATTACTTAAATTCATACATATATTATCTTCTTTTATTATTGTTGAGGATTTTTGTTAGTGATATGTAACATGGCGATACAGTAAGTTTTAACTTTACAATTTGCTTTAGATAGCTATGATATCTTTAGAAAGGCGTCGAATGGATTTTGTTGTTGCTACTAATTATGATGTCCGAATAACCGTATTATTTACTAAGGATATATCCATTATTGTTGGCTTTAGTATTAAAATTAATTAATCAACTTATTTAACGCGTTGCTTTTTCCATTTTGTGATACTACAAAAATTAATGACATTTATTTAGAGCTTTAATATTTTCATCTAAATTTCATTTTGGGAAAGAGGTTATTTATTATCTTTGATCAAGAAAAGCAGCAAAATAACCCTTTGAGCTTTATTTTATTTTTTTGTTTACAATAATACTTACTCTTCTTTTACCCAAATTGCATGATTGATCTTGAAATAAATATACAATTATTTTTTCTCTTTATTTTCATTATTACTTGAAAACTGCCTAATACAGTTTTAAAATATCTTTTCATTTACTTATTTTTTTTAAACAAATTTTACAACGTTTCTTTAGCCATGACTCGACCAAATGAACGTCGTCATTCAACCCGAACGAGCTCAAGGGTTTATAATAGTTTAAATGAAAATGCTATGGATCCATTAATGGTTTCAGCTTTGGTTAAAAAAGCAAATAAACAGGTTAGATTTATGCTTAAAAGAATTGATAATTACTATCTAAATTTTAGTTGAGAAAAGAAAGACGCAATCCTCAACCTATTTCATACAGCGGCGGTCGATATGCATTAAGAAAATCTCGTCCTACTTTTGTCAACGAGGGCGCTGATTATTCGGATGATGAAGAGAATTTGATGCCTCTCAAACAAAAATCAGCTAAACGTCGAAAGGCTGAAATGGATTCCGATGAGGAGGATGAAGATTTTGTTGATCAAAATCATCCTGTTAAAAGACGTAAACAAATCAAAAATGAAGATGATGAAGAGGAGGATGAAGATGAGGGAGAAGAAGAAGAAGAAGGTGAAGAAAATAGCGACGAAGAAATTCAAGAAGAAGATGAAGAGGAGGAGGAAAATAGTAATCGACGAAGCACACGATTACGAGGTCGCGTTTCTGAAACCAATGATGACCTTACCAATTCTAAACGTACTTCAACCTCAAAAAATCAAAATGAGAAAGAAAATGGTAAAATTTAATGTTTCCTTAGCTTAACTTTTATTTATACCAAATTTTTAGATCGTTCTGATACTCAAGTAACTGAGCGAGCTAAACGCAGCCTTCGAAGAGCTGATACAGAAGAAAAAGAAGAATCCAAAAATGATTTGGAAGATGGTGAAGATACTGCAAAAAGTCGTGAGAGTACCGTAGGGCCACGAACATATGAATTACGAGAAAAAAGAACCCCAATCAATACATATTCGGATCGTCGACCAATAAGAAGTGTAACCGTTTTCGCGCGTCGTAAATTTGCAAATAATAATGATAATAATAATACTCGTCGAAAATTACGTGAAAAGCGAAAAACTCGATATTCTTCATCTTCAACTGAATCATCGGATGAAGAAACAAATGCAGCAAAGCGGGATGTCAAAGATGAAGCAAAATTTCAAAGACGTCAAATGCGAAGCATGCATCAAAGTCGACAAAATTTAATGCCTGTTAATATTACTGGTATGTTGACATACATACATATTTGAAACCTATAGCTTTAACATACTTGTAATATAATTTCAGAGAAGGATTTAGCAAATTCTAAACATTTAATGAAAGAGCGTCTTCGACAACTTGGTGGTAATAGTTGCACAGATATTGATCCAATGGGAATAGATCGATCTGTTCGATTTGATCAAGTTGGAGGTCTTACTACTCATCTTCAATCTTTAAAAGAAACTGTATTATTCCCTTTAATTTATCCTGAAATGTTTGAAACCTTTAAAATTACACCACCTAAAGGAATGCTATTTTATGGTTCACCAGGAACGGGAAAAACTCTTGTTGCTCGAGCACTTGCAAATGAATGCAGTCAAGGTGAACGAAAAGTTGCATTTTTTATGAGAAAAGGTGCAGATTGTTTGAGTAAATGGATTGGAGAATCTGAGCGCCAACTTCGCCTGCTTTTTGATCAAGCATATTCCATGCGGCCATCCATTATTTTCTTTGATGAAATTGATGGTTTAGCTCCAGTTCGAAGTTCAAGACAAGATCAAATTCATAGTTCCATTGTTTCCACATTGCTTGCTCTCATCGATGGTCTTGATGCTCGTGGAGAAGTGGTTGTAATTGGTGCAACCAATCGCCTTGATTCCATTGATCCTGCTTTAAGACGTCCAGGACGATTTGATCGTGAACTACGTTTCTCACTTCCAGATAAAACAGCTCGTCGAGCCATATTAGATATTCATACTAAAGCTTGGAATGAAGATAATCGACCAAATGAAATTGAAATGGAATGGCTCGCGGATAAAACTTCAGGTTATTGTGGAGCTGATTTGAGAGCTCTTTGCACTGAAGCTGTTCTTGTTGCAATTCGAAATAAATTCCCGCATATTTATTTAACATCTGATAAACTCGCGGTTAATCCAAATGCAATCAAAGTCAATCAAGGACATTTTATTACAGCAATGCGGAACATAGTTCCAGCATGTCGTCGAGATGTTTCAATTGTTTCAAAACAACTTAATCCCAGGCTTGCATGTTTAATGGATACAGTAATTCACGAAATATTTGAGAAAAAAATTCCATTGGGTTATTTAAAACCTCAAAATGTTGATAATCTTTATAAAACTGATTTGGAAAAAGTTGTAAGAGCATTGGAAACTCCACCAAGTGTACCAGCTTGTAAGTATTTTAATATACATAATTATTAAAAAATAAGTAAACTTAATTTAATTTTAGCTCGATTTTTAATTCATGGAGATGGAAATCAAGGACAAACCCATTATTATTTACCTGTGATTGCTAATCGTCTTGATCATCTTGTAATGCATTCCATTTCATGTGTAACTTTATTTTCATCAGTTAATCCCGAAGAATCTCTCAATCAAATGATTCATGCTGCTATTCGTTCAACTTCAAATGGAACTCCCACTGTTTTACTTTTACCTGATATCGATGTCCTTCAATCATCTTTACCAACGGGTTGTTGGAATATGCTTGTTTCAAGGCTTGAATCATTTGTGGGTTTCACAGCTTTATTAATGATTGCCACTCTTCGTCAAACATATGAAACATGTTCAGATGACATTAAACAGCTTTTTGGTACTTCAAACGTTTTTGAAATTTTTCCTCCTTCACAAAAACAACGAACACAATATCTTCGAGAAATCATTGAAAAAGCTTATATTGAACCAATTCAATTTAATCCAAATGATTATCCACCTATTCCTAAAGCAGTTAATACTCAACCAACACGAAAATTATCTCCTTCTGAACTCAAAGGTGTTGAAGAAAAATATGAAAATATGTTAAGACATTTTCGCATCCTTCTTCGTGATCTTCTTTCTAAACTTCTTCGCGATCGACGTTTTAATATTTTCAATTTACCCGTTGATAAAGAAGACGCAGAAGACTATTATGAAATTATTGAGAATCCTCTTTGTCTGACTGAAATGATGGCAAAGCTTAATCGAAATGAATACACAAACAAGCAACAATTCCTTAATGATGTCATCCTTATTCGTCATAATGCGATTGAATATAATCCTGAAACAGATATTCAAAGTCGTTTAATTAGAAATAGCGCATATGCTTTAGTGGATATAACTGAAGCATTGTTTGAAGAGGAATTGGATGATGACTTCGTTGAAAAACTTGAAGAAATGAAAAAAATGATTGATGAAGCTAAAGGAGTTAAAGGTAATTCAACTGCTTCAAATATCGCTATTCAACTTCAACGCCGCACCCGTCGAAGCATTTTGAATGGTTTTAAAGAAGATGAAGTCATGGAAATAGATAAGGATGAAGTTGTGGAAAGAGAGGAGGATAAAAATGAACGAAAAAATGGCAGAAATCAGAAATCATCTTCATCAGAAAAAATCCCAGAAGAAGTTGAAGAAAATAGAGTGATTGCCAATGATCCAAATAATGAAACATCTCAAGATGTTCCTAGTGTTAAATCGGATAGTTTACCAGAAGTCACTAATGCCACAGAAGCCCCAATCCAAATAATCGCTATAGAAAATGCTGCAAATGCAACTTCCAACATTGAAGAAGCAGTTGATCCTATTTTTACTATTGATAAAGAAAAGATTGAAAATGTTATTGCTAATGTAAGATCCTAAAAAATTTGAAGCTAAAGCATTTTCTGATATATTATTTTTTAGGCCATTGATCATACTAATAATTGGTCGATTCCGCATTTGGAATCTCTTGGTGCCGCCCTTACACAACGCATTGAACGTTATACGGGTTTACACGATCGTTCTTCACTGCCCTTGGAATTGATTGAAATTGTCAATACTTTTGTTCCATAACTTTTTATAAATTAATTTTGTCTTTCTTTTTTATTTATTTATTTATTTTCCTATAACTTATTATTTTTTTGTCCAGTACTGTATTTTGGTCTCATTATTTTCTCTGTTTCGATTTCTTTATATAAATTTGGTTTAATTCATTGGTGAAATTGGTTGAACAAAAAACATTAAAAAAAAATTCACGGTTCATGGCGATTTCAAAATCTGAAATCCTTACATTTGACTCCCTTGGTTTTACAACGAAAGCTTAATTTTGGCAAAAAAAACTTCAGAATCGTTTTTAACTTTCAAACTTTTTGTATTTCATTTTCAACAAGAAAGTGTTTTTCTAAAAAACTCTTTTGTAATTTTGCTTACATCATGGTTTTTATCGAATCTGTTGATATTAATAACTTTAAAAGTTATCATCATACGCGTCATATTGGCCCTTTTGTTGGAACCAATGCTATCGTTGGACCTAATGGAACAGGTAAGTATTTAATAGAATTTTTTTTTTACAAAAAGAAAATTTGTAAATTTCAGGCAAATCAAACATTTTTGATGCAATTACTTTTGCTTTTGGTGATGTTAGTAAGAATCTTCGAGTTGAACGCTTAAATGTAAGTCTTTTAAACATATTACTAATAAATTTCAAACAAATTTTAGCAACTAATCCATACTTCAACTTCAAACGAATCTGCAGATCATTGTTCTGTTCGTGTTCGAATTACTTTGGGATCATCTGAAAATGAAAAAGGCTATGAATTTGAACGACGTCTAAAAAGAAATGGAGGAGAAGAATTCTTTATCAATACTGAAAAAAAGACCAAACAGGAATACATTTCATTCCTTGAAGAACATGGAATTTTTGCCAAAAATGATAATTTTGTTATTCGTCAAGGTTCTATTCTCAAAATGGTAAATGACGGTGACAATAATCGAACCAAATTCATTGACGTCGTCTCTGGGTATGATTGTACTTATGTATTTTTTATAATTTATTTTTTATTTTTAGGGCATCTGAATATGAACAACCGCTTAACCAACTACAAGCGACACATGAAAAGATGATGGCTCAAGTTAAAGCTCATCAAGATGCTGCTCAGAAAAATGGCCGTGAACTTCATCAACTTTCAGTTGCCCATGGAAAGCGAAAAGATATCGAAGAAGACATGTTGAAACTTGTATGTAGTAGCGTTAATGATTTTAATCTTTATTCACGATGTTTTTTAGAGCAATGCTAGAATCGATTACTATCTTCTTAAAATGTATCCCATTGAAAAACGTCACACAACCATCGAAGGTAAATTTCAAAAACAAAAAGCCAATCTCGAGAAAGAACTCACTGATCCTGAAGATGTGCTCCTTGAAGATGAAAAGCAAAAAACTGAAGAACACAACATAGCTTTGATGGAAGAAAGACAAGCGGAAGCTGTGAAAATTAAAGCGGTATGTTTTTTAATTCTTTATTTTTGTAATTATTGGTTGCATTTTAGGAAGCTGAATACCAAACGACAGAATCGAAGTTTGAGGCTTACAACCAAACAGTGGCCCGCGTTGAAGCAAAAATTGCTACCCTTGAGAAGTTTATTAAAACCTTGGATGCTAAATCTCAAGAGAGAGAAAACCATCAAAAAGATCTCGATGACAAAATTAAGTAAGTATTCTTCTTTCCTTCTTTTCTTAACGATTCATATTTAGGAATTTGGAAAACGATCTAAAAGCGCTTGATGAGGAGCTCCTTCGCGTATCTCAAAGTAGCATTGGTGAAAGTCAAGTAAGTATTTTTATTATTACTTCTTTCTTTTTTAACTTGTGGGTTTAGTTAGCTGAATTCTATGAGCTTCAAAAAATTGTGGATGGGGATAAAGTCAACGATGAAATTAAAGCTAAATCATCTGAAGTGGAAAGAATCAGATCTCAAATTCAAGCTCTAAAAGATTCATTGAAAGTTGATGAAGAAAAGTTCTTGGCGGTATGTTTTTATGATTCTTTTTTTTTTTTCACAAAATTTTCTTTTATTAAATTTTAGAAACAACGTGAATTGGCTTTGCTTGACAGTAATGACGACCCTGCGCAGAAACAACTTCAATCTTTTCATTCTCAATTGGAAGACGTCCGAGAACAAATTGAACAGGTTTGTGTTTGTTTTCATTTTGTTTTCCCTGATTCATCTATCTATTTTCAGATCAAAGCAAATGATACCAACAGAAAAAACTTCACTAAAGAACTTGACGATATTCAACGCCAACTTGCTGATCAAGAACGGAATATGGAATATAATCATAAACAACAACTTCGTGATCGAATTGAACATGAACTTTTGAATGAATTTTCTGGAAGGGTTTTTGGTGTTCTTTCAAAAGTATGTACTCCTGTAAACGAATCTTATACTCTACCTGCTGCAAGAGTTTTTCAAAAATGGAAGAATGCATTTGTTGTTGATTCAACACAGACTGCTGAAGCATGTATTCAAGTTCTAAAAGCCAAGAAATATCCAAGACAGAAGTTTATTCCTGTCGATGATTCTCTCAGCCTTCGTGAAGTTGGTGCAGATGTTCAAAGCGTCATCAATAGTAAAAAAGCTCAATTGGTTCGTCAATTCATTAATCTTCGTCATGAAAACCCTATGGTTGGTCGTGCTATTGATTTTGTTTGTGGTTCAACTTTAATCTGTGATACATCTGATCAAGCTCGCAAAGTTGCGTATCAAGATGAAGAAGGACGTCATTTTACTGTTGTTTCAAAAGATGGTACAATTTTCAAGAAAGGTGGCACAGTTACTGGCGGCTCTGGTGCTTTATTAGCTCAAGGTGATCCATTTAATCCTAGCCAAGCAGAGTAAGTTTATCATCATTTTTTGTTAATCCCTAATTATTATTTCATTTTAGACAATTACAACAACGAAAACAACAACTTATGGCTTTATTGCATGATATTCCTAGATCTGAAGGCTTGATTGCTAATAAATATGCTAGAGAAAAAGAACTTGAAGGAATGATTGCCAAGTTTGAACACGATCGCCCAAATTTAGCTAAAAATCGAGCTCAAAGACGAGAAAATACTCAACGCATGGCTGATGATCTTCAAGAAATAATTAACCGCAAAACTTCAGAATTGGAAACTCTTGAATCAAAGCTTCTTGAAATTGAAAATAATCTTGAAGGATTAAACAAAAGAAAGAAAGAATTAACGACAGAAACCTTTGCTAATTTTTGCGAAAAGAATAATATTCAAAACTTGGAGTATGTTATTTTTATCGGTAGTAATCTTTAAAAATTATAAATTTTTTAGTGTTTTTCAAGAAGAAGATATCGAACTTCGCAAGAGCTTTGATGAAAAAAAGGAAAAAATTCAAAAGCTGATCAAAAAGTATCAAACTGAAAAAGAATACATTGTCGATTCTCGTGCTGGTGAGTTTACTGGAAATCTTTATGTTTTAACTACTTTTCTATTTTAGATCAAAAACAACGTGCAGAACAAAATCTTCAAGCGGCAAAGGATGAATTGGTTGTAATTCGCGGCGAATGGGAAACAGCAAGAGATGAAAACAGTGAAAAACATAATGAGTTCTTAAGAGTCAATGCAATTTATGATGAATGTAAAAGAGAAATGAAAAGAATCTCACCTGAACTTGATGAACTTAGAGCTCGCTTGAAAAAAATCAAAGACATCAAAAACAAGATTAAAAAAGCAACCAAGGAAAAAGAAACGCTCTTTGCTTCGTTACTTGATGAGCTTCAAAAGCTTTTTTTCGAATGTCGAATCAAGCAAGTGGTTTTGCCTTTACTAAATGGTGATTTTGAAAATATTGAATTATTCGAACCTGGTGATTCTGAATCAATTTCTGATATGCGTATTTCTCCATTTGAATGTAAAGGTGATTATTCTCGCTTTGATGATGATCGAACTCGGGTATCTTTTATATTTTTCTTTGTTTATTACTATGTGAATATTTTTATTTTAGTTAACCAACGATGACAACCGTAAGAAATTAATTGAATCTAAAGTGAAGGAAATTGCTGATATCGAAAAACAATTGACTGTAAAAGAATCTGGTGCACTATCTGCTGATGATTACAAAGAAAAGTTCGATTTTTCCCATACTTAGAGTATCTTAATTATTTGGTTTTAGGCTTGATAAGGCTCGTGAAATTGAACGAGCTAATATCGAAAAGTTTGCTAAACTTTCCAAAGATTTGAATGAAACAAAACGAAATTTGAACGACTTAAAAACCAAAAGAAATGATCGCTTTATGGAAACCTTCAATAAAATGAAAAAGGATGTTGATTATTATTACAAAGTAAGCTTTTTTCGATAAAATCCGTATACTAACCTTTTGATTTAGCTTTTGTATAATGATGGAACTGCTCAAGCTTATTTGAATATTGTCGGCACTGGTGATCCTTATAATTCCAAAGTTCAATTTGATTTAGTCGTTCCTGGAAATACTCGAAATTCTCTTGATAATCTAAGTGGTGGTGAACAATCTATGGCAATTTTAGCTTTACTTTTTGCTGGAAAAGCTAAAAACGTTAATTGTGTTTTAATGGATGAATTCGATGCAGCTTTAGATCGTCGAAATATGCTTTTTGTAAGTTTTTTATTATTATTAATAATTGCATAATTAACCCTTCTTTTTTAAAGGTTTCTCGGTTCATTGAAATTATGAGTTCACGTGGTATTCAATTTATCTTCATTTCGCATCAAATTGAAATTTTTGCTCATGGTAATTTACTTGTTGGAAGTGTTACTCATTGTAAGAATTCTTGCTTGTTTGGTAGCATTTTATACTGTATTGATGTTCGCAAGTTCACAAATAATTATGGTAAATACGATCCTGATGCCGTAGATGAAGTTCGAAAGAAAGAAGAAGCTTCTGCTGAATTTAAAAAAGCGTTGGAAATTAGAGATCTTCCAGAAGCACCACGAGAAGTCAATGATAGTCAAACTGAAGAAATTTTGCAGATGTATGCCGATGATCGAGTCAAACACTTCCTCAATGCTGTCGAAAAAGAAGATGCTTTTCAACATTGTCCTAATGATGATAATATCGACAAAGTAAAAGAAATTTTTTCTCGTCTTGCTTTCGGTGCAAATTTATAATTTGTTTGTTTAAATTTTTACGTGTTTTATTGTTTTTGTTTTGAAAAATAAAATTGAAATTAAAAAAAACAGTTGGAAATCATTGGATGTCTACAAATTATTTTTGTCGCTTAGTTGTTGCTTTGTAAAGTGCTTGAGATTCAATGTAAGTGAGTTGGTCGAGTGCATTGACAAAAGCCTAAAATTTGTGTTTAGTTTAAAATGGATGCATATTATTGTAATTTACTTTAGCTCTGTTATCATTTTTAAAGTTCATCATATCCTCTTTATCATATGAACGAAAGGGCAATTGAGGCTTTCGTTTTGTGTTATTTTCCAATAATTCAGCAAGATAACTTTCTTGTGCAATATCTAAAAATTTTTTTAAAGGAATGTTTCAAATACTAATCCATAATAAATTAAACTATTTACCAATAAAAGCATCAACAATATTGAAGAATCCGCGATACCAAACTTTTTTAAATTCAACATTGCCTTGATTTTTTGCTTTTTCAAAAACATCTTGAACTTTGGAAGCTTCAATTGGTTCAGTAATTGCAAGCTTGCAAGGAACAGCCAAAAATGGAAGTTCCATAATTTCAGGATTGATTGGGGAAAGACATGTATCAGGAAATTCTTCAGATATTCCATAATCAACAAGGTAAATATTAGCAAAATTTAGCCGTCGGGAATAAATAATTCCTCGAGCTGCTGGATATTTCGGAGGAGAGCGAATAGCTACACATGAACCCAAGCATGGACGTTCAACGGTTGCAGTCGTAATGTTTTCAGCAATTTGAACTTCAATTTCTTTACGTTTTTCAATATTTGCAACACAAAGAAAATGTGGACCATGGCGTTCAAAAAGCCATGAACTTTTTTCAATGAATGTAATATCCTGAAAAGTGGGATTTTGGTAATAATGTTAATATCAGAAGTAACAAGAAGTTTTATCGTTAAAGTGTTATGGTTTTAAAAATTTTTTTATAGTTAAAGTAACCGATTGCTTGGTATGCTTTGATTCTTGTAATAATCTTACCATATTTTTAATATCCGTATTATCGGGAAGATCAGCGAAACAACAAGCAAGGCGATGAAAAAGTGGATAAGGAGATTTATCAGGAAAAGTGAAACGTTTGATTGGAAGTTGCCAAGTTAATTTTCCAAAGTTTTCTAATGGTTGAATCTAAATGAATTTTTACAAATTACTTTTTTTTTGTTATCATAAAAACTAACTTTAACAGTGGGATAAAAAGTTGAATAGTTTTGTTCCCAATCGTTTAAAAACCGTTCACGACTGTTTGGGCATGCAAAAAAAACTCGACCTTCTTTCTGTTGGGCTCCAGCTTCACGAAAATTACAGCTAACAATATTATAAAGCCCAGGCAAACATTCCTGAAAATGAGAGGAACTTCACGAATGCAAATATGAAAATATTCAAAGAAGCTTAACTCACAAGTGAAAGCTCCTTAGGACAACGTGAAACTGAAATTGCTGGATATCTGCGAGTTATTGCTTCATCCTTGGGTGTAAGATAATCCAAAATTTCTGTTGTATTAATTGTTCGTAAACAATTAACTCCAGTGGGCGATGGAACTTTTTCGAATGAATCTAATGAATCTGTAAATTTTTATGAATTATTTCTTCATCCAATGTTTAGAAACATGTAACAACAAACCAGTGGAACCACTCTCATTTTCTTTATCATCATGAAGCAAATATGTCGTCGCCATCGTTTAAAATAATTCAACAAAAAGAGAAGCTTATAAAAAAGTTTGTTTAAAGTTTGATGATTAAAAAGCGGGAAAGAAATGCATTTATGTTTGTTGCTTTCTTTTCGCGCCATAGTTGCTTTCTTGTTGAGAATTACATACTTAGTGGGTTATTCGATTGTATGTACACACATACATAGGTAGAAAAACGAGAGATTGAATTCAAACCATTTTAATTCAAATGGTTATAAAGCAAAATGGTTTTTTTCTTCAAATTTTTATGCGAGTAAATGTAGCACAGTAATTCCAATGTACTAATGTCGATGATATTTGCTCATTATTTTATCTAAAGATTGCAATAACACAAAGATAGAATTAGATATACAAAACGGACAATAAATGTTAAAACAGAACTAAATCTTGATCAATTCATAGTCAGCATCAATCTAAATTAACAAAAGCTTTTTTTATTGAACTTGTCTTTGGCATATTGGTATTTTTTGATAACTTGATCTCGATAATCATGGGCAATGTTGTAAATTAAGAAAACTTTTTTTTCAAATGATGCTTGTTTCATTTTGGTTTTTTGTTTGTTTCTAATCTTTAAATCGTCTGTAAAAAAAATAGTCTAAAAAAATGTTGAATTTGAAACAGCAGATTTTTTTGAGGTTCCTTTTCCTAATGTTATGTTGTTGCAAGAAGCTGTCCAGCATTATTATGATTTTCTTTTTCTTTTGGCAAAGCCATTTTTGGAATTGACAAACCTTTTATGTTCATCAAATTTTTATGTGTAACATACAATTTCAAATAAAAAGTTCCTATTGCTTTTTTAAATGTTGCCATTTCAATCCCAATTTTCGCATTTTCTTCTTTGGTTGGCTTCGCTGTTTTTCTTCAACACATACATAAAAGCGATCGCATTTTGTCTATCATGATCTTTATTTTTTTTTTCACTTTCGTCAACATTTACTTTGCTGAGCTTTTTTGTCTTAAAAATTTTGAAAGAAAAGGAAAGGATGATTTGAAAATTTTGTTTATGAAAAAAGATTGACCTTCCATTTTTTTACTGTAACACCGTGGTTGAAAAATAGCGAGTTTATTTTTTTCATAAACCACTGAACGTTTATTTTTTTAGCTGGTTGGCAGTTATTAGCTCTTTTTCCTTTACACCTCTCAGTATTTTTGATTGAAAAATATAGCGGAGTAGTTGGATTAAAGCATGTGGCTATCATCTTTGGTCCTTATTTTGGCTATTGTGCCTTTTCTCGTCGCAGCTCCTGTTTTGCGTAGGCTTTTTTTACTTTCATTAAACACAAAAAATTTAAATCTTATTACAGCCCTAAACGATGGTGGCAAATTTGTTATTCCATCTCATCATAACCAAGTTCCTGAAGGATTTCAACATATTCAATACAACTTTGGACAAACGTAAGTTCCATGGTTTTTGGGAAACGAAAAAATCCAATGACTATTTTGTTTTTTGTTCCTTTTTGTTTTATTCAAAAATCACCTAAAATGATATTAAAATGACGGTAATATCTGAAAAGCAAATTAGGGTTCTTTTTGGTACATCTTCTCCCATATCCTCTTTTTCCTCGAGCAGAAAACTTCCCTATTTTTAAAAAATGACATTGCGACCATAACTGTAGACAAATTTTTTTAGTGAAATAATTCTTTCTGGTGAAGATAAATTAAGCGGGTATCTTTCTATTCCAATCAATGAAAATCAAGCTTTTATTCAATTTTCATATCCTCGTGGTGCAATTTCAAATCGACTTCATTCACAAAATATTAGTTTTTACTCACCAAAAAGTAATGTCATTTTTCGTTGGAATCTTGAAGAAAATGTTTATAATGGCCATTCTTTACCTAATTCTTATTGCGCTTATGAAATTGGTATGTATCACGATGTCACGAAATAGTGTTGAAAATTGAGAATATTTTGTTTATAGATAAAATTGCTCCAGAATGTGGATTTTGGGGTCAAAGCGGTGATAAAAATGCTGCAAAGCTAACATTCAGAAAGGATGGAAATGTTTCATTTGGAATTCACTCATTAAATTTTTCTGTTACTCAAGTTTTTGATCATTATGTTTACACATTTGTTCCATTTTTCCTTTCATGGAATCACCCCGATGTTAATTTTACTTTAACCTTGGTATGGATTTAAAAAATTTTAAAACTAAAGAATTAGAATCTTCCATCTATTTTTAGAGTGAAGAAACTAAACTTGCTTTTCACGTTCATCAATATGGTTATGAACCTTTGACTTCACCAGTAACTGCAACCGCTACTGAAGAACCTCAAACTTCTTCATCTTTGCCAACGACACAAATCCCAAAAGCCACTAAAGCTGTTACCGAAAACCCTCAACCCCTTTCACAAGATTCAGATATGGCAAAAGAATTGCTTGAAAATGATGATGATTTTATTCTTCCAGATTTCTTTGAAAATGGAACAATCGGTTATGATGGCTCATCTGGAATTGTTTGGCGAATTGAAAAGCCTTAACTATGTAATTCCTTTTTAAACTTTTTTAAAACTTTATAATCACATTTTATCATTTACATAAATATTTTTTATATGATAAAAGCAATCGATCGACCAGACATTTTTTTATTACTGAACATAGTTCTACGAAAAAATGACTCTATCAAACTTTATTTTTCTTTATTGGTTTTGTGCGTTTCTTTCATACCATACAGATAAATGGCACAAGTAAGAGCAGCCAATGTGTTGCTTGCCAAAATCATAACAAGATTTCCCGCTAAAAAAAAGTTTATTTTTTGAACACCAAATCTTTTAACTTTGATTGGGATGTTCGAAAATTGATGACCATTAAAATTCAATTTGCTGTATTGTTTATTATCAGTGGCAAATCTGTCTCATAAAATTATAAACTCATTGTTTTAACCATCTCGTAGTTTAGAACGTTTTCCTACGTCCTGAATGCCTTTTAACTTAAAAAAACGGAACCAAAGTTGGATTATAAAAATAAAAAACCCGGACATCTTTGGTTTAGAATCTTCATAGTTTTGCTATAATGAAATTCAAGCTAAATAATTCATTTTGTTATTGTAATGGCAAAAAATTTAAAAACCAACTGATTATATTCAAATATTTGTATTCATTAATGCTTATTCTTCTTGTTATTATTATTATTGACATTTATATTTTTGTATTCATTCAAGATAATAGCAAAATGATGCAAAAAGCCGAGTGTGATAATACAAATGCTTTATTATCATGGGATGATTACATAGAATTGCATGAAAACTGTACTGATTATAAAAAAGTATGTTTATGATGAAAAATGTGAATAGCTTATTTTAAACAGAATCTTTTAGATTATAAATATATTTTCCATGGAGAGTGTATGTTATCATTTTTCTAAAAATTCTATTCATTTTGCTTTCATTAAAAACTTGGAACAAGGCTACGAAAAATTATATCAAAAAGTGTTGTCTCAGAATGAAATAAAAAGCTGTATGTTTAGCTATGCAAAAAATATGATTTTACCACAACAAGAGATATATGAGAGTTTGGCAACGTTTTCCCTAATCCTTTTAATAATACTGTTATTCGTAATTATAAGAATATTTCACCTGAATACGGATGTCACCGAAATAGAATATACGTCTCAAATTAATAAAATTTTGATAATGACATTATTTATGATTATTGTGAAAATTCCAAGTATATGTTTAGCAGTGTCAGAATATAATAATCTTTTTAAAACTTTTAATTTGAAAAAGAATGATATTTTCGACGACCGGAATTTTATATTGCATTGTTAAACTTTTATTAAAATAAATCTTTCTTCTTGTCGTTTAAAACGTTACCATAAAAAACTTTTGTTATTATTATGCTCTTTTAAAAAAATGAAATCGCATTCTTTTTTATTTACATAAATATTTTTTATACAAAATGAATTCCATCACATGATGAATCAGAATTGATTGAATCCGAATCTGATTCGTATTGAAAAGATGTAATTGGAATGAAAATGGGCGAAGGCACTTGCAAGAAATTCTTATTTTTTAAACGCATTGGTTTTGGACTTGGTAATAAAAATTCAACATTATCTTGGTTTGAAAGACTCGTGCTTGATGAAACTCGATGAGTTGAAGCTTCACTTTGTCGACTTGAAAGAGTTTCAGATGGATTTTGGAAGCTGTTGTTTCGACGATTATTAAAACTTGTTATTTTTAATATTCTCATTCCAATAAAAAGTACTGGCTCTTTGAGGGATGGAAAACGATGTCTCTTCCAAAATGGCAAAGGTTCTTGTTTCGGTTTATCAAATTCAATACCAGGAAAGCGGCAACCATAAATAATAAAAAGTTCTTTTCTGCAAAAATGGAGGTTTAATTTTTTTTAATCGCTATAAGCGTCTAATATTGCTCTTCACTCTTATTAGTTCTTCAAAAAACTTACCTAAAATCTTTTCCAAAAATAATATAAATAACAAAATTAATTGAGCTATTTACAATTGCAAGAAAGTTAGTTGCTTCCCGTGAAAACATGTAAAAAGTTTTGTGTTGAATAATAAGATATTCAACTCCAACCAAATGTTCCAATAAAGTCATAAAAAATCCCCAAAAATTACAAAGTAAAAATATTAAAACGATAACCACCAAAACAATGGAAGCTTCACGAGATTTTTCGCGGAGTTCTGATAGCCTTAAAAATAATAAGAATTATCATTAAATTTTCATGTCAATGCAAAACTTACTGTAACTTTTTATTATTTGCCAATCTTTTCAGTGATTTCTTAATGGTATAAGCAATAATAAAATTTAAAATAAGTAACATTAAAAATGGTAAAAATACCATAGTAATTTGTGTCATCCATAAACTATAAATTTTTCCATATATTGGATTTTTGGATAATTGACTCGGTAATAAAATATATGCTTGCCAATTGATTCCTTGATTCGCACAATTTTCATTTCGAAACACTTCAAGTTCAAAAAATTTTGTTGAATTAAATAAAATTGAAAAGCAAGTTACTATAAGAATTGTAAAGGCTGCGAAACGACTGGTGCAAAAACGTTTTGATAGTCGTGGATAACAAACTGCAAGGAAGCGTTCGAGTGTAACGGCAAGAGTTGTGTAAACGCTTCCAGTTTGAGATATATGAGAAAGAGCGAAAGCAAAACGAAGGTAAGTCAACCAAGCAATATAAAGATTTATGGCTTCAAAATATTCGATAATGTATTCGATGCCGTAAATAGAAAATGCCGTTATAATGAGGCATGAATCAAATATAGCCAAAGCTGTGAGAAACATATTATTTGGCGATCGCATACTTGGTCGAGTTAAAATTATCACAGTGGAAATATTTCCAAAAATTCCAAATAAACCAATAAGAGTGCCAATGACACTAACCATAAAAAATTTGATCTAAAATTTTTATTTTAAGAGTGGCTTAATAACTGTTGGGGTGCAAACCTCCAAAAAATCATGTGGCTCTAATCCGCAATCAGCTTCATGATCATCTCCAATTGATGGAGCCATTTCATGACTTGCATTTTCAAACATTTTCTTTAATCAACCTTTAGCTTTTTGTTCTTCGTCTTATTTTTTGACCTTTAAAGACGTCATCGAAGAAGCCCTTTCGCTTGCATGGTTTAAGGATGCCAAAAACTAAAAAAGAATAATCTTAAAAAACACTACAGCGAAAATTGAAGCCATACTAAAAAATGAAGAAAAAAAGTCAACTATTGTTTGCAAAGAAAAAAAGGGTTTCTAATTGAAAAAAAGCGAGTGTTCTTTTTCTTTCGACAATACATACACACGACACGACACGATGCTGCGTTTCGTTTGTTTTTTTCCTGGTACTTGGAATTTTTATATAAAAAATTTAAGTAAAAATGCTTAAAAGTGGAGACTTCTTTATTTGTAAAAAAAGCAAACATAAAAGAGTAAAATTGAGAATTCAAAAAAAACATGCTTCAATGAATTTTTATTTATAGAGCTTTTTGTAGACGACTCAATTTTAGATTGGAAAAATTAAAGCTAATAAAGTAAAATTTAACTAACAATTAGCTGTTTTAAAATTAATTCAAAGTACAGATGAGCTACAGAGTTTTTAATACCATCCGCTAAAAATTAATTTTAATTTTAACCATGACTTTAAAAATTGTCTTTAGAAGGATTCATTTATCAGTAAAAAAAACAATTACCAAAGGTTATAACACTCAAGGGAAGCCAGAATCAAAATAAAAAAAACAAATAACTTAAATTAATTGTATTTCTGAAGCTATTAAAAAACCGCGACAAACCATTTAAAAAAATAAAACTCAATCGAGCTTAATCGTTTTTAAATACTACATACAAAAAGAAGCTAAAAAAAGAAATTTACAAAGCCTTTAATAACTTTCTTAAAATTCAAAGTTCTTTTTTCTTTTTTTGTTTGAAGGTTTGTAAAAATATGTAATTCTTTTGTTGTTGTTAAAAAAACAAGCCAGTATTTAAACAGAAGATAATTGTATTTTCAAAACAAATTATAAATCTGTGTTTTTAAGATTTCGCACATTTTTTGTTTGTTTATTATAACAATGGCTAAAATATGGTTGTTAAACTTGAAGGTTTAAATCGAGTTTAAAATATTTCAAATAAAGGCCAGAAAAGTAATGTTTCTGGAAAAACAAATAAGTGAAAAATAAAACTAGAAAATATGTAATACTAACGAGCAGCGCTGGCGGTTTACCGAAATCCTTCGGTTTTCGGTTTCGGTGAACCGAACCGAAACCGAACTTATCGGTTTTCGGTTTTTCGGTTTTAAAATCGAACCGAAGCTTCCGGTTTTCGGTTTTTCAGTCTAAATTTTCGGTTATCGGTTCGGTTTAAAAAAATTTTTTTTGAATTTTTTTAACGTTAATTTTTGAATAAAAGTAAAAAATAAGGCATATTTTTGTCTTTTTTATGTATTTTTACATGTTTCTAAGCCTTTTTAACCAAATTTTCGTATTTTTAATAAAAAAACTTAGATTCTTAACTAGGTACCGGCATGTACATTTGGCCAAACGAATGCCAAAGAAAAAAGATGGCAACGATGACACTTTTTTTCAAAATTTTTAAATGCATTGATTCGTTTATGTTTTATCGCTTTTATTTTTTGATCTTTGACTCATCTGAAAGCCCGTAAAATTCTGTTATTGACATATCCAATTCTTATAGATTGAAAATGATTAAAAATGGGGAGAAAAACAGTTTTTTTTAGTTTTCTCGAGATGTCGCAGCTTGACTAATTTTTATTTTTTGATATTCGGATTCCTCACCCAAAAATACATGTAACAAAATTAACTCTCAGAGGCCACTCAAGAGAAAAGTCACTTTTTCAAAGCAAAAACATTAAAACTATTAGAAAATATGGGCATCAGCAAGTGAAAAATGTTGCTTTTTCTTGTTTTTCATTTGCAACATGCAAAAAATGAAAGGGGAAGAAAACCTTCATCGTTGCCATTTTTTATTTCAGATACAAATATTAAAACCTTGATATCTTAATTGGGAGTTTATTAAATTTTATTTTCTCTTCTATCATTAAATTCCCCGTATTTGAAAGTACCTATCCCTCTAAACCATATATCAAAACAAAAATACTTCATTTTCTGCTTGCCGGTCCCTATTCTTAACCACCTATTTTTCATCAAACTGAACCGAAAAATCGATTTTTTCGGTTAAAACCGAATTTTTTCGGTTTCGGTTAACCGAACCGAAACCGAAGCTTATCGGTTTTCGGTTTTTCGGTTTGAACCGAAAACCGATATCTTCGGTTTTCGATTTTCGGTTCGGTTCGGTTCACCGAAAACCGAACCGAAAATGCACCGAAAACCGAACCGAAAAACCGAAAACCGCCAGCGCTGCTAACGAGAAAGTAAAATTTAGAAATAATTTTTTATTCCAAAAGCCCATAAACCCTGATTTAACATTAAAACAATTTTTAACTTTTTTAAAGTTTAAATCATCGCAGCAGAAAAATTCTCTGAATCCAAAATGAGTTGGAGGTGGTTGATTTTTGGACGATAATGCCTTCACAAATTTTAAAGGAACCTCATTTTTTCTTAGAAACGAGGAAGAGTTCGAATACCACTCTGCCATGCCTGAAATTTTAATGATCTCGCGAATGCTTTTCTCAAAAAATTTCCTCGTTTTCTTATTCTGGCTTCAAAACACAGTTTAAAATTTTCAAACAAAAAAACTAAAAAGTCACTAATTCCTGCCTCTTGAGTTTAATTGCAAAAACCTTTCCAAAGAAGTAAGTCCAGTCTCATGAGAGATGAATAACTGTCAGCTGTTTAACAGTCAAAATATTTAATATGAAAAAGTTTAATTCAAAAAGACAACACAAAATTTTGGAATTTTTTAAAAAAAGTAATTGGAAAATCGTATGATATTTAAAGCTGAGAGGCAATTTTAGGCAGGAAAAAATTTTAATTAAAACTCAATAACAAGGAGTACCCAAAACTTAAAAAACATCTACTTCGCTTTTTTAAAGATTTTAATTGATCCCTTTTTTATTGCTTAAAAAACAGTGTACATACACACGAGAAGCGTCACACATTTAATTTCCTAATAATTATGACTTTCACATTTAAAAAATTAAATGGCTGTATTATTTTATCGTTTATTTTTCCGGTTCACTACCATATAATTTTTAAAACCCCTTCGAGAAATTTGTTTCTAGAAAAATTTCTCACAATTTAATAAACACGTGAAAACAAAAAAATTAAGGCTGCAGCGACTCGTTAGAAAAAGAATCTGACACTCACTCATGGATTCAAACTTAAAACAAAAGCGTGAAACTGCTAGACCGAAAAACAAACAAAAAAAAATGATCACATGCCTGAGAGCCCGAGCCCCATTCTAGTACTTGCCCATGGCATAAGTCTAACCCATAACCACCATAATGCTAACTTCAGAGAACGCAAAAAAAAAAAAGCGTCAAAACTTTTTAAAACTAATTTGCGTCCTAAAAAATTTGTTGAAAAAAACAAGGAAAAAACAAACGTTCGTTAAAATAAAAAAATAAGGACAAAAAGAAAAAAGTCGGTTCATTAGGGCCATAAAATAAACGCAAGGAAAAAAATAGCGCTTTTAAATGTAAACGGATGGAAAGGATTATAAGCAAAAAAATGGTGAAGAAGATTGCTCCATATAAAATTTCTTGTAATCTTAAAATAGTAATAAATTTACGCAAATCTTTGACCCATGAAAAAGAAGAAATCTATGTTCATTTATTTGTGTTCAAATGAATATGATCTTATTTTTAAAAAACTCTTATTCTTTTTTATAAATAGAATTTAATCCAGGAAGTATGTATTCGAATTCAAAAAAGCGCTTAATAAATAAAACTAACAACAACAATTGGCAGAAAAATAAACATACATATAATCAAAAAATGTTTAGAATTATAAAGAAAGACTTTTCATTCAGTCAAAATATTTGAAATTAAAAAGAGACAAATTTATATTTTATAAAAAAAAATTAGTAGTTATAAAAAATTGATTAAATATTGTAAAAAAGCACGTTGATTTAAAATTCTGTTTTTAGAAGCAAAGAAAAAAGAAAGTAAAAACTTGTTTCATCAAAAAAGCATTGTTCGATGTGCAATTTTCATATAGATAATTCAAAAATGGTTCGAATTTCATTTTATTTAAATTTGCTTTAAACCCGTTTATTTTATTTAAATAACCACCTACAATTATATCTTCCTAAAAATATATAATGCTTCTTTCTCAACATGATATCATTCTGCTGAAATTTTTCCTCTTCTCTTTTTTGGAGAAAATAAAATTTTTTTAAAGCACTTAGAAAGAATAAAATAGTCCACCAATGAAAAAAAAAGATGACGAGGTTTTTTCTCTATCATTTTCAAGAGGATTTAGATTGGTTGGTATGAGAAATAGAGGGAAGCAAAATCATGGATACAAACACACCTAACATTCAGAAAAAAAATAATAAGAAGAAAAATCAAGGAAACAAAAAAAGTTATTCCAAAACGATTATTATTTTTTGACATCATGATCTTTGAAAATTGTTCAATTCAAATTTCCCATATAAGTTTGCATAAGTTTAAATTTCATGAAAATTATATGTAAACAAAAGTAAGCAAAGGTAAATGAAAAAATTATTATTTCAAAAATGTAAATAACTTTTTGTTTAGCCAAATACACATACATATACTTTGGGTTTTATTACAGAAGACAGTAATTACACGGTAATATCAAAAGCTAATAAATAGAAGTAAATGACAAACCGGAAGTATGAGAGTATGAAACTCTCAACGACAACCGTTTATTATAATCCTAATTTTTTAGTTGAAAAGTGCTATGGCAAAAGCAAATATTACGTTAATAGTCAGTCTATTAAACTTTCATAAAATTTTACGTTAAAAAAAATAAGCAGCTTTCTTGAGTTTGAAAAAAAGAAGACAGATTATTCAAAAATCATATTTTCCTCATTCCTTTCAAAAAGCTTTACTATAAAAAATTTGGCCTAAAATATCAGAAAATCGAATCAATTATAACATAACCATCAATCTTTAAAACGTTTATTACATAACTTAATTCCAAAAAAGTACAAATACAAAAACAAAGAACAATATTACCAAATTTTCCCTCTTTAAAAAATTGTCACCGGAAGTAAAAACGTAATAACTTTTCGTAAAAAAAATAAGAAGTTTCTTTTTTTATTTTATTATTCTTTTATGGACAATACAATTGCAAAAGCCAAAATCTAATAATAGATATTTAAAATAATTTAAAGAAACTTTATTTTCACAGTTTAAAAAAAAAACACGTGTTTGGAAAAGTATGAAGAACAATTTTTTAAAAAGAAATTCGTTTTTATAAATCTAAAAGTTTTTGTTGCAAAAAAGAAAAAGAAATTTCAATAAAATCATTCAACCGAAATAAAGACATACATATTTGCAAAGAGAGCATAACATAAAAAAATAATGATTATGTATGTAGTTTAAGAAGTTGTTCAAAGCTTTTTCAAAAGATTGTAAACGATTTTTCCAAAATGACATAATTTAGGATGGATGATACCATACATAAATGAAAGCTTTACCATTTTGAAAATACTCTTCGGTTTTGTTAAAAATATTAGTGGCCTTTTCGCGTTTTTTTGTAATTAAAAGCATTTTTCTGGCTGGGTTAATGCCGACATGTCAAACCACATAAGATCTTTGTCAATTTAGGGAGTTGCAACACACTTGTTTATATTGCTTAGAATCCAAATGTTTCTTAAAGCAAATATGTTTATAAATAACAGCCTGCCTATTGATTGGTATTGAAAAGCTTTCGTATGTATGTAAATGATTTTGCTTTTTGTAAATTTTGATATTTTTATTGTAATAAAAGTTGTATTCTGTAAGCCTCCTTATGGTGTTCATTCAATGACAAAATTTTGAGGTCATTTTTGAATTCGATTAAGAAAAAAAATAATTTGAACATTAAGTTCGGTCAAAAACAAACACATAGTTTATTTCTTCAACAATGTAATTTTTGAAGTTTAAAGAACCTTTTCTCTCACTCTTTAATTTTCTTATCACATCTACTGCGTCTTTGATTTCTTTCATCGAATATTTCCATGATTTTTATTAGTTTTTGTTGTTGTTTCACTAAACCTTGAATCAAAGGATTTTTACGGGTTGTTAGTAAATTATCAATAACATTATGCATTCAGATGGTAATAAAATTGGAATTTTTGAAGCCATTGCTTATTGCGTGGGTGATATTATTGGATCGGGTATGTTCTCTATAAAAGAATCAAGATAAATCGTTGAGATTTTAACTTTATGATTTGAGGAATCTTTGTATCTCCAACATCAGTGCTTCAACATAGTGGCAGCGTAGGGCTTTCATTAATTATGTGGACAATTGGAGCCTTAATTGCATTATTTGGTGCGCTCGTTTACATTGAATTGGGTAAAATTTTAAAATTTTGGTTATACTAAACTATACAATTCCCTTAGGTACATCTATTCGTAAATCAGGATGTGATTTTGCTTATCTCACCCATGTAAAATGGAATCCCATTGCTGCAGCATTTCTTTTTGTTGCCACAACTTTAACTTATCCTGCAATTTTGTCTATTCACACTATGGCTTTTGGAGAATATTTTGTTAAAGGAATTAATGAAGCTTTCAACAAAAATTTAGAAACATCAGGAAATATTCCGCGTTTAGTTGGATTTACTGCTTTACTGCCTCTTGCATTTATTAATTTATTTTCTTTGAAAAAATTTGCGGGTCGATTCCAGATTGTTGCGACCATTGTTAAATTTTTAGTTATTTTAATTATTATTGGAACAGGTTTTTGGTTTATGGTTGTCAAAGGTAAAAATAAAAGTTGGCTTTGGTTATCTCGAAAAGGATGTTTACAAATTTTTATGAATTAAAAAAAATTGAGATTTGATTTTTAGGAAGAACACAAAATTTTCATAATAGCTTTAATGGAACTTCAACAAATCCTAATGATATTATTTTGGGCCTTTACAATGGCTTATTCGCATACGACGGCTTCGATGTTCTTAATTTTGGTACCGAAGAAATTGATAATCCACGTCGAACATTACCAATTGCAGTTTTTGTTGGAATTGGATTATCTGCATTTGTTTATATTTCCATGAATTTAGCATATTTTTCTATTTTAACCGTTGAAGAATTCAAGGCTTCGAACACTGTAGCCGTGGTAAGCTTTTTTCTTATTTGTATTTTCGATAGATAAAATTTAGGATTTTGCTGAAAAAACTTTAGGTTCATTTTATTATGCCATTCCTTTCCTCATTGCTATTTTACTTTTGGGTTCAATGAACTCAACAATTTTTACTTCGAGTCGTTATTTATTTGCTGGAGCCAAAGAAGGAGTTATGCCTGCTGCATTTAAATGTGTTCATCCATCTTCAATGAGTCCTCGAGCGGCTGTTATTGTTGAAGTAAGCGCTAATTTTTATAATTATTGAATAGTATCATGAATGTCTTTATGTTAGAAAAAGAGCTTAATATCCTCGATCGCCATTATAGGTTTGTGTGGCCATTGGGATTTCATTTCTAGGAAATTTGGAACAAGTTTTAAATTATATGACTTATGCAATTTGGATGCAACGCACTGTAGTTCAAATGGCATTGTTGTATATGAGATTCAAACATTTTCCTGTGCCAAAAGATGCTATGCAAAATCCTATTTTTGTTCCAATAATATTTTTAATTATTTGCATTTCACTTTTGGTTATTCCAATCAGAGATGTGAGACTTTATCAAAACTTTCAATTAAAAAAATTGTTTTTAGGAATACAAAGTTGGAATTTATGCTATCTCATTTGTAATTGCGGGTTTTATTTTTTATTTTGTCTTTATTTTTCCTAAAAAATTACCTCAATTTTTACATACAATTAATGGTAAAAAAATATCTTTTATAACGATGACTTTCATTTTTATAATTTTTTTCCAGAAAAAGCAGTAATATTTACTCAAATTACACTAAACACTATGCCTATTTGGAGCGAAGAAGAAGAAACAAAATTGATTGAAGTTGATAATGTTATTAATAATAATATTTCAAAAAATTTTGATACTTGTTGGGAATAAATTTTTTGTTGTCTTTTTTAACTTTTGGTAGCAACTTTATAGCTGACAGCAACCCACAATAGCCAAATTGATATTCATTGTTTCAAATAAAAACTAAAAACACTGTATTTTTTCAATCAATTAATTTGAGGCAATACTTCCGTAATATTTTTCGATAAGCGTTTCAATAGCAATTGATTTTTTCTCAGAATTTTTTCTATTACACTTTGTGTAATAGAATTTGTTTTTAGCTCTTTTAGTTTTTTGACATTAAAATTTACTCAAAAGCAAATATAAAAATGAGTCAACAAATTTTTGTTGTTACTGGCTCTAATAAAGGTAATAATTTTTAATTGATTTTAAGCCAAAATTCAATCGTAATCATAGGCATTGGATATGGTATTGTTGAAAGACTTGCTTCCACGGTTGAAGATGGAATTATTTATTTAACAGGTATACACTTATTTTCCAATTTGAATAAATTAATCTCGTTAAAACATAGCCCGCGATGAATCTCGTGGGAAAGCTGCGGTTCAAAAGTTAGAAGAAAGTTTTGCAAACAATAAAAAGAGTGAAATTTGCTTTCATCAATTGGATATTGAAGATGAAAGCTCATGTCAAAAACTTGCCAATTTTCTCAGGAAAACTCATGATGGATTTGATGTACTTATTAATAATGCCGGAGTAGGCTTTTATTTAAATTGTAAAAAAACGCCTTCAGAACAAGCAGAAATTTCTATGAAAACAAATTATTATGGTACTAAAAGAATCACGAATGCTTTGATTCCTATTATTCGCAAAGGTGGAAGAATTCTAAATATTTGTAGTCAAATGGGAATTTTGCATTTAACAGGTTCATGTGAAAATGTAAAAACATTGGATTTTAATAAAAGTTTTATACTTGAATTCTTTTTTCAGGAAGCTAATGGTTGTAACAAAGGCCATTATTCCCAAAAGAATATTGATAGATTGACCAAAGCAGTGAGCGAGAAAGATATCGATGAATTTGTTGAAGAATTTATTCAGTAAAAATATTTTTAGAGCGATAAAATACGATCATTATTAATTTCAGAGCAACAAAAAAAGACAAATGCAGAGAAAATGGATTTCCAGAAAGTGCTTACAGAACTTCGAAAGCTGTTACGACAGCTTTAACTTTTTTGCATCATAAATTGTACAATAATCAAGGAATAAAATTTTTTGCTGTAATAGATTACTCCTCTTCTTATTATGTTTTCTTAATTTAACTATTTTTCATTTTAGTGTTGTCCAGGTTACACTAACACGGATATGACAAATGGGATGGGATTATTGTCTATTCAAGAAAGTGCAGATACGCCGGCGTATCTCGCAACTGATCCCGATGCTCATAATGGAGTTTTTGTTTTTAACCGAGAAATTTTGGATTGGTATCCTTCATCATCTTAAAAACTTAATTTTAAAAATTTTTCTTTCATTGATTAAAATTTTTTTATATAAACCAATTAATTATGGCTACAATGAAAAATTTGATGCATCACGGAACACAGACAATAATATCATGTTTTCTTTCTAGAAAAAAATCATTTTTTGCTTAAATTTCCATATTTGATTTAAAACCTTCTGCTCAGGTTAATTATGGGCTTATCAGTCGTTTGAGAGGTTAAAAAGCACATGTTAGAGTCATTAAAATGATAACAAAAAATAAAGAAGCAACATTCTGAATGATCAATGATGTTGGAGGGTTCACATTATTATCTGTTCGTCATAATTTTTTTTCGACGACCTCTGAAATATTTAAGCCCCAATGAATTTTACTCATTTATTCATTTTATACCAGGTGATTGGTTCTTTTGAAGGTTGAAAAGCCATTCAAGTTTGTGAAAGATGCCACAATTGTTCTATGAATATAAGGAAGAAAAACCTAACACAGTTTTCGTTGTCACAGGAGCAAATCGAGGTACGAGTTTTAAATGTCTTAAAATAGTCATAGTGAATTTCTAGGACTTGGTTATGGTATTGTTGAAAAGATTGCAGTAACCGTATATAATGGCATAATTTACATAACAGGTATGGACAAATTGTCGTAGCGTATTTATTTTTGAACAATTTACTTTCAGCCCTCGAAGAAGCCGATGGGAGAGAAGCAGTTGAGACTTTAAAAGACACCCTTGGAAAAAGTTTAAAATGTGAACTTCGTTATTGTGAACTCGATATCGTCGATGAAATCTCGTGTCAAAAAATGGCTAATCGTTTGAAAGAAGCCCATGGCGGATTTGATGTTCTCATTAACAATGCAGGAATTGCATTACCAAATGCTCCTCCGGCCAAACAAGCTCAAATTTCAGTGGATATTAATTATTATGGAACAAAAAGAATAATTTTATCGTTGCTTCCATTATTTCGAACAGGAGCAAAAATCATTACAATTTGTAGCCAAAAAGGTGTTATGAAAGGAAATTATGCTCAAAGGCATATTGAAAAACTTAAGAATGCGACAAGTGATAAAGATATCGATGAATTTGTGGAGGAATACATTCAGTAAGTTGAAAAGAACAAAAATTTAGAATTAATTTGAGAAAGGTTTAACGAAGGCGAACTCGAAAAGGAACTTTTCTCAACTTACATTAAAAAATTGCCATTTAATCCTTGAAATTATTTTAGATGTTCCAAAGATAATACTCGAAAAGAAAATGGTTTTCCAGAGAGCGGATACGGTGTTTCAAAAACAGCTGCAATTGCTTTAGCATTTTTACACCATCGTCAATATAAAAATCTTGGACTTAAATTTTATGCTGTAAGCTTTCATCTTACAAAAAAAACATCAACTATAGTTATTTTTTTAGTGTTGCCCCGGTTATGTTAATACTGTAATGACTAATAATAATAGCTTTTTGTCGATACAAGATGGCGCTGATACTCCATTTTATCTTGCCACTGATCCTGATGCACCACCAGAAGGCAGTTTTGTTTATCTTCGAAAACCCATCAACTGGTATTAAAAACGGTTAAAACTTTCTATTTTAATTTTAACCAAATATGTAAATGAGCTTGTATTAATAAAAATTCTTGCTTTTCATATTTTATTTGGTGCAAAAAAAATAAAGAAACAGCGTTCCTGAAATTAGAAAGAAATTGCTTCATAGTTAATGAGAACTTCTTCCGAGATAATCCATCGGAAGCAATTTATTGATAAGTAACACACCTCTTAATATCGGAAGTGTATAATCAAATGAAACTGAATCATGGCCTAATACCATAATCATTTGTCATATGATTTAGATGACTAAAAATGGTGCACTTATGCAAGATAATTTTATCAAAAGAACAAGTCTTTTTTCTAAAAAAATCATTTGTTGAGAAATAAAGGAAGCTACATAAGATTAAATTAGAAGCCAAAGGTTATCAATAAACAAAAAAAAACAGTGGCATCCAAAGATCGTGTTCACTTATTTTTTCTGCAACCTTGCATTCAATCACCCATCATTTTCTTCATTTCCAAACATTTTTAACCCTTCACCTTCATCACGCTTATCAGATTAGTCCACAGTAAAAAATGATAACAGAAAACGAAAAAAAACTGTGGAACCTTCATGTTTGCTTACTACTTACTTTTTCACAACAGAAAAAGCTTAAACAAAAAGTTCAATGACGCTTTAACTCATAATTTCTCTATTTATAATAATTTTTTTAAGAGAGAGATTATTTTAGGTAATCACTTTTTTCTTCAACAACAGGAACTTCTAAAGCTTCAAAAATCCATTTTAAAAAAATGTGTCCCCAAGAACCCATTCACAAATTCAACAAAGACTCAAAAATATTTATTGCTACAGGAGCTAATCGAGGTAAAGTCCCATCATTTCAAACATAGAGTAATCCTAAAATTTTAGGACTTGGTTACGGTATCGTTGAAAATATTGCAGCCAAAGTTGAAAATGGCATCATTTACATCACAGGTAAAACTATCATATTAATTTTAAGTTTTTTTAAATTAATTTATTTTCAGCTCTTGAAGAAGCTGATGGTAAAGAAGCTGTCGAAGCATTAGAAAAAAGCCTTGGAGAGACTAGAAAATGTGAACTCCGATATTGCGAGCTCGACATTCTCAACGAAGAATCATGTCAAAAGTTTTTTGATTTCATGAAAAAAGCTCATGGAAAGGTTGATGTTTTGATTAATAATGCTGGAGTTGGATTTCAACTTGAAGATATTAAAACTCTCGAAGAAAAATTCCAAAAAGGTCGTCTTTCAATGGAAGTAAATTATTATGGTACTAAACGAATCACCCGATGCTTGTTGCCATTGATGCATCAGGGAGCTCGAGTTATTAATATTTGTAGTCAATATGGAGTTGTAAAAACATATGCTAAAAAGCACGTTATGAGACTTCGAAATGCAACAAGTGATAAAGATATCGATGAAGTTGTTGAAGAATATATGCAGTGAGTTTTCATTTGATATAAAATAGGATTAAAAGATTTAGTAAAAATACAGTAAATTTGATCAAAAAAGAATGAAGCAATCCCAAATTTTATGTACAAATTGTTTATAAGTCGTCGACAATCACTTAACTTTCATTATTGATGGCAATGTAAAATCATAATTCCGAATTTCAGATATGTGGCTGAAGATACTTGCACTAAAAATGGATTCCATGAAAGTCCTTATAGAGTTTCAAAAGCTGCTGCAATTGCTTTTACTATTTTATTTAGTAAATTGTACAAAGAAAAAGGAATTAAATTTTATGCTGTTGGTCTTATTTTTCAGTCTCTTAAACTCATAAATGCATTTTTTAGTGTTGTCCCGGTTCTGTTAATACCTTGATGACGTTAAACATGGGTGATATATCTATTCAAGAAGGCGCCATAACTCCGGCTTATCTCGCCACTGATCCTTATGCTCCCGATGGAGTTTTAGTTTATAAACGTAAACCAATTGATTGGTATTAATTTTTAAATGGTTATAGATAACTTTTAATGTAAAAATAAAAAATAAAACTTTAATTCAACCCTTCTTTGTTGCTAATTCGTTATCCCAATTTTTACCACCACACCTATAGTTTTTCAAACTTATGATTCGATGAC
Source organism: Panagrolaimus kolymaensis (assembly GCA_028622995.1). Taxonomy (NCBI): domain Eukaryota; kingdom Metazoa; phylum Nematoda; class Chromadorea; order Rhabditida; family Panagrolaimidae; genus Panagrolaimus; species Panagrolaimus kolymaensis. The sequence goes on from JAJQJQ010000023.1 coordinate 1,871,841, forward strand.
GTTTCTTTGCATCATCATCAATTCTTTTTTCCTTTATCATTTTTAAGCAAAAAATTATCAGGAAAAGTGAAATGAAATTTTAGTCATTCTCTCATAACTATAAATAAAAAAGGGTGCAATCATTCAAGAAAGTAAAAAAAGAATGGCTCTTTGTTCCCATCTTTGAAAGTTGGCTGCATTTTTTCTCTCTCAAACTCTTCAATGCTGCTTTTGAAAGTAAAAAAGAACAACTCCTGAAAAATGATTCAGTTTTTAAAAAAATACAATAAACATAAAAAGGGTTAAAAGCGCAAAAAGTTTTTTCTGTTAAAAGTTTTTGAAACATGAAAGCATTGAGTGTGATTATAATTTTATGTTTGATCATCCAAGTTGAACTTCGTCAATGGGATGTCCAATGTGGTATTGGCAGTGCTTCTCGTATTTATCAAAACTTATTTCCTGAAAGTTTGGGTAATCATTGGTCGCATAATAAGGTAATGCTAATCAACTTTATCTCCACACTACAAAACCAGATTTAGATCATTGGAAGCACTCATGTTTCAACTGGTGATTTTCCATGGGCTGTTTATTTGGAACATGTAAATTCAAATGAAAAAGTATGTACGGGAACAGTAATCTCCCAAAATTATATTTTAACTGCAAAACATTGTACAATCGGTGTGAATGAAATAATTGTAAAATATGGCAATGCAGAAATCGCACAAATGGAAACACAAATTGCAACAAATTTTATTCAAACATCTGGAAATAACACCTATGGGGAAGATATTGCTTTAATTAGAGTACCTTAAACGCTTAAAAAATAGTAACTCTGTAATTTCATTTTAGCTGGAAAATCCAATTGAATTTAATCATGGCGTGAACCCAATTTGTTTGAGTCGAAGCTTAACTCCAAAAATTGTTGACAAAGCAGTCGTTGCTGGCCTTGGATTAATATTTAAAAAGCTTATTATACCTGTTAAGAAAGATCGTCCAAGTTGGCTTTTAAAAAAAGAAGCATATTTTATAAGGTATAATTAATTACAGTATCATCAAATTATTTGGATGCAGAACCTGCAACAGAATTACATTCAGCAAGTATTGATATCATCGATATTGCAAACTGTCATTGTAATTGCAGTGATCCATCTGAAGGTATGCTTCAAAATAACTCAAAAAAATCAAATTAAAATATTTTGGTTGAAACTTTTAGATCCAAAAGAAAATAATGAATTTTGTGCAGGTGGATTACAACAAGGAACGTTAGAAGGTGATAGCGGTGGACCTTTAATGGTTTTACACAAAAACCTTTGGTATCAAATTGGTATAACATCGCGAGGAACAACGTTTGCAACGGATGAGCTTGATAAAATTATTAATTATGGTAGGAGTCCATCCATATGCTAAAGATAATTAAAAGCATTTTAGGAACATACACAACCGTTGCAAAATTTTGTGATTGGATCGAACAATCAACAAACAATGAAGTTGCTTGTGCCCCTTAATTTTTTGGATACGTTTTTTTATTTGCACAAGCTTTTATTGTTAAAAACGCTTTTAATTGACATCAATTATGATTTAAAATTGCCTACATAATTTTTAAGAATAAATTGTATTAAATATATATAAAACGCTTTTGAAAATCACAAAAGTTTTATTACAACTTTTAAAAGCTTTTAGCAAAAAATGAAAGCATTGTCGCTTTTTATTTTGGCTTGTTTGTTTATTGAAGGAAAATCCGTTAATGGAGAGATATGTGGCATTGGTAGTGCAACAAATAAATATCAACAATTATTTCATGAAAGTATGATGAGGGTAAGAATTTTATAAAATAAGCTTTCAATTGAGAGAAAATGGAAAAGATAAAAATTTATGAAGAGTTAGGCAAAAAATTAATAGGAAACTGGTAAAAACCTTATTCTCGCTGCTTTCTCAATAGCATAGCTTCTTTGCAGATTATTGGCGGCAATGAATTAGAGACTGGTGATTTTCCTTGGGTTGTTAAAGTTGAAATCGTTTTTTCTAATTCAAAAAATGCGTCATGTACTGGTAGCGTAATTTCACCAAATTATATTTTGACAGCAAAACATTGCACAAATGCAAAGGATGGAGATGATTTTTCGGTAAAAGAAATTCAAATCCAATATGGTAGTGCTAAGGTTGCGGAACTAAAATCGCTTACTTCGACACAATGGTTTCAATCATCTGGCGATAATATTTATGGTGAAGATATTGCTTTGGTTAAAGTAAAGTAAAAAATCCAAAATGAAAAATACAAAGCTGTATTTTAGTTAGATACTCCAATAGAATATGATGAAGGAGTTAGTGCAATTTGTTTAAGCCGAAGTATGAGAGCAACATCAGGTGAAAAAGCTATTGCGTCTGGTTATGGAAATATCTTTATGAGCCTTATATCTCCAATTGGTGCTGGTCAAGATGGTAAGACATTAAAAGATTTTAAAAAAATATTCTTTTTATGGTTATAGTATTCACCAATATGACATACAACCTTAAAGCAGACATATTAAATGCAGTAGCGATTGACATAATGGACATTGAAAAGTGTGCATGCGAAGATTGTGGCGGCTCTAGTATTTTGGGTGCGTTCAAAATATTCAGTTGTGTATAAAAATAATAACAAAAAATTTAAGAAAAATATGAATTTTGCGCAGGTGGTAAACAACAAGGAACATTTATTGGTGATAGCGGTGGACCAGTAATGGTATTGGACAAAAGTATGATGCAATGGTTCCAAGTTGGTATAACAGCAAGAGGGCATCTTTCATCAACGGATGAAGAAAGCAAAATTATCGATTATGGTGAGTTACAAAGTTTAAGTATGCTACGAAAATAAACACAATTATTTAACCATGTCCAAACTTTTTTTTAGGAACATACACTATCGTAGCACAATTTTGCGATTGGATCGAGCAAACAACGAATAATGAAGTAACTTGCGCAACTTAAAACAAATGTCTCTTATTTTTTGCTATAAATAAAAACACATAATTTCATACATATTTATTATTACCAGCATTAAGGTCATGTGGAAATGAAACCAAAAGACAAAAATAATATTTACACTTTACCACAAAACATAAAAAAGAGAAAAAAATCTAAGACATTTTATACACCTTCTTCAAACAAACAAAAAAAGTGCAATAATTAAATCAATTAACATCAATCATCTAAAGCGAAATAATATTACTATTAAAAAATATCAGCTACATGTTGTTGGTATAAAGACCACCTTTACTGTTTTTGACCTGCAAAAAAAAGAATGAATATAAAGTGGAATGAGAATTAAGACTTACATATTTGCCGAAAAGTTCGTCGACTTTAGCAGAAACTTGAGAAAACGGCTTTGTAGAATCAACAGTACCATAACAATCTTTCTTTGAATAATATTTGCCGACTTGATTTTTACCATTAAGAATACCAGTGAACATCCATTTATTCGGTTCAGTAAATTCGACAACAGTATCAAGCGGAGTTTTGCGTTTAGCTAAGAAAGCGTCAAACTAAAAAAGAACATAAAATTAGGGTTGAATAAAAATTTTTTAAGAAGAAATCATTATTGGGAACAAAGGCTATAAAGCCATTCTAAAAATAGCAATACAAAAAGCTTTTGTTCAACTTCCTTAAGTCCCATATCAAAACATAAGGTAACAGAATTTAATGTTTTCGCAACACCCAAGTACCAAATAAACAAAAGGCCACATGAGCAAAGTCATTCAAAGACGAAAACAATTTATTGTTCCGTTTCCCATAATATTCATGTTTTTGTTAAAAAAGGAACAAACCTTTTCAGCTTCTTGAATGTTGCGGGGAAATCCATCAATAACGAAACCAAATTTGCAGGATTCAGTTTCAAGGTTCTTTTCAATAAGTTGAAGAACAACATCAGTGTCGACATGACCAGTATCTCCTCCACTAAAATATTGTTGAATTTTCTGTCCCAATGGTGTACCAGCTTTGACTTCATCTTTCAATAAGTTCTTTGTATTGAGATAGCAGACACAATATTTATGAGCCATTTTAGCACCCTTAAAAGAACAAAAGATTAAAAGTGGTTAATAAATTATCATAGCCTAAGAATTTATAAAAGAAAGGTTGAAAACAAATCAATAAAAGACAAACCTGTTCAGCTTTACCACTACGTTCTGGTCCAATAAGAGCAGCTTTAATGCCCCTACGAAGAACAGCTCCACCTTCACCAGCGTTGATGGAAGCTTGACGTAATTGAATTTCAGGATCCAATTGTTGATTTAAATTTGGATTATTTTCAGCCATTTTTGCTACGATGAAAACTAAAAAGTTGAAAAGTTTAAAAGTGAAAATTACAACAATAATAAAATCGATAAACGCAATAAATGTGAATGAAAAAAAAGAGTAAATGCAAAACGCGAAGTGTGTCAAATGGGGAAAGAAAAATGCTTTCAATATCTTTGCTGTGTGGTGCAAAAATACTAACAAATAAACAGCAAAAAAAAAAGAAACTCGACTGAGAAAAAATACGGACAAGGACACGTAAACAACCAACCGCATGCACACATATATACTCTAAACTACGGCGAACTAAGACGGGATGGGATAGAAGAGGCTGCTGTTGTTGATGTTTATTTCGGTGGAAATAATTATTAGGAAAGCAATGGAAAAAAGACAACATCTCGGGTTGCTGGAAAAAAACACTCATCTTCATCAACTAAAAATTTTAAACTTTTTCAATAACATCCTAAATTTTCGTGTTAGAAATAATTTTCATTCAAATTTGCATCGCCTCTTTTCTTTGGAAGCATGTATGTATGTAATGTATGGATATCGCCAAAAAGTAACAACAAAATTTATTTGTTTAAAATTTATTTATTCAATTTTTGTTTCAATAATTATCTATCAAAAAAATGATAGAAAAAAAAGGCAACGTAGTACTCATGTTTGCTGAAGGACAAATAATAAAAAAAAAAGCAACAAAAAGTAATTATTAATATATAAGAAGGAAAGTGAATCAAATATAATATGGCTTTGATGATGATGATTATTGAGAACCTTCTGAATGATGATGACCATTCGAACGTAAACCGTGTCTAAAATTTAATAGTTTAAAGAGAAAATATGTTTTTTTTTTAAAGTTTACTACCTTGATGTTGTTAGCCGATCTATTGCTGTTCGTAATTCAGCATTACTAACTTGTGGATAAGCCAAAGTTGTTATTAATTCAGTAACCAAATGATCACAAAGTCCAGGGCTCATTTGTTCAGCCCGACGAAAAGCTGAAGCTAAAGCTTGTAGGTCTGCAGCTCCACCATGCCGAGTTCGAGATAATTTATCCAAAGCTGGAAGTACTGCGCATTCAAGCGATCCAGTTGGAGGACGTGAAGGTGCTTGTCTTCGATCCCGTGCATTTGCTGATGATGTTGGGCCATTATTATGTATTTCAATACTTGTGGTGGATGAACCACCACCACCATGTGAAGGAACTTGGGGATAACCATTTGTTTTTTTTGTTACACCTCCTCCTCCACCATTTCCTCCAGAATCTGAGCTTCCACGTGATTGATGCCGAATATAATGTTGTCGTGAAGGATTATTTGAATTTGTTGTTTGTGATTGCTCTTTTGGAGGTGGCTGTTGTTGATAACTTGCAACAGAAGAAACAGCCGTTCGAAATTCATTCAAATTTGGTGAACGTATTGCAGGGGTGTTAGGAGGCATTGAAGCTGTTGGTTTTGAAGAAGAGCTTGATGATCGATGATGAATTACATTGGGTGATCGAGGAGGTGAACCAACTGAAATTGAAGTTGGTGTACTTCCTACAACTGCTGTTGATTGTGAATGATATGATGAAGCTCGTTGAGGGGAATGAGTTGATGGTTGCATTTGCCGACTCTCTTCATACGATCCATTGCTTCCATTCGAACTAAAAAAAATTATTGTTTTATTTTTTTAAGATGATTAAAAATACCGAAGTGATGATTGTTTAAGTTGTTGAGAAATTGCAACCACTGTTGGGCTAAGATTATTTCCATTTGGATTATTTGAGGATGGACCACGAATAGTTCCATTGGGTGAAATATCTTCTTGTGGTGTGGCATGAGATATAGCGGGTCGTCCATTATTTCGAGGAGCTCTAAAAAATTACAATTAGCTTTATTTATTGACAGATGTTTTTTGCTTTATTTTCTTCCCTTCAAATTACCCCTATCTAACCCTTTTACAACCCTTATAAAAAAAGTTTGCTTCACATTAAAAAAGCGCTCTATCATCCATCTTCCCATATCCGAGTAGTTGGATAATAAAGCAGCTAATGCAATCGCGCTATTAACATGCAAATAAAAATCATAAAGTAATTTATTTTTTACACAGTTACAAAATAGAAATAATTACAATCAGTTAATCAAAATAAAGTCAAGCATTAGAAGATGAAATTTTTTCACTTTTGACCAATAGGATAACTTCTCCAGCTTGTGCACCAGCTACGAAAGGAGCTTTAGGATCATCTTCATCATCAGTAACTTCAGCCCATTGCACAACCAATTCATCATCTTTTGGTGGACCATTCAATCGCATAATCACAAATGGAGTCTTTCCTTGAGGTTGAACAAAACCATAAACAGGTTTAACACGATAATGTTCATTATTAGATGATTTAATTTTGAAGCCAAGACGACAATTCGTATAGTTGACAAAGTGATGAGTAGCAATTCCACCAGTTGCAGGAAATTCAGCAATTCCAGGTTCAATATTCCGACTAAAATATAATTCCTCAAACATCCAAAACACAAAAAAAGAAAAGAAAAACAAAAAACATTTCAAATATTAGATACAAAAGAAACAATGCTAGCACTACTGTTGATGAACATGTAAGACCAATATCGCTAGATAACAAACTCTCTTAAAATATATGGCTTATATGTTAAAAATTGTTCGTAGCATATGAATCTTAGATTCACGATAGTTCATAATCTTCCATTATCACCTCTTCATTGAGTTCAAGTTGTGTAAATCAAATAAGTAATGAAATAGCAAGTATTTGGTTTATCAAAGAAAACAAAAACTTAAATAACCCAACCCATTTTTAAAAATAAAACGAACCTAATAGTTTCAGCAAAATCATCATTATCATCGTCAACATCAGTCTTATTTCTAATAGTACTTTCAGTTGATGGTGCACGAATAGTTGGATATTCCCATCCATCGCTGCTGGTTTGCGATTCTGTGTCATCATCTTGATCGGAATCAGAGCTTGGTCCCGCTCTTGCTTTATATTCAACTGCTCTTTCAATGAGTTCGATCAAAATTGAATTTTTCTTTGCTTTTCTCATAAATGGATGCTTCAAAAGTTCTTTGGCTGATGGACGCTAAAAAATAATAACATAACAAATTTTTCATACAAGGGAAGTCAAAACATACATTATCAGGTTCTTTGTTTAAACATAGTTCGACAAATTCTTTGAATGGTCGAGTCCATTGATTACCAGTAAGTTGAGGTGGAGGATTCTTTGGTATTAAAAATAATACTCGCATTGGATGTAAATCTGAAATCAGTCTATTAGTTAGATAAATTAGCATTTTTTATATAGTTATTGTTGTTTTAGTTTTTAATAATAAAAATCGTACCAGAATGAGGTGGTTCACCATTTGCTAATTCAATTGCAGTTATTCCTAAACTCCAGATGTCAGCTTTAAAATCATATGATGCTTGTCGAATAACTTCAGGTGCCATCCAAAATGGTGTTCCAACAAATGTTATTCTTTTTTTAACTGTTTCAGTTAATTGACCAGCAACACCGAAGTCAGCAACTTTAACATCTCCTTGCTCAGATAAAAGTACATTCGCTGCTTTGATATCTCGATGAATTTTTCTTTCACCATGGAGGTATTCAAGTCCTTTTAAAATTTCACGAATAATTACAGCAATATGCATTTCATCCAATTTTCCAGCTTTTGTCAAATCCAATGCTGATCCACCACCCAAATATTCCATTATAATCCATAGCTTAGAACCCTAAAATAAACAGCATGAGTTAATATAGAATAAACTAATAACAAACCCTTAAATAAGAACCAAAATATTTAGTTACATATTGCGATTCGCATTGTGATAGCACCATAATTTCTTGTTGAATATCTTCAATTTCATCTTCTGCTTGTTCGAGATCAATAATTTTAATTGCCACAACTTCGCCAGTTCGATTATCAATACCTTTGAAAACTTCACCAAAACTTCCTCGACCAATGCGTTCTTGTTTGGTAAAAATGGCTTCTGGATCAAGTTTCTAAAAAAAATAATCATTATCATTTTAAAAACAACAATTTATCTAAAGCTTTTTAGATTTCTAAGATAACAAAAATGCCCAAAAAAAGAGAAGAAAGATCAATGATAAACAAACCGTAGAAAATTTAAGCATTTGTCTGCTCTATCGTGTCATGGGAAAATGGAATGAATCAAAAATTGCCTAATCGTCGGGCCTATAGATTCTTTTGTTTTAAAAAAGTCTTTTTAATGCTATTAACTTTTTTTTAAATAGAAAATGAATCAACCGATCGTCTGCAACTGCAATGCAAAAAAAAAAATGAAGGAAAAAACAAACATTCAATCAATGTGCAAAAATGGAACAACGTTCAAACAAAAAACAAGAGCAACAAAAAATGGTCACTCGTAAAGAAAAGGAATGATTCTTCCGGTTAAATAATAAAAACAAAACAGATGGAAAACATAAAAACTAAAGGCTAGGGTTTTACACTCACTCGAAAGGTACAAACCCAAAAAAGTGATGAGTTCAAATTATTTTACTTACAAAACAACCAAAAGAAAAAAGCATTTCTTTCGTGCTTTTTTTCAAGATATGTAGTTCAACTAGCACAAAAAAAAATTTTATTGGTAGCAAAAACGTTGAAGGGATATAACAGGGAGAGAGAAAGAGAGAATGGTTGAAAGCGGTTGTCCTCTCGATTAAGTGCGCAAAAATGTTCCATTGATTTTAGTGGTGCGTTAAAAACGTTAGAAAAAGTACACAATACGAAAGATTTGAAGGAATGTGAAAGAATTGATCATTCGGACATACACAGAGACGACAAAATGGTTGTTTCATCCTTTTTGTATACGCTTTTTTACTAAATTAGTTAAACGGTTTATCATAAACTAAATGAGTCTTTTAAAAAAAGAGTCACAATTTTCATAGAAAAATAGCGATTATGGTGGAAATCCAAAAAATGGTTCAAAGAAGAAAAAAATATTGACTCTAAGATTTGAATGAAGCTTAATACATAATGGTTCTGCCTCAACGTTCATAAACAAGTGAATAACTTCCAAACAAGTTTCAAAACCCTAGAAAAACTTAATCTTCAACGAATTATCATTGAACAAACAAAAGCCTATCGTTTTCGTCTCAGTAGACAAAAAAGATCAACGATTTCCAAATACCCCCAAAAACCCAAAACCAACTAAACAAATTATGATTCACTCAGAAAAGCGCTTGTCATCTTTCAATTTGCTTACCTGAAGATCAATTGAATCAAGTAAAAATGCTGGAGTTCTTGGTTCACTCAACCATGATGAATTCGTTCTAATCGTCGACTGACCATCGTCAATTTCCCCAATATTATTATTATTTAAATAATCAGAATCTTCATTATAAAGACCTCGAATACCAGCAAAGATTCTTCCATTATTTGATGGAAAAACGCTACGAAATAAAGGTTGAGGTTTAGAAACTAAAATAGGACGTGGAGGTTCCATAAAGCAACAAAAATACGTTAATGGAAAAGAAGAAGCATAAAAAAAGTTGGTGACTAACAGAATTCAACAAAAAATATTCAATAATAACCCATGCATAATCAATAAAGATGAGGAATGTGGAATTTATGGGTCTTGCAAGACGACTGATAAGGTAAAGAAAGGTGGGGTGAGTAATAAAAAAGGAAGAAGAAGAAAGAAGAGTATTATATATAAATATTTTTCCCATATGTTTTTGTAGTAACAAAGAAAAGAAAAAAAACTTACAGAACAATTTATTCCAAACATGATGGTATCAGTAATAATATGACGATGACAGCTTGTTAGTATTTTTTGTCTACGATTTAGATCACAAATGATTTTGCATTTGGAAAAGGAAGATTTGTTGAAACCGCAGCAGCTAATGTAAAGTAAGTGAAATGCAAATTTTCATACAAAGGTTTATTTTATGTAAAAATCAAAACCATTAATTTTATTTTTTTGGTAAAAAAAGCTGCAAAAAATAAATTGAAAAATGGCGATTCTCCAACAAATCAAAAAATATTTTAGAAGAAAAAGAATTTTATTTTCGCTTTGGGAACAGAAAATGCCTCGAGAATTGTATTCCTTTGACATTCATCCATTTTTTGCAGCCATTTTTTTAGATTTCATCGCTCAATGCTCAACATTTGTTTCGTTTTTCATTATTCATTTTCAGCTCTAAACTTTTATTGATAAAAAAAAGTATGGCTCTGGATCTTATCGTTCATCGTAATAAATGTTATGTTCCTTCTATGTTTCATGCTGCTCAAGAAACATCCATGGTATGTCTCCCTTTTTTTTTACCTAATTTTTTTAAAAGATAAAAAGTTTGATGTGATTATTTTTTAGATTATTAATGCTCTTCGTTACAAAGAAAATGAAATCCAACATCAAAGATATTTGGCTATGAATAGAATGGCTGATAAAAAGGTATCTGCTCGACTTTTTTTTTTGAGTGTGGAAGGATGAGTTCAACATGATAACTAGGATTTCAGATTTTGATTGTCCTTCTCGAATACTATCTATAAAAAACCTTTTTTTAGCCAATTTACTGTAATGCATTGCCTCATTTACCACCTCATCCAAATCCTGTTTGTATTCCACTTATTCGCGTTTATCCATCTATTGATCATCATGGTAAGCTTCTATCTATTCTCTTAATCACATTTAACTCATTTTTTTAGCGGACTCTGATAAAGAAGCACTAAATTCTCCACTTTCTCATACCGACACATTATCTCCTAAATCTTCAAAGTCATTCAACGAACATCATGTGAGTTTTTGATTTATCTCTCCAAGCTATATCAACTTATTTTAGGTTCCTGTTGAATCAATCCTTCAAACAAAGAATTATAACAAGAAAACCAAACGTAAGATTTCCAAGCGCAAAGCCATCATCACCGCTGAAGCAGCAATCCATCTTCGTGAACTTGAATCAAAGCTCATCAATAATAACTCTTCATCTTCAAAGCCTCGTAATTCCAATGCCAATCGACGTCATTAAATCTTTTGTGCACATTTTGTTTTGTCTTTTTTCATATTGTTCTTTTTTTTAAACCTTTAAGCCTTCATATTGTATTTGATAATTTAATATAAATATCTAATAATTTATTTTTTATATCATTTAAAACAAAATCATTGAAAATCTTTCTTTAATTAAAACTTGTATAAATTAGTGTAACGTTAAGTAAGTGAAATCTAAATGTACAATAGGAAAAGAAGATTAAGAAAAAAAGCAGTCCTGAGAGACAAAACATATTACGTAAAAGCATGAAAAATACTACGATAAATATGGACTCTTTTTTGATTTTTTGTTAAAATAAAATTTATTATTACTATCAGTAAAGAAATAAGGGGTTTTTACGATAAAATTCTCAACATTTTTGCTTGCTACTTTGCTTTGATTCTCCGCTGTTTTTTCTTTTAACAATTACATTGTTGACCACCGGGTTTTTGAGTTGTTGGTGCATCCAATCGTTGACCTTTAGGTTGATTTTGTTGTTGATCGGAATCAAGTGATTCAGCCATTTTATTACAAATTATTTCAACCAATTTTTCAAATACTGCTTTCACGTTTATATTTTCTTTAGCAGAAGTTTCAAAATATTCAAGGCCTGAAAAGTTACAGAGTAATATACAAAGCTACAGCGAACATGATTCCAAGTTGTAAAAAAGTGTTTAGTTTATTTTTTAAAAGTGCCTTTTGGTTAAAATGACTATGATGAACTTTAAAAACTAACCAAGTTGATCAGCTAGTTGACGGCCTCGTTCATAACTCACAACGCGTTCATCATCCATGTCGCATTTATTTCCAACTAAAACAACTTGAGCATTTTCCCATGAATATGTTTTAATTTGTGTGCACCAATCTTGTACGCTATTGAATGATTCCTCATTTGTGATATCATACATTAAAATAAATCCCATTGCTCCCCGATAATATGCAGTTGTAATTGTACGATATCGTTCTTGTCCGGCAGTATCCTTAAATTTAAAAATTTTAGTTTTCATTATATCGATATCAGAAGCTCGTGGCTATGAAATGCATTTTTGAACATTTTCAAAAAAAAGTGATTTCGTAAAAACACTTCTATGTATCGTTTTGAAAACAATTTTAATCGCAATATTATCTCAAGAATCCACGATTTTTAACTTATGAAACTTTTTGTCTAGTTTTGCTTTTTGATTAATCAAGTCTTGCATTTAGAATAAACGAAACATAAAGAATTTTTTAATTTAATGTTCTGGTTTAACTTACCCAAATTTGCAATTTAACCCTTTTATCTCCACGAAATACAGTTTTAACTTTAAAATCAATTCCAACTGTAGATACGAATGCAGAAGTGAATGAATCATCACAATATCGAAATAAAAAGCTTGTTTTTCCAACGGATGAATTACCAATAATTAATAATTTAAACATAAAATCGAAATTTTGATCAGTTGATTGACCTCCAGCACCTGCGGTTGCTGTAGGAGCGGCAGCCATGGTTTTTTGTTTTTTTGCAAAAAAAAAAAGTGAAAATTAAGAAACAGCGATGGTTGAAAATTTCAAAGAAGAGGATTCTGAAAAACTTTAAAAAAGTCAACAAAAAATGAAAGGAAAAAAGAGGGAATATAAATTTTTTTTAAAATAAAAAGCGCAAAATTGGAAACGGAAAACAGGCTTTAAAGGGACATAGCTATTTCATGCCTTTTCAAAAATTTCGATACTGGGGCTGATAGGAACAGTTGGGGCGGCGCGTGTTTGAATTACCGTGCACTTTCTGTCTTACACGGTAATTCAAACACGCGCCTTACCAAGTGTAACTTTCAGTCCCCACTATCGAAATTTCAAAAAAGGCATGAAATAGCTATGTCCCTTTAACAATAAAAAAAACTTTTCTTTTCCTTTGACAAGCTAATAAGGGGAGGCTTTAGATAGGAAAGTATTGATGGAAAATATTTATGTGGAAACAAACTATGATGTGTTGTTATGGATGGATGTTATTGGGCAGACATAAATAATGTTAAAGCATATAAAAAATTTAGTTTAAGGAAAATTTATTTTGCAAATTTCAGCTATTTTAAAAAGCGTAAACATAGTTTGCATTTTTATGAAGAAAAAAATTAATAAATTTATTCTAAAAAAGATTGCGCAAGACTATGAGTAATTTTTTTTAGTTAGATTTTGACGGAAAATATTTATTTAACAAAAATCAATAACAATAATAATTAAAGCAACAAAAAAATACGACGTTTTAAAAAATAAAACTGTGTTGTGGCATAAATATAAAGAAAAATAGTAAAATTAACAGAATGATTTTTTACTGAAAAAATTTATTACTTTTCCACCATTTTTTAAAGTATTAACAAAAAACATTTTGTAAATGAAGTTTTTCCCTAACCCAAAAACAAATAAATTTCAAAATCGTTTCCACCAAATGACACCGAGATTGTTTTAAAGAAAGCCAGAAAAAAACCGTTAAAAAATTTTTCCAATAAAAACGCTTTTCCTACATTTTAGTAATATTGAAAAAAATATATATGCGAGGAAGACAACAAACACAAAGAAGAAGAAGAAATGTTTCTCTCAACAAAAAAAAAGAGGGCAGAATAAAGAGAGTTCTTCCGGAAGAAGAGCACCCTACTACGCCGACTCCACAAGCTAGCATGGAAGAAGCCGCCAGCAAGAAGACGAGCCCGTTTTGTTTCCCACGATGGCATCCATCCATTCATACATTCGATTTTTTTTAGAGGAATTCGATTTAAGGGCGGAGTTTAATATCGCTTTTTTTGCATACATGCTTGCTTCTCTCGGATGGGAAAAAAATGAGAAGAAAGCCAACACTCAATTTTTTTAGAAGGATTCTTCTGTCTGTTTTTGGAAAAAAGTGGGTAAGTAAAAACGCTTACATTTTATTTGACAGACAAGTTTTTTTATTTTTTATGCTTCGTCTTTGGCATTGAAGCAAATACTCACAGTGAAAACCCAATTTAAAAGAAACATCGGAATACAATGGAAAGAGTAAAAAAGGTAAAAAAAAAAAGCTCATAAAAAATGCAAATGATTTTAGAAAAAAAAATAACAACAAAAAATTTTGTGTAATGGCTGGTTATTTAAAAAAATGAAAGGAAATTCTTAGAAGCTTTTATTACTTTTTCTTTATAAGCAAATGAAATAAACTCGCTGATTTGGTTAATTTTAAATATGAAGTTAAAGAAAAAATTTTTAAATGTTGACAAAAAAGTAGGATACACAAAATAATTATGAAAGATAAAAAATTCTGAATAATAATGTTTCATAATTCAAATGTTCCAAGACTGAAACTTATTAAAATTTATTTATTTTTAGAGACTTTCTTACGATCTTTTTGACCTTAAACTATTGCGATCAAAAAAAACAGAAAACAAACACTTTTTTATTTTATTTTCGGACTACTTTTTCTTCTTCCTTTTATAAAAGCTTACAAAAGCAGGAATATTTCTTTTTTCTTTATGCAAAAAAAGAAGTTGATGCCCATGGAACATTTCTTTTCCACTAGCAGAGGCACTGTCTCCGAAGACATCTACGAGGCTGACTTAGCAAAAACAGAAGAAAGAATGCTTTGGGCATGGCAGCAGCAGCTTCACTTGACTTAACTCTGCTTTTTTTTCTTCAATGGTGCCCGTTAGTCCCATTCTCTAACTGAAATTGTAAAGAGATTGAGGGATTCAATAACCTCTTTTACGCCTTTGAAAAAATGACAAGCGGTCGAGATGCATGAAAAAAATAAAAGAAAAGAAAGAAGCACACGAGTAAGTAAAGGCGCAAAAAAAGAATTTCTATTGAAAGCCTGCAATAGTAATAACCAAGAAAAAAAAGCATAAGCAGCCACCATCATGTTGTCTTGTCTCATTGTGAAGACGACTGAAGCTGCTGTTTCCATTTTCTGCATTCATTTTTTTTTTCTTGCCAAAAGAATGAAAGGGGAAAAAACTACAATTACTTTTAAAAAAAATTTCGATGACGTGAAACAAAAAACACAACAAAAAAGAAACTCAATCTTTTTCATAGACTTTTTGGTTCAATATATGTACTAGCAGACGTGTCTCTAAACCACTGTAAAAACATTGTTTTTTGTTGTTGTTATAAATTACTCATATGAAAAGATATAAAAATATTAAGAAAGAAATATGAATGTTACAAAAGATGTTATTTAATTCAAGAATAATTCTATATGTCAGTCGGTTAAGTATATTTTGTAATTCATTTAAATCCCTTTTAAAAAAGTTATAACAAATTTGATTAAAAAATACTTTTTTTCAAGTATTTTTTTGCATAATAATTTTATTTAATGATACGACGGTAGAAATATCAGTTGATAGGCATGGTTGAATCCCATAAACAAAATCGACCTTGCTTTCTGCAATCACGAGCAACTTGTTAAATTTGCAACCAACCCCGAGCTAAAACAGCGAGGTCATAAGGATGATAAAAAGCTAATTTGTTTGTTGCACAAACGTTACAGAAATAGCATCTATAATAACAATCATAATGTGATGCAAAGGCGACATTTGCAATAGCTAATATTAATAATGCGTAATTTATTTTACAGTAAGTTTAATACATATTTTTTGTTGACGTTAAACATCTGGCAAATTGCGTAAATCATAATTTTTAAACAGGTGCATTTTAAATCTTCAAATAAATAAATATCCATTTAAAAAAGGCAGGCGACTGTTATTGAAAAAAAAATTTATTACTTGTTATTTTAAACTTTCATCACATTTGGTTTTTATTAAATTTGAGCATTTTTTTTCTTGGTTGATTGACATAGTTTAACAAGAAGAATGCCATCTTTATTAGCTAAACATTTCACTCACGATGAAAGTATTTTCATTGCAATTTATCAATATTTTTTATATTTAAATTGCTTATTAATAAGTATTTTGTTCCCCTTTGTAATATATTTTTTCTTTATTGCTAAAATAAAATTAAATTATACATATAAATATATGCTTTTTGTTTGTGGAACCACAACTTTCACCAACTCGATATTGTACTGTTTTTGGGCACCCATTTTAACACCGATATATTTTGGTGGACTTATTACTGGTTCATTACAAAGTTTGGGTCCAACAGTAAATTTAATCATATTTCAAATGTCGCTGGTTATTTTAACAAATTCCCAACTTTGCACAATTTCATTGGTGATATTTCAATTTGCTCAACTTAAACCTGATTCATGGTTGAGCATTTTTGGACGAACACCAAAGCATCTTGCAATTTGGCATATCTCATATTTGATATTTTTAATCTTAATTTCTGCTATCATTGTTCCATTTTCTGTTAATGATCCTGAAGTATTTATCCTTTACACAAAAAATCATCCTATAACTGCAAGATTACTCGATTATGATTCCACTATTTTGATTACATTCCTTGCGGCTCTCAACCCTCCTTCATATGCTTTAGCAATCCTTGAAATTGGTTCATCCGTTTTTCTCTTCTGTTTTGGACTTTTTTACACCATTCTTTTATTACAAATTCTTATTTCATCTCAAAATCTTGTCAGCACTCAAGTATATCGAGGAGAAATTATGATGTTTCGAGCTTTTCTTTTTAAAAGTTTTATGATGCTCGTTTTCTACGTTATTCCATTACTTGGTTACACCATATTTTTGTGGTTTCAATGTGAATCATTGGTTGGTGGAATGTTATTTAATATTATTATGGTTTCACATGGATGGTTATCGTATCTTGGAACAATGTTAGTTATTGGCCCATATCGAAGAATATCAAAAAGGATTACACTTAGAGTGTTGGATATAATTTTTAATCGAACACCTGTTGGACCAGTTTTCACTCGAGCAGTATCAACCATGCAGACTTTTTGAAAAAGCTATAAACTTTATTATCTTGTCACAAAGCATAAATAAGCCCTTTAAATTTTTTTTGTTAAGCTAAAGATAAAGACTAAATTTCCATTTATTTCATGGACAACTTAAAAAATACAATTATCTAAAGGCAACTAACACAAAATAAAAAACATGGTAATAAAATAAAAAATTTTCGTTGAATAACAAATCATACATTCAATAATTTGCAAGCTTATTAGAGTCATTTTTAAAATCTTTCTTTCTTTATGGTTTAATTAAAAAATTAATCAATGATGCATGCAAGAAAATGGATGAAACTTTTATTTAAGGAAAGCTTACATACTTCACACGGTTTTTTTCTAAATCAAAAACTCTTTATAGCAATAAATAGAGTTACGACAAAACTTCTTCTGTTATTATTTGTTTATAAATAAAAATTACACGTGGTTAACAAAGTTATAAAAAAGTAATTTTAGTAACGAATTTACAAAGTTGATACTTTTCTCTTATTATAAGTTTTGTGTACCAAGGTTATAACAAGCAATTGTTTGTTTGTTGCTTTTATAAATTTTTGAATAAAATAATTCTGCCTTTATTTGTGGAAGGATTTTATTTAATTTAAATTAATTAACTCAACAGCTATAAAGTGAAAAATAATTTCGTACTTATCAAATTCGATCAAGCGTGAAAAAACATCATAAAATGTTGACATTTTTATAACAACAATTTTCCATTCATTTTTTACAATTCTCATCCTCTCTAGTAAAACAGGTTGTGATTCCGTGTCAATTTACTTTTTCATTCACAAAAAAATGAAAGGAAAGATTTGCATAAAATTTTCTTTCATGCGCAATCAAAATAAGGAAAAGAAAAAATTTACATAAAATAGTTTGAGCATCAGCTTAGTTACAAAAATTGTTATCATTAAAGGTAGCTGTAACATTTACTTGGCGCGCCGAAGGTGCGCCTTTTTGTCTAGTGTATTTTAAATTTTAGATTTGTTTTAATTTTTTACTTTAGTTTTATTTAATTTTCGTAACGCTTTAAGAAACGGTGAATTATTTTTCTTTAAAATAATTTTTTAAATGGATGCTGCAACGCTTATTTATATTGTTAATTTGATTATATCTCTTTCAACAACGGTAACATTTGTTTTTGTTTTAAAGTGGCATAGAACTGGATTGCATATTCTACCAAAAGGTTTAAGGTTTGTTTTTACGTTTAATCATGTTCATAAATAAGTAGATTTGAAGCAGAACATTGCTAAGTTTTTTTTTTCTCTGAGCAATGCTGCTTACAGTAACGTTTTTAATTATTGATTACAACTTGAGGAATTTATAATTAAAAAAAAGCATAAAATTAACAACAAAACTCAATTTCTTATAATAATCACCTATTTTTAAGTAAACATATTTTTAAAAAGCTATTAAATTTAGCTTTTTAAGTCTTTTTTTCAAAGAAAAGATTAAAAGTGCCAAAGTTTGTTACAATAAACAAAGTTTATTGGGATCAAAAAGTGTTTGTCTTACCATAATAATTTCCTAAAACAATGATCTAATGGATTAAAATCATTGCCAAGTTTTTACAGTTATAAAGCTTATGTTTCAACTTTTTCATAATTAAAAAAACTCCAATAAACGCTAGCAGCAATGATTAGCGAATTACATTTATTAAAACTTACTGTATTGCTTTCGATTAATAGACCATAAAAAATTTGCACTCAAAATAATTAGTTCGTAGTTGTAAAAGTTTCAAGCTTTTTTTTGCAAAAAAAGCTAAATTTCCCATTAACACAAATTTTTTTTTGTAGGTTGTATTTAAGATTTTGCTGTTTTCCATTTGCGGTAGTAATAAATGTTGGATCAATTTATTGTTGCGTTTATTATTTAATTTTCCATACCGAATCACATTTTTCTTTTGAAAAATTAAAATTTATTGTTGCTTTCGCTTCCCAACAAGTTCGTAATTCATTTTTTACAATTGGTGTTGAAAGAATTATCGCTACAGTATATTTTCAAACTTATAATTCTTCATCAAAATTATCATTGTTTTATATTTTGACTTTATATTCTTACGCTTCATCAACCTTATATTTAATTTATCTTGTGTTATGTGAGTCACATAATTTTTGCGGGTATTTTTAAGATAAATTTTTAGCATTCTCAATTCCAAATTGGATTTTTCTTTATTTTCCATCTCACCTTTTTGTATTTGGTTTTCATTTAATTTCATTGGTTATGTGTTCGGTATTGCATATGACGAATAAGAAAATGTATAAATTATCTGCTTATCAAATACCACTAGAGCAAAGGCATCAAGTGAGTAAACTTCCAACTAATTTGGCTATCTCATGACTAAAAAATGTTATTTTTGTTGCACCTTATACCTATTATCTTTGGTTCAAAAAATACTTTTTTTTTTCAGATTTTTGAAAACATCAAAGTACTTAGTTTTATTTTTGCTCCAACTCTCATATTCACAACCATTGCTCCAATTGGATCAGCTTTAACAATTTTGTTAACAATTTTTTATAATTATGTCGCGCCATTTGGTTTATTTCATCTTGTAAGTTCATCAGCAATAAAGCTTAATTGAATCGGACGAGAACTTTTCAGGCTTATAATTTATCATTTTTAATTATTTTAATTTGGTGTTTAATTTCAAACAGACCATGTGAGGATGTAAATCAAAGTCGAATACACACCGCTACAACTGTAACAAACCCATTTGGAAAAATTCTTCCAGCTAATCTTACATCAGATTCATATTTTAAAACTTTAAAACAAGAATGGGCTTAAAATTAAAGTAATTTTGTTTACATAAAAAGTAATCAAGATTTTAACTATCAAAAGATTGTTGTTTAATAAATACTTAGCACGTTGTTGTACATGTAAGGGTCAAATAAATGTATATGGGAGCTTTTTCTTGTTTAAATTATAACTCATTGTGATAGACCAGTTGCATAAAAAGAGAGATATGTTTTATTATATATTTTTTTAAAGATCAATAATTATTCATCATAAGGTACACTTTCATCATCAATAGCAGCAAGGGGATTTTCAATTATAATTGAATTATTTATTGAATGATAAGTATTTCCATTGCTTTTGTATGATGATTCTTTTAATAGAAGCTCATTTACGTGATTATTGGTTGCAGATGCACTTGAAATTCTTGGTGAAACTATAGCAATTGCAAGTCGATCAAATTCAGTTCCAAGTTGAGAGCGTTGTCTAAAAAATAATTTTACCGTAAACTTCGAACTCCTATAAATAAATTTGAAAGACATACATAGAAATTGCAACTTTATCCACTTGTGGTTTATATTCGTTTTGTGGGTCATTAAGTGGTGGACGAAGGCATGAAATAGCGCAAAGAGATTCATAAAATGCATTACGAATTTCTTGATTACATAATAAATAAATGAATAATCGAATTGCGCAGGTGAAAACATAAAGGACGCTTATGACATCAGTCAAAACTTCATAAATCTTTAAAAACATAAAAATAAATTAAAACTTTTATGCTTTTTAAAAGGACAAATGTACCTCAAAAGCTACTTCAGTTTGGGTGCTTTTAAAATCGATATATTCCCAGGACGTAATGAGGACGTTTAAAAAATTTGCAATCAAATATGAAAATACAATCAACACAAGAAGGCGGGTGGCTGAACGGATTTTGAGCTAAAATATAAAAAAAGGTTTATGAAGGCACTAAAAAAGTCGAGAACCTAAGCAATACGATACTTTGGTTTACTCTTAATTATTTTAGTTTTCAAGAGAGGTATAGCCACTTTTCACATATTTGGCTTTAAAATTTTTAATTAAATAAAGTGTATGTTTACCTTATGTTCAGATGACCCAAATCTAAACATTGCAGCTGATCGATGCTGCTTCCTTAAAGTATTTACAATACATATATTTAAATATGCTAATAAAAAGAATGGAATAAAAACAGTGAAAATATTTCTTAAATAAAATCGAAATATTGTTCCATACGCGTAATCATCAACTAATTTAGTTAAAACTGGCTCAAATTCAGTTAACCCAGTGCAATTTCCATTTTGTGCAAAAGTATATTCAAAAATTTCAGTTCCTCGAAGAATTAAAGCGATTCCCATCATTCCTATTGCCAAACATCCACGATTTTGTCTCCAACAATTTAAATATGTCGATTTTACTGTAATTAAATATCTTTCAATTGTTCCAAGTACAATCATTAAACATGAAAATGTCATGGAAACATGGCATAAACTTAATAATGGAAATATATAATGCCAATATAATCGTGTTAACCATAAAATCTAGAACGAAGGATTTTAATCAATTATTTATTTATTTAGTGTTTTTTCAAACTAAATTTTATGACCTGCTATTGATGCTTTTCAAACCTCTTTTCCCTTCTCATAAAAAAGTCACATTCAAATGAATGTGAAGAATAAAATTGCTAATATCATTCGCTTTGGAAACATTTATTTAATCTCATTAATAATTTAAAGAAACTTTAGAGACATTAAATGCTAATGGATTTTTTTCGTGCTTTAAAAATTCATACACATAGAACAAAGATCTTTTAACTACAATCAATATTTTCATTTTCTTTCCTTTCGCTTGTAAAAATTGTGTGAAACATTTTTTAAATTTAAGTTTAAAACAGAAAATTGTAAAAAACCAACAACAGAAAAATTATTGGAAGATACACAACTGGATATAAAACTACTTACCTGCAATCTATTTTTAATAACATCCATTGCAATTACAGGCGCATAACAAAGGGATAAAAAAGTATCAGAAGCTGCGAGTAAACCCAAAAAATAAAAGTGTGAATATTTTTTTCGAAGTAAAACAATGGCAATTAAAAAATTGCAAATGAATGAAACGATGGATAAAAGGGTTCCAGCTACAGCAATAAAATACCATCGATGATCGGGACTATATACAACTTCGCAAGAAAAATATTCATCATCAATTATTTCAAATTCTGAAGATAATTCCGACATTGATGGAAGTGATGGGGTTGAAGAAATTAACAAAGTATCGGCATGCATTTTTATTTTCTCGCCTTTTTTGACTCCTTTTTTACATAAACACACTTTCTTTTGTGTTTGTGTGGGTAGTCTAAAAAAAATTATTGTTTAAAAAAATGTGATTGTTGTTGTTTCGATGAAAAATAAAGTGTTAACTACGCGAAGTGAAAAAAAAGTGGCATATGGAACCCATATGAAAATAATGTGAAACAATTTAAAAATAAATAAATTGCAGAAGTTTTTTTAGCTTTAAAGAAAAAAAGTTTAAAAAGTTTATTAAAGGCGTTCTCGAAGTAAAAAATAAAACTTTAAAAAGTTTTTTAATTCTAAATTTACCATTTTTTAATTGAGATTTGAAAAAAAATTGAAAAAACACCAAAATTTCCCGAGGTAAGAAACAAAGTAATAAATTCCACTTTCACATTGAGTTTATTTTTTACCGCTGGTAACCTTGCAAAAAGTAAAAAGTAATTCAATGGCAAATTTTCTCATAGAACTTTATGGGTCTTATGATCCATTTCTTTTACACGAAATACAATCACATCAAAAAACTAATAATGTTAAAAATTGCAAGAAAAAACTTTGTCTTTAAAAAAAGTGCTAAACTGCCGCAGCCGAATGACGCTGGAATTTTTGTTTAAAGAAAAATAAAATATCCACGTCAATGAATTTTAAAAAAGGCTTGAAAGAATCTATGTATGTCTAAGGTAAATAAATATGCATTTATGAAAGCAAAAAAACAGAGGTTATTTTTCGAACAAATAAGAAAATATTCGAAACTAATTATTTTTGGCATTCCTTCGGGCTCCATTAAAAAAAAACAAATAACACCAAAATCTTTATTTTCGAATAAGAAAAATTAACAAAAGAAAAGAGTGAGTCAATGCGAGGAATAGCTATGCAAGATTATTGGAGAAACCATTGAAGAAGAATCCATTGAAATAAGGGAGAGTCAAATTTTAATTCAAACCGACAAACGCAATAACATTTATATTAATTTTTTGCCAGTAAAATTTAAAATATTTTAAAGAAAGTTTCTTACTAAAAATTTAGATTTTACTGAATTAAAAAAAAGTGAAAGTTTTTGAAATTAGTTAACTCCTCTACCTTTAAAGGAACAGTCTCACTTTGGCTTTTTGAAATTTGAAATGCCGGCTTTTGTCCAATTCAGATGCGAGCAGAATGCAAAAGCCTTTGTTTCAATACTTAGAAAATTTTTTCGATTTTTTTGTTTTTTCTGATGATGAGCATATGTAGCTACTCTTATAAATAGCTTACAACCACTCAGCATATTAAATTAAATTAATATTGTTAGTATTAATGCTACTAGCCTTCATCATGTACCCGAAATCCTCGAAAAACAAAAAAATCGAAAAAAATTTCTAAGTATTGAAACAAAGGCTTTTGCATTCTGCTCGCATCTGAATTGGACAAAAGCCGGCATTTCAAATTTCAAAAAGCCAAAGTGAGACTGTTCCTTTAATAACTCATGGGAATAAATATATTTTTAACACCCTCTCATAAAAAAGATAAAGGTTGTCCGACCAAAAGTTTGTTGGTGAAATTTCACTTAAGGGAATCATAATTAAAGCTCATATTTTTTAGAAAATATCGAAGCTTTTTAAAATATTTTTTTGATGATGATGGCAACCTTTTTTTATATATACGGTATCAAAAAAAGGGTAATTAAATCTCGCTTCGTCACATTTTTTTACGATATTTTGATAAATCCTTGCATTTATGAGAATTGGAAGAAAAATAAAAATACAAGAAAAAGCCAGACTTCTTTATATTTCCGGGACTTTCATTTTTTTTTTCTCACAAAACAAAACAAATTAGTTGGGTTCGCTAATTGAGCATCTTCCGACTTTTAAAATTTCTTTCATTTTTTTCTTCTTTAGAAATGATGTTACACTTTTTTTCCTCGGAAGGCAAAAAGAAAATATAACGCAAAGGCATCCAAAAAAAGTGACTACTAAAAGCAGTGGTGGCAATGACCAAAGCAAAAAAAAAGGAAGCAAACACGAATATTTTATGAGCTAAAAAATGGCTGATAAAAGGTTTTTTGAATTTAAATCAATGGTGACGAAATTTTTTTAATTTGTTGAAATTTAAATTTTTTTTCAATTACTAAACGTAACAATTTCAATGCGTTTCACCATTAAAAAATTCATTTCATTCAATGAATTTTACACACGCGTTTTATGTTTTTTTTTCTTTCTCACCCACTTAATTATTTATAATCCAGCTAATAACAACAACCTGCTAAATATATATTGATGTTATTTGAAAGTTCAAACATTTTTAAAGTTTTTCTGAAAATGGATTCTCTAAATTTTTTTTATCACTATTTAAAATTATATATGCTTTTTTAAACTTTGAAATGACTCTCTTGAGTTTATTAAAATCTGAAAGGTCTGGGGAATTAACAAGAGATATGGTTAAAATAAATATCAAAATATATGGTGATATTGACACGTAAAAACTTTTCAAAAAGAAAATATTTTTATATTTAAGAACCTCGGCAAATGACCTCCCGAGACCAAATTATAAATAAGCTTAAACAAAATTTACGAACCCTTCCGTACAAACAAAAATCACGTCATAGCACTCAAACAAAACTCTCGTAATTAAAATAATATTTTTTTTTCTTGCTAAATAACAAATTTCTTTTTTGCAAGAAAAAAAACAAACTCATCGGTGTTTCAGTGGAATTTGATGCCAATCGACCATCGGCTAAAAACTATAGGATGCTACTTTGTCTTTTTTAAAGGATTTTCTTTTCTCCAAGCAACGCAGCTTAATTAAGCAAAAACACATATAAACAAAAAATGGAGTTTTTCAGATGCTAAAAAACTAGCTTACTTTTTTTCGATGTTGCTGCTTCCATTAAAAAAAATCATTCGCTTTTAAAACCATAAGAAAAAGAATGCAATTATGTTTTACTTTAAGTAAAGGAATGGGTATAAAATCGAGCAAGAAACCAATTAAAAAAATATTTGTATAATTAAAAAAATTTACTAATCATGAGAAAGTAATCAAAAAAAAACTAATAAACTCAAATGTTTTTCTTTTTTTCCTTTAGTAATAATACATATTTTTCATTGAAAACCATTTTTAAATAATGTAACAAATTGGTTTTTTAAATTCACTAGATATTTTTTAAACCTCAGGGTTTTTTGGTTAATCGCGTTAGTTTGTTTGATTACTTAAAAAATTAGAAAAATCTGTTGGAATGGAATTAAATACAAGAAATCATAGAATTTTAATGATTAAAAAGGAAACATTGCAACATTATCTGCTTATTTCTGGATGTAAAAAATTCTAACAATATTAAACTTCAAACAATAAATTTGGTGCTGAAAGATACACTTCATTCTTACAAAAAATATTAAAACAGTCTAATTCAAAATAAAAGAAATATTTTGTTATTTTTAAATCAGATAATTTTTTTTAATATTCTTAATTTTTTACTTTGATAACTATTTGAAATAACCGTAAGGGATTTTAATTTGTTCAGGCATAAAACATATTTTTTTAATAGAAAAAATAAAAACTTAAAATGCTCGAAAATCATCATGAGCTTTAAAAAATGGCGGAAAGTACAAAATGGCATTGTAGTTATTTACTCAATTCAATACCCTGAGGGATTTTCACACACTAAAACTTAAAAATAATATAGCAGCTTGTTTGGTTTTTAATAAATGAGCAAATGATGTGATTAAAATTTAAAAAAGAATTTCAAAATTCATAATTAATAGACAAAAATAAATAAGGGGATTCAAATCCAATGAAGCAGCTTCGAATGATATGAAAAAGAAAAAAGATTGTTTGCGAACCAAAAAAGGAAGAATTATTTTTAATTTTAAAGAAGTGTGAAATTTTATAGTCGTCACACATTTGCTTGCTTCAATGAAGAAAAAAAACGTGGTTGAATTTTAAAAATGTTTGAAGAATTGTAAGCGTATCCTCCTTCCTTCACAAATTGGATGGCAAAAATTGTTGAAACTTGCCAATCTAATAAGATTTTGTAAATAATAAAGAAAAGATGGAAAAGGATTAAGTTACCGGTGAAAAACTATACAGGCTTTTAAAATTCATAAAATTTTACGGTTAAAAATAAAAAATAAAAAAGCCAACAAAAAATTATGTTTGGGAAATATAAGTATCATAAAAAATAATTTCAGAAAAAAATGATATCAAACCTTCAAAGTTTTTATATAACTAAAAAAAGATTTTAAAAAAAACTTTTACATAAGCATTCATTATTAATAAAGCTCTCATCTTTTAAGAATTATTCAAAGAAAAATTACAAACTAATTAAAGATCAAAACTTTTTTTAAACTTCCGTGAAGCAAAGCAAATCTAAGAAAGAAGAATGCAAAAATCAAAAGAAACTTTGTCGGCACAAAAGGTCGGGCATCAGCCAACCAAGAAGACAAGAATCAAAAAGAAATTTTTAAAATAAAATTAGCGCATTTTTATTAACACATACAAAAAAGGGTTCTCTTTTTTGTTATATGTTTCTTCCTTCCTTTTTTTTAAATTCATTTTTTATTCTTTCTTTTGGCAAAAAAAGAGAAGTTATTTGTTCAGAAAAAAGTTGTTAGTAAAAAAAAAGCGGGGAAGAAAAAAGTTTCAACAACCGATGAATTTTTAACCTTTTTTTAAGAGAGAAAAAGATAAAACTTAAAAGTAAATGTAAGAGTAAAGAAAAAGCAAGCGAGTATACATGAATATATGTATATTTGACGGGCCAATGACTCCTTTGAAAAGGACAAAGTTTGGAAGGTTTTTTCTTTCTTCCAATGACTCCCAATAGAGTCATCCATAGTTTTAAATTTTAAATTCAGAGGTATTTTTTGTTGAATTAAAATCCTTTCATGATGCATAAAATATTTGTAAAAAAAAATTTTGGTTTTATTCAAGCATTGGGGAGACAGACACGGAATTTTCTGATGCAGGTAAAAAAGAATGTTGCAAGAAAGGAGAATGAATTTGGTAAAAAAATTATTTTGGGCGCAAAAAATAGTTTTGAAAGATGTGCCAGTCAGAGGTGTTATCAAGAATAATAAAGTTGAAAAGAGTTTGGTTTTGGGATGTTTAAATTTTAAAACCTGGCTATCAACTTCATAGTTTATTTTTAGGGAAAAAATAAATACTCATCTGCCAAACTTTAAACCTGTCGAACTCCACACTTGTGTTTTAATCCAAGGTCATAGAGCTTCTCTTTCTTCTCATTACATAATATAGCAGCTATCAAAAGTCAAAAATTTTAGCTGCACGAGGGTGCAAAAAAAGAATTTACCCGAAGCAATTTCGCAGCCATAAATATCCTTTTGAAATAAAAAATACGAGAAAGTTATAATTGCAATTCTTCAATCAAAATTAATTATCTTTCATCATTAATTACTCACATAATTTCATTCCAAGAATTTTACTTCTTCTTCTTCCGTGTTAATTATGTAAAAACAAAATCTATGAAGATGCTATAAGAAAAGCTTTAAAAGTTATGGGAAACATTGAAAAAATTAGCATAGATTTTAATGAATATCAAAAACTCTTCTTTTGCCTTTTTATTCGGTTTGCAATTTTATCAAGAAATCAACGCTTCCTTCTTTCATCATCAATCAATCAATTAATTAATCAACAATGAAAAAACGAGAGATAGCTTCTGAATTGAAAAAACGTGATACGGCATTGGAATTGAAAAAAAGCTCTGCGGTTACTGTACGAAGGGGAGCTGCTATTGCTCCTAAAAAATGCTCAAAAGAAATAACAACCAACTCTGGAGATAGTAACAAGAAGAAACCTTTCATAGAGCCACGTAAGTGTTTTTATTTTCGCCGTCAACATAACCATATATCTTTTTTAGCCATCATTCCAACAATTGATAATAATCCAACAGAGCGAAGCCGAATTGTTATGCGTCGATTTGCAACGATCGTGATGGCCAAAGGTGTTGACTCTCTTTTACAAGAATTCAATGATCTCAAAGTCACATGTCCTACTATTGATCAACTCAAGCATACATCATTTGATAAAAACATCGACAAGAATCGCTATAAAGGTTTGTTTTTTTAATAGCTTTATATCCTTTTTATATTCTTTTCTTTTAGACATCATCTGCGTTGAAGATACTCGTGTAGTTTTAAATTGGCCTTCAAATCCACCGATGCATGATTATGTTGGTTTTTTTTCTAAAATATTTTCTGTTAATCGTAAATCATTTAGGTTCACGCTAACTGGGTTACTGGTGTTGTTCCTGATTTAAAAAAGCAAATCATCTGTACTCAGGCGCCCATACCATCCACGATAGTCGATTTTTGGAGAATGGTTTGGCAAGAAAAAGCGTATGTTATCATGATGCTTTGTTGTGTTATGGAAAGTGGCAAGAAGAAGGTAAGCTTTTAAAGTTTTAATCTCACCATTTCAATATTCTTATATACTTATTTCCAGTGTGAACAATATTGGCCTGAAAATCCTGGTGATACAATGAATATTGCTGGACTTCAAATTACTAATGACCGAATTGATAAATACAATCCTGATTTACAATATACCAAAATTATCATCACAGGACCTGGCTCTGATGGTAAAAGTAAAAGAAGACACGTATTAAATCATGTTCTTTGGGATGGATGGTAAAAAATATTTCTGCTGTTTATGAATGAAAATTATCCTTCTTATTTTTTAGGCCAGATAAAGGTGTTCCTTTAAGCACAACGGGTGCACTTCGTCTCATTTTTCGAACTCAAACAATGAGCCCTGCCATCATTCATTGTAGTGCAGGCGTTGGTAGAACGGGAACGATTGTCGCTCTTGAATTTTGTATGAGAACTCTTGCTGCTGGATGTGAATTAAGTGTCTACAATATTGTCAAAGAATTACGTTCAAAAAGATTCTTAGCATGTCAAACAAGTCATCAATATCTTTACATCCATCGTGCGCTCTTACAATACATAACTTCAAAGAATGTAATATAATTTTCTTATACTTGATCTTAATTTATCGTAACAACATGATATAACTGATAACTTTTTTAGATAATGTCTGCAGAAGAAACACAAAAATGGGCAATGGAATATGAAAATATTATCAAAGCTGGTGCCAATGCTCCTCAATGAAGAAAGAAACTTACTTTGTTAATTCCAAAAGCTCGATATCTAAAACCATAAAAATAATTCTTGTAAAATGTTTTTAAAGTGAAAACGAATAAATTTGTAATTGCATGATTGTAACTTGAATTGTTATTAATTTTCAAAGATTTGTCATTTTGAAAAGGAATTTAAAATATTTGGCTATCTCTACGGTATCACTTTGGTTTCGTCAAAATGACGAAGGTTTATTTTTTTTGACATTAAAAAATTTAGCGGGCGAAAGATTTAATGAGACAATAGGGAAAAGGTTATATTTTTAGTTGCATTTTCTATTGTTTTAACATTTGAAGAAAATGCAACAATAATATTTTTTGTAGTTCCTTTAAAATCTTTAAAAAATATTTTAATTAAGGATTCTTTGTGACTTTCGAAAAATTATACCGGAAAAGCTTTTTTTATAACGTTTAAACTTTGGTATTTAAGCCGCTACCATTTTTTCAATTCTGTGTAAGTAAAACAGCGTATTCACGTGCTGCAAAAAATGGTTTCAGAAAGTGTTAAAGTATTAATTTTAACGTCGATCGTAACTCCATTTATTATTTTTCAAGTAAGCGTAATTATTTTTATTGCATTTGCAAAATATGAAAAAAAGAAATTTTATGATTCATCATTTTTTACGCTCTTTTTAATGTTGACTATCGTGGATACTGTAGCAGAAATTGGAACAATTTTTGCTTTGAATTTACCAGCGGTGCCATGGCTGGAATTTTTATATATTGATAACACAATTTGGGCAGCAATTTCATTTCAACTTTCATCGTATACTCTTTTTACTCAATGTTACATTCATATTGGAATTGCAATAAATCGATTTTGGACAGTTTTAACATCCGTAAGTAAAGGGTATTACAAAATTGAAAGCTTTGGAAGATATTGTATTTGGTTGATTCCATTTATTACTTTACCATTTATTGCACCAAGATTATGGTTTGGAGCTAATTTTGTTAGAGATCTAAATGGAAGATTATGGCCTGCTTACAATGTTTCAAAAGAAGTTAAGGTTAGTAATTTTTGTAATAAAAAAAGCAACAAAAGAATAAGATGTTTATACAATATAATCGATTCAAGCAGATAACAAAAAAAAACATAAAAGTATTCTAACGAAATAGGTAGGATTTTGTAATCGAGTTTCCTTGCAAATACAAAATAATTTTTTGAAAATAGCTAAGTTCTGTAAAAAACATAGGAAATTTTTTTCAGACATTTATTTCAACTTATTCGACGGCCCTTTGCGCATTTTCTTCTATTTTTAGTTTTGTTCTTCAGCTTGCAACTGCAGTAAAATATCGAATGCTTTTAAAAAACAATACAGCAAAAACTTCAAAATTTTATCAAGAAATTCGATTTTTGGGTAGTTTTTTGTTTTTTTACAATCCTTATAATTTTTTTCACTTAAAATATTTTTTTAGCTCAAGCAATGATTGCATTGGTTGCTCAATTGCTTATGTGCATTCTTCAATTAATGATGTCCATTGCGAATTATAGTGGCAATCCAGAATTATATCAAATTGCATTTGAAAATTTTATGTGGATTCAAAATGTTTCCAATCTTACTGTGCCCATTGCATTGATGTTAATTGGAAAACAAATAAGAAATGATTATCTTGATTTCTTATTGCGTCGACCCGCTATTTCAACGATCATGATCAAAACAAATTCATCTCCACGAAACACAAGTACAGTTAGTGTTTTGTAAATTTATTTATTTCCATTTGGGCAAAAATTAATTGACTGTTTTATTTATAGTTAGACTCTTACAATCAACATGATAATTTATTCGCTTTATTTATTTTGTGTTTATTTGGTTAATGACCTGTATATTTCTGACGATATTGCAGATTATTTTTTGCTTTATTATTAATATTTACTATTTTAATCATATAATAATTTTTGTAAATTTTTACAAAACTTTGTGATTTTTTTTCTATGAATAGTAAAAGCAGAGGTTGTTGAGATAATTTTACGATAACATTTCTGAAAATTCTAGCTTGCTTTTGATATTCATTTTTATATGTTTTTTAAAAGACAAATAATTATGCTATGATATTTAACAATTTTTTGTATGAAAAATAATGAATGAACTTGATTGCTTTAAAATTTTGGAGCTTTTCAAAATTTCTTTATCCAACAGTGCATCGTCCACAAGTTCTTGGGCATTGTTGAGTCATGAGAGTGTAATAAACGCTGTTGTTACAAAGATAAGCTGATGATGGGCAATCAGTTCCTTGATCAACGCCTAAAATAAAATAAAATCTTAGAACACTTGAATGAATAGCATTAAAACTAACAGGTTCCTGAGGATGTACCGCTCGAACTGCATCGACCACAAGTTCTTGGACATTGTTGAGTCATGAGAGTATAATAGACACTATTATTGCACAAATTTGCGTTTGTGGGACAATCAGTACCTAGATCACGGCCTAAAAAATTATGGAACTTTAGCTAGGAAAAAAGAATTTGGATGGTAGAATTAGTATTATAACGAAAGGTTGTTAAAATGGAAGATTTAGTTTTGAAACAAGAGCATTACGCTATGCTTTCTCTCTACGTTGAATTCTATTATTATAAGCCAGTGAAAAATGCTATTAAAACTTACAAGTGGAAGCAGTGGTGGCAGGTACAACAACGCCACATCGTCCGCAAGTTTGTGCACATTGTTGAGTCATAAGATTGTAATAAGCGCTATTACTACACAAATTTGCATTTTGGGCGCAATTTGTTGCAGTATTAGAGCATGCAGGAATAGTGGTTCGTAGGGTTGTTGTTGGACGGAGAGTTGTTGTTGGACGAAGAGTTGTTGTGATAACAACTGGTGGTGGACCATCACAACACATTTGCGATGGAATATCGCAAGTTTGAGTTGGCGAAGGGCATGTATCAGCAATGCAAGCTAAAACATTACTCATATTTTAAGTTTTCTAATAATATGAAAGAAAGGCTTACGTC
Source organism: Panagrolaimus kolymaensis (assembly GCA_028622995.1). Classification (NCBI taxonomy): domain Eukaryota; kingdom Metazoa; phylum Nematoda; class Chromadorea; order Rhabditida; family Panagrolaimidae; genus Panagrolaimus; species Panagrolaimus kolymaensis. Next base: position 1,904,050 of record JAJQJQ010000023.1, read on the forward strand.
CAGCACCAGCACCACCAGCACATTGTCCTGCATTAAGAGCAACAAAGCATCCAAGAACAAGAAAAGCAACGAGCATTTTGTTGGGAAAAAGCAACGCAAGCTTGAAAAATGATTTTTTCTTTCCATTTTGCATCCCTTTTAAGCATGTTTCTAATTAGTTCCGGATGATTAACTAAATAGTGGGGTGAATTATGTTTATTTTTCAAACAGGTGAAAGGTGGTTTGAAAAGATTTTTCAGGAATCAATTGAATTGTTCTTCAAATTTTTCTGTTAATAAAATTTTTTTGAAATTTTGTATGCTTTGGAAAAGCAAATAGATGATTTTAACGATGAATCAAAGATGCAGGAAAAAAAGCTATATTAAAAAAATTACAAAAAATATTAATTCAACTGAATTGAATTTTTGTGCTTTATTTGTTCCTTTCACAAATTTTAGGATACTTTGATATGTGCATTTTGAGGCGCTTCATATTATTTTATACGTGACACTTCTCGCCATTTATTTACTATAAAATTAAGCAAATTATTTTAACCAACAAAAAAATCAAATTAATGTTTCTTCAACCACCAAAGTAAATGTCAAAGAGTAAAAATGAAAATGTAAAATACAAAAAAATAAATAATAGATTTTAATAAACACATAAATAAATGAATGTTATTTATTTATTTAAAGAAAGTTCATTGAATAAAAAAAAATTAAGGCATGATTTTTCATAATGGATATTAATGGATGTTTATTGCTAGTAAAAAATGTTAGCTAGCTTATAACTTTTATCGATGCATTAAAAATAAACAAAAATTATGATAGTGTATTTAGACGTTTGAAGTTAAAAATTGAGGCATAGAAATTCCAGAAGGTAACAATATTGTAGCTTCCGAAGTGTAAAATATTTTTAGACTAAACTTCCCGATTCGACCGTTGTTTAAGTATTTTAACACCGTCGAAGTGACATAAACATATTAATATTTTGTGTTTTCTGCCTCTCTTTAATTTGATTTTTTTTTTAATTTTTATAAAGTGTCTATTCATAAATATAATTTGTGAAAAAGCCTTATGTCAGTCACTTAACTATATTGTACTTACATAGATGTTTAAATAGCCACAGTTTGAAAATCTCAATATAAGGATAATTATTTTACAAGTGGCCTTAAATTGGTCATGCTTTTTTTTATACCGCCCTCATAAAGAATAAATTCTAATTTCCGGTTGTTGAATGTTTACTACTGTTGGTTGTAATAGTAAAAAAATTTGTTGGTAAATAATAAATATAAATTTTTCATTGCAGTTTTATTTTTGAACAAAAAAATGTTTTCTCCCAATATTAGTGCTGAAGAAGCCATCGAAATTGAATATCAAATTCAACAAGAAGAAAAAATGTTGATAGTTAGAAATACTTTAATTACACTTCTTTTACTTGGAATCGTTTTTGAAATATTGGTAATACTTCCATTGAGTTATCATCAAATATATAAACGAAATCCTTTACTTTCTTCGGGTTTCTTTATTATTTTTATATTTGGTTGTTGGACGGATTTAATTTATGCTATTGCAAAAACATGGATGGAATTTTCTAACTATACAGTGCCTTATGTTTCAATTATGGTAAATTTTTGTCAATGGTATTTTCTTTATTTTCTTACTTGTTGGAATACGATATTAGCGTTAAATCGTTTCACGGCGTTGGTTTTTGTAAAATATTATTCAAAATTTTGGTCAAAACATTGGTTATTTTTTATTTGTTCTTTTCTTTTTCTTTATCCTTTTCTAATTAATGGTTATACGTTTATTCTTAATTTTCATTGCCGATTAAACACATATTTACCAGAATGCATGATTTTTATGGTTGAAGATATGTTTATCATGTCCATTACCAATACCGCTCATGCTGTGGCCTCCTTCATAATTGGAACAATTTCATATCTTATTATAAAATTTTACCAAAAAAAATCACACATAACTATTCAAGCTGCAACGGAACAAAAATTATTATTTTTTTCAATATTTTCTTCTACTCTCTTAATTATTTTTTGTGTTGCTCAAGTTTTTAGCGCTTCTTGCACCGATCCAGAACAATTTTTATTTTGGAGATTTGTAACAAATATTTTATTCGTTTTTTGGCATTATCCTGGTTTAATTATGTTATTCATGCTAAGGTGAGAGAAGCAGTGTTAAAAAATAAATATATCTTTTTTCCCTTTTTAGTAAAGCATTTCGCAATGAATTTTGTCGCTTTTATAAATTGGATAAAATTTTCAAAATTAAAGGTATTAATAAATCAAATAATACCATATTTGCTACAAATTATTATAAATAAATATTCATTTTTTAGTGACAAAATTAAATCTGTAAGTTTTGAATATTCTTGATCTTTAGTTTAAAAATGTTAGAGCACTAAGCGAGCAAGCATCAAACGTCATTGAAGTTTTTTTTCAATGATGATGCAGCTATAAAGCAACTTTTTGTCACTATTATCGAGTTAAAAAATCTCAAAGAACATAAACGATAGCAAACGATTTATCGAGAATCCGGAAACAAAAACAAAATTTTTTTCCCGAACGTATTTTGTTCAATAACTTTCATCAAAGTTCAAAAAAAACTTCTTCTGCGAAGAAAGTCCATTAAAAAAATATGAAAAACAGGGCTTATTTTTCAACTGATGACATTCAAACTCCTTTTTGCCAGCGTCACCGCGTTTTTTTGAAATAGCACTTGCGAACTAAAAAAATTTTTCTCATTGTTTTTGTTGGTTGTTGACAAAATAAAAATATGTTTACTGAAATTCCCAATAGTTTTGAAATAAGTGTAAGTTGTTGTTTTTTTTTTACAGAGGAGAGACTAAAATAAAATCAAAATTCTTTCATTCTAAGTTGATCAGTTTTGTTCGGTGAAAGCTGGTGTGTTTTTTCTGTTTATGTAACCATGGTTGTAACATTTTCAGTTGCAAATTCTCTTAAACAAAAGCCAAATACATTATTAATGGCAGCAAATAATTTAATGCGATCTTTATCAGCTAAAAAAAGCTTTTTACTTCAAATTGCTGCTTCAGGTAAGTAAATTTAGATATCTATCACTTGTTTATCGAATCGTTTCTAAGAATATATGGTTTTGTTTTATAGGTGCTCTTGCGGGAACTAGTGATATTCTCTGTCAAAAATTTGTGGAAAAACGGGATAATATTAATTTTAAACGGGCTGCTGGATTTGCCGCGGTTGTTTCGCTTTGCGTGGTACGTTAATATTTCAATTTCCTATAAACTATTATTAATTTATTAATCAATTTTGCTTTCATTTTAGGCTCCATTAACTTATAAATGGTATCAAATTATTGAGAAAACCTTCCCTGCAATAGGTCCAAAATGGAAGCTTGCCTTGAAGCGAACTGCTTTAGATCAAGCAATAGGAGCTCCATTCTTTTCTTCACTTATTTTATTCAATCTTAATATGCTTGAAACACGCTCTTTTAAAACTTCGGTCTCTAAAGCGTCCGAGCTGGTTGGACCAGTTTTAGCAACAAATTATAAATTTTGGCCTTTCATTCAACTTGTTAATCTCACAATTGTTCCAATACAATTTCGAGTTGTTATGGTTCAATTTTGTAGCATCTTTTGGAATATGTATATCAGCTATATGCAACATAACAATGCCAAAGAAGAAATTGATATTGTTGAAATATCTGATTAAGTCTCATCGTTGCTTCATAGTGGAACAGTAGTTAGAGCTTTTTTTATTAAATTAAAATTTATAATGTTTAAAATTAATTTTGGGTTATGTACACTTTTTTTCTTGGTTAAAATCTTAGGATCTCTGAAGAAACTTTTATTAAAATTGAAAATGATGATGAGTCTGAATAAATATAATTTATTAATAAAACATGCTCGATTCTCCAAAATGTACAGTAGCAAGTGATCATAATCTTATGCTGTTCTTTGTGTAAGAAATAATAAGTGAATTTCATTTTAAAAGCTTCAAATAAATAACAGAAATAAAAAAACGTGAGAATCAAAAAACATTTTTTTGCTTTTTAAAAAAGCTATAAAAATAATTAAATTTCAAAGTATTTCTTTGAAACAGTTCTATTATTTCGATGCCCCAATGCAAACTGCTCCAGATATTGTAATTAAAATTGCAACAATCATAACAACAAGATTTTTGCCTCCTTCAATTTCATTAAAATAAAGAATACTCCAACATGCCGCCACGCAACCTGTAATAATTTTTTAATTTAAAAATAGTTTAAAAATACTAAAAAACAAACCGGGTAACATGGCAGATATTGGATAACTTATGGAAGCTGAAAGTTGAGATGTGGCATTTAAGAGAAGTGTTTGAGCAATAGCCCAAATTCCACCCGAAATTAATGCTGGAATTGGAATGCTTGGATTTATTGAAGGTCGATTTTTTCTAAAATTAAATAATTTGGAGGATTTGTTTTAGTAGTTATAGTAAATTTTATGGGACTTACTTTACGAGAGCATAAATAACAAAACCTAAAGTACTGGTAATAAAAGCACCAAAAAAGTGAGAAAAGGCATATGATAAACCATCTTTGGGAGCATCAATAAAAATATTATGGTTATCTTGAATATAGATAACTGGAGCTAAATTTATTCCATATAAAGCTCCGGAAATTAAAGCCATAATTATTCCACTAAAATTAAACATTCCTTAAGACGTTTGTCACTTGAAAATAAAAATGCCTACAAAATTTTGGAATGATTATTTATAATTGGATTTGTTTCTTCGCTTAAACTTGACGTCGAAGTTTCAGGATTCATAGGTAAAATGGCTATTTCCTTTTCATCAATTGGAACCTTTTCTATTCTTTCACCATCGGATAATTTATAAAGTTGATATGTTGCCTAAAGGTATTTTGGGTGTAAAATATGGTTTAAAAAAAGGAGTAAAAATTACATCTTTGTTAACAGCTGGTTGAGGAGCGGGCTTATTTTTAACAAAGGCAAACATAATTCCCCTAAAAATATGGATTTATTAAAGATAGAGTTTAACTTAATGTCATTTTCAGTGTTAGCCGCAATTTTAGGGGTTAAAATTGGGAAAAAATTTAAATCCAGATTTAAAGGTTTTGAATACTCTTTGAGCTTGAATCTTACCCAATAAAAATTAACACCAATCCCATATATGAGAGCCATGGAATACTTGCAGGACGAGGTTCAATTCCAAATCCTCCAAATGTTCCAATCGCCCAACCAAAGAGGCAGTTAGTTGAATTCCAAATTAATATACCCAAAGCCATTCCAAGTCGTTTTATAATTGGAATAGCCATCATATTTCCAACACTCCAAAATGCTCCACCGAGCATAGCCATCGGATAAAAATGTGCAAAGGATTCAGTTGCAAATACTCCAAATCCAACAAGTAATATTGAAATTGACATAATCCATTGGGCAAAAAATCCATCACCAGCATTATATTTTTTAATTGGAACAAACATGGAACCAAATAATATTACTGCTGTGAAGAGTTGCAATAACCCTTCCATCGATACCCTTGTCATCTTGTCGATGTATGCTTTTAATGGGGTTGCAGCCGCTGGTGATGGAAAAATGGGAATTCAAAAAATTGATAAACTGAAAAAAAGGATCGAAAAATAAAATATAATATTTATTTTATCATTCAAACAAAATAATGGAACGACAAAGTGCACTATTCTCCGCCTTTCAGGAATCGTAACAAAAGTGGCTGAAATTGAATTTCATTGTGGCCAATTTTGGACTCATCGTCCTGAAAAACATTTTGCGTTCAAACACGTGAATTTTCGAACTGAAAAAAGAAAGTATGCAAGAATCGAAAAAAAATTATAATAATATGTTGCAGATGATAGATTAAAAAATGGACCCTGGTAGTGATGGTGGTCGTTGTATCGAAAAGAGCAAAGATAATCATCATTCGATTGCACAATTCCCCACATTTTTAACTGGGGTTTTAAATACATTTTTTTAAACCCCAAAAATGCTTACAAATGCAGAGAGAACGAAAAAAATAAGGCCATTATGATTCGTGGAATAAACTTTGCAAAAGGAAGTATCAAATTACGAGAGGGGAAAAAATATGGGGTGAGATAAACATACATATAATTGGAATTAAAAAGAACTTTAACATCGCGAGAATTAATTATGGCAATAAGCAATGAAAAAATAAGACAAAAAACTTTTTATTCCAAAATTGTTTTACAAAACTTTAGTACGAAATTTATAAAATTACAGCCGTTTAAAACTACAAACAAAAAACAATATATTTTTTACAACAAAAGTTTTCTGTTGTTATTCAAAAGAATTGGATACATTAATTATTGTTCAACGACAATCCTAAATTCCATTGAATCAAATCGAAACAATCAAAGTTTTTTTTTCTCTTCAAGTGCATCATTTTTTTTGCTGCTGCGCATCATCAAGCTTATCATCCCTCAATCGACAGCTTTTTGTTGCAAAAGAAATTGTGAAGGTTCTTTTCGACATTTTTGTCTCGTTTGGTACACGTGCGGCGTGTAATTTTTTTGGGGTCAAATGTTTGCTTCATCGTTGTTTGTATTGCTGCTTTTTTTTGATTTTTAGAAAATGACGAGAAGCTCAAAGTTCATGCTATAATTTGTTTAAGAATTTTTTGAATGCTTCCAATTTTATCGATCCAAGCAAATTTTTTTAGAACCCAAGAATACTAAAACCAATGGTATCCAAGTAATCTTTATCAATGAAAATTGTTTTGAAAATATCTTTAATAGTTTGCAAAATAATTGTGATCGATAACTTAAAAATAAAATATGTATTATTAAAATTTTTAAATCCAATAAAGGGATCGTTGTCTGGACCTAAGAGTTATTTTTTTGCAATTCCAACTAACTCGAAAGCTTGCATAAATTGAAACCGGCGAACGACGAAAAATAAACAATATATAAAAAAAGGGAGAAGGCCACCGCACATTCCGGAACAAAAAAGAATAAAAAATCGAATGATTTTTTTATTGCTTCCAACAAATGATAAAAGCTTGGTGGTACAAAAATAACATTTTTTGGTTTAAAATTACAACAATCAAAAAGCTTCAAACTTTGCAATTTGAAAATGGAAAAGAAAAATATGAAACATATTCCATTGAAAAATAAATAATGCACTTATGGCATTCATTCGTTGTTTCTCTTCTTTGCTTTTCGTCATTTTTTTTTGTCGTCTCTCTTTCAGCCACCACAAAAAAATATATAAGCGAAGCCAACACGTCTTTTTCGTTTTGTTGAATGTCCATTTTTATGCTAGACAGCAACAACGATAGCCAAGGAAACGAATGAAAGGAAGCAAGAAAGGATAGTTTTGAGTGAATATGAAAAGCGACCAAACAAAAAGTTGAGGTTTTTCGTTTAACACTTTAAACAATTTATCAATAACAAATTTTTATTAACAGAGAAACAATTTAACTGCTTTTTTAAAATTTCGAATTGTAAATTTAAATCTTAATTTAGTTTTTATTTTAAATGTGACTCATAAATAATAATGAATCAATCAAAATTTGACATTCTTTCTGTTTTTTTTTTGAGTGACGATGTTTACACTTTTAGCATGTGTTTTTTTCATGTCGTAATAATGCTTTTTTGAAATGAAACTTGTAACAATAGCACGAAGACTTATTTATTTTAAAATGTGTTATTAGACTTATTGTTGTTTATGAACCTATAAAAGAAAAATATAGTTCGTTTCCCAAGTATGTACCAAATAGTTGAATCAAGATTTGACTAGAATGCATTTTGATTATAATAATATTGCATTATTATCTTTTCTTTTGTTTTATTGAAAAATTAATAAGCAGCGTACAAAAAGTTTAATGAAGTAAACTCTCTTCGAGTATGTTGTGTCATTTTTATACACATCTCAAAAAATAGGCTTCCAACTTTATTCCTCTTCTGCAAAGAATAAAGAATACTGATAAAACGAAAAGGAAAAAAGCAAAGAAAGCCAAAGCAAACATAAAAAAGATTTTTATCATTGTTTCCCTTTTTTTCAATAAGCATATTAGTGTTGACAAGAAGTTGGTTGTTTTTATTTTACTCCAGAAAAAAAAAAGATGGGACAAGGCTTATGTCGAAGTGGTGACAAAGCTCCTGATGATGTTAAACAAGTAAGTTTTACTACTTTGTGGTTTTTAGGTAATTGACAAAATACGCAGCTCACAAATATGCATAAACTTCAAGAATCGTAGGATTAAAAAAGATACATCATTTTCTCTAATTCCTTTATAAAAACAATTTGCTTCCATTTCTAGGAAATGGAAGCTCTCCAAAATTTATAAATTCATGTGAATTTTTTCCTGTTTCCAGGATACTCCATTCACAGATACCAAAAGGCATCCAAACGACCATGACCCAAAAATAAAAGGGATCCATGGCTGGTATCCAAAGAAAAATTCATAGACATGTTTTACATGCTTTCAGCTATGAAGTGATAAAGTGATTCTTGTACAAGTGTTAGGCGACGATAGGGATTCATTTCAAAAAGAAGCAAGCAAAAAATTGTACTTACAAAACTTTTTTTGGTTTATTAAAAAATGTTATAAAGAATATATCTATTTAAATTTTAGTTTACACAAACATCTTCTAATTTTAAAAAAAATCAGTAAACATTTTTAATATGCGCCTATTTCCGGTGCATACAGTTTTTTTGCAAGGAGTGTCAATAATTTTTGCAATTTTATTTTTTCAGAAACCATCAAAAAATGATAAAGTTGTACGATTTTTTATGGCTGGTATGGGTTCCGCAGGAAAATCCACAATCATTCGACATTTAAAATATCTTTGCACCACTAATAACAATTACAAATATTGTAATGAAGATTGGACGGAAAAGAGGGATGATGTTGATATTGATGATGAACTTTGGAGAAACACCATTCGTGAAAATATTATAAATACTTTTGATATTTTTATTAAACAAGTTTATAAAAACGGCGATAAATTTGAGGAAGATGATCTTGAAGCCTTTGCGAAATCCATCGAACATTTATATGCGAACAAATCTGAAATTCCATCCGTCGAAATGTCTGATCTCTTTCGAGAACATTTGATTAAACTTTTGAATGATCCAGCTTTTGTAAAAGCTTTATCACTTAAAAATAAAATTCAAATTGATGAACCTGAAAGAAAACCATTCGATGGTTTGGTTTATTTTTTGAAGGAAGAAAAACTAAAGGTTTGAACTTTTTATTAATGGAAAAGTTTGTAAGAATACAATAATTTTAGGACGTCTTCTTCACAAATTATATCCCATCGGCTGAAGATAAAATTCATAGTCGTTTACCAACCATTGATGTTCATCGATATTATTTCATGTTAAATAAAATTAAGATCGAAATTTATGATGCAGGCGGACAAGCATCAGAACGAGTAAGTTTGCTGATTTTTGTTAATAAAGTCGCGTTTTTGGGAAAAATGTCTTCATATCAAAATTCGAAGATTAAAGTTTCGCGAATATACATTTTTTTCAAACAAAACATACGACTTTATAAGTTTCGCTTAAAAATTAATTTGTTATATTTTTAAGAGCCGTTTACTCAGTTACTTAAGCAAATGGAATGCAAGTCATACAAGTGATCGAAATTTTATCCTTTATGTCGTTTCCCTCTCTGATTATAATGTCAAACATCCACAATATCCAGGTCAAACTTTACTTGATGAATCAGCTAGTTTTATGCAAGTTCTTTTAAATAATGAATACACTAAGCATTGCGGAATTTTATTATTTTTCAATAAAAAGGATCGTTTTAATGAAAAGCTTTGTGATGATTTGTGCCGAGAAGATATTGATTATATTTCTCAGTTTATTTCTGCGTCAGAAGTAACTGAATATAAAAGAAATGGAAAAATTAATAAAAAGAAAATGTATGAAGCTGCCGCTGGCAAATTCATTGAAGTTTTGAAAAAAGAACATGACGATAAAAACAGCTATCTTCGGTAAAGATTTTTTTCCTATAAAAAAAGTTAAACCTTGTTCACTGACGAGTCATTTTTGCGAGGTTAAGAAAATTAAAAATCGTATACATTTTTTATTAAAACATGAGTCATTGAGAAATGCCAGGATTTTTTTAGGCTAACCATAAAATTCCGTAAAACTCTTTCAAAAATTATTGATTGAAATTTAGGACTCTTTTTGAGTTTATTATCAGTAAAATGTTAGACACAAACTAGTGTTAAGAATGACTATAGCTTCTTTTTATATTTTTTTTATCAGATAAAATGCACATTGTGGTAGTCAAACATGCTACCACAACGATTGAGGAGGTGGAAAAGTAAAAAAGTTCCAATATGTCAACACTTTTTGTTTTTTTATTCTAAGAAAAGCTAAATTTTTAATTTATCTTTTAAAAAAATTTTGAATAAAGGAAAACAGATAAAATATATTTAATAATGTCGATTTTCCACCACAGATTTATAAAGGTTAATTAATTATTCAACTTTATTTTCAGATACACATGTGCCATCGACCCTCGAATCTTGGAAACATTTTTTAGTGTAATTAAAAATGAAATATTAAATGAAAATTTAGCAAGTGTTTTACCCTAAAAAAAACTTTTTTTTATTTTCTCACTATTTTTTGATCCAAAAATAAAAATGATGATGTAATTTGATCATAAAAATTTATACATACGATAATAATCGAAAGTTTTTTTTAAAGAAAATGAAGGAGAGAATCGAATCTTCAAAAACATATAACAACACATTATTATTTTTTGGGGAAACAAAAAGGTGTCGTAGACGTCGGAATGCTCTCTTTGATGCTTTCTTCTCTTTTTTGATTGTTGAAAGTGTTTTGAAGTGAAGTGTATCTATCGGAGTCTCTCTTTCACCATCCTTCTTCTTATTCTTCTTCTTAGAAACATCATCCAGCACTTGACATATCGTCGCCTTGTAAAAACAAAATTTCAAGTGGGCTTTTTGCACGCAATCGGACAAGGCTCAGTTCCGAGATGCGCACATTCTTACTCTCTCTTTTTTGTATGCTGTTGTTGTTAATCCTTCAAATTTAACGGTTTCATCTTTCAAAGAAGTGCAGCAAAATTAAAAAGTCAAACGGTAGCTCTTTTACTTACATATGTTTTTGAGAGTTTTTTTTCTTTTAATTCATTCGAAAGCTCATCTTTGAAATTACTGTAATTTAGAGAAGAAAAATTGAAGAGCAAATCGAATCCCTTATTATTTATACTTTAAATAAAAATGTATGCATAAACATAGTTAAAAAGCACTGTAAATTCAGTGGTAGAAAAATCAATGGAAATGCTTTACAAAAAATAGTTTTGGCCTAAATGTTGTTTTTTCTCTCATAATTAGTGTTGCTTTCTATGCTCTGATAATCATGATTATTTGTGTTAACAATTATTTAATTTTATTTAATAAAATTTCAATCAAAAAATAATTTAAACATAAGGACGAAATTTTATTCCATCATTAATTGTTTTATTTTGTTTGGCTTCTGGTTCATCGTTATCCCTTCCTTCGGAAGATCTTGGACGCTTTCGATTTTCTTCAATTTTTGCTGTTTGGTGAGTACTTTCAGTTGGGGAATATATTAGGTCTTCATGTTGACATCGACGAAGTTTAGCTCGTCTATTTGAAAACCATACCTACAAGTTTTTGTGACTAATGTTTATTGAAATGGGAATAATGGATTTCTTACTTGTATTCTTGCTTCAGGTAACTGCGTTCTTTGAACTAATTCCTGTCTTTCCTCTTGCGATGGATAATTATTTAGCAAAAACGAGTTTTCCAAAATATCCAGTTGATCTTTAAAAAAGATGATACTGTAGTTTTTTAGAAAATCTTAAAAGTGTCTCAAACCTTGTGAAAAGGTGCTTCTTGAACTTCGACGCGAATTGTTATTGAAAATTTCCTCTTGAGATGCATTTGTTGTATGCATTTGCGGGATGGGTTGTCCTCCCATAAAAACTCCAGGTGGTCGTTGTTCGGCTCCAATTGCAGCTAATAAAGCTTGTGCACCCAAAAAATGTGGAGGCATTCCCATAAGCTGTCCATAAAAAGGATTTCCTCTTGGACCATGTGAAGCTGGTCCACCACCGCCGAAGAGAAAACTTGTGGATACTGGTGGCAAAAAAGAAGGAAATCTGATGGGTGGATGTGGAGCTGAAGCGGCAGCAGCTTGATTGATAATTAACGAAAGTTCTTCGGCTGTTCTTTCTGCTGCTCGAGTTCGCAAAATTCGATTGATGGAACTTACACTTGGTGCTTGTTCACATACTCCTGTAATGAAATGATATATTTATTCAGTTTTGTATAACTATTTTTTAAGTTTTTTTAAAAAGCTTACCTTCTTTTATAAGTTTTTCACGGATTTCCCAAGCAAATATTGTTGGACTATCTCGTTTGTATTGTTCGATTTTAGCTACGACTTGTGGAGTTGCAACCTTAAAAGCAATAAGGGAAAGTTGATAACGGTGAGAAAATGGAAAAAAAGGAAAGTAAAAAAAATTATACCATATGTGAAAGCGGAAGAGAAAAACTTGTTTGTTTAAAAAAAGAAGGGAAAAAATGGGTTTATAAAAAGCCAAAGTAAAACATTTTTGTAAAATAAAAAGTTTCCCAAAAAGTTTTAAAATCAAAGATTAAAAATTTAAAAATTATAAATTACATTAAGATGATAAAATCAGATAAATTTGAGGAAAAGAAAAGTCAAAAATGTTAAATATCAATGACTAATGGAATAAATAAAACTTGAAATCATTTTTGTATTTAAAAAAAATAGCTGCATATCAAAAATAAATCTTCCAAATTACCGAATTTTTCATTAAAGTGGATATCTTTAGAAACAACAAAAACTCACCTTGGGTTTAGTTCCAACTCCGCTAACAGGTTTTGGGCTGATCGATGGATTACTCGGAGCGCTCGGATCAAATTGTAGCCGTTTCATAGCTTTGGTACCTAAGAAAATTACAGTAAATTAAAATCAAAATCAATGAACATTTGGATTTTGAAAAACTAACCCCAAATATGTAAAAGCTGTTCTTGACTAAATCCGGCAGAACCATTTGAAAAATTCATTTTTTGAAGAAATAAGGAAGAACCGCCTTTAAGGTTTGTTCTTTTGTTAAACGATTAAATGAAACAAAATTGAAACAAGCTTTTTCCGTTTTGTTTTAAAGAATCAAGAGAAATCCGCGACAAAAAAATAATACGGTTATTACAGTTGCACTTGACCTCTTGAAAAAAAAAAGCGATGGCGCTAATTGTTGAATTTAAAGGCGACGACAACGACCAATGATGATGATTGGAAACCAATTTTCACAGCTGCTTCTTCTTAAATGCTAAGAAAACGAAGAAGAAAAAACGGAAGAAAACAATATTCTTAAAATTAGGATTCAAAAAAGCGATGACAAAATAAGATTACTGTCAATCGTCAGCTTCTTATTCTCTCACTATTTTCTTTGATTTTGAGTTTAAGCAGCAAAACTAGACATTGGCTTGCTTGCTTGCTTGTCTTCGCCCCTTTTTATATTTGGGAGGCGCGTGGTAACGATGCTCTTGAGTGTGGCAACTTTCAAAGAAATATGATTGCACTTTTGCGCAAAGGTATTAATTTTCAATAAATCGGAGAGTTTGAGAAAAAGAAGCTATATTTCTTAGATCTTTTTCTTCTTCTTGTTAGGCAGCGCAGCGCCAAGGTATAAGATGACAACAAAAAAAAATGTGTCAAAATAGCAATACCTACTTTTGATTGTAAAGACATAAAAAATAAGTTTTTGGAATTAAAGCAAATCGAAAAAAAAATTCTCTAAGTAATTCTAAGAGGCCGCTTCTGTAATCAAATTTTAAGCTCGCTTTAACCAAATCACAAAGGCTTAATCTCTCGAAAAAAGTTAAAAAAAGATATCTTCAAAATACACAGAATCCTTTATTTTTTAAATTATAAAATTTATTATACATACAAATACGATCAAAATTCAGTCATTAAAATTTTATCATACACATATTTGATGGTTGATAGAAGGATCCGAGTATATTATTAGTGGACAGCAGCAAGAGAGGGTTGAACGTGTGCTTCAGTTGCAGAAACGCCAGCAGCAGGAGCAAAAGTTGGATGAGCATTTGGTTCGGTGACAAGCAAAGGAAGGACCATCATTGAAGCAGGATTACCAGATTTGAAAAGATTTTTAGGATTTTCTTCAAGTCCAGCCTATAAATTCAAAGGTTTTATTTAAAAATGATATTAAAATTCAGACTTACTTTAGTTGTGACAAAAATAATTTTATCAACCTTGTTTGAGCCATTTTGACGCATGACATCAACATTCAAAGTTTGTCCAGGTTCAACAATTGCATAAACAGGATTAACACGATAGCAATTGTTGTCAGAACATTTAACTTTGACTGCTTGACGTTCAGCTGTTTGATTCAAGAGCGAGATTGATTGCATTCCACCAGCAGCAGACCAACGAAGTTCAGCAGGTTGCATTTTGAATTCGTGGCTAGCTCCAACATTAGCATTAGCATCAACAGCTCCAACGGATGGTGGTTGCTTCATGGAGATTGAACGTTGAGTTGAGGCAGATTTGACAGATTTCTGTAACTCAAAAACATATAATAGTGATCAAAATAAATAAAACTTACGTCAAGAGGAACAACACCAGCAACAGCGACACGACCAGAAGGAGGTTGAGCTTGACCAGATTTAGGAGCAACACCAGCACGAGATGATGGAGGACCAGATTGAACTTCACGTTTGGATTTCTTGGATTTTGATGATTTGGAGTCTTTCTTAGATTTGGAGTCCTTTTTGGATTTCTTTGATTGACCATCAATGTTGGACTAAAATAATAACAACATAAGAAAATTGATCATAAATATCAAAATAATACTCACCTTAGTTGAGCGCTTGGATTTGCCATCTTTGTCTTGCTTGGTTGACTTTGGTTTGCCAGACTTGCTTGAAGTTCCACGTTTGCTTTTGCCACTCTTTGATGAAGCACCAGCTTTGGAGGATTTGTTGACAGCCTTTGTTTTATCACCAGGACGAGCTGCAGCACCAGGACGACGAGCAGGATCTTCACGTTTCTTTCCACATCCAATATTGACGATTGCAGTAAGAACTGCTGGAACAGCAAGAGCAAGACCACATTGAATTAAACCAAGAGGTGATTCAACAAATTGAGATAAATCCATTGAAGCCATCACAAGTTTGTTTTGAGAGAGAGAGTGAACAACGACCGTTCTTTGATGCAAACCGAAGAACAAATGAGCTTTTATATGAAAATCATGGCAGAGTATATTGATTATTGAGGCTCATGCAAATTTTCTAAACAAACTGTTAAATTTACAAGAAAGTGGCGGAAGGAAAATTAACATAACAAAAATGTATGAGAACGAAACTCTGAATTAGCTTTCAGCGTACATTAATACAGGCGAGCAATGTGGATATGATCGAAGTAAATTTAAACAAAAGATTTATTTTTTGAAACAAACATATGCAACAACAACAAAAAGTAAAAATATTAACAAGTTTATTACATTTGATCATCATCGTTTTGAAGTTTTGCTTATGTTCCACTATTTCTGGCATTTGCAAGTTTTGAAAATAATGGACCATTTCCAAAGTTGATAGCAACTCCAGGACGAATTCGACCAGTTCTTCCAATACGATATAAATATGTTTCAAATTGTTCAGGCATTTCAACATTCATAATCTAAAAACAAAACAAAAAGTAAGTAAGTGGTACTATAAAGAAACAAAAAAACTTACTCGATCAAGATCTTTGACGTCTAAACCACGAGCCATAACATCACTAGCTACAAGAACATTCGCATCACGAGTACGAAATTCATAAAGAGATTGTTCACGAAAATCTTGGCCACGATCTCCATTGATTGGCTTTGCAGGAATACCTTTGTCAGTTAAATATTGTGCAACATATTCACTCATGTGCTTCGAATTCAGGAAAATGAGAGTTTTGGTTAATAATTTGACATCACCAAGTTTTTTGACTTCTTCAAGTAGCAAATCAGCAGCTTTCTCGACGGCTTCAGCTTGATTACATTTGATAAAACGTTCTTGAATCCTCTTGTTTGGACAATTGAGAGAATTTGTAATAAATACATAATCTTTATGACAGAATTCTTCGATCAGAGGAGTAAGTTCATCAGTCATAAAAGCGGAGAATAACAATGTTTGTCGTTTTTCTTTCTAAAAAGGAATGATGAATATGGAAGAAGAAAAACGAGATAAAACATACGTGTGGAAAACCTTCGGTTAGAACAATTTTTCTGATATCTTCCAGAAATTCACCTTCAAGCATACGATTGGCTTCATCTGAAATCAAGGAATGTTTTAAAAAGAAAAGTTGCAAAATTGTGTGATTACCTAGTACAAGAAAGCGAATATTATTTGGAACAATATATCCTTCTTCAAGAAAGTGCTGTAATCGGCCAGGTGTTGCACAAAGAATATCACATCCATCCAAAAGTTCGTCCATATTTTTCAACGAGTTATATTGACCATATGCTTTACCAACAGAAACACCAGTCTCTAAAATTAAAGCATTAGAAAGGAGAGAAGTTGAAATAAAACTAACTATCAGTAAACTTTAAAGCAGTTTCAAAGATTTGAAGAATAAGTTCACGGGTTGGACCAATGATGAGAGCCAGAGGTGAATAAGCTTTAGAATAGTATTTTTTATTTCCTTTGATTCGCATACATAAGTCGATGATAGGGATGAGATAGCTCTAAAAGCGAAATATGTAAAAAGAAATGACCAAACAAATTCTTACTGCAGTTTTTCCGGATCCAGTTTCTGCGTGACCAACAACATCGAATTCATCTAGAATGAATGGAATCACAGCACCTTGGATTTTTCGAGGTTTGATAAAGTAAGATCTTTCTTTAATGTTCTTCAATAGACGGGGTTCAAGTTCGGCAGCTTCCCAATTGCTAAAAAACAATTCATGAGTTAAAACACGCATAGAATATTAGAAGCTTACTCGATAAATAAAACATTGTCTGGAACATTTCCAACATGAACATCGTGGTCTTCATTCACAATCATAGCATAATCTTCTGCACATTTCTTATCTTCCATGTAAAGTTCTCGGATTCCACGAACATGAGGTACATATCTCGGTGGAGGAAGCGATGGCAATGGTGGATTAAAATCATAAGCATTCGAATCAGCGATTGTAAGTAAAGTGCTTACATCTAAAAAATAAATGATATAAAAAGCTTTGACGGTGAAAAAGTTACCTGCAGTGCTTGTTTTCTTCTCTTTTTCCGATGTCCATTCAGTAGAACCAGTTTTGCTTGCACTTTTGTTAACAGAGCTCATATTTAACAGCAATCAAGATGACGAAGCAAAATAATTGAAGTTAATAATTTTCAACGAATCAAACAACAAAATTTAGAGAAGAGATGGAAATGAAAGAATGCAAGTATTAGGCTTGAACTGCATCTTGAAACTTTCGGCACAAGATTTAGAAGGGTATAAATTAAGAATGACTTTCAAAAAATCTTTGAAGCTTCCAAATACATATTTTTTTGAAGGTTTCATCATGGTTATGAAAATGCCATTTCTATGTAATTATTTTTCTGCTTAATATTTTTATATACAATTTATTAAACTTTAAAATTAAAGATTTTTAACGTTGTTGTTTGATATTTCTGATATTCCGCAATCCCTCTGACTTTAAATTTTTATGATAGGAATTAATGCTTCTTTTTTTTTCTTCATGTTTTAATTTGTAATAAAATCGATGGCAACTTTTATTATTGCAATAAAAAAGCTTTAATTAATAGTAATAATAAGGTATTGTTCGATTATGGTTCTTTTTTTTTATTGTTTTAACTTTTCTTTAAAATGGATTCACAACAAAAACTTTTAATCATTTACAAAAAATTCTTTAAACATTTTTAACATTGGGTGACATAAATTTAAACATAAAATAAATAGTTATCAAACTACCAAAAGCACTTGCAAGCATCATTGCAAATACGTCTAAACAAAAATATTCAATTACGGTAACTTCTGATACTTTCATATGTAAGATATCGGTTAAATCTGGAAAGGCTGCAGCCATTTCAATTCTTTTAACAAAATTATCTTTAGGTTTTTCAGGTCGTGAAGTTAAAATGGATGAAATTTGTTTTGCTTTAGCAGAATACATTGGATTTTTAAGAATTTCATTTAGAGCATTGGTAATTTTTTCGAGAGAAAGATCGCGTTTATCCAATTTTGTTGCAACCCCATTTCTTTGTGCGCATTCTGTATTGTATCCTTGATCTGCGAATAGAGGGATGGAAACGAGAGGTTTGCCGGCATATGATGCTTCTATGAACGAATTCAATCCCATGTGGGAGATGAAAGCTTTGACACGTGAATCATCTAAAATTGAAACCGAATGATTAAATAAAATCATGCATACTTTAAACTTTTATTGTTCGTCTTTTTCTCTCTCTAAAGTGCAAAACGTAAAAAAAAAAAAATGCTGCTGTTAAGAAAGTTATGAGACAGAAAAAAAAAGACAATCAAACAACGCTTATCAAATTGAAGCACTCTAAGCTGTCGCAGCCCTCACAGGTTTTTAATGCTGATGATTGATTGATAAGAGAATCTTCAATTCATGGTGGTCCGGCTTCTAAAAGTGCAAAATGAAACTTACAAAGGAGACTCGTTTGTGGAAGCCATAAAGTTGTTTCGACATTTGAAAAATTACTCAAAACCATATCATCTGGTTCATCATATTTCCAAAGAAAAGTATATTCAGGAAAACGGGCAAATGCATTGAGAAAATTGAGTTTTTGTTCAATGGTTAGCATTCCTGATTTTGCATTGGAACCAAATGAAAAAATAACTGTACCATTTGGGCGAAGGGAAAGAATTTGTTCAAATTCCTAAAAAAAATTCACTTTTGTACATAATTGACACTTCATCAGACGCAAGAAAAATCAAGATTACTTTTTCAAGAGGTTTGGGTTTGGTTAAAGCAATTCCACCAATATATTGAATTTTAGCTGAGATCGGTTTAGGTAAATCAAGGATTTCATTTGTATTTATAAAAACATAAGTCATTTTTCTCATTAAATATGCCAAAGATGGAAAGTTTTCATAACGGGAGGAGAAAACTTTTTGCTAAAATTTAATGCTATTTTAAAATTTGATTTTATGTTGAAGAAAAAAACAACATACTTCACCATCAAATAAAATATTTAAATTAAACCAAGTATAAAATATAAATTTTAAATTTTCCCATCGATCTGTAAGAGATAATCTTCCACCAACTTTTGTTGGATTCATATCATCAGTAATATACGATGGATGACCATTAATTCCAAGTAAAGCCGATGTGTAAAACATGAGAGGAGTAGCAAAAACACCGGTGGTAGCACGAATTCCAAGAATGTGTGCAATACCAAACGCACAACCATCCCAACAACTTGAAACTAAAACATCATAATCATTGGCTTTTAATTGTTTCATTAATTGAGTATTTGAAACAAGTTCCTCGCAAAAAGTTGAACGAGTTTCAAGAAAGGCATCATCGAAAAATGAAATCCTTCCTTTCGTAACAGCATTTTGCATGTGACCCATTTTAAACCATGGAGAATTTTCCATTTCAATCCTCCAAATATTTTTTGCTTTATTTGTTCCATTCATTTTGACATTGGAATTCCAAACTTGTATTATCAAATCCTATAACATTTTTTTGTTTGTTTGTTAGGTAAACGAAAATGAAAATTTTGTGTTGCTTTAAATTATCGGCAAATAAACTTACAACTTTATGGCCTTTTTCCACTAATGTATCCACCACGGATCCAATATGTTGAACATGGCTCATACCCAAAGCTGTTTGATATACCAAAATTCTTAGGCTTTGAACATTTGAAATAAAAATTAAAAAACAAAAAATAGCAGAAATAAAATATCCTTTCATTTTTTACTTAAAATCAAAATCAAACAAAAAGACAAAACACAAAAATGAAATGTTAAATTTTTATGTTGATGAACTTCAAGCAGTCGAGGTGGGCTAACTACTTATATGCTGCAGTCGTTTTTTTTTGATTCTTAATTTTAGACTCTTATCTGCTATCGACGTCGCCGTCTCCATCTTACCTACCGACCACCCATGGAGAAATAAAACGATATTATTTCTTTTCTTTTCTTCCGACTGATAAGCAAGTGTAAAAATCAAAAAAGAGCATTGAAAAAAAAACAGCTATGTAGACAATGAAATTTTAACACAATAAATTTATTGATAGAAATAAAAAAACTGTAGCTAAAACATGAGATTGTCACATGTATGTACGTACGTAGTATTCAAGTAAAAATTTTACAACTTTTAAAAGATAAATGATCAGCGACGTTCAATTGAATGTTCACAATGGCAAACATTGTTTTCAGATAATGGCTTTTATTTTTCGTCCTTTTACTATATAAAAAAAAGTTATATGGAAAGTACATAGCAAAATCACAGTAAAGCTTCGAAATTTTTCAAAAAAAATGACAAGCAATTTACAAGCAAACTAGGCTTTTTCGTTAAATTTATCAGTAGTGTAAATACAAATATGTTTATCCGAATTAAAAGGTTGATACCCAGGATAACTCTAATCATATAAATATCAGCATTTAGAAACCAATGTTATCAATTTTGATTATTTTTTTCAAACCACGCTTAAAAAGTAAAATTTCAAATACATGCTATATTTTACCACGAAACGCTCTTCGCTAACTGTCTTTCGCAAATATTTTTTCTAGCAGCCTTTTTCTTTCATCGACGAAGAAAACTTTCAATGTCAAAAACTTCATCGCTCTTTTCATGTTTCATTTTCATCCCAGACTTTGATTTTATCTTTCATCCGTGCTTTTTTTTGTTCATGATTATTTATATTTGTTTTTGAATTTTTTGTTTGAAACCTTTTTATTTTTAGAATCTTTTTAAAAATGGGGAACGTTTTTTCTCTTCTTTTCCATGATGATGATAAGAAAATACTTGGAGCTGAAGTTGTTACTTTGCAAGCAAAGGTTAGCTTTTTGGTTAACTTTTTTCGCTATTCTAAATTTTCTCATTTTAGATTTCCGAACTTCAACTCAAACAAGATGCTGATCGTCATGCTCGTGATGAAGAAAAGAACATTCTTAAAGCTTCTCTTGGTGAAAAAGAACAACTCGTCGCCGATTTGCAACAGAAACTTCAAAGTTCCACTGAAACAATCAAAGCTGTTGATTCAAAAGTTGCTGAATTAGAAGAGAAGCATGAATCTGAACTTCGAGCTCTTGGTGATGAAAAGAATGCCTTTGAAGCAAAAAGTGTTGAACTTAAGCGGCTCATTGATGATTTGGAACAAAAGCATGAAGCTGAACGTCATTCACTTGATGAAGATAAGAAAATGCTTGGAGCTGAAATCGTTACTTTGCAAGCAAAGGTTAGTTTTCTGTTAACTTTTTTTCTCTCGATATTCTAAATTTTCCCATTTTAGGTTTACGAACTTCAACTCAAACAAGATGCTGATCGCCATGCTCGTGATGAAGAAAAGAACATCCTTGAAGCTTCTCTTGGTGAAAAAGAACAACTCGTCACCGATTTGCAGCAGAAGCTTCAAAGTTCTATTGAAACAATCAAAGCTGTTGATTCCAAAGTTGCACAATTAGAAGAGAAGTATGAATCTGAGCTTCGAACTCTTGGTGATGAAAAAAATGCCCTTGAAGCAAAAGGTATTGAACTTAAGCAGCTCAATGATGATTTAAAACAAAAGCATGAAGCTGAACGTCATTCACTTGATGAAGATAAGAAAATACTTGAAGCTGAAATCGTTACTTTACAAGCAAAGGTTAGTTTTTTTGGTTAACTTTTTTTGTTAACTTTTTGTTATTCTAAATTTTCTCATTTTCAGGTTTCCGAATTTCAACTCAAACAAGATGCTGATCGCCATGCTCGTGATGAAGAAAAGAACGTTCTTGAAGCTTCTCTCGCTGAAAAAGAACAACTCGTCGCTGATTTGCAACAGACACTTCAAAAGTCTACCGAAACAACCAAAGCTCTCGACACCAAACTTGCTGAATTAGAAGAGAAGCATCAGTCTCAACTTAGAACTCTTGGTGATGAAAAGAAAGCCCTTGAAGCGGAAAGCATGGAACTTAAGCAGCTCAATGATGATTTAAAACAAAAGCATGAAGCTGAACGTCATTCACTTGATGAAGATAAGAAAATGCTTGGAGCTGAAATCGTTACTTTGCAAACAAAGGTTAATTTATTATTAACTTTTTTTGTATTCTAAATTTTCTCATTTTTAGATTTCCGAACTTCAACTCAATCAAGATGCTGATCGCCATGCTCGTGATGAAGAAAAGAACATCCTTGAAGCTTCTCTTGGTGAAAAAGAACAACTCGTCGCCGATTTGCAACAGAAACTTCAAAGTTCTACCGAAACAACCAAAGCTTTTAATGCTAAAGTTTTTGAAATGGAAGAGAAGCATGAATCTGAACTTCGAGCTCTTGGTGATGAAAAGAAAATTTTGGACTCTACATTAGCCAAGCTAAAAAAGAAATATGAAGCTGATCTTCGGTCTCATCAAGGTGAAAAGAAATCTTTTGAAGTTGAAAGACATGAACTCAAGCAAGCCATCGCTAACTTGGAACAAAAACACGAAGATGATCGTTTATCTCTCGAAGCAAAGCTTTAACTCTTGTCTTTTCTTTGTAATAAATTTTCATTATTGTTTTTATTATTATTATTTTAAATATTAAATAAATATATGTTTAATTATGTGTCTTATTGTGTTGGATGTATCATTTTAGTCGCACTTAGCGTTGAATACAGAGCCTGGAATCCATTAGCATTCTTTGTCGCTTTATTTTTTCCTATCATTGCAAAACAACTCTCATAACATTTTTCCAAATTCAATCATATTTTTTCGGTTATTTTGAAGAAGAAAACTTCAAATAAAGTTACGCGAGTTTACTCATCTAAGATAAATTTGTTATAAAAGACTGCGCTAAAAATTCTTTTGTTAAACACAATTTTGTTTCTTTTGCTTCACTCATTTAATATTCCACTATCGTTGGAATTCTTTTTCAACGAAATGGAAAATAATAAAGAAAAAATGATTGAGTTTTAGAGATCGTAGGAGTGGCATGTCTGCGATATTTTTGTTTGACATCATTTTCACGTGACTACTTACTGTATTAAAATTTTCTTTTCTCGGTAAGATGAATTTTACGTAGTTGCTTAGTTTTTAGCATGTCAACCAAAAACCGATAAATATTTTCTAATCGAAACAAAATACACATTTTACTTTCTTTTGAAATATATGTAGCTTCACAATCATGCAAAATCTCGATGATGAGGATTTTTTCTTTATTTTTCAATTTTCCTAATCTTTCTAACCAAAGTTCTTTGGCTTCATTTACACGTTGTTAAATTAGTTAGTCAGTGTTATTTTACAATAAAAATAGAAGAAAAATATACTATATATAATTTTATTTTGAATAAAATTACTCATTTCTTCTGCAATTCCCGAATACAAATAACAAAAACAAAATGGTTTCATTACTTTGATGCGTCATAGTTTGTTTTTATTAATAATTATTTTGGGGTTTTAAATATTTTGATTTATGCACATTCATTCTTGTGGCGTTTGAACCTTCATGAATGTGGAAAAACTTGAGTCTATGTCACGCGGTGACAGATAAGATATTGGTGTCGTCGAGGTTTCGGTTGATAGTCCTTGGGAGTTGGTTGCATCTTCTGTAGCTGGGATTTTCCAAATAAGACAAGAACATATTCACATACATCTTTATTCAGGACAAACAACAACCAGCACAGACAAACATGTAACACACAACTACAACTACAAAAGTGAGACAAAAGTAAAGCAAATACAAGTATGCAAATAGGCTGCCATCTTGCTGGCTGTTTCGTTACAGGACAATCAAGAGGAGCGCGAAGTTTGAATGGAAGCGGAAGCACAAGTGAGAGATTCTGCAGCAGGAGAATGTGGGTGATGAGCCACATGACACGCCGCCACCCCATCTAAAATGTGTCCTCACATTTTGCAAGCAAGCATACGACCAAACCACGAAGTTGAAACCATTCACATTTCTGGATCATAGAATATCCTTTCATAACACATTTCTTGGACCAAGCATCTTTCTCCATATCGGCATCGGCATCAGTACAAGACATTAAGCATAAATGCTGTAAGGTTCAATCGAGTCTGCATCCAAGATATATTCCTTCGCCATAAGTACATAAGAACATAACCATCTTCATCCATATCACTAGCATTCAATTTCGACATAAGCTGTCATACGATCAGCACAGGGACAACGAGAACAAGCAAGTTGATGATTTACCTGCTGTCATTGAAGCATTCGATTACAACGAAATCAAGATCATTTCATAAAAGAGCCATCGATCATACCATTGTTGAATCCATGTTGCTGTTACCATAGTTCATCGATATAGGCCAGCCGCTCCATTCGCGTACTGTTACCATTCTTTCAGGCCAGCCACTCGCGTACTGTTACCATCGATATAGGCCAGCGGAACATAACAATAAGATCATACCATAAAGCAAGAGTACATCCAACAATCACATCATTTCTGGAGTTGCAAAACCAATGCAAGTTTTTATCTTTGCCACTTCGTTTCCTATCTATGGGTATCTGTGGACTTACTGTCTGGATCTTGTAACCAATGCAAGTTTTCACCTTGGCCACTTCGTTTCCTATCTATGGGTATCTGTGGACTTACGGTCTGGATCTTGTAACCAGTACAACTTTTCGACGAGATAACATTTCATTAACATAACAAAAAAGCATTCATAACACAAGAGCATTAACAATCCATAGAGTTTTCCTTTCATAAACACCAAAGTTTCATATCCATAATTCAATCAGAGTTTTTCCATAGGTTCTTTACCAAGTTCAGATTCTTTCAAGACCATTATCAAGTTCATTTTCTTTCATTCCAGTAGTACATCACGTTCGTTGTCGGCTTCTCCATAAGCACTTCATATTCCACGAGGTTGTTTTGATTTCGATTCAATCCATAATTCCACGATTGAGATGAGCAAAGACATCCGACCATTACCAAGAGTTCACCAGTATCACCATCATCTTCAAATAGTTCAGCTGTTCCTTTGATTCCATTGATTGCAGCAACATCATCAAGTTCAGGATCAGTTGGGTGGGCCCTCCATGTCACGCGGTGACAGATAAGATATTGGTGTCGTCGAGGTTTCGGTTGATAGTCCTTGGGAGTTGGTTGCATCTTCTGTAGCTGGGATTTTCCAAATAAGACAAGAACATATTCACATACATCTTTATTCAGGACAAACAACAACCAGCACAGACAAACATGTAACACACAACTACAACTACAAAAGTGAGACAAAAGTAAAGCAAATACAAGTATGCAAATAGACTGCCATCTTGCTGGCTGTTTCGTTACAGGACAATCAAGAGGAGCGCGAAGTTTGAATGGAAGCGGAAGCACAAGTGAGAGATTCTGCAGCAGGAGAATGTGGGTGATGAGCCACATGACATCTAAAGATTTGGTCAGCAGAAATTTTTCAAGGTTTTTATTTTACAAGTTTACAAATTCTATTAAAAGTTTTGTTTGATTGTAATTTATTTTTTCTAAAAAAGTTATCAAATTTGCTGCTGCTTACGATTTCAATAAAAACTTTGGTGGATTATTTATATTTCGATATCAAAAAATAAACAGAAAACTTTAAAAATCAGATAAGCTTTTTTCCAGTGAAACTTTTTTTTGTGATGATGGATGCCTCAATTCCCAATGGAATAATCATCCATTACCAACAACCAAATGATCGCAAATCAAGATAAAAAAAATCTTCTTTCATGAAAGTTGAAAAGCCATTATGTTTCGAAACTTTCAAACTTTTTTGTTTTTTTATCTTTGATGCATGCATCATTGGTTTCCACATACACCACCATTTCATTGTTTTGTTTTTTGCTTCTCTTCGACGTTTACTTTTTAAATTCATTTATTCCCATGAGAGAAACAAAAAAATCAACTTTTAATTTAGAGATTAAACTTTTTCTTTTCAAAACGTTTTTCTAATCCAATATCTAAAATTACACCGATAGAATTTGCAAAAACAAAAATTGCATTTTTTTGTTATTTTTTTAAATTTATTTTTTGTGGATGACGAAGGAAAAGCTTTTTGAAAAAGCTGAGGCCTTATTACCTCTTCTAAAATAAAATAAAGAGAAAGAAAGGCCGCAGCTGTTTAACACTCAAAAGCAAAGCCTTTTTATCCTTGATTAAATTTAAACGGAAAAATAAAAAAATAATGGATAACACAGAAAAAAAGTGTGAAAAAGATGTTTTTCGTTTTTTCTTCTTCATTTTTGTGTTTCGTTTATTTTTTGTTTGTTGCAAAAGTGCCATTTTTCTTTATTTTTTGGATGAATACTTATCGAATATAAATTTTCATTGAATGAATGAATGATTACTGTAATTAAGTGAACTTTAAACCAAACTAAATTTGGATGCACTTATGTTTAAATTAGAAAAAGTATGAGATCTTGAGAAAATACTGTAGCGAAACCAAAAATAAAGCGATGGAACGAACATCCAACAACTTTATCCAAGTCAGACAAAAATATTATTTTTTATTAAAAGGTCAAAAAGTAACTTTTTAACTTGGCGAGATATAAAATTTCTTTCTGCATTTATTTATTATTTGCATACTTTTTTTTGCAACTTCTTTTTTTCAATGAAATTTTTGTTTAAACAACCAACAAAAAAAATTAGAAGATTGAGCTTTAATAAGTTTTTGTTCACAAAAAATTATCAGTTGATATTTATGACTTTATTTATCTTTAGATTATAGCAGAAGGCTAAACCTGATAGAAGCAATTCCCAAAAAATTTGTGAGCAACCAAGTTTAAGGAATATTCCTTTTTGTTTGTTTATTTTATCTGAAACTTAGAAATGTTGAAACTTGTAAAAACAAGTCATTAAATAAATTTCAATAAAAACATTATAATTTCTGTGTCAGTCCTTTGCATCTCCTTTATGAGGAGAACCACAACCTCGGTTAAATTATGCGTGTTTCATGATGAAAATAAATTAGCATTTTTTTAAAATCAGGGCAAAACAAAAATATTTTTTAAAGTTTTTTTGTTTGCTTTTAATTTTACTTTAAATTTTTTATATCAAAAAAGAAACGTAGGTTCGTTATACATACATATTTTATTCCCTATAGTGTCATATCCTAATAAAATAAATGCAAACAAAGTGCATACTTTTTTCTTTCTGATTTTAATTGCATTTTTTTTGTTGCTGGTATCTAAGGCACAACTTTCATCTCCTCTCAAAATAGTAACATCAAGATTTTTTTGGTTTATTAAAAAAAAGAAGAATATGTTACATATATTATTTTACTCCACTTTTATGTATTCCAATTTTTTGTTTTAAATTTAACCCGTAAAATTACTTCTGGCAATTATTTTTTTCTAAGCTTTTGAAACTCAAATGTGGAACCATGTTTAAAATTTACGACTACAAAAACCAAACTAAATACTTGCAACATTTAATTTTTTTTCTATCACATCGTCAATTATAAAATTTCTTCCTTCCTTTCGTTCATTCATCTTTTTAACTTCTTTCCAAATTGGTTTTCATAAAAAAAAAGTATTTTTTTAATTTTGGTTCCGCTTTTGAAGCAGCTACCATAATCCTCTTCACTCCACTTATTTTTTTATCGCGCCTCTTACATTCATATTTGTCAATAATAATTATCTATATAAAAAAATCACAAAAGAATAAATCCCAAGAAACCTTTATTGACGGAAGAATAAAAAAAACGTGGACCTTTCATCCAAAAAGTTATTTCAACAAAAAAAAGATAAAACTTTTTTGCTTTTGTGTTTGAGAGTTGTCTGTTGTCTCGGCTTTTAAGCCTTTTTTTCGCACTTCAATTATACTTTTTTTATTCCCAAAAAGCAGCAACACAATTTTGCCTTTTTTGATGAAAAGAAATTTTTTAAGCGGCATTTTTTTTAAAGGAAGTTTTTCAAGCAGACGCGAGAAATTCTTTGGCACAAGCCAACATGCCTGGAATTTCGACGACGTCGTCATTGTCGTGACTTTGAATGTTTATGAATTTTAATTATTATTATTCGAAAAATTAATTTATGCCCTCTCCTTTTCTTTATTTTTTCTTCATAATTTCCGTGTCATTCTACGATAAACATTTCACAAGAAACGATTTGTTTCGAACTTTGAGCTTTTGCAAAAGAAAAATGTATGGTTGCAATGTTTATATGTTAAAAACACAAAGTTGCAAAAATCAAAAGAGTTTCCGAGTGTTTTGATAAACAACACAAAAGTTTGGTATAAAATGGTTTGACCTTTAAGATTTTCTCACATTTTAATAGGTAATTCAAACTCCCTCTTTTTTGTTGAATACTAGCAGGCTACAAATTTTATTTGTATACATTGGATTATGGTATGCTGCCACACATTATCTCTGGCTTCAATAATTTTATTTTATTTTTGTCTTTAGTCTAGCCAAGTTTTTTTACGCATAATAATAGAAACAAGCATGAATGAAACCAGGATTTCCGGCTGCATTTCTTTTTTTAAGGGTTACTCATTTCTATGGGATTTTTTCTCAAGGTTATGAAGGGCTCTCGTGACCTCCAATGATATGCTTGTAAAAAAACTTCCTCATAAAATATTTTAGCGCTCCTCTAAAAAACTATCATAATGGGTATTTTTCTTGAGTAAACCTCACTTATATTTGTAAAGCCTTTACACTCTTTTTTTTATCTTTTAAGATGAATTATGTAGTCATAAATTTTATCCACTAACCTCTACTTACTTTATAAAAAAAGCGGTAAATTATAGATTTAGCTCCTTTTTGGTAATTTTTTATGTTATAAACATTGTAAAAATATGTTTTTACTTTCTTGAAATACTCGCCAACATTGGCTGAACTTTTACAATTTCTTAGAGCATAGAAGAAGAAGAAAAACTTATACGATTTCATGGAAAATGGCGCGGTTGTGATCTTTAAATTTGTTTCTTAAACGATTTCTTTACGGTACATTAACTTTTACAACTCCACTCCATTTTTTAAATAAATAAATGGGTGGTGACAAAATAAAAAAAAACACTGTTCCAAAGATTTTTTTCTCATTCTGACGTTTTGACTTTAGCACCACTCTAAATTATTTTTTGTTGAGGTCATTCCTTTAGTAAACATTAAACCAAAAAATGCGATGCCAAAAACAAAAATAAAATGAAATCAGCTGAATTGTTTTTAACGTGTTTTTTTTATTTTTATTTGAGAGCCTTTTTTGGATGGACATTAAAACTGAGAAACGATATTGCTTTTCTCTGTGTTGATAGGACATTCATCCCTTGGATTTATGGATTCCATTCCATCGTCGTTTTTTTGTCCAATTTTTTTTATTGAAGCTTCTAAAAGTTTTTCCCATTTTTAAATTAAAACTTTTGTTTTTAGAATAAAAAAAACCTAAAAAGAGATTGCCATTCGTTGGTGGGAGCCGTAAAACGAAAAAAGCCATTTATAAAATTAGAATTTCAATCCCATGCTTTTTTTGGGCGGAAAAAACATGCCTTGAAGCAGAGATTTTATTCATGTTTTTTTTCGAGGGCCATTTGTTTCCTTGTTTTAAAATTTTTTGATTCTTAGACTTTAGCTATTCTTTTTTTTGGCAGAAATATTTTATTTTTTATTTTTTCATGTCTGCCAAATTAAAATAAAGTGGTTTTTCCGGTTGTGCTCCTTTAGAACAAGAAAAAAAAGGGTTTATTTTCAAGAAAAAAAAGCTAACCACAAAGATGAAGCCTTTCTTTTCA
This sequence comes from Panagrolaimus kolymaensis, assembly GCA_028622995.1. Classification (NCBI taxonomy): domain Eukaryota; kingdom Metazoa; phylum Nematoda; class Chromadorea; order Rhabditida; family Panagrolaimidae; genus Panagrolaimus; species Panagrolaimus kolymaensis. The sequence goes on from JAJQJQ010000023.1 coordinate 1,933,899, forward strand.
ATTTTTTTTTGATATGCGTGTTTTAAAGTTTATTTTTTGAATAACACAATTTATTTTTGTTTGTTTAGCTTTTTTTATGAATGGAATAAAAATGAGTGAGTTTTTTTTGTTGAATTAATTTTTCACACTTTCTTCTTCATCTCGAAAATTAATAACCAAGTATTGCCCCTTCTTTTTTTCATTCATTTTTTTCTCTCTTTTTTTAATGAGTTCTTTTTGCATTTTTAGTTTGAAGCTTTTTTGCAACAAAAAAAGTTTTAAAATGGCGTACTTTCAGAATCATCATAAATAATGATGCTGCGTCAAAAAACCTTGACTTCCATTGAACTTACAAGTTGGAAATTTTTATTTTTTTCTTATAATTTAATTTTATAATTTCTCAATACCGCAGCTTTTCAAAAAAGTAACTTTCATCTTTGATAAAAACTGTATTTTTACAGCGACAGGTGGTGTTTAGAAATTCTCTAAAAAATAAAATTTTAAATCGAAAAAAAAAGTTTAACACGTTTTTTTAAAAGTAGTAAATATGATGTTTCTGTCATCATCATCAAAAGCTCAAAATTAACGACATGCCGCCGGTGATAAGTAAATGGATGTCAAACAGCTGTTTTTTTGTTGTTGACATATTTTGTCACTGAACTCTCTCATTTGATGAATGCAAAAAAATAAAGTTTAAAGCAATTGACTCACAACTTTCAATCTTATTTTTTTTTGCAAATCAACGATTAAAATTTTTTCTTTCTTCATAAAGTTGAAAGCTTGAAAATAGCGAGTGCTTGTTTTGTTAAATGCTTGAATTATTTTGATTTTTCTCTTTTTTTTAAAAATTAAATCCATTTTTTTGGACTTATTGATTTGATCCTTTCGTTTTCTCGCTACAATTTATTTTTGATCTATAAAAATTCATTCCCTCTTCACAATGCTAAAATGCCAACCTATGTATTTGACTTCCATCTGGTGTCTCTCTTCGTCATTTCCATTTATTTCCACTCTTCTTATTTTTCCCTTGATAATTAAATTTAAAAAAAATAAAAAAGAGTTTTTAAACATATTCAATTCCTTCCACCTTCCGCGTCAATAAAGAAAAATGAGTGAGTCTTTTTTTCTTTCTATTTTTTTTATCTTACACTCTTTTTTTAATTACATAAGCGTTTCCATTCTTATTCTTCCTATGCCATTCTTTTCTTTTGTTTTTATTTTTATTACGTAGAAGAGTTAGTTGGCTGGCTATATCCTTGAATATGGGGCTTCAGAGAATATATTTTTTTATTGTTTAAAAATGTTAAACTGTGTTTAATCTTGAGATTATTTTTTTTTTTCTAAATAAAACTAACGTTTTTTTCGTGGATTTTGTTTTAACCTTTTTTATATTTTTTCTAAAAAGATGGGAGATTATTACAAAGTGCGTTGGCAAGGGCTACTGTCCCCTTTTGTTTTTGCTCTTTTTTCTTGGGAACAATAGCTCGAAATCCTTTAAAAAATATGAACAAAAGATTTGGTTGTAAAATTTTTCTTGACTTTTGTTAATATTTTAAACCCTTTGAGAAAAAAATGCAAAGCTACATCCGCAGACGACTGGCGGTAACCCTGTGGCATTTGGCTTGCGTAATACATTTTCTCAGAACTTTTTACTATTGAAACATTTGAAATCACAATTTAATTATACAATTTTAAGGATTAAAACCCTTGAAATTTGTATGGTCTGTGAATGGCTGGCTTGTGTTTGAAGAAAAAAAGGGTTTGGGTTGGAAGAAATTTTACAGTGTAAATGTAAGCTTTGAAGGGAAACGCTAAATTTTAAAATGCCTTTTGAAAACAAAATTTACTGTATCCCTTTTTTGATCGTTTATTTTTTTTAGCTTTTGATGTTACTTTAAATCAAATGATTCGTTGAAAAGATCATTCAACCTTCAGCAACTTTCTCTCTTATTTACTTCCTACTTTTAAATTTTTGCTCTCATTAAAAACTTTTATTGCTTTTTCCAAAAAATCAAAGTCCTCCATTTTTTTTTCTCATGCTTATAAGAAAATTGTCGAAATATATTTACAAAGAAAAAAACTTTTTTTCTTTAATTATCTCATTTGAAAATGGATTAATTGCCTCCTTCACCGCATCACAACACTTTATTCAATGTATGTGAAAATCTGACAGCAGCTGTTTATTTTCTTTTTATCTTTTATTTATTTTTCCTGTTTCTTAAATCCCTTTAAAGACACCTGTTTTCCTTCGAGGGTGAGACTTTTTTTTGTGGATAAATATCATCACGCTTTGATTTTTTTTTTGTCATTTTCTTAGTTTTTTAGTTAATTTTTTTTGTTATCGCCAAAGGTGTCAAATTTCACGTTTTTCGCCTTTGTCGTTTTTTATCCATGTCATTTAATTTTTTTTATTACTCTTGTTTTTCTTTTTAACTGACGTCTCTCTTATTCTCATTGAGCAGCAAATTTGAAACTTTGGTGATACATACAAAAATTACTTCCTGAACATTTGTAAAATGTATGATATAACTTGGGACTTATGACTATTTCTTCCTTTTCCAAAGCTTACTTTTTGAACATTATAAAATTTATAACTTCTCAAAAGGTATCTTTCCTAACTTTAAAAAAACAACATTATTCTTGGCATGAAAATTAATAACGAAATGATTTATAACTATATTATCGTTAGGCATCGCTTTAAGTTAATAAAAAAGTTTTCTTTTTCCTTTTACAACTTTTATGAAATTATATACCTCAAAAGAGAAAAGAACGCATAATAAGTTTGTTTATAAACTTAGTAATGGTTGTACTGCTGCAACTTTTTTATGAGTTTTTTAAACTGCTCTATGGTGCTTACATGAATCATTTCCACCTTATTTAGTTAAGAATATTTTTTCGGATTACAATAGTAGCCTATATCCAACTTTGTTTTTTTTTCACAATAATTAGGTTGTCTTTCAATATTGACGTAAATATTTTTTGTCATAACTCATTAAATATTCAAGAAAATTATTGACCCTCAGGAGCATCTATAAAAAAAACTTCCCTAAAAATTAAAATTTACTATTTTTAAACATTCCTTGAGTCTTCCATAACCTCCCCTCCTACTCTTTATAAAACCTATAATTCCATTGTTTTTAGTCTGCTTCACTTCATTTGAGATCTATCTTCAATGTATTCTTTTTTCTTCAACAGCCAAAAAAAACTTTGTTTTACCAAATTTCTCTTTATTATTCATAATGTTTGTTTCTTTTTTATTTTCATACAAAATGAATTTCGCCATTTCATGAAACAAAAAAAGCTAAAAAGAAAACGACCCTTTTTGGTATTCAACTATGGCGGCGGTACTTCGTTCGCTTGCTCGCCGGCTGAGGTCGTAGTCTCGTCTCCCGAAAGATGCTTCCCAAAAAAATGCATGACGATGCTCCACGATTTCACTTCCGTGTTTTTCCTGTCAAAAACATTCAGGCTAGCAAAATTCCATCTTTATTTTATTATTACTATTGTAACAAAATTTGGAGTTTCTATAACAAAAGGATGAAAGAAAATTTCATTAGACATATTATAGTTAAAAAATAAATGTGTTACTTTTTTTCTTCTTCTTCCTCTCTCTTTTTTTTTTACACGGGACATGGAATTTCTGGGAAAAAAAACTTGAAACTAAAGTTATGGATGTTTATTTTTGGAAAATTTCGTGATATTTTAAAATTTATTTTTTGTTATATGAAAAACATTTTACAAAATAGCTTGTTTTTTAAATTTTTAATAGCTTTTTTAAGAGATATTTAATGCAGGTCTTTGCAGAATTTATTAAATATGTAATAAATTTTTATGCTAAATGGTTTTTGATTTTTTTTATCTAACTTTAGAAAAGGCCAACTTATTTTTAACTTCATTTTAAAATTAATTTGTTTTGTAAATCACTAAAGGTAAAGGAAAGAGATATTTTAAAGGTTTTTTTTGCAAACCTTTGACATCCATTTTTGTTTTCAAATACTTTTTTTTAAATTCTAAAAACGTAATCGTGATATTATCAAATAAATTTGGTTTTCTCCCCAGAAATATTTTTTATGTAGCGAAGGCAGATAGATGACCAAACTATACCGCATCCAAAAATTAGTTTAATAAATGATAAATATTATCTATTAAAAATTTATTTCATAAGCTGGAAAAAATGAAAGAAATAATTTTACGTAATAACAAAAAAAGCTTTTGAGATAAAAAAAAAGTTACTGTAAATGTATGCGTTCACACTTTTTTATATTCAAGCTATTATTACTCATTCCTTCCCTTTCAATGTTTCATCACTACGCTTGTTACCTTTTTGAAAAGAAATTAGACTTTCTTTCATTAACTATTTAAAACTATATTTAAAAAAAATTTAATCAATTTTCTTCTTATGTTTTTTCTTGAAAAAAAAGTTTTTGCCACCGCTTTTTCAAAATTCTGAGTTTAAATTTAGGAAGAAAAATAAGAGGCGAATATGCAAATGAGATTGGTCGCCTTTACCATTCATTATAAACATTTTTATGAATGGCTTCGAAACCTTTTTTTGAAGAAGGAAGAATTAATTGTATTTTGTTTTTTATAAAAATATTGTGAAAAACAAAGTATAAGAAGTTGACCTTAAAAATTATAAGTTTTTATAGTATAATTAAAATTTCTAATAAGAATGAAAAAATAACAGATTAATTCTTTGTTTTTCTTTTTGGAAATAAAAATTTAAATGTTTCTTTTTTCAAATTGAGTTTGAAAGGATTATGGGTTTAGTGGGGCGCTTTTTTATTTTTCAGTATAATTTAGAAAAGGTGAAGAATTTAAATGGAGATTAAATAGAGTCTCGCCCCAAGCTTTGCATTCATTATAAGGCTGAAGTTCATAAAGTTGCATTCCATCTGCTCAAAATTTTCCAAAGTTTGTTTTTCATTCATCTGAAAATTAATTATTTTTTATTTTTAAAGAAAGATGATTAATTCACAAAGTTTTCGAAGGTAAACTTATTAACATCCAATTTCCGCCTCCATCTTATATTTTTCATTCTCCCCAAAAAAATATCACCTGGAAAAAGAAAATTAAAATGTGACCCTAAAAAAGAAAATACAACAGCCCAAAAAAAATAATTCAGCTGTTGACACATTTTTCGAAAAAAGGCCTTCCTCGTTTTAACCTTTTTAAAATAAAATTTTTTTAATACAAACTTTTTTTTGAGAGATAGAAAATGGCCCAAAATGTGAGGAACGTGACTTTATCGTTTAGTGAATAATAAAAAATGCGCAAATTTTTTTTTGCAAGAAAAATAAAATAAATTTCCTCAATTTTCAGTTTTTTCTTTCGGACTTTGGCCCATAAAAAAACGGGAAATGAATAAAACGCACATGCATTTTGATGCGCAATCAATCATTGTTAAAAACTTTTATATCCTCTCGTTTTTCAAAGTTAAAAAAGGGGATCTCCCTTTTTCTTTCTTTTTATTTTTCATGACGTGCCAAATTTTTTCTTTTAAATTTTTAACTTATTCTTCGAGTGATTATCTCTTTTTCTTTTATTTATTTATGTTGCCCATAAAAAAATTATAATAATTCTTTTTTTATTGAAGTTATTTTTTTTTTTCGCGACGACAACAAACTAAAAACGAGTTAAAATCCTAATATGTTTTTTTTGCCTTAAACCTTTTTTTTCTAGCATCATTGCCACCATCACCAATAGATAGCAGAAAGGGCTCCTCATCTCAACCATCATGAGTTGTACGAGTAGTGATGATTTTCTACTATTTGATTTAGAAAATAATCAAACCATTCGATTTATTGATGCTTTATATAGTTTTAAAACGTAAAACATTTTTATATAACTTTTAAATCAATAAAATAAATTTTTAATATATTTTAAGATTATATGGAAAATTTCATCGATATATTGCAGTAGCGTTATGCGTGGTTGGATTAATTGCAAATTGTTTACATATTTGTGTTTTAACGAGAAGGCAAATGCGTCGAAGTGCCGTTCATACAGTATTAACCGTGATAGCGTGTGCAGATATGGGAACCATGACTAGTTATTTAGTGAGTCATTTTTGTTAAAATCCAACCTTCTATGAAAGAGATATACTTCAAAAAATAAATGTTTTTATCGGAAATTTTTAGATTTACATATTGCGATTTGAATTTTTTATGCAAGAAGAAGGTTATCTTTATTCATGGGCTGGATTTCTTAAAATTCATGCTGTTTTGAGTATAGCCTTGCATGCAATATCAATTTATCTTGTCGTTTTTATGGCTTTTATTCGATTTCTTGCTATGGATGCTGGACATCGAAAATGGATGATGCCACAACCAGCTATGTAAGTGGAGTTTTTCCTTTCCAATTAAATAAAGAAGTAAAAAGGGGAAACAAATGAGGATATGAGTGTGGTGCTCGATAAAAAATAGAATTTATTTCATTAAAACACATTTTTATAATTAAAAAAAATGTCTGCCTTAATAAAATTATAATTAACTTAAAAACGGGAAGTTAATGTGTAAACATTTAAATGGGCTTTATTTATTTTCTTGGAAATGGAAAAGGATGTTAGTGTCACAACAATGTAGTTAAACTTTATCTTTGAACATTAATTTAAGTTAACCAAATTCCAAATTACAGTGATTTAATAAGGTAATCTTTTCTTTCCTGTGTTCGTCAGATTTTAAGAGGCTTTTTAAAAAAAATACTGTAAAGTCGAGGAACACAAATTTTTAATCTATTAAAAGAACAACAATGTTAGAAAAAGGAAATAAATTTTTTTACTGAAATTCTTTGGATAAATTAAATTAAAACTTACGTAATTGTTTTCTCAAATATGACTTTTTCTTTGGCAGCTAAATTAGAAAAAGAAATTGTTGCAAGGATTCCTGCAATAAAAAAGTGTTAAAGAAAGATGAGTATTGAGAGATTAAAATTTTAGGATAAAGATTTGAGGTTTTTTAATATATAAAAAAATGTTTATTTTTTATATTTACCACTTAACCTCATTGCTAAATATTGGTTGGAATTTCAGAATAATTTCTTCCATCGTAGCTGCTTGCATTTTTATTTTATGCATTCCAACATTTTTGGCTCATCAAATTTATGAAAGATCTGATACTTTATTGCGTCAAATTGCAACCAATCAAACCATTGAATTAAAATACAGTATTGGTTTTTCAACAAATTTTGAAGCAAATAATTGTCAATTATTTAAATGGAATTTATGGTTGACTGGAATCGTTCTTAAAGTAATTCATTAAATTTTAAAATCGATTGAGATTTTTATGATTTTTTAGGCCATTCCATGTTTTTTACTTTTAACATTTACTTTTGCGTTACTTAAAAAATTACAGTAAGTAATTTTACATTTTTCAAAGAAAATTTCTTTAGTTATAAAAATTTTGCAGTGAAAATGAAATGAAACGTCGAACACTTTTAAAAACTCCATTAAATGGAAGCGGAGAAAAACCTCGACGAATTACAACTGATCGTACAACAACGATGTTACTTTTAATGGTTTTTGTATTTTTGATTACCGAACTACCTCAAGGCATTTTTGCTATTCTTAATGGTAAGTTTCCAACAATTTTTTTTCCATTTCCTAGTCAAAAAAGTTATTAACTGGAAGTTTGTCTCAAATCAGATATGCATGAATAATTACTGAAAAATTTCAATGTTCATCAAAATAATGTATTCAAAAAAATTTCAGCAATATATACGAGTCAATTTCACGGGTATGTATATATGTCATTTGCTGATCTCTTAGATTTATTATCGTTAATCAATTGTTATGTTGGATTCTTAGTTTATTCAATAACAAGCTCAAAATATCGTCAAACTTTATTTATGATGCTTCCTGTTTGTCAGTAAGTTAAAATTTCCATATTTTTTATGAAGCTTGAAATTAATTTTTTTCTTCTTTACAGATCCGAATATAATGCAGTTCAATCACCCAAGGAGCGAGCAAATACAAATCCAAGGATGCATCATCCTGATGATGCAACATGTTATAAACTGGCCTTATCAAAAAATCAAAGCATTGCCACTGTATAATAATAAACTTTTATCTCTATATTGCAAATTTGTAAAAAAAATACCAAAGAGATTCCATTAGAATAAAGCTAGTCTAACCTTCTTATTAAAAAGTTTTAACAAACGGAAGCAAACAGAATTTTATTTTAATGCTGTAACCAAAAAAAATTAATATAAAAGCAAAGATCTGAAATAATTTAAAATTTTCAGGTAAGTTTAATCAACAAAAAACGCATCAAAAACTTTTTTAATAAAAATTAATTTAAATCATGTCATCGATTTCTGATTTAATCAAAACATTCATATCACTTGATTCATTGACTGCGCATGATGTCTCAGAATTATTCATGAAGTTGGTTTCAACGATTTTTTGATCAAGAAATGATTGGGTAATATCCTAAAGAAAGTTAAACTTTAAACATCGGAGAAAAATAAAACCAACTCTAAGATATTCGATTCCATATTCATCTGCAAAGTTCATTAAAGAAATCAAATTTTGGTTATTTAAATCGGGAATTGGTTTATCGTAACAATAACCAATGGCGGCTTTGATCACAATAAAAGGGAAATTTCTAATTTGAATTTCATCCGAATCTGGATTCAACGAAAACTTGGTAAATTTCTTTTGGATAATAATTTTATGGACCTTAAAAAATAAGAACATATAAAAATATTACATAAAAGAAATAAGTAAAACTTACAGGATATTGTCGACCGTCAACAAGAATAGTTAAATCGTGTCTTAGTGAATATCCAGCATCGCCTTCTTCTTTAATATGGGTGTCACCAGTAAGATCAATAACTGTGGGAGAATCATTATTCCCAAAACATGTTTCATCGTTTTCAAAGGAATCATCATCTTCACTTTCAATGGCAGAAAAATTTATAGTTGGGTCGAATTTTATTTCTTTAGATTTAACTCTCAATTTTCCTTCAATAACCAATTTCAACCATCCTTTTACAAAATATTCTTTCGATGGGTTAAAAATTTTTTCAAATTTAAAGCACCAAGCTCCCTTGCATTGTGAGTTCTCATAAAGATATGAAAGTTCATGGACGACCTCAGCCGATGGTACTGTAACCCTGTAATCAGCTTGAATGCATTTATCATCGGGAAATTCAAGATATAAACTAAATGCAACATTATTATGTTTAGTTCCTTTTTTCTCTGATGAATATGAAGTTTCAAAATAATATTTTATATCAGGGCAAGCTTTAATTTTGTAAAAATGACTTGAACATTCTCGAAGATATTTTAAAGCCATTTTCGGGATTCTCCAGCATTCTTTAAAAAGATAAACATTTTCCTAAAAAAATGAAAATTAATGGCTGCACTTTAAAAAATAAACAATATTTTCAAACTCAATATTAACTTACACCTTCACCTTCCATTTCGTTTTCGTTTTCAGAAATGGTTCGCCGTTTCTTAGATTGTGATGCTTCTTCATCAGATTCCATTTTTATTTTACCAATAAACTTGGAAAATGGTTTATAATAAAAAGCTTGAAAGTGAGTTAGAACTAAAGCTAAAAAGAAAAATGAAACTAGTCTTGTATTAAAAAAACTATGAATTGTCGAACTTTCTCAACAAAAAAGTGAAACACGATATTATCTTTTCTTATTTTTTTAAGAGCTCGAGCATGAATTGATTTTCTTTAGTTTTCGCTTTTGTAGTGCTAAAGGATGTCGGCTAACCACATGGTTTAAAATCAAATAAATATTTTATCATACCACTTTTATCATTCTTTTTTTCCTACATGAATAATCTATGGGTAAGTCAAAAGAAACCAGCGACCTTGCATTGATGTAAAGTCTGCAGGAGGTCTTGGAAGTTTTTACATCGGGGAAATATTTATTCTTTTTATAATTAATCAAGTTAAATTTTTTAAACAGTGAATGCAATATGGGCATGATTTTTCTCAAATATATGTACTTATATCGTATATGTGAAAAAACGTGTTCAACCGCTTCTTTTTTTCAATAAGGGAACGGGCACAATAATAGAAAAAATCAACCATCGAAGAACTTCACTGAGAAAAAAAATTCATAGTTTTCACGAAAATACTGGTTTTTTTTACACAAAGTTGGAATGTGACAGCACAAAAAAAGCAGGATGGGTTTTAAGTTCATTGAATAATATCAAGAACATCCCAAGATACAAAAAACACGGCAAAATTTTAATTAATTGTTTTAAATATTTATTTATAAAAACTAACACATACATACAAATCAATAATAAACAACTAAATTGAATAAATCCTAAAGTTCAAATTCTGTGAATAGTTTCCACAGGGTTTTTCTTAGTATATCGAAGTAAAGTTATCAATACATCAGGAGTAACACCAGGCACACGTGAAGCAGCTGCAATATTTTGAGGTCGAAAGCTTGCTAATTTTTCACGACATTCTAAATTGATTTCTTTCATTTGAGAATAATCCAATGAATCAGGAAGCATTGTTTTTATTTCTTCACGCATCGCATCCATTTGTTTATTTAATTTTTGTTGTTGGTCAGAATACCGTGATTCAAATTCAAGTCGTTCAGCAAGATCTTCATCGCCAGAATAAGTTCCAAGTTCAGCAGGAAACGCAGCAGCAAACTTATCAAGAGGAATACGGAAACGTGATAATAATTGTAATCCGTTTAACACTAAAAAGTACACGTTTTATTAATGAGAATAAAATAATGTATCTGCCACTACAAATGCAGCTGTATTCACAAGGATAAATTATAATAGCAAAGTTTAAACATGTAAAAACAAACCTTTCCCATTGTTTTTCATTCCAACATCATCTAATTTTTGACACCATTTTGGCAGCGACATTCTAATGCCTTCTAATGTTTCTTTACAATTTTCATATTTCTTTCTTAATTCACAAAATACTCGAAATCTATTATCATTTACCACACCAAAGTCTCTTCCCAGTTGAGTGAGTCTTAAATCAGCATTATCAGGCCTTAAATGAAGACGAAATTCAGCTCTTGAAGTAAACATTCTGTAAGGTTCATTCGTTCCCAAACTTGTTAAATCATCAACCAAAACTCCTAAGTATGCTTGACTTCTGTCCAATACCAATGGATTCTTCTTTTGTGATTTTAATGAAGCATTGAGACCAGCAAAAAGTCCTTGAGCTGCAGCTTCTTCATATCCAGTTGTTCCATTAATTTGTCCAGCAAGAAATAATCCATTGATAAGTTTTGTTTCGAGCGAAGTTTTGAGTTGTTGTGGATTGACAAAATCATAATGCACACCATAGCCAGCTTGAGCAATTTCACATTTTTCGAGCCCAGGAATTGAACGCATAACTTCAAGTTGGATTTCATCAGAAAATGTCATCGACATTCCTTGAGGATAAATTAAATTTGAATCGAGACCTTCGTGTTCAAGGAATAGCTAAAAAAATAACAGTGATACAAAAGAAAAAAAACGACATTAAAACCAAACTTACTCTATGATCTAATTTCGGAAATCTTAAAACCTTTGCTTCTAATGATGGACAATATCTTGGACCATTTATTTCTTCAGCAACGTGTTTACTTCCACCAACATGTTCTAATACAATCTTTGCTAAAGTAGGATTTGTTAAACCAAAATAAGTAGGAAGTTGTTTTTCAAATGGAAGCCATGGTTCTTTAGTCAAAAATGAAAACATAATAGGTTTCTTATCAGGTGGCATTAATATGAACTTTGAAAAATCAATAGTATCAGCTAGTAATCTTGGTGGAGTCCCAGTTCGTAGTCTTCCAAGAATAAAACCAGCATTTGCAAAAGTTTTCGATAACCCATATGAGGCTGCATCACCAACTCTTCCAGCTGGAATTGTAACATTTCCTTTGTAAATTTCAGCACTCAAGAAGGTTCCAGTAGTAATAACAACACAATCAGATCTAATTAGTTGTCCATCAGCGAGAACAATTCCAGCGGCACGTGGAACACCCGATGAAGTTGATGACTCGAGATGTAAATCTTCCACAGCACCTTCAAAAATTTCAAGATTTGGCGTTTCTTCAAGTATTTCCTAAAAACAGAACAGTTATTAAATTAAAAAACTACAAAATCAAACCTTTTGCATATATTTTTTGTACAATTTTCTATCAATTTGAGCTCGAAGTCCTATAACAGCAGGTCCAGCACCACGATTCAAAGCTTGATAAGTGATAGCGGATTTATCACAAATTCTTGGACAAACACCATCCAAGGCGTCGACTTCTCGAAGCAGATGTCCTTTTCCAATTCCACCAAAGCTGGGATTACATGACATTTCACCTATCGTTGATTTCTTATGAGTAAGAAGAAGCGTTCGTGCTCCTGATCGAGCAGCAGCTGCAGCAGCTTCACATCCAGCATGTCCACCTCCAACCACGATGACTTGAAAAGCTCTTGATGATATCGATTTCATAGATTTCGTTACCTAAAATGGACAATGTAAATGGTAAAATAGTCTTTATGTATCCTTTTGAAATAACACGTTTATAAATTATAATATCAATGACAACAAAAAGCTAAAATTCATTGAGAAAAAAGCTAACAAAATTTTATAAATTACTTAATCGCACAAATAACAAAGTGGCAAGAAATATGTACACAAAAATGGCAAGAAATTATGACAAGGAGAACATTGGCAGAGCTGATTGGTTTTAAAACAAATATTTAAAGCATATAAATAATTTAATTTAAGGCACAAAACTAAATGTAAACTGATGATGAAAAAAAAAACAACAGCTATAAAATTTTTGATTGATAGAACACATTTGCATTGAGATACAATTTGCCCAACGATAAAATGAAACAGCGTTTTTATTGATGAGAATTATCAATTTTAGTATAAAAAATCTCCATAAATTTTAATTTCAAGGATTAATAAATGAAACAAGAATATATCGAGTTCCATTAGTTGTTAGAAGGCCTTCATGGAGATGTGTAAGTCGACCAGGGAAAAGCATAGACCATCCAACTTCATCCGCGGGTACGGTACAATTATATCTGATATACCTAACTCCACCGCCTTCATAATCAACATCTCTTTTATTTAGAGCGATATCAATGCTATAAGTTGAAGCATCATGATGGGGACGAAGTGAAGCTTGTTCATCTGGACGATATCGAACAACAAACATCATGTTAGATTTGACTGGCTAAAAAGGGAATAATATTTTTATTCGCTTTTTTTTATTTTTAGTCTTTTATCGTGTTAGCCTAAAAAAGTTCTTACTCTTTGATAATAACCAGTAAAAACTTTTTCTTGCATTGGTGCAACATAATCATCCATTATTTGCAACCATTGTCGGTCGAATCCAACTTGATTCATATGAATATCCCGCGTTGGAACATTCTCATATCCGCCTTCCAATCTTCGATCTAAATTTGTTCCATCTGACCATGTACCAAAATGTTCCATAATTTCGATAACTTCTTTTGACATTCTTTCACTCAAAAATGGAAAATCATAAACATCCGAGCAAGGTTGGGGAACTTCAACGCCGGTTTGGATGTAATGGAAATATTCGGGGTGGATGTAACGCTGGAAAATCAAAATTTCAACGCTCAAATAAAATATAAAAAGCTCACTTTTTCCCATAATTCTTTATTTGCGGGATAATCATAAACTTCTGCATGGATATAATCTTGGGGTAAACTTGCAAATTGTTCACTTGCAAGCATCTGCCCGTAATACTCTTGATTCTCCACGTACATAAAATGACCCTAAAATTTGCGCCTAAGTAAAATTACTTTGAGTATGTTGGGGCTTACATAATCTCTGCAAAATTTTGCAAAACTCATATCTGCATCAAGTTTACGCTCGTAATTGTATGCTTCAATAAAATATTGAAGTTTTTCACCCGAAATTAAAATGGCACCAGAAATAAATGGAACATTCCAATATCCTTTCAACTCTCCTTCAACAATATCCAAATAATCCGTTGAACGTTCATAATATCCGTTAGATGAAACTGCACCCCAAAAATTGGTGAACATTTTACCTTTGATTGCTACCATAGGTGTTAAAATTTTCCTAGAATTAATTTTATCTTAAACTTTGATCGTAATAAAATTGTTACAAATTTTTAATATTTTAGATTTCAACATCAAAAACTTACAAGTCGTATCCATTTGATCTTTGAATGAGGTGATCAATGGCGTGGGGTTCAAGATGAACATCAGCATCCAAAGCAAAAATAAATTCTGATTTTTGATCAAGGGCAAATTGGCTGAAAAATATCTTCTTATATTTTCAAACACGACTTCATTATTTATTAATAACTTACAAAGCTTCATTTCTTGCTGTGTATTCGCAAATTCCAGAATCGAGCCCTTTTAAAATTACAGAACGATATGATTTTCCATTAATTTTAATAAAGTTCTCAATTAAAGGCACAGTTCTTTTTTGATTCACATAAATAAAAAGATCAATTTTATCTTTTGGGTAATCAAAAGCTTTTAAAGTTTCAAGAAATTCTTCAACAAATGGAATTGGTTTGGCAATAATAATTGCGAGGGTAATCATTGGATAAGTTGAAAGTTTGTTTTGAAGCTAAAAAAATAAAAATAATAATTCGGATAAATAAACAAAAACGAATCCCAATGTTATTCTAGCACCAGGAAAAGCGATATGGTAAAGCTTAACTTCAAATGAAAATTCGAAAAACTTTTATATTAGAAGCCCTCATTTACTGTATCATTCATTTTTATATTTTATGTATGTAACTTGCCTCAAATCCTGCACACCTTATACATCCTTGATCTTTATTATAAGCGCCAGCAATGTAATTTTCTAAATGATTAAGTGTAATTTTACTTGGCCCATTTCCATGAATAATTGCTGGATGGGTGTTGTAATCATGATTGTAAATTTGTGCAAATCCATCACCATCGTATTCCATATTTACACTTGAAAGTGCGCCATTGAGATTTTGGAAAATGAGGGAAAGAGGATCCAAACTAATTTTAAGTTCATCTCTCTTTTTTTCATCAAGGAAAATTTTGGTGTAAAAAAGTTGGTCATCATCATAGTCGTGAATCTCGGAACCAAATTCCAAAAGTTTCACTATTTCAGGAACATAACCCATAAAGAGACCCGAATTAAGGAAGCGTTCACCGAAAACAACTAAAGGATATTTGGGTGCAAGAGTTTGATCGGGCCAACAATAAGGTTCTGCACCAAAAAGAATTCTGGCATCAGAGAATTCTCTTAAAAATCGACGCAAAATTGTTTCAGGAGTTGCAGTAATGATGACATCATAACTGAAATGACAGGGCTAATTTTTCGTAAACTCTTCTAGCAATCTCTTTCACTTGATGCTTTTAGAAAAAAAAACCTACGCATCGACAAAAAGGACTATTGTATTTTCTGAGAGATTTTCATCAGTTAAATGTTCTCGAAGTAATCGAACCTTTTGTCCTCCACCCTAAAATAACGCTCAAAGTTAAATTTTATTTCGAACAACTCCTCCTATTACCAATCCTTTCATGCTTCCACCTTGCCATTTTTCACCCATTCCAAGAATGTGAAGGTCATGACCATAAGCTTTGGCAGTTTTTTCAAGCCTTATCAAACCATCAGTTCTTTGGGTTGCAACCGTTACAAGATAAAGTATTGGATCAACCCCTAAAGCGATGATGCTCAATAATGAGCAAAGCAAAATAAAAAGGAGTTGTTGGTTCATTGCCTGTAAAAAAACAATTTTTAAATAAGAATAAAAATAAACAGATAATCTATGGTTCTAGAAAAAATCGCTTTTTTCACAATTTGGAAAGCCACCGCCGATAGGAGGCAAAACGGCAAGCAGAATAATAAAAAAATAAACCGGAATAATTTTTTTTTTCTCAATGGACGGCGCTGGCTAGTTTTTTTCGTCTTATTCTTCCTGACCTAAGAAGAAGGAAAAAAAAAAAAAGAAGATTTGTTTCGTTTTTTTTTTGCGCTCGAGTTTGTTCTTGGCCTGATCGTTCTTCTTTATGGCAGACACTCCTCCGCCTGCAGCATCGGCAATAACAAGTAGCAACAGCAGCAGCCGTCCACTCAATTATTTTTTTCGTTCAAAAATCACATTTTTTTAATGCTTCAACGTTTTCTTCAACATTAAGCATTTTTTTTCTTGCTTTAACCTTTTTTGTTTATGGCACGAAAAAAGTTACACATTTTTCTTTCCTTTTTTCATTAGCTGCAGATTTCTATCTTTGCAGGGAAAACTTTGAATAGATAATAATGTAAGCTTTAATGGCATGGAAAAATTTAAAATCAATCAAAAATGCATTGCATCAAGAAGTTTAAAATCCAAAGTTTTAATGGTCAAAAATATTGTAAAAGCGAAAATAACATTTATTTTTTTTAATTCAGAAATCACAAAACACAAACAATAAAAATTGAAGTAAAAAATTTAAAATTTTATAGTTAAAAAGTTATAATAAGACATTCCATAGCAACAACAACCTACCTCTTTTTTTCTGCGTATTTTAAATCTAAGACATGCAAAGATATTTATAAATTTAATGAAGCATAAACATAAAGCCTTTTTTTTTACAAAAAAAAACAAAAAATAATTTTGAGCTTTAAATATCGCGGTTTTTCTTCATACTGTTTCTTCTTCCTTTTTTTCTTTTGCTTCCATCCATCAATGTATTTGGTTGCTTTTCTTGGCTGCTCTTAATGTTTGTTATCCATAAATATAGCATAAAGAAAGTTATTATAAATACTGGCGTATTGGGATATTAACGCCAATGTGACCGAACGATAGTTTGTGCTTTTTTTTATAACTAGCGCCAAAAACCTGGCATTTAAGAGAACGAAAAAAGAAGAAAAGAAAAAATAAAAAGATTCTTATTGATTGTTTTCGCCGAATTAAATAAAGACATGCTCTTCTTTCTTTTCCTTTTCTTTTTGCCTTTTAAACGTGATACCAATTTATAAAATAAAGTTTTTTTTCTCGTTTCAAATTAACGATCGGTTTCTTTTTTCATTATGTTTTAAACCTACCAACTTCCGTTTAATTTCTTTATATTCTCGAATTTCAAATCAATCAACAGTTTTAAACAAAACTTTTTTTGTAGGGTTATTTTTTTGTTATTGTGTCATTTATTAACAACATTTAATTAACAATTATTGATTTGTTTATTATAAATTTTTTACCAGCTCTAAGGAGCTTGGTTTAAATAAAATTATTTGATTATGGTCTCATATCCTAGTAGTTCACTCGAAGATTGTCAAACTAATGTTGTTAGTTGGGTAAGTATCTTCATACATAATTATTTAATCACGTGATTAACATTCTCCATTTTAGACTGAATTTAATAATATTAGTTGGACATGTTTAACATCATCTAAACCCGTTGAAAATGTAAATGATTGTCCAATTTTAAAGGCATATAATGAATGTCAAAATTTAAAATTATATTCATTTTGGAGAAGAAAACCGGGTCCAACTCAAACATTTATAAATGGTAAATTTAATCCAAGATCTCCTGCAATAAATGGTAAAGAGGCTAAAGAATTATGGATATTTTGGTATGATAATACTGAACCAGAAATAATAAAAGAATTTATAAATAAATATGGCCTCGAACAAGATCCAAATGTAACTGGATCATTTACTAATAATGGATTAGATTATAAAATTAGAATATTACTTTATGATGCATTACATCGAAAAATTGAAATGGGTTGTGTAGCAAAAAATTATATACGATTTGGTCGATGGTTTGGTCAACCTTTAAATGAATTAATAACCACGCGAAAATCTATTTTACCCAAGTAAGCTTTACTTTTTGTTATTTTACATTTACTCAACTATTTTTTGCAGATATATGTTAGCATTTCAACTAAATTTTATAACAGTTGGAAATCAAATTTGTATTTCATCTAAATTTCAACGTCAACCCACTTTACTTGCAATAACTCGAAGACATTTATTACAAAAAATTCGTCAAAAAGTTATTCTTGCTCCATGGGGTTTAGTTGGGTATCTTCTTCCCGAACAATCCCATTTTGATTTGGATAATCCTGATCCACCTGAAACTGAAGTTGAAAAGCCTCCAGAAGAAAAACAAAATCTTTTAAGTAGTTTTGGAGCCCTTTATTCAACTCCGGATGAAAGTAAAAAGCAATTGAAAGAAATATTAAATAAATATTATAATGATTTTTTATTTTCTGTTGGTTATTCAGAATTACCCGCAACTTCGACGGATTTACCAAAATTGTTAGTTGTTGAAATCGATGGAATTTCAACTTATTGGCCCACATCATTAATGGCAATTTGCATCGATGATTTAAAAGATTTTGATTACGATGTGATGGAAGATTTTGAAAATGATGAATCAAGTGATATTGATTTCATTGAAGGTCCAATGTCTTCACCAAGCACATTATTTGCTGGTTGTCGTGTAGCTCAAAGATTATTTGAAGATGCTTTAATACCTCCTCCAGAAAGTGAAAGAGCAACATTTATGGATTGCACGCAAAAAGAATTATGCGCATGTAAAAGTTGTAATCCTGAAAGTATGTTTAAAAATACATATTAAAAAACTAATTTCTTGATTTTTTTAGTTCAAATTGAGAGCCTTCCATCGATAGAAACTACAACATATTTAAACCCAACCACGCCTCATAGTGTACAAACTAAAATTTCTGAACCTCCTTCTGTACCTCCAACTTCAATTGAATCAGTTCATTCAACATCAGGAGATTTGAGACATTTAAGGCATCCACAAAGGTTACGATATACCCAGCCACAATATCTTCTACATTTGCATCAAATTGATTATCAAAAAGAACGACCAAAGTCTCCAAAAATCGAAGCAGAAGTTGAGGAAGCAAAAAGAAATGATCCTAATCCAACTGTATCATGGGCACACGCAACAGGACCAATTGAATATCCAATAAATCAAAGTTTACATGGTAATGGAAGTGGCGGGGATTATACTACAGCTCAAGCAGATGATATTTACAATATATTACCAGTGCTTCAAAATGACATTGAATGGGATGTAACGGATGCTCCCCAACGGCCTTTATCACCATATACACCAATCGATTGTGTAACACCAGAATATTCTCGCAGGTAAATTTATTTTTTTGCGAACATAAAAATCATAAAAAAAGATTTTAGTGATTCTGAAAATACAATGGAAATGGAACATTCGTATCAAAGAAGAG
The DNA here is from genome assembly GCA_028622995.1 of Panagrolaimus kolymaensis. Lineage (NCBI taxonomy): Eukaryota > Metazoa > Nematoda > Chromadorea > Rhabditida > Panagrolaimidae > Panagrolaimus > Panagrolaimus kolymaensis. The sequence continues at coordinate 1,953,059 of JAJQJQ010000023.1, forward strand.
AAAAACCTATTGGCCTTGATCCTTCTGTTCGAGAAGCTGTAGCATCTCCAATTGAACCAACAGCAGGAGAAATGGAAAAATCTTCCATCCTTCGAACTTTACTCGATACATCTGAAAGTGAAAGTGGTTCAGCTGGACCAGCAAGCGTACAAGAAATAAATATTCAAGATTCTCGAGATGAAGAACCACCTTCCGGGGATGCTTATTATGGATGGTATCGAGGAAAAAGGTCGAATATGGGTGTAAATGCAAATATGTTTGATTTTGAGCATAAACGAAGAAAGATTGAACGAATGCGACCACATGAAATTGATGTTGCTAGAATGGGCATTCCCCAAACATCTGATGATTTCTTTGAAGCTGGTGATTTTCCTCCTACACCACCAGGTTTTTATAATTCAGCGCAGCCTAACATCAACAATGAAAGTGAAAATCAAAGTTTACCGCCACCGCCTGAAGCAGCGGCAACATCGATGGATGAACAAGAAAGGAATGAAATGGAAAAATATGAAACTTCAATTGAGAGAATTCCCAATCCAATGATAACACGAACTTCACCCGAGCCATCATTTATTCCAGAAACATTAAGCGATTTATTTTCTCCTAATGAAACATTTCCACTTGAGCTATCAATTTCATTGGATGACGACGATCCAATGATACAAAATATTAACGCAATGGAAGTTGATACTAGAGTAGAAGCTTTTGAATCAGATTCTGCTAAATTATTTGATCAATCAAATGTTAGTCAATCGCTTGATGAAAGATTGGTATGAATTAATAAACCGTTTTTCTTAAAATAATAAAATTATTTTAGAAGCAAGCCTTAAGCTCAACCACCAATGAAAATGAGGAAGTTGCAGAAGAAAGACGTCGAGCTCTTTCACTTTATCAAAAACATAATCCATTTCCATTGAATGAAGAAAATCGCAAAAGGCAGGAAATAGAAATTGAAGAATTAGATAAAACTTTTGCGCCTCCACCCGAGGAACAAATTGAAATATTTTCTGAAGTAGTTATGTCCGAAATTAAAGAAAGTATTTATGACCGAAGTCATCCTTTCGTAAGTTTCACATTTTTATTAATTAGTTCAATGAAATTATTATATTTTAGTTGTCGATGTGTTACGATCTTCATTATTTAATACCCGATCCAAGAATTTATACCATTGAAGGTTGTACTCCAATGATTCAATGCAAAGAATTCTATGGAAATATTTTTGAGGATAATGTCGCCATTCCACCACATATGTTTGAAGTCATTGATAATAGAAATGAACGGGAAAGTATTGCACAAGGACCAAGTTATGTTAAAAAGACAAGTGTTAAAGATCGAGTTGTTGAACTTCTTGATTTACAAAAAGCTGAAAAACAAGAATATATCATTAAAAATGGAATTGTGAGAGGTCAACAACAACAGCAACACCAATATCAACATCAGCAACAACAAATGCAACAACGGCAAGATTATATGCATCATCCTCAACAGCCATCATCTCGAAATGCCATGTTTGCCTCTTCAAGGCAGCATAGTTTTATGAGTAATTCTCCACAAATGAATGGAATGAATCCCATGTTTAATAGTAGCATTCCACAAACTCCGTCACCAATGTCAACGCCACGTTATATGCAACCTAATTCAAACACTTTAACTGTGTGTGGATCAAATACGGGAGGCTCAGTTCAAATGATTGATAATGGAGGAATGGGAATGAATAATTTTCCGCCCATGGGGCCGCCATTAACATCAACACCAAATTCAATGATGACACCAATGAGTAATTATGGAACTTCACCACAAGTGAATAAAGGAATTATGCCTCCTCCTCCACCATATAACGCTTTAATGCCAAATGGATATGCAAATAATCAACAAAATCAAATGTTGCCTCCTCCAAATAATAATCTTTTAATGAATCCATTTGAACCCATTTCAACTCAAAATGAAACTTCAGGACAACAAATGTTTGAAAAAATTCAAAAAATTAATGGATTTTTTATTGTTGCATTATTGAGAGATTCATCCTTTGATATTCATTATGATGCTTTATATGATTCATGTCCATTATGTTCTTGCACTGAAAGCATTCGAACAAATGAATACGGAATTTATATTAGAGTTCCCGCGGATGTTATGGTCGCAGATCAAGTTCAATACCAAGCTAATGAAAATGAAACGTCATATCCAAGTCAAAATCGATTTAGTGCATTTTTTATGAAACAAGGAGTTGAATGTTTTTGCGCTTTTAGTGCTGTAAGGCATCGATACCTTTGTGAAGCTAATAGTAATCTCTTTGGTGATGACATTCGTGAAGCAACAGGCGCAGCTGTGATTGTCGAAACTGAAAAGCCAGAATTGCGATGGTTTAATCCATTAAAATCAAATGATTGGAAATTTATTGATGTTTTTCGATGGTATTTACTTGGACATGATTTATCTGCATACATTCGAAGTGGATATTATATTGGTGAATGTCCTTCAATAAATGGAACAGAAGACTTTGATCGACTTGTTTCACCCAAAAAAGAATACATTGTTAATGGAATTGATCAAGGTGAACTTGATTTTATTGTTTCATCTGTGATTGATGCATCTCTAATAAACCCCTCTCTTTTAAATGAAAGGAGTTCACGGTCAAGTCGAGGTGAATTAACTTCGCTAATTCATCCATGGGCTGTACAATTGGCAGAAAAAAATCCACCACCAAATGAATTGGAATATGCTGGATTTATGACAAAGGTTGTAAATATCCTTGAAGAGACCGCTCAACGAGTTCGGGCTGGAGTCACATCTGCTAATAATATCGTTGAAGGTCCACTAACATGGAAAGCATTACATCGAAAAGCAACAAAAATGTATAAAATTCAAGTGCCTGAAAATGAAGAGGACACAGCTCACAATCCTGAACCAATTCCAAATATTGTTGTGGGATCTGAAAAGGATTTAATTCTCACAACTCCAACTTCAATTTGGGCGTGGGATCGAGTTGGACTTGCGCCATATTCATGGCCAAAAAATATTCTTTATTTAGCTATCATTCCTGAACATTCTTTAAACACAGAAAAAACAAAAACATATTCTGAAAATTCATTAATCACAGAAAAATGCAGAATATTTTTGGAAGATCTTTCAAATGTTTATGAAAAGAATCGGCTTGGTCGACATTTGCCTTTGCCACCAAAAGGGAAAGATACAAGTTTGGCTTTGAATAACGGATTAATAAAAATTCCGCTTCAAAATTTCAATAATTCCAATGATCAAAAATCTTTAGTTCAAAAACTTGATTATTTTGTAAATCAATATTTACAAATAATAGCTAGAATTTTTGGTGAAATTGAATGCTTTGATAAACGAACATTTTTGGAAGCTGTATATCGAGATTTTTATGCTGATCATCATTCATCAGCTGTTCCAACGGATGCCACATCTATGCCGCCTCCACCCCCACAAGCTACTCCATTAAATGCTACTTCATCTCCAATGCCACCAAATGATCCACCATTTGATTCACCCATGTTTAACCATCATCAACAGCAACAACAGCAATCACAAAGTAATAATTCACCTTTGCCAAATATGGGGATGTTTGATATCAATAATATTAATCCAAGAACACCCGATCAAAGTTCAAATTCAGTTAGCGCTTCTTATTCAGATGATCCAATGGCACCTATTTCAATTTCAAATGGCGTGGATGAGTTAATGATGAACGATGAAGATACTCTCTCATTGCCTCATGTTCTCGTTATTTATATTGTAAATCCATTCTTTTTTGGATCAGCCAATGCTCAAGAATATTTTTCGAAATTAGTCACGGTGAAATTACTCAAATCTTTTAATAATATTCTTTCAACTTTAAATCTTTCTGAAAAGCCTCGAGTTCAAGTTGAACTTATTGATATTCGAACAATTTTTGATTATGCTTCATTTTCAAATGATCCCCTTCAAGAATATTTTCATCCTCTTAATCAATCAACGGTTAACGATCCATTGGCTTCGATTAATGCATTAAGGAAGCTTGCATTTACAGTTTATTCTCAACCTCGTCAACTTCATGTTGAATGCATGAGAGATGTTCTTTCAAAATCCATGACTCGGTTTGGTCCATTTTCACAAGCCACGGATATTTTGGATAATCTAACTCAATCTCCTTCATCGACATATCGAATTCCAACGGCTCCATTTATTTTGGCACCAAAAACATCAAATTATGAAATAAATAATGGAAAATTAAAACTTAAAAATCCAGATGAAAAAGTTCTTTTTGTTACTTATTGCCTTGTCAAAGATGATTTCCTAATTGTATCAGTCAGTGATGATCGAGGAGAATTAAATGATACAAAAGTTATTTCAATTTCACGTCGAACTACAACAAAAAATACTCCTCCATCGAAAACTCCACCATCGGGAGTTTCCCTCGTCGTTGATGCCATTCAAAGGCTTTGGGCTTACATTCAAGGAGTAATGTCTTTGGATACAAAAAATTGGAGATTAGTTATTGGAAGATTTGGAAAAATTGGTCATGGAGAGTTTAAAGCATGGAGCACAATACTTTCAAAGAAAAATTTGCAATCTTATAATTCGATGTTAAAAGGAAAAGATAAGGAACTTCAAACACCCGTGACAGATAAAGCTTCAATTTTAACTAATTCAACTTCGTGTAAAACATGCGCCCTCAATCCAGGATTTCTTGAAACTCCAGCTTTAATTGCAGCTTGCTTAATCAGTACGGAAGCGGATGTTTATTTCAAAGTTTTTACCGAATTATTAGTTGATCCAAAAATTAAAGGCAGCAAAATATTGCCAAATGATTATTCAATAACTCATATTATGGTATTCCCAACTAGTCCAACCATATCTGTAAGTCTTTCAATTTTATAAACAAACTAAAAATGACCTCATTATCATTTAGAATGACCCAGATGCTGGAATGATTGAAGATAAAGAAGACGACTTTTTCTTCAATGCTGGTGGAGATGTTAATGACACACTGGATGTGGAAGTCGATATTGATATGAATGAATTGGGTGAATTTACTTCTGCAACTTCGACAATTCCCAATCAACCCATAGCTATGGGATTTTTGATTTCTACTGCCCCTGCTTTAGATGTCCCCGATTGGTTTTGGTCTCAATGTCCAAATGCTAAAAATGAAACTCCAGTACATTTGAGATCAGCTTTACATATATCTGTCCCGCACGTTCAACAAAGTGATGAAATGATGTTAGCTATGACTGAAAATCATCCATTGGAATCAAACAAAACTGAAGAAGTTTTAACGTAAGCTTATAAAATGCATAATCTCAAGAATGATAAACGTAAATTTGCATTTTTAGATACATTTTACAAACATACAATGAACTTTCATGGTTAAATGTTGATATTATTACCGGTCAAAGAAAATCCTGTTTACCTATTCACATACAAAAACTTTTGATTCTTTATAATAGTATGAACACAACATTTTACTAAACAAAAATTATATCTCATGCTTTTTCTTAAAGTTATTTTTTAATATTTTTAAATTTCACGGGTTTAAAGTTTTTTATATTTGATTCGACTTTATTGTGTTTTATTCTGCTTTGTTCCGTTTATGCACAACTTTTTATGAACGTTTGTATTTATTTTTGTTTTAATCAAAAAAGGGTAAAATTCAAAAACAAACATTTATTATGATTCATTGCGATATTGATATAAATAAACAAAAATTATACAATCTTTAATAAAGGCAAACTTAACAATGGCACGTAAAGATATGAAAGAAACAAAGAGTAATAACTTGAACAAAAACAAAATATTCATAAACCATTTTGGGATCAGTAACATATGACATGATGATGATTTACAATGGCTTCCAAAATTTCAAAGTATTATCAGCTCCAGCAGTAGCAAATCCAGTCTTATCAGGTGATATAGCCTAGAAAAATAAGTTACGGTGAGATTATTTCTGATTCAAATTGCAAAAACATTTACCATAAAAAGTACTCGACCTACGTGTCCTTCAAATCTTTGAACAATTTTAGAATTTTCAAGTGACCACATATCAATAGTATTCATATTGGACGTATCATATTCTGAGTATTTTCTTGAACCATAAGTTGTAATAATTTTATCGTCGCTTATCCATGCGAGATTGGTAATTTGTTTTTCCACAACAATTTCCAATTGAACATTACCAGTTGATAACTCCCAAACAAGAATTCGACCATCTCGACAGCCACCACCCGTAGCAATAATGTTATTACAGTGAGGAGGAAAATCCATTGCTTTAACAGCGGAATTGTGATTTTTATATTGAGCAGAAGGTTCGTGTCTCAAAGGATTTTCAATATCCCATATTTTCACAGCATCATCATTCCCACCGCTGACAAGTTTAGCATCTTTAGGAGAATATTTCAAGCAACAGACCTAAAAAAATGATATTTATTAGATGTAAAAGAATATATATGAAAGAAGAGATGTTATCGTTTAAACTAACCTCAGCTGTATGATATCCAATAAGACAGTTTGTTTTATCTTTCATTTCATGAGCATAAATACTTCGATCCAAGGAACCCGTAAAAATCAAGTTTTCGAACCAAGAAATACATCCAATACGTAATGATTGATTTTTCGATTCATAGAACAGTTTACCAGTTTCAACATCATAAACTTTGACGCTTCCATTGTTACTACCCATAGCAAGAAGGCTTCCATCATTTGAAAATTTTACTGAAGTAATCTTTGAAGAAGATGGAATATAAGTTTTTGAAGAAACATCATTAGGGTTAACCATAACTACGTCATTTTCATCAACTATTGCGACCACATTTTGAGCTGACCAATCGAGAGGGTTTTGATAAAAATCATCAGCGATATGAGAGAATTCAATTTGTAAAATTGGAGGGTTTACAGGAGTATCAATAGTTCCAAGATTTTGAAATGAAGAAGTTAAAGCATCCTGAAAGTTTATCATTAGAAGTTTAAAAAAAAAAGATGGATAACAAACTTACCAAACCGAGATCAGCATTTTCAAGTGCTTCATCATCATCGTCATCGGAGGAGAAAAACATTGCTTTAGATTTCAACAATTAACCAAAATTAAAGCAGCCGTTTATTAAGCTATATATATGCTAAAAAGTTTGGAATATTAATATATCTTATTGTAATTTCACGCATTGTAATCAATATAATATTTCACTCCAAGATGGGCTATGAACGACGTACAATAAAAAGGAAAAAGTAAATAACAATAAATAAGAATAAAAGCGTTGAACATCTTCAAAACCTAATAAAATAAAATAAAGAATGCTTGAAAAATTCAAAGTGCATAGTCGGTTTCAAAAAATTGTCACATGAAAATTCAATCAACAAAATGAATGTTGTCTAAAGAAACCATGCGCTTTTGAAGGTGGTTAAAAGTTATTCGTTGTTTTTGAATCGATTAAAATGGAAGAATAAGTGAGTAATAAAAAAAAAGTTATACTAAAAAAAATAGTGAAAGCAAGAAGGATTAAAAAAAAGTTGAAGAGAATTATTTTTACAAGAGTTTGAATCAAAAATAAAGCGGCATAGAGAACGGTTCGTTTTGAGATTTTTTACGGTATATGGTATTATAACCTTTTTTGAATAATTTCCTTATCCTTCTGAATTTTCTTCACCACTTTTTTATTATAAAACATTTTTGTAATTACATAAAAACTTTTAATCAAGCATATGATCCTTTTATTTAAAACAAGGAAAAAACAAAGAACAATTTTTTGATTGAGGTGCTTTATCATTCCAATGAGACTATCTTTCAACCATTTTCTTTTCTTTACAAAATTGTTGGAGAAGTTATTTTAAAAATAATTAAAATTTATTTGTTTATAAAAAAAATATAAAATTAGAAAAATAAATGTTTCTTAAAAGCAATCATATTTTTTTTATAATCTTTGAAGACTTTGTTGGTTATCTCCTCTTCGATCCAAAAAATAAGTGGTACATGCTCCTTTCCCCTAAAAATCAATACATTATTGCAATCTGTTTTGTAAAGAAAAGAAAAACGAAGTTTACTTTGATTTCAACAGTTCCACGTAATTCGGTGGTAAATTCAGGATAATGTTCATTGAGATTAACTTTGAAAGGTTCAGAAATTTGTACTTTTTCTGGAACGCCAGTGGATTCCATTCGTGATGCCATATTTACTGTATCACCAAAAAGACAATATCGAGGTGCTGTAAGGCCAACAACACCAGCGGCAACCGGTCCTATAGACAAAAAAAGATTATTTAATAGGGAAAGCGATACTGTTGCCATACCTGTATGAAGTCCCAATCGAATTCTAATTTTATCATTTTTCTTATGAGGTACTCGAAATTCATCCAAAAATTTCATCATTTCTAATGCAACATCACTTAAATGCATTAAATGACGAATTCCATTTTCAATGGGAATTCCTGATACAACCATATATGCATCACCTATTATTATCATAATTTAATTATTTTATTATTCAAAAATTTTCAAAAAAAAATTACCAATAGTTTCAACTTTATAAGCTTCATGTCGATTGATGACATCATCAAAGCCTGTGTAAACTGCATTCAACATTGTTACAACTTCAATGGGACTGGCAGATGAGCAAATTGTTGTGAAACCTACGATGTCACTGAACATAACAGAAGCATGTTTGAAAGTTTTTGGTGGAATAGGGCGGCCAAGTTTTAGTTCGCTTGCAACATAAGCTGGGAGTAATTGAGATAGAAGTTTATCGGCGCGTTTATTAGCTTCTTCTAACATTCCTGTTCTTTCTTGAACAAGCTTTTCAAGATTATTAGCATACTAAAAATTTTAACTAAGAAAATGAAATTAAAATAGGGTTTATTTTTTTTTTTTGCTTTGCCACTAAAATCGAATTTTTAACAATTTTTTGTAGTAAAATTTTTGATAACATTTTTTCGTTTTTTAATATTTTACCTGTTCCATCATTCTCATCATTTGATCAACCAATGAACCTATAAAACAACGATACAATGAACGCAACTTTTTTGTTGTTGCTAAAAATGCAAACCTTTAACTTGAAGATATCTTTCTGTATTCAATCTAACTCTTCGAATACTTGGTCGTGCTTCAGGATTCACTGACCAACAATCTTGAAATAATGAAAGTAAATCGGGATTGATTTTACTTTTATCTTGAACAGCAGGTCGATAAGCTTTAGACCCGGTACTAATTCCACTAATGATATCTAAAAGTTTTTTTTGTTTAATTTTTCAAAATTTTGTTATTTGCCAACCTTCGTTAGAAATGGAATCAGGAAATGGTAAACTTCGACAAAGGATTTCATACATGACCATTCCAAATGAATAAATATCACCCGCTTGTCGACGAGCTTGAGTTTGTTTAACCCATGTTTGATCAGTATTTCGTCGACGATTAAGATCTCGATTTTTAATCATTTCTGGTGCCTGATACAATACACTTGTAGCTTGAGTCGCACCAGATTGATCTTCACCATCTTTTAGCGTTTCGTTTGAGATCGTTCCTTGTTTTGTCCATTTTTCAAGTGTAGTTGATACTCCATAATCGGTGAGCTTTACCATCCAATTACGGTCGATCAAGCAAGACCATGTTGTTAAACTTCCATGAAAGCCTATTCCAGAATTATGTAAATAATCCAATCCTACAGTAATATCTCGAATAAAAGCTGCATGGAATTTTGCATCGAGATTCACATCATCATTATAAATAATATCTTGTACAGTTCCTCGTGAACAAAATTTCCACAAAAGTACAATTTCATCTTTTTCATTAAATGCCATACCCAAAAATGGATTAAGATTATCATGGACTGCACCTTTTACCTATAAAATTGAAAGGCTTAATGGTAAGAGTTAAAGAATGCAATTATTATAAAGGGTAAAGTATAGATAATCATGGGGACAACATGAATGTTGTTGAAATGTTATGATTAATGGTATTTATGTTGAGTCAAACTTTTTAAGCTCTTGTTTTTGAATAAATTTGTATTTGTAGTCAAATTATTATTTACCACAAAAAATATTTTTTTAATGCAAGAAAAATGTTATTTCTGCCTTTCCCTGGCAACTGCACTCAAATCATGCCTCTTTTGCATTCATTGTCAAAGAAAAGCTCATACTAGGGTTTATTATCTTTGTATTTTAATAATACCTCTAAGGTATGTATTCATTTAAACCCTTTAACAAGTGGTTTACAAAAAAATAAATTTTGGAAAGCTTCCATGAAAATGGAAGCAAATCTTATTTCTTTAATTAGTAAAATTCTTACCATGCTCATAGTTTGCATATCTTCACGGCTAACTTTGATTGGTTTCTTTTGTGGATACATGTGAAATGATGCATGAGTGTTTGTTCCGATAATAGCATGATGCTTACTGAATTTTGACATATTCGATAATTTTGTTTTTGAACTTCCAATGGAAAGCATGGATTTCATTTCTTCTTCGCTCACAACTCTCATATCATCACGGAAAATTCTCCATGGAGTTTTATCGAGGGCTTTGGTTTCACTAAAATTTATTAAAGTTAGAACACTAATGTCATACACGAAGGGTTATTTTTACCAAATTCGATAAATAACAAAAGCTAAAATTCCAGCGAGAATAATTAAAAGGCATAAACTCCCGATAACGATGATCAGAGTGTAATCGCATTTTTCATTACGAAAACCGCATTTTGGTGTATCTTCAGGAAGGGCGCCATTGAGGGATGGCCAAAATCCAGATTGAATGTCGACAACATTCAACTCAAAACAACCGGATTTATTTTTAATTCCATCACAATTTCCAAGAGCATAGGGAGTCATTTCAACCACTTTTAAAACTGAATCACGATTTGGTGATACAAAAAATGCTGCATAAATTCCAGCTCTTTCAGCGAGATCATCCATAATAACTGTGCCACTAGCAATTCCAGATGAACTGAAATTGGCTAAAAAAATTCTAATATTATTATACTGTAGAATTTTGATATTGCAATTACAATTTTTAGCATTTAGAACTATTTGAGATTGTGTGAGTCCTTTTATTAGGTTTTTTTGGACTTTTCAATCCAAATTGTGTCCCTTTTGCTTTACCCTAATGAAGCGTACCACCGATTTTAAACGTACCAAACGTACCTGTATCAGTCATATTCGTGGAATTATCCTTCCATGTGGCAAGGCCTTAAAAATTTTACTAAGTTATTTCACAAGTTACTGTAGCTTCAAAAACAAACTTACCAGGAAATATCATTCGCCTCATTTTATTCCATAGAAATCTTCCATCGGTGACAATTTTAGGATTTCCTGTTTCATTCAAAGCCATTCTCGCTGCTAATGCATATAATTTAAGGGAATCATAAAGATGTAAGTATCCATAAATATTATTAATATTTAATTGATCCATGGATAAACCATTGGCTTCAACTCTTTGCCTAAATGGAATTAATAATGATTCAATATTAAAACCATTAACATCATCAACAATAATTGTATTTGCAAAATGTTGTTTGATATTTGCAAGAATTTCTCCATTTCCTCCAATCCAGGGAGAAGTTTCTTGTGCTTCGGATTGCAACCAAGGAAAAATATAAACAAATTCATTTGTATTTAAACCATGAGTGTAAACAGCTTGCATAAATTCTTTTGAAAGTTGACGGGTTGAAGAAAATAAACAGATTATTACTGTAAAAAAAAAAAGAAGTGAAAACAAGTTAATATTTTGTTTCTATTGTTTTAATATTTTTTAAATGTGGAATCCACAATCTCGAAAATTAATTTTTTTGATTATTTCAAGAAAATTCTTAAAAAACATAGTTCCTTTTTTTAGTCTTGTAAAATTCCTTACTTCTTGCACTATTTTTCATTTCATCAAGATATCCACTTGCAATAATACTCGCAGCATTAACGTTTTCTTCAAACATAATCTTTTTGACGATATTGATTCCACGATTATGAAAAATTTCTTCAAATGCAGTGGTTCGTTCAAATGCTAAAGCTCCAGTATTCGTTACAATAGCAACATCCCGCCATGAATAATGTTTGACGACAGCATAAACAGCTAAAGCCAAAGCATTGGTGGTTCGAAGGGAAACTCGTGATAAAGTTTTATAAAGAGTTTTGTCGACGTAAACATTGCTTGAAGCCATATAACCAATGATAGGAACATTCCAATATGCCGCCATTTTGGAAACAGCATCAAGTTCTTAAATTTCGTTTTTGGGATTATGATTTAAAGGCTAATGTAAGGTTTTTACCTGCGTTACAATAAGGCCCAATAAAAGCTTTAACATTTTGTTGATGATACATATCAGCTCCAACTGCCACACCTTCAAAACTTTCACCACATCCTGTTTGAGATATAACCCTAAAAGATACAGTATGATTTACTTTATTTATTTTTTAAAGTTTGATATCACCCAATGGGTTCTAGTTAGAGTATTAATTTTCTACGCTAATTTATTTCATTGACTTACTCAATATCAAAATCATTATTTAAAATTCCATCAGTCCATAATTCTTGTCGACATATTTCAATAATTGCTTCAGCTTTAGGCATAACATTTTGAGCACCAATATGTCCAATTCGAACTTTAACACCATTTTCAACTGAAGAATCATTTTTGGCTCCATCGCTACACCAAATAATCAAAAGTCCAATCAAAACTTTTATTACCCACATTAGTTTGAGAGGAAGGTCACCTACTTTTTAGGTGAGAAGATGAATATAAAAAATGAAAGTATATAGTAAAATTTACTCGACTTAAATGCTTTTCGATGATTGAAGGAGGAGAAAGGGAAAGAAGAATGAGGGGTTGTTAGTAATCTAGCTAAGAATGTTCATACACACTCCTGAAAAACGGTATTTCTTATAATCGTACACAAAGGATAAGCCTTTCATCTTTCTTCAAAAGAGTGGTGAGTCGCGTTACAAAACTTACAAAATCTCTCTTAATAACCTCAAAAAAGCTTTTAAAATCGTTCAAACACCTTTTTCCACTTTGAATAATTAATTAAATTTTTTTTGGAGCAAGGAACATTCCAATATACTTATAAGCTTTAAGAAGAAAAAAATCCTTAAACATTTAAAGTAAATACATATTTTATGTTGATACATGGCTCAAAACCAAAATTTGTTTCCATTTTAGAATTACTGTATTTTTATATTTATTGACTTTGTATGTAGTTTATTTATTTTAGAAATTAGTATTCCTTATTGTCGAGAAAAAAAAGATAAATGCAACGTTTTTTTGCCATTTTTTGGTATGCTTTTATTTTTGAATTTGGTACTATCAATCATAAAAAAGATTCCATACTTTTAATTTGTATTATAAAAATTTATATTCGCACATTTATTTTGGGTTTCGATTTTTTTTATAAAGCTTTGAAGAAAAATAATAATTAAATTGGTTTGAGAGTTAACTAAATTTTAGAATGCTTTTTTCTTAGTAAAAAAAAGTGAACCTTTTTATTAAAGAAAAAATTTATGAAAAATTCCACTAACTTTGAATCAAGATTGCAAAGTAATAAAATCAGCTCTCCTTTTCGAATATATATCTTCTAAAAATGCTATTTCTGTTATAGTTTTTTAATTAGTTGATTTGTTGCTTTATCTGTCATTTGAGATCTATGATTGCTTCGTTATTTATTTTTAAAGAAAATCACTTTGTATAATTTGTTTACTTTTTTAGTTGCTTTTTAAAATTATATTTTGGATTATTTAATAGCTTTCACAAAAAATCCTTCTTTTTTTCCCCAAAAAGCTGACTGTCTGAAAGCCATTAACAGCTTTGCTTTAAAAAAATAAAATTCGAATGAGTAAAGTGTTTATTGCAATTTTTAAATGACGAGAGAATTTCATTACTGTTTTATTTATTTTTATTTACTCCGCTATTTTTTCATCAGGTGCAAAAGATTTACAATTTCAACAAAGATTTTGTAGACTATGAATAAAAAAAATACAAGAGCGGAGGCGGCGTGGCGGCTGTTGTGTTGGTACAAAAGAAATTTTTACCATCTTTGCTTTTTAAAATAATCTAATTTTCATCATTTTTTTGTTTTTATAATGCCGCATTTTATGTTTACTTCTGGTCTTTTTTGTTGTTGTTATATCTGTCTCGGCTCACTCACCTTTATTTAACTTTCAAATTATAGTTTTGACCTGTCATTTCAATTGAAAAGATTTTAAAAGATAGCAATAACATCAGCGGCAGCGGAGGCAACGGCATCGCTCAATGTGCCTGCCATTCTCATAATCGAGAGACTTGACCTTGCCACTGGTACGACCATTTGCTTTTTTGACACAAAAGCTTGACAAACCTTCGTGAAGAAGAGGTCAATCGGAAGGTCACCCGAGAATATGTGTTCAATGTTCAAGAAGCTGTTGTAAAATTATTTTTTATTTTTTAAAAATTGTTTTCTCCAACAAAAAGCAAACAAAATTGGATAACAAAAAATTAACAAATTCTTTTTTTCAAAGTTTTAAAAGAAAACCACAGCACAAAGAAAATGTTGAGGAAAGAAAAAAACTTTACAAGAATTTTGTTTTTGACTGTAAAAAATAAAATAAAAATGGCTGGCGATATTTTTTTAGTTGTTGCATGAATAATGAAAAAGTAAAAGACTAGCGGCTACTTTGGAGCAGCTTCCAATGGACGCAGTTTAAAAAAAACTTACAAATAAAATATGTGTTTTAAGAAAAAAAATTATCGCCGAAAGACGAAAAGGTAGAAGAAAATTGAAAGAAAAAAATGGACGAACCAAAAAAATTATAAAAATATCAAAATTTGTTTGTTGTTTATCGAATGGCACTGTTTAGATCAAGTGGAGAACGAGTTGCACGTTGTTCTCCACTTTTTGAAAAGACATGCCAAAATCGAAGTGTTTCATCACCAGCTCCTGTAACAATGGATTCTCCACATGGTGACATTGCCTAAAAAACCAATAAATAAATTTGCCATAGACTTGCTTGATCGATCATATAAACTTTTTAGAAGATTTATGATTTAAAAATGCGCAGATAACTTACTAAATATAAAACCCGATGAGAATGGCCTTGAAGATGTGCAACAGCACGCATTTGGGGATATTTCCATAAAACTATATGATTATAAGAATATCCATGAGTTGAAACTAATTCCGAACTATGCTTTGACCATGCAACATTACAAACTTGACTACCAGTATCGACACAATGAATTAATTGATTGGTTAAAGTATTCCAAAATCTTAAACATCTATCAGCGGTACCTCCACCAGAAACTAAAACTCCATGATGATGTGGTGACCATGCGAGAGCTTTAACCGCGGCATTATGCTCAGTGTAAGTATGAACAGGTTCAGTTCGATTTAAATTCCAAACTAATAATTGATTATCATTTCCACCGGATGCAAGATATTGCTTATTTGGAGACCATTTGAGCCCACAAACTTCTTGTCGATGATTTGTGAGCTTACGATCGATGTTATTATTTTCTCGTAAATCCCGTACTGAAATTGAGCGATCACGTGAACCAGAACAAATTAAATCATTATTCCATGCTAAACAACCGATTCGGCCATTATGGGATTCAAAACTATGCAATAATTTTTGAGCTTGTGCATCCCAAATCTGTAAACGGCCTCTATTAGTTCCAACAGCTAAATATTCTCCCCGTTCAGCCCATTGAACTGAAGTTACGGCATCTTGATCAAGACCAAGGTCGCAAAGTTTAACCACTTGACTATTATATGCGCTCCAAAGATATACACAAGTGTTAAGTCCAACAGAAAGGATATTTTGAGAAGACCAATCAACGAGATTTAAATAAAAATCATCTTGTAGCTCAGGAGCATCTAATACTTTATAAGGATTTTTAGGAACTTTTCTTTGAGGTTTACGAGGAGATTTGAGCAAT
This sequence comes from Panagrolaimus kolymaensis, assembly GCA_028622995.1. Classification (NCBI taxonomy): domain Eukaryota; kingdom Metazoa; phylum Nematoda; class Chromadorea; order Rhabditida; family Panagrolaimidae; genus Panagrolaimus; species Panagrolaimus kolymaensis. The sequence continues at coordinate 1,968,934 of JAJQJQ010000023.1, forward strand.
CTTTGTGAATCAGATGAAAGTGGACTGGTTGAAAAGAGTGAAGATGATGAAGCAATTCCATGTTTAACTGGGGTTCGATTGGAAAAACGAAAAATGGGCCCTGGAGGTTGTCGACGAAGGATTTTAACACCCGTTCCACCAGAATTTTCAGACTAAAAATAAAAGTTCAATAAAGCTAAAAACATAAAATAAACTTGCTCTGATATCAACGATAGACTCGTTAAGTAATTCATTGCTTAATAAAGCTCGATGAGTTAATAAATCATGATAACTATCATCTGGAGCAGATCTGGGATTTCCTGCATTTGGTGTTGTTGGTGGAGGTAAATGTGAAGGTGCAGTGTAAATCATGGGACCATTATTATTATTATGATTTGCACCACCGCCGCCGCCTTGATGCATTCCAGGATAATTTATAGGTTGATCACCACCACCAACTCTCATCATGGCATTTAAGTTTCTCTTAGCTGATGATGGAGTTTTAATTCTTGAATCCGAAAGCACAGACATATCTAATTTAGAATACTTTTTTGTCCATTCCTTTTCATCTTCCCGAAATGGAATGTATCGATCGCCTCCATCAGGTCGATACTTAGTTGGTGTAACTTGTGGCGAGCCATTCTAAAAATGGATAAGATAAAAATTGATTTATTAAACCATAAAAAATGTAAAACTCACAGGTGATATGTATTTTGTGGGAGAAGATTCCGGGACTACCGGATGTAAAATTTGCCGACAATATTCATCAGAATATATGGGATTCATTCGAATGCTTTAATAACAATGAATAGAGATAGCACTATAAATAAAAACGTATAGTCCAAAAAGAAAAGGAAATACTTTGGAGATTTTTTCTGTAAATTTTGATAAGGGTAAACACTAACAAAAAAAATAATAACACGCATACAATTAAAGAAAATAAGAACAAAGATAAACAACCGAGACTTTTATCTTTTTACCTTTGAATTATTTCCGCATTAAAAAAAGGGAACAGAGCGGCATTAAAGCAAGCAACCAAACATTTGCCATTTTTGAGCCTTGCCAACTCTAATGCGCCCTGCTGGCCATCATCATCTCCGCGCTCCACCTTTTTTTCTCTCTTTTTTCCTTTTTTTTGTTACTTGTTAGTTCGTTTTTGTCGGAGTCTTGCGCTCCTTGCTTCTTTTTTTAAACAAAAAAATCAATAAACCACACGAAATACAAACGTCGCACATCTAACATAGGCAGCTTTTTTCGCATAACCAGCTGCGAGAATAATTTTTATGAAGAAAAGCGCCATCGTTGCTTCATTGACGCGAGCGTTCAGTCGGACGTCGTCGTCGCCGCCGTTGTTTGTTCGAATGCTTCGCTTTCATTGAACAAACGAAACGAAAAAAGCTTTTTTGTCCTTTCAATCATTTTATAAATAAACTAGCAATTAAAAATCAGAGATCCAAGAACAAAAACTTTGATAATAAAAATGAAATATAACTTAAAAATAATCAAGTAAATTCTACATAGTATGAAAAATTAAATCCATTTAACATAAAATAATAAATATCACGTGAAATTTCAGAAGTAGTCTGTCTTTATAGAATGCGTCATATTTAATACATAATTGGCAAAATGTTCTTAGTAATGACGACCAGTATTTTTTAGAAGAAAAAAATTGACATTTTATGAAATCTAAGTTTGAGCAAAACCAAAACCTCTCTAAACTTGTACAAACTATCCATCGAATTCATGGATTCGTATGAAAGAGTTTTGTTGGTAAAGAATGAAGTGTTTGTATTCCGGCTACCTCCTTTAACCTCAGGAACTTCTGGCTATAAGTATATTATCTTATTGATTTATAAAGTTTGTATACATTCATTTTTCTAGAGCAGCTGATTGGGACCTTCAAACCCCCAATTGGACCGGGAGAATGAAACTCGTTTCCGTGGATGATAAACTTGAAATTAGATTGGAAGATAAATCCACTGGTATTTTTTAAGATACTTAACTTAAGATTGTGTTAGCTTCCATCTTTTACAGGAAATTTATATGCCAAAGCTCCCATTGCTGCTGCTGGCGCCCCCGATTTTGATCAAGTTACAGATTCTTCAAGATATTTTGTTATACGTTTAAAAAATGATAGTGGCCAAACAGCTTTTATTGGAATTGGATTTGCTGATAGATCGGATTCGTTCGATTTAAATGTTGCAATCCAAGATCATTTTAAATCCATTAAAAAGGAAGAAGAACAAAGTCATGAAGATCTTTCAAAACCACAATTAGATTTAAGCTTTAAAGAAGGGCAAACTATTACTGTGAATATTGGCGTAAGATTATATTCATTCTTAAAAAAAATTAGTTTAATTTTTAGAAGAAAACAACAGCTTCAACTCAACGCCCAAAGCCTACTGCTGGTAGCGATAATAATGCAATACCATTGCTTCCACCTCCTCCACCATCTTCTTCAAGCAGAAGACGGAATTAATTTATTTTTTTACTTTTTCAAAAAAAATTTGTAATTTATTTTTTAATTTATGTATGTTGTAGAATATTGGAATTTATGGTAGAGGACTTTTTATATATTTCAGAGAGTTTTCCTAGTTTTGCATTGCTTTTTTGTTTGTTTGTTCGTTAAAAATATTCCAAAATAGAGAAACTTGTGGATAAGATTTTCTTGAATATGATAACGTTTTTAACGCTTTAATATCTTTTTATTATTTTATTGTGGCTTTTTTATAATATAACTCTAAGATGCTGGGCGATGTCGAACAACTTCAAGAAAAACCTCCACATGAAGCAACCCCGATGGCAATAAGACGGCTAACAATGGATTATAAAAATCTTATTAATGATCCTTTGCCGTCTGTTATTGCTCATCCCAAACCAAGTAATATTCTTGAATGGCATTATGTCATTTATGGAGCTCCTGATTCTTCCTATGAAGGTGTGTCTTTATTTTATTTTTTGTGATTTAGTTATGTATGATAAATTTCAGGAGGATATTATCATGGTAAACTTGTATTTCCAGCTGATTTTCCTTTTCGTCCACCAGCAATATATATGATTACACCATCAGGTCGTTTTCATACTGATAAAAAAATTTGTTTATCAATAAGTGATTTCCATCCGGATAAGTGGCAGCCTTCGTGGACTGTAGCTTCAATTTTAACGGGTTTTGTATCATTTATGAATGACACAGATTATTCTCACATTGGTGGAATCATACACACGAATGAGGAAAAACGTAAATTTGCTTCAGAATCGCGTGAATTTAATCTAAAAAATCCTGAATTTTGTGAAATGTTTGAAGATTTAATTCCTTTAATGAAAATGAGCGACGATGATTTTGACGAAGATGAGTTGGATGAAGAAGATATTCCGTCTGACGATAATTCATAAAAGCTTTAATCGATATCTGTTCTTTCATTTTTATTTTGCCTCTTTTGTAAATAGCAATTTTTGATAGTTACGCATAGCTACTACCAACGTGTAAATATGTAAATATTTTTTACCTCATTAGATTGAGCTTATTTTCGATATAAAATATTTAAATTTCTACTGTATTTTCATTTTTTTTCAAAGAGTTTGAAACTCTTCGTGTATTTTTCCTTCTATTTTTTTGTATTTTTTCATCTTCGAAATTTTTTAGCATTTTTCTTGTGCAACTATTTTCTTAATAACTGCATCGAATTCAAAATGACTGGACCGTCAATGACTGCTGTAACAAGATTGAAGAAGGATTATCAACGTTTAATTAAAGATCCTGTTCCTTATGCTATTGCTCGACCATTATCATCAAATATTCTTGAATGGCATTATCTTGTTCGTGGTGCTCCTGATACTCCATATGAAGGTTTTTATTTTAAGCTTATTTTTCTTTATACATTTACATAAACGTTTGTTTTTAGGAGGATATTATCATGGTAAACTCGTTTTTCCAGCAGATTTTCCATTTCGTCCACCATCAATATATATGATCACGCCATCTGGTCGCTTTCAAACTGATACAAGATTATGTTTATCCATAAGTGATTTTCATCCGGATACATGGAATCCATCTTGGAACGTAGCATCAATTTTAATGGGTCTTACATCATTCATGAATGAAAATACTCCAACTTATGGTAGCATTCAATCAAGTGTTCAAGAACGTAAATCGCTTGCCAAAAAATCAAAAAGATTTAATATTAAGAGTCCAAAATTTTGTGAAATCTTCGATGATATTGCTGAAGATATGAAGAAAGAAATTCTTGAAGAAGATCGACTTGCAAATGTTTCAAATTCTGGTTCAACAAATGAAAAAGTTTCCAAGTAAATATTTTAAAGAGATTTTCTACGTTTTATCGTTAAATTATTTAGATCTCGTGATTCATATTCAATGACAGCAAATATTGTTCTTATGACTGGAGTTGTTGCACTTTTCTTTGCTGTACGTTATGTAATCATCTCAGCAAATATCACCGAATCTTGAACGCTTTATTCATTCCACTTTATAAAGAATTAATTCACATTGAAATTGTATTTTTTTCCTTTTCTTCTATTTAATTGTATTTTTCTTTTACAAATTTATGTCATACTGTTTGTTAACGTTGCAGTTGCAAAGAAACCGGTAATTGAAATGAGGGGCTTTGTTTTATTCGTTTTTCTTTATCATCGAGTTCTTCCCCTATTATTATTTCTTTATTTTGTCATTGGTTTTTAAAAAATATTGTTTATTTGTTCCTTCATATCTATCTTTTAGCAGCCTTCACACAAGTCATTTTTAGGCAGAAACATTTTTTAATAAATAATTTTGACATGTATATTTTTGAAAAACAAAACGGAGACAATGGTTATTAACCTAAAAGATTTTTTATTTCTTGCTTTCTTTAATATTGGTTAGTGCTACGTATCACAATTTTAGTTCTTTGAAAATAATGAAACGGGTATAATTTAATAACTTACGTAAAAAATTGCCAAAAAATGAAAGTTTTATTTAAAAAGAAAACGCTTTTAATTTCATTGATATTTGCTTTTGAAGCTTTTATCTTTTTTATTGGACGATGGTCAAATTCTTGTTCAGTTACAGTATCACTTCCTCAGCAATATAATGATGAATCTCATGTTCAAAGTTTGTTTCCATATTTTTAGCAAAATCATTATCGTTTTCTTTAGTATCTTCTCCCCTACCTAAAACATTCCTCCTTATTGTTATTATGTCATCTCCAACAGAATCTGATATTCGTGACACCATTCGAAACACATGGTTAAAATTATCTGCAAAAGGACCAACTCATTTTCGATGGATTTTTCCTATTGGTACTGCTAAACTTGATGAAACCACATTGGCGGGTTTACGAATGGAACAAACTCAATTTGGAGATTTAGCTTTCCTTCCAAATATCACAGAAAGCTATGATAATTTAGCGCGAAAAACGGCACAAGCAATAAATTTTTCTATGAAAAATTATGATTTTAAATTTTTGTTAAAAGTTGATTCCGATAGTTTTGTTCGAGTTGGAGCTATAATGAAATCATTGAGAGATATTGCGCATCCACGACTTTATTGGGGATTTCTTGATGGAAGAGCCAAACCATTTCGAACAGGAAAATGGAAAGAAGTTGATTGGATGCTTTGTGATAGATATTTACCCTATCAGGTAAAATTTATTTATTTTTTATTAGTTTACAAAATTAAACTAATCTTTCTAGCTTGGCGGTGGCTATGTTATCTCCCATGATCTTGCTTCATTTATTTCAAATAACCTCCAATATCTAAAATATTACGTCAGCGAAGACGTGAGCCTTGGAGTATGGCTCGCTGGAACAAATGCAAAATATGTTCATGATCCTCGTTTTGATACCGAATATCAATCACGTGGATGCAATAATGAATATTTAATAACTCATAAAAAATCTCCCCAACAAATGAAAGCATTATTTGCAAATATGCAACAAACTGGAAGATTGTGCTTTAAAGAATTTCAAGCTCGTCCTTCATATGTTTATGATTTTTCTGTTTCCCCATCTCAATGTTGCACTAGAAGAAATAATTCTGTAATTCCATAATTTATTTTTTGCCATGAAAAAAAACCCAATGTAATAATTTTGCCTTTGATCTTCTCTTTGCTTTGCCTAAAAAAATGGGTGCTTTGAAAATTGCCATTTTGCCATAATTTTTGTTTGTATGTAAAATTTTCTAATAAAGTTTTTTCATTTTCCTTTAAAAGTGTCTGTCTTTCTGCAAACAGGATTTTCCTTTTATTACTTCTTTTAGGTTTTGTCAAATCAAACTTAAATTTTTATTAAAACTAAAGAATCAAGTGTGAATATCCATCATCAACCAATGATAAAACTTTCAACTGGAACAAATCTTTATGAATGTTTGGCTCTTCCAACAACATGGATGTTCTCAATCATTATTAGAGATTTAATCATTGATAGAATAAATCCACGACAAAGTTTTACTCCTGTGTACGTTTTTATATTTTATTACGATAAAACATTAATGATTGTCTTTTAGAAAATTATTCTTTCTTGATTATTTTACTTTTGTTTTTCCTCAACTTTTGTCTCAAACTTTATGTGCTGATTATTTGCTTGAATATGTTATATTTTTGGCTGTTCTCTCTATTGGTATTAAATGTTTAATTCCTGAATGTAAAGAAAGATCTCAAGATGTACCTGCAAGTGATGTGTATACATATTTAAGGTAAATTTATAGTTTGTAACTTTTGATAATCATAATTACTGAAGACATTGTCGTTTTAAATCTCTTTTTTTAGAGGTTTCATCCAAGTTTCAACTGCTGTGGCAATCCTTGGTGTTGATTTTCAAATATTTCCTCGACGTTTTGCTAAAACTATTTCTTATGGAACTTCACCCATGGATTTTGGAACATCAATGTTTGTTTTTGGAATGGGATTTGGAATTGGACTTATCAAAAAACAACAGTACGATTAGTAAGTTGCTTTATAAGCTTGAACGCTGATACAATTTTACTTTTTTTTAGCTCTAAGAAGTCGCTGTTGAAATTTTTTCAAACTCTTATCGTTTTGATTGTTCTTGGTTTAAGCAAGCCTGCATTTGCTACAACTTTTAATTATCCTACTATTGTAAAGGAATATGGCACACATTGGAATTTTTACATGACTTTAGCTGCTTTGAAAGTAAGACAATCACTGGGCTGCTGGTATTGTAATAATGAAATATTTTTTAGTTTGTTTCATTTTTGCCATCCATTTTTCCTATAATGATAGGCATTTTGGGTTCAATTTGGTTTGCATCAAGTCGTGATTTTGAAGTTTATTTGCTTAGTGATGAACGAAATTTGGATTCTTTGGTTGATTCAAATCGTGAAGGAATTTTCTCACTATTTGGCTACATTTTACTGTTGGACCTTAGTAGACGATTTGGTGAAGATTTGAGAAATCTTTTTAGGTAAGTACTTTATTTGTTTACGTTATAATTTTCTTAACCATATTTTTAGTGAGCTTCTATCATGGAAAGCAACATGCTTCAGTTTAGCTTCATCGGCTGCTTACTTTGGTCTCTACAACATCATTACCATATACTTTGACTATCAACCATCTCGTCGTGTCGCCAACCTTCCATATGTTCTCATAGCTCTTGGTGCAACCCATTATACTATTGGTGTCATTCAAATTGCTATGCTTCTTGCAAAACCTCGAATTACAAAACTTCAAACACTTTGTAATCATGTTGGTTCATGGAGTCTTACAACATTTCTCACAGCAAATCTTCTTACTGGTTTAACAAATATGGTGATGCTAACGGATGCCATCGATTCAATGTTCCTTCAATTTTTAATCCTTTTCACTTACACTTTGCTACTCTCTGGTATTGTTAACTTCATTTGTTGCTCAAATATTTTATCGCCCAAACCAAAAGAAAAAATGGGGTAATATTTCAACTTGATTTTATATGCACAATATTTTTTATGTAATAATAATAATAAATGTTAAAGTAAAAAGTGTGTTTTTTTGCAAAGGTTTTGAGATCATGGCAAGACCATATACAGAGTACATAAAAAGAAAAAAGAAAGTAATATTGTAAAAATTTTTTTTCACTGAGATCATTACTATATACTTTCATTGAATAATTTTTTTTATCTAAAGTTTTGTTTTTCATTGGTATTTTTGTTGTGGCAGAAATGTGGATCAAATATGATGTTGAGATTTTGGAATTATTGATTAATAAACTGATCGTTTCACTAAATAATCTCCACCCATTGCATCCATAATGATCCTTTCTCGTTTAACCGCAGCACGTTTCATTAATCGATAAAGGTTCAATGGATTTCGACCACCAGTTAAATAATCATCTCTAGGATAACCATCAACTTCAAATGAACGAATTTCGTATGCCTAAAAAAATAAAATTGTAAAAAATTGGGCTCAAAGATTCTAAGAAATTTCTTTAAAAAAAATGAACGCCTTTGCTTCTTGAAAAAGTGCATTCAAAGTTTTCTTCTCTAAGTTTTTTTCTTAGAACACATACTCCTTTTTTTGTTGCTTGTTATTTTGTTACACCACTTTTTTGGTCAAAAAGATGAACAAAACTAATGCCTTAATTAGCATTTCATGCATTTAAAAAAAACGAAGCGACATTCCTAAAGATAGAAAATTTATGACCTTAAAATAGCTGACAAGTTTAGTTCTTTGTTTCCATTTGCAAATGGAGAAGTTAATAAGGTTAAGAACTGCAAGAATTCTTGAAACTTTAAACTTAACATTGCAGCTGTTGTTTTTTGTTTTCATTCTGAACTCTGACTAACAAGAAGGTTCGGCCCAAGCTTTTTTATTTTTTCAGATGTTCTCTGACTTTTTGTTTTCGGTTTATTTTTTCTTTCAAAATCATAAAAATAAAGGTGCAGCAGCAAAAATATAAAATCTGACATCAAGGTTATAAACTATAGCTTTATAAAAAAACAAAAATACACCTGAATTATATGTGGCGGGGCCAAGTAAATTACAAGAAAACTTTAAAAAATAAGTAATTGAAGCAGGAAGAAATAAATCTATTTTTAGATTTAGGAATTCTTATAATTAATTTTTTTATGGTTAAAGCTTCTGTGAATTTTTATGTTTGTAGCAGTGGCATCATTGTAAAATATTTTTTATATAGTAAAAGTGTACTTTTCCTTTTATTTACGCATTTTCTTACGTAATTTTTTCCTACGAAAAAAGAAAACAGATCACTATCAGAAGACAAGGCGGAGGAGAGCTTTGGTTAATTAAAAAATTAACAAAAACAACTTTTTTGAAATTTGTTGTTTTTTTTACTAAAAATTTTTTCGAGAAAAACAATAAAGTTTTGACAAATTTTTTGAAAAACAAAAAATTGGTAGTGTTTTTTGAGTTTTAGGATCTCTGTTTTTTGAAAGTACAAAATTGTGAAAACTATTTTAAGTTTCGATAGCCTAAATAAGATTTGATCAGATAAAATTTAATTTTCATCGATAGCGTCATTTTATAGCCTCACATTTTTTTGTTTTTCTTTTTGTAAAGCAAGTTTTTTCTTCTAAAATTTATCACAATCCATGCTTCCGAGTTACTCAACTAAGCTCATGCGTCTGTCGCCATAAATCCCGGAAAAAAATGTCGTCAGGATAATTAAATTAACTCAAAATCACTCCCATGGGACCTCTAACATTCCAAAATCTCGAGGATTACCCGAAAAAATTGAAGTAATATAACTTTTAATTGTTTTGTATCAAAATAAAGTGAAACATTTAAAGATGAAAAAAAGTGTTAAATCTTTCACGTGTTTTTCTTTTTTTACTTTGGTGTTGGTTTGAAATATGAAGCCTTCATGGTTGATAGAGGAAGAATTTTTTATGAAAAGTGGGTGGAAAAAAAAGAAGTATAAAGGGAGAAAAGAAAAGAGGGACATTGAATTATTATAAGTGGGATGAACTATATTAAGCATTCAGAATTTTTTAATTCAATAACTGAATAATAATAAAAAATGACACACGAAAAAAAAACAACAAATAAAATATGAGGCAATAGATTCTCTGTTTGATGTCACTTTTTTGTTGTTATTTTAATTGGAGGAGGATTCTAAACTAAGGATAGATGATGTGATTTGAGCCTTGTTATAGTATTAATTAGCTGGAGATGAATGAAAAAATGTGTTATCTAATATGTAAGAGGAAGTAGTAAAAAGATAAAGAAGAAGGATTCCAAAATCAAGAAAAGGTTATACTGTAAAAAGGTAAGGTTGACAAAGAATGTTTCAATAATTTAGGTGCATTTTTGCTTTAATCTTTAAAAAAATATGCAAACAAATGATACTTTTGGGATTCCTCAACCAATACGTCGAAACAATGTCTTTTTTTTTATTGAAAAAAACATCTCTTTTTCAAAAAAAATTTTGTTCGAAAAAGTTGCTGAGACAACTAGTAAGAAGGTTTGCAAAAAAAGGGAAATACAAAGGTTAATTTGAACCTAATATTTTTTTGTCGCAAAAGTTTTTATTTTTTTCCAAACTACTGTATAAAGACATCACTTTTCAAAAGCATGATTAGTAAATTGAAAAAAGAAATTTTTACAAACCTGAGATGATGAAACAGCTAATAAACAAAAGATTAAAGCAATTAATAACCAATTTTTAAAACCATTTAAATTAAATTTTTTAACTTTTGAATTTAATTTATTTGAAGCCGAAGAAGAAGTAATCAACGACATAATGGATGATAGCGATGAAATAAAAGAAATACCCTCTATAAAATGATAATTATAAATAAATAAAATAAATTACAAACAATTCTCTCAAACAAAAACGTTCACGAAAATTTTAAAACAAATTTTTTTCGTTTGTGTCACTTTTTATATAACAAATTTTTATTATTATTATGTTATTTTAACAACTACTATCATCCACCCAAAATTTGACGAAATTACATATATATATGCATTTATGCCTTGTTTTGGTGGAGCTGTCGTCTTCGTCGACGCGCCGTCTATTTAGCCAATAAAATGACACGCCCCATTTTGACGTGAGTTTATTTTTTTTCAAATAACTTGAAAAATAAAAATTTGCGTCGATCTGTTTTTTTTGGAATTGGTTTCCCTCCTTTTTGATAGGTTTTTGAAAGTGCAAACTTTCAGTAAATATAAGCAGTAAATTTTTCGGGATACTGTAATTTTACAATTTTCTGACAAATAAGAGGAAAGACAGACGACGATTGCGTGTTTGAGAATAACTATTTGAAATGCATCAAAAAGCATAGTAATTAAATTATAAAAATTCCTGAATATTTCCGTTTCTAATGTAAAGACCAGTCTGGCTTTAGAATGGGTTATAAAAAAGTTTTCAAACATACAGTGGAAGATCTTATTTTATCAATCGCAAAAAAAAATATATAAAAAGTTGGCACATCTTTTGACAAAAAACTTTTAAATATTGTTATGACTTTTTTTAAAAGAAATGTTTTTTGGAAAATATTTTATAAAAACATGTAAATGAATAATTTTTCAAAATTTTTATGGAAAAAAAAAGCTACCTTTAATTCAAAGAAACGGCGTTCTAAAGTCTGGAAAAACTTTTGAAAGAAACAAAACAAGCTATAAATTTTATTTAAATTTTGATAAACAAAAATGTTCGTAAGAATAATTTCTATGTAATATCTTATTTTGGTGTTTTTTTAAAATTTATTAAAGTCCACAAAATTGATTTCGACACATAAACAAAAAAATAAATAAAGCTAAAATTTTTTTATGATACCATTGAGACTTTTCATCGACGCAATATACCGTAAAAGTCTTTTTTATCGTTTATTTTGAAAACAAACTATTTGATGATGAACTTTTTATTAGCTGGCATTTCTCTTTTTTACGCATATAATTAACAAGAACATAAACTCGAGAATAGAAAAAAAAACGAGAGTTTACAAAGAATTGCTATGTGGTTCCGGGTTTGTGGTTGTTTCTTGCAAGTTTAATGAAAACTTATGCCACGATCAAATTTCTTGTTTCTTTTTTTTCTTCTTCTGATTACTTATTCATCATTTTTTGATACAAAATAAGTTCATTTTATGCACACAAAAAGATTGTGCAATTTTAATAACAAACAACCACGGTTATAAAAAAGGGAAAAAAAGAGATGCATCGTCAAAGTTGAAACGTTTCAGTTAAAAAAAATTAAAGGATATCTCACATAATTTAAACTTCCTAAAGGCCAAATATTTTAATTTATGAAACCAACACGACCAAAATGCAGAAGATTTAGATTATAAAATTTTTGTTTTAAAATTTTTGTTACAAGAAAAGACTTTCAAAATTACAGTATACCTTTTGGCTGAATTTTTTCACGAGGATGATCTCTTTTAAACACCAAACAAATATATCAAAGACATCCTTAAAACTTCCATGACCACTTTCTATTTTTAGCTCCTTCAAAACCAGATCATAAGTTATTTTTAAATCAAATCAAAACAAAAAAAATAGCAACCATCTTTTAAGAGATCAGTCAATGGGAACCAACTTCCTGATTTTAAAAACATTCGTCAAATATAGTCTGTGAGATCACCATTAAAAACTAATAATAAACAATAAGTTTCAATATTCTCATTCTTTGTGTTTTTGTGTTGTTTTAATTCCAATCGTTTTTTGTTGTTGTAAATATCTGAACAATTGCACTTAAAAAAAAAGCCATTCAGAGGCAAATAAATTTCGCAATCATGTCTATTTTTATGGTTCTAACTTAAACTTTTAAGTCAAATATTTTTTTTGTCGAAGAAAATTACGAGTCATACATAGATTTGCTGCTGATTCAACCGGAAAACTTTATAATCAACTTTATATTTGATTCATTTCATTGCAATGAGTTATTTAGTTGCGTGGGAGATGGAGAACAACAAGTTTTCTTTAATAGTTTAATTTACAATCACAAAATAAAAAAGTTTATAACAAATTTGACGTCATTGACTTTAATCGTGATCTTTGTCAACCTAAGAAAAATAAATGTAAGCAGACGAAACAAAAAAAACCGGAGGTGGAAAGTTTAGCGAAGAAATTTATTTCCTGCTTCGTTAGACTCAAAAAAAAAACTGCTAAAAACTTATCGTATCTTGCAGTTCATTTTTGCTTTCTCTCTGCGTCATTGACCTTCTTTTTTTACTCTTAATTTATCAAAGCAATGGCTTTTCTGAGTAAAAATGAAGATCAAATAAATAAATAAAATTAATTTATATATTAAAAAAATGGAAATGTTAATTAAGCCTCCTTCACATTGGTCGTCGTCTGTTACTACGTTGTTTTGCAATAAAGCATGCAAAAGCGACGACGACCTTATTGAAGAAAGATGCTTCCTCGAAAAATTCATTTCAGACACATTCAATTTTTCATTTTTTTCATTAATGATTATTTAAATATTCTAAACCTTGCTTTTTGATGTCCATAGAATATTAATTTTCATATTGTTGAAACATATCCAAGGCAATGGTTTTTCAAAGGGATTAACAGAAAAATATAAAATGATAAACCACTAAAGGCGAGATTGATACATTTTATCAACACAAGTAAGTTAGCTTGAAACACACTATTATGGAGAAAAAAATGCTAACTCAAGGAAGGAGTTCAAGTCCGTAAACTCAAAAAGAATAGACAATGTGAAAAATTAAATTTAATTCGTTGAAAACAATTTCATCAGCTTTATAAAAATCCAGATAGCAACAACTTACTTATTTATTGGCAGAACAAAATTTTCTATGAATCACATTGAAAAGGTTCAAGAATTCAAATTCGCGGCGGCCATGGATCTTTCCCACTTCTCTCCCTAAATTTCTCACTCGCATCCATTTCCAAACTTGTGGAAAGAAACATCTGTCTTCATTTCAGTAATTTTTTTACTTTTGGTTGATTTGCTTTTTTGTAACAGTTTTTATGTGTATGGTGTTGCACGTATCTTATTACCTATTCATTTTTCTTTGTTTCAGCAGCTTCAAGTTATCATGTTCAATTGCTTTTTTCCTCATCGACCTCAAAAATCCAGAAAGGTAAGCTAGATTTTTGCTATAAATATTGTATCTAAAACTGAAATTTTTAGAAGTCAAACTTATCGAAGGTAATCGAAGATCTCAATTCTATTTTGACTCAATGTGTCAACGATCGAGATGATGCTCAAGCTGAAGTTGCTCAAATGAAAATAGAAAAGGAAAATCTTCAATCAACTATCGATGATGTTTCTTCAAAAGTAAGTGTATTTCTTTTTGGTTGATACTATTAATAAACCCGCTTTATAGGTATCGACTTTGAAAGAAGAAGTTAAAGAACTCAACGTACTCTTGGAAGAATCAACGCACATCAAAGAAAATGCTCATGGTGAAGTTATTCAATTGAAAAAAGAAAAAGAAATCCTTCAAGTAGCTGTCGATGATTCTTCTGCCATGGTAAGCACTTTAATATTTGTGTTTAATGTCTTTAATATAAGCTTTTTAAGGTATCAAATTTGGTAGAAAAAGTAAAAGAACTCAACGTACTCTTGGAAGAATCAACAAAATGTAAAAAAGATGCTGAAGATGAGGTTGTTCAATTGAAAAATGAAAAGAAAACTCTTCAATCATGTGTCAATAGTTCAACTGCTAGAGTAAGTTTTTTAACTGTATGAAGATGATAGCAACATGAATAAGATTTTTTTAGGTAACAAACTTGGAAAGAAAAGTCGGAGACCTTACATTGGTCTTAGAGAATTGTACAAAAGGAAATCTCAAAATAGCATCTCGAAGTAATCCAAATCTTGCTTCATTGCTACTTCAAAACCTGCATACTTTCGAATTAACTGATCTTCGTCTGTATCATCAAGATGTCACTCTCGAAGAATATTCAACATTAGCTGCTAATAATATGGTTACATTCTGTCTTCTTTACAAAGTTCTGATAACACATGATAATGGCGATGTTGTACCTTTTGAAAATCTTTTTGAAGAACTTTCTAATGTCAAAGCTTTCTTTTTGTAAATTCTTTTAAACTTATTTGATTATAATTAATTTTAAAATTTTTCAGTGACTTTTCTGAACGAAATGAATCATGTGTGACTAAGACGACTACAAAATACTTTGCTGAACAAATTCGTTTCAAAAATCTTGAAAGATTTGAACTCTGTGAAATTCCTGAATGCTTCGATCTTATCTGTTTCAACGGCTTTATGAAAGTAAGCAAAGTTTTAAATTCTTTTAATTATTTAACTTTTGATTCGTTTTTTAGAAACACCAAAAAGCATCGTTCCTTCTTCATTTCAAAGAAAATCTCCCAATGAATGTCAAACGAAAATTGGAAAATGATAAAAACAAGCTACTCAAAACTTGGATGGGAGCCCGCAGACCTGATATTCATATTTAACTTTGTATATTTTAATTATTTTTTTATGTATTTATTATTGTTGATTGGATTGTACTGTAAAATAATAAGAAATAAATTTTCACTAACAACATTTGCTTCTTTTTTGCTAAACTTTGATATATTTTGATAGAAAATATTTGAATTTTCTTACATTTTGGTTTTCTCCTTTCGCCAAAAATTATGGAAAATACGAGAATGTTTGTTTTTTTTGCATTTCAGCTGACAAACATTATTCTTTCGTAATCACCGATACTTTTACATTTATTCATTTGTTTTTCGAGTTCATTGTCATCATTTTCTGAAGCTTTACTAACGACGATTTTTTATTATCCTGTAATTTTTTTAGTGTGAACGAAAAATGTCTCTTTCTCGACTTTCATGCTCTCGTGTTTTTCCTATTTCTGGAACATTTCTTACCAGCATTCGACAATTAACAACTTCATCAGCTCGTTCATCTCGTTTTGGTGGTGGTGGTAGTGGATTTGGACAACAACTTGGATTTAAAGTCCGAACTCAAACTGGACCAACTTTACGAGAACGATTACTTGGACCAACGACTGGTAAGAAAATTTCAATTTTTTTTTTTGACTAGCTTTGTCATCAATATTTGGTTTTCAGGTAAACCCTTCATCTACGGAACATATGCACTTGCCGGTGCTTCAGTTTTTGGTGTTGGAATGCTATGCTACTATGGATTGGGAATGTCAAAAGGAATTAGTGCTTTAGATAGATCTGCGTATGTTTTATATTTTTAGCTTTTTATACTCAACTTAAAAATTTTAGTATTTGGCCAGAATATGTTCGTCAACGATTACATCATACTTATGCTTATCTCGCTGGTTCTCTAGCTTTAACCGCTGGTGCTGGAATGGCTGCAGCTCGTTCACCCGCTATTCTTCAATTGATGTCTGGTGGAGGTCTTCTTGCAATGCTTGCAACGATTGCGGTTATTATTGGCACAGGAATGGTTGTTCGCTCAATTCCATATGAAAATATTGTAATGAAACATGGTGCATGGGCTGTTCATTGTGCTGCCATGGGAGCTGTTTTGGCACCGTTGGTTTTTATGGGTGGTCCAGTTATAATGCGTGCAGCATGGTATACCGCTGGCATTGTTGGTGGATTATCTGCAACAGCAATGTGTGCTCCATCTGAAAAATTCCTTATGATGGGTGGTCCATTAGCTATGGGTTTGGGAGTTGTATTTGTCGCAAATATTGGTTCATTCTTCTTCCCTGCTGGTACTGCTCTTGGTGCAACTTTAGCTAGTGTCGTCGTCTATGGTGGTCTTATTCTCTTTTCTGCATTCTTACTTTATGATACTCAACGAGTAATTAAGAAAGCTGAAATCACTCCACATGCTGATTATCAAACATTCTATAATCAATATGGACAACCTATGCAAGTTCAAGCTCCACCAGCATATGATCCTATCAATGCGTAAGTTATATTATTTTTATTATACTTTTTACTAATTTATGCTTAATTTTAGTCAATTATCTTTGTACATGGACATTTTGAATATATTCATAAGTAAGTTTAGAAAAAAGAGGAATAAAGTAAAAGAGTGCATTTTCAGGAATGGTCATGATCATGGGTGGTGGAAATCAACGTCGAAAGTAATTTACTCAAAGCATAGTGAAAATGGCCTAATTTTATATTGATTAATAGATGTATTTTACTTATTCCTTGTATGTATTTATGTTTGATCTTTTTTTGTACACTTATGACATGATACTATCTTCGGATGGTTGAACCAAAGTTTCAACGAATAAAGAAACATTTTCTAACATTCTTTAAATTTGTTCTTTATGGTGAAATACAATGTCAAGATTGTCATCAAGTTTTTTTCTCGTTTTTTAATCTTCTTTTGGTTTTTCATAGTTCATGAATTCTTGAACAAAATGCATTTAAAACGTGTGTCTGAAGTGCATGGAATGAGGTGTTACCTTTAAGAAACGATTAAAGGTTAAACACTCCTTTTTAGTTAGTGATATGATTGGGAACATGAGCGTGGAAAAAAAGAACGAAGGTTAAAAAGTTTTGAAAAGCTTGCAAGTTGAAAAAAATGCTGTGGATACTTGTCAAGTGGAAAGTGGATGCTTCATTATTGATTGAAACACTTTTATTTGAGTTTTCACTGAGCTGAATTCTTTTTTTTTGTTTCTTTTTTATAATTTTTTTGGGGTTATTCGAATAAGACAACTATAATTTTTCTTCTTTTACTGTTTCAGTTTTTTTTAGTTTCCAGTGCCATTGATAACCAAATGATGCTAATATAATTATAAATTAAAATTGATTAAGTTAAGCTTTTTTTAAGTTGTACTTGTATAAAATCAAAATAAGGCATTGTAAATACTTTTAGTAAAACCAAAAATGTAACAAAAAACATACATAGTAGTAAATTCAACCATTTTTTACGTTTCTTCTTTTTTGCGCACATCCCAAACATTTGTCTAAAAAAAATTCTGCATATTCGCGTCATAGACGATGGAGGTCAGTCGTTCATCAACCAAAAAATGTGTTGAACAAGGACCCATTTTTTCTCGTCAATCTCGTTCTCCTTTTCTCGTGTTGTTGTTTGTCTGTCATCATTTTTTGAATGTTCAAAGTCAAAAAAAAAGAAAAACGAGGAAAGAAAACACACATTTTTTTCAGTCATTCAGTCAGCCACCTTCGGTTTTCTCTCTCGATACATCGTCGTCATCGACATTTTCCTTTTGCCTGCTGCCATCAAATCAAATCACTTCTCTTTATATTGTTTTTTTTTTTCTGTGTTTTTTTTCCAAAAACATAACGATCACCATTCAACAACTGATTGGCTCTTTTTTCGATATCAAAAAAATTGTGTGATTAAGAAAAAGACGTTGGTGAAGAAAAAAGAACTGACTAAACTAAACTTTTTCCTTCCTTCTTTGATTTATTATATTTGAATTTTAAATGACTCAACACTTGCTTTAAAAGAATTTATTATTTTTTTATTATTAGATTTTAAATATTTTATACATATCTGTTGGAAAAAATGAGTGGATTTGCTTCAACATGGCTAAATCGAATACATAATATGGTTGGAGGACAAACTCATATGGCTTCAACCTGGCTTGAATGGGCTTCGGTTAGTGCCACGGGTGATAGCTCTGCTAAAGTTTCAAGCGTTCCAGTTGTTAGTAGTCAAGAAGTAAGGATTTTATTTAATTTTATGGATCAAAGAATCAATTGCAATTTAAAAAAATTATTTTTACGTTTCAAATTTGATTTTAAATGATTGATTCTCTCATTTTTAAGCTTTTATATTATTTATTATTTATTATTTTGTTCCATTTGATTATAAACACAATATTTTATAGGATCGTAAATTATTAGAAAAAACTTATAAACAAATGGAAGCGGTGATTCGAGCATGTCAACAACCTCGACTAAATTTAAAATCTTCTCCACCATTTATTCTTGAAATTCTTCCATCCATGTCGCAACTTTTATCACAAATATTTGCTAAAAACCCCGATAGTTTACAAAACAATGAATTTTTAAAAATATTTATAAATAATTTACTACAAAAATGCAAAGAAGTAAGCACCTTGTTCATTATTAATTCATATATATATGTTCTTACTAAAATATTTTATTTTAGACTCATAGATTATTCCGTAATATTGATATTTTTATTGAGGATAGTTCTTCGAGAAGTGCTTTAACATTACAATCATTAGTATTCTCACATATGTTGCATGAATTAAAAGCTCAATTCCCTGAAGGCGAATTTATTGGAAAGAAATTTAGAATAACCAAAAAGGATGCTGCAACATTTTGGGCCGAACATTTTAATGATAGGTTGGTTTGTTGAATAATTTTTTTGGCGATCAAGTTGAATGAAAGATTGATTTTTTTTAGATCGATTGTGCCATGGGATGAATTTCGTTCAGAATTTGCTAAGGAACATAAAATTTGTTATGGGGTTCAAACTTCAGCATTGCTTCAAACAATAGATTTAACAAAAAATAATTATATTTCTAATTTTGAATTTGATGTTTTTACAAGGTTTGTTTCTTTCTTTCTTTATCGATTGATCAATCGTTTATTTACCCTTTCTTTGATCTTTCCTATCGGATTTCGTTGACTTTTTTTTAAAGAAAAAGTGAATCACATCTGTTTCATTCATCCATTTTCTTTTTTTTAGATTATTTCATCCTTGGGCCACTTTAATACAAAATTGGGAATGTCTTGCAGTGACTCATCCCGCATATATGTCATTTATAACATATGAAGAAGTTAAAAGAAAGCTGCAAAGGTTTACAAAAAAGCCCGGCTCATATGTTTTTCGTTTATCTTGTACGCGATTAGGTCAATGGGCGATCGGATATGTGGCGAAAGATCATAAAATTTATCAAACTATACCGCAAAATAAATCATTGATACAAAGTTTAGTTGATGGATATAAAGATGGATTGTAAGTTTTCTTATTAACATTTTTGCGCTAGCAATGTTTTCTCTTCGTATGCTCTTTTGCTTTTGTAATTTATTACATGAATATTAATTTACTTTAATTTTAGTTATGTTTATCCAATGGGAAAGGACATAAATGTGAGCCTAAATCATATGGTGGAAAAAAGTAAAACTGAAGATCGGGTAAAAGTGACATCAGAACAATATCAAATTTATTGCGAAATGGGTACAACATTTGAAATGTGTAAAATTTGTGATGAGCGAGACAAAGATGTTAAATTAGAGCCATGCGGACATTTACTTTGTCGTCCATGTCTTACAAGTTGGAAGGAATCAGTTGATGGTGGTTCGACTTGTCCTTGGTGTAGGGCAGAAATAAAGGGTGTTGAAAAAATTGTTATTGAAATATATAAACCTCAACAAGAAATAGTTAAAATAGTTACAGTAAATTCAGAAAATGAAAGTGATAAAGATGAACAAATTGGACCTGCGCCTCCAATTCCACCAAAAAGGTTGTTGCTTTTATGCAAAGTTTTATATTTTACAATTTTAAATTTTAGGAGTTCAAATCCTCTTCCAATTGAATCATATTCAACTCCACCACCAACGACGACTATTGCTATTACCACGACGACGCCATTATTACCATCAACTCAACCTCCAGTTATTCCACCACGTAAAGCTGTGAACAATAATGGTATTGACGATATTTGTAGAGAAGTTTTAAATTTGGATTTAGGTTTAACTCAACAATAAAAAAAACAGAGGCTTCCATTTTTTCATTTGCTTAAAAAATATTCTTTCACTTTTTCTTTGTCACAATTTTTTTTATTTCAAGCGCTTTTTTTCTTCATTGTTATATAACTTGGCTGCTACAAAAAAATGTTAATCAAATTCTCGTAATGTAATATCATCGCGTTTTCATTTTGCTCAAATATTATGTACCTTTTTGTGAAAAAAGTTGCACTTTCCACAAAAATGAGATTCTAAAAAAATACAAAAACGAGTACTTTTAAATTATTAAACCATATTCATTTTTTTTATATTTATAATTTCGTTTTTTAATCTATTTTGTTATTATTGAAAATAAATAAAGCAATTAAAAATATTTTGGATTGGAAGTAAATTTTAGCAACGGATGCTGCTGAATCTATCTGCAAATGTTTTTATCATCCTTTTTTTTAGTTTTTTAAAAGGAGTAATTGCTTTGTCAATCTTATCTTCTTCGTCTTTTGTTGCTACTTTTAGATTTAAAGCAATAAAAAAAAATACGTCCGATGCTTTTTTTTACAATTGAATATTCAAGTCAAAAATGAACAAATAAGCCTGCATTTTATAAATATAATTTTAAAATTAGTCTTTTCCCAGGAATCACACACACACATGCTTTTTGATACAATTTAGATTTAATATAGGCAAAAAAGAAATCCGGGATAAATAATTTTTTATATGTAATCCTCGATTTTAAAAAAAAAGAAGATAAAAAAAGCAAGTTACCATAATCTCAATGTTTTTTTTAATTTTCCAACATGCAATATATAATTTTTAATCGTCATATCCTTTTGCTACTATCTTTTTATAAGAACGAAGTGGGTTTTGAGTAAATGAAACATAAAAAAATGAATGAATGAAAGTACACCTTCGTTCATAAAACTCTTTTCAAACAATAAAATTGAAAGTAATTTTAAAAAAAGCTTAAAATACAATTTTATTTTAATTTTAAATTTTTGTATTTTTAACCTATGACAACCTCGAAATACAAATAAACCACTTTCGTGGGAGTATTATGTTTTTAGTTGTTGTTGTTTCTGCTTTTGAAAGGTTTGACATAAGTTCTGTGAAAGCTTAAACTAACTGGATCATTTTTTTGTTTTTCATAAAAATAATTATTTATTTGGTTAATATTGTTTGTTGGGATTATTTAATCGGTTAAAATTATTCGAATGACTAGGGCTTCTGAGCAAAATTGCAAATAATTTAATCTTTGAGAGGCCAATAAAATAAAATTCTTTAAATTCAGATAATTTTTTGCAAAAACACTAGTAGTAGTAATAAATTTATTTTTACTAAACCATAAACTTTATTTTTATAGAGTTAAGAGGTTAACGATTTTCACGGAGCATAAAAGAAGTATGATAAAGAGCGTTTATGATTTATATTTTAATTTTTCCGATGTTATTTTTCTTGCTAAGCAGCACAGTTACTTACACCTTTTGATTGTTTAACATTTGATTCGTCCTTACATAAAATTCCACGCTTCTATTAATTTTGATAAAAATAAAAAATTTCAAGATGTGTAAAACGCGGATTAAAATAGTCATTTCCTGTTGTTTTTGGATTTAGCGCCTATTGCCTTTTTTCCAAGCTTTCTTAATCAGCATTACTAACGATAATATTCACTTTTTTTTCTAAATCTTGTAGCTGGTATTACTGAAACGTTGTGATAAGCTTTTAGGCGGATGGATGATTCATCCAAAAAAAATTGCGTCACAAACAAAAATATATTCTGAAAATTATATAAATTTATAAGGAAGTTTTGGGCGAGGTGTATAAAATTGACACATTTTGCATGTTCTTTATTTGACAGTTGTTTACGCTAATTTCTCATTTCTCCATTCAAAAAATTTGCAAAAAAAAAATATTATAAAATTAATTAATCTGTTTTAGAAAGAGGGCGTTTTGGGAAACATAATTTTTGAAAATTGTTATGTATTTTATTCCTTGAATCTCAAAAATCTTTGGTTATTGTAAAAATATAAAACGAGTTGGCTACGAAAAATGACATAAAATTTTGTTCTTTTCCAAATTTTTTATAATTAATTCATTAATTTTATGGACTTTATTTGAAATATAAAAGACATTTTTCTCTCAAACTTTTTTTTTCGGATTCCGAAAACTAATATCCTTTTTTTATACCAACATAAAATTTATTTTCTTTCTAATATTTTTCATTTTATGGTTTTGTTATGATAGTAAAAAGTAAAATGCTATGCGTTTTTTGATTGTTTGAAGTGAAGATCTTTGATGTTAATAACCCCAATTTTTTTTATTGGTACATAGTATTACTGTAACTATCTCATTTCACCTATCACATAGTTAATATTTTTGCCTTTAAAAATAAGCAAACAATAAAAAAACAAAATAAGAATATTGCAATTTGCAATAATTCTATTTTTGGTGGTAATAATTAAGATAATATTCTTGGAGGTGGTTGCTTGAAGTAATATTCATAAACTATTAATGCCTTCTTCCTTTCTAATAATAATAAACCCTCACAAAATAGCTTCCTATTGTTTTTTAAATAACAAATTTTTAAGTAAATGTTGCTTTGCTTTTTGTAGGAAGGAAAAACCCATTTATGGTTCATTTTCTCGCATACATTTATTTACCAGATTTTTATTGCCATTTTTAGCGTTGCTTCGAGTTCCAGGAAAAGATTTTGGCAGCATCATCGGCTTTAAAAAATGAGAGTATATAAAAAAGCTTTTAAATCCTTTAATGAGTCGTTAAAAAAATGTTTCAAATAAAAAAAATTTAATATATAAAAACTGACGTTGACGTTTTGTTTTTTTTGTTGAAGTGTAAATTTGAACCCAAAGGGGTGGATCTAACTCGTTTTTCTTCTTTTTTCACCACCGCCTTCAAATGAGGCAACGGTGGCGTGAAAAGTTTGTGCTTTTCTCATTTAAAAAAATATTTTTATTAAAAAGAAAGTTTTGTATTACTCTGTATTTTTTCTTTCTCCCTTTTTTTGAACGTCATTTTTAAGATACTCGAAATGTATTTTTTTTATTTGAAAAACATTGTTCCGCCTTTTATCCTTGTCTTGGGAAATAAGTCAAAGAAAAGAGGAAAGATATTTGATTCTTGGTTGATGCGTTTTAGCCTCAGGCTTGGCTGCTGCCATCCATCCTTCATTAACAACAAATTTCTTCTATTCTTTAGTTTGTTGTTAGCTTTTTAAAATGTGTTTTTATTAAATTTGATTATCGCGTCCTTTAAGACCAACTTTTTTTTTGTTATAAAAGCTTGAGGTTTTGATTGCAATTTTTTGACAACTGATTTCAATAACCACCATTGGCTAGCAAATTTCAGGGTCCATTTTTTAAATATTTTTTTAAAAGAAATCATGAGTGTATCCACCACAATTATTACAGTATCTTTACTTTGTATTATGCTTGCATCATCTGCAATTGCTTCACCCGTTTATTGGTTGGATTTAGAAAAGCAATTACTTTATTCATTTGATGATCCAGAAATGATTCGATATGCTTCACACATTGAAGATAGTCATAAACAGCCCGTGAGTAATTTTAATATTATGATATTAAAAATCTTTCGATCTCTTTGCTGCAATAAAAAGTTTTACCATTGAATCTTCTTTAAAAAGCTTGGGTTAAAAAAATTTGGTTCATTATATCCTTTTTTTATTTCCCCTTATACATCCTGTAACACGTATTGCCTGTTACTAACAATAGAAGTTACTAATAAATAATTAATAATTATTAAATATTAGTGATTCCAAATTAAACATATTTTATCCGTCATCATTATCAGAAATAACTGAAGTGTATATGTGAAATTTGACACTTTCTAAAGAAGGCATTTTTACATGTTTTTTTACATGCAAAAAATTAATTTTAAATATAATTTTTTTTGCTCGCTTTGCAAGTTTCTTTCCCACTTTCATTATCCTTAATTTAACCTTTTCAAATGCTTATTTAAATTTTAACTAAAAAAGTGATGTTTAGAATCTTAATTTTTTATTTTTAAAAGTTGTAGTTTTCCAAAGAAAATTTAAAAAAAACATGTGTACATAACTAAAAATAAAATGTTTTAAATTTAGATTTATGATATTTCTGCGATTGCTAAACGCATAAATGAACATCCCGCGACATTCCCATTAACTCGTGCCCTAAACCTTCGACGTCTTGCTCGCACGCGTTAAAACACACAAATGATTGACATTAAACACACTATTATTTCATGTCAACAACGACGACAACAACCAAACCATAAAAATCCAACCTTTTCAAACTATTTTTTTTGCTTTTTCATCTCTTGTATTTTCTATTGTTAGAAATTTGTTTTATATAATCACGCATAAAATGGGTTTTTTGAAGAAGAAAAAGTATGTACACACAATTTTTTAAATATTTTTTTGTTGAAATATTAAAATTTTTCGTGGTTTCTGCGAAGGTGTTCAAGCCGAATGTAACCTTTTTTGTTCGTTAAATTTGAGCCACCACAAATTTATTGAGTACCTCTGATTTTTATGGATTTTGAACAGCGCTAAACTTGTTTAAATATTCGAAATATGTTTAAGCAAGCAATATATGTGTCAAATAAAAAAATAAAAAAAGAAAGTAATCTATGCGTCAAACAAAAAGACAATATCGTAGTTTTTTGTCCCTTTTTTTCTGAACACTAAAAAAATTTTTCGTTGTATTTCCCTATGTTATTAGTCTCTTCATTTATCTCTAACAAAAAATAACAGCAAAAAAATAAAACACTAAAAATGAAACAAAGAAACCGAAACTTTTTTCTCAAGAGAATTCAAAACTTTATAAATCGTCATTTCTATGTATGCTTTTAATAAAGCTTTTTTTTAATGCTAAAGGACTGACGCCCTCTTTATTACTAGGTTTTATGCATAATAAATAAGTGCACATAAAATTTAATATTTATTTATTATTTAAAAATTTTTCAAACAGTAATATTCCATTCAATTAAATTTGGATTGAAAACAGCAATCTAATTTTCAGTTTTTCTATTCATAAAAATTTAATTCAATTCAATGCAATTATAACTTCATTTTTAACTTTGATTTTAAGCAACTTTGCTTCTATTTTTAAAAGGCACGTGAGAAAATTTAAACTCAGTGAAAGTTTTTTTTGAAATTGTCTTAAAAATCTTTATTTTGCCCTTTTTTGTCAACAAAAAAGTGATGTCTTCGTTTGAAAAGCCAATTGTGGATTTTCAATTTTGGATTGAAATCGTTGATTCTTTTAATTCCACCGTTGGGCTATTTTTAAATTCTTTATTACTTTATTTGATTATATATAAAACTAGCGAGAGAATGCATGATTATCGGCCAATTTTAATTCAAAATTGTTTGGTTGATGTTTTATATAATATTGTTGGATTTTTTGTTAAGGCGGTTAGTTTGTTTTTTTGGTTAACTATAAAACTGCATTTTTCAAAGCCAAACTCTTCTTACTTAGAGTCTTGATATCAAGACGTAAGCGAAATCCGTTATTTTAATAATCTTTCTAAGATCAAAGTTTGAGGATATTAAAACTTTTAATAACAATTTTAAATATTTTTAAGCAAATTGATTCCAAAAATGGTTATTTTTATATGATGTGTACGGGCTTTTTTGCAAACATATCGACTCCATGGAATAATATTTTCATTCATTTTTGGGTTTTTTCTCTGTTTTATTGTCTCACTTCAATTCCCGTTCAATTTATTTATCGATACTTTTTAATTGTTCGTGAAAGAAAACTTTCTTTAATGCAGTATTTTGGAATTCTTGCATTCCCAACTTTGTTGGCTTTAATTTATGCTACAAGAACATTGGGGCCTTACCTGCGGTAAGTCCCTCAAACTAAACAAATAATCACACAAAGAAAATTTACGAAACCGTTACATTTTTACAATCATAACGTGGACATTGGGTTCTTTTAGGTAGTTTTTTAGTACCCTAAAGAGTGCACAATGTACCTGTTTTTAGGAATTAAAATTAAAAAATAAAGAGAGGAGTACATTGTTTTTCAAATAAAAAATGCAGTGCTTAAATACCCATGTGTGTCTACAACAATACAATACAATTAAATTAAACAACAGGTTCCTCGCGTTCACATTATATTTTCATGTTAAATTTTGGAGCCCTGCCTAACGGCAGACCTCCTAAATTTACAAAACAAATCATCTCCAATAATTAATGGGTTTTTCGGTCCATGCATTTCCATATCACTCATATTCAGCTACATCTTAACCCCTTCGAGGTCCATTACATACGCCAAATTACATATGGGCCCTTCGAGCCGCAAAACCTAATTTGACCCAAAAACCGCCAAATAACAACCCAAACACCATCAAATATTAACACAAAGACAACAAAAAACCATTAAATATCCACCAAACTATTCACCCAAACATCATCAAGCATCCACATAGTATATATTTTATTGCAATAACAATAAACAACAGGGCCCTTTGGTTAAACATTCCATTTTCATGGTTAATTTTGGGGCCCTGCCTTCGGCAGACCCTCAAAATTTACGATATAAATCGTCTAAAATTATCAACGGTTTCTTCGGGCCACGCATTCCATACATCATTAAATATCAACCCGAAAACAACATCAAACATCCCACCAAAAACCATCTTACATCCCACCAAAAACAACTAAACATTCGCCCAAATACAACTAAATGTCCACCCAAAAGCCACCCAAAAGTCATCCAAAAGCCACCAAATATTAACCCAAAAACCTCTAAATATCCACCTAAAAATTTCAATGCAGACAATCAGAGAAAAAACAAATTTTTCACTTCCAAAAATGCTTTCAAAAAAACAAAGGGAAACTTTCGTGTCGAGAAAATTTTCAAAAAATGCAAATTTAAACTGGTCAAAACATATCAATATTTGACTCTCCGAAGCGTGAGACCAACATATTCGGAATCAGCGTAAAAAACTGATCTAGGCTATCGGGACAAAACAAAACAAAAGCAGAAACGACATACATACAGACATACAAACAGAAACGACACTCCAAATTAAAAAGGAAGATAACCGATACTTATGTTTTTCGATATAAACCTGAAACGCATGGAATTTTGGTACTTCAATTAGCGGAAGATAAATTTTATTATTCTGGTATTCCAAATTTTGTTGTGGCTGATATTCGTTCTCTAGAATTGCAACTTCAATTTGGATACTCGTACCTTTTGGTCACGGCATCGTATGTAGCAATATTTTACGCAAATTATAAAATTTATAAAAAGATTTTGGAAATGAAAAGTAAAATGACTGCAAATACTTTTAAATTACAAAAACAAATGACTATTACACTTTTAGCACAGGTAATCAAGCTATTTCTTCAAATAGGCTTACTCTATTTTTATTGAATTTTTTAGGCAATAGTTCCTAGTATAATTTGCATAATTCCAATTGGAGCTGCTTTAACAATGGCAGTAATTAGAGTAAATATTCCTGGTGTTGGACAAATTATATCCCTTACATGTTCATGTATTCCTGTGGCAAATCCTTTAATTACGATAATCGTAATAAGCAGATATCGTAAAACTTGTACACAATTTGTAAAAAAATGGCTGCGTTTTAAAAAGATATCGCCACAAATTTCTTATGTTCCATCTGATATCAGCACATCCCATATTCGACGTTTACCAACTGTTATAAATAAAAAAGGTGGCAATTAGGAAAGTTTAATTTTGATGAAAACAATGATACTTAATTTTGGGTAACAAAATAAATATTTATTGACTATAATGTAGTCATTTTAAAGATAAAAGTCTCAGTATTAAACATACAAAAATGACGACAAATTTTTTAGGGGTTACAAACCTTGAAGCACGAAAATAAAATTAAACAAAGCCAATTTTTGCTTCAAAAAGCCATTTCCATAAATCGATGAACGGCCTCCACTAGTTTTAAATTTTATTTATAAAAAAGCCGTTAATTAACTTTCATTATAACCTTTAAAAAGCAGCCTTTTACAGAATCTTTGTCTTTCTAAAATTTTAAAGGACAAAGGAAAAAATAAATATCAATTTTTTTGGCCTTTAGTTAGAACACTAAGATGATAGTCGTCGTCGTCATGCAGCAGCAGTAGTTAAAATTGACATTGATTCCATTCTATTTTATTCTCCCAAAAATGGGAGAAGACAACATTAAACGGGACACAAAAAAATATAGAAAGAAATACGAAATGGAAAGGGAAAAAATGAGCCCTTCAAAAACATTGAATTCTTTTGACGCGTGTGCGTCGTCTCATTTTCTTCTTCTTTTACCCATTTACTTTCAACTTTTTTTTCTATTGCTCATTTTATTTTTCCATCTTATATTTATTATTATTTGTTCTCTTAAATAATTAGTTTTTTCTAAACTTACAAAAAATTCTTGTGGATTTTATACAGTGATATATTTTATTTTATGATGATTTCGTAGTGATGTTACAAAATGAAAATTTTATGGAATTTTATATATTTTATTATTTTTATTATTTTGGGACAATTTCATTTTTGTGAAAGTATAAAACAAAAATCTCAATCGGTATTATTTCCATTAAAAAATAATTCTTTGCCATGTCGATTCCCAGTAACGGGAGAATTTTATCTTGAAGATGGAGGGCAAAGAATTATAAAAATTGATGTAAGCCATTTTGAAACCAAAGGTGATTGTGTTCGAGCTGGATCAAAGGATTTTTTTGTTGTTCGAAGAAAAAGGTAAGATTATTTTGGTAATATAACCTAAAAAATTACATGAGAGAATAGTTTTTTTTTTATCACAGCATGATTTTTAAGTGTTCAAATTTTTTTGTATGTTTTGTTTTTTCGTATTTGATTGATTACTTGAGAAACAACTGCATAGATTTTAATCGATTTAAAAAAGAAAAAATATTTGGATTATCAGACTTTGATTTTTACCAATGGTCTAACTAAAGTAGTGAACATAAAATTTTCTTTTGTGATTAATAAAAATTGATAATAGTTTTAATTTAGAATACAGCAAGCAAGCTAAAAAAGTTAATAAGCCAGATTTTAAAATTTTTTTGAATACAGAACTTGCATAATTTTGCCTTTTTATATATTTTTTTCTAATTGAAGGTCTAAGCAAAAAAAAAAGAAAATTACCTAAGCAACAATTTGAATTAATTTTTTTCTTTCTTCATCATAATTTATTTATTTGATAACAAGGAAAAAAACAGGTTAAATACTTTTTCTTTTCTTTTTTTCAGTGAGACCGACACATGTTATCGATGTATTCTGTTTTTAACCCTTCATAAAAATGTAATTCGATTTAAACAAAGTAAGCAACAATTTTAAAAAAAAAGGTCACAAAAATATTTTTATTTTTTTACAATTTAGGTTTATGCGTTCGAGATGATATTGATTTGGAAGGGCTTTGTCGACAAATTGCGGGTGATTCGCCACTTTACACAATGTTCAATAGTAAATTTTTTTAAAAGAGGCATTTCTTTAGATTTTGACTTTTTAATTTACAGCGAATCCAACACCAATAGCATGTCCAATTCCAATGCCCGCAAGTTTTGCATATTCAATTTCGTCAGGTTTTTGCCGAAATGATGGACTTTCAATGATTGACGAATGTTCGGTTCCAAATCGATTTAGATTATCATTTGTTTCATGTCCACATGCACCAAAAAGTATTACACATGGTAGTGACATGTTTCTCTTCTTTCTATAGACATTGAAGGTTATAATTTTTAGATGAAGCATATGAATGCATTGCAGATTGGAATCATTATAGCACTTATTATCTCGCTGCCCGAGTTGTTGGAAATCCATTTAATCCAGCACTAGGTGATTTTCGTTGTTTTATTGTTGATCAAGCCACCAATCGAATTGGAATGTCAGCTGATAGCAGTTGTTTAGAATTAACAGCTTTAGATCGAGCTTCCGTTGTTTTAACTTATTCAAGCTGTAAGTTTTTTGGATGTAACTTTATTTTTGTGCTAAAAGCTTAGATTTCAGCTGAGCGTCCAAAACCTTCATGCACTTTTCCACATGTAATTCGTGGATTTGCTGATTGGATTTCGGTGACCACGGGAAATACAATTAAAATAAACAAAGGTCGTTGGACTGAAATTTCCCCAGATGGTGATACTCAAGTTAAAGCTCTTTGCGTTCACAGCGAAGACGATTTATTTGTCGTTAAAAAAACTTCTGGATGCAATACAGGAATTTCATGCATTAAAGTGAGGTTTTTTGTTGAAACAATTTACTCAAATCACGTTTCTCACATTTGTCATTTTTTATTTGACAAATACCATGAGTTTAATAACATTTTTTAAATTCTTTTGACTAATTTACGATGAGATTTTAATGAGCAAAGAAGAGCCCAAACTTGTTTTTTCTTACCCATTTTTAAGTTCAAATAGTTTTTTAATTTTAGACTCGTAAACATTCTCAAGATGTAATTAGCGTTTCAACCATTCCCATGGCTGCAGCTGATATGGAATTATGTAAAAAACTCCAAGCGAGTGAACAAACTATTTTCTCATTTGATATGTTAATCAAAGATGATCATGTGGTAAGTTTAAATTGGAAATCACGTAGCAAGAATACAGTGGAAGCTTAATCATATTTGACTTGCTTGACCAAGCCATTTTCAATACTCATTTTAAATGAAATTTTTCTTTAGGAAAAATGTCCATATGAAGGTTTACTCTTCTCTGAAAAATGTTCAAAGCCATTATTGACTGTTGGATGTGATGTTTCTACCCGCATGAATTTAACTGATATTTGTTCTGTACGCTTTCCAAATTCTCGCACTGATGTTGCAATTACAGAATCTCTTGTTTGTCGTGCAAGCTTTAGAATTAAAAATGAAACATTTCTTATTGCATCTAGTCGTCGACGTTTTTTGTGTCTTGTAAGCAAGACCATTTTCTTTGTATCAATAATGTATTTGGATTTTTTTCAGAAGTTTTGGTTAAAAAGCCATGATAGTCTTGTCGTGGATACTTATTCAGATACCGCATGCTTCAATGAAGCTTTGGAACTCTCTAAAAGACTTCCAGAGCGTTTTGAAATTGTACAAACAGGTAAATAAACTTCAAGCCCTTAAACTTACATAAAATAGTTTTTTTTTCCAGCCGGATGTCCTTCAAAAGCAGCAAATCTTATCAAATTTTTACTTCCAAATCCTTCATCTTCTTCGACCTCATTTTATAATAAATTTAATATCATTATTAACATCTTTTTATCATATTTAATATTAGTGTTTTTAGTTTAAAAGATATTTGTTTTTATATTTTTTATAAAAATCCGGGTAAAAATAAAATAAAGCTTTTTTACTACTTTTTTTGTTAAAAAATGTAAAATGATTCTGGAAATTTGGATGCGTCTTATTATAGGCAGAAATGGTGTTGATTGCAAAAAAAATAAACCCTTTTTCGAAAACATTTAGAACAATCAAGAAAAAAGCAAACGATCTTTGGTCTTATATGGATTTCCGTATAGTGTGAATGATGATGATATGGCCTAAATTTTAGCATACTAAAAAAAAGAAAGTGAGTATTTTTTAGCCGTTACAATTTTTCCAATTTTTTTTACAAGGATTTACCGCTTTTTTGATTATTTGTTTCTGAAATAATATACTTTAAATTCTGACTCTTAGATGGCTGATAACCAAGATCGTGAGGATACTGCAAGCGAGGTTAATCCTGATAAAGCTGATTCGACACCGTCTCGAAAAAGGAATCTTAATGATCTTCTCGAAGCTCCAGCAACTTTAAAAAATGAAAATGGCGACGATGAGTGTCAAATCATTGGCCAAACCTTACCAAAGAGACGTCGTAAAGAAGCTACTGATAATAGAATTACCGCTGTTTTTCAGTCAATGGTATATTTTTTTCCTTCGTTTTTGTACTTTAACACTTACATTTTATCTTCCAGAAACCTTCCTCATCTAATGTTAATGGCAATAATGCGCCTCAATTTGCCGCTCTGCTCTCATTATTCCAATCCATGTTTGGATTTGGTATTCATCATATTCCACAACAAAGTGCTTCTGAAAGTGATGTTTCAAAAGTTAATGAATGCTACACTGATGCCTTGAATGCTTTGAAGAAGATGGAAAAAGCTAAGTACGAACAAGCAATTTTAGCTGCAAGGAAGCTACCTAAACTTGCTATTGATACTATTGAAAGCGATTTCTTTAAATTTGCTGTTCGTGGTGCTAAGTATGTTTTATTTCTTCTATTTATGATTTCACTTATATCATCTATGCTTTTTGTAGTGAATATGATCCACTTTATCCAAAGTTCTGTGAAATGTTTTATCAATTTTCAAAAGGCTTGTACGAAGATTCTTCTTTGCAGTCCGCTGCTTTTCCTGATCTCAAACCTGCTTTAATGGATTCCACGAATGCAAACTTGTTTGGAAATTGTTTAGCTATTTCTGACTTCTTCAATTCGTTTTCAACATTTTTGGATACCGAACTCCAGTTTTCTGGAGAAGACTTGTTAAGAGCTGTTAATTCTGGCATCGCTGGGTATTACAAACTTACTTCTCATGTTTTGTTAGCATTCATTCATGGTTTTTCTCTTTTTGGCTTTTTAAAAGTAAGCTTCTTTTTAATTTATATAAACGATAACCATAAGAATATACTTACTTTTAGAACATCAAATTACTTACTTCCGATCTTAATGATGTTCCATGGCCACCTTCTGCCTCATCTGAAATTTGTAAACTTCTTCTTCTTAGAAAAGTCACACCATTAAGCAAAGTCCTAACAAATACAACTGGTGGTTATTTGTATACAAATTTTAAACAAAATGATGTTGAAATTGCTGACAAAGCTAAGAAGTTTGATATTTCTTTAAACCATGAACTTGCAAAAGCGTTTGTTGATAAAGAATTCTATGAATTGAAACCGTCACAACAAATTCGATTACTTGAACATCTTATTAACCTTTTGATGTCACTTGATTATTTTAATCAACAATTTATCTTCAAGGAGGAACTCATGGGTGAATTAAAATATGATGGGAAAAAGGCTAAAGTAGGCTTTGGATTCCTTTTGATTTTTATTTTCCTTGTTAATTTTTAGCTAAATGAATTTCTACAAGTGAATGCAGATATTAAAGCCAAAGGGAGAAAAAGTACTGTTCAAAATAACGATAAAATCCGTCAACTTGAAAACATAATTTTTGATGAAGATCAACGAAGATGGGTAAGCTTTCTTCTTTTCTCAGTATTGTTTTTATGCTAATTCAACTTATTTTTAGCTTGCAAAGCTACATGCTGCTTTAAAACCTCCAGCTTTAGCATTGGGTTATGATAGATTCCATCGTCGATATTATCTGTTCCCTAATTCACTTAATCATGGAATTTTCGTTGAAGAAGTTTGTTAATATAGTACTTGCTTTCTTATAAAAATACTATTTTTTAGTTTTTTCAAATGGCATCAAAGGATTCATCCGACGACGTAGAAATTTATGATCCATTTGCTGTTGTGCTTGAAAAGCTTACAGTTGAATCTGCTCAAATTCCTCTACAAGAAAGTCTCTGGTACCGTATCTCAAACATGGAAGAATTTGAAGCTATTCGACAAGTCCTAAATAAAAAAGGAATTCGTGAAAGTGCCCTTTCTGAAGCATTCGAAAGCCACAATAACCAAATTAACAATGCCTTGGATGGAACTCAACAAGGTTCAGAACTGGATTTTGATGATGATCATAATACTGAAGTCGATTATTTGAAAAAAGAATTAGTGCATGTTATCAAAAAAGCTGAAACATATTCTTTCATTCATTTTACGACGACTGCTGAAGAAATTTTAAAAGGAATCGATGAAGCAAAAACTTTTGATGAATTGGTTTGTTTTTGATGTTTAGATCTCATTATCACCCAAATTTTTTTTAGCGAAATGAAATTATTTCAACGTCAATCCCAGCAATTCTTCCATGCGCTTATCTTCAAAGAATTCCTGGTCAAAGATTTTTTCGTATCAAAGCTTGGCTTCTTTTTGCTGAATTGTGTCAATCCGTTTCTCAAATGCATGCTTTATTATCTTTTTTGAAAAATGAAATTCGAGCTGATAAACTTTTTGGGATTAAATGTCCTCGTTGCAATATACGATTGGATGCTCCTCCTATCAACAAAATCATAGCTTGTGTTTTGTGTTATGGCTATATCCACTTAAAATGTCACGATCCTGAGACCGAAGTTGATCCAGATCCTATGAAACCATTTTGGATATGTGAAAATTGTAATAAGCTTCCAAAAAAGGTTCCTGAAATGATCGAAGATGTTAAAGAAGATGAAAAAGAAATGGAACCGAAAGAAATGCCTTCTTTTGAACTTAAAGGAAGAACTTTGAGAGTATGCTTTTCCATAATTTATTTATAATAATTTTTTATTATTATTTTAGTCTACGACAGCACGTAAAGCAGAAGAAAACGCTGATGATTCTTCAAGCCGAACACCGAGTCTCTCATCATCTTCATCATCATCTCGATATTAACAAGAGTCTTATCTACGTTCTACAAAACCAATTAAAGATTTATGATTAGCTTTGTAATGTCAAGATCTGTTATTCGATTTGTTAAAAAATATCTTTTTCATGTTTTTGTTTATTAAATTGGTATCCTTTTTTGTTGGAGATAATCGACAAGCTTTGGTTGGATTTAAAAATTCTTCTCTTTCTGGAAGTTCAATGATGCAACCTAAAACAACGCCTTTACCATATCCTTCGCCTGTGTAAGTTCGACCAATAGCATCATGAAATTTTGTTCCTTTTAGTGATCTCCAACTATAACTAAATTTACTAATAAAAAATGTGTTAAGATAAACGAATTTCAATACTTAATTTAGGTATGTTTAGACGATTTCCTCTTTATAATTTTTTCTAAAGTTATTGCCTTTTTTAATTCCCAAAAAACTAAAGCGATGAATCAACATAATGAAGCATACATATATCATCAAATGTTATGTTTTGAGGGAGTTGTTTTGTGAACAGTTAAAATAGAAAAGAAAAAAGTCAAAACATTATTACAAAATTATTACATTCGTATGTGTGGTTGATTCTTCATTTTTATGATTAAAGATGATGTTAATCAAGTGTAGCGCTTTGTTGTTTCATATTATTCTTTGGACTTTAACAAAGTCGGAATTTACACCAGATTTTACTCATTTTTTAAACACCCAATATGGTAATGGAATTTCACAAAGGCTTGGAAAACGTGGAATTGGATTGAATGATGATTTTGGTGGAAAGAAAAATCCTAATGAAGTTGTAAAAAATGAGGTAATCATCACATTGATCATTTGCATTAAAAAAAGAGAATTAGTGTTAGTTCTTTTTAGCCGGTTATTTTTGTTCCTGGAGTTACACTTAATTCTGGAACATTCAGTCAGCATTTTGATTATTTCAAAGCCAAAGGATATTCAAACGCTGAACTTTATTCCACTTCTTATGGGGATGGCGGATTTACACCTATGTTTGATAAAGAAATGGCATGTGATGATGTTAAGCGAGTGAGTTAAAAGCCGAAGTTCTTTAAAATGCTTAGAGTTATGCAGAGTTTATGATTATACGAAATATCCTTTCACAATAAAATTTATATATAAGCGATAATAGTTTTTAAAACACACAACTTTAGATCCGTAATTTCATCAAAGCCATTCATAATTACACTCAATCAAGAGTCGATATTGTCGCTTATTCCATGGGAAGTGCAATTGCAAGAAAAGCAATTCTCGGTGGTCGTTGCGTTGATACAAATGAAAATCTTGGCCCTCCTTTAACAAATATCGTGGATACATTTGTAAGCGTTGCTGGAATTGCTTTTGGTGTCGAAAAATGTGCACCGTATCATAATGCTTGCAATGTTAATAATGGAATAATTTGTGATTCTGATTATTTGGTAAAACTCAAAATAATGCAAATAACCCTTTTAATTATGTATTTTTTAGAGAGATATCAATCGACCAAATTATCGTTATGAAGGACAATTTTCTTTTTACATTTATAGCGATTTTGATTTTGTTATTGGACAACGATGTTGTGGAAATTTTTGTGCTGAATTAAAAAATGCTAATGGCGCTTCATCTCATGATCGAATCGATCATAACAGCATTATTACAGCAACTAAGGAAATTCAATTTGCAATGGTCAATCATCAAAAATATGATAATGTTAAATAAAAATTAACCGTCGATTAAAATCATTTTACAAATTTCATTAATGCTTGATTGGTTATTGTAACAAAAAATTTTCAAATTTATATAAATTTTTTATTTCTAAAATTATTATTTTCTTCTACTTCTAAAATAAGTCACTTGGCCACCAAAATTTAATAGACTAAAAATCACTCGAGCTTGGCTTCACAAACAAAAAATTCTGAATCATTGCATTTTACAAAAAAACAAACATAAAAAAACCGATGAAGAAAAATGTAATTTGAAAGAATCGTTTATCGCATGCTTCCAGCTCGACTGGAAAGTGGCGAAGGCAATGGAGTTCTGTTTCGTTTCCAATCAGATTTCATTGATAGATTCTTTGTACAATCTTCCCAATCGGGCCAATATCGATCTAAAAATACACAAAAATTTCATTACTAAATTTTTTGAACAAAATCCTTACTTTTAATTCTATCACAATAATCCCTTAAATTAGGACATTTTTGAAAGATATATTTTTGTTGTGGTGTTTCAAATGGTAAATAAACAATTTGGGCTAAAACTCCGAATAATGCTGCATCCACTTTTGTTGCTTTAAATCCAGTTAGATAATGTTTGGTTCCAAGGAATTTAGAAATTGAAAGCAAATCTTCTTGACTTAATCGAATCACATCAGCTTCGGAATGTTTTGAAACTCCAATGTGGAAAAGTTTTAATTCAATCTAAATAAATCCAAAGATTTATAAAATATTGGAAAAATTATTAAAATTTACCGAAGACCTTAAAGCGCTCTTTGCAAAATACCTAAATATTCCACCGGGGAATCCAGGTAATAAATTTAACATTTCATCAAGGTGTTGTTGACGAAATCTCAAAAATGCAGGCAATAAAGATTCTTCAGCCAAAGTTTCAAATGCTCGAGCGGCGGCTCGTTGTTCATCGTTTAAATGGACTTCGACAGATTCTTTTTTTAAAATATTTGAAAGATCTCGAATTGCTAAACCCGAATCAGGGTATTCAATACCATTTAATTCTGCGAATGGCAAAGTTCCTTCACGGCTTCGCGATGTAATGGGAAAGTTTTCAACATTCTGCAAAGACAAGTTCATTAAAATTTTAGGAAAAAACGTAGACACAGATTAATGATAGAGATTACTAATTAATCTTATTTGCGAACAAAAGAAACAAACACCAAAGAACCCTTCGGACTTTGTATTTTTTAACCTACGTATGAGAATGATTTTATGAAATTAAAAAGTTTATACGATAAAGAAAAATTAAGACATGAAGTATTTTAACGAGAAAAAAAAATCAATGATAACAGAATTCCTTATTCAGAAATCACCGTAATAATTTATAATATTTACAAATTAGTTTTTTTCACATCAACCATAATTATTTTCTTTTCCGTTTCTCATTATTTTTTGCATGATAAAAAAAATGTTTGAATAATGACTGTGCAAAAAAAGTGAAAACGAGTAAGGTGGAAGACGAAAAATCAAAATAAAAACTTTTTGGGGTATCAAAATAATTAACAAGAAAGAAGAATTAAAATCCAACTTTATATGGTATATCAGCAATTCTTAACCATGTTTCAAGTTTAAGACAAAATGGTGATAAATTAGGTACAGCTTTACATCGAGGAAATTGGCATAGATAAACTACGTCTTTAGCAAATGGTTGTACGTATGGAGTTCGACGGGGACGAGATGTCCACCATTTATAATGTAAATATGCAACAAATCCAGCACCACCTGCTAATGCTGCTTTACCCAACGGAGATAAATTTTCAATATAAGTTTTTGCCTGCTCCAAATATTCATTCATTCTAAAAAACATTTAACCCTAGCGTTTTAAAAAAATAAATGAACAAGGTCAAACATAAAAAAAAAAGTAAACGATCAATGACAAAGTTTTTTCGTGTTGTTTGTTTAAAAGTTTTTTTGAGGGGTAAAAATTAAATTATTTTCTTTAACCTTTATGTTTAAAAGTAAGTAAGCAATAAATGAGTAAATAACAAAATTTTTGAAGGCTGAGCGAGAGGTGAGAGAAAAAGAAACATTTATGTATGTTAGTTACATACATAAAAATGTTTTAACAACAAAATTTTTTTACTGATCTTTCTCGTTTTTTTTTTGATCGACGAAATGCGCGCAGAACCAACCTTATGTCAGTTATTGAAAGTAGTTATTGCAAAGGCAGTAAAATAAAAGTTTTTCTTCATCTCTTTGTGCAAAAAAAAAAAGAAGAAACGTCGAGGACACGTAGAAAACCCACAAACAACAAAGAAAAGCAGAAGAAAAAAAAATGCAGCTGTGATTAGAATTCAAAAGGAGTGCCTCTTTCTCTCTTCTTTCAACTTTTTTTTTGCGATCAGAACGAGCCAGCAAAAAATGGCTTTATTGATGAAAAAATATGGGAAGACAAAAAAGGCATGGAAAATTATTGTTTTGTCTGATGCTACCAAACTTTCAGATGCTGAAAGAAATGCATTTAATTTCCAACATTACGATTGAAAAAGCATCCATAGAAACAAAAAATTTAGAGAATGATGCAATAACGCATGAAAAAAAGAATTTTAAACAAAAGCAAAATGTGTGAAAAACGGATAAAATGACAATGTTTGAGATGAGCCAGTTGTAAAAGAATTTTTTAGTTAGAAAAAAATGAAGAGATAACAAACAACAGCTGGCAATAAGCCAATTATTGAATTTCTCTTGATGATTTTTTTACTTTAGAACAATCTACTTTTTGCCTTCGTAAATAAACATATTTTTTTCTTCTTCGAAACTTAAAGGTTGCTGCTCTACGGCAAGTCATGAGGATAAAGATGAGGACCACTGCTTTTTGCTTTTTTTAGTTTGCGCACAATAGCTTCCTCTTTTTCATTTTTTTTTTTTCTGCCATTTTTTGCTTTATAAACGTCAGCTGCATTTCATCGATGTGTTCGGCTGTCAACAAAAATAAATGCGCACGCAATTAAATAGAACTGATTCTTAAAACGAAAAGAAAAATATTTTAGTTTTTGATTGTGAAATAGTTTTTTTAGTGAAACAACTTTCTTCGAAGAAATTCTTCAAACTTTTATCAAAAACTTTTTTTTGTTACCCCAAGTTGAAGATTAACAAAATGGTAATACAAAATGGAACAACCGTTCAACAAAGAGTATCGAATCGGGAAGAAGATTCAATGAATGTTGAACCTTCACTGTCTGGTAGAGAAATTATTGGAATTATTTTTCCTCCTCCTGATATTAGAAGTAAGTTATTTTTTTCAAAGTCTCAATCTATAATCTTTAATCTTTATTTTTTAGCAATCGTTGATAAAACTGCTGCTTTCGTCGCTAGGCATGGAGTAGAATTTGAAAACAAAATCAAAGAAAAAGAAGCTTTGAATCCTAAATTTTCTTTCTTATCTCCTGCTGATCCATATCATGCTTACTACAAACATAAGGTAAAGGAAGGTGAAACTAATGAAGCTAACGGAATTTCTGCTCCAGCTGTAATAACAGGGGCTGCTCAAGCACCCGAAGCCGTTCAACAACATATCCGAGAAAAAGAATTTGTTCCAACCGAGCCGCCAAAGAACTTTGAATTTACCACGGATCCATCAACAATTAATGGTTTTGATTTGTAAGTGTTTATTTATCTTGGGCGTTTTTTGTCTAATTATATAATTTTCAGGGATATTCTTCGATTGACTGCTCTTTTTGTTGCACGTAATGGTCGTCAATTTCTTACTTCGCTGATGAATAAAGAAATTCGAAATTTTCAATTTGATTTTCTTAAACCTCAACATTCAAATTTTCCATACTTTACAAAATTAGTTGAACAATATTCTCGTGTTATCCTTCCGCAACCAGATGTTGATGTGGAGCTTTCAAAATCAGCTGGATTCGACAAAGTTATGGAGGATGTTAAATATCGTGTTGCATGGGAAAAGCATCAAAAAGCAATCAAAGATCGAGCTAATGAAGAATCAGAACGTGAAAGAGTTGCATATGCTCAGATTGATTGGCATGATTTTGTTGTGGTTCAAACAGTTGATTATCAACCATCAGAAACCGGTAAGTTTTATCATATTTCTAAAAGTTATAATGAAAAATTGTTCTTTTTAGCAAATTTACCACCACTTTGTACTCCACGTGATGTTGGAACGCGGATTCTTTTACAACAAAGAGAAGAAGCAAAGGCTGCCGTTGAAGACGTTGAAATGGAAGTGGAAAGTGAATCGGAGGAAGAAGATGCAAGCGAAACAGAAGACTATGATATCCGAAAAGATGCTGATGGATTCACTGTTCCTAAACCTAAACAACAACTTCGTTCATTCCATGTCCATCAACCAGCTCCAAGTGCTGAAATTTCTGAAGATGTCATTGTTCGAGATTATGATCCTAAGAAAGCGAAAGCAGCTGCTAAACACAAACTTGCTGATCAATACATTATCTCACCGCTCACAAATGAAAGAATTCCTGCAAGTAAATTAGGGTGGGTCTACATCTTTCGGAAAGTAAAAATTTTTCACTTTCCGAGAGTTGAGCCCTTTTTTGGCGGGAGATTCAAATTTAGTGGCATTTTGTTCCAACAACTTACAGTCAGAAACCTTGCCTCAAATTTTTGATTTTTATAGTTTTCCAACTGTTTTGTCCATCAGAATATTATTTATTGATTCAATAATTTATTTTTTTTAAATATTATCATTTTACATGCATAAAGTAACTCAACAAATATATACAAACAAAGTATGATCACAAATACATATATACAAACAAAGCTTAATTTTTACATTTGTACTTTAACTTTACTAATTTATTTTACATCAAAAATAGGACAATAATGCCCGGGTGAATATCTAAGCAACAATGTGGGGAGATTAGGATCTTGTGTTCCGTAAGGTCCAGCAAATTGATAATGATTGTGTATTTGACATTTTTCATTTTCTTTTGAATAAACAATAATATTACATTCAACCAAACGACTGAAGAATGCTAGATCACCTTCGCCTAACCAAAGTTCAGGAAATGCAGCGCTGGGTGCAACACGAATTTTTGCAGTTACTTCCTCAATCATATTTGGATAAACGCCTTCCAATCCTTAAAAAAAATTATTTAAAAAACTGTAAAATAATGTTTTAGCTTACTGTTAGAGTTGATTCTATCTTCGAGGATATATTTACAAAGAATATGTCGCATAAGAGGATGTTGATTAGTGTTAAATCCCCGACCGAAAAGTCGGGAATTCCCGACTTCCCGACCGACTTTTTCCCGACCGACTTCCCGACCGACGATAATTTCTATCCCGACATTTTCCCGACTTTCCCGACCGACTCATTTTTTATCCCGACAAATAAAAAATAATAATATTAATTTTAAAAATCATTCATTTTCACCTTTATTTTAACCAAAAACCCTTTATTTACATTTTATTTACATTAATAGCTCATTTTTATATATTTTAACTCTTAGAATGAATTTAATTAAAAAAATTCCAACACCATACCCTACTTTTCGATCCCCCGAATTCCCGACCGACAAAAATTTTTATCCCGACTTTTTCGACCGAGAGCAATTTCTACCCCGACTTTTTTTGAATTTCCCGACTTTTTTGTCGGTCGGATCGGGAATTTAACACTAATGTTGATTGTCACATCCAGTTAATAACATCACTAACGCTCTATAGCCACAATTTCCATCGCCACGAACTTGCAAGAAATCAATAATTTTACATTGTTCAATAATAATTGGTTGTTTTCTTCCATTCAAGGAAGGGTGAAGAAATTGTATGAAGGATAACCCCAACTTTATGCACACGTTTCTGCACCATTTTTCTGATGGTGGATTCAAATAATAAAAGCAAGAACGACGAGTTACGGGGCCACAAAAAAACTATAAAAAAATGATTGCTAACTTAAGATGATATAATAAATATTACCCCTGGTTCAACTGGTATAAAATCTTCATCTGCAATATCTGATGGTTTTGTTCCAAAATAAGGTTCATCTCTTTTTTGTGCCACTTTAATTGGATTCTCACCATCTTCAGATGAAATCGGCTCTTCTCCTTTTTCATTCTGCTCTTCCATACTTTCAAACAAAATCGTTGCATTCATTTTTTCAAGTTCAATGTCATGAATATCTTTTTCTTCAATGCCATCTTCGAGGTTAACCAAAACGCTTTTTTCAATGGTATCAAGTTGATCTTCCATTGACATATTATTAAGGGCGGGATTCCAAATTATTGCTCGAGCTGCAGCTTCTTTTACTTTTTGTGAATTTCCTGATTTTACGGTTTTGCAAGAACGATTGCGAATATCATGAAGCAAATGGCTTACACGTCTAATGTGCAAGCTAAGCAAGCGCACAAGTTCTGCTTGTGTCCTGACCTAAAGAACAAAAAAGAATTAAATTTAATAAAAAAACAAAAAGATTTTTTACTTTGTTTCGGATTTCCATATAATCAACTTCATATTCTTTAAGTTTATTGTCCAAATTAATATATTTTTTTATTCGACCACGAGGAGCATCACCATGAGCAAGCTGTGAAATTCGGGTTTCACATTGAGAGTAAAACAATCTTTGCTCATATACAAAAAGCTTATATCGTGGTTTCCGAGAAAATGTTTTTTCTCCAACGCTATGGTGACTTTCAGCTTTGTTGGTGTTTCTTACTCTATCTAATCCAAAGAAACACCAACTGTTGTCATTTCTGCTGATCCAGGTTGCTTCAATATAATCTCGCATTTTGTTCAAAGCTTCAGTGGGCCAAGTTTGATCTTTTGTCGCTGGTTTCGGTGGAAATTTTAAGACATATTTCCAATAAAATTGAATATCGGGTTTCATTAATAAAGGAACAGCTAAAATATCTCTTAGCCAAGTCCTAATTCTGTAGAATTTGCTATCAACATCTCTTCCATTTTTATAATGTTCATATAAACCCGATGACACAATCATAAGATAAATTGCTTGCGATGAATGGAAAAGACATCCTCGAAGTTTAGATTCACCGCCCAACTTTTTCATGGCGTTCATCAATGCTAATTCATAATCACTATGAATTCGGCCGAAAGATGGTTTGACATCCAATCTTTTCCAAGCTTCCAAAATAGCTGCAACAATTTCTTCATAATCTTCTTGCTTCTTACTCGTCATCACGGCCATCAAAACCGGCACCCACTCTTGCCCTCCATCAGCAACAACAAGAGCATGCATTGTCAAGACCTAAAAAATAAAGCATTTTCTCATTTAATATATAGCTCGCATTTATTTACCTGTGATGAGCCAAATGGGCGTATGGAAAATGTTGCATCAACTACAAGAACTTCAGCTTTAGCCATTACTCTTAACATATTATCACTTGCAAAAATAGCACATTTTTTGGATTCTTTTAAAAGCCAA
This sequence comes from Panagrolaimus kolymaensis, assembly GCA_028622995.1. Lineage (NCBI taxonomy): Eukaryota > Metazoa > Nematoda > Chromadorea > Rhabditida > Panagrolaimidae > Panagrolaimus > Panagrolaimus kolymaensis. The sequence goes on from JAJQJQ010000023.1 coordinate 2,012,985, forward strand.
CGGATATTTCTTTTTGCAAACTGAAGGTATTGATATTCAACAGCCGTTGAACCACACTCACAATCAACAAGATTTTTTCCATAAATTCTTGACAATTGCTTTCTTAATTTAAAAAAAGCTTTATAATAAATTTCTGCATCTGCATCTACAGCCTCTTGATAACCAATGTTATAAGCTTGTGGAATTTTAACTCCAATGCTTACGAGTTGCTTTGCTTTTAATTGTGCTTGCCAAGCCTTTTGTTGATCTTTGGGAATGGGGTTGCAATCTTCTTTATGATCATCCACCCAAAATTCGTTATCAAAATATAATATTCCATTGGAACCACACCGCGAACATTTATAATAACGTGTACCTTTTCCCTTATCATTTTCTTGAGTATATTCAATGACGTGATCATCGAATTCAATTTGAATCATATTTTTATTTAGCCTTTCATTATATCCAAAGGTATAAACCTAAAAGTTCCTATTAAAAAAAAGTTTTTTTTAATAAATATTGCAACCTTAATTAATGATTTATTCTTGATCAAGCGTCGAGGAGCTTTCTCCACTCTTCCTTTTTTAACACTTTTCAAATTAAAATTTTCATTGGTATCAGCATTTTTTGGCTAAAATTAAAAACATCCTTTTTAAAAAAATAAAAAAAAAGTAATTTAAGTGCTTACAGAAAGTGAAGAAAAATTATTATCCATATCAAAATCATTGGCATTATTAAAATCGGGCAGTTTTGGGTAAAAAGTCGATGTGGATGGAGCTTCTGGATCAATAGCATTAATCAGACTTGATTGTAAATTTTTTAAAAGCTGTTGGTGGGCTTCATGATAATCACCCAAGGCTTTTTTGATCAATTCCGGAACATTTTCTTTTCCTTCTTTTGGAACATCAACTTTTATTTGTGCTTGCTCAAGCTTTTCGAGGAAGGGCTAAAAAATATTTTTATCATCAATTTACATGGTATATTTTCTTACTTCAATCGTTTTTTGAATATCAATTTTAGGCTTTTTTCTCAATAAGCTTAATTTATCAGATAACGTTGATTTTGGAACCCTTTTCCTAAAATAGGGTTCCAAATCTGCAATTAGGTCAGGAAGTTTAATTTTAATCCCTTTTTCTTCTTGCTTCAGGTAAATGGTTAATAAATTTTTGACTTCTAGGTGATCCCAATCATATCTCGCTCTAAAATTCAAGTTTTATAATATATATAAATGAAATTACTTTTTACTTTTTGGGAGGTATAGGATCGAGATCTTCATCAGCGCCCCCGACCATTTTTTCCAATGATGAGATGTTCATTAGCACCGAAAAAAAATTGATTTGCTCTTCCTGTAAGAATAAACAATAATTATTTTTTCTGAATATTTTTGTGTAGTAATTACCATTATTGCCTTTGTTATCAAGATGTTATGATTTATGGATTCATATACACTAGATAGGAAGTTAATTCCATTAAAATTAAATAATTTCCGAAGTCGATTAAGTGCTTCATTTTCTCCTCGGGCATATCGAAAATTTCTTATGATAAAATTAAATTCGATAGCATTTTTGTTTCTCCTAATGAGTTTTCTTCGAGTTGGTGAAAATCGACCAAAACAATCAATGTCATCTTGTGACACGCATGGCACAATCGCCGATTCCACTTCTAATTTATCAATAATAATTAAAGCTTCAATAGCTTTTAATCTGCAAAAAAAAAAAAGAAATAAAAAATTTTTAAGTCATAGTTTTAATAAAAGCCTTACTCTTTCAAAGTAAACCGCATGGCTGGATGATACAGTAGTTCACAGCCGTAAATGTGTTTACTGAAATATTAATAAATTTAGTTTTTAAATAAGTAAAGAGAAGTAAAATAATTTTGAATAAAACATTTAGTTTTTTTCACAGAAAATATTTTGAAACTTATCAAATTTTTATTAAAAGAAAAACAAACAAAAGAAAATCATATATACATTAACGAACATTATTATAATATGTGGGACTTCCGCAACAAAGTTTAACACATAAAATAATACTCATAATCAATAAAACTAAAAGCAAAACAATAATAATAGTACATAGCAAAAAATTTTCTTCAAAATAACTTCTCGCTTTAGAACTAAAATCTTGGTTGTTAAGACTCTGCTCTATAGCTTCGAATTCGGGGATTGGCTTAATTCCGATTGATGATGGATCAATGATATGTGTAACGAGAGTTGGAAATCTTGATTGTCCTTGGAATGTGGAGTCACTAAGAATCAATTTATCCTCGGCATTTAACATTATCGCCATTATTCCACTATCTGGAACTGATTTGGTAACGATTTGACCATGAGGATTTTCGATGGAATAAGTCTAAAATAATCTTTTTTACATAACATGCTTTTATTTTTATTATTAAAAAACAAATTATTTTACCTTGATTTTTGTGGCTATTACGATGAAAGTGTCTATTTGTAAAACCATTTTGTAGTTGGGTCCAGCAATTTGGCTCACAAATTCACAATTTTCTACTTGCATTGGATTACACTTCGCTACTGTGAGTGCCGAAGAAGTGCATTTAAGCGAGTTCTGAAAGCACCACATAAAATACATTTAAAAATTTAAAAAGTGATTTACTCACAAATTCTTTTAAACATTTGGTTGTATCAAGGGATAAATATTTATTTCCAGTTCCAGATTTGCAAAATGGTGTTGGAAATTTGGGTTGATGGTAAAGGTCATTCACGAAATAACCAAAATGTGTAAAATACTTGCATTCCAAGGTCTGCTTTAAAGTTGAATGCGCTGCGACAATTTGGATAACAAGATTGGTGGAACTACAGCTTTTCAATTGAAAAAAATAAAAAGTATCAGGTGTATCAGTAACGTTAAAGTGCGATGAAATTGTCGAGGGCATAGAATCAAATTTGATTGGTCCTTTTGTAATTAGAAGCTTTAAAAGCTTCATAATTACTCTTTCAGCATTTCTTGCGTACAAAGATGTTTGGATTCGAAAATTATTGAGTTGGACTTGTTTGTGGGTGACTTTATTGAGTCTTGCCATAGTTTCAAGAAGGTATTGATTTTGCGTTCTAAGTTCGCTAACTTCGGCTTTTAGAGCACGTATATCCAAAAAATTAATAGCTAACAAAGTACCTCCAGCAGCAGTAACACCAACAGTACCAAGGATAGATAATATTATAAAACCAATAATTAAAGGAGCAAGTCTTTTATATCTTCCTCCACTATTATCTAAATAAGCTAAAATTAGATTTTTTTCCTTATCATTTTGATTAACTGACCTTCTTCATAACAACAAGAACTTAATTCCTTTCGGATATGCTCATTGGGTTCTTGCAATATTTCTTGAGCAATAAGATAGCATTCATGTCGCGTTGATTCATCAGCAATTTCATTTAAACCAGGTGGTAATGGAATTAAAAATAACGAATAATCTAATTCAAATGTTCGAAAATATTCAGATTTTTCTTCGAAAATGCTAAAATGGTAGTAGTTATTTTACATTTTAATGTGCAGTGATTGAATGGACTGTCAACATAATTTTATAAAAGGCTACTTTTTTATGTTTGAATTACAGAGAAAATTTACGATAAATCCAACTTTGGTTATATTTATCGATAAATGTAAATGCGTCTTTTTTACTTTCAATAAAAATTTCTCGAATTACCCTATTATCAAAACAAAATTTTAGATTTTATTTAGTCTTTTTTTAAATAAATAACCAAAAAATAAGCGGATGGTGGAAAGCCATGGTTAAATTAAAAAGTTTTTTTAAAGGAAAATAATAAGAAATTTTTTTTAAAACGTACTTTGCCGAGAATTGTCTGTTGATTATCAGGTGGTTTTTTTCATCCAAAACTGTGGCAAGTGTAGCAGGATTAACAATTAAAATGATAAATAAAATAACTTTTATTGAACGAAACATTTTTTGACAATGAAATAAAATAAGCAAATTTACAGAATATTGATTGAGTAAAAAATAAATTTAAAAAAACTTGAAAATACTTTCCACAATTTAAATTTTTAGACGATCAAAAATGCAAATACCGTAAACCATTCAAACAATTGGATTCAAATATAAAAATGTAAAAGAGAGAAAATATTTTTTAAAACAATAATCAAACAATTTTATTACAATACACTTTTCACTTTTATCCAAAATAAAACATCAAAAGCAATTTTTATTTCGATCAATTTCTAAATTGGGAAAAAAGCTCTTTATCGGCATTTTTTTTTGCGCACCATCTGCTTTAAAACACCATCGATAACCATTCCCGTGGTCTACTTTCAAATAAAAAAGAACGGATCTTTTTTTTGGTAAATGTTATCCCTTGCTTCGATTAAAATGTTTACATCTTTCTTTTTGTACTTTTTTTGCCGAAATTTTTTATTCGATAAAAAAAATCTTTGGAAAGAAAAAAAACTGTTGTTTTAAACTTTGGGCTTCCATTGAAAGTTAGTTTCCGAATGTGATTCTTACTTACGAATGAAGATGCCGCTTGATTTGCAATTGAGATGTAGCAGAGAAAAAAGAAAACCATTTTCAATCCTAAATATTGAGAGAGAAAAAAACAAAAAATAAAGTTGAAGGCATCTCAAAAATTAATGGAAACGAGCTTTTTTTTAAACTGTTTTGCATTGAATTCACTTATTGTAATTTAATAACATATGCACAAGAAAAATATAACTAAGCGTACATAGGTATTTTTGGTAATAAATATCGAAGGTTTCATTTGTACGTTTAAACTTTAAAGCAATGACCATGCAGCTATGACAAATTGGTTTTGTTTGATCGATTTGTTTTTTCATCAAAGCTGCAGATTGAGTTTTTAAATTGTTTCATTAATATCTGTGATAACATAAACGACTAGATTTTAAAAAAATAATTACTTGTTTCAATGAAAAGATAGTGATAGGGATATTTTTGTGATTTAAAAAAACTTTAGCAACAGCTTTGGTTATTCTTCTGCCTTTTTTAAATAGTACATATTAGTATTATTCCAATTTATTTTATCTTCAAAGAGCAATTTAAAAAATATTTATTTCAAAAAAAATTGATAAAAAAAATTATGGATAAAGTTATCGAACCCGAACACATTCGTTCGTAAGCATCAAACCGAACGATACACAAAATAACGTTTTGCCAACAAAAGTGTCAAAGCTTTCGGAAAGTGAGAACCGAACGTTCGGTTTCTAACCGAACGTTCGGTTGTTACTTTCCGAAAATTGGGACTTTGCCTAAATTAGAGGAACACGTTCGATACAATACTGTCGATCCACAATACAAGGTTCAACGTGATCGTGAAATGATGGAGAGAGTGGAAGAAGACCCAACAAATGCTTCTGGTACTGAAATTTCTCGAAATATTTCTAAGCTTGCTGAACGTCGTACTGATATCTTTGGTGTTGGTGAAAAAGGTGTCGAACAAACTGTTATCGGTAAAAAACTTGGAGAATCAGAACATACAGCTCCCCGAACTGAACCTAAGAATATCTGGGATGGTCAACAATCAACGATCGATGCTACAACTCGAGCTGCACAACAAGAAATAACAATGCAACAACAAATAAACGATATTCAAAAAATGCATGGACTTGATGCTTCTAAAAAAGATGCTGCTCTTCCACCACCGCCTCCTCTTCAAGGTATTGGTCGTTTACTGAATGTTCCTATTGCTGCTCCACCACTTATGGGAATTCCTCCAGGTGGTTTTATTCCACCTCCAGCACCTTATGGAATGGTACCTGGTCCACCGCGTTTCATTCCACCTCCACCACATGTTCAAGATGCTTTCAATCAACCACCCGCTAAGCGAGCTCGTGTTGAAGATGATTTAATTCCTGCTGGATTATGGATGCAAAAAGTTACTGGAGCTGTTAATGTTATACTCAATCTTCCCAATGCTTCTGAATGGAATTGCAATGCTCGTCAAGAACAAATTCAATGTGATATAGCTGCTTTAGTCAGTCATATTAAAAATGTCATTCAAGATAAAAGTGGAATACCTTCATCTAAACAAAAAATACAATATGATGTAAGTCTTTGAAATTTTTTCTTAATAACTAAACCGCGCTTTTTTCAGGGAATGTTCTTAAAAGATACCAATTCTCTCGCTTATTACAACATGAATAATAACGCTGTCATTTATGTTCAAGTCAAAGAACGTGGTGGAAGAAAAAAATAATGTTATTTATTTGTTTTACAGATCTCTTTTTGTTTATTTTTTTTTTATTATTTACAATAAATTCGTAACTTTTCTAATCTGTTTATTACAATAACGATGGCAAAAAAGTTGTTAATACATAATCATACAAACAAAAATAAAAATCAAAAAATTACAGTATGCACAAATAAGAAAAGAAAGGTGAAGCAAGTTTACAGGAGAGATTAACCTTTCTTTGAACCATCACAAGCAACGATTTTCATTTGATTAACATTACGAGCAACTTGAGAATCGAGATCTTTGATTTCAATATCTTGAACAAGAAAAGTCCAAACGTTATCACAGAAACGATATGCACGCAATTTGTTAGCCTGAAAAACCATACATATATTACTTCCATTTATTTTTAAGACAAACCTTGAACATTTGACGATTTTTTGTTTGCGTTGCTAATTTGGTATTGATCGCTTTATCGAAATTCAATAAAATTCTGTTAGCCAAATGTTGAGTGATCGCTTCGTCAGCTGCAAATTCTTCCAGTGTTTCTTTGAGAGCATCTCCAATGGTAGTAGCACGATACAATTGATAATTATTTGAAGACATTGTTATATGCTAAAAATTAGAATTATAAAAGACAAGTTTAAAAAATGGCGTCACGATAGTTAGAAATGGTGAGTATGTGGGTAATAAATCAAATTTAATGAACGAACAAAAAGTGGAAAGTTTGTGAATACCATGCAGTAATAAATTGTCAAAAAAGATTTATAATAACTTGACAATGACAAAAATCACGGTGATATTAAAGGTTTTTAAAAGATTATGAGCTACTAAAAGATAAAAATTATTTATAAATATTCTTTTCTTCTAACTTATTTGAACAATCTTTTGCAACAATGAATTCCCGCTATAGACAATCCATGCAAGAACTTTTCCATCTTTAAAAACCAAATAATTGTTTTTGAAAGCCCAAAAAGAGTAAGCAAAAATAGATACAAGATAAAAAATTTTAATAATTATAATTCAACGTGAATAACAATAGCAAAACCACGATCAGCCATTTTTTAATGACTTCAGATGAAGAAGGAAAAAAAGAAAAGCAGAATGAAAGAGAATTTAGAAACCAATGATTTTATTTTAGGAATCGTGTAAAACTGTCGCTTTGAGAATTCTCCTTTTCGTTCATCGATCAAATATTTTTGAAAAATTTTCATTTGTTGGTAATTATCCTTTATAAAGTTATAAGTAACTATAGAATTGAAGGGTTTTGATTGAACACTTTAACATCGTTATTGTTAGAACGCTCAAACATCTAAACCTTTCAGACGAAAGTCATAGTTATAGTTGCTTGAGATAATCCAAAAAAGTAATAAAAAGCTAATTTCAATAATAATAAGCCCATCGAAACATATGTACTTTGCCTTTTTATTTTATTAAAATTCAAATACTGTTACTTTAGTTAAATGAAAATGTTTTGTTTGATTGCACTTTTTTTAAATCTTTTGAAAGAAGCAGATCCCTCATTTAAACTTATATGATACCTTGCAAAATCTTTCATTTTATCGATTTAAAAGAAAAATATAAAGGAAGAAACAATGATTGAACGTGTATCTTTTAAGCTGTTAGCCGCCCCCTCGGCGACAGTGATGCTGCTGCTACCGACGTATTTTTTTGTTAACAATGATTTTTTTTAATCCCTTTTTGCCGCTGCTTATTGAGATAATATCTCGAAAGAAAGAGAAAGCTTTTATCTCGTTGTTCCAAAGAGAGAGAGACAGGTGAAGGAATGAGCAATAAATGTTTTGGGGGATAAAAATGCTGCTGCCGATGAGCAAGAAGAAGAATAAGATGAATAACAACAATAAGACAGCTGCTCATTTTCCCCTCAAGCAACAACGACAAACAACATTGCTTTTGTGGCTTTTGCCAAATCATTGCAGCATTGCAAATTCCAACTTTCTTCATTTTTTTTTTATAAATCGAACGAAGAGAAAAAAAGTAAACGAGAAACGAACAAAAATATATAATATATATACCTTTAACGAAATATTTTCGAATTAAAAATACACTTCTTCCAAACGGCACTGGAAGAGTACGAACGAAATTTTCTTCGAAAAACGATTGATTAATTTCCTGACACTTGTGTGTGTTTGTCGTCTGTCTTTTATATCATTAAAAAAAGCTTTGTGAAAAGCTTCAGTAAAATAAGATTTTTTTATTTCATCCAACAACTGTGCCACCTTGGAAGGTGAAATAACTTTTTACGCTTGAGTCAAAAAGGTAGGTGCTAAATCTTTCAAACCATTTTTTATGTTTTTTCCATTCTTCCTTGATCTTCATCATCCCTTGAGGCAACCAACAAACTCATTTATAATAGTTTTTTATTTTATTTTTTTAGTTTTTCTATTTTTCATTCACCGTATGTTTCGTTTCGATCAAGTAAAACGAAAATAGCATCGCTTTCATTTATCTAAACTTGCACAAAGCAAAGATAATTAATTTTTTTTGTTCCAAAGTTTAGGCTTTTGCCGTTCACTTTTTTTTGTTTGGTTTCAAAGAGGCGTGTTCTCTTTTTTTTCATGTCAAACATAAGGTGTTTCAAAAAAACAAAAATCAGTTTATATCTTTTATTACTAATTTTTATGATTTTTTAGTTTCATATTATTTCATCTTTTTGCTCTCTCTAAAAATGTGTTTTTATTTTAAGTCAATACTTTATGATTAATTATTTATTTTAGCTTTTAAAATAGAAATCATTAACCTTTCCTTTGTTTTTTTAGCATTACCGTAGCTAATAAAGTTTTATTTTTAGTATCCGCAGCTTGGTAATTTATTTTATGTTTAACCTTCAATTACATTTTTCATATTTAAGAGTTTCTGATATAATACAGTAAAACTTAAATGTTTTATATTATTTTTAATAATCCATAAAAGGTTTTTTTCTATTTTAAAAAAAGCTATTTTTTATGTGTCATTTTTTGGAAGCTAACATTGAGCATTTGAATTTTTAAATTAATATTATCCTTAGTATCTTTCTTTTTTAAAAAGAATTTTATAATCGTCTTTTATATTTTTTCCTTAAAGTTTAGTTTTAACTTTTTTTAAATTTCTTTGGCGTTTAAAAGTAATCAAATAAGTACATACGTCTTCCTTGATTGATTCAGTTTAAATGAAACATATTTTATTAACAACAACAGTGTATCCTTTTCTATGATCCATCCTTCTTGCCCATATTTTTTTTGGTTCATTTAAGCTTAAAATTATACTTTATTTTTTTTAGAATCGGCTCAAGCTTTGGTTAGCTCGTCCGCCGAATTCCACTGATAAATTATTCAATAAAAAAGAACGCCACTAATTTTCTTTTTGGCGGACGCAAAATTTCCAAAGTCTTTCCACAATTTTTCTTTCAATATTTTTTGGTTTTACTTCTCTAACTGATTTATTTTTCATTGAAACTGAATTACAACACCAAAAATTCATATTATTTCTTGGAACATTATTTCAAAGATTTCAACAACGTGCAGCTCTCACCAATTTTCAAAACCATAAAAAACAGATTTTAAAAGCTAACGAAGCTGAAAACAACAATCACGACGACGCAGAAGAAGCACTTTTACAAGTTTTTGATTCAAATTTTATTTTTCTTAAACCATTCTTTGGATTAACAGAAAAATATTTTGAAGGCTATTTTGAAAATTTAAGGTGAGTTTTTTTTTTTGCAAAGTAAAAAATGTTTATTAGCAAGTTGTGGGGGTTCTATTTCGTTGTTATTGGTTGGATCAAGTTACGGGTGCGTTACATACTTCTCAAGGAAGTTTTATGTAATAAATAACAGTGAAGCGGGGGAGAAATACTGGTTTTCAGAAATTTAGTGAAACTTTTATTGATTCAATAATGCTTGAAATGAATAAGAAAATGCACAAAAAAGAAATAATCAAAATATGAAAGTAAGTTTAAATGATTTTTAAAATTTGCATTATCTAATTTATTAATTCTCAAATTTATGTAATTCCCTATTATTTAAATTTTTTTTTCACGTTTTCTAAAACGATGGTTTCATTTCACTTTTTTTCTTCAATTTTGTTTTACAAAAATGTTACATTTTTATTTTTGCTTCTTTTTTCCACCAAAAGTCAATATCCTTCTCTCATGTCATGTCATGTAACTATTTATATATCCTAGGAAGCGACCTTTTGCAAATTTTTTTCAAGTACACATCCTCTTATCTCTCTTTCATTTAAACATCCAACAATAAAACACACAATGTAAATTAACTTTGATCAAATAATTCGATTTATATCATCACAAATCATTTTTATTTCGGATATTTATATTTTGTTCGATAAAACACGATACAAACATAATAAAAATATAAAAAAGAATTCTTGTCTTTGATCCTAGAAAAATAATTACTTTCGTCGCTATTTTGAAATTCAGCAATTTATTGATTTTATTATTCAAATTTCGACTTCCTTCGAAAAAAAACTTAACGAGATTTTTTACGCTGAATTTCTTTTTTTCTTCATCTGCGGTTTGGTTGAATGAGTGTAAATGTTTACGATAGCAAGTTTATTTGTTCGTGCACGGAATAGTGTATATTCAACATGCTCGGTAGAATCCTCGAATGAGCATCAAAGAGTTCCAACTCCACCATATGTACTCTCGGAAGAATCACCAACCAATTCGTATTCCTCATCGGATTCGGGTGCGGAAGAACAAGAATTTTCTGAACCACCTCCATTGGTGCTTCATTTCCCTCCGCCTCCTGCATATCCACCACCTCCAATTCCTCCAAATACTCCAAGAAGCAGCATCCCTCCAAATACACCTCGAAGAGTTCGATTTTCTTTTGATCCTCCCGAAACTCCACCTTTAGCTGAACCTGAGCCATCCCTTGAATCAACTCCCGAACTTCGACATCACCCAATTAATCCTTTTTCAATTCGAGATGTCATTGAATCGGATGAATCGGGTTTTGATGATAACAATAGTTCCATCGATGAAATTTATGTTACAGCTCCTGGAACTCCAGATAGTGGAAGTTGGATGGGGAAAAAATTCACACAAAGCATGATGATAGAAAAGAGTGATACATTACTTAAAGAGGTTTGTGTTTTGTTTTTTACTCTTTTAACTCAACCATTCTTCCAAATTCTCGTTTTTCTTTTTTACAAGTGCTTACAGTTTTTTGGAGTTTTTTTTGTAAGCCTTTTTTTCTCCAAGTATTTGCATTTTTTTTCTTCTCTGCAAACTTGTGCAAAATCTTTTGTTTGTTTTTTAATTTTTATCTTCTATTAGCTTTTCTGGTATTATATTGTTTTCACACTATCATCCTTATGATTTTGAGTAAAACCACATTTGTGATATTTTAATGATGTTGAATCATATTTTAAATTTGTTTACTTTTCGAACATTATTTTTTATAAAAAACAATGTTAAAAACGAATTGATTTTTCTTCTTCTTCAAAAAAGCAATAAAATTAAAATTGAATGTTATTCCACCAACATCTGGATTAACTTTACAATCATTCCTACGCTTGTTCACTTGCGCCTTTTTTCTTTCAAGCATCTGCAACTATCTTTTTTCCTCTTTGTTTCTTAGCTTGATTTTGATCTCATCGGTTTTAACCATTTTTGGAATTTTTTAAAAGTCATCATCCAATAGTAACTCTTCAAAGATAGAAAAACAAAGCCAAAGTATTTGGGATGCTTCACTTGCTTTAACCCATCTTTTTTGTTTTTTATTCCTCTTTTTCTGCATATTTTTATTGTTACTGAAAGGTTAACTTTTTGAAGATACATAAAAAAAGTAAGCATACTACTCATCTTGAAGAAGAAAAAAACTCACAGACTTTAGTGTGCGCTGCTGAAACAATAATGACGCCAAGGTAAAGAAGAAGCACGGTCAAGTGGATTTTTTTTTGTACTTACTTCAAAAGTTTTGTTAGCTTATCATTATTATTTGGGGTTAGAAAAAAAATAACGGAAACGTTAAGCTTTGTTTTGCATTTATTTAAACTTTTTCTTAATTTTTTACAATTCTCAATTTTTGATTACTGTCTTCCTTTCCATACCTTAAATAAAAACTTCCATTCTTCAGTGAAAATTCTGCAAGCTGTTTTTTTTTCACGAATGATTTTTATTAGTAAAACCCTAAGATTTTAGCTACACCGGAAACCACTTACTTTCTAATTTTGTTTTACGTCTTTCACAAAACTTTTACCACTTGAAAAATCGAAAGAAGCAGGAAGAAGAAGAAATTCTTCCAAGTGTTCTCTTTTTTTTATTTCTAGCTCAATGCAGTTTTAGCATTTCCATATGTTCTTCGATTCAATTTAACTCTTTTTTACAATATTGTTTTACGAGCGAAAAAAAACGAATAGATATTTTTATTATTATTTTTGTTAAGAAGATTTTGTAAAAACGAAATACCAGCAGCAATTACTTTATTTCAGCCATTGTTAGTTTTAAAGACAAAATTATTTCCATTCGATTTCCCCCTTTTCTCAAAGGATATTTGTGTATTAATCAATATTTGACCAACGATTTTTTTATTGACAGTTTAGTGAGAAAACAATTGGATTAATTAAATATTTACAAGCTGAAAAGCATTTTTTGGAAAAGAAAATTGTCTACACTTTTTTTCCAAAATATAATTTTGTCTTTTGTTGGTATTCTTTTGATTCTGATAGCAGCCTTCTATTATATCTTATAAATTTTGGAAATATTTAATTTTATAACTTGAAAGATTGAATTCAATCGGTATTCTTTTAGTTATTATTTTTTCATAATTTATACCTTAACTCCATTCTCGTGTTGAGGTTTCTATGTTTCATTATTCTTCTATTCTTTTCTTTCTGATCTTTAATTCATTTCATTCTTTTTAAATGTCTTTTAGGCTGCAAATCAGCTCACATCATTACTTCATCATTCAGAATCAGCAGAACCAACAATGGATTTAGTTGGAACTCAATTAGCTGTAATAGCATGTGTTAATTGTAAATGTTGTAAATGTGGATGTGATACGCCCGGAAGTTCTAAAAAAATAAAAGGATCAACAGGAAAGCTTTCAAAAAAAGAATTACGAGCTCGCAAAGCTGCAAGTTACACGGATGTTTATGAACTTTCATCAAATACCCCACGAAAGTTTTTACCTAAATGGTCTCGAGATCTTCCTGATCCCTCTGTGATAACAACCAATGAACAAAATTTAAAAGAATGTGAAAAAAGGGAAAAATTAATATGGGAAAAAAGGCTTAGCGCGAGCTGTGCGAGTGATACAGGGTCACAAATTCATGATGGATATTTTCCTGTTCCTCTTCGACCTCTCAAACTTCCCAGAGAATCTCAAAGCATGTATATTGTTTCTGAAGTGGCAGAAACAGAAAGATTGGAAACCGAAAGTGGCATGGAACAGCCCCTTTTACATCGAAGTGTTTCTGAATATGATAGCTCCAAGCCTGGTTCATCCAAATCCCTTCAACATCCACCACCAACTCCATTTCCATCAGCCACAGAAATTCATCAATGTGATAAAAGGCAACTCAAAGATTTAAAAGAATGTGATGAAAGAGTGGTGGTGAAAATGAGAAATAAAAAGAATAAAACCATTCGATCCCTCACTGCTGTACCAGATGAAACGGGTCTTTTTTCAACGGTTTTAACAATTCCAATAAGATCATCTGAATCTGAAATCATTCCTAAACCTATATTGATCCAACCAAGCGAACCCCCACTTATACTTGCTAGCGATAAATTTAATCGTAAATTAAAAAAGGAAGCTTCTAGACGATCTTTTACAACTGAATCAACTACATCCACAAGCGGCACAGGCGCTTCGTCGCCATCTTCGCCTACGCCGTTAACGTTTACAACAGCAAATACTGCTAATACTCTACCAAAGAAAAAACAAAGTGCATTTCAAAAAATGCGTCGAGGAATTAAACAAATTTTTACTAATAATCGGTTATTTTTAAAATGTTGGGATTTTTTTAATCAAAGCAATTTTTAGCGATGACGATCAACAACAAAGACAAGGAATTTATCAACAACAACAGCCACGAGGAATTCAACATTCAGCTTCAGCAGCAGCTGTTCCAATAAATCAAGAGAGACGAACATCTGGAGGCCTTCTTGGGGTTTCATTATCCACTTTATACTTAAAAAAAATTAAATTTTTTAGAAAATTTTCCGTGGCCCTCAATCTAACGAAGATGTCATGTCACCCATGGCTTCACCTGCTCCTTTGAGACGTTCGGGTGGCTCTCAACCCGTTTCAGCTTTTCATAGCACTCGGCCCAACTTTAATGATTGGTATGAAGGCGGTGATACAGGTGGTGGTGATTATGCAGAAATTCGAGCTCGAAGCAATGATTCTGATGAAAGATGGAAAAAGCGGGAATGTAAGTTTCCCTCTTCCATTCGAAATTCATTTAAAAAAATTCCCATTTTTAGATTCAGCTCCATTATCACCTAAAACAGTTAAATTTGAAGATGAACTTGAAAAAGTTTCTGGTCCAATGAGTCCTTCTGGGCTTTATAGTAAACCAGATAAATATCGATTTCAACCAATTAGCACTCATGCAAATACAAATGTGCCACCACAACAAAGAATTGGGGCAATGGGAACTAAACAACCTTCTGTTCCTCCTGCATTTCCTTCACGTGGTCCACCATCTGCACCATCGCAACATCTTAATGGCATGAATAGCGCTATCAATGGAGTGAATGGAAATACAAATGATTTGGATGAAGCAACATTGGATCTTTTAAGATTAAGCACTGAACCCACAACTGTTACATATAGTGCTAATCCAAGAATATCCCCCAATGCCGATAAATTACAAAAGGCAGCTTCAACAAATTCAATGCATAAAGTTATTCGAACACAAGTAAGCAAAATAAATAACATTATTAGTATCTTTAAATGATAAATCAATTTAGGATGGTGGAACACTTAAGCTTGCAAATGCTTTTACATGGGATATTGATCGGCTTCGTCGGAGTAAATCTCCACCAAGTGAACCCGGTGCACGAAACAATCAAACAACGACAAAAACAACAAGCAGAAATGCAGATGGAACGGAAACAGCTTCAACTCGGCATGAAACAACCCATGAAGAAAGCATCAAACGTCCCGGTCCGCCAATTATTCGAACAACAGTAGAAGGAAAAATGAAAATAGAGAAATCCGTTGGTGCAAAATTAGTATCAATTGATCATCAAATTGCTAAAGCTTATACCATTCGCGATATAACAACCCATTACAAGATTAAAACATCCATGGGTAAACGTTCCTTATTAATTGAAGAACGACCTGGAAGTGGAATGGCTGATGATAGCAATACCACTGGTGTAAGAACATCAGGTACTTATCGATTAAGCGTTTTTGAAGATGGTAAAGAAATTGGTACCCAAGAAGCTAATATCGGAATTCCTGAAAATGTGGTAAGTTATTTTAAAAAGATTTATTGCGAAACCTAATTAAAATTTATGTCAAAATACAATCAATACTTATTTTTTAACCGTGATTTAATTTTTTTTTTCAGAGTAAGCCCGATTATTTGGCTAAACTTTCTAAAAAGCTTCTTGCGGATATTGCCAGCCTTGATGGAGATCAAATAACTGCTTTAACCAGAGTGGAAATTGAAAGAATTGAAGATGTTCAAGATATCGTTAAAACATATTTAATTGGTCAAGCAGCTCCTCTATCACCCGAACCAACTCCAGTTCCTCTTACAGTTCTTCCAGAATATGCGTATGAGACCGCAAGTGATCATCTCAGTTCTGTCGATACTCCAGATCTTCATGCTAAAATTTATGTTGATACTCTTGAAAAAGAGAGGGAACTTGAACTTGCTAAAAAAGATTTTCACCTTACAAATGAGGGTAAACATTTTGAAGATACCACAAGAATTGGGCCACGAATTCGAAGAGTTGAATCTGATACTGAATCAGTGGATTCCATAGTTGCAAAAAGGCGTGAACCTCGATGTGCTAACGTTTTTGCTGATTGTGATTTAACTCGAACTGAAGACACTTCTCTCAATGAAGTTTTTATTGCTGAACCATTATGGAGTTCAGCTTCGATGGTTATGAAAACCACTGTTCAAAGAAAGAAACCCAAAACACCACCATTAGCAAATTATGGTTTGGCACAAGAAGGTCAAAGATTCCAAGATGCTACAGTGCTTAAAACTGAAAAGAAATTTGAAAGTGACGAAGAAGTCGAACCAATTAAAGTTGTGGTTCAAGAAGCTCAACAAATTCAAAAAGTAGAAATTAATCAAGAAGCTCTTGGAGCTGAATATGATTTAGAGCTTCAAGGTCAACGACTTGAAGGTTCAACAAAGATTCGAAAAACTCAAAAATATGATTCAGAATCGGATAAAAGTTCCATCGCTCCTGAAGAGCTTGAACCTCCGCCAGCATCATATGATATGGAACGACCGGGCCAAAACCTTGAAGGCCATTCAAGAATTCGCAGACATAATAAGTTTGATTCTGAATCCAGTAATGAAATAATCGAAGAAGAGGGCATTCGACAACGTGGTGGCATCACCCATGTCACTTTAATTAAAAAGGAATCCGCTGGTCGATTTGAAGTCACGATTGAATGTGCTCGAATTGGAGAACCAACAACATTTAAAATTAAAGAAAAACCTCAAATGAAATATGAAAACCTTGAATTTATGAAAACCATTGAAAAACATGATACAAGTGTCACCGAAAAAACTGAAAAAACTTTAAAAGATTCTTCGATTGTGAAAGAGAGATTCAACGTTCACGAACAAGGAAGCCAAGAAGTTACGGTGATGGTCGCCCTTCAAAAGGAAAAGAAATTTCGCGATGATGAGGAAGAAGGAGCTTCTGCTAAAAAATCATTTAAAACTCAACGAATTGAAACCGCTAAGTCGAGAGTGCGTGAAATGTCTGAAGAAAATGCCATGGTTATGTATTCGCTTGAATGCGAAGTCCCACGAAAAGCGGAAATGCAACATGTTGAACGTGGAAAAAGTGTTGCAAGAGCTGAAATGACTAGTGAAGAAATATCCCAAGAAACTGCCTCCACAATGGTATATTTAAAAAATACCAAAGAAAACGAATCACAAACTCAAAAATCTGTTAAAAGTATGCGAGAAGAAAAAATTATGAAATCATGTAATGAAGTTACAATCCAACAGGAAAGTTGTTCAGTCATGATGGAAAATAAAGGAAATATTGTGGAAAGAACTCAATCAGAATGGGCGAAGCCAGTTGTCGGTGGGTTTTAATTTTTATGCAAAAAATTTTGAATGTTTTTTCCTATTTGCAAAGATTTGAAAACCAAAAAGTGAATTTTCAAAATTTTCATTTTAACAAAATTCAAAACCATAAAACAGCCAATTTTTAAATCGAAACATGCAACTTTTTGGTTTTCATCTTTGTAAAATTTGATGTGGGCAGTCCCTTCATTTTTTTTCGCTTTTTGGTGTTTGTTTTTTTTATTTTATCCAGGACAAAAATTCTACCATTATGAACACCCTGAAATCGAAAAAAAGTAGCCACCATAAATACTCCCGAACTCCACCACCAACTTTATCAAAAAATGGAAAACCACAATTTTTTTATCTTGAGTTTGCACCTCACCATCACTATCCTATCCCCTATCACAACCACCACTTTTTTGTACCACAAAAAAATCATCCCGCACCAGAGCACAATTTTTTGTTGTTTCCGTTTTCTTGAGTGATATACCATTTTCCACTTCGGCCTCCTCCGCGTGCGGGCTCTTCCGAAAGTTCCAAAAACAATATCCTCAAAAATCTTATTCCCTCCCTTTTTTCGGAATCTATTAAGACAACCCCCAAAAATTTCTTTTCTATCTTTTTTTTGAAGTTATCTCTATCAAAAATTCCTATCAAAAAAACTTAAATTTTCTTTAAAAAAAACAAATGGGTGCGCATACGAGCAGCTGTGGTTGGTATTATAGGAAGACAACAACAACGACGACGTGCTCAATCACCATCAACAGCATCTGATACAGATTCAGATGAAGATAATAATGTTTATATTGCGACAATGTCAAAGAAATGGCATTTATCAAATTATAAGACTATATTACCTCCACATGGTGAAGCACGAATTTTATGGCGGAGCGATTCACGTGAAGCATCAGTGGAATCATGTGAAACCGTATCCGCTTCATTTAAAAAGCAGCGAACGAATCAAAATCAACAAAAACAACGACAAACACAATTTCGAGAAATGACCGAATCAGAAGAGCAAGAATATTATGAAGAAATGCAAGAACAACAAAATTACGGTCGTCGTGAAATAAACGAATATGAAGAAGAGAGAATGTCCGAGCATTGGACTGAGGAGGGAATTTTAGAAGATTCTGATGAAACTTTAATGCATACTTTACGTGTGCGTAAAGAAGGGCCCAAATATTCTACTTCAATTTTGGTATTTGAAGGTGAATCGGGTCATATTCCATCAGCATCGTTAAGAAAGTTTAGAATTAATAATTATGCATTGGAGAAAGATTTTTCAATTGGTAGCAGTTTTAATGATTCTACAACGTTTAATACAACAACAACAACGGGTAATAATTTCAAAAAACTTAATTCCTTTACCCAAAAATTTGTCGATGACGGAGCCCAGCAGCGCCTTCTAAATATTAGCGGAGGAAATAATAATATAGAGCATAGCCAAATTCGAGTAGTTTCAATTGTACGCGAAAATGAAGCCCAGCAAATGCAATCACAAGCATCATCATCTTCTGCTTCAGCATTTATGCAAGAAGGTGGAAGAATTGAAGTTCCAATTCAACGTATACCTGGAACTTCAATTTTAACTAATGCAAATAATCGTCGATCGGCTTTTTTAGCCGATCGCTCAAATCTTTCGCCCGCCACCGACGCGTCAGATTTGAGCTCAATTAATAATGGTGATAATGATAATAATGATGATAGTGATTATGAAAGTCGTGGCAATTTAACTAATACAGAAGCTGAAGAAATTGTATTTCTTCCTGTAATAAATATGATAACCGATGTTATTTTAACGCGAACTCCTAAGGCTTTATCTAAAAGTGAACAAAATTTTGATGTATTATATCCAATGGTGACAAATTTTGCAAGTTCATTCAGTGCTATTTCATCAACAACAACATCTAGGCAGCACGATTTTAAGTTTGAGCAAGAAATTAATAGAGATGAAACTGAAAGCATTGCAATTGCTGAAAATTTATTAGAGCGAGAGAAGAAGCTTGTGACACTGGAAAGTGACGAAAATAATATTCAAATGGAGCAAGAATTTGCACAACACCCAAATGATGAAACTCAAAATAGTAGCGCTGAACGAGTTTTTAAAAGTCCAAGCCAAACGGATGTTAGCGAAAGCGTTTGGGAAGTAACTGAAGAAAATATAAATATTATTGAAGAGCAGAGAGTTGTTGAAACCGATTTATGGGTTACCCAATGTCAAAGAGAAATTCAAAATATTACTGAAAGATCTGAGATTTCACAAAGTGAAAATGAAAGCATTGATATTGAGTCAGAATTTTCGTTAGCTTCTTCCATTGGTCAAGTTGAATTTCGACAATGTGAAAATGTGGTCTCGGAAGCTGCAAGACATTTTGAGATTGCAGAAGAAGCCATTGATGCTGCCATTCGAGGCAAAGAAATTTCTCCTCAAGAAGTCGAAGCCACTTTGAAAGCAGCTAATCGAGAACAAAGTGCCGGAAAAGTTATCGAACCAGTTGAAACTACAATGATCACTGATGTTATTTTGAAACGCTTTTCAAAACCATGCGGCACAGCTGAATCTGAATCTACTTTGCAACAACAAAGTCGAATTTTTGGTAGCTTGGATGCCCTTGAAGCGACTGACATGATTTCAGATCAAGGCTTTTATTTAACTAATAATGCAGAAAGAAACCTTCGAGCCACTTCTATTGCAGCAGTAAGCAACTTGGAAGGAATTGCTAAAAATTTCAAAGCTGTTTCCTCACAAAATCAAAGTACAGAGGGCAATTTCGTGGCTCAAAGTGCTACAGCAACCGCAAATAAAATATGCAAATCAGCAAGCGCTATTGGAATTACTTCAACCACAAAAGAATCTAGCAATGAGACGGCTAATTTTATTCATCAACAAAGTGAAAGAGAAACTGAGATTCATGTGGAAACTCTATTGAGCCAAGAAAGTAAAGTTTCTGAACAAATTGCAATTCATAGTCCTACTGATGCAACTGCCAGCATAACAACAGCAATAAATTCTGGCAAAGAAGCCCAAGGCAGCACCAATGTCAATATAGGAAATACGCAAACAGCTGAAGCTGATAGATCTTTCGCTATTAATAATCAAAGTAGTGGACATGATCTTAGTAAATCCAAATCTGAAATGAATGTTGAACAAACTGTGAGAGAACATGGAAGAGAAAAAAGTGAGGGATATTTCCCTCAACAAAATGAAGTTACAATGATTACTGATGTGATTTTAAAAAGGGTTTCAAAACCTGTAAATGCAATTGAAAGTGAAATAACTTTTGATGAACAAAATAAATTGCACAGCAGTTTGAAAACTTCTGCCTCTAAATCAGAAGGATCGCAAGATGGATTTGCAATTCGCAAAAAGGAAGAAACAGAAAGCGCAACTCAAATTGCAAAAAGCATTACCCAAGCAGCAGCAATAGCAAATTTCCAAGCTTCTTCAACAAATGAAACTAAAATATATAAATTGATAACAACAGAAAAAGTTTCCGAAAAAGCTGATTCACTAATTAAGTCTGCGAGTCTAAAAGAAATTAATTCAAAAGTTCAAGAGAGTCAAGAAGAAAACCAAAAGCTTATTCAACAACAAACTCATATTGAATCACATTCACAAGCAACCATGGGTATTACAGAAACTTCTCGAGCAAGCCAAGAAAGAATAACAACAACCATGAATGAAACTTCAATTGGCACAGATAATAATTTGTCATCTGAAGGAAAAAAAGAAGAAGCTATGCATATACAAGCTTCATCTTTAAACCAAGAAGAACAAAAACTGCGAATAGCAGAACAAACCATTGAACCTTATTTACAACGTTCTGCTCCTGTTGAAGAAGCTACAAAAACTGTAAAAGATAAACGTCGTGAGCAAAGTGTTGGTGGATTTATTGAACAAGAAGAAACCAATATGATCACGGATGTAATCCTAAAAAGGATTTCCAAACCAGTAAATGCAATTGAAAGTGAAACAACTTTCGGTGAACAAAATAAACTTCGAAGCAGCCTTCAAACTTCTGCTTCCAAAATTGAAAAATCCCAAGATGGATTTGGAATAAAAAAGAAAGAAGAAATTGCGAATGCGATGAAAAATGCAAAAATAACAAATGAAATGAAAATAGAAGGAAATTTCAAAGCGCGGCATAAAACCATCACCATTCTTGATACTTCTTTTACATCCACAGAAAAAGAAGCCGAGAATCATGAAACAATGAAACAAGATGAAGAAATAAAAATTTCTTCCAAAGTTATTGAAAGTCAAGAATCAAAGCGAAATCTTATTGAACAACATGATGTTGTTGAAAATTGTCAATCGGCCACTAAAAATACCATCACTAATCAACTTGCAGAAATTCAACGCTCCGTTGAAGAAGCATCCACTGTTTCGACAACGCGTGATATGGCATTTGAAGCAACTTCATACGATAAACAAATTATGGAAAATGAAAAGTCGATAACTTCTAAACAAGCAACAACAGAATATGCAGAAAAACAATTGTCAACCGATGAGGTTTCAGTAAATTTTCAAAGGTCAGATTCAACAAGTGAGGCAGGAAAAAATGTTATTCATTCCAACAAAGAGCAAAGTGTTGGACGCTTTATTGAACAAGAAGAAACAAATATGATTACTGACGTAATTTTAAAGCGTATTTCAAAGCCCGTAAATGCAATCGAAAGTGAAACAACGTTCGATGAACAAAATAAACTTCAAAGCAGCCTTCAAACTTCTGCTTCCAAAATTGAAGGTTCACAGGATGGTTTTTCGATTTGCAAAAATGAAGAATCTGTTAGTGCCACAAAAATGGAAAAAGTTGTTAATCAAGAAGCCGCGATTGGAAATTTCATTACTTCCCAAAGTACTTCAACTGACATGCAAGCTTCACTTTCTCAAGATCAACCCAGTGAACAAACAAACAGTTTAGTTAAAGCATCAAATGAAGCGAAAATCACTTTATCAATAAAAGATAGTAGTGAAGAAAACCAAAATATCGAAGCTTCTTTATTCAAAAGATCGCAAAGTGAAATATTTGAGAAAACAACCCAAGATAAACGTCGTGAGCAAAGTGTTGGTGGATTTATTGAACAAAAAGAAACTAACATGATCACCGACGTAATTTTAAAAAGAATTTCAAAGCCAGTAAACGCGATTGAAAGCGAAACAACTTTCGATGAACAAAATAAAATGAAAAGCAGCCTTCAAACTTCTGCTTCAAAATCAGAAGGATCCCAAGATGGATTTGGAATAAAAAAGAAAGAGGAATCTGAAAGTGCTACACAAATTTCAAAAAGTATTAATACAGAAGTGGCAACTGGAAATTTCTATGCATTCCAAACTTCTTCAACAGATATGAAGGCATCTCTATCACATGCTCAATCTCAAGAGTTAGCCACCAAATTGATGAAAGCTTCAAATGAAACATCAATTACTTCGTCAACAAAAGAAAGTGTTGAAGAACAACAAAATCTTCAAACTTCTTTATTCAAAAAAGCTCAAAGTGAGATTTTTGAGAAAACAGCCAAAGATAAACGCCGTGAAAAAAGTATTGGTCGCTTCATTGAACAATCTGAAGAATCAATGATTACAGATGTAATTTTAAAAAGAATTTCAAAAGCCAGTAGCTTTGCTGAAGGAATGGCAACTGCAGAAGATAAACACATGCAACGAGAATTCTTTAGCGTTCAAGCTTCAGACCAAAAGAGTTTGAATGAAGGATTTGGTATTGTAAAAAGAGAAGAATCTGTAACAACTGCAGGCTCTCTAAGTTTTTATGAAACTGAAGGCGTTAAGGGCTTTTTCAAAGCTGCAAGCATTGAACGAACTGACGTTAGTTCTGCTCAAAAAATTAAAACTTTGACCAAACAAAGTGAAAGTTACACTGAACAGTCAACCCGCGATGAAATGATGGAAAACTCCTATTCTGAAATCATGCAAAATAATGAATCAGAATCTTGGAATGTCACCGAAGCTTCTTCTAGGCGTCAATTGTTTGAGAAATCAGAAAGTTTAGAAAGCGAAAGTTTAGCTATGAGCGATTATACAACGCAACGACAAAGCGATGCGGCACGCATGGAAACTCTTAAGAAAATTCTTGATTCTACAACTATTAATGAAATGATTAATTCAGATGATCGATGCCTCACACCAGATGACCTTGATAAAATTTATGGAATTGAAGAAGGTAAAAAGGGTGTCGTTACTCGACGTTCCAAAGAACGTGGACCTGGCGAACTTGAAATGAGTGCCATGGTTCGATCATCAACCCCTGATGGACGACGAAGCGTCGAAGCCCCAACAACTTCTTTAGCTGGTAACTCCGTTATCGACTCATTAAACCAAACATTAATCAATTCATTTTCAGAACCATTAACTGAATCCGTGACTATGTCATCTGGATTTTATTCAATGTCAAAAGCTGAAGGTTCCCAAAGAGTTTTACGATCTCCAAGTGAAATGGATATAGCTTCAATGGTTCGAGAATCCTCTCAAGAAACAACAAATTTAATTCAAAGTTTTGACATGAGTTCAGCAGATGAAAGAACTAAAATTGAAATTCCTCAATATTTATTAGAAGAAGAAAAACGGCGAAGTGACGCCGCTGGTGATGAACAAGCTTATTACAGTCGTGACCTTTCACAACAACAATCTGAAAGCTTTACTCACGGCCTCGCAAAATCAAAATCATTTGATCAAACAAATTTGAAATTAGCTGAAAAAGCAATGATTGGCAGTTTTGTTCGTTCTGATTCCGTCGGTGCAACTTCTTCTCAACAAAAAGCAGCAAGAATGATTGAAGCTTCGGCAAAATTACCCGAAAGTGAGAGTGTAGAGATGATTACTGATGTAATTCTCAAAAGAATTCCACGTAGTCCACAAACTGCTGAAAGTGATGTAAGCTTCACACAACCACGAACTTTCACAAGTTCATTGGAAACTCTTGCATCACAAAATTTCAAATCAGATGAAGAATTTGCACTCCTAAAAAAATCACCCACGAATGTTTCAACCACTTCCATCAGTGTTATCCCCAATCTTGAAACAACTAAAGCATTCTTAAAAGCGATGAAAAGCGAATCCAAAGATGTTTCAACTTCATTTATTTCATCTGATGAAGATCAAACAACTAAAGCAGTACTTAAATCTCCAAGTTTATCCTCTGTCAATACAAATATCAAAGAAACAATGGAGGAAATTAGAAATTTAATTGAGCAACATTCAGTTTATGAAACTCAAATTCAAGCCAAAACTGCTATTCAAGAAGAAATTAGAGTAACTGAACAAAGGGCTTTTGTAGATGCTGTTACTGATATGACAGCAACATTAAAATCTGATAAACTAGATGACCATGCAAGCATTTTCACAAGTGCAAAACCACCAAAGCCGCCGAAGCTATCGGAAGCTGCTAAAGGCGCTTTCTCAATTGCTGTAAATGACACTGAAGCAAAATTAAAAAGAGAAGATTCTCATGAAAATGTTGAAAGTACAGTAAAAGATTCTCGTCGCGAGCAAAGTGTTGGACGCTTTATTGAACAAGAAGAAACCAACATGATTACCGATGTAATTTTAAAAAGAATTTCAAAGCCAGTAAATGCAATTGAAAGCGAAACAACTTTCGAAGAAAAAAATAAACTTCAAAGTAGACTTCAAACTTTTGCTTCCAAAATCGAAGGATCCAAAGATGGATTTGGAATAAAAAAGAAGGAAGAAATTGAAAGTGCACTGAAAATTACTAAGGCTTCTGTTTTTGAAAATGTTCAAGCAAGCTTTAATGCCATCAGTGAAGCCACAACATCTCTTGAAACAGCTATCAGTTTTGAGAATGAAGATGCAAAATCTTCAATTTTATCTCAAACAAAAAATTTGCAAGAAGTTAAAAAACAAATGCAAAGAAGTAAAGAAGAGAGTGTTAATGTAATTCATCAACACAAAGTTGCTGAATCGGAATCTGAAGCAGCCATAAGATTCCAAGAAAAAAGTCTTGAAAATCAAGAGCTTGCAGCAAAAGCAATTTCCACCGCTCAAACCACGATCGATGTTACTGCTTCTCATGAAGCTTATTTTGAAGAAGCAAAAGAAATAACCGAAAAACTCAAAGAAAGTGAAGCAACAAAAAAAACTTTTGGAATCGAATATCAAACATCCGATAATATCTTGAAAAAAGATGATTCTCAAAGCGCTATCGAAAGTACTTTAAAAGATATACGTCGCGAGGAAAGTGTTGCTCGTTTTATTGAACAAGAAGAAACCAACATGATTACGGATGTAATCCTTAAACGTATATCCAAGCCTGTAAATGCAATCGAAAGTGAAACAACTTTCGATGACCAAAATAAACTTCGAAGCAGCCTTCAAACTTCTGCTGCTAAATCCGAAGGTTCACAAGATGGTTTTGCAATCCAAAAATGTGAAGCATTAGAAAACGTTTCACAAATTGCAAAATCAATTAATGAAGCAAGTGCATCAGGCCAATTTATATCTGCTTCAACTTCTACTTCTGGAATTGAAACTGCTTTAGTTAATCAATCCGCTCATGGTAAAGTTGAAGCCACCCAAGCTTCAATAAACCGCGAAATTTCAATAGCAAGCATGAAAGCAGCTAGCTTTGAAAAAGAAATGATTGATAGTTCCATTATTGCTCCATTGCAGCAATGTGATATTCAATCCACTCAAAGCAGCGAAAGATATGAAGCTGCATCCGCTAAAATGCAGCAATCAAGTGAAGAAACCAAAGAGTTCGAAACAATGCTTGATTCAAAAGAACAAAAAGAAAATTCAGAAATTATTCGAAAAATAGGTGAACAAAATGAAGTCATTTCACAAATAAAAGCGGCTGGGGATGAGAGAAAAGAAGTACAAGCAATGCTTTCTTCAAAACAACTTGAAGAAGGTGCTCATAGTATTCAAAAATCACCCAGTCAAGCTGATGTGGCGGCTAAAATGAAGGCGGCAGGAGACGAAAAGAAGGAAGTAAACACTTATTTCATGGCCAACGATGAGCAACAACTTGCTTATGGGATCATGAAATCTCCCAGTCAAAGTGAAATCCACGCTCAAATGAAAGCCGTTGGTGACGAGAAACAAAAAATTGATACAATATTTTCATCATCCGATGTTCAAGAAGGCATTCATGGAGTTATGAAATCTGCAAGTCAAGCCGCATTAACGGCAAAATTAAAGGAAAGTCAAGAGACTATGAGAAATTTAATTGAACAACATGAAATTGTTGACACCGATCTCGCTACTATTCGTAAAGTTCAAGAAAGTCCACGATCTTCACAAGAGCGAACTTTAAAGGCGGCTTCTGAAGAAGCAACATCAATAATAACAGAAGTCACAAAAAGTGACGCTTTCCAAGACATAAGCGTTTTACACCCTACTGCCACTACTGATGCAATGACCAAATCCCTTGAAGCAGCAAAGCTCGAAAATGCAAATATTGACTCTATTCAAAGCTCAAAAGATAACATTCAATCAGTAACAAAAAGTTTTGAAGCTCAAAGAAGCATTGAAGTCGAACTTACAACCGCTGCAACTAAAACTCATTCAATTGAAAAAGAAATTGAAATGCGACATGAAGGCGTTGTCACAGCTCCAGAGACAGCTACCATATCCCAAATAATTAATTTAACTGAAAAAGCATCATTAATTTCAGAAGCTGTTAAAGAAGCTGAAATAATGATGACGATGGAAATGAAATTACCCGGAGAAAAAACCGAAATTGATGCAATCCTAATGCATGGTAATGAAGAAGCCGTTTCTGCTAAAACCCCTGAATCCATGGAAACTATGCGAAATCTTATTGAACAGCATTCGATTTATGATTCGGATAGAGCAATTGCCACTGCACTGCCGTCGCAAACCCATACAAAATTTGAAAGAACTTTTTCGGATGAAACCACTTCTATTTCTACTGAATTTTCTTCTGTTCCTCCTTTTATTACCACTAATTTAACCCATCCCGAGCCTATCCTTTCAAAATATGAACAAGGTTTTGCAATTGATGAAATTTCATCTCAAATTGAATTATCGCACATAAATAATGAATTGAATGATGCTTCTTCTTCCACTTTTGCTTCTTCTATGCACGATAAAGCTTCTTCAACTTTCTTACAACAATCACATGAAACTTCTAACAATGACGTGGTTTTGATGCGAGTTCCTAAGCCGCTTTCAGAATCACAATTTGAATCCACCATTGCAGAAGATAGAAAAATTGAAGAAAGTCTAGCAACAAAAGCAGCAACCCAAGAAGAAGCGGGTAATGGATATTATTTGGATAAAAAAGTTGACAATGATTTGAAAACAGAAATTATTTCGATTGAAGTGCTAGGGGAAAAAACAGAAGGGCAAATGAAAGCAGCTAGGGATGAATGTCGCGAAATTCAAACAACTTTTGAATCATCCGACGAACAAGGTGGAACTCACGGAGTAATAAAATCTTCGAGTCAAACTGAAATTGCTGCAAGATTAAAAGAAAGTCAAGAAACAATGAGAAATTTAATTGAACAACATGAAATTGTTGACACCGATCTCGCAACTATTCGTAAAGTTCAAGAAAGT
The DNA here is from genome assembly GCA_028622995.1 of Panagrolaimus kolymaensis. NCBI lineage: Eukaryota > Metazoa > Nematoda > Chromadorea > Rhabditida > Panagrolaimidae > Panagrolaimus > Panagrolaimus kolymaensis. Next base: position 2,040,934 of record JAJQJQ010000023.1, read on the forward strand.
CCCCGTTCATCACAAGAACGTTCCATGAAAGCAGCGAGTGATGAACAACGATCACTTGAAAGCTCACTTGAAGGGAAAATTCAGCAAGAAGGAGTTGGTATAGTTCAGAAATCTGTTAGTCAAACAGATATTGCCAGCAAAGTTAAAGCAGCAGGAAATGAAATGAGAAATGTTGATACTACTTTTACATCATCGGAAGAGCAACAAATTGCTCAAGGTGTAATAAAAACTGGTTATGAAGTTGATGCCTCTGCGAATCTTAAATCCGCTGGTGATGAAAAACAAAATGCCGCGACAGTTTTGGCTAATAAAGAATCGCAAGAAAGTGCATCTTCGACCCAAAAAGCTTCCAATCAAACTGATATTTCGGCAAGGCTCAAAGAAAGCCAAGAAACAATGAGAAATTTGATCGAGCAACATGAAATCGTGGATACCGATCTTGCAACCATTAAACAAGTTCCTGATAGTTCAAGATCATCACAAGAGAGGTCGATAAAAGCTTCAACAGACGAAACAAGGCAAATGGAAACTTCCATTCACTCGGTTGAACAAAGCCATAACGCTGAAGCTCTTCAAAAATCATCTAGCCAGGCTGATGTTGCAGCCAAAATCAAGGCTGCTGGAGACGAAAAGAAGGAAGTAAAGACTTCTTTTATGACTAAAGATGAGCAACAACTTGTTCAAAGAATCATGAAATCTCCCAGTCAAAGTGAAATCCACGCTCAAATGAAAGCAGTTCGCGATGAATGTCGTGAAATTCAAACTACTTTTGAATCATCAGAGGAACACGATCAAACTCAAGGAGTTATAAAATCGGCAAGTCAAACTGAAATCGCTGTTAAACTCAAAGAAAGCCAAGAAACAATGAGAAATTTAATTGAACAACATGAAATTGTGGATACTGATCTCACAACATTTCGTAAAGTTCAAGAAAGCCCTCGATCATCTCAAGAACGTTCGATGAAAGCTGCTGGTGATACAATCGCTTCAACTCAAAGCGAATTTAAACACGATGAAGCTTCAGATAAAATGGAAAAGACTCTAAAATCAGATCGCAAAGAAAGTGAAAAACTTAAAACAGCAGCAACAAAAGAGGAAGAAGCGAAAGCAGGATTCAATCTTGAACAACACAAAGATCAAGATCTTAAAGCGGATTTAACTTCAAAAATGTCTGCTGGAGAGCAGCAAAACGCACACATGAAAGCTGCTGGGGATGAAAGAAAGCAAATTGATACAACCTTTGCATCATTTGAAGAAAACGAACAAACTGAAGGAGCTATGAAATCTGCGAGTCAAACGGAAATTACTGCAAGATTAAAAGAAAGTCAAGAAACAATGCGTAATTTAATTGAACAACATGAAATAGTTGAGACCGATCTTGTTACAACTTCTAAACTTCGTGAAAATCAACGTTCATCAGAAGAAAGTTTCATGAAAGCTTCATCGGAAGAGAACCAGGAAATCATAACTTCTGTAATTTTTCCTGATAAAAAATACGAAGCTGATACCACACAAAAAGATGTTAACCAAGTCGCACTCCAAGCAGCTATGAAAGCTGCAGGTGATGAAAAACAAGCCACTGAAAGTACCATCGCAATGAAACAATCCCAAGAAGGTATTGACACCGTTCAAAAATCAGCAACTAAAACTGATATTAGTGCTCAAATGAAAGCTTCTGGTGATGAGAAGAAAGGAGTTGAAACTTCAATGGTTTCATCGGAAGTTCAAGAAGGCACACAAGGCGTAATAAAGTCTGCCAGTCAAGCTGAAATTTCTGCAAGACTTAAGGAAAGCCAAGAAACAATGAGAAATTTAATCGAGCAACATGAAATTGTGGATACCGATCTTGCCACAGTTTCAAAATTCCAAGAAACCACTCGTTCATCTCAAGAGAGAACTTTAAAAGCAGCTTCAGAAGAAAAAGCCTCTTTCGATGAAGCTCTTACACAAAAACCATATGAGTCTCAAGCTGCTATTTCTCAAACTGATACCCAAAAAGACCAAACTTCCGCAAAATTCACTGAAGCACCCGAAGCTCCTCTTGGTGACGTAATTGTTAAGCGTTCCACTAAAGAAATAGCTAAAGGAGAAAGTGAAATGACCGCCATTGCAATCGGTTTAAGGCCTCAAAGCTCCGTGGAGGAACGAAGCTCTGTCATCGTTGAAAACGCACTTGCTGTGAATCAAGCCACCACCCAAATTGAAACTAATTTGATTGAAAAGAAAATTTCAGAAGAAGAATTAACGGAAGAATATGAAAAAATCGAAATTATGGAAGAAAATAGAGTTCAAAGGCATCAATTAGTGGAAGAAAAAGAAATGGAAGAAGAAAAAATGAAAATTATTGAAATAACAGAAACCCCAAAAGTGCAAAAATTCACTGAAGAAAATGTTGATGGCGCAGCTTTTATGTGTCAAATAACTTCAGATCGACTGAAGAAAGCTTCAGCTGAAATTAATGTTCCTGAAAGACGAGAATACAAGGATGAATTCCAAACTAAAGTTGCTAAAACTCAAGTTGCTGAACAACTCCAAGAAGCAACACAAATTCAAACAATTTCAACAGAAACTTTTGAAGAAGCTATGAAACTTGAAAGTGAAATATCACAAAAAACTCAAACTACCCTTCAATCGATGACTCCCATAGCCACACAAGAACGTCCAAAAGTTCAAGATATTCAAGTTCAAATGGTCGATGAAATGACATTTAAAGAAGAAAATATTGAACTTAAATCAGTCACAGGTGAATGGCGAAAAATTTTAAATGAGCTCGAATTTGAATTAATTGAAGCTGAAAAAGTTCATGATGCAGCATCCCTTCGAACTCATGCTTCTTCAGAATCCGCAGTTGAAAGTTCTCATGACATGAGAAAGCGTGAAGCATCAGAAACACAAGATTATCGCTATCCCATAAAAGTTAATGAAGAACAAAATCAACGTTTTGGCGTTGCTGTGGCTGAACTAACCGATGCTTTCATAAAATCTGGTAATACTGAAGAGTTTCATAAGAAACTCGATGAGGTTACAAAAGATGTTGGAACGAGTGTGGGTTTTATTGAAAGTTCAAATGAAAGTATGGATGCTGGAATTTTGCTTGTTCAAATGCCAATGGGAAAGAAAAGTGCAAGAGTTGATCATATCGTGGATGTTAGTGCCACCCTTTATCAAACCTTAAAAACTCAAGCAGTTAGTGATGTTGAAACTTTTAAAACTGTTGAATGGTCTGGATATTCTTCGGATGCTTCGGCTGATTTTATTCTCAAACAAAAGAACAAAGCTGAAGCAAATCTTAAAGCTCGAGCAAGTCAAATTGAAAATATTGAAGCAGGTGGCATGCTACTTCATACTCCAAGTTCAGCATCGGTTGATCAAAAATTCGTCCAAGCTAATCAAGCTAGTGGAGGCACACTTCCATTGGTGGAAACCTCAGCGGATGGCGTTGAAATTTTATCTTCTTGGAAAACAGTTTTCCGTGATTTGGAAGCTCATATCGATCTCGCGAATTCTATCAACCTTTACTCTCGACTTACCACAGTTGAATCCTCTGAACAATTTACATCCGTGAGCGAGCAATGGAATGCAGGAGAAAAATCTGCTCATACAACAGTTACATTACCCATTAAAACAAAGGAAAATGTTACAAAAACTTTTGGAATTGCTTCTGCACCGGAGGTTGAAACGAAGCTTTCTCGTCCTATTGAAGCCCAAGAGGGCGCGGAAAAGAAGCATCTCATAGCACGTTCAGAATCAGGGTCAATAATATGTCAGCCATCTGGTGATGTTAAATTTTCTGCACAAATAAATTTACATCAAATTGATGCAATGAAACAACCTAAAGTTGCGGAAACTATTGTACCTTCATCATTTACAATTTCAGCCGGTGAATTGGTAACAGAAGCAGCAGATTCTGATCAAACAACTATTAATACTCAACTTGCTAAAGGCGCAGCAATGGAAAGAATTGAAAAGAAAATTATTTCTGCTCGAACAATTCCAAATGAAGAGCTTGAATGTGAAGCATCTGGGGATGAGAAAATTAAACTTGCAGTCGATTTGCAAGGTCGTGGAATAGCTAAAGATGAAATGGTTAAAACCATTATCATTCCTCGAACCATTGAAGGCCCCAAACTTGATGCGGATGAATTTGAAGAGGATGAAGCCCTTCTTTATGCTCAATTAACTTCAAATGAAACCCGATTTGGTGATTTCAATATTGATGTCACCATTCCACGAACCATTGAACCATCAACTCTCAAAACAAAAGCTGCCACTGATGAAAAGATGACCGTGAATGAGCAATGGGATATTCAAGAATCCAAAGAAATTGCAGAAAAACGAATCCAAATTCCATTTGAAGGATCACCAGCATTTGCAAAAATGTTTGAAATGACTGAAAAATCCGCTCAAGTTGGATATGTTTATGAAAAAGAAATTCAAAGTACTGCTATTGAAAAAATTCAAAAGGATTCAAATTATGGTGGTTTGATTGTGCTTGATACAAAAGCTGCAAGTAGAGAAGATAAAAATATTGCTATGAATCTTTCGCGTCTACAAGAAAATGAACAAATTAAACGAAAAATTGTTCAACGAAGTCTTTCAGAACTTTCATTCAGAACTTTGGAAGCCATTCATGAAAATATGTCCACTAATTATTCCTTTAATCGCTCGCCATCCACTGATAATGTTGAAAGACTTCGAAAATGTGCCAATGTTTATCCAGCACTTAAGCAACGAATGCATGAATCCCGTGATGAAGTTAATACTGTAAATTATCAATGGCGAAAAGATGAGCAAAAAGAAGCGATTTCAAAATTGAATTTGATTCCAAACTTTGTTGGAGGTTTCAAACTTCAAACTGATGCTGCTGAAGATGTAAAACTTCAAGTTGAAAGACTTCTTGAAAAAATAAATGAATTTGAAAAGAAGGAACTCACAATAATTAGTGGAAATCGTGGTGAACCTCAAAGTCTTACAACTAAAGAAGCCACTTTGGAAGAATTCCATACTCAACAAAGCTACAATCGGCCACAATCAGAAGCTTCTGATGCCATTAGAATTAAAGATAAAAATAGAGATTCTGCTAAAATCAAAGCAAGAGAATCCACAGATATTTCACAAATCACTTACACTGAATTTCGACAACCCATTTCCAAGGAAGACCTTTCTAAAACCATTATTGAAAAGAATGATGGAGGCAAATTTTATCTTCGCACTCAAGCTTCTGAACTTGATGAACGAGATTTTACTCGAGAGCTTCAAGATTCTCGTTCAAGAATAGAAAAAATTGATAAAACTTATATCATTTCTAATAATGCCGAACCTTTGACCCTTTCAACTCCGTCATCAAAGAAATTTGAGAAGGGCCTGCACGCGGCTTTACAAAAAACTGAACAACGCGAAAGGGCTACTTCCGTTGAGAGGGCATCACATTCGATTTCGGCTGCATTGCGTGTTGTGGAATCATCAAATGTTGAAAGCATTTTACATGCAAATTATTTCCATGATGATGAAGCAGAAATTTCAGAATTTAAAAAGATTATACCAGCAGATGGTGGAAAATTGGGGCTTGCCACAAAAGCTGCAAGTGATGAAAAAGTTGAAAAGAATTTGGATATTTCTTCTGGAAAATCAACCCAACTTGAAGCTGAAAAGACAATTAAAACTTCAAGAGATGAAAAACTCGAACATAAAACTCCAGCATCGACTGATATTCAAAGCCATGTTTATGAAGATTGGAAGAAGGAAGCAGATCGAAAGGATATTGGTATTATGCTTACTGCATCCAATTCTCATCCATCCATTCAACATCGAACACCAGAATCAACTAATATTGAACAAATCACAAATTGTCATTTCCGAAAACCCAACGATGTTTCAGATCAATCCATTAAAGTTATTGATGAAAAACGCAATGGTGGTTCATTCTTTCTTCGAACTAATTATGTTACCGATGAAACTACCACTTTGCCTAATGGAAATCTCATCAAAGATGTTCAACGCGATTTGGAAGCAGCCAAAACCATTAAATGTTCTAATAATACAATCCTTGAACCATTTTATTCTCGAGCCAGCACTTCAAAAGATGCATCAATTCATTGTCAACTTTATCGCCCTCAATCAACACTTCAAACAATTCTCACCACAAAAGCTGCTAACACTTTTGCTCCACAAAATTTAAATGTTAAAGAATCACAAACCCATTCTTCTACAACTAATATTGATTTCCAAAAACCAGAAAGTCATCAAGGAGTTGATAAAACTACCATAGAACCCAATTTTGGTGGTTCACTTTACCTTCGCACTCCACATGCATCAGATAAAACTATAACCCTTGAAAATACAATATATAACCCTGCTCCTAATCAAGCCATCACAGAATATACTGCAAAATGTGCTAATTCACTTAATGATCAACTGCTTCGTTGCTTTGAAGCAGGGGATACCGATGCAGGATATCTTTCACATATGTTACGTAAACCTGATATCGAACTAACTGGCACAACACTTCGGAGTGCCCTGCACGCGGAACCTTTCATTTTACGTGTTAAAGAATCCCAAGAACGCACAGAAAATATTAATTGTCAATGGAATCGATTAGAATCTAATGAAGATATTATAGAAATTAAAAAGGATAAAAGATTTGGTGGAAATATCGTATTACGGGTTGAAGCAGCGGGTGATGAAAATGTTACACTTAATCAAGATATTGCTAATCCAAAAGCAAACGATAAAGATTTATCTGCTCCAGAAAAAATTATTGTTTTGAAACGTGAAGGTGAACCACAAAAATTAGATACTGGATTTGCAAAAGATTCAACAACTTCTATGATAACTCAATTACAGAAACCTGATAGTTATTTTGCAACAGGAATTCAACAACCTGCAGCTCGAACAATTGAAAATCCTTCAGTTAAAATAACTGAAAGTAAACAAGTTGAATTAATGAATAATGTTCAACTTAAACGTCCTGAACAATATCAATCTGATGATCGAACATTGTATGAAGCAAGGTTTGGTGGAGCATTCTTCCTTTCAACTTTAAAATCAGAAGATAAATCAATTGATATTCAACGAGATATTGATAAGCCTCAAGCTGCACAAGGAACACATTTAACCCTCAAGGCTGCAAATAATCATGAACCCATTCTTAAATCTTGCGGACATTCTACTCAAGAAGAACAAAATACAAATTGGGCTTTACAAAGTTCAAAATTATTCCATGGTGAAACTACCATTGTTCTTGCAGCACCAAATAAATCTGATGCAAGATTTCAATCAGCTCAATCAGAAACGAATGAAATTGTAACAAATATTGCAATTCAATCAAATAAAATTAATGAAGCTGAAACAGAAATCACTCGACCCATGGCTAAATATGGTGGTGGTTATACAATTGGTTGTAAAGCAGCATCCCAAATATCTGGTGATGAGTGTAATGTAACCCTTACCAAACCTTCACCCATTCTTGAATCCTTTGTTATCCATAAAATTCCATCTAGCATTGAACCAATTAAACGCGAAATTACTGCTTCAAAATCTGAAAATGTGGATATTGATGCCACAGAAGTAAGACGAATGCAAGATTCGATTGCTGTGTCAAGGGTGTTGCAGTGTTCTCCACGAGATATTGAACCAATTTCATTGAATACAGAATATGCTAAAGAAACGGTTATTCGAATGGACACCAATATTGAATCCCAACGATGGAAACACGAACAAAGTACTAGTTATGCATGGAAGGAATCTGTATTTGAAATTGTTGAACAATTTAAATGTGAAGCCGCTTCTCTTATTCGTCTTAGGCGAGGTTATTCCAATGCTTCACAAGAAAAGGAGAGAGAAAGAGAAGCGAAAGAAAAAAGGTAAATAGAAAAAAATAGTCATGAAATTTTTTATCGAACCAGTTTTTTAGAGTTTCATTTGCCACTGATGTCACAGAAAAAACAATGGATTTATCAATGGATATGACGATGAGCGTTGCAGAAATGAATAAACCATCCATTCTTAAAAAGCCATTGAAAAAGGAACGTGAACGTAGACATCGTGAATTGCGACAAAATGAAGCTCCATCTTTGTAAGATTCATATCGCCTGGAAAATTTTTCCTAATCATATCTCTTTTTTAGCGCTCCTGTTCGTCGCAATAGTTTACTTATGGCCCTTAATATTGGTAGCCCACATAATTTGCCACGATTTAAGACTCTCCAAGATATTATTAGAGCTATTAAAGATGTAAGTTATTAAAATCATAGATGAACATGAATAGCATAAAAAATATAAAATTTTAGGCTGGTCTTGAATATTCAAATCTTATTTTTGGTATTGATTATACACGGTCAAATTATTATCAAGGGGAAAGAACATATGATAATCGCAGCTTACATGAAATTGGCGCTGATGAAGCAAATCCATATCAACAGGTATCGTCGTAAAAAATAAAAGAAAAACAAAAACAGCAAAATTTTATAATCAAAGTTACTTTTGGATTTTTCACTCTAAAATTTCTTGAATCAAAATCAAAATCATTTTCGATAAATTAACCAAACTTTTAGGTAATTGAAATTGTTGGAAAAACTCTTTCATCTTTTGATGCCGATGGCGTCATTCCTGTTTATGGGTTTGGTGATGAAGAAGTGACGGATCAAAATATCTTTAATTTGGTTGATAGGATTGATTTTGATGCAGAATGTAAAGGCTTTGAAGGTTTGCCTCATTTTAATTTGTGAACTTTCGATTAAAAAAGCCAAACTTTTAGAAGTCCTCAAAGTTTATAATGAAAAAACTCCCGATATTAAAATGTCAGGACCAACAAATTTTGTGCCACTTATTGAACGTGCAATTGAAATTTGTCGCGAAAAACATTCATATCATATATTGGTTATTGTCGCGGATGGGCAAGTTACCAATGAAAAAATCAACCAAAAAGCTATCGCCGCTGCTTCACATTATCCTTTGTCTATTATTATGTAAATATCTCAGACTCTTTTTATTGTATTAATAAATAAAAAATTTAGGGTCGGTGTTGGTGATGGTCCATGGGCATGTATGACACGTTTCGATGAATCTCTTCCGAAACGCTTGTTTGATAACTTCCACTTTGTTGATTTCCACAAGGTATGTGATGACCAAAAATTTCAGAAGCTTGAAGAAAACCACAATACAAAAGATGGATTATCAAGTGTCAGACTAATAATTACCGTGATTTTTACATATCATTTTCAGGTTATGTTCAATGCACCCAACCAAGAAGCCTCATTTGCTCTTAATGCTTTGATGGAAATTCCCGATCAATATAAAGCTATCAAAGAACTTGGACTTTTAAAACCTTCTCGAAGGGGTTAAATTTTCAACTTGAGTAATAAACAAGAATAGGCATTCCAATTTCTAAATCAAGCTGCTGCCATTATTATTATTTAAAAAAAAATCCAACTTAAAAAAAGACAGAAATACATACACCCAAACGACTTTTATTTTATAGTTTATTGAACCCTCATTTTTGTTGAAATTGTGTTTTTTTCTTTCTTTCATTTTTTTTTATTATGCAAAACGATAAAGCATTTAACGGCACCGTATCCCAAGTAATAGTAAATTATGGGATTTATTCGGTTTCTTTTAAAGCCGTAATTTAATTTGCTTCTTTGTTGTACAGATTTTTTAAAACAATAAATGAATCATATTTTATATACTAAAGCTAAAAACCAACTACCACTTCACAATTATGACATCCTTAATGCAAAGTTTTTATTACAAAAATACAAATAAAAAAGAGTACAAAAATTGTAAAAAATAATGAAAACATGACAAAAGAAAACAATTAAAAAATGTTGTGTGGATCAAAGTAAGCTTCTTGCATTTCATCGAAGTGGTATACCATAGAAACTTCCTTTGAATCACCAATGTTAGATTTCTCAAACCCAATTTCAATGCCAAAATGAGATGTTCTATCGACAAATTTGAAACCACAAAAACGTTGCTTGCATTTTTCAATAAATTCAGGCTAAAAGACGATAATGAAAGAAAAATACAAAAAAAAAACATACAGTAATTTTGGTAAGCGTGAATGTATTAGACCAGTCAAGCTTTAGCTTATAAGGCAAACGTTTCTTATTGAGATATTCCATTATCTTGTTATAAGGTTCTTCGACTTCAGAAATATGAGCATAGCATTTGTAATTATCTAACTGAAGTTCAACAACGTCAACAGAAGGAAAGATGTCCTTTATTTGCTTGAGAACTTTACAGAACTTATTTAGACAGAGAATCTTGTATTTGTCAACATAAACGATCAGTTTCATCACAGAGTAACTAAAAATATTGATAATTATTATAAAAAAGGATGTTAAAAAGCTTACTTCTGCCAACGAAAAAAAACCAAATCACCCAGTTGGTTTAACTTGCCATCAAGATGTATTCTTAAAGTTGAAGCCTTCCATCTTGAGCCAGGTAATTCAGATTCTGACACTTTATAAGCTTCAAAACCCAAGTATTCTAAGTCAAGTTCATCCGTTTTCGATGTGCTCAAGTAAAGCATCGGCATTGTTAACTTTTTGAGTGTTTTTGAACAAGATGAGACCATTTCAATAAAAGAACTATACCATTCGATTTCTTTTTCACATTTTATGGTAACAAGCTCTGAAACAACAACGAAATGAAAACAAAACAATGAAGAAAAAATCCTTACCCTTTGATAAAGAAAGCATAGAAACGATTTTTTCATGGAGAGGATGATTGAAAAATTCATAGTCCTTTATGTAAACTTCAGTGACAGAATTGACAAAAAGTTGAAGTAACTTTTCAGAATATGGCTTCTCGTAAAAGAAACGATATAAAGGATCAACCTAAAACATGAACAATTAGAAGAATGAAAATGATTGGTAGAAAAAAAAATGAGGAAGCGAGAGCGCGAGCGATGAGCCAACCATTTTATTTTACCATTTCTTTTCATTACGAAAACTTTTGAAAGTTGTTTGACAAAAGTGTTTTAAAACAAATAAAAACTTCCGCTTGTTTGTTCTTCTTCTTACGCAAAATTTAATAATTTCAAAAAACATACCTCTCCAAATTCAAAATACTTTTCATGATAAAGAAAAAGTTTAAGCTTTTTAGATTTTGATGCAACTTCTTCCACTGCTTTCCAACATTGTTTACCAGTTAATCCAAATTTTGCAGCTATTGGTTGATCTTTACTAGCTTCTCTTGCAATATCAACAAGAATATCGTAGTTCAAAGATGGCATTGATGAATATGCTTGCTTGACGATTGGTATATTTAGTTTTATAAAGTTGAGAAAAACAAAAATTGGCATTATTTTTTTTGTTTCACTGCAAAAATTCTTTTTTCAGCCAAATTTCTCATACAATCGTCCCTTCTTTGTAGGACTTATGTGAAAGTTTGTACGATATTGCAATAACATAAACGAAGAGGTATTTTGAAAATCCAAATTGCTCCAAAACTTTTTTATCGATGAAATAAATAAATTTGTATTTTTGTTTTACAATTTCTTAAAAAAAATAGGTAAAAACCTGCATAAAAAAGGTGTTATTATTGATCAAACTTTATTTTGTACGTCTATGTAAGTTGTAAAAAACAGTTGTTAGCTTTTTTCATTTACGACATTGAAGATTTTTTGCTTGATAATATTCATGAAGCGGTTTTTTTACTTCTTCTACTCTAAAGTTTTCTATGAAGGTAAAAACTGTTATCAAACAGTCGTCTTCATCCTTATCAAAAAAGCCTATAAAATGAGAAAACGTTTTTTTTATTGTTCACGCGAATGTACTTTCATCAAATTTTTTTATTCAGTGTTTGCTCTTAGATTTTCTTTTTTTTCTTCTTATGAATTTTTTTTACCCACTTCATCATTTTAAAGCGTTCGGTTAAGAGTGCAGTGATAAAAAAAATTATAGTGTTTTTCTTTGTTTAAAAACCAGGAAGAAAAATTTCTGAAGATAGGACTCTTGTACTCGTGCCCGTCGTTTAATGATACTATAAAATATTTGCTGAAAATTATCTAACTTTTTATAGAAATGAAGCAACTTTTATTATTTTTTCTTTGCTTTAAATTAATTTATTCTTTAAATCTTCTCGTGTATCAAACCCTTCCGGGAAGTAGTCATATTGGGTTTTCTGGTAAAATTGTTGATACTTTGGTTTATGCTGGACATACTGTAGTATGTTGGAGAAGTTTATAACCCTCCTTGATTAATGTATTTTGGTTTTAGGATAAACTTATAATTGAATGGAATCCAACTGTTATTTCAAATGGAACAACTTTAGCTCGCCGCATTCGGCGATTTGGCTTAACGACACCATCTCCATGGCTAACATCAACTCATATCATTAAACCATTTGATAATGTATTTTATCGTCCATTTGATGATGAACCAACATTTTATCGAAAAACTTTAACAGAATTTTGTAATTCAATGGTTGATGACCCTTCACTGCTTGAATGGATTAAAGAAGGAAAATATGATGGTGTTTTGTCTTCCGCTTATGATGCATGTGGCCATGGACTCTTTTATCTTGCAGGAATTAAACCTGTAATGATCTACAGCGCTACAGCTTTACTCGATCATTGGGCACTTGTTTTTGGGCTACCTGCAATGGCAAGCTATACTCCAAGTTAGTCATACATTTTTACTCTATTTTTACCTTTTTTTCATGATTTAGACCCTCTTCGAAATAATGATCAAGGTGATAAAATGTCAATGTTTGAAAAGCTTGCGGTATTGGTGGATCGAACATATCAACAACAAATTGTCCTTCCAAGTTACCATGATTGTCAAACTGAAGTTTTTCGACGCAAATTTGGTTCATCTTTTCCTTCATTGACAGAACTCGCAAAACAAAGTTCACAAATATTTGTCAATTCTCATCCCCTGCTTGAGCTTGGTCGACCATATTCCCATAAAGTCCATCAAATTGGTGGAATAACTTTAAAAGAAAAGGGAAAACTTTCAGAAGAATTTAATCAAATTTTAAATCATCGAATTAAAGGAACTATTATTTTTTCATTTGGTTCTTTAGCAAAAACGGATCAAATTCCGTTGGAGGTTCGAGAAATTTTTGCAAAGGCATTCAACAATTTCCCTGATTATACTGTAATTTGGAAATATGATGGCGAAGATATTGATTTTTTGGCAAATTATACGAACATTATTCCAGTTAAATGGATTCAACAAGTGGAATTACTGAGTGAGTTTTTAATTTTCATTTAGTCTCGACTTATAAATTTGCAAAGAAAGGCCCTTTAAAAATATTGTAATTATTGAATTTGAAGGTTTCATTTTTAGATGATCCTCGAGTTAAGCTTTTCGTTTCTCATACTGGTTTAAATTCCTTGCTTGAATCAGCTCATTCTGGTACTCCAGTTTTATCGATTCCGCTCTTTTTGGATCAAAATTACAATGCCCATGTTGTTGAAAGTCGAGGAGTTGGAATTCGATTAAACAAAAAGAAGATTACCGTGGATTCGTTGACATTAGCAATTCAAACAATTTTAACTAATGAAACCTTTTATGAAAATGCTAAAAATTTACAAAGAATGTTGGAAAGCTTTCCTCATAAACCCGAGAAAACTTTGATAAAATGGGTTGAATATGCGACAACTTTTAAAACTTTTGGTGAACACATTCAATTGCAATCAGCAAATATGGGAATATTTGAATATTTTTGCATTGATATTTTAATTGTTTCATATCTAATTATTTTAAGCGGTTTATTAACAGTATTTTATATTTTAAAAACTTTTGTAAATCGGTTACTAAAAAGAAAAATTAAGAATGAATAATAAAATAATACCTTTTTTTGAACTTTGTCTTACATGAGCGCTTTGGTTGTGTTTTTATGGAATAATGAAATGAGGAATCAAAATCTTTTTTGAGGAAGAAAAAAAAGAGGGAAAAAATTACAAACAAAAAAGAAGAATAGTAAAAAAGGTCGAAATGAATTAACTTAACACATTTTGAATGGAACCTTTGAAACTTACCACAAAAAAGATTTACTACAGAAATACGTAAATTTTCAATGTAGTTATTAAAAAATAAACGTTGATAATATACAAGGTTGTAATTTAAAATACTAAATTCTTTATACAAAAAAAGGAAAAGTGTATGCATCATTTAATAAAAAAACTTTTGTAAATTTTTTGATTTAACAAATATTTTTATTTCGAAGACGCACTTGGTTTACCGAACTGATTTTCCTGTTGATTACTTATGCTTTCATTTTTTCTTACCTTAAAGTTGTTTTAAAATGACGTTTTCTTACTCCTTTCCCCTTTTTTTAAAGGTATTACAACCCAAAAAGGTTTTTGCCCTTTTGATAAATGAACAGAACCATTCTTAAATTTTCCAAAACTTTTTTCTTTTTTTCCTTAGTATTATTATTCTTTCCTGTTTATTGATGTCCACCTCCACCCTCGCATTATTACCCTTTATTTTAACTAATGTCTGAAAATTAAGCGATAAGAACTTTAAATTTCATTTAAAAAATAATCAGAAAAGAAAATCTTATCAAAAAAATGTTAAAACTGTGAGTTAGCAACGTAAGCAAAGTTCCATTAATAAAAAAAATTGACAGAAATTTGTCAAAACATAAACGTATAAAAATTTCCAAAAAAGATTGATGGACTTCTCTATTTTTTATTATTATTAAAAAAACCGATAATGATCTTTTATTTCCCCAATTGAATCAAAAAGGCAGCAACAATTTTTTTATTGCGCTTTGCTTTTTTCACCGTGAAATAATAAAAGTTTTTTGACTCAAATTCGGATCTGTCAGAAAAGAGGGTAATTGTCTCTCTCTTTTTTTTGCAGTTGACATTATAATAACAGAGGATTTCACGTATTACACAAGTTGAGGACTAATCAATTTGAAAATCCTGATTTTTTGAAAAAGTTAAAGTTAGTTGTGTTTGTGAAACAAAAGTTATTTTTATTTTTTAGGCAGGAAATATGGCAACCTCTGCAGATCGTCGAAAGCAGCTTGAATATCATTTAAAAGCATTTCGAGAAATTTCAGAACAACGATGGCAAGAAAAAGTAAGATTTTCTTTAACTTTGAGAATTGAGGCCTTGGATCTAATTTTTATGATAAAGCTAAACTTGCTTACCATGTGACACGTAGGTTTGGAAATTATTCTCTTTTTTTATTTAAAAAAAAAGCACTCATCCTTCATAGAATAATTGAGCTAAAAAGTCAGGATTCATCGAAGTAAAAGAATTTTTTTAGGCAATTCGATGGAGTTATCATATTCCGGCGATGGTTTCAGCTACGATAGTAATATGTCAATTTGCAAATACATTTTTATTTGGAACATTTTCATATAATTTTGGTAAACTTTATGTTTTACTTGATGAATATATGCTTGAAACAAATGGCACCCTTCTTAATGATGGAAACACATCCATTGTTTATCATTATGAAGGAATAAATCAAGAAAGAATAAATCAAATTGATTTGGTTTGTTTCGTTTTCTCTTTTTAAAGTTTTAATATAAAATGTGATTTACAGTATCACGATCAATTATGGTCCATGTCAGTTGCAGAAGTAATAGAATTAGTTTTTCCAATGATAAATTTAATCTTATTTGCTTGGTTAATGCATGATCCATCGAGAAGATTAAGATATAAAACAAAAGCAATTTATTTGGTTAGACACAATCTTTCTTTCGGTGGAAGTTTTTAAAATTAAAAAATTTAGCTTTGCCCTGCAATGTCATTAATGCTTTCCATTTCTCAAGCATGTATGATTCATGTAACTCTTTCCGAATCAGTTTATACCATTCGATTTTTATTAGCAAAAATTTTCTCAACTTTATTAGTTTTTAATAAACAAGGTCGACTTCCAATTGAAGGATATTTTGGTTGTGAATTTTATAATGATGATGATATCGTTGTAAGTTAAAGTGTATGGTTACCTTGTTGGGATACATTTTTTTGCCCTAAATAATTTGAGAGTTTTAGTTAAATAGCTTTAGCTCATTTTTATTTTTATTTGTTTCTCAAAATTACACTTTCATTTTAGAAGCCTTCATGCGCTGGTACAATTCACGATCAAGTGGTTTCACCTTTTACTTTGAATCTTATGATTGGAATTCATATTATTCCCATTATTGTTTTTCTATTGCTTCTGATTAAAAACTTAACCAATAATGAAATGGAACATCTATTTTTATATATTGAAAGTGTTGATGCTGATGGACGTCCAACTGCACCAATTGAAATTGAATCGTAGGATTTCAACATTGTGGCTTTAGCTTTAAAAATCATTTACTTTTTAGAGGACAAAAACGTTTATTACGACATTCATTAAATGATATATTATCGGATTTTGAAATTAAATTTAATCCTAAAATGTAAGGGCTTTCATTAAAGGAAAGGCAATATTATCAGCAAATTTTAGAGCGTTAAATACATCATCAATAAAAAAGAAACCACCGCCGCCAGAAACGTTTAAGAGATCAAAATCTGAGACGAGAGTTTAATATTTTTTTTTGGTTTCATTGTTTCAATTTTCCATATTGAATTTTTGTTGAGAAATAATAATAAATTAATATTAATAAAATAAATCCAATAATAGATAATAAAATAAAAGCACAATGTGGTGACCATAAACAAGCCTTTATTCGTTCTTTTGGAGTCATTGGAACTCGATTAACACCAGCACGGCGATGGCGTCGTCTTTGAGGTGGCCGAGGTGGAGGAAGAAGGCTGAAATTTGGATTTGATTTATTCAAACGAAAGAGTTTAAAAAATTCCTTACCGAACTGCCTGCCTTGTATCAAATACAACTTTAGTGTCAGCATTAATATTTGTATTATGCATTAATGATGGTGGATTCATAATAATCCTTTTTTACATTGACGGAAAAAAACGACGATTTAAAAAATGTTGTAAAAAAGCGATCAACAAAGAAAATATTTGAAACACGTTTTTGATCAACAAAAAAAGAAAGAAGTGGCGTATGAATAACAAAATGCAAAGAAAAAGAAAAAATCGATTGAAGTCAGTAAAAGTGCAAATTGAACCCATAAAAATTGGTTTTAAATTTATTCCTTTCTCAAGTGCTACTTTTTAAAATTTCTTTGATAAAAACAATTTTAAAATGAGAGATTTTATTAACAAAAAGTAAAAGCAATAAAAAGTTTACGTAGCTCTTAGAAGAGTTTTAATCATAATCACGATCAAGAAGATGAAAGCTTTTCCAAATACTATTTTTTACCCTATGTGATGAACGTAAAAAAAAATTTTGAAGCAAATACATAGGTCGGTATTTTTTGCATGTGTTCTTTATTTTTGCACCAATAATAACGACAATAATAAGCTTTAAAAAATAAATAAAATACAATAAAATCAGTAATCTTGTATTTTGAGAATAAAATATCCGTGTATTACTAATAAAAATCGGCAACTCTTTCATAGAAATTTAACAGTTAAATTTTCAATGCTTTTTGAAAGAATATTTATAAAATTTTGTCTAAACATTGCATCAACAGTGGAAGCAAAGTGTAAACCAACAGTCTTTTTGTCATCTGGGTTGGTGTTTTTCTGGAAAAAAAAAAAAATTAATAAAAAGAATATCTATCGATGTGATAAAAAAAAAAGACTTTGTCGTAAAAAGGAATAAACTAACTTTTATAAAATTAGCAAAATCATAAATTTCAAAAGATCGATTAATTTCAGTAAGCCAAAAAGATATAAGCTTTTTGTTTCTTACTAAATTTAAAAGACTTTTTCCTGTTTGGGGTGTGTAATAATTTGATGTCGTTGGCATACTAAAATAAAATTAAAAGTAATTGATCGTAAATTAAAAAAAAGCTTACAAAACAAATAAAACAAGATTTGGGAGAAGTTTAAAAATTTCTTCAACGTACATTGCATCTCCATTTGAATTGTTTACTTTACAGTGAATGAGTTCCAAACAATCGAGTTTTCGGGTTAAAAATATAAATTCCTTCAAGGTGAATATTATGTTACTAAACTTAAAAAATCGAAAACAGAAGAAATTAATTATTTTTGGTTGCAAAAAGCTGGGTTCCCTAAAGTTGTAAAATCGCATGTCATTGACCAAAAGCTTAAAAGAAGAAAAAAGCAGTGTATCCTTGGAATATTCGATAAATTTGTTTCGAAAACAACATCGAAATAAAATTTCATTAACATCTAATACAGTGCAAGGAATAACGTTGCATTGAGGATAAAAATATTTGCATGACGAGTATAGTTTGAAGTAAAGTTCGGCTGAATGTTCGTTAGTATTATTTATAAGAATTTTAATAATATGATCAATAACATCTTTGGGAAAAGGAAATCGTTGACGAATTGCATTTCCTTCCTAGTAATTTTGATTGTTATTTTGTCCATGGAAATCCATCA
Source organism: Panagrolaimus kolymaensis (assembly GCA_028622995.1). NCBI lineage: Eukaryota > Metazoa > Nematoda > Chromadorea > Rhabditida > Panagrolaimidae > Panagrolaimus > Panagrolaimus kolymaensis. Next base: position 2,059,310 of record JAJQJQ010000023.1, read on the forward strand.
TGGGAAAATTCAATAAAAATGAAAAAAACATATGAAAATGAATGAAAGCTCAAAATAAGAATCTTTTCATTGCATAAAAATGAAGCGGTGATGAGCGGTTGTTTGTTTGATGTATTCTAAGATACAAAAGGATCCAAATACCCAAAAGGATCTAAATACATAAAAAGATCCAAATACCTTAAAAGATCCAAAATACCCAAAACGAATAATTGAAAGTTTTTAAAAAATGAAAAAATTAGCATAAAAAAGAATAATGGCTAAAAAAAATTTTAACAATCGTAATGGAATGAATTTACCATAATTTGCATACCAAAAATTTAATTAAAGCGCTTGACAAGCGAAAAGTTTCAAATAAATTTTGCAAACTTGCTCGCAAACGGTGACCTTGAAGCTCTTATGTTTTTCGCTATTTCTAAAATAGAATTGCTTCATCTTGAATCCTCCAACAAGTATTGATAAGATCTTTTTCAACACTCAATCGAATCCTCAACCCTACCAACTCCAAAACTTCTTTCAACTTTAAACAAGAATCTCCGAAATTTATCTCAAATTTGTATTGTAAATTTCTTTTTTTTATCGTATGTAATATGTTAGCAATAAAATTCAAAAAATAAATATTATTAATATAATAGACATGGCGGCGCGGAGCGCCGCTTCTTGCCTAGTTTATAAGAAAAATGATGAGATATTAAAGGATTTTGATATTTTTGTTTTTCACAATAATGATCCATAATGGGTTTGAAAAAAGACGAAAATGAGTAAGTTTTGATTAAATAACTAAAAAAGAAAATGAATATTTTCTAGAAAAAAAATGTTCTCATTGAATGAAAAATATTCAAGGATAATCATAGGATTTGAGTCAAATAGCAAGTGATCTCTTGCCCAATAAATGTTATAAACAATACCTAGCATCATCTTCCACCCAAAGGTAAAATATCACACTTTCTTTGATCATTGATTTTATAAAGAAACAAAGCAGTAAACAAGACTAACAAAAAATTATTGATTTCACCTTCTTCAAACTCCCTCTAATGAGGATCTTTTTCATCCGAAAGGTCGTTAAGAAAGAAATAAAAAGATGCTAGCTTCAACAAATAACATGAAGCCAAGTGGATGCTATCAATCATGTATCATATCAATCTCAAATGCTTCGGAAAAAATAAAATAAAAATCTTTATTCAAAGGAAAATACATAAAAAAACACGATAAACAAAACAAAGTAATTCACAAAGATAAAAAAACAAGAAATTAGGCACTTGATTCTTATGCAGGAGAATTGTTACCGGTAGCAATATCCATGAAAAGTTTTTTGAAGTCTTCATAAACATCTTCATCTTTGAAACGAACAATGAAGATCAAATCTTTACCATTTGCAGCATCATCAGAATAATCCTAAAAATAAAAGAAGCTTTTAAAAAATCATAAAACACAATAAGAACATACCTTGCAATTGAAAATGCCACAATTTTTGGAACCAGTTTTGTCAGCGATGGACATGCCTTGGTTAACTCGGAAGTTGGCGCAAAGCTTGTGAACTTGTTCACGGCGCATGACGACACGATAAGTTTTGGTTTCAGGATTAAACAAGAGTTTAAGGTCGCCGACGCCGCGTTCTTTGACTTCTTTGGTTTCGGAATTGAAAACATAAAGTTTAGCACGATTTTTGAATAGAACTTGTTCAGCTTCTTCACCAGTTACAACTTGGACTTTATCTGGAAGTGGAACCACTGGTTCGTAATGGACATCAGGAACATATTCTTCAGGATTTTCATTATCTTCATGTGTTTCATTTGCTGGAGCAGATTGGAAAGTCTAAAATGAAAGAATATAAGATAGATTTGTATTAAAAAATTCTTACATGAGATTTTTGTGCACCGAAGCTGTTATCATCGGTAGTAGAGGGCTTTTTATCCAAGAAGTTTGATCCACTAGCAAAAGAAGCAAAGGAGAGAGGTGTTTTGTTTGAAAGATTTGTTGCCGGAAAACTTGTTACAGCTGGTGATGAAAAAGGACTCGAACTTGATGATGGAGCAAAAGAAAAAGCAGCCTTGCCACCACCGAATGAGCTTTTGCTTTCAGGAAGTTTAGCAGGAGAAATGTCTAAAAAAGAAATTTGAAAAAATTAAGGTGAATAAAGAATAACTAACCAGTTGGCACCTTACTATGAGAAGATGGAGGTGCAGGTTTTACACCAAAGAGAGTTTTACCAGTACCAAAGCTGAACGTTGAATTAGCTGCAAACGAGGTTGGTTTTAGAGCATGGCTTGTTGATTTTTCTTCAGCGTTTTTTCCAGTACCACAAGAATCACATGTTGATGAAGATGGATCATTACGAGCATAACATGTTTGACAATCCCATTCGGACGGAGCTGCAGTTTTTACACCAAAGAGAGATTGACCAGTACCAGAGGAGAACGCTGAATTAGTTGCAAACGAGGTTGGTTTAAATGCTGGAGCATGGCTTGATTTTTCTTCAACGTCTTCTCCAGAACCACAAGAAACACAAGTTGATGAAGTCGGCTTATTACGAACATAACATGTTTGACAATCCCATTCACCTTCCTTGATGTTGAAATGTGCACCAAAACTTTGAGAAGATTGAGGCTTTACTTCATTTGAAACTTTTGGTTCATTTTCACACTTGATCTTTTCAGAAGTTGCAGGAACATTTGGTTTAACTGGTTCAGGCTCAGGAGGTTTTGGAACATAAGATGGTGGACCAGATGATGAAGCAAATTGTAATGCTTGAGCGGTGACTTTTTGAAGTTGTTCAGCCACGCCAGTCAAAGACTTAGTAAGAGCTTGAGTTTGACCATTTTGATAATCAGCGAATTGTCTTTGCATAGTTTCCATCTTCGTTTCAAACGTATTCAAGCGGTTCAAGACGGTTTCCTATAAATAATAATAATATTATTAGTTCGTAATAAAATAAACAAAACATACCATGGACTTAGTTAAGTTCAATTCTAAACGCTGCATTGAAAGAAGAATGTTCTCCATGGACGCATTAGAGGCGTTTTGCGATGAATTACTCATGTTGGTTGAGATAACAATGTCACCTAAAACTTTGAAATATTTAGCAACTAGTAAAAAAAAACACGGATAAATATTTAGATATTCACGAAAATTGAAGAAAATAATGGGAAGGAAAAAGTTTGAAAGATGAAAGAAATATCAAAATATTTTTTTGGCGGTTCGAAAAATAAAAAATATGTAAGAGGGAGAAAGAGTGAGGGAGACAATTTTCGTGTTGAGAAGAATTATGGAAAAAGTATGCATGAAAATGTAAGGAAAAAGGAAATTATCAATAAAGGTTTGTATTGGATGTTAACATTTTTTCATTCACCAAATAAAGTTTAAAATCTTTTCTTTATCTTAATATTGGTGAATAACTTTACAAAAAAATATGCTTCATCAATATATTCAAATGATGGATATCTTCTGCATCAAATTCTATTACATACTTTCTTCTGCAGGCTAAACATCTTTTTGTCGTTGAAAAGCAGATAAAATTTTTTTGATATAAATTAGGAAAATCTCTAACAAGGATGATTAAGGAAGCAAATTTGACATAGTTGTGTATTAACCATTTTTCTTTGCAAATCAATATCCTGTACTCATTTACAATTATCGAACCAACTTTTTTTTGAATATGATGGTTGGCTATGACCATTTTCCGTTATCGTCGATTTAAGGCTTATTTATGGAAACGCCATTTAAATTATGTAAAAGAAAACATTTTCATTTGATTAAAAATAAGAGAAAGCTTTGCAAAATTTCGTAAGTATGTTGTAATTGTCCTTTAGTTTCCTTAATAGTTTACTCAATGAACTCGAGTTTGGGTATCTGTAATGAAAGCATAAAATATAAATCCGTGAAACAACACCAGCGCTGCTAATAAGAAATAATTTAACTAATATTTATTCATTGCCAAAATAGGTAATAAAAAAGATTTTACATACAAAGCAAAAGGTTTAAAAGACAAATAATACATTATTGGTTTCAATACAGTACATTAAAAATTACCAAAAATTTGATCTTCAGTACGAAGCTGTTGCATAAAAGCATCATCTGAAACTTTTTTAGCTCCTAATTTGAGAGCTTTTCCACCACCTTTTGATGAAGCAACAGAAACAACTGGAGTTTTTTGAATGTAAGATGATGTTGATGAATTCAAAGCGGTTTCGGCAGCTGAAAAATTATGTGCATCACTTGATCTAAATCCACGCCCTGCTTCACCCATACTACGGATCCTTTTGAGTTCTTGGGCACGTTGTTGAGCTAGTTCTTTAGCACGTTGTTGAGCTTTATTAGCAGCATCACGAATTTGAGCCTAAATTTTTTCATAAATATCAACGATGCAAATATAACGATAGCTTACATTAACAATTTGTTTATGAACGCGTTCTTCATGTGAATCCATTTCAGTGTAAGTTCGAATCATAGCAAGATTAACATTTTCACGATATCCAAGTGCAACAATTTCATCAAAAGCAAAAATGAGTTCAAAAGCTTTATTCAAAATTTCAGCTTCATCATTGCTTTTACAATATTCAGATATAACTCTTGAGAAAAGTCGTAAAGCTTCAAGATCTTCCAAAATGTTTGAAGCTTTAGTTGTAACAAGCACCACATAAATATCATCCAGAGGTTGATAAACATAGCGAACACTATCTGTTTCAACAAAAGTATGTTGACGTTGAGCTAAAACAATATCCTTGTTACTCATCTTTATTAAAATAAAAAACTTACATAAATCAGTGCTGACGAGCTTTGAAAAAGCATCCAAAAGTCCTTCCAATCTTGATTTTGTCATTTCGTTAACAAATTGACGAGCAACTAATTGTTTTCCATTTTTATTTATTACTGCTGCAACAAGAAGAACCATATTGAAGAATGACCTAAAAATTAACAGAATACAATTTAGTTTTCATTACCATGTTAAATATAGTTAAAAATACATATCGATAAAAAGATACAAAAAAAAACACGCAGTGATAAGTTTATAACTGCATAAAGAGTTAATGTATCTGAGAGTAGCTTACCATCTTTTAAAACAAATAATGATGCAACGTATTTTCGGATAACCGTATGATGATCGCTTTATTCACTCATTCCTCATAAGACATGAGGCTATTTAAAAATTTTATTTTGAAAATAATATTAACTTATTTTATAACCCTTTATGGATACGATTAAACTTTTTTTTGGTAAACTTTATTATAATAATGAATAATGGAAAAATAAAGAAGAGACAGACGCTTATAACTTTAGAAAAACAAAGACATCAACAAATTTTGATATGCCAGTACATACATTTGCCCCCAAATGCTTCACAATTATTTTTATTCTTGGTTTTTTTTCATTCATTCTTGAATTCTTAAAAAAGTTTATTTTACATAAATGTCAGTTTTTTGTTTCCATTTTTACGCCTTCATTACTTTTAAAATACTTTTATAATTTTTTTTATCAAACATTATACCTCCAGTAAAATATTATAAGGCCAGTATTTCTTTTTATTTAATCTTTTTGAATAGTACAAATACAATAAATTAAAACGTAAAGAGCTTTGATGATCAAAAAACAGCTCTTAAATAATAATTTTAAAAAATTTAAGCAATTATTTTTCGCACAAAATATGTATTAAATAATTTCATATTTATCCACTACAATACCAGAATGAGTACTGTATTTTATGATATTTCCTCCATCATGATCAGTAACATCATCAACTTCGATTCCACAAACAAGACTTTCGGATGTGAATGAAATGTTAACAGGGAAGAAATGATCACTTTGTCCATTAGGAACAGAAAATTCAAGTGTACCATTTTCACTTGAAGAATCAATGATTGGAATGGACCAAATAAGTTGTGATTTAGAACGAATATAATCATATGAACCATAAACTTCAGAAACGATGGGTTGAGTGGCAGTTGGAAGTGGAATTGTAATAACAACATCAGTAAGAACAATATCTTTTTGAAGAGTATATTCAATATTAACAATGCAACCATCAGCACTTTCATTGGGGAAAACATTCACTAAAAAAAACATGCAATCGTTAAACAACCTTTATTTTAATGGAAATGAGCATACATGTTAAAGGAAGCTGGTCTTCTTCATTTAAAACATTCCGCCATTTAATAAGTCCAACATCAGTGCTAAGTGGATAAGGCTTTTGTAAACTTTTTAGTTTAAGGCGGCCTTCTTTCTGCCAAACAGATTTATCTAAATTTGGATGAACTTGAATTTGAGTTCCAGCAACGGGTTTGCTATTCATTTTAAGGGTAACAGTATTGAATTCGGTTTCAGTGATATTAAGAGAAATATTTCCAAGAATCTAAAGTAATTATTTTAGAAATAAAGTTTTTGAAGACGAGAAACAAAACATACTTCAGCGTTTTCAATTCCTCCATTACGAGAAACGCTTGCATTTAATTTTTCAACAGCATGAACATACACTGGGCTGCGATCTGCGGGAATAATAGGTTTAGCTTTATCTGTGATGGTGGCTTTTTGAACATCAGAAACCATTTGACCTTCATTTCGAAGTTGTTGCATAAACGCGTCATCCGAAACATTTTTAGCTCCCAATTTAAGAGCATTTCCGCCACCTTTTGATGAGGCAACAGCGATAGCTGGAGTTTTGGGAATATAAGATGAGGTTGATGAACTAATAGTAGCATCAGCAGATGAAAAGTTGTGGGCGCTGCTTGAACTGATACCGGTAGAAGACGTGATTCCTCTACCACTTTTTCCGCTGCTTCGTTCATGATTCTTTTTGAGTTCCTTAGCACGTTGTTGAGCTTTATTAGCAGCATCACGAATTTGAGCCTAATTTTTTTTTATCAATATCAACGATGCAAATATAACGATAGCTTACATTAACAATTTGTTTATGAACGCGTTCTTCATGTGAATCCATTTCAGTGTAAGTTCGAATCATAGCAAGATTAACATTTTCACGATATCCAAGTGCAACAATTTCATCAAAAGCAAAAATGAGTTCAAAAGCTTTATTCAAAATTTCAGCTTCATCATTGCTTTTACAATATTCAGGAATAACTCTTGAGAAAAGTCGTAAAGCTTCAAGATCTTCCAAAATGTTTGAAGCTTTAGTTGTAACAAGCACCACATAAATATCATCCAGAGGTTGATAAACATAACGAACACTATCTGTTTCAACAAAAGTATGTTGACGTTGAGCTAAAACAAAATCCATGTTACTCATCTTTACCAAAATAAAAAACTTACATAAATCAGTGCTAACAAGCTTTGAAAAAGCATCCAAAAGTCCTTCCAATCTTGATTTGGTCATTTCGTTAACAAATTGACGAGCAACTAATTGTTTTCCATTTTTGGTTATTACTGCTGCAACAAGAAGAACCATATTGAATGAAGAAAAGTCTAAAACTTATTAATTTTTTTAATGAAATTAATTTTTATTTTTTGAATTTAATACGTTTATCTCGAAAAAGAATACCAACTAACTCTTGAATGAATTATATGTAACTGTCTGCAACGTCAGCAAAAATTTTTTTAAAACTAGTCGATTAACTTTTTCGCGATGGGAATAAGTTCAATTTTTAAAAGAATTATGTTTGGAATAATGCTATTCGAACTCATATTTATTAGGATTTAAATAAAAAATGTTTTATATGATTAATTTAAACCATTGAACACAATACGATCTGAATAATTTTATATTAGTGCAATTGTATGAGCAAAGTCAACTGTATTTATAAAATCTTTATTTGTTTTTTACATACAAAATAAAAATTTCTGACAGCTTTATTAAATAATAGTTACAATTAATTACATTTCTTCACAAATAGTTGGAATTGTTCCCCAAGCAGCCGCTGATGGTTTATTACTTGTCATTTCATCAAACCAACATTGAGTATGAAAAATACCCGATGTTGTATTGGTTCCAAAAAATGAATCAAAACCACGCAAAACTCCTGTTTGATAATCAGCATAAGCTCGAATAAATAATGGTAAATCCATATCATTTCTAAGTTTTTTTGATGATGCTTCACCATCATAAACAAAAACTTTTGCATTTCTTGCAATTTTTCGAATTTCTGAATGTCGATTATACATATTGTAAAGGCCCAATCTTTTTATAAATTCCCCATAATTTAGAGTATCATCTTTAGAACAGCTCTAAAAGAAAGAAGAATTTAATGGAATTGAAAAAAAAATCTACCGTTGCAATTTCAGCATCATCTATAACAGTCCAATAGGTGTGAGTTTTAAATACATAAGCAACATGGGTAACATCGGTACGAAAAATTAATTTTTGTTCATCATTATCTTGATACCAATAAGTTGGAAATTGTTTACTATTATCCTATAAATTTTTTTTAATTATTTCGAAGGGTTATTGAAAACTGTAGGCAAAAATAAAAAAAGAAACATATGCAATGAAATAAAAAAGCAAATGCAAAGATTTAAATTTTTTGTTAACGTAAAAAATCCCGCAAACAAATAAATATTTGCCATCAAAACGGGTCAATGATAAAATGGCATTAAAAGAAATATTGATAATATTTGTTGTTGTTCTAAAAATCGCTTATAAAAAAGCTCACCAACCTCTTCGTCAGGTTCATCAGATTCTTTTAATTTTGGTGGAGCAGGCGGTTTAATACTTCGACAATCTCCTGCATCACTATATTGGGTCCAAAAAACTGAAAAATTTGATGATGCATCTCGAATAGGCACTGAACCACTGTTTTCATCTTTAGTGGTTTCACCTAAATTAAATAAACTGTAATTGAATATTTTTTAAAGCAAAAATTTACCATTTAATATTGCATAACAAAATGCACCAATCATTGCAGCGAAAAATATGGCAGCTACACCAGCTTGAATAAGCTTTGAATAAATTGTTGGGCCTTGAACTCCTAAACTTATTACGCTCGTCGTTCGTCTATCTTCAGGCATTTTTTTTTCGGGGAGAAGCAAATCAAAGGAATAAAAATTTGACTACAATGCAATAGAGAAAAAACCCCAATTAATTGTTGTCGTCGTCGATTGAATGGATAAAAATAATTGATTTCAAGGAAGCCTAAGTTCCGCAAAAAAAAAAATGAATTGTGCTCCTCATGTTTTTGAGTCTTATCAGTTTTCTGTTCACTGCTTTTTTTCGATGAGCTCAATTCAGCTTTGCCGCTGCTGTAGCTTTACAACCTTTTTCGGTTGTAAATTTTTGTTTCCTTACTTTCTTTTTCTTTTTTTAATTTTGGTGTTAATTTATGTGTTTTAACAAAAAAATATCGATTGCAAAGTTTATTTAACGATTACCTAATTATTTTTACCAAATGATTTTTCTAGTTTTTTGATTATCAATATTTCATGAGATAGTCTGTGTTTATTTAAACCTTATAAGGTATTACTTTATATTAATTAATTGCATACGATTAAATACAATATTTAAAAAAATAAACATTCATATTACAATGATGACTTAAAATCACTTTTTTTTTATCAAAAAATAAGCAAAACTTAGAAAAAAAATTCATAAAATTAGACTATTATGTTTAAAAATTATAAATAATTATATGAAACTTCAAAGTGAAAAAAAATTTTGTTTCAAGCATTACCAAAAAAATAATATATTAATTTAAACTTCAATTTTGATTCGTTTTTCTTGATTTCCTGAGGATTCGTCTTTTATTGTAGAATCATTTGATGGAGGCGTATGTCGTTTACGAGGATTTAAAATTCCATCAACCGTATGTCCATGACTTGGAGTTGGTGGAGTTGCTGAACCACGTTGGAAATTATTTTCAGGTGATTGGGTTATTGAAAGAGGTAAAAAGGTTGTTTGTTGACGAAATTTTTTAAAGCATTCATAACATCTTGGCTCATCAAGGGTGGAACTTATAATCAAATAATCATGATGTCGCTAAAAATAGCCACATTAAAGTTTTTTAATGAAAGTTTTCAATGAAAGAAAAAAGAAAATATTTTTAGAAACAATAATAAAAAAACAGAAGCGTTTTATTTTGACAGCTTTTTTAAGGTGGTGATAAGCTTTTTAAAGAGAAGAGTAAAAAAAGGGAAATGATTATTTTTACCTCGCATCCTTTGCAATAATTTTTATCAATGCTTGTTGTTGAACGAGATGGTGAAGATGAAGCAGAATTTTCAGTATTATTTGTACGATTGTTTGAAAGGGGATTTATTGCTTTTACTAAAAATAATAATAATTACAATTATGACATGTGAATTTTTGCTTTTAACAAAAATAATATTGGAATGTTTCTTTAAAAAAATTAAGATTTCCAAAACTTACAAGTTAGTCGCTTTTGTTGATTGCTTCGAATTCTTTGAAGTTCTAATTCTCGCTTTTGTCGACTTCGATTTGAAGCCATTGCACATTCGGATAAACTTTCAGAGGTTGTACGTTTTTGCTCTTTTATACTATAATAAAAAAACAATGAAATATACTGTTTTTTTAATTTAAATAAAGTTCAAACCTTTCAATGCTTTTAATTAAATTTTTTCTTTCCATTTCAACATGCAATTCCCAATTAGAATCATTTGGAAGTTTTTCATCGCAAATTGGACAAACAACATTTCCATCATTGTCAACTTTTAATTCTGTAAAAGTTAGAAGTTAAAAATAAATTTTAATCCCTTTTTTGCTTTTGCTTTTTTAAAAGTTGTTTTAATTCTTCAAAAACTAATGTGTTTCCTAATAAGCTTAAATCCTCTTCTTCATCAGTTAAAAACATCCAAAAGTATCGAAAGTGAGAGAGGGTCAATGGAGAAAAAAATGAATGAAAGCCATAAAAAGAACTTGACTTCATCATCGTCGGCACCATTATTTTATTTTTAAAGACGGCTTCAAAAAAAAAGCGAGAGGGTCAAAAGAAGTCATAAAAGTATCTTCTTTTTTTTGTTGCCATATTAAAGTTATTAGTCGTCGGGTTTATTTTTCGTTTTTGTAGCAACTTAAAAGGAAAGTATAAAAAAGAAGGATTTAGGAGTAGAAAAAAAAAGAAAGAAAAGAAATGCGTCTTTATTTTTGAGGATTATTAGTTACTGAACATTAAAAAATATGACAATGAAGATGCGGCAAATGTAACACATTTAAGAAAAAATATTAAATGGAAGAGAAGTTAGACTAACAACTCTAAGGAGTATACTGTAACGAAATGCTTAAAAATAAAGTGTTTAGTGGAAAAAATGAAAAGCTCAAAAAATGACAAGAGAATAACCTTTTCAAATTACAGTAGTAGCTTTTTATGAACACTTTTTCTGAATGCTATTTAATTTTTTTTTCTAACGAAAAACGTAGAAAATGGCCCCTTTCAAAAAATCATTTATTTTTTTCTCGCTCCAAAATTACTCACTCAATTAACAATTGTTGTGTACAGTAATTTAGTGGCATTTCAACAAAAAAAAGAAATCATAAACATTGTCTCTCTCGTCACAAAAAAAAACAACTATGCAAAACCAATGCCATGGCATTTTCAAATTAGTTCTTTCTTTTTTGCTTTTTTTCATTTTGTAAATAAAAGCTCGACTCCTCATATGCGAAGAAAGGTGTTTCTGCTCGATCAAGTAACAATGCCAATTTTTATGCAATGTTTTTTATTTTAATTGTTTCATCATGTGAATGTTATGTACAAACAAAACTATCCCTCTTCTTTCTTTCTTTCTTTGTTGAGAGGCAAATTGCAAAAAAATAGAAAATATTTGATTGCCTTTTTTCTTTCCTATTATTTCTTCCTCCTCCTCCAAAATAAAAAGAGAGATGAAAAATGACACAGGAAATACGCTCAATTAAACGAAAGTTGAACTAACACAATGAAGCAATACGGTGACAATAAAATAACCAAAAGCTCGTTGACTTTATTTTTTCACAGTTTTTTCAAAATAAATTTTAAAAAAAAGTGTCAAACTTTTTTTTAAATTTTTTAAACCCTTATTTTTTCTAATCGCTTAATTTTTTTTCAATCGGATGCTTCTTTTGTTTTTGGCACCATCGCTTGTTTACTTGCTTGCTTCTTGTAAAAAAAAAAAAGAATACATATTTCACGACATTTTTCTTCACCACAAAAAAAACCAAAAGTATTGGGAACTTCATCAAATTCTCAAGAGTGCTATAAACGGCTAACTTCAAAAGACCATTTTCCCGCTCATTCATTCCTATGGGATCCTTTTTTTTTCTTGAGTCTTTGAAACAAATTTATTTCAATTTGCTTATTAACCAACAGACTTCCTTCTCTTTTTTTTAACAATAGGAAAGTGGGTGTCGTCGCTAGAGTAAGCTAGGAGCAACTATTCTTGTATTTCACTTAACTTTGACTTTTTGTTTTTGAATAAAAAAAACTTTTTTGAAAGTTATTTATTGCGCAGTTTGGAGTGTTTTATTACTGCATTGGGAGTTTTTAGGCGAGACTCTCGGGTGCAACTAAAAAGGAGAAAATGAATTTTTTTCTTTTTCACACAAATAAAAAAAGTTGAGAAAAAAAAGTGCCGCCGATAGTGTGAAATTTATGAGTCTTTTTTTTACAAAGCAAAAAGGAAAAATAAACAAAGCTTGGAATTTTTTACAAAGTTGGATATTCTAATAAGCTACAGTACCTTCAAAGCATCAAAGACAGCCTTTTTCAAAACATTTATTCGCCATTTTTTATACTGAAACTTGTTATTTTTGTTTAAATTATACATATCAACCCCTAAAAAATTAACAAACCAGAAAAAAAACCTTGTTACTAAAAAAAACAAAGGAAGCATGTCACACAAATAAATAAATGTATATATCCGCTTTTTAGTGACACTAAAACAAACTCATCTCAAAGAGCAATTTGGAATGAAGCAGGCAAGCAAGAAAAAAGAAAGAAGAAGCCCATTACATTCGTTTTATATCCTTGAAGAAGGAGAGAAAAGACAAGAGTCATTGATGAGAAAATAACAGTAAGCTTTACTCCCATGTTTTTATTGCTTTGTTTTAACTGACAAATTAAAAAACAAGATAAAAATGAGAAGATGACAAAAATATTGGTGTGTTTATTTTCGAAGCTTTCAAAGTGTAAATTGTAATTTCCCTTGAGAGAAAAAGGTTAATAAACAAAGTTTTGCAAATTTGGAGAGTAAAAAAAATAAGTTTTAAAATTATGTTCTTGCGCTTTTGTTAAAATATTATAAACTTTACTAAGTTTCTTTCTAAAATTACTGAGCTGAATTGCAACTTTTTTCTTCCATTTTTGATGACTAATAATAATTTTGTATATTTCTTTTCAACTTCAATAATTTATTTTTCAAAGAAAAAATCATCAACATTTTGTGTCAAAAAAAAACTCCATGAATCTCTTCACGTGTACATATGTAACACCACCGCTGCTGCGAGGAACTAATAATAAAAATTCACCCAACTTTTTTGCTTTGTAAATTTTTTTATTCTCAACCTATTCAATGCCAAATTTGTTTGATGACACCACTCTTTCCTTTTTAATTTTCTTTGCTTATTGAAAGGATTCACAATGAAAAAAGTATTGATGCGAATCCTCTTCTTCGTTTTCGTGTTTGCTTGCATTTTTTTCGAGTATTATTGAATTGAAAAAATTCTTTTCAATATTTGGTCACCACTTTTTTTATCGGCCATCATTGGTGGCGTCGAATTTTATTTATAATAAGCAAAGTTTCAAAGAGCGGAAAAATTTAAAAAGAAAAAAGCTCGAGCTTTTTTTAAATACTGAAAATTTGTTACCCTCAATCAGCCATGATACTTTCCATTCTAGTCTTTCACATTATTGTCATTTCCCTCACTTTGCTTTGAATTTTTATTCCTTCACAAACAATATATTAATACTACCTTTTTGATGTATGCTCCAATTTAAAAAACACAAAACGAATATAATTTTCTCAATTGTTTACATAAATATCTATTTTGCGCCATTGAACTAACTCATTTTTGATTATATGTTTGATTCTTCCATCCTCATTGAAAAAGAGTGAGATGACATTTTTAAAAGTTTATCTTATATGTGCGATGGAGGAAGAGGGTTTTAAAGATTACAATCAAGGCCAATCAAAATAAAAAAATGAAGATGTGACAATCCAATCATCAACATCAACAAAACACCTCAAATAAATCGCTTATGTTTTTTGTGGAGAAAAAAAAATCTTCTGTTATGTCAGTTTTTTCTTTGCCCAAAAAGCAAACAGAAGAAGACAGAAGGAAACTTACAATATTGTGTATGAGCGAATGACTGACTGACACCTGGTCGTAAAAATTCATCATTCGCAACAGAAGTGAAAGAGAGTGAGAGTCTATTGCTACCGTATATTCCATCCAAGGGAAGCCAGTAAAGAAAAAAGAGAATGAAGCAGGAGCGAATGAAATACGAAAAAAAGTAAGCAATGGAATGAAAAAAAAATCTTTGAAAAATGAAAGATGGAAACAACTGACTTTAAAAAATATATGGATGTACAAACACCACACAATATTTACTTTTTGCATGAATGCAAATAAATGAATTTGAAAAATTGTTTATAAACTAGTTTTTTTTGCTTCCGAAATAAATTTTACTGTATCTTCAAGTTTGAAACAAAAAGAAATTCAAACAAGTTCGTTTTTGTACTACTCTCTTTTTTATGGGTTTTTTCTTTGAAAAGTGCTTATTGATTTTACAACTATTTGTGGGAATCCAAGTGTATGTTTATGCACGATGATCGCAAGGATCTTTTACAACCTTAATCAAATTTTATCCTCAATTTTTTATATATTTTGAGGTACATTTCCCACGCTCCGATGGAGAGAAGAAGGAAGGCACCATTCAGTCTGTTGAACATCCACAACCATCTTCCCGACCTCGTGTACTTCTTTCTTTTGTATGCCAATTAGATGCCATGCTGAGAGTTTTTTTTTCATCTTCATCTTCTTCATCTGATTTTGTTTTTAAATGAAAAGGATTCGCGCATTTTAATTTTGTGTTTCGCTTCAACGAAGCAAATCAAGGAATTTATTCATTCATTCTTCTTTTTTGGATGTCATCGGTAAACTTATCAAAAAAAGGAAGGCACTCATACATATAAAAAAGTAATGTCAATAAATACCTTTTTTATTCTTTAAAAAAATCCTTTTCTTTGAAGGTAAATTTTTTTTTGCAAATTTAATTTCCTTTTCTTTTTTTTAGAAAAAAAGGTGTAGAAAGAAAAAGAGGAGAATAAATGAGTTAAACAAGGATAAAATGATTTTTTCTTAAAGGGTCTATTTTGCCGACAAAAATTTCACGCTGTGATCATTAATTTCCTTCCATGAAAAAGAAGTTTTTTTGCTGTTTTTCTTCGCAACATTGAGTTAAAAAGTTATTTTTTATGGGGAAGAAGTGATTGGATTTTTGTTTTGCGGGTTTTCTCTGATGTTTAAAAAAATGGCAGTAGTAATTGTGAAAGGTAGCTGACCGGAAGTTGTGGCATGAATGAATGGTTTTGTTCATACTTTATAGGATCTTCTGATCATATTATTTTTTTAAATTCCGGCTGGATATTGAATGGAAGGTCACTATCATATCACTTTTTAGGATCAACAAAAGATTAGTTAAAAGAATTTTTTGCTTCTTTAGTGATACTTCCATTAAAATTTTCACAAATTTTATTTAACCAAATTAAAATCTAAAATGCCATTACCTTTTAAAGCCTCTAAAAAGAGAGCAAGCGAGTAACGAAATGCCATCTTCAAAAAAAATTGAGAAAACTGCGCAATCAATGGCTCAATTTTGTTAATTTTGTTTTGACATTGAATTCGATAGAGCGGAATTAAGAGGTAAACCGTAATAACAAAAAGAAAAGCCGATGGAATAGTGTTTCACACTTAATGGGATTAAGTATTAAGAAAGATGGAAGATGAGGAAAGGCATCGGTAGCGGCGGCATTAATCGGCAATCGACTGATTTGCATCAAACATAATCGAATTAGCCGCCTTTCTTTTTCTTTTTTTGAGAATAGACACATTTTTTGCCTTTTAAGGAATGAAATGCAGGTGACAAAAATAGGAAAGAAAAAAACAAATCGGTCATCATCATTTTTTTTTCGTCCAAGATTAAATTACACATCAAAGTAACACTTGAGTGGTAAAGATCTTAGATAATACCGAATCCCTCCAATAAAGAAGGAAGATCGTTAAAGCGAGAGAAAATAAGATTTTCTAGATTAGGAAGGAGGAAGTATTGATGGCGGAAATCCGATACTCTTTGCAACAAAAAAATAATGTGACAAAATTTAGTTAATGGAATTTTTTGGAAAGACAAAGATGATTTTGATTGATAAACATAAACAAATGAAGCCTCAACATTTGTCAGTTTAGGAAATTTATGGGCAAGTTTATTATTTGATAGCAGTAGAAAAAGCTCACCATAAACAAGAAAATGGTAGTTTTTTAATTTCGGACTTTGCCACTTTGATGATGTAAAAATTACTAATTTTTCTTCTCTCAAAAAATTGACCTTTTTAAATATTTTTGACAATAATTTGTAAACATTTAAGGTCAATCAAAGTCGACCCATCTGCTTCCTATTTTTGGGTGGCAAATGTTTTGTGAGCCTAAATAAGCGCAAAAAGCTGTTAAACTTGCAATATTTTTTGTTTGTTTGTGAGAAATTGAAACAAATCAACTCATGCAATAACAAAACAATAGATTTACAACCATCATTTTTTATTCGATTACATAATGCACCTGGCCTTCCTTCAATGTTCAGGATGGATGCGGCAATACGGTACATACCTATGATCATCGCTTACTATTTTCAACTAAAGTGGCTTAGACTTCGATCCCTGATGATAGAAAGACCAAATCAAAGAATAAGAAAAAAGAAAGAAGAGTTAATTTCAAGAGCTTCTCAATCAAATTAATTTTGGCGGGAGCGGCATCTTTTTTTTCTTTATTTTTTTTTTATTGCCGCTGCTGCATTTGCGGTTTTGTTTCAGCTGGCGCGTGTGTGTGTTATGCAATTGCATTTTTTGCTGCTGCTGTCCCCTTTGCTTTTCCTTGCCACAGCATGACTTTTCATCATCAACAAAACAGAAGCAATTCACATACATATAAGCTGCCGATTTCTATGTATGTATATTGGCGGCAAAAAAAAAAAAATAAAAACCTAATATAAAATAGAGAAAAATTTACATTAACCTAAATGCCAACCACAAAAAAATCAGTGCCGAAAAGAAAATTCTTTTTATTTTTCTTTGGCATATTTTTTTTTCTTTGAGAATCATTGAAAAAATATTGAGTCAAAAATTATGATGCAAAGCGGTTTCCCTTTTTTCGCCGTCAAAAAAAGGTGCGCAACAAAAAATTTGTCATAATCAATGTTTTCAGTTTGGACTTTTATAGATTTTTTTAAAGAAAAGGTTAAAACCCACTTTTTGATGAAGAATCAGCCGAAGATGCACGACTATCGCTTAAAACAGAACTGTTGGATTCTAAAAAATAAATACATTCCATTGTTAAATTTGCATAACCAAACCTATGTGGGAAAAAGGGTAGTAATAAAATCAAAAAAAACTCACCACTATTATTTGACCCATTTAAGGCATTGCCATTATTGTTATTATTACTTTTTGCTGCAGCTAATTGTGCCATAAATTGATTTTGTTGCAGAAAAGCGTATAATTGTTGTTGAGCAAAATTATTTGTATTTGGAAATAATGATGGGAATAAATTATTTGTTCCTCCTCCTGTTGATGCTCCTCCACCGCCACCTGATGAACCATTGGGTGAGGATGAAGTTGTGGTAGGCAAAGAAAAATTACGTAATGGATTGTTGCTATTATTATTTCCTTGCGTTGGAAAAGCACCACCAAAAAGTTGAGCAAAATTTGGTATCATATTTGGTAAAATTCTTGGTTTTTCTTTTTCAACTTCACAATCGCCTGAAGAAAAGAAAAATAGAAAAGAAAAACATTGAAGAAAAAAAATTGTTAACAAAAAAAGAATAGTTTTTTGAATCAAGCAAGCAACTCACCTGAAGTTGAGAGTGAAAACATTGTTCTCTTCTTCTTCTTCTCACTTTTTTAGGCTAACAAAAAACCAATCAGTTGAAGGAAATAATATGAAAGAATATAAAAAAGACTTGAAGGCGATTTTGAAACGTAACAGCTTTGCTATTCAAAAAATATACAACGATGTTTGAGAAAATTCTTCTTTAATATAAAAATTTTTTTATTTAAAAACTAAAAAAAATAACTATGAATGATGACAGTTGTCGAGAAAGGAAATTGTATAACATAGCGCGAAACGAGGCTCGACTATGACAAATCACACGCAAAAAAACAAAAGATTTTTTTAAAACAAAAACAATCAAGTTCGAACACGCGTTTTTTTTTCTGCTTTGCTTTTCATACAAAAATCAAAGCAACAAAAAAGAAAGATTGTTTGACTGAGTACAAAAAAATGGGAATCATCGAGAAGAGAGAGACAGAAGAAGTTTTTGCCGACACATTACTACTGCCGCTGGGCGCCCCTTCCTCTTCTTCAATCAAAGTGACTAATCATCTTCTCTCCCTCTTTCATTTCTTCCTTCCTTAAAAAGCTTTTTCCGTCTTTAAAAAAACATGTTAGCAGAAGCAGCAAAAAAAAAATCAAAGGTGAAACAAGTGTTAAATAAGAAATCGTGACTCCATGATTCAATTCGGAAGCAGCTGTCTTTTTTTAATTACACGCACTTGCTTTGAGATGCTTCTTAACATGGAAGTTTATCAAAAATGAAAAAAGAAGATGCTTCTCTTTCGTACTACCGTAATCAACGTAAAGAAAACACTAAAATGAAGAAGAAAGGAAGTGAACACCGCCACTTGACAGGCGCGACCAAAGCTTCTGCGAATAGAGAGAAGAGGAAAGGAAGTGAGTGAAAAAAATAAAATAAAAGAGAGTTGTGTTCGTTCGCACATCCGCCGACGATACTGCCGACGCCACCCGCAAAAAAAAAAAAGTGACTCGACTCCGCCTTTTTAGAAAAAAAGTGAGAAATAATAAAGGGAAGAAGAAGATCGTTTTGTAAAAACATATAAAAAAATTTAACTAACAAAAGTAAAAAAGATGAAAAATGAGGGGAAGAATCCTTTAAAGAAAGAGGGGAATATCGAGATGAAAGAAAAAAAGGCATGTTTACTTTTTTTGTTAGTTTTTAAAGAAGGTCAAAAAGGCTGATGTGAAAGGAATCTCTAGTACTAAAGTGAGTATTAAAGGTACATGTTATTAATAATCTTTTTTTAAATACACTGTAATCCAACGGAAATGAAGAATATTTTAATTAACACACACAAAACATAATTGACTCCCTCACAGGGTTGTCGATTATTCGATTATTCGAGGATTTCGATTTTCGATTAATCGACTGCTACCTCATAATTTCCCCTTTTTTGGTGAATAAAATGGTTTGATTTTACAAAGCAAAAAATATATAAGTCGGGGCATAAAAATGTTAAAATTCTAAATTTATGGCTTTGACCCTTTTTTCATTCTTGGTGTTTACCGATTTGAAAATCAAAGGTAATAAAGAAAGAAAGATTATTAGCATAAGAATGGAAATGAATCCGTCGGGTAAGTCGGCATTATAAAGAAGCAAACTGAAGCGACGACGATCCAAAAGAAAGAAAGACTAAAAGCGGTCAAAAAGAATCACAAAAAAGCGCTTAATTTGCATAATTTTTTTTTGTTCCTGATACAATTTTTCTTTAAGTTTTTTACAATCTTCTTTCTTCAAACAAGCTTTGAAGGATTCAAAACGCCTTTTATGTAAATCGATGTCAAAAGTAAACATTCGAGTTTTTACAGAATGAAAAAAACTTGATTCGCTGCTTTTTTTTTCTTTAAAAAAAAGTATCATCGTTAAAAGTTTTTCTTCACTGCTTTTCTCAACAACAAAAAAGAAGTAAGTCGCTTACGATAAAATAGAACAACACAACTTTTTTATTTTATTTTATGGTATTATTTATTTTTTTACGTGAGTGAAAAGAAAGAGAAGAGAAAAGAATGCTCATGAATAGCTCAACCAAAGCAGCAACAACCCATCTCACCTATTTTGACGTTTATCGGTTTTTTCTTCTTCCTTTCTATTGAATCGTTTAGTACTTCTTGTAATACATACATACATACACATATATAAAAAAATGCAAATCACCTATCATCCACAACACTTTTATTCTCCCATTATTTTTATATTTTGTTTGAAGCAGTTTAAACAAAAAAAAGAAGAGAAGAATCACAAGGGGTCTATAGAATCTTTTGGAATTGAATGAAGAGAAGGAGACGATCGTCTTCACAGCATGATACACCTATATTTTTTTTCTTCCTCTTCCTCATGGTTGAAGGAATTCTAACATTTTTTTGCCTCTCCAAAATATATGTGTGTTTATAAAATTTGAGGAAAGATTGCAGGAGTCAAAAAAAAAGAAAAAAGAAATAGAGTCATGGGAAACAATCATCTTACAGTTAATTAAAAAAATCTTTTTTTTTGGGCGTTTTGTTTATTTGAAATTGAGGAGTTGGAAAAACGATAGGACCAAAATAGTGGAACACCACGTTGAAAGTAGTTCATTACTGTATTTACAAAACAACGCTTTTAATGAAGTTGAAGAAAAAAAAGCTTTACTAATTTTTTTTTAATTCTTTACAAATTAAGAGTTTGAATCGGCAAGCGTCATAAAATGAAGCGATCGGCGTTTGTGAATTAATTTCTTTAAAATTAGGCGTACAAGTTCTTTAAATTAGAACAATGATTGGCAGGGCGCACAGACTTTTGCGGCTGCGACATTTGCGGCGCGACAATTGCGGCCCGACATTTGCGGCTACGACACTTGCGCCTTTATAAATTTTGAAAAACGACATTTGCGGCTTTTTCATTTAAGCTTCATTAAATTCATTTATATACATCCATACAGTTATAAATCCATATTGTCATATACCAAATACACTTGGATACACCTAATACATTCCATTGATTGGGATATACTAGAAGTACTTGGATACTCTCTTTAAACCCATACACCATGTTAATGAATTAATAAAAAAGAATTCCGAATTTTTAAATATATAAATAAATTTTTAAATACGTAAATAAATGTATAAACATATTTAAAAATACAAATAAAAATTCTGAAATATAAAATGAGAAGTATCATTCACCAATTTAGAATATTCCAATATATTTTATTTACTCGGAACACCGGTTATACTAAGACGATGAGAAACTTAGCCTAACATAGAATCCCCTTCGGGTGAATCTATGGACTGAGATACAACCCAGGGTTGAAGTTTAAGCATATGGGGTGTATTGGAGGTATGGATTTATGAATGTACCAAGCGTATATATGTGGATCCTTTAGAGCCGCAAATGTCGGGGCGCAAGTGTCGCGCCGCAAATTGCAAAGCCGCAATTGTCGTACCACCGATTGGCAGCTAAATTAAACACTTGGATTTTGCTTCTTTAAAAGTTATTTATAAAAGCTATAATTACAAGAAAATAAAATTTATTGCAGCAAAGAAAAAATAATAATTGCTTTCAAAACACAACGTTTTGTTTGTTAAATTTTTAAAAAGATGTAATAATAACTATGTAATTTTTATGAGAATCGTTTAGAACAACGGAAGGCGGCTTTCGTTTGTGGTGTAACTTTAAATGTGGGACCATGGCCTTAAAAAAATATGTTTATTAAAGTTTATAGCTCTTTAAAAAAGAAGAGAGAGAACATAAAATAAAGTTCCTACCGGGCAAAATATAATCTGCAAGACAAACAATTTCTTTCCGAGTTGCATCCCATAATTTTTCGCTATCTTCGTCGAGGCTAAATTCCTTTACATTTTTGGATGGTTTTAAATCGGCTTCATCGAATATCAAATTACCTAAAAAATATTTATGTTTAATTAATTCCTAAAATGTTTTGTTAAAAAAAGAAAAGTAAATTTCGTGGATACAAAAGTTACTGTATAATTTTAGTCAACTTTTCTCGACTTCTTTTTATTTCGTACAAAATTTTCACACTCTTGCCTTTTTAATAAAAACAAAAAGAATGTGAAGAAGAAAAAATAATACTCACCCACGATTGCAATTGTTCCATAACCGTTAACATTTTTAACTACCAAGCTTAAATCGCGAGGAGTCATACCGGGTGTCAAAAACACATCTGTATTGTCACAAAGGGAACGAAATGGAAGACCACTTCGTCGATTGTCCTAAATACAAAAAAGTAAAAAGAAAAAAGAAAGAAAAAAAAACTCATTCTTTTCATGTTTCAATAGAAAATAAAATAAAAGGAAAGCTTTTTTGTTTTTGATTCGGAAGCATTCGCTTGCTTCTTTCTTTCATTTACAATAAAATAAATAAAAGGTTACAAAAACATGGCACAAAAAAGAAATACTGAAGGTCGGTAAAGAAAAAATAAAAAAGTGAGTGACTTACAAAAGATGGCGCAGTTTTTTGAATATAAACATATTGACGATTGACTATTTTATTTTCAATATAAATATTTGTATGTGGAAAAAGGTTTAAATTTCCTACAGTATCTACAGCGGTGTGAGTTAAAATTAAATGTGTAATGTTGAATGGATTTAAGCTATGTGAAGCAAGTCCACCAAGTATCGTATTCTTAAAAAATGGAAGCCCGGTGTCAATCAAAATGTAACATCGCTCATTTGTTTCTTCTTTTTCGTCAATTACTAATGCAACTGATGATGAAAACCTGCAAATAAAAAAACATATATGCATGGAGTTTTTTTATGAGGACAAAAGTAAATTACTACATTTGATAATTTGAAGCAAGGGAATAATTTCCATAAAGAATTGGAATAATCGTTGGGCCATCATATGGTTTTTTGCTGGGATCAGGCATAGGCAGATAAACCGAATTAAAAGATAGCCCATTAAAATTATGTGATTGCATAGTAGTTGTTGGGATAAAACGTTTTGCTCGGGCTGATTTTAAGTATTCTAAAAAAATTTGTTTATGAATGAAGTTATTTTCATTGAATTTTAAAAGTTTGCAAAAGATTTAGATTAAATACTTTTCGTTTGTTAAGTTCGAAAGCAGCGTTTTCCAAAATTTTATCTTTTTCAAAAACAGTATATTATTTTTTGTTTCAGTTGCTCCACATTTAATTCATGAAACACCCCAAAAATAATATGATTCATTCAAACATTTTAGCATTTTTGAATCTAGCAATTACGCAATTATGAAGAAGCAGCACCATAAAATTTGTAAAGGTTAAAAAAAGCCGAAGAAGAAAGAAGCACATGACTTTTTTTGCTTCTTCTTCATCTTTTTCCTTTGCAAGCTACAAATATTTTTGCTAAAAAATAATAAAAACATAAAACACAGACTTTCTGGTTTAAAAAGGGGTTTAGGCAAAAATGGTATCGAAGAAAATAAACCGCCACCGAGGCCACCATGATTGGCGTGATTTGAGATGTGTTCATTTGCTAGAAAATTACCAAAATAGTTTTAACAACTTTAGGTTTTATGAAAAACAAACCATTAATTAAAATAAAAAATAATATTAAATTAGACAAAATTAAATATTCCATTTTTTTAAAAATAAAAAAGCTTTACATTTAAAATTGCAAAATAGATTTGACGCTTATTTCCGAATCGGCTTTGCTCTTCCCAACTCTCCTTTTTTGCGCGAGGCTAAAATGTCAAGTTTGTCTTTGATGAAAGAAAACAAAAAAAGGTGTCGGTGTTTATTTTTATTAAAGTGAGAAAGTTTTCAAAAATAGCTTTTTTCCTTAAAGTCAATCAAATAAGCAAGCTGATCCCATCTTTCGGGTGACGGACGTCGTCGGTCATTAACTTTGACCACTTTAGCTTATTCAATAAGGAAAAAAGTAATTTGATCTAAAACAGCTTTAAAATAAAATAAATGGAGGAAATGATTTCCTTTTTGATTTTTAAATAAATGAATTGCGCAATAAGGAAAATAACAATCGAATAAAATGAATGACTTTTGTTTTGTTTTGTCGCGGTTTGAATTAATAAAGATTGAATTTTATTGTTAAATTTTTATTTTTTATTTGTAATAACATTTTAGCGAAAAATAAATAACAAATTAATAATTTTAATGTTAAACGTCCTAATTGTAAAAATAGCTTTTGGTGCAAGAGTTGTTCCACGTTATAGATTAAATTTGTCATCAGCCAACCAACTTTCATGCTTTTGAATTATTTTTTAATCACATCCAAGTATTTTTTAATTGAACAAAATAATCTTCCACCGTCAATAAAGTTGGTATATAAGTTCCCAAAGCTGTTTGAACATGTTGTTGCTCTTTAACATTAGTTGAAAAAGGTGAAACTCTTTCTTTACTAAATTTATAGTTAGTTTTAAAAATTGAATATAAAAATATTGACTGGCATATAATTAATGACATATCATATAGCTGAAGAAAAAAAGCCAAAGTTTATGTAAGAATTGAGCAAAGTAGAGAATACACTGAAAAGTAACTTACGCTATACAGTATAGGAATTGAAACGTCAGTTGTCGATCCTTCAACAAGATATAAAATAACATAAATTATTGGAGTAATAGGGCCAAGAGTTGCGAGAATAAAAATGTATGGTTGTAAAAGTTGAAGATTTTTTAAATTTTGCGATAACTGAAATTATAAAGTTTTAAAAATCTAATTTATTTTTTCATGTCAAGAACAAGCTTAATTACAGTATAAAAGTTTGGTGTCAAAAAGCTTATTCTTATGGTTTAAAGAAATATCCCATGTGGAATAAATAATTTTTTATATTTTGTAGTCGTAAAATTTAAAAATTATAAAGGAACTTTCCCTCCAAAGGGAAATCAAAATTATATTTTACTATTTGACGCAATCATCTTTTGGGAATTGCGTTCATTCAAGTTGTTAAATAACAATCATTTGAGAATTGAGTCCACTTGAACTGCTAAATAAGGAAACTCTTCTTATTTTTTTTCTAGCTTTAGAAATCATCATTTAATTAAAAAACGGATTACTTGGTATCGTTGTAACAGCAATGGACGAAGACGAGAAAGATTTCGAAGTCGCTTATTTTTTCGAATCAAAAATAACGTAACAAATAACGATCCCAAATGAGTGGAAATGATAGGCACATTCCGAATCAACATATCAATTCGAAAATAAAATGTGATCAAAGTCAAGAAAAGTGCCAAACTAATTCCCATTGCAGAAAGTCCAAAAGCGACTGAAGTTTGAAATATGGGTCGAATTTGGTACGTTCGCCAATAAATTGTTGCAAAAAGCCGTTCGATTACGATTGTTAAAACTCCAAATCGGAGCATGTGGCCACCAAGAGCCATACTAAGATGAACTATCTGCGATGGTTCGTTGCTTATAATTTTTGTATGATGTAACGAATAAATTATATTTGCAATGGGTAAAAATAAAAATAAAGTAAGATTTAGAAGGATTAATAACCTGAAATAATAGAATAATTTTTACGAAAAAAGTGTTTTAAAAACTATAGATGGAAATTTAAAGCATGACAAAAGATTCGGCCAAAACTCGATATTGTCTTCTTTACTTTGATGACGCCATCTTAAAAAACTGCTTACTTGTTTATTAACGATAACTTCAATTTCAAAATAAAAAATAAAGTTAAAATCCCTCCAATGGTAGTAACAATCCCAAGAACCAAGTTGATTATATTAGCCCAAAATTTAAATTGATAATCCAAATTCATTGTAAAAAATCCAAAAATTAAAATACAAAGAGCCAAAAATAATAATAAAAAATAAACAGCCAGCCAACTGATTACTTTTGAAGCAAAAAACGAATGTGACAATTTCCACTTTTTTTCTTGTTCAAATAAAAATCTTCAACAACCCCCAGGGATTTTGATAATTATAATAAAAAACAAAAATGCAACCAAAAATAATTATAACGTTAGCATTTTATTTACCGTCTTTTCCATCAAAAAGTTAGCTAAAAAACACGTTGCATGTCGGCTTATTTCTTTTTCTTTGTTTTGCACAATTTTCCAAACTACGCGCGCTACTAAGAAATAAAATAAAAAAATAAATATTTTTTTAATTTAAAGAACTTTCAAATAATAAAAGCCAATAAAAATTATATTTAATTAAGTTTAAATAGGCACTCTTTGAAAATTAATCATAAAAAAATTAGACTAAATCGCTACATTAAATTTAGACATAAAGAAAATATATAGAAGAATTTTTTTAAATTATAAGCAAAAAACTCAAAACGGTAATTGTAAAAAAATAATACTCAAAAAAAATATTTGAGGTTCATTCGCCATTCACCATTGGATGGCAAAAAAAATATTGATTTCCTTCACTCTGCTACGTTACTTAAAATATTTTTTTTTTGAAAAGCATGCATTTGGACAATCTTGATGGATTTATTTGCAAGTTATTTCTGCCATTCAGTGTTCTTATGCTTTATGACTAAAATGGTAGAAACAAAAATCACATAATAATATTACATATATAATCCCTTGTTTCTTTTTTACAAAATATGTAAAAGTTTTCCAGATCAAAACAACTGATTATTATTTGATGAAAAAAAAGTTCAAAAGCATTTGCATATTTATATAACGCATAATTTAGTTAACATAATTGATTTTAAGTTTTTTCCCTTCATACAGATGGTTCAGAAATTATTCACTCATGATCAAAAAAATGGTTTTCATGTTTTTTTTACTGCGAATAACTTTTTTATGAAAGCTATCTAACAACTAAGGCTTTGTAAGCGTTTTGTTTCAGTGTTAATTACCGCGTCTTTTTTTTAAATCATTTTTTGTTGAATTTTTGCACTATCATCTAATTATTTTACTTCTATTTAAACTTTATTTTGGTAATTCATTGATCATTTAGAGAGAAAGAAAAATATTTAAAAAAACTAGTCAAATTTTGCTACCAATCTTTTTTTACAATAAAGCTACATATCAATTTCTTTATCAATCATTCAAAGTTTTTTTTCTCGTCAATCTTTTTATTGCCATTTTTAGAACCGAAATTATTGTTATAGTTTCATTTGGGAAATATCATTTACACTTTTTTTTATTGTTTTATTTCACTCTATTAATTAACGCCGATGAAGAAGAAGACAACCATGATCAAAATGAATGAATGCGCGTTCTTTGTTACATCGTTAAACATTTGAACTTTATTTCCGATTTTTTAAGGACTTAATGAACCGTTGTCTTGCGCACTTAAAGATGAAAGTTAAAAGATAAAAAAAAAATCTTTAGATTAAATATAGCTTATCAAAACCGCAAAATAAAATAATCCATTAAATGGAAAATAAATTTTAAGATGCTGAATTCTATTTATCAGTGTTTTTGAAATTCGCTACATTAAAATGCTGTTTCAAGACTTTCATTTTTTATTGATGAACTTTATCAATTAACTTTGATTTATGATAGTTCATTAACTTTACGTGCACAAGGGTAAACTATAAACTTAAGAAATTGTTGATCAAGATATGGACGTTGCAGTATCTTATAGTTGTAGCAAATTTTTTAAAGACATCTGAAGGTATAAAAAGTAATTGCGCAAATTTCCAGATGCCATTAAGCTCATTAATTCCTATCTTGTGGCTCTCGCTTACTTATTTAACCTTCTCTAAATATAAATATTGGAGGTAGCAATATTTAATAATTTTTTATATTTTTTCTTCAAGTTATGAAATTTTAAAAATAAATATGCCCTCGTGTTGGAAGTTAGCAGAAGAGCATTGCTTCTTTGTAAAAACTCTTATTTTTTTTTCTTTTTTTCAAAAAAATGTTTGCGCAGCCATTTTTTGGCTTACCTTTCAGAAGATTAATCTCAAATTTGACCCTCTGTTTTGTTTTTAGTTATCGCTGACTGACCAATGGTCATTGTAGCCTAGAGATTATGAATACAAAGGATTATGTTTTTGACTATAATCCACCACAATCATAAATATCTGAACTTTTGTTTAAACCATTTTAATATGTTTTTTTAAAGTCAACCTATTTTTATTTTTTTTGCGTTTTTATTTTGCTTAATAATTCGCAAATTATTTTTTGGGATTTATTGTCAGAAAGTAGAATGCTTTAGAGTTTGATATTGATTTATTTTATTTTATTAAAACAAGAGAGATAGGTCGGCCGACCATCGTTTGGAAAATAATAGTCGAAGTGTAAAGAAAGGAAAGCATCATCGTCGCTTTCATAACAAAGATGATGACTCATTTAGACAAAAACATAAGAAAGGCTGTCTAGATATTTAACCGGGCAAATCTGATATGATCTAACACAACATTCATCACAGCTATTTTCCCGCTATTGGAATAAAAATGCCCCTTTTTTGTTGTAAAAAGTCTGATGCTAATGTCTACTGTGATGTAAATTTAAGCGTGATTTTGGCATTCTTTGTTATAATTAGAAACTCCTTTTTGTTTCATATATTACTTTCAAAATTTTATTTGAGAACTGTTTATTATTTAAACAATATATCAATAAAATAGTTTTGTTGATCTTTAACTATTGTCGATAATGAAAGTTGAAAATTCCTTTTTTAAGGCAACCCCGAAATTAACTCCCTTTTTTATTTGTGTGTTTTGTTAAAATTAAACCTTTCAATCGTTCGTGTTTTAATTGAATGATTTCTTTGCTCTTTATAAACCTTTGTGATTTCTGTTTTGACAAAAAAAACTTTTTTTAGATTCTTTAAAGAAAAAGAAAAATGTCTCTGTCGACAATATTCTGTTTATTAAGATTTTTTAATATTAAAGATTTAACCTTTTTATTTGTTGGAATTATCCTCGCTATTCTTACTGGCGGTGGATTAGTGCATATTACATTTTGCGTGGGATGGGTATTAGAAATTTTGATTTCAGTGGATAATAAATCAACAGAATTTCGAGCTCAAATGTTTCCATTTTTGGCTTATTATTCTTTTACTGCCATGGTTTTGGGGATGATTGCATTTTTTCAAGTAGCATAAATTTTCGGGATCCATTAATATAGTCGAATTTTCAGTATATCTGTTTCCGCCATGTCGCTCTTAAGCTTGCAAGACGATTTCGGCGGCGATATTTCCATCTTTTAATCCTTCAATCCCCTGCCTTTTTTCAAAGCATGAAAAACAAAGCTTTCAATGAAAAATTTGAAACAGATGTTCAAAAGTTTCAACAAGCTTTCACTGATTCTTTTCCAGCCATTATTACATCATTCACTCAATTTTGTTCATCATTTGGAATGAGTTTTTATCTTTCATGGAAGCTTTCATCTCCAATTTCTTTAATGGGAATTTTTGTATTTGTTTGGGTTTTTATGCTTACATGGCTTTCAATCAAGCTTACTCAAAGCGAATTAAGGATTGTTCAAGAATCAAGAAAAGCCATAATTGTTCCAACAACTTTTACAGCATGGTGTGATTCACTTTTTTCTAATGGGGTTAGAAAATGCGTTATTATTTCATTAATAACTGGAAGTTTATGGCTTTTTATGTTTAGCGCTATGGGAATTGGAGCATGGTAACTGCCTTTAGTAGCTAGCATGAGATTACAATCCAACTTTTTTAGGTACGGTAATTGGCTCATTGATACTAAAGAAATAATTTACCCTGGATATATTTTCGTTATCGCATGTACAATAATTCCATCTTGTTATCGGTTTGGTCAACTTCCTCTTATGTGGATGAATTTTTCATCTTATCAATTAGCGGTAAATCAAATAATTACATTAGAAGAAAGGTTAAAGGAACAAACAATAAATTCAATTGATTCTTCAACAACAAATTTTGAACTCAAACGAAAGGAATTTTTAATTACCTATTATAAAAACGAAATAACCGGTTATCATGAGGTTAGTCTTGAAATTAGTGTCTTTGAAAAAATAACAAAAAGTTTACCTTTTTTTATACCGTAATAAATCATTTTTGGTTTACGTCATTTGGATTTATAATGATTTTGTAAGAATGACCAAATTTGAAGAACCAAAAAAAGGACAATATTTTTACAAGCTTTTTACTCTAAATAATAGTTAATGATGATACTTTTTTAGAGCCTTTATCCACGAAATTCTCAAGCATTCCTTTATATTCAAAACTTTGCCCTTCGAAAATGTAAACTCTATTTCATCGCTATCGTTTTTGCTACCATCTTTGCTGCAGCTCCACCATCGTTTACCAAATTAAATGGAGATCTGTTTGATTTTTATAAGCGTAATGGTAAGCATTAGTGTACTCGAACAATGTTTCATTCATGGTATAAATTTAGAATCCGCAATCTATTACGAAGATGGTATAATCATTTCTCATCGATATTATGGTTTAGCAACAATTTATTGCATTGCAGGATTTTTATCTGTAAGCGTTTTCCCAAAAAATTAGATTCCATAGCTTTAAAAATCCTTTATTTTTATGTAGGCATTATTTTTTGGAATAAATGGCGAACGAATTGCATATCATATTAGAAAATCAATTTTCGAAAGTTATAATAATTCAGATAATTCTTTAACTGATGATAAAAAAACTCGCCTTGTTGGACTTTTAACAAAATCAACGAATCAATGCAAATCGGTACTGTTTTTTTTGGAATTGTTTTGGAAGTTTGATTGTAAGCTTTTAGGCATTTGATATAACTTTCTGCCAATTTTGTGTTGGAATCCTTTCATTAATGTTTGGAATAAGCTTTATTTTTGAAAAGAATTTTGCAACAGCTTTTGTTTCAAGTGTTTGCTTCTTTCTTCAAGCAATTATTCAATATTTTTCTTCTCGTGTCGCTGATATTCAAACCAAACGTGCACTTTTAAAAAAGAATCAAAAACGACAGGTAATTACATAAAAATTTTAAAATAATAATCTCTAAAAGGAAGGAGCTGCTTCAGGAAGAATTGGATAATTTCCGAAAAATGCCTGAAACAAGCATTGAAGAAAAACTTGATTCTTTGGATTTCCAATATGCAACCTATCTTCATTTTGCACATCATCAACTTTCATCTGTTATTGGATTAGAAGCACTCAAATTTACAGCGATTAATGCTTTGCCACAAATAACTCAAGCAATTACGTACATTCTTTGTTGCTTTTTGACCGCAGAAAGTTATGTAAGACCTGTAGTTGTTTATAAGTATGTCGATTCGTTTCATCCTTTTATGAACATTAATCAAATGATTATCATTTTATAGGGTCGTACAAACTATTTACATGTCCACAGCCGCCGCTGGAACCATTTCACAATTTACGAACAATATCCATCAAGCAAGATTGGGGGCTCGTGAAATGAATGATGTTTTCGAAACAACTAAATGGGATAAAATTAGTTCATCTTCATCCAAAGCTAAAGTTTGTGCAGCATAAAATCGAGCTATCATAAGCTTTGCTGACTTTTTGCAAACGTTCAAACAAAAATAAAGACGGGGAACGCTGGTAATTATCTTTACGAGGTATTAGGTTTTTTAGATTTTCTTTTTCATAACATTTTAAAATAATAAAACAAATTTATTAATACAACATTTATAAAAACAGTAATTAACAGTAAGGAAATTTAAAAAAGTGATAAAAATTTAGGAAACATTTCAAAAGTAAAAATACAAAACAATGCACAAATGAAAATAATAAAGCTATAACCATAAAATTTATTCTTCTTCTTCTTGTTTAGTCGATTGAGAATTTCAGCAGGTTCAGGACGTTCAAGAGGATCTATGTCAATCATGGCCGAAAGAATAGTCAAGAAACGATCATCTTTTACTCCTAAAAAACTCAAGGTTAAAAAAGTAAAACAAAACATAAACTAACTTTTAAAGTATTTCGTTCGCATAGTTGACACAGAATCTTTTAATGAATAACAAATTTCTTTAAATTCATCAGATTTTGGTAAAATTTTATTGTCCACTGAAAGATGTATAAATGACATTCCAAGTGAATAAACATCAGCAGCTTTAGTCGGTGAATTATTCAAAATTTCAGGTGCGAGATAACGACTATCACCATCATCATAATCGTTGACATTGTCGACGTTGAGATCCAAAGCCAAACCGAAATCTCCAAGTTTACAATGACCATTTGAAGTAATAAACATATTATCTGGTTTGACATCAAGATGAATAATTTCAAGATCATGAAGAAATTTGACAGCCTAAAATAATTTAGAGATGATATAAAATGGAAAATTAGAAGCAAACCTTAGTCATATCTTTGAGCCAAATCCATAAAGATTCGCTATTAACGCAAGCATCACATGTTTTAATATCGAAGAGGCTATAGCTGCCACAAAGTTCTAATTGAATATAAAGACGATCCGATTCTTCCCAAGCTTTAAAAAATTGGACGATATGATCATTAGGTGGAAGGAGTTCTTGAATCTTAACTTCATGAAGCATAGCAGCTCGATTCTTTTCACCAGTATAAAGATTGTGAGATTTTTTGATTGCATATCGTTTACCATCTTCAAGATAAATTGCTGAATGAACCTAAAAATATCATTGATTAGTAAACACTTATTACAGAAAATATAAAACTTACAGTGCCAAAAGAACCATGACCAATTTCAACGCAATCAACAAAAGCTTGCTCAAGGTAAGTTTTTGAACCATTTTTATCATATCCATAATAAAGTTTCTTATCTAAAAAAAGTCCTCTTTTTTAGTTGCACAAAATCATAATGAACCTTACTTTTGCCATCTTTACGAAAAGTAACAATATGAGCTTTATTAGCAAACCTTGGTGATTGTAAACCACGAGAAATAGGATCAGACAGTTTGGTAATAGGTTTCTTGCCAAGTTTATAACAAATACATGTGTTCTTTTTCTGAAAAAAAAAAGTTTGTGTAAAAGGAATAAGTGAAAGAAGAAAAAAGTTACCTGTATAGCATGCAAATAATCAGTGCATTTGTTTAGACCAAGAAAATCAGTCAAATCAAACATTGTAATCAGCCAAAATAGTAAATGTTGGATAACAAAGTTCTGAAAAGTTTAGAAAGATAAAAAAAAAGTGTTGAAGATCCATTTCAAAAAACATTATCCGCGCTTTTGCCTAACGCATATTTTGCCAATATTGGTGGACTATTTTGAATGCTTTTCAAAGTTTGAAGTTTGCTGATTTTTTACTAATTTCGGAATTATGATGGAAGAAGACTATTTTTTAGAAAGTTTATTTTATTAATTTATAAAATTGATGTAACAACTAAATACAGTATAATTACTAAAATTTTTATGCAACAAAATTTGTACATTATCTCAACTTTAAATACAATGGGGAAAAAATATAGTTTTAAAATTCTAAAAATCTGACAGCTTTGTTATGAGGATAATTCCGTATACAATATTTTCGAATTTCATTAAAAACAATTAAATATGATCCAACGATGGGAGCAAAAATCCAAACATGAATTGGCGGTTGATAAATGTCCATTAAATATTGCATTGCTGGAGTATAAATAAACAAATTTAAAAGTAATATTTCAATGATAACAGCAAAAATTGAGATTAAATTTGAAAAGCCATGATTGAAAATGCTTACACGTCGTGTGGTACACATGAATAAATGAATAACCTAAAAATTGGGGATTTAAAAAAAATTGTTTTGAAGTCATTCATATTTACCTGAGTAATTACGAGAGTAACTTGCCAAGCAGCAGCAGCTTGACCTCGAATAATAACTTGTTCATTGGCTGGTATGGACAATCCGGTTGAAGTGTTAAAATTTTCTGAATTTGAATCCCAATAAGGTTCAGATGAAAATAATAAATCTTGTGGCATAATTCCATGATAATAATAAACAGATAAATATGATGCAAAACAACCCAATGCAATGGGCCACCCAGCAAATCCATATGAATACAATAACAAATTATTTGAAACTAATTTTGTCTTTGAGTTTCTTGGTGGCACTTTCATTATATCTCTTTCAGAATTTTCATATGCTAATGATATCGATGGTGGTAATTCTGTGGCTAAATCAATACTTAAAATTTGGAGAGGTTCCAATCCCAATGGCATTCCAAGGGTAAAATTTAATATAATTGGCACAATTTCTGCCCATAAATGGGCGAGCGTATAAGCAATGCTAAGCCGAAGATTATCAAACATGAGGCGGCCTTCTTCAATGCCTTTAACAATCGAAGCAAAATTATCGTCAGCAATAATTATATCAGCCGTCATTTGAGCAATATCACTGCTTGATTGACCCATCGCAATTCCAACATTTGCTTTAGCTAATGCAGGGACATCATTGACATCACCACCTAAAAAATGGAATAATGCAAATTTATAAATTGTTATGGATTTACCTGTAACTGCAACAATTTCATCTCTTTTCTGTAATTCTTCAACAATCATAAGTTTTTGTTCGGGTGTAGTTCTCGCAAATACGATATATTTATGTTTGAGTAATTCATTCCATTCCATTTGGGACATATCTTTTAACGATTCTCCAAGCACAATTGCCGAATCAGGATGTGAGGTTTTAAATTCAAGCTTTCCCTTATTTTTTACCAACCCCGAAATCAATCCCAATTGCAATCCAGCTGCAGCAGCTGTGGTTGGATGATCTCCAGTTATCATATAAACTTTTATTCCAGCATCTTTACATTGTTGAATTGCCTCGGCTGCTTGGGGCCTTGGTGGATCTATCATAGCTGCCATTCCAAGAAATACTAAATTTTCTTGAGGATAATTGGTTGAATCATTTGTAAATTTTTCATGCGGATTTGAAATGAAATGCTTTTGTGCAAAACCAAGAACGCGACAACCCTCACAGCCATAATGTTCCCAAACATCCTAAAATGAATTATAAATTTTTGCCTTGTGTTTTGTTAAGCCTACCTTGCATTCATTTATAAAATCTTCATCAATTTCTCTCAATTCATCATTCATTAAATAACGACTGCATTTTGCTAAAATAACTTCGGGTGCACCTTTCATCATTACAATATTCATAACTTTTGTTTCATCCAATTCATCCAAAAGTCCCATTGAATCAGCACTTTGTGGTTTAGCCTGACATCTTGAAACCACAAGTTGCCATCGTCGAACAGCATTAAATGGAATTTCAAATAATTTTGGGAATCGAAGTCGTACAGCTTCCACGGATGTTACTGTTTCCACATGTCTCAAAAGTGCAACTTCTAATGGAGTTCCAATGAGATTATTTTTTCTTCTACGTTTCGAATTTCCGTGAGAAATGCTCCAATCATCCGGTTTATAACCTTCTTCCATGCTTTTTAAATCTTCTGTGGGTTCTTTAACACTCAAGCGGCCACTTTGGGTGCTGAAAATGGTAATTAATGATTTATATAAGTAACAAACTTTCCACTTACATGATTGTAAATTTTTTAGTTAAACGTGCGGATTGATTTTTTGATCTTTGCTCTAATAACATTTTTGTTGAAACTCGATTGAATGCTTCAGATGGATGTTCGAATTGGGCTTTATTACAAACTGACATAACCGATAGCAAATCCACAAAAGATTGTTCCAAAGACGTTTTAGCTCCACTTTTCTTTAGAATATTTTGCTCTGCTTCAGTTGGAGCTAAAAGTTTTATATGTTTAGCTGTAATAATCTACAAAATCTTACTTGAATATTCTTTTTTGTTATACCACAATCTTGAAACTTTCATTAAATTTTGAGTCAAACTTGCTTTTTTATCGGTGCAAATTACTGTAGCAGCACCAAGTTTATCAATGGTGTCAGATTTTTTAATGAAAACATTCTTCTTTGCCATTCTTTGAGAAATAATTGCGAGTTGCGACATCACAACAGCTGGCAAACCTTGGGGAACATTTGCAACAACAATAACGAGAAAGCCCAAAACAAAATAATATAATATTCTTTGAAAACCCGAAATTATGCAACCAATAATGAAAAAGAAAAGAGCCATAGTTACAGCCAAAATTGAAATAAAATTAACAAATTTATCCAAATCTTGATGAAGTCTCGATTTAGTTGTTGGAACAGATTTTTGAAAATCTGTTAAAAGGCTCACAGTCTAAAACCAAGCTTTCATAAAAATTCAATAACTTTTTTATTAAATAGCTAC
This sequence comes from Panagrolaimus kolymaensis, assembly GCA_028622995.1. Classification (NCBI taxonomy): domain Eukaryota; kingdom Metazoa; phylum Nematoda; class Chromadorea; order Rhabditida; family Panagrolaimidae; genus Panagrolaimus; species Panagrolaimus kolymaensis. The sequence continues at coordinate 2,095,278 of JAJQJQ010000023.1, forward strand.
CGTATAATTTCCTGTTCGAATAACAACTCCCAAACCATCCCCTTCAACGCAATATGATCCTTTAAATGCAACATTTTTGGAATTATAAACATTAATGGCACGATCCACTGGTTCACTATCATATTCAAGAGTTCTATTACTTCCAGTAATAGCTGATGATTCAATCATGAGACCATTGGCTTTTAAAATTCTTATATCTGCTGGAATTCGATTACCCGAGCTGAAAAGCTTTTTTTACATTTTTGTAAATAAGTTTGATTGATTTGCTAATTAAGCCTGATGAAGTTTAAGTTTCTTTGATTTTGTTAATTTTTAAACTTTATCTTTTTAGTTGTTTATCGATGGAATTTTTAGCACCCATTTTTAATGGTTTCTTAGTAATTTAAAAATTTTCTTTATTTCTCTTTGCCCATCATTACCATTTACTTTTTCTATTTTATTTTTGGCCGACGCTCTTTGTGATTCCATCTCTAACTAACGCCCAAAATAAATTACGGTAGGAGTCCCCTTATTACAAACAAAAAATCTAATAAAAAATTATTGCATTTTTAATCTTTAAACTTTCATTACAAAAAAAGCAAAATGGTGTCTTGCATATTGGAGATTTCCATTTTACAATGCATCCTTTCGATAAAAAAAAGTGGTACAAACCTAATAACAACGACATCACCAACAACGAGTTCTTCACATGGAATTAATTTCTCTTCACAATCACGTATTACCGTTGCTTTTTCAGGCATTAAATTAATGAAATCCTTTGCAACACTAATGGTTTCTTTTTCTTGTCGATATGAAATAAAACTCATAACAATTACGACAACGATTAAAATCACAGAACAATATAAATTTAAGCTACCCAAATTTCCATGAAATATATCCACTGTATATGTTAATAAACTTATTACAGCTGCAGCTAATAAAAGTAACCAAAACTTATGAAGAAATTGTTTTAAAAATAACGCGAGATCATTTTGAGATTTTCGAGTTGGAATAATATTTTTCCCTCCATCTGCAAGGCGACGTCTCGCTTCAACTGTGGAAAGGCCATCGCTTTTTTCTGGACATTCTGGATCAATGTAAGAATTGGCGTGGACATTGGCTATTTCAGCCACAGTTAAATGATGCTCAACATAGGAAGTTCCAATTTGTTCTTTAGTATTCTCGGAACTTTCGGCATCTTCGGGATGGATTTTTTGGTGACGAAAACAACCAAGTTTTGATTTCTTTTTAGCTAAAACAAAATTATTTTATTGTTTGGAATAAATGTTTAATTAAAAATTAGGAAGTAGATGTGAGTTTATCCTGAAGGAAATTATGGGAAGTTAAAACTTTTATTTCTAAGTACATTTTATCATTTTGCTTTACCATTATCAATAAAATTCTATAGAATTTTTTTGTTAATTATTATTTTCTTTCTGCCTTTTAAGTTTTTCTTTAAATTCAAGTTTAAAATTTTAAGTTTTTCAAAGTTTTGAAAAGTCTTTGTTGTTTAAACAAAATGCGTAAGATGTTTGTCGTTATCATTTCCGTTAATCACGTTTTTAAAAACAAACTTTTGACAAAAAAAAAAGAAAAAACAAAACAACAAATTGATTAAACGCAGAAACTTGTTTTTAAACGAGCATTATAGTTTGATAATCGTAACAATATAATCTATTCATTACGATTTGTAACATTCGAGAGCAGCTTTCTTTTTTAAAGAAAAAATGCACATTGGATGGTTTTTATTTTACATCCATCGTCAATTATTACAACGTTGGATGTGATGCTGTAAAAAATGACAAAAATAGTAACTTTATGATGAAAGGTATCAAAAGTTTACTATCGTTTAAAACAATAGGTAAAAAATCAAGTAACTCTTTCAAGTAGGGTTCCTGTACCCCCCCGTTTTCCGAAAAAACCGGGGATCGGGGATAAAAACGGGGACAAAATTTCGCGGGGACGGGTACGGGGACGGGGATTCGGGGACGGGTATTTCGGGTATCCCCGTCCCCGTGGAAGGAGGTCGACCCTACTATCATCCATTTTTTTTCGGGGAGTAATTTCTTCGGAGACGGGGATGATGACGGGGACAAAATTTCGCGGGGACGGGTACGGGGACGGGGATTCGGGGACGGGTATTCGGGTATCCCCGTCCCCGCGGGGGGGTACCGGAACCCTACTTTCAAGTACTTAGGTGAAAATCAGAACGTGAAATTGAGGATGCGAAAAATTCAGGAGAATTACTCTTTTTTGGTCAGTGTTTGCACAAAATATACTCGCTTCAATGATTTTTATTTTTTAGCAACTTTTTATTTTATGATCCTATAATTAATGTAACCCAAAAGAAGCTAAACTTTCAAATAAATCTTAAACAACTTCGGGATTTATCTTTAATTTCCTTTCTAGTAAAACAGGTTGTGATTCCGCGCTCGGAAACTATTCATGGGAAAAGTTGCAAAAGAATGAAAATTAAAGGAAGGAGACATTTCTAAAAATTTACATAAACATGAATGAAAGCACAAAATAGGATTTTTCATTCTCATTTCATGGAAATGAAATGGTGATGAGTGGCTGTTTTCTTTTGATGAAACATTAGGGACCTAATATCAAGGCAAGGATCCGTAGAGATAATATCCGGGGAAGGGTCCAAGGACCAAAATCAAGTCAAGGATCCGTTAACTAAAAAAAAAGATGATAGGATCCAGAGAAAGCATGGGATCGAGATAGGGCACAAGATCCGAATTGTAGTGACCTAATTTCAGAGAAAAGATCCAATGAAATAATATCAGTAGAGCTAATATCAAGGGAAGGATCCAAGGACCTAATTTCGAGGATGTAAGGGCCCGATATAATTGGAAGGTTTCAATGACCATAAAAACAAAATAAAGGAAATAATAAATTTGTATAAAATGGTTTGAGTTTCTATGGAATAAAATTTGCATAAACATGAATGCAATGAATGCAGATAGACTTTGCATTGCAAGGAATGTTAGCGATGACGATGGTTGTTGATTTTGATGCGCTTTAAAAATTTAAAGGTCTTATTAGAAAGGATCTTTTAATTTTGTATTGAGGATCTCAAGAAAAAGAAAAAACTCTGATAGCAAGCCTTTTTTTGAAACATGTAGAATGAATTATCCCGAGGACCAAAAACGAGAAAATGTCATGAAATAATCCAAAATTGATAAAAATGCTATTGAAAATCTTTAGGATATCTTTGATTGAGTTTTAAGGACTTTTGAAGAGTAAAATGCACAAAGATTTCACAGCTATAGTAGCATGTATGACCTTATTTTACTAAGAACTGCGTATTATAAACTGTAATCAAAAAACATTATATTTTCGAAACAGTAACATTTACTCGGCGCGCCGTAGGCGCGCCACCCGCCTAGTTCTTATTAAAAAGGGCCTTAAACTTAACGGTTAAACTAAATTTATTTCTCAAACATTTAATTAAAAATAAAAAATAAAAAACAAACCTAAACACTTGAAAGTCATTTGATACAAACAAAAATAGCCCTATAAAAATATTAAATGATGATATATTCAGTTAATACTCCTTTATTAAAAAAGGAAAAAAAATATTTACAACGGAAAATAAAAATTGAAAAAATAAACAATCGCGATTATAAAAAAAATGGTGAAGAACCATGAATGGGTCAATCCTCTATTTTTAAGTTTACATCACTCTCAATTTTGAACTTTTTACGTAGCAAAATGAACTTTCAATCACAAAAATAAAATGATCGAAAAAAAATCATAAATGTTTTTATTACCGAATGAGTTTGAAAGAAAATCAAACAATGATAATAAAACTCTTTATTTTTGGGGCAAGTAGATAGAAAAAATTATTGGAAAGAAAAAATAACAAAACAAAGGGAATCAAAAAATAAAATAAATTATTGTTTTGCCTCGCATTGTTGATACACTTTCATTTATTATTTTTATTTATTATTTTTTGATGAAATCAATCAAGTTTTGCTCTTCTTTAAACTAACTTTTTGCTCTTCTATCAAAACTTGAACTTTAAAATATCAATCAATTTTTCTTTTTGGGGTTAATATTGCGCAACCAAGAAAAGAAAACCGCAATTGATGAGTGAGGAAGGGTTGAGTTGGTTGCTTGGTTATCATATGGCAATACATCGTATTATGCTCATTCTCCAACCTTTTTTTATTGTCGGTCACAGAAGAAAGAAAAAAGGAAACTTACGTTTCAGTTTTTCTCCCTTTTATTCAATTTTTTTTCAAACTTTTTATAGAATAAAAAAATAATAAATTTTGTTTATCGTCATTTAGTGTTATTTCTTTCTCTTTAAAGTTTTACTTTATGGTAAAAAAAAATGCAGAAGATAAGAAACCGCAAAATCAAAAGCACATCATAAAATAATTATATATATATGTTTGAGTCTTTTTTGTTGTTGTTTAAAACCCTTCTTCATCCGACTGATTGGTTAATGAATTCATTCGGCGCCGCATTGCATGACTAAAATCTACACCAACTTCAGTATCACTATCATCTGCTGCTGCTGCAGTAGATTGAACGGTAATTCGAGGATGATCGGTTTTATCACAAATTTCATCAAGAATTTGGGCATTTAAATATTGTCGAATATCAATTCGGGGCTTTCGAGCCAAGCATTCTTCAACATATTGATAAGCCTAAAAGTTTGGGGTTGGAAGTATCTCATAAAGAAGAAGGTGATTCTTGGAGGCAGGGATGCTTCATAAAAATGCATTTACTTACTTTTTTAAAATTTGATCTTTTTGCGTTATGCAAAATTAAAATAGTATATAAATCTCCTCGTCTCACAGCATCTTCAATTCCGGGTTCTTCAATCAATGCACCCACAATTCTTAAACATTCACCAGGATCCGATGTGTATAAACTAAAAATAAACTTCTTTTATTTATGATCTTCCATCTCTCTCTTTTTTATACCTTTTTGCTCTAACAAATTTTTTAATCTTTTCAATGTGATCTTTTAATTCTTCTTGCATGTTTAATGCACGTGGATCAATTCCACCATCCTTAGCAATTTTTTTATTGATTGTATTTAAAGCTTCCATATATGCATTGAGGCCCTTTTCATAATCCTTATATTCGTCTATTTCAACATCTGCACAAGCTTTATAAAATGAGGAGAGAGAATCCAAGGCATCTCCTTTAACATAAAACGCTTCAATATTTCTCATTAATTCCATATCATCATGCCATGTCAAAGTTTGAAGATAATTTCCTGCCATTCGATAAATATCTTTATTTCTCGCGGTGTTAGTAAATAATATAATTTTTGGAGTATCACCTGATTTTAATAAAGCTCGCATCGCCTGAAAAAAAAAATAATGTTCGGTTTCGAAAGAAAAATGTGATTTGATTACAAAAAATTTTACCTCAATTTTATTTCCAGCTTGGGTAAACTTTTTAGCAGCAAAATGATAATTTCCTTGATGAAGACAACATTTAGCAACTTCCTCCAACATTAGATTTCTGGTTTGGGTGGTTGATTTATCGCCTTTTGGTGGAGTTAACAACTCCGCAAGTTCTTCATTTACAACTACATTTCTTTCACGGCAAAGATTTATAGCTTCTGAATATTTTCCAGCATATGCTAAAAGTTGAATGGCTTTTCGATCTTGTTGGTTTGCAGCAAAAAATTGTGCAGCTCTTTCAAGAATTCTTGGATCTGATTTTTCATTCAATTCTTGAACAATCAAATCCAAAGCTGACTGTTGCTCAGTTCGAAAGGCGAGATCAAGAGCGCGGCCAATCATACCAGCCTGAAATGATATTTAATTTTTTTTAAGAGTTTATGTAAAGATTTTTTACTTTATGGTACAACATAACAGCTTTGTCAGTATGTCCATCACGATCTTCATAAAATTTAGCTGCTTCTACGAGATCGCTTCCACCTGCTTGTAAAGCCAAATTAGCAAGTTTATCAATCATATCGTGTTCCTAAATATTGAAAATTTGGATAAAAAATTGAAGCAGAATAAAAACCTTTGCAAGTCGAATAGCGCTTCCAAAAGCATGAGCTTTGGAAAAATAATTTACTGCGTTTTCAATATCGCCTCGAATTTCATATTGTCGAGCCAAATGAAATGCTGCGGCTTTATTACCAGTTTCATCCACAAGCGATGCAGCCTAAAAACAATTTTTTCATCGTCCAAAACGATGAGTAATTTACAAACCTCATCTAATTGATCATCCATACAAAGTAATCTCACGACATTAAGATATTCTCCAGCAATGTGATAGAAATTCTTCGCGGTTTGAACATCTCCAATACTTTCCAAATAATGTCCCCACCATTTTTGTAAATCGCTATAAATTTTTTAAATTCTTATCAAAGTCAATAACTACTAGCCTTAAACTTACGGATCCCTTCGACGTTTAACATAAATTTCTAAAACTTTTGGATTCATAAAAAGTGCTCTTGGAACTTCAGTTTTTTGTGTTCCAGACATTTCATAATTTTCTAATGCTGGTTCTAAAGCTCCATTAGCTTCCAAATATTTCGCATAATTATAATATGTATTTCGAAGATTAATTCGGTCATATTTTTCTGCAATTTTAAACGATTCATCCCATTTATATTCTGTTTGAAGAATTTTATTTATCATATCATAACGTCCAATTGAAAGATAAATGGTTTTAGCTTCTTCCTAAATATTTTTATTTTTTTAATGGCAAAAAATAAGATTGTGCTTACTATCATTCCAAGTTCAATTGCAAGTTGAGCTGCTTGAAGATCAGAGGAATCTCCTCGTTCAATGGAAAGTCGAACATTCCTTGCAGCTCTAGCATTTTGCATATTTCCTAAACAAACTCGAGCAACATCCATTCGTCGAGTTTTTACACACATTCGAGCCATATGATCCCAAACGCTTTCACTAAAAATAGCATATTTTTGTAACTACCTTAACCAAATGGAAGCATACTTTTTAATATATTTAATTGATTTAAAAGCATTATCCATTTGACCCATGCAAAGATAAAAGCTAAAATCAAGCATAGCCCCGATTGCTTGTGAGTCATTTTCATCTAATCCAACAAATTCTCTCAAAGTTTTTCTCAAAAGTAATCGAGCAATTGAACGTTCATTTCCGGGATCGTCTTCTTCTTCGCTTTCCATCTAAAATTTACTTTTTCCACTTTAATGATTTTGTGATGAAGCCTACGTTTTTAAAAAAGTACAAATATGGAACAGCTAAATGAAGGAGTTGTTCGGCTTTATCAGATTTAGGTTGTAAATCATGCATTTGTACTCCATGTTCGGTTGTGACATACATTGAAATAAGCACATTTTGACTTTGATCTCCTGTGTTATGAATGGCTTCACAAATTAATAATCTTGGATCAACTTTATCCCAAACATGATTTCCAGGATAATGATCTGCAAGTCGAAAACGATTTTGTTCTTTTTCTATTTTTCGTATGGCTGCGGTTTTTGGTCGTTCTCCGGGCTTCGCTTGTTCTGCTTCTGCTTCATATTGTTGTTGATCGGTGATACCCAATTGGAATGAAAAATATCCAAGGGAATCAGTTTCACCATCCCAAATGCTTAATCTCTCAAAAATTTCATCATTTTTCTAAATTTTAGATGATTTTGTTTGTTGCTTGAAAACTTTGAAAAACTTACTTGTGTGGCGGTGAAACTAATTCTATTTCCAGCAGAGTTTACTCGAATGGAGGAAAATTTGTCAAAATCTGGAACTGTTTTAGAAAACTGAGATGAATGAAATTGTTGTTTGATATCCCTAAAAGTTTGCATTTAATGTATAAATTTGTAAGGAAATAATGATGTCTCACTTTCCAGACAAATCATAAATAGCTAAATATCCATTTGTTGTTGCAACTGCCATATATTTCCCATTAAAATCCATCAAAATTGGTGATCCTTCAATTTCACGAAATCCAAGTGTTTGTCTTATCGTTCCCTAAATTTTTACATTCTTTGACTTTTTTATTCGCTGCGATTAAAAACAAACTTGGAAAGTTCGAATATCCAATTTATTTTGTTCTAAAACAATAACCATTGCCCCATAAACCGTTGCATCTTTTGAGGTGCAAGTAAAATTTGCCACCGATGTTATGGAAATTGGAGCATCATTACTATCTTTAATTTCATAAATGTGAACCTTCAAAAAATTTATTAGCAGACTTTCAGTGTTTGTTAAAATGGCTAACGTTTTCTTCATCCCAAGCAGTAAGAAATTTTCCAGATAATCGAAAACCTTTAACCCCGAATGGTAGTGAAATATCTTGGGCTTCAAGAGGATGTATGAGACGAATGAGGGAAATTAGCGTGGAAGATTTTTGAATCGCGGCATACTAAAATTAATCATTTTTGTTTGGATGAACAAAAAAGGGAAAACAAACAATTTGATCAAAAATCACATGAATTCCTTCATCTCTGAAAATGGTAACGGAGTTGATTGAATTTACAACCAATGCCGCTGTAGTTGGCGACCAATGTAATGAAACAATCTGAAACACATATTTTAATAAATTTTCCTTCCTAAAAATTCTGTTTACTTGACATTCAGTTTCAACTGAACTTTGAAGTCGCCATTGTTGATCCAACCCTTGATTCTTTAAATCTCTTCGGCGTTTCCATCGAGCAATTTTACCTTCTGAAGTACCAGCAGATATCATACCTAAATTTTTTAATAACTTTATTTTATTAAACCTTTTTTACAAACTTTTCTTTGCTGAGTAACTCAAACATATGATAGCATCTTTATTATCATAACCTTTGCCAGGATTGAGCCGAAATAAAGCATTATCACCACCTTTTAAATCCCAAATTCTTATTTCTCTTTCACCATAGCACATCGCAATTGTGGCGTTTTTAATTAATAATAAATTAAAATAATTTTTCTTCCCTGTGAGTTTAACCTAAAAATTTCCAAAATGTCTCTATTATATGTAATAGCTATTAATATTATTTTCCTACTCGACTAATTTCTGTTGCTCTTCGATTCTCCACAGTCAATTGATAAAAAAGCATGCTATCGGTGCTCACAACGAGTAAATCGGTTTCAGGAATATTTAAAACTTGTAGGATTCCATTATCGCATTGAAAAGCTTTGGTGAAATTTCCATCTTCATCAAATGAATGTATTCCACCTTTCGAACATCCAATAAAATAAACCATTGCATGTCCGGTATTATCTTTAACATAAATTTTTTCGTCCGCTGATGTTAGACGCTATAAAAATTTTTTTTAAATGACTCGATTAAAGTTTGCCATGTAAAAACCTAAAGCCTTTCCAACTTACAGTTCTTCGTTTTGTTTCTGCTAAAGCATTGAGCAACATTTCATCGCCTTCATTGAACGCTTCTTGTTTTGCTAATTTTCGTGTTGCAAATTGGGCGCTTGATGGTTTCCTATAATAAGTGCAATAGCTGCTCTATTATACCTTTTCTCAACATTATTAGGCTCACAGTTTTACTGCTTTTACTGCAATACTTTGAGGAATTTCATCTCGAATTGTTGATTTATGCAAGAATTTAGATTTTGAAAATTCTTTTGGATCAATTCGAAATAATGAAAGTCGAGATTTCTAAAACTTTCATGATGGATAAAATTTGCATCATTGAATGATTGAAAAATACCAAATCCGCGACCAACAAAGTCCCGCTTTCGCTGCTCCAATTCATGGCACAAATTTCATCCATTTCAACTCCATTAATATCCTCTTCAACTCCCTTAACGGGATCAACAATTGTAAGCTTTCCATTATCCCAACCAATAATTAAAACAGGTTCTCGATTATGCCATGTAATAACCACTGGGCGAGCTGCTGATTTTTTCTTTGATTTAAAAAATGATTTTCCACCCTAAAATTCATTTATGCTTATTAAAATAATTGTTATATAATTTACTTGTTTAGTGAAAAATCCAACATCTCCGCCATCATTGGATTTATAAGTGGAAACAGCTAAAAAATCTCTTGATGGATGCCATGTTGTTGCAAGGTTCTCAACATCCAACTCTTGTGTATCTGCCCGATGACTTACAAGCATTCTTATTCTTATCTCTTTTTATCAATATAATAAATAAAGAAGCTTATTTAAAGAAAGATGACAAGGTTTTTTTATATGTTTAGAAAATGGAACAAATTCGCACAATTTCCATGGCAACGAGCTCACTGTTCTTACTAGCGCATGGAACATAGCAGTTTGAATAGATTTTTTTTTCAAAAACAGCTGACTAAAATTTGTTATGCCATTTAAAAAAGTTGATATTATAAATAACAATTTATAGTAATTAACTAATGAAAGCTTTTTGCTGCAATGAAGTCAAAAATTGTTTGCTTTTCTATCTTCTTTTTTTGAGATTTGAAAATGGGAATTAAAAGCCTTTCAAATTTTATTAATTAAAATTTTCAATTTATCATTGATCTTAGAAGCTCTTTAATTTAGAAACCGCACTGTGCTAAATTGGGTGAAGCTCTTTTGTTTATACAAATGCAACCAGGATTAAGTAATTGTAAACATCAAATGCAAGAAAAAAAATAGTAAATTAGCAAAAGAATAGTAATCTAAAAAATAAAAAGTATTCATATACGACGTCATCACATTTTGATTATGATAGCCATACACATACATATGTTAAAGCTCTTTAATGCTATTAGGCATAATGATGACATTATATTATCCTCTTATTTGATTATGATAAATACAAAAGAAAGTGTATGAGTAAATTAAAAACACAAAAAACTATATTTTTCATATTACTGTAATTTATAAAAAAATTAAAAGGTTAATGATTATGTAATACTCAACTACTGGATTAAATATATATGTAGCTACTGTTAAGAAAATTGTTTATCCTTAAAATTTTATAGGATTTGCTTTGATAGTTTTTAATGTGGAAATAAAAAGATAGCATCTTTACACACTAAGCTTTTTTATTTGTCTTTTAAAAAATACTTTTATTATTATCTCCAAAAGCCATCTTCAAAAACCACAAGATTTATATTTATTTGGACATTTGATTGCTTAGAGTCAGCGTTGACATCCAAACTCTTTTTAGTCTCTCTTTTCAAAGTCAAATTGCCAGTCATATTATATATTTCGAGGAGGTCAGTCGTTCAAACCGGCTGCTGCTGGACTCGTGTTTCCCTTGACAACTTACATATATAAAAGCTTCCTTGTTTTTTTTTTTGCATAATAGAATAACCTTAGCGTGAGAATAAGGAAGTCTTTAAACAAATTATTACTTTTATTATATTTCCAACATTCTATTTTCTGTGATTAAACAACTCTTTGTGGAAAATGTATAGTCAAATGGCATCGTCAATAAAGAACGATGATGAAGACCCTGCAAAAAATAATAATAACTTTTTTGATAAGTCTTCACCACTCCCAACATCGTCGACGTCGATGAATGTAAAGCCGTTGTTATTGTCTATGGCGGCGGAGGAAAAAAATGAAGAAGGTAATCCGCTTTTTTTTCTCGCTTTTTTTATAATAAGAAAAAGACAAAATTAGATTTTTTTTCTTTATAGATCCCAATTTAAGCGAATACGCACGGCTTATTGGTATCGAACCTGAAAGAGAGAAACATTTGATGTGGATTGCCGAAGAAGGATTTTCTGCGAGTTTACCCGACGAATGGAAAACTGTGTAAGGTGGAAAAATTTTTTTCTTGTTGCTCGTTTTTTGAAGTCAAAAAGCGGGTTATTTTTATTAAGCATATTTAAAAAAAGTGGTAAATATTGTTGTTATAAAGAAAAAATATGGAAGTATGACCTCATTATGAATGTGAGAGAAAATTTTTCGGAAATAACACTTTTTTGTTGATGCTTTCTTTTCTTTCATTTTTATTTTATTCGTTGTTTGCTGCTATTTTAAGCGCACGCTTGCTTGAACTTTGAAGCTATTTGTAACAAAGACTTTGTTATTGAGAAAAAGAAGAAAAGCGTGAAGCTAGCAATTTTCAAAAGCCTCAATTTAAAATTTTGTTATCGACGCTTTTTTTAATAAAAGCTTTTTGCTTATTTGGTAACTCATATTTTTATTTTAGCCCTACAGACGACGGAGATTTTTATTTTGTTAATCGAAAAACAGGTCAATCATCTTGGGAACATCCTATGGACGAGCATTTCCGTAAAATGGCGGATCAATGGAGATCCAATGTTTCTAAACCTTTATCACCTGCTTCTTCAAATGCTAAAGCTGGCAGCAGAATAATGAAATTTATCCCCCCTTCGATTAATATTCCAACCTCTTCTCCAACTTCACCAGAATGCCCAGAACAGCTTTCAAGTGGTTCAGAAAAGGAAAAAGTTTATTCCAGTGATTCTGGAACTTTTGATTCTGATGCTGAACCCGAAGTCAGCAGCGTTCATGAAGATGATGAAGATAATCAAAAGGATTATTTTTATCTTTCTCCAAGACTTGATTCAAATGGAAAAGAAGAATCAAATGGCGGTGGAAAGCGGGTAACATTTAGCAAAAATTTAGTTAAAGTGTATGTTGTTTATTCGTAAACACATATAAATTATATAAAAGATTAATTTAGATATGAATTTGACAGTGAAAACATGCAATGGATTCGGTCAAATCTTTTTCGAAAAGATGGAAGCGACCCTCAGCCAATCCGTGAATATTTGGATGGTGGAAGTGAATCAGATAAAGATAGTGCGGGAGAACGACCATCGACACCAAGAATGATTCCAACAGAAAGATATGAAAAACTTCGACAAGTGCAGTAAGCTTTTTTTGTAAATTAGACAATTTTACTGGTGTGACATTTATATTTTTTTAACTTTAAATTCTGAAACAAAGTTCACTGTTTGAAAGAAAAAGTAACACTTTGAACCAATTGGTCGAATTTTTTACCTTGAGAGAGCAATGGAACCAAATTAAAGCTATTTTTGAGAAAATTATGAATTCATTAACTTTTGTAGGAAACGAGCTGATGCAATTATAAATCGTAATTGGAGAGAATTTTGTAATGCAGTAACAGAATCCTATGCGCGAGCTTATCAACTTGCCTCCACAATTCCTTCACGTCCTTCAACAACTTTGCAACAAATTTAATTCTTTCATATTTTAATTATTTATTTTGTATTATTTTGATTCAATGAATGTATTTATAAACGTTTTATTACCAGCAAAATAAAGAAAAAGAGATAAACGACAAGAAGAAAAGAAGCACGCAACCCGTAAGGATAAAAGTCAAAAGAAAAACATGAAGCTTGAATTCACAAATTAAAAAAATTAGTTAGTCCATGCTTCAACGACTACCGTTAAAAACAGGAAAAAAATTATTTACAATTATTTCGTTTCCCGACATCCTAAACTTTTTCATTAACAGTAAAAATCATTGCTGTTGTTGAAGCTGTACTAATTTTGGCTGAATCATTGAAAGTTTTTGAATCTTTCACTTTCCATGGAGTTGGAAGTAATGAAATTAGATAAAATGCTACCGGGATAATTACAAGTCCATGAACCAATCCAATGGATACCACGAGCACCATGGTTTTCACAAATACTTGTGCCATGTGTAAATCCACAAAAAGTAAAGTTAATACACAAATATTTGTGCTAACACCAGCTTCAATTACAGGGAATCCAACCGATACCAAAGTATGCTCAATTCTTTCCGGAACAGTTAAAGAAGCACCAGCTTTACCGAGACCTGATTTGTAAAAATGATAAGCAATATGAGCGGGAATATCAACGGAAAAGCCAATGGACATGATACCACATGACATAACAATAGGATCCAAATCGATGCCCCAAAGGGATAAGAAACCAAACACGCCTAAAATAAAGAAATATAAAGCTTGTCAAGTTCATAAAATTCTTACCCAAACAAGTAGAAAAGATCGCCAAACTTGCCACAATGACGGTGGTTGGATGAGTCATAACAAGGAGGCAAACAAAAATCATACAAACAAATGTCCAAAAACTTGATTGAGCTGTTTGAGGAATCATTGTTGGAATTAAATCAAGGAATTTAGCGTCATCTTCATAAATTGTTACATTCAATTCTAGGTACTATAACTCATTTTTTTAAAAGATAAGAAATTTATTTCAACATACCGAGTCTGCAACTTTTCGCCATTCTTCCAAAAGTTTTGCTCGACTCGACCATTCTTTTAATTCAGGGCCAAATGAAGCAACGGTAAAGAAAAATTTCTCTAAATGAAAATCGCCACTAAAAACAACCTTTCTTTTATTTTTATCAAACTTAAAGAAACTAACCCTTCAAATTCATTTAATCTCACAAAACCTTTCCAATGTTGAAATTCAGGCCATTCAAAAAATTGTCGAAGTTCATTTTTCTTCCCACCTTCCAATTCTAAATCTTCTAGTTCTTCAGAAACCAATCGAGCGGATTCCTCAGCATTTTCAACAAATTCTTTATAATCTCTCATCCAATATTTTGTTGAAAATCGTCCAAGTGATGAGGGTAAAGTTTCAAAATCGGTGACCAAGCTGTTCCATTTTTCAACTGTCAATGGACTTGAAAGATTTCCTGGATTATTTACAAATACCATACAAACTGCATAAAATGGCATAACATACTCATTTCGTAAATGAAGGATCTGAATTAAGAGTTTAAATAGTTTTTTTAAGTTGCGTCGCTTTAAACAAATACTTACTTCAAGAACATCAGATGTTTTTAAGAAAAGTTTTTCAGGCTGGAGTTCAGCTCGAGTATTAAAAATTCCATAAAGTGAAATATAAAAATAAACGGCAAGCAAAGCCATAATAAGGGAAGTAATATAAGGATTTGTGAGACATTTGCTGTAGGATTTTATAAAGCTGAAACCACCATTTTTTGGTTTTTCAAAAACTACAGTTAATTTCAACGCTTACTTATTGCAAACTTTAACCGTTTTTCTCCTAATTTTATCAACTTTTTGTTCATCTTTTTCAACGTTGTTTTCAGCTGCTGTAATTTTTCCATTTGCTGATAGCTCAATTTTACCATAAATTGCCATAAATGATCCATAAACAGTCCACTAAAAGCTTCTTTTTAAGTGCCACATATTAAATAAAGCCATACCTGATAAATATAATCCACAATTATGGCAACAGCATTCCCAATACTAAAAAGTTGAATTTCAGGTGTTGGTGTCAAAGCTCCAACACCAAATGCTAAAACATTTGTCAAAGTTGTGATTGTAATTGATGGAGCAGTATCAATAAAAACTCCGATTAATATTGATTGAAGGGTTTCATCATTCCCTTCTAAATCTGTTGGTGAACATGAAGATGCCCTTCGATCTTCATTGATTGAAACAACCATTCGTTTTCTAAAAATATGCTTATTTTTTGTTTCTATAATTAACAAAAAAAAAAAGATACTCTTTTCGAATTCTTTGCCATGAATTAATCATCAAATATGCATCATCAACGCTAATGGCCAAAACCAAGAAAGGTGTAACACAAAGAATTGTACCAAATCTAAATCCCATCCAAAATAAAAGTCCCAAAGATGTTCCAGTAGCCATAAATGGAACGATACAAGCTATTATTGCCAAAATAATCTGTAATTTTTTCTCTTAATAAAGCATTTTCGAGGATGGGAGATTTACTTTAGTATAATGCATTTGTTTCATATAAATTGCAGCTAAACTCATCGTTAATGATGAAAAAATTGCCATAATTGTAAAACCAACAAGTAAAAATGGAATTAAAGTTAATCCAGCAGTTACAATTTCTTCTGTTAAATGTGATTCAGTGAGAATTAAAACATTCACATAATCACTTTGGAATTCACTGAAATCAATTATATTCTTTTTATTTGCTGCTTTTTTATAATTTAGAATGTTTTCTATTAAATTTTCTGGCTTTCATCGTTTTTATTTTTTGCTTCAAAAAAAGTTGCAAAAGGCAACAACAAAAAATATTTTCATTTTTTTACACGCAAAATAGTGCATCTCTGTCGTTGTCTCGCTCCCAAGTTCACTTTGTTTATTTCTCTCATTACAAGGACGTGCGTCGAATAAAAGCGAGGTGCAGAAAAAAAATTTATAGCGGTTTTCTTTCACTCACGAAAAATACCTACGCAACCCAGCTCCGAGCTTTGGTCAGATAGCCACGCTCGGCGTTTCATGTTGCTTATAGCACCAAGTACTTGTTTCCACGGTAGTTCGATTTATATCGTTCCGCCACTAAGAGCTCGTAACATTTTATTTTTCCTTTTTTGCCCTTTCAAACTTGCACTTACTTTTGAAAATAATGAACAATTGAAAGTTCCCATTTTTTCATTTCTTCCATTGAAATTTCTGTCGGCCGTTCAGCTCTAAATTGAAGCCCAATCATACTTATTCCTCGAATATTATTCGGTAATTGCGGCTAAAAAATAAATCTTTGAAAAGCTTGCAAATTTTCTAATAAACCAACAATATTTTGATCAAAAATAGAATGACCATTTTGTGAACGAATTTCATTGATGGAAACTATCAAAGTTTCTTTTGAAAAATCAGTTGTTGTTAAAGATTTTGGAATTGCAACTTTAACACCAAAAAAGTTTGGATCCATTCGAAGTTGACGACCCAAAACGGTGGTGATTGGATATCCGAGATCAATGTGACCTGCAGAAGTGGTGTTTTGATATTGAGATTCAACTAGCAATCCGCTCTAAAATTTGTTTATTGAGTGGAAAGCTTCTAAAATTTATAAAGTCTCACATAAAAATGTCGAATGGGTTCATTGAGAGTGCAAAAGTTTCCACAAAATTCTAGGAATGATTCATTTTTTTCTGATTTTGAATTATGAACAGTGAATTTTTCTCCGATTGTATCCATAGCTCTTACCGCATCTGCCAACTGATTAAGTCCATACATGTTTGTATTGTTTTTGGCGGTGATTAAAGCAAACAAAGCCACTGGTGTTCCTTTATTTGAGAAAAAAGCTTTGTAACTCTGAAATTATTTTCTTCATTTTTTGGATCATAAATTAAAGAAGAAGAAAAATAGCAATGATTTAGGATTCTTATGACAGTGTCGAACAAAAATGGTTTAAAACATACTTCAACTTCCTTTCTCGCTCTAGCTTCCACCGGTGTAAAATCACTGACATCATTGGTCATAGGAGTAAATGGAATTTTAACTACTGTAATCAAAGTAATAAATGAACTTATAAAAATAAAAGTCCATGGTCTTTTAATTATTTGAATGGCTAATTTTCTAAAGAAATATGAAAGTCCTCGAACAAATGGAGTTTCTCCTGTTTCATCTGAGCCACATTTTGATGTTGTAAACCATTTCATTTTTGAGATTTTAATAATGACGAATAAAATTTAGGGGGATTAAAAATTCTGAAGACAAATACCAGTTTTTGTTTTTTGTATTGATAAAAATTTTAGTAACCGTACATTGCAAAAATATTTTAACCCTACAAAAATAAAGAAATAAAGTTTTTCAAAAAAAAGAAGATGAGGATGCATAAACGATCAAACAAACAAAAAAATGGTTCAAACACCAAATATCACGAAAACGGAAGGCAAGGCATGCATGTTTTTTATTTTTTTAAATAAAATATTGAGGAATGGATTTCAGAATGAATGGTCAAAAAAAAAGAAAAGAAGAAAGTTTGTTGTTCGAAGTATACTTTTTCTTCAAACATTAAACACGTTTTTCGATGTGGTTATTAACTTTATTGTTTGATTTATCAAAAGTGAGCTAGAGTAAAAAAATTTTTGCTGGTTGTTCTTGGAGAAGGGAAAAAAGCTAAGGGATGAATCCCAAAAAAGAGATTTACAGTTTAGAAATGACGATAATAAGACCTTTTATTCGATCAAAAATAAATGAAAAAAGTATCTGAATAAGTTAGCATTGACACTTCATGAAATGGCAAAATATCAATATAGGTTTTTAAGCTAAAGCTGCTGCCTGCATAAATGAATAAGCGCTAGTCTTTTTAAATTTTTTAATAAAAGTTTCGAATAATTTTTTTTGATTAGGCTCAAAACAAAAACCAATGTTTCAATTCTATTGACATTAGTGGGCAAGACTACTTCAAAATCCCGTTTCATTGATTCATTTCAAATCGCGACAGCATTTTTGCAACAAAAAAAAGGAAGCTACATTAGACTTTTTTAATTGCGCAATGATAAAAAAAAAACAAGTTATCGTTGTCTTTGTTGAATAAAAAGAAATAAAGACGTCCCGTTAACAAATAAAATAATTATCATAGAACATGGCTTTTTGGATAAATAAAAGTGCTTTCTAATCACTAAAAAAAGAAACATATCAACAGTAGACAACTAAAAATTATGATGAAAGACACTTCATAAAAAAAAGTACTGTCAAGAAAGTTTTTATTTGGTGTGATCGATAAAGAACTAAAACCGCATAATGTTTTCCAAAAAAATCTTAATTCATTTTTTACCCTTTTTTCTTTCCATCATTCTTCATTTTTTCTTTTTATTTGGCAGAATTCTTCAACGCATGCGAATCCGCGCAACCGAAAAACGAAGAGATATTTCAAAGCCTAAAAGCAAAAACCAGTAGTCACCGGCCGTTATTGCATTTATTGAGAGAGACCCATTTCTAAATTGAAGAGGTACATATTATGTTTTAAAAATAAATCTGATTTCTATCCTTTAGCGTAAAAACCCAGGGGCAGCAGCTAGGATGTCGATAAAAAAGGTAGCTTTTCAGATACTCTTTTTTTTCAAAAATGGCTAAAAAATATAAGGTGTTCACAAACAAATAAAATGAATATTATGGCCTTGAAGAAAGGATAAAACTCCAAATGCCCTTAAGGGGTTTGGTTTAAATGAAAGCGATCAAAGAGCTTTAAGGTTAGAAAGAGATAAGAAAAAAGTGAAAATTAATTTTCCTGAATATAACAAAGAAAGAAGAATAAAACAAGCTTTTTTCCTGTGGTAATGAAAAAACAAAGCAAAAAAAGGCCAATTTATATCTTTGATTATTGTGGGCAGAAAAACGTGTTTTTTGTTTAAGAAAAAAGCAGCACTTGGATTTTTTAATAACTGAAGCAATGACGTCGTATTTTTTTTTAA
Source organism: Panagrolaimus kolymaensis (assembly GCA_028622995.1). Lineage (NCBI taxonomy): Eukaryota > Metazoa > Nematoda > Chromadorea > Rhabditida > Panagrolaimidae > Panagrolaimus > Panagrolaimus kolymaensis. Next base: position 2,114,265 of record JAJQJQ010000023.1, read on the forward strand.
ATCTTTTCACTTGATCGGTATTTTCTAAATCATCGTAAATGTAAAATTCATAAATTAACAAGCACCTTATGAATAATCACTCATACAAGTGCTAAAATAAATTAATCACAAAAAGGTATCATTCGAAATACAACTCCAGAACAATGTTGGCAGAAGATAGAAAACAATTTTATCCGCCAAACGAATGTCAAAAGCTACTAATGCTTTTGTGTCAAAAAGTTTTTATTTTAGCGTTCATAATAAGAAAAGAAATGGGATGTCTTTCATTAATGAAAATTTAAAAAATGAAAGCAAAAAGAAGAAAGAAAAGCGAAAGTAATAAACTCATTCAACTGAAGCGAGGCACGTTTTTTAGTGACACGAATTCCTTGAAAATAATATCGAAACTGGATTTGCTATCTATTGGTTACTCAAAGGCCATTCAAACGTGTCCTTCATTTTTTCTAGACATAAAAATGTAAAGAAAAAGAAAATTGTTTTGAAATGGACAGGAAAAAAACATGAAAAGTGAAAGCTTTATTTTTAGACATTTTTAAACTCATGCTTTATAATAGTGTAAAAAAATCCTTTGTACATGATTTTACAATAATGAATTTGAATAAACAGCGGATTTTCGTCTTACCATAGCTCCAGGTCCTCCTGATATTCTTCCATTATCAACGTGAAGATGAATTTCTTCTCCATGAGCTGGTTGTAAGCTTGGTCGCCGAAGCACTGGCATTCCAGGATTGAGAAATTGTACTGAAGGTTTTCGTGCTTGTCGAAAGACCGTCGTCGAAGATCGTCGACTTCCAGAATCATTTATAATGCTGAGCCGATGTGTGCTAAGCTTTCGTGGACCCACATTTGGTAAATCCAAGGTTAAAAAAGGTGCTGGGGTAGCTTTGATACTTTGTTTTCGAGGATTTAAAACTCCACTAAGTGATGGCTTCTTTTGGGTTGCACGATCATCAATTACAATCGAATATGATTTTCGTGGATGACTTGGGCGGCGTTTAAAGAGAGTGCTGGGTCTACGAATAAATGGTTGAGCTTCAATATCCCCCGCAGGGTAAGCATTATCATTTGTTTCTTCAGGAATTTCATTAATATCTTCTTCCTCACCTTCTCCATCATCATCGTCACCTTGAACCACAACAACGTTTTGTTGATCTTGTTCATCCTGCTCAATAACAGATTTGACAAATTGTCTTTGCCTTTCAGTATTAATCGTTCCCCAAACGGATTTAAATAAAAATATAAATATTTCAAGCATGGTTACGGTTGACATTCCAAGGAATAAACCCATACTGCCACCAATGTTACCTTTAAAAATTAATAGGAATCAATGATGGCTTTTAGTTTTTAAAATTCGAATAAACAAACGTAAAAGGGAAATTTTCTACAAAACATCTAAAAACTAACTCAATAAATCAGCAGTTTGCATTTGTTTTTGTTGTTCATGAAGCTCATATGATATTTCACGCATATAAATCATAATGCTAACAAAATTTTCCCTTAAAGTATTATCTCAATTTATGCTTATGTCCATCACTTTTAAATTTTAAGCAACTATGAACTCACTTACCTTGCATAATTTAATGTAGTTCCTTCCAATTTCATCTCTTTTTTATCTTCCAAGGTAAACATCATATTTGAATAACTTATTTGCAAATCAAATTCAATTTTATCACATTCTACGGCGCAATTGCATGTTTCACTTTGAAATGTTTTATTTACTTGAAAAAAAGTTTTCGAGTAACAAAACAAATAAGCTTTAAAATAATTAGTTTTTACCTTTAGTTTCGCATGAAGTTAATTGAATTGGATCACAAGTATCAAAAGTTTTGTTAAAATTCAAATATACTGGAGCACAATTGCAATTTTCAACAAAAAAATTTAGTCGACAATTCATTTCACAATGATTTGTGGAATATGAAAGATTTAGTAATTTTTTGCCATGAATTTTTTCATCCCAATCTTCTTGACAAACTCCCCAGTTTGTACTTGGAAGAAGCTTTAACTAAAAATAATTGGAACAACGGATTAAACGGGAATTTAAATGGAGCTAATCTTTTTAGCATAAAACGCTTTTTAGATTACAATGAAAAACCTTAACTATCCTTTTCCTTTTCTAATTTTTCAAACAAAATACTAACTTCTTTCTTTTCCATTCCTGCAAACATTCTCATTCCAGGTGGAGCTAATATTCCTCCACCAATCATTTGTGGATACTGATGTTCATTGTGAATGAAAATACGAGCTCCAATATCTGCAAATGGATCCAAATGCAAATCTGATAATTGTTCGGATTTTGTATCCACAATTAATTCAAATCCATAATTGAAACCGCTAAACCATTGGCGTCTTTGAAGTTTGGAATTCGAAAAAGTAAAGCATTTTCCATATTCAGTGTAAATTGGTTCTGAATATGAGCAACAATTGGATATTCTTTGACCAACCCAAAAGCATGATTTCACTAAATCGGGACATGAGGGGCTAAAAATTGATTAGTGAATTTTGAAAGCAGCTCCAGCAATTTTAAAATTCTTTACCTCGAAGAATCAATAAACTCCATCAATTTAAAATCTTCTCCTGTCGCTGCTTTATAACTTTCAAGATAGGCTAAAAGGTCGTTGTGTTGGGTAAATAAAGTTGTTTCTCGATCACTCGATTCTCCATCAAAAGATTTTAACAAATAATTTAGCACAGATTTGGACATATTCCAACCTAAAAATCAAAACAACCATAAACTTGGTTCAAAAAATGGGAAAACAAACTTTCAATTTTCTCAGCCATCACAGGATTTAATCCACAAAGAGTAATTTCGGGAAATAATATTCCTTCTGGTGGAACAATTACATTTACTTGAGTCAATGTTGGCTTTCGATGATAACCATAAAGCATTATTCCACTCTAAAATTTCATCACATTTCCACCCGTTATTAGTTTAGTAATTTCCTCTTACATGTGTCATAAACATTGATACACAACTAACAACAACAACGCACCAAAATATTCTTGATGGCCATGTATTAGAATTATATATTCGAACCATTCCATGATAAGTTGTTAAACCAGTAAATTCTTTAGCTTCATAATCGAGAATATGAAGATAAACTCTTTCATTTCGAATAACGGATTCTGCATCAATTGATGTTGCATTTGAATATTTTGTTGATTGTTTTCGTGTGGTTGTTACTTCACTCCAACGTCGACTAGCAGCTGATGGACGACCCATTTGATTGACAAAAAAAAATGTTTATTGATTTTAAGTTATAAAAAAGGAAGCCTAATGCTTTAGAGTAATCGGCTGATAAGCATGCAAGTATGATGTTAAAAATGATACAAAAAAAAACAATACATGTTTCAAAACATTATAGCTCTTTGTTGAGTACGTTGATGCAGAAAATTTTGCAGTAATAAACAAGTGAAACAATAATACAAAAAAAATAATAAAACAGCTTTATATTAATTTAAAACCATCACAAGCAAAATAACAAAGAAAAATCATACAAAAATATTACAAAAAAAACCTGTATAAAAAACATATAAAAATTAACGATGAAAAACAACACGTATTGCAAAATGATTATTCTGAAAGTTTGTAAACATTTCCAATTTTTTCTATCATTTGTTTCACTAATGGGAAATTTGAAAGAGATTCGTAACATCCAACAATGATGAGTTTCTTTTTAGCTCGAGTTAAAGCAACATTGATGCGGCGTTCAGAGAGTAAGCTTTCATTACCATAATCGGAATCTGATGTTGAAGTGTAAACGAGGGAGAGTAAAATAATATCCTTGTCACGTCCTTGATATTGATCGACGGTATTTGTTTCAATTGATGATGGAAGGGATTTTCGAAGTTCTTCTACTTGATTACGATATGTTGACATAGCTCCAATTGATTGGGGAGAGAAACCAGCGGCGAGATAAATTTTGCAAAGACGAGAAAGAAGATCAACTTCGCCTTTATTTGATTTTGATGCAGTCGAAGATATTGTTTGAATAAAGTTATTTGATGATGAGCGAGATAGTGTGTCGATAAAGATGACGGAATCAGAGAGATTTGAACTTAACACGAGATTTAGGATATCTAAAAAGGAATCATTAGAATTTTAATTCCAAGTTATTGTTTCTTCGAAAAATATCTTTATCACATACTGTAAGTTAAAAGAGAAACGGTGATAAAGCATGTATGAAATAACACTCCTTGATCAAATTCATGAAAAATAAAAGCAAACCTTTAGGAAGCAAATCAGGCTCGAGATTCTCAAAGTTCATAGGATTCTCAGAGTTCATAGTTTTATCATCAATGGTTTGATTAGCAATACTATCAGTTGCACATTGGAGTAACCCATCATAGAATATTTGACTGCTTAATTCACAAATTTTGCTAAAAAAAACCATTTTCATTAATGCAATTACGACTATCAATAAAAATTTCATACCTATTCATTCGATATTGTAAATTCAGTTTAACAAGTCCTCCAAAATTTTCAGCAGTTTTTTCCCATCTTTCCATCAATGAAATGTTCATACCTTGTTCCTTTGCTTCTTTACAAACAACCAATGGTTCAAGTTGACGACAGTCTCCAACCAAAACATATGTTTGACCAAGTAATAATGGTTTAAATGTTGATGATTGCAGAGCTAAAGCTGCTTCATCGATGATGCAATAATCAAATTTGGTTCTCCATGTAAAATAAACGTGACTTCCAGCTGTGAGACAAGTTGTTGCAACGATAGGCTAAAAACAGAATTTGAGTTAAATACAAACAAACAAACTCCTTTATATACTAACAATTTTTGCAAGCATATTTTTTGCTTGATCAATAACAGGTTTGGTATTATCAAAAGCAGCTAATTTTTCATCAAGTAATAAAGGTTTTATTTCTTCCAATCGAGATGTTGAATAATTTCCTCCAATTCTTAACATGCTTTCTGGTGGTAATACCTAAAAAATAACGTTTAACATAAAACCGAGTAAGCAAAAAATTATAAAATGTGTGAAACATTAAAAAGAGTTTAAACCCCAAATTCATACCTCTCTCAATCTTAAAAGCATATTATCCACAGCTGAATTTGTATATGCAGTTAATAAAACACTTCTTCCAAGAGCAACCAAACATTGAACCAGTGCCACAATTGTACTTGTTTTACCAGAACCAGGAAAACCTTGAATCAGCAAATAATCATTTGATGCTAAAGCTTTCACAACAGCTTTTGCTTGTGGTAATGAAAGTTTTTTAACAATTGGTTTAATTTTTTCAATATGATACTTTTGTAATGTGCCGAATGTTGGCTCCTTCAAATCAATCACAAATTCACGAAGTCTTTTTGCTTCATCTGAATGGTCGAGAAAGTTGATGATAGAGTTCAGGTGCATTGGAAATGATGCGTTCGATGTGTATGAATCAAGGTGGAAAATATAAAATGGATCAGAGGAAAATCTTTTTGGAAGTTCTTTGTCGGTTTTGATGGTGATGGAATCTCCTAAAATTGTAAGCGTTTATTTTTTTGATACAGTAATTATTAATTTTATTATAAAGTGAAGAAAAGTACCATACTTTGTCTATCAGTAACAACTGCATATTGTAGCGCAACAGCATAATTCGTCGATATTATCACCAATTCATTAACTTCCAAAACGCTTGTCGGTAAAATTTCATTGCTAAAAGCTTTAAATAATTTCAATAATTAGATATAGCGTTGACTTACTTTTCTTTAACAAATTTTAGCCAAACTCCATCTATCTTCTTGCTTTCTGAATTTTCCAGCACCAAATTACATATGCCTTTCCCGTTTATTTCCCTAAAACATATATAAATGGTTAAGCTAAGGTTTCATCAAATTAATTAATACCTTTTCTTAGGAGATTCCATAAAAACGATTTCCATATTTTTTCGCTTTTTATCAGTTTTCCATTCCATAAATGTCCATTCAAGCCATTGTTTACCATATGCTAATTCTTTTTCAGATAAATGTGAAGTTAAACATTCAGCAAATTTTTGCATTTCGCTTGAAATTCCATCAGATTGTTTGAATTTTTGAAGAATGGTACAATGTTGAGAAAAAGGACATTTGCCACAGAAGTAAATATCATATCGAGGATCTAAAAGAAGAAAATGGATAAAACATTTCACTAGCATTTTTTTATATCGAGACGTTAAAAAACATTAAAAAGCAAGCTAATTTAACTAACCAGGAAAACTTTCAATGTTTAATTCCCTAGAAAATGCAGCCATTCCATTTCTTGTTGATAATATTCCTTTTAAATCTGCTGTTTTTGGAGTAACTATTCTTTCAATTCCATCTTTCAAATATAATAAAATGCCAGAATCAAGCTCTCCATCTTGAATCTCTGATAATAACATAGTGTACAGTAAGACTTGAGCTTGATGATCAGTTGAAGCAGAACTCTTTCCAGTTTTTAATTCCAATGGGATAATTCGATTCTTTGACGTTCTAAGTGCCACATCAATTTTTCCTTTAACCCCAATTCCATTCGACCAAATATTCATTTCAATATCTTCAATGTCATCAATTTGATTTCCATCAGAAAGTTTATCATTCTGTCCAAATGGCGGAGGAAGGTATTTTTTCATCCATGTTGTAATGTTTGTAAGATATGGTTTGAGTTGAGCTTCAAAAGAGTCAGCAGAGATATCGAGAATAACAAAATCAAGGATGAGTTGAGGAAAGATACTTCGGCGATATTCAGCAAGTAGCCATGTTGAAGAAACTATTTTAGGCCGCCGACGAAGAACTGTCTAAAAAATATTCAATTTAAGTAACAAACAAGGAAGAAATGTACAAAGAAAAAATGAGTCTTTGAAAAATGCTTACTTGAAAGAGCTCGTGGCAAACATTTCCCAATGTCATTTGAATATTAGTTCCTGGAGCTCTAAACTTCTCTGATAATACAGCTTTTCGTTTACAAAATAGCGCTTGAACAAGAGTGGTACTTGAAACCAAAGTATTCGGTTCAACGATAACCAAACCTTTGATGGAATCGACGATGAGCGTCTAAAAACAGTTATTTTTAATCACATTCATATTAACCAAAAAAATTCAAACCTCGTTATCTTTAATACAAGGATCAATCAACCTTATCATATTCTTTACATTAACTTCTGTCATACTCCAGAATCCTTCAAGTTTAACATTATATTCTTTTTCGCTATATACACATTTTGTTTTTAACACTCTTACATATCCATCGACTTGAATTTCAATTATTCGTAATAAAAATTGAGTTTCTTTTTGAGTTAATGAAGACCAATCTCTAAAATAATTATGATTAATCAATAGAACGAGAGAATGAATAAAGACTTACTTCAACATATTTAATAATCAAATCGATGGAAGTTGTATTGAATTCGAATAAAAACTTTGATGAATGGTGATGATGCTTGTTTGTGTGTCAAAGTCTATGTTTTATTTTTGTTGAAGATAAAAATGTGTTTACAACGTTCAAAAATGTAATATGGCGGTTAAAAGAATGAAAACAAATTTTGGACTTCGTGAATTTTTGGCGAGTTGAGTGGAAACAATCTTTTTCCCGCCTTTTTCAAAGTCACTGAAGTTTTACTATGGCCAGAGCTGTCGTTTCGCTGCGCCAGCGAAAAGCGCTAAACGCCCAGCGTTCTTTCGTTTGAATAAACGCCAGCGAACGCTGGCGTTTTTTTAAAAAAGCTTTTGAAGCGCTGCGCTGAAAACAGCGTTCAACGCTGTCGCTGGCGTTTTCGCTGATCGCTGTTTGATTCATAAATGGAAGTTCCATTGCTACATATTTTTATTTTAGTAGTATATTTTAACCATCCACTTAAATTTGATATTCTCTTATGGTTTATAGATTTTCGACCATGGAGAATCCGAATATGAATCCCATTACCCTTATTGTATATACATAAAAGCGAGTTTTAGCTATACAACGTTACATTTGGGCTAATTATGAGTCACCGAGGCTATAGATTATGAATTTGCTTATTTCATTCCAAGGATCAAAAAAATTCCAAATTAATTTTTCTGTTTTAAAAATCTTGTAGTTTATCTATTTTACTAAATATTCGAACTCCACTTTTTTTTTTAATCATTGAGCTCATCAACAAGATATTTGGGTTTTAAATAAATGAAAAACATTAAAAAATTTGCTGAATCACGTTTTGAATTACGGTGTTCAATAAAGCATATGGATATTTTTATCCAAATATTTATTATATGATTTTTAAAGATTATTCCCAACATGGTTTTGAATCGCATACCAATTATGACCTTCAACCAACATCCATAATTTATTAATGGACCTCTTCCTCTATGTATGTACACGATCACTTCGAGGTGAACGTAACAACTATAAATTATTTCCAAATCGTCACCATAGGATCCGTTTGGAAAAATATTATTGAAAATGGATGTAAAAATGCATAAAATATCATAAAAATAAGGCATTTTTCCTCTGCAATTTTTTTTTTATTCAAAAGTTTTAAATTCGAACAAGTATGTCAATGCTTGATGCTTGCTTTAATTGTAATTTTTGATGGCTTCCAAATCGGCACTATAGGAACCGTTTTGAAAAATATTATTGAAAATGCATGTAAAAACACCTAATAAATCATAAAAATAAAGCACTTTTACTCTGCAATTTTTTTTCTAATTCAAAACTTTTTAAATAAGATTGAGACATTAAAATGACTGTTTTTGATTTATTTTGCTGCCATTTCTTAAATGTCTTGGATTTGCTTGAATTTTTTTGATGAAAAGTAACAAAAAAAAACAAAAAAATAAGATCTGCTGAAGGGGAAAAAATTATTTGTTTCATAATTAAAACTTTTGATTTAGGTATCTCAATGCTTGATGCACCTTGAGTTAATTAAAAAAAAGTTTCATCGATTGAGGTACTTTCCGTGCATGCGATTTAAAATCCCGTTGGGAATAATTTTAATATAATTAAAAAAAAATATTTAAAACAAAAAATCCATATCTCCAATTCAAGCCCTAATTCAAAACGAGATTCACTTATGTCTTGCCTCTATGTTTGATACATGTGTTTGGTATGTCTGAAAATCAAAATTTTTGAATTGCGGCAATTTTTTTTATTTTCCAATTAATTTTTATTTATTTTTTTAACCCTAATAATGTATGCCGATTTTAACTCGCTGCCTCGAATAACGAGATATGAATCCACGAAGATTCATACTCAATAACATGTGTTTTTTAATTTTCAAAGCCACATAGCTCGATTTGAGCCTTATCTTTAACTAAACAAATATGTTACCGATTTTGTAGATTTTTATGTGAATTATCTTCTCTGATAGCCAAAAATTTTTTAAAGCTTTCATACTTATGAGTTTGGAATTATTTTTACTTTATCAAAGCATTTTTTGCTTTAAGTGTAATTTTTGATGGCTTCCAAATCGTCACCATAGGATCCGTTTGGAAAAATATTATTGAAAATGGATGTAAAAATGCATAAAAATAAGGCACTTTTCCTCTGCAATTTTTTTTCTAATTCAAATCGTTTTAAACTAAATTTTATGTCTCTATGGTTGCTTGATGCCTCAAATAAATAAATAATTTCTGGTTTGAAGGTCTTAATTGGTATGCGATTCAAAATCCTCTTGGCATAAATTTTTAAAAAATATAAGAAAAATATTTGGATAAAAAAATTCATATGCTTTAGTGAGCTCCGTAATTCAAAACGAGATTCACTAATTTCTTGCCACTAAGCTTGATACATGTGTTCATTTAAAACTTTAAAAAATCATTAAAAAACATTTTTGTTTAAGAAAAAATCAATAAAAATTAAAACCCAACTCATTTTTATGTGCTGAATCTAAAAAACACCACAGCCGCTTAAATTTTCCTTCAACAAAAATAGTTAAGTTCACCTCGAAGTGTTCGTGTTCATAGAGTCCATAAATATAAAATTGGATCACAGTTGAGGTACTTCCAGTGGGGGGAATCCAACATCCTGTTTGGAATAATTTTAATAAATTTAATAAAAAATATTTGGATCAAAAAATCCATATCTCCAATTCAGGCTGTAACTCAAAACAAGATTCACTAATTTCTTCCTCTATGTTTGAAGCCATACATTGGTATGTCGGGAAATTGTTTTTTTTTGCAGCCATTTCTCAAATGTCTTGTATTTGCATGAATTTATTTGAAGAAAAATAAATAAAAACAAGAAAAAATAAGATCTGCTGAAGGGGCAAAAAAAATTTGTTTCATAATTAAAACTTCTAAAATTCTTCAACACTCAACTAACTGACTGTTTTTGGTTTTTGCTAGTAGTGAAAACGTGCATCAAGATGTAAAAACATTAAAAAGAATTTGTACAATTAATTATTATGATAAACCAGAAATTTAAAATAAGCCAAAAAAAATCAAAAATTTTGTGTTGTTGTTGTGTTGTGGTTGTTGTGGTGGTTGTTGTTGTGGTTGTTGTTGTGGTTGTTGTTGTTGTGGTTGTGCACCGGGATTCGAACCCAGCGAAAATTTTGCAACGTCTTGCAAAAATTCCACTGCGCCAGAAAAGCGGGTAATTGTATAACATCATTTTTGGACTATATGAAAGTGAACTTTTTGTTGAATTTTGAATGAAATTTTCCATTTTTTTGGGCAATTTTGAAAGAAAATATAATAGTGGTTTACCCTAAATCATTTATTATATATTTTTTCTCATGTTTTTTAATCCATTTTCTTCCCAACTACCTATTCAATGAAGTTAGGAATATTTAAATTTAATGTTTTTCACTTAAAGAAAGAAACCTTTTTTAAATTTAATGCTTTGGCAAAAATCAAAAAAATTCCAAATTAATTTTTCTGTTTTAAAAATCTTGTAGTTTATCTATTTTACTAAATATTCGAACTCCACTTTTTTTTTTAATCATTGAGCTCATCAACAAGATATTTGGGTTTTAAATAAATGAAAAACATTAAAAAATTTGCTGAATCACGTTTTGAATTACGGTGTTCAATAAAGCATATGGATATTTTTATCCAAATATTTATTATATGATTTTTAAAGATTATTCCCAACATGGTTTTGAATCGCATACCAATTATGACCTTCAACCAACATCCATAATTTATTAATGGACCTCTTCCTCTATGTATGTACACGATCACTTCGAGGTGAACGTAACAACTATAAATTATTTCCAAATCGTCACCATAGGATCCGTTTGGAAAAATATTATTGAAAATGGATGTAAAAATGCATAAAATATCATAAAAATAAGGCATTTTTCCTCTGCAATTTTTTTTTTATTCAAAAGTTTTAAATTCGAACAAGTATGTCAATGCTTGATGCTTGCTTTAATTGTAATTTTTGATGGCTTCCAAATCGGCACTATAGGAACCGTTTTGAAAAATATTATTGAAAATGCATGTAAAAACACCTAATAAATCATAAAAATAAAGCACTTTTACTCTGCAATTTTTTTTCTAATTCAAAACTTTTTAAATAAGATTGAGACATTAAAATGACTGTTTTTGATTTATTTTGCTGCCATTTCTTAAATGTCTTGGATTTGCTTGAATTTTTTTGATGAAAAGTAACAAAAAAAAACAAAAAAATAAGATCTGCTGAAGGGGAAAAAATTATTTGTTTCATAATTAAAACTTTTGATTTAGGTATCTCAATGCTTGATGCACCTTGAGTTAATTAAAAAAAAGTTTCATCGATTGAGGTACTTTCCGTGCATGCGATTTAAAATCCCGTTGGGAATAATTTTAATATAATTAAAAAAAAATATTTAAAACAAAAAATCCATATCTCCAATTCAAGCCCTAATTCAAAACGAGATTCACTTATGTCTTGCCTCTATGTTTGATACATGTGTTTGGTATGTCTGAAAATCAAAATTTTTGAATTGCGGCAATTTTTTTTATTTTCCAATTAATTTTTATTTATTTTTTTAACCCTAATAATGTATGCCGATTTTAACTCGCTGCCTCGAATAACGAGATATGAATCCACGAAGATTCATACTCAATAACATGTGTTTTTTAATTTTCAAAGCCACATAGCTCGATTTGAGCCTTATCTTTAACTAAACAAATATGTTACCGATTTTGTAGATTTTTATGTGAATTATCTTCTCTGATAGCCAAAAATTTTTTAAAGCTTTCATACTTATGAGTTTGGAATTATTTTTACTTTATCAAAGCATTTTTTGCTTTAAGTGTAATTTTTGATGGCTTCCAAATCGTCACCATAGGATCCGTTTGGAAAAATATTATTGAAAATGGATGTAAAAATGCATAAAAATAAGGCACTTTTCCTCTGCAATTTTTTTTCTAATTCAAATCGTTTTAAACTAAATTTTATGTCTCTATGGTTGCTTGATGCCTCAAATAAATAAATAATTTCTGGTTTGAAGGTCTTAATTGGTATGCGATTCAAAATCCTCTTGGCATAAATTTTTAAAAAATATAAGAAAAATATTTGGATAAAAAAATTCATATGCTTTAGTGAGCTCCGTAATTCAAAACGAGATTCACTAATTTCTTGCCACTAAGCTTGATACATGTGTTCATTTAAAACTTTAAAAAATCATTAAAAAACATTTTTGTTTAAGAAAAAATCAATAAAAATTAAAACCCAACTCATTTTTATGTGCTGAATCTAAAAAACACCACAGCCGCTTAAATTTTCCTTCAACAAAAATAGTTAAGTTCACCTCGAAGTGTTCGTGTTCATAGAGTCCATAAATATAAAATTGGATCACAGTTGAGGTACTTCCAGTGGGGGGAATCCAACATCCTGTTTGGAATAATTTTAATAAATTTAATAAAAAATATTTGGATCAAAAAATCCATATCTCCAATTCAGGCTGTAACTCAAAACAAGATTCACTAATTTCTTCCTCTATGTTTGAAGCCATACATTGGTATGTCGGGAAATTGTTTTTTTTTGCAGCCATTTCTCAAATGTCTTGTATTTGCATGAATTTATTTGAAGAAAAATAAATAAAAACAAGAAAAAATAAGATCTGCTGAAGGGGCAAAAAAAATTTGTTTCATAATTAAAACTTCTAAAATTCTTCAACACTCAACTGACTGTTTTTGGTTTTTGCTAGTAGTGAAAACGTGCATCAAGATGTAAAAACATTAAAAAGAATTTGTACAATTAATTATTATGATAAACCAGAAATTTAAAATAAGCCAAAAAAAATCAAAAATTTTGTGTTGTTGTTGTGTTGTGGTTGTTGTGGTGGTTGTTGTTGTGGTTGTTGTTGTGGTTGTTGTGGTGGTTGTTGTTGTGGTTGTTGTTGTTGCGGTTGTGCACCGGGATTCGAACCCAGCGAAAATTTTGCAACGTCTTGCAAAAATTCCACTGCGCCAGAAAACCCGGTAATTATATAACATCATTTTTGGACTATATGAAAGTGAACTTTTTGTTGAATTTTGAATGAAATTTTCCATTTTTTTGGGCAATTTTGAAAGAAAATATAATAGTGGTTTACCCTAAATCATTTATTATATATTTTTTCTCATGTTTTTTAATCCATTTTCTTCCCAACTACCTATTCAATGAAGTTAGGAATATTTAAATTTAATGTTTTTCACTTAAAGAAAGAAACCTTTTTTAAATTTAATGCTTTGGCAAAAATCAAAAAAATTCCAAATTAATTTTTCTGTTTTAAAAATCTTGTAGTTTATCTATTTTACTAAATATTCGAACTCCACTTTTTTTTTTAATCATTGAGCTCATCAACAAGATATTTGGGTTTTAAATAAATGAAAAACATTAAAAAATTTGCTGAATCACGTTTTGAATTACGGTGTTCAATAAAGCATATGGATATTTTTATCCAAATATTTATTATATGATTTTTAAAGATTATTCCCAACATGGTTTTGAATCGCATACCAATTATGACCTTCAACCAACATCCATAATTTATTAATGGACCTCTTCCTCTATGTATGTACACGATCACTTCGAGGTGAACGTAACAACTATAAATTATTTCCAAATCGTCACCATAGGATCCGTTTGGAAAAATATTATTGAAAATGGATGTAAAAATGCATAAAATATCATAAAAATAAGGCATTTTTCCTCTGCAATTTTTTTTTTATTCAAAAGTTTTAAATTCGAACAAGTATGTCAATGCTTGATGCTTGCTTTAATTGTAATTTTTGATGGCTTCCAAATCGGCACTATAGGAACCGTTTTGAAAAATATTATTGAAAATGCATGTAAAAACACCTAATAAATCATAAAAATAAAGCACTTTTACTCTGCAATTTTTTTTCTAATTCAAAACTTTTTAAATAAGATTGAGACATTAAAATGACTGTTTTTGATTTATTTTGCTGCCATTTCTTAAATGTCTTGGATTTGCTTGAATTTTTTTGATGAAAAGTAACAAAAAAAAACAAAAAAATAAGATCTGCTGAAGGGGAAAAAATTATTTGTTTCATAATTAAAACTTTTGATTTAGGTATCTCAATGCTTGATGCACCTTGAGTTAATTAAAAAAAAGTTTCATCGATTGAGGTACTTTCCGTGCATGCGATTTAAAATCCCGTTGGGAATAATTTTAATATAATTAAAAAAAAATATTTAAAACAAAAAATCCATATCTCCAATTCAAGCCCTAATTCAAAACGAGATTCACTTATGTCTTGCCTCTATGTTTGATACATGTGTTTGGTATGTCTGAAAATCAAAATTTTTGAATTGCGGCAATTTTTTTTATTTTCCAATTAATTTTTATTTATTTTTTTAACCCTAATAATGTATGCCGATTTTAACTCGCTGCCTCGAATAACGAGATATGAATCCACGAAGATTCATACTCAATAACATGTGTTTTTTAATTTTCAAAGCCACATAGCTCGATTTGAGCCTTATCTTTAACTAAACAAATATGTTACCGATTTTGTAGATTTTTATGTGAATTATCTTCTCTGATAGCCAAAAATTTTTTAAAGCTTTCATACTTATGAGTTTGGAATTATTTTTACTTTATCAAAGCATTTTTTGCTTTAAGTGTAATTTTTGATGGCTTCCAAATCGTCACCATAGGATCCGTTTGGAAAAATATTATTGAAAATGGATGTAAAAATGCATAAAAATAAGGCACTTTTCCTCTGCAATTTTTTTTCTAATTCAAATCGTTTTAAACTAAATTTTATGTCTCTATGGTTGCTTGATGCCTCAAATAAATAAATAATTTCTGGTTTGAAGGTCTTAATTGGTATGCGATTCAAAATCCTCTTGGCATAAATTTTTAAAAAATATAAGAAAAATATTTGGATAAAAAAATTCATATGCTTTAGTGAGCTCCGTAATTCAAAACGAGATTCACTAATTTCTTGCCACTAAGCTTGATACATGTGTTCATTTAAAACTTTAAAAAATCATTAAAAAACATTTTTGTTTAAGAAAAAATCAATAAAAATTAAAACCCAACTCATTTTTATGTGCTGAATCTAAAAAACACCACAGCCGCTTAAATTTTCCTTCAACAAAAATAGTTAAGTTCACCTCGAAGTGTTCGTGTTCATAGAGTCCATAAATATAAAATTGGATCACAGTTGAGGTACTTCCAGTGGGGGGAATCCAACATCCTGTTTGGAATAATTTTAATAAATTTAATAAAAAATATTTGGATCAAAAAATCCATATCTCCAATTCAGGCTGTAACTCAAAACAAGATTCACTAATTTCTTCCTCTATGTTTGAAGCCATACATTGGTATGTCGGGAAATTGTTTTTTTTTGCAGCCATTTCTCAAATGTCTTGTATTTGCATGAATTTATTTGAAGAAAAATAAATAAAAACAAGAAAAAATAAGATCTGCTGAAGGGGCAAAAAAAATTTGTTTCATAATTAAAACTTCTAAAATTCTTCAACACTCAACTAACTGACTGTTTTTGGTTTTTGCTAGTAGTGAAAACGTGCATCAAGATGTAAAAACATTAAAAAGAATTTGTACAATTAATTATTATGATAAACCAGAAATTTAAAATAAGCCAAAAAAAATCAAAAATTTTGTGTTGTTGTTGTGTTGTGGTTGTTGTGGTGGTTGTTGTTGTGGTTGTTGTTGTGGTTGTTGTTGTTGTGGTTGTGCACCGGGATTCGAACCCAGCGAAAATTTTGCAACGTCTTGCAAAAATTCCACTGCGCCAGAAAAGCGGGTAATTGTATAACATCATTTTTGGACTATATGAAAGTGAACTTTTTGTTGAATTTTGAATGAAATTTTCCATTTTTTTGGGCAATTTTGAAAGAAAATATAATAGTGGTTTACCCTAAATCATTTATTATATATTTTTTCTCATGTTTTTTAATCCATTTTCTTCCCAACTACCTATTCAATGAAGTTAGGAATATTTAAATTTAATGTTTTTCACTTAAAGAAAGAAACCTTTTTTAAATTTAATGCTTTGGCAAAAATCAAAAAAATTCCAAATTAATTTTTCTGTTTTAAAAATCTTGTAGTTTATCTATTTTACTAAATATTCGAACTCCACTTTTTTTTTTAATCATTGAGCTCATCAACAAGATATTTGGGTTTTAAATAAATGAAAAACATTAAAAAATTTGCTGAATCACGTTTTGAATTACGGTGTTCAATAAAGCATATGGATATTTTTATCCAAATATTTATTATATGATTTTTAAAGATTATTCCCAACATGGTTTTGAATCGCATACCAATTATGACCTTCAACCAACATCCATAATTTATTAATGGACCTCTTCCTCTATGTATGTACACGATCACTTCGAGGTGAACGTAACAACTATAAATTATTTCCAAATCGTCACCATAGGATCCGTTTGGAAAAATATTATTGAAAATGGATGTAAAAATGCATAAAATATCATAAAAATAAGGCATTTTTCCTCTGCAATTTTTTTTTTATTCAAAAGTTTTAAATTCGAACAAGTATGTCAATGCTTGATGCTTGCTTTAATTGTAATTTTTGATGGCTTCCAAATCGGCACTATAGGAACCGTTTTGAAAAATATTATTGAAAATGCATGTAAAAACACCTAATAAATCATAAAAATAAAGCACTTTTACTCTGCAATTTTTTTTCTAATTCAAAACTTTTTAAATAAGATTGAGACATTAAAATGACTGTTTTTGATTTATTTTGCTGCCATTTCTTAAATGTCTTGGATTTGCTTGAATTTTTTTGATGAAAAGTAACAAAAAAAAACAAAAAAATAAGATCTGCTGAAGGGGAAAAAATTATTTGTTTCATAATTAAAACTTTTGATTTAGGTATCTCAATGCTTGATGCACCTTGAGTTAATTAAAAAAAAGTTTCATCGATTGAGGTACTTTCCGTGCATGCGATTTAAAATCCCGTTGGGAATAATTTTAATATAATTAAAAAAAAATATTTAAAACAAAAAATCCATATCTCCAATTCAAGCCCTAATTCAAAACGAGATTCACTTATGTCTTGCCTCTATGTTTGATACATGTGTTTGGTATGTCTGAAAATCAAAATTTTTGAATTGCGGCAATTTTTTTTATTTTCCAATTAATTTTTATTTATTTTTTTAACCCTAATAATGTATGCCGATTTTAACTCGCTGCCTCGAATAACGAGATATGAATCCACGAAGATTCATACTCAATAACATGTGTTTTTTAATTTTCAAAGCCACATAGCTCGATTTGAGCCTTATCTTTAACTAAACAAATATGTTACCGATTTTGTAGATTTTTATGTGAATTATCTTCTCTGATAGCCAAAAATTTTTTAAAGCTTTCATACTTATGAGTTTGGAATTATTTTTACTTTATCAAAGCATTTTTTGCTTTAAGTGTAATTTTTGATGGCTTCCAAATCGTCACCATAGGATCCGTTTGGAAAAATATTATTGAAAATGGATGTAAAAATGCATAAAAATAAGGCACTTTTCCTCTGCAATTTTTTTTCTAATTCAAATCGTTTTAAACTAAATTTTATGTCTCTATGGTTGCTTGATGCCTCAAATAAATAAATAATTTCTGGTTTGAAGGTCTTAATTGGTATGCGATTCAAAATCCTCTTGGCATAAATTTTTAAAAAATATAAGAAAAATATTTGGATAAAAAAATTCATATGCTTTAGTGAGCTCCGTAATTCAAAACGAGATTCACTAATTTCTTGCCACTAAGCTTGATACATGTGTTCATTTAAAACTTTAAAAAATCATTAAAAAACATTTTTGTTTAAGAAAAAATCAATAAAAATTAAAACCCAACTCATTTTTATGTGCTGAATCTAAAAAACACCACAGCCGCTTAAATTTTCCTTCAACAAAAATAGTTAAGTTCACCTCGAAGTGTTCGTGTTCATAGAGTCCATAAATATAAAATTGGATCACAGTTGAGGTACTTCCAGTGGGGGGAATCCAACATCCTGTTTGGAATAATTTTAATAAATTTAATAAAAAATATTTGGATCAAAAAATCCATATCTCCAATTCAGGCTGTAACTCAAAACAAGATTCACTAATTTCTTCCTCTATGTTTGAAGCCATACATTGGTATGTCGGGAAATTGTTTTTTTTTGCAGCCATTTCTCAAATGTCTTGTATTTGCATGAATTTATTTGAAGAAAAATAAATAAAAACAAGAAAAAATAAGATCTGCTGAAGGGGCAAAAAAAATTTGTTTCATAATTAAAACTTCTAAAATTCTTCAACACTCAACTGACTGTTTTTGGTTTTTGCTAGTAGTGAAAACGTGCATCAAGATGTAAAAACATTAAAAAGAATTTGTACAATTAATTATTATGATAAACCAGAAATTTAAAATAAGCCAAAAAAAATCAAAAATTTTGTGTTGTTGTTGTGTTGTGGTTGTTGTGGTGGTTGTTGTTGTGGTTGTTGTGGTGGTTGTTGTGGTGGTTGTTGTTGTGGTTGTTGTTGTTGCGGTTGTGCACCGGGATTCGAACCCAGCGAAAATTTTGCAACGTCTTGCAAAAATTCCACTGCGCCAGAAAACCCGGTAATTATATAACATCATTTTTGGACTATATGAAAGTGAACTTTTTGTTGAATTTTGAATGAAATTTTCCATTTTTTTGGGCAATTTTGAAAGAAAATATAATAGTGGTTTACCCTAAATCATTTATTATATATTTTTTCTCATGTTTTTTAATCCATTTTCTTCCCAACTACCTATTCAATGAAGTTAGGAATATTTAAATTTAATGTTTTTCACTTAAAGAAAGAAACCTTTTTTAAATTTAATGCTTTGGCAAAAATCAAAAAAATTCCAAATTAATTTTTCTGTTTTAAAAATCTTGTAGTTTATCTATTTTACTAAATATTCGAACTCCACTTTTTTTTTTAATCATTGAGCTCATCAACAAGATATTTGGGTTTTAAATAAATGAAAAACATTAAAAAATTTGCTGAATCACGTTTTGAATTACGGTGTTCAATAAAGCATATGGATATTTTTATCCAAATATTTATTATATGATTTTTAAAGATTATTCCCAACATGGTTTTGAATCGCATACCAATTATGACCTTCAACCAACATCCATAATTTATTAATGGACCTCTTCCTCTATGTATGTACACGATCACTTCGAGGTGAACGTAACAACTATAAATTATTTCCAAATCGTCACCATAGGATCCGTTTGGAAAAATATTATTGAAAATGGATGTAAAAATGCATAAAATATCATAAAAATAAGGCATTTTTCCTCTGCAATTTTTTTTTTATTCAAAAGTTTTAAATTCGAACAAGTATGTCAATGCTTGATGCTTGCTTTAATTGTAATTTTTGATGGCTTCCAAATCGGCACTATAGGAACCGTTTTGAAAAATATTATTGAAAATGCATGTAAAAACACCTAATAAATCATAAAAATAAAGCACTTTTACTCTGCAATTTTTTTTCTAATTCAAAACTTTTTAAATAAGATTGAGACATTAAAATGACTGTTTTTGATTTATTTTGCTGCCATTTCTTAAATGTCTTGGATTTGCTTGAATTTTTTTGATGAAAAGTAACAAAAAAAAACAAAAAAATAAGATCTGCTGAAGGGGAAAAAATTATTTGTTTCATAATTAAAACTTTTGATTTAGGTATCTCAATGCTTGATGCACCTTGAGTTAATTAAAAAAAAGTTTCATCGATTGAGGTACTTTCCGTGCATGCGATTTAAAATCCCGTTGGGAATAATTTTAATATAATTAAAAAAAAATATTTAAAACAAAAAATCCATATCTCCAATTCAAGCCCTAATTCAAAACGAGATTCACTTATGTCTTGCCTCTATGTTTGATACATGTGTTTGGTATGTCTGAAAATCAAAATTTTTGAATTGCGGCAATTTTTTTTATTTTCCAATTAATTTTTATTTATTTTTTTAACCCTAATAATGTATGCCGATTTTAACTCGCTGCCTCGAATAACGAGATATGAATCCACGAAGATTCATACTCAATAACATGTGTTTTTTAATTTTCAAAGCCACATAGCTCGATTTGAGCCTTATCTTTAACTAAACAAATATGTTACCGATTTTGTAGATTTTTATGTGAATTATCTTCTCTGATAGCCAAAAATTTTTTAAAGCTTTCATACTTATGAGTTTGGAATTATTTTTACTTTATCAAAGCATTTTTTGCTTTAAGTGTAATTTTTGATGGCTTCCAAATCGTCACCATAGGATCCGTTTGGAAAAATATTATTGAAAATGGATGTAAAAATGCATAAAAATAAGGCACTTTTCCTCTGCAATTTTTTTTCTAATTCAAATCGTTTTAAACTAAATTTTATGTCTCTATGGTTGCTTGATGCCTCAAATAAATAAATAATTTCTGGTTTGAAGGTCTTAATTGGTATGCGATTCAAAATCCTCTTGGCATAAATTTTTAAAAAATATAAGAAAAATATTTGGATAAAAAAATTCATATGCTTTAGTGAGCTCCGTAATTCAAAACGAGATTCACTAATTTCTTGCCACTAAGCTTGATACATGTGTTCATTTAAAACTTTAAAAAATCATTAAAAAACATTTTTGTTTAAGAAAAAATCAATAAAAATTAAAACCCAACTCATTTTTATGTGCTGAATCTAAAAAACACCACAGCCGCTTAAATTTTCCTTCAACAAAAATAGTTAAGTTCACCTCGAAGTGTTCGTGTTCATAGAGTCCATAAATATAAAATTGGATCACAGTTGAGGTACTTCCAGTGGGGGGAATCCAACATCCTGTTTGGAATAATTTTAATAAATTTAATAAAAAATATTTGGATCAAAAAATCCATATCTCCAATTCAGGCTGTAACTCAAAACAAGATTCACTAATTTCTTCCTCTATGTTTGAAGCCATACATTGGTATGTCGGGAAATTGTTTTTTTTTGCAGCCATTTCTCAAATGTCTTGTATTTGCATGAATTTATTTGAAGAAAAATAAATAAAAACAAGAAAAAATAAGATCTGCTGAAGGGGCAAAAAAAATTTGTTTCATAATTAAAACTTCTAAAATTCTTCAACACTCAACTAACTGACTGTTTTTGGTTTTTGCTAGTAGTGAAAACGTGCATCAAGATGTAAAAACATTAAAAAGAATTTGTACAATTAATTATTATGATAAACCAGAAATTTAAAATAAGCCAAAAAAAATCAAAAATTTTGTGTTGTTGTTGTGTTGTGGTTGTTGTGGTGGTTGTTGTTGTGGTTGTTGTTGTGGTTGTTGTTGTTGTGGTTGTGCACCGGGATTCGAACCCAGCGAAAATTTTGCAACGTCTTGCAAAAATTCCACTGCGCCAGAAAAGCGGGTAATTGTATAACATCATTTTTGGACTATATGAAAGTGAACTTTTTGTTGAATTTTGAATGAAATTTTCCATTTTTTTGGGCAATTTTGAAAGAAAATATAATAGTGGTTTACCCTAAATCATTTATTATATATTTTTTCTCATGTTTTTTAATCCATTTTCTTCCCAACTACCTATTCAATGAAGTTAGGAATATTTAAATTTAATGTTTTTCACTTAAAGAAAGAAACCTTTTTTAAATTTAATGCTTTGGCAAAAATCAAAAAAATTCCAAATTAATTTTTCTGTTTTAAAAATCTTGTAGTTTATCTATTTTACTAAATATTCGAACTCCACTTTTTTTTTTAATCATTGAGCTCATCAACAAGATATTTGGGTTTTAAATAAATGAAAAACATTAAAAAATTTGCTGAATCACGTTTTGAATTACGGTGTTCAATAAAGCATATGGATATTTTTATCCAAATATTTATTATATGATTTTTAAAGATTATTCCCAACATGGTTTTGAATCGCATACCAATTATGACCTTCAACCAACATCCATAATTTATTAATGGACCTCTTCCTCTATGTATGTACACGATCACTTCGAGGTGAACGTAACAACTATAAATTATTTCCAAATCGTCACCATAGGATCCGTTTGGAAAAATATTATTGAAAATGGATGTAAAAATGCATAAAATATCATAAAAATAAGGCATTTTTCCTCTGCAATTTTTTTTTTATTCAAAAGTTTTAAATTCGAACAAGTATGTCAATGCTTGATGCTTGCTTTAATTGTAATTTTTGATGGCTTCCAAATCGGCACTATAGGAACCGTTTTGAAAAATATTATTGAAAATGCATGTAAAAACACCTAATAAATCATAAAAATAAAGCACTTTTACTCTGCAATTTTTTTTCTAATTCAAAACTTTTTAAATAAGATTGAGACATTAAAATGACTGTTTTTGATTTATTTTGCTGCCATTTCTTAAATGTCTTGGATTTGCTTGAATTTTTTTGATGAAAAGTAACAAAAAAAAACAAAAAAATAAGATCTGCTGAAGGGGAAAAAATTATTTGTTTCATAATTAAAACTTTTGATTTAGGTATCTCAATGCTTGATGCACCTTGAGTTAATTAAAAAAAAGTTTCATCGATTGAGGTACTTTCCGTGCATGCGATTTAAAATCCCGTTGGGAATAATTTTAATATAATTAAAAAAAAATATTTAAAACAAAAAATCCATATCTCCAATTCAAGCCCTAATTCAAAACGAGATTCACTTATGTCTTGCCTCTATGTTTGATACATGTGTTTGGTATGTCTGAAAATCAAAATTTTTGAATTGCGGCAATTTTTTTTATTTTCCAATTAATTTTTATTTATTTTTTTAACCCTAATAATGTATGCCGATTTTAACTCGCTGCCTCGAATAACGAGATATGAATCCACGAAGATTCATACTCAATAACATGTGTTTTTTAATTTTCAAAGCCACATAGCTCGATTTGAGCCTTATCTTTAACTAAACAAATATGTTACCGATTTTGTAGATTTTTATGTGAATTATCTTCTCTGATAGCCAAAAATTTTTTAAAGCTTTCATACTTATGAGTTTGGAATTATTTTTACTTTATCAAAGCATTTTTTGCTTTAAGTGTAATTTTTGATGGCTTCCAAATCGTCACCATAGGATCCGTTTGGAAAAATATTATTGAAAATGGATGTAAAAATGCATAAAAATAAGGCACTTTTCCTCTGCAATTTTTTTTCTAATTCAAATCGTTTTAAACTAAATTTTATGTCTCTATGGTTGCTTGATGCCTCAAATAAATAAATAATTTCTGGTTTGAAGGTCTTAATTGGTATGCGATTCAAAATCCTCTTGGCATAAATTTTTAAAAAATATAAGAAAAATATTTGGATAAAAAAATTCATATGCTTTAGTGAGCTCCGTAATTCAAAACGAGATTCACTAATTTCTTGCCACTAAGCTTGATACATGTGTTCATTTAAAACTTTAAAAAATCATTAAAAAACATTTTTGTTTAAGAAAAAATCAATAAAAATTAAAACCCAACTCATTTTTATGTGCTGAATCTAAAAAACACCACAGCCGCTTAAATTTTCCTTCAACAAAAATAGTTAAGTTCACCTCGAAGTGTTCGTGTTCATAGAGTCCATAAATATAAAATTGGATCACAGTTGAGGTACTTCCAGTGGGGGGAATCCAACATCCTGTTTGGAATAATTTTAATAAATTTAATAAAAAATATTTGGATCAAAAAATCCATATCTCCAATTCAGGCTGTAACTCAAAACAAGATTCACTAATTTCTTCCTCTATGTTTGAAGCCATACATTGGTATGTCGGGAAATTGTTTTTTTTTGCAGCCATTTCTCAAATGTCTTGTATTTGCATGAATTTATTTGAAGAAAAATAAATAAAAACAAGAAAAAATAAGATCTGCTGAAGGGGCAAAAAAAATTTGTTTCATAATTAAAACTTCTAAAATTCTTCAACACTCAACTAACTGACTGTTTTTGGTTTTTGCTAGTAGTGAAAACGTGCATCAAGATGTAAAAACATTAAAAAGAATTTGTACAATTAATTATTATGATAAACCAGAAATTTAAAATAAGCCAAAAAAAATCAAAAATTTTGTGTTGTTGTTGTGTTGTGGTTGTTGTGGTGGTTGTTGTTGTGGTTGTTGTTGTGGTTGTTGTTGTTGTGGTTGTGCACCGGGATTCGAACCCAGCGAAAATTTTGCAACGTCTTGCAAAAATTCCACTGCGCCAGAAAAGCGGGTAATTGTATAACATCATTTTTGGACTATATGAAAGTGAACTTTTTGTTGAATTTTGAATGAAATTTTCCATTTTTTTGGGCAATTTTGAAAGAAAATATAATAGTGGTTTACCCTAAATCATTTATTATATATTTTTTCTCATGTTTTTTAATCCATTTTCTTCCCAACTACCTATTCAATGAAGTTAGGAATATTTAAATTTAATGTTTTTCACTTAAAGAAAGAAACCTTTTTTAAATTTAATGCTTTGGCAAAAATCAAAAAAATTCCAAATTAATTTTTCTGTTTTAAAAATCTTGTAGTTTATCTATTTTACTAAATATTCGAACTCCACTTTTTTTTTTAATCATTGAGCTCATCAACAAGATATTTGGGTTTTAAATAAATGAAAAACATTAAAAAATTTGCTGAATCACGTTTTGAATTACGGTGTTCAATAAAGCATATGGATATTTTTATCCAAATATTTATTATATGATTTTTAAAGATTATTCCCAACATGGTTTTGAATCGCATACCAATTATGACCTTCAACCAACATCCATAATTTATTAATGGACCTCTTCCTCTATGTATGTACACGATCACTTCGAGGTGAACGTAACAACTATAAATTATTTCCAAATCGTCACCATAGGATCCGTTTGGAAAAATATTATTGAAAATGGATGTAAAAATGCATAAAATATCATAAAAATAAGGCATTTTTCCTCTGCAATTTTTTTTTTATTCAAAAGTTTTAAATTCGAACAAGTATGTCAATGCTTGATGCTTGCTTTAATTGTAATTTTTGATGGCTTCCAAATCGGCACTATAGGAACCGTTTTGAAAAATATTATTGAAAATGCATGTAAAAACACCTAATAAATCATAAAAATAAAGCACTTTTACTCTGCAATTTTTTTTCTAATTCAAAACTTTTTAAATAAGATTGAGACATTAAAATGACTGTTTTTGATTTATTTTGCTGCCATTTCTTAAATGTCTTGGATTTGCTTGAATTTTTTTGATGAAAAGTAACAAAAAAAAACAAAAAAATAAGATCTGCTGAAGGGGAAAAAATTATTTGTTTCATAATTAAAACTTTTGATTTAGGTATCTCAATGCTTGATGCACCTTGAGTTAATTAAAAAAAAGTTTCATCGATTGAGGTACTTTCCGTGCATGCGATTTAAAATCCCGTTGGGAATAATTTTAATATAATTAAAAAAAAATATTTAAAACAAAAAATCCATATCTCCAATTCAAGCCCTAATTCAAAACGAGATTCACTTATGTCTTGCCTCTATGTTTGATACATGTGTTTGGTATGTCTGAAAATCAAAATTTTTGAATTGCGGCAATTTTTTTTATTTTCCAATTAATTTTTATTTATTTTTTTAACCCTAATAATGTATGCCGATTTTAACTCGCTGCCTCGAATAACGAGATATGAATCCACGAAGATTCATACTCAATAACATGTGTTTTTTAATTTTCAAAGCCACATAGCTCGATTTGAGCCTTATCTTTAACTAAACAAATATGTTACCGATTTTGTAGATTTTTATGTGAATTATCTTCTCTGATAGCCAAAAATTTTTTAAAGCTTTCATACTTATGAGTTTGGAATTATTTTTACTTTATCAAAGCATTTTTTGCTTTAAGTGTAATTTTTGATGGCTTCCAAATCGTCACCATAGGATCCGTTTGGAAAAATATTATT
Organism: Panagrolaimus kolymaensis; assembly: GCA_028622995.1. Taxonomy (NCBI): domain Eukaryota; kingdom Metazoa; phylum Nematoda; class Chromadorea; order Rhabditida; family Panagrolaimidae; genus Panagrolaimus; species Panagrolaimus kolymaensis. The sequence goes on from JAJQJQ010000023.1 coordinate 2,140,534, forward strand.
GAAAATGGATGTAAAAATGCATAAAAATAAGGCACTTTTCCTCTGCAATTTTTTTTCTAATTCAAATCGTTTTAAACTAAATTTTATGTCTCTATGGTTGCTTGATGCCTCAAATAAATAAATAATTTCTGGTTTGAAGGTCTTAATTGGTATGCGATTCAAAATCCTCTTGGCATAAATTTTTAAAAAATATAAGAAAAATATTTGGATAAAAAAATTCATATGCTTTAGTGAGCTCCGTAATTCAAAACGAGATTCACTAATTTCTTGCCACTAAGCTTGATACATGTGTTCATTTAAAACTTTAAAAAATCATTAAAAAACATTTTTGTTTAAGAAAAAATCAATAAAAATTAAAACCCAACTCATTTTTATGTGCTGAATCTAAAAAACACCACAGCCGCTTAAATTTTCCTTCAACAAAAATAGTTAAGTTCACCTCGAAGTGTTCGTGTTCATAGAGTCCATAAATATAAAATTGGATCACAGTTGAGGTACTTCCAGTGGGGGGAATCCAACATCCTGTTTGGAATAATTTTAATAAATTTAATAAAAAATATTTGGATCAAAAAATCCATATCTCCAATTCAGGCTGTAACTCAAAACAAGATTCACTAATTTCTTCCTCTATGTTTGAAGCCATACATTGGTATGTCGGGAAATTGTTTTTTTTTGCAGCCATTTCTCAAATGTCTTGTATTTGCATGAATTTATTTGAAGAAAAATAAATAAAAACAAGAAAAAATAAGATCTGCTGAAGGGGCAAAAAAAATTTGTTTCATAATTAAAACTTCTAAAATTCTTCAACACTCAACTAACTGACTGTTTTTGGTTTTTGCTAGTAGTGAAAACGTGCATCAAGATGTAAAAACATTAAAAAGAATTTGTACAATTAATTATTATGATAAACCAGAAATTTAAAATAAGCCAAAAAAAATCAAAAATTTTGTGTTGTTGTTGTGTTGTGGTTGTTGTGGTGGTTGTTGTTGTGGTTGTTGTGGTGGTTGTTGTGGTGGTTGTTGTTGTGGTTGTTGTTGTGGTTGTTGTTGTGGTTGTGCACCGTGATTCGAACCCAGCGAAAATTTTGCAACGTCTTGCAAAAATTCCACTGCGCCAGAAAACCCGGTAATTATATAACATCATTTTTGGACTATATGAAAGTGAACTTTTTGTTGAATTTTGAATGAAATTTTCCATTTTTTTGGGCAATTTTGAAAGAAAATATAATAGTGGTTTACCCTAAATCATTTATTATATATTTTTTCTCATGTTTTTTAATCCATTTTCTTCCCAACTACCTATTCAATGAAGTTAGGAATATTTAAATTTAATGTTTTTCACTTAAAGAAAGAAACCTTTTTTAAATTTAATGCTTTGGCAAAAATCAAAAAAATTCCAAATTAATTTTTCTGTTTTAAAAATCTTGTAGTTTATCTATTTTACTAAATATTCGAACTCCACTTTTTTTTTTAATCATTGAGCTCATCAACAAGATATTTGGGTTTTAAATAAATGAAAAACATTAAAAAATTTGCTGAATCACGTTTTGAATTACGGTGTTCAATAAAGCATATGGATATTTTTATCCAAATATTTATTATATGATTTTTAAAGATTATTCCCAACATGGTTTTGAATCGCATACCAATTATGACCTTCAACCAACATCCATAATTTATTAATGGACCTCTTCCTCTATGTATGTACACGATCACTTCGAGGTGAACGTAACAACTATAAATTATTTCCAAATCGTCACCATAGGATCCGTTTGGAAAAATATTATTGAAAATGGATGTAAAAATGCATAAAATATCATAAAAATAAGGCATTTTTCCTCTGCAATTTTTTTTTTATTCAAAAGTTTTAAATTCGAACAAGTATGTCAATGCTTGATGCTTGCTTTAATTGTAATTTTTGATGGCTTCCAAATCGGCACTATAGGAACCGTTTTGAAAAATATTATTGAAAATGCATGTAAAAACACCTAATAAATCATAAAAATAAAGCACTTTTACTCTGCAATTTTTTTTCTAATTCAAAACTTTTTAAATAAGATTGAGACATTAAAATGACTGTTTTTGATTTATTTTGCTGCCATTTCTTAAATGTCTTGGATTTGCTTGAATTTTTTTGATGAAAAGTAACAAAAAAAAACAAAAAAATAAGATCTGCTGAAGGGGAAAAAATTATTTGTTTCATAATTAAAACTTTTGATTTAGGTATCTCAATGCTTGATGCACCTTGAGTTAATTAAAAAAAAGTTTCATCGATTGAGGTACTTTCCGTGCATGCGATTTAAAATCCCGTTGGGAATAATTTTAATATAATTAAAAAAAAATATTTAAAACAAAAAATCCATATCTCCAATTCAAGCCCTAATTCAAAACGAGATTCACTTATGTCTTGCCTCTATGTTTGATACATGTGTTTGGTATGTCTGAAAATCAAAATTTTTGAATTGCGGCAATTTTTTTTATTTTCCAATTAATTTTTATTTATTTTTTTAACCCTAATAATGTATGCCGATTTTAACTCGCTGCCTCGAATAACGAGATATGAATCCACGAAGATTCATACTCAATAACATGTGTTTTTTAATTTTCAAAGCCACATAGCTCGATTTGAGCCTTATCTTTAACTAAACAAATATGTTACCGATTTTGTAGATTTTTATGTGAATTATCTTCTCTGATAGCCAAAAATTTTTTAAAGCTTTCATACTTATGAGTTTGGAATTATTTTTACTTTATCAAAGCATTTTTTGCTTTAAGTGTAATTTTTGATGGCTTCCAAATCGTCACCATAGGATCCGTTTGGAAAAATATTATTGAAAATGGATGTAAAAATGCATAAAAATAAGGCACTTTTCCTCTGCAATTTTTTTTCTAATTCAAATCGTTTTAAACTAAATTTTATGTCTCTATGGTTGCTTGATGCCTCAAATAAATAAATAATTTCTGGTTTGAAGGTCTTAATTGGTATGCGATTCAAAATCCTCTTGGCATAAATTTTTAAAAAATATAAGAAAAATATTTGGATAAAAAAATTCATATGCTTTAGTGAGCTCCGTAATTCAAAACGAGATTCACTAATTTCTTGCCACTAAGCTTGATACATGTGTTCATTTAAAACTTTAAAAAATCATTAAAAAACATTTTTGTTTAAGAAAAAATCAATAAAAATTAAAACCCAACTCATTTTTATGTGCTGAATCTAAAAAACACCACAGCCGCTTAAATTTTCCTTCAACAAAAATAGTTAAGTTCACCTCGAAGTGTTCGTGTTCATAGAGTCCATAAATATAAAATTGGATCACAGTTGAGGTACTTCCAGTGGGGGGAATCCAACATCCTGTTTGGAATAATTTTAATAAATTTAATAAAAAATATTTGGATCAAAAAATCCATATCTCCAATTCAGGCTGTAACTCAAAACAAGATTCACTAATTTCTTCCTCTATGTTTGAAGCCATACATTGGTATGTCGGGAAATTGTTTTTTTTTGCAGCCATTTCTCAAATGTCTTGTATTTGCATGAATTTATTTGAAGAAAAATAAATAAAAACAAGAAAAAATAAGATCTGCTGAAGGGGCAAAAAAAATTTGTTTCATAATTAAAACTTCTAAAATTCTTCAACACTCAACTGACTGTTTTTGGTTTTTGCTAGTAGTGAAAACGTGCATCAAGATGTAAAAACATTAAAAAGAATTTGTACAATTAATTATTATGATAAACCAGAAATTTAAAATAAGCCAAAAAAAATCAAAAATTTTGTGTTGTTGTTGTGTTGTGGTTGTTGTGGTTGTTGTGGTTGTTGTGGTGGTTGTTGTTGTGGTTGTTGTGGTTGTTGTTGTGGTGGTTGTTGTTGTGGTTGTTGTTGTGGTTGTTGTTGTGGTTGTTGTTGTGGTTGTTGTTGTGGTTGTTGTTGTGGTTGTGCACCGGGATTCGAACCCAGCGAAAATTTTGCAACGTCTTGCAAAAATTCCACTGCGCCAGAAAACCCGGTAATTATATAACATCATTTTTGGACTATATGAAAGTGAACTTTTTGTTGAATTTTGAATGAAATTTTCCATTTTTTTGGGCAATTTTGAAAGAAAATATAATAGTGGTTTACCCTAAATCATTTATTATATATTTTTTCTCATGTTTTTTAATCCATTTTCTTCCCAACTACCTATTCAATGAAGTTAGGAATATTTAAATTTAATGTTTTTCACTTAAAGAAAGAAACCTTTTTTAAATTTAATGCTTTGGCAAAAATCAAAAAAATTCCAAATTAATTTTTCTGTTTTAAAAATCTTGTAGTTTATCTATTTTACTAAATATTCGAACTCCACTTTTTTTTTTAATCATTGAGCTCATCAACAAGATATTTGGGTTTTAAATAAATGAAAAACATTAAAAAATTTGCTGAATCACGTTTTGAATTACGGTGTTCAATAAAGCATATGGATATTTTTATCCAAATATTTATTATATGATTTTTAAAGATTATTCCCAACATGGTTTTGAATCGCATACCAATTATGACCTTCAACCAACATCCATAATTTATTAATGGACCTCTTCCTCTATGTATGTACACGATCACTTCGAGGTGAACGTAACAACTATAAATTATTTCCAAATCGTCACCATAGGATCCGTTTGGAAAAATATTATTGAAAATGGATGTAAAAATGCATAAAATATCATAAAAATAAGGCATTTTTCCTCTGCAATTTTTTTTTTATTCAAAAGTTTTAAATTCGAACAAGTATGTCAATGCTTGATGCTTGCTTTAATTGTAATTTTTGATGGCTTCCAAATCGGCACTATAGGAACCGTTTTGAAAAATATTATTGAAAATGCATGTAAAAACACCTAATAAATCATAAAAATAAAGCACTTTTACTCTGCAATTTTTTTTCTAATTCAAAACTTTTTAAATAAGATTGAAACATTAAAATGACTGTTTTTGATTTATTTTGCTGCCATTTCTTAAATGTCTTGGATTTGCTTGAATTTTTTTGATGAAAAGTAACAAAAAAAAACAAAAAAATAAGATCTGCTGAAGGGGAAAAAATTATTTGTTTCATAATTAAAACTTCTAAAATTCTTCAACACTCAACTGACTGTTTTTGGTTTTTGCTAGTAGTGAAAACGTGCATCAAGATGTAAAAACATTAAAAAGAATTTGTACAATTAATTATTATGATAAACCAGAAATTTAAAATAAGCCAAAAAAAATCAAAAATTTTGTGTTGTTGTTGTGTTGTTGTTGTGTTGTGGTTGTTGTGGTTGTTGTGGTGGTTGTTGTTGTGGTTGTTGTGGTGGTTGTTGTGGTGGTTGTTGTGGTGGTTGTTGTTGTGGTTGTTGTTGTGGTTGTTGTTGTGGTTGTTGTTGTGGTTGTTGTTGTGGTTGTTGTTGTGGTTGTTGTTGTGGTTGTGCACCGGGATTCGAACCCAGCGAAAATTTTGCAACGTCTTGCAAAAATTCCACTGCGCCAGAAAACCCGGTAATTATATAACATCATTTTTGGACTATATGAAAGTGAACTTTTTGTTGAATTTTGAATGAAATTTTCCATTTTTTTGGGCAATTTTGAAAGAAAATATAATAGTGGTTTACCCTAAATCATTTATTATATATTTTTTCTCATGTTTTTTAATCCATTTTCTTCCCAACTACCTATTCAATGAAGTTAGGAATATTTAAATTTAATGTTTTTCACTTAAAGAAAGAAACCTTTTTTAAATTTAATGCTTTGGCAAAAATCAAAAAAATTCCAAATTAATTTTTCTGTTTTAAAAATCTTGTAGTTTATCTATTTTACTAAATATTCGAACTCCACTTTTTTTTTTAATCATTGAGCTCATCAACAAGATATTTGGGTTTTAAATAAATGAAAAACATTAAAAAATTTGCTGAATCACGTTTTGAATTACGGTGTTCAATAAAGCATATGGATATTTTTATCCAAATATTTATTATATGATTTTTAAAGATTATTCCCAACATGGTTTTGAATCGCATACCAATTATGACCTTCAACCAACATCCATAATTTATTAATGGACCTCTTCCTCTATGTATGTACACGATCACTTCGAGGTGAACGTAACAACTATAAATTATTTCCAAATCGTCACCATAGGATCCGTTTGGAAAAATATTATTGAAAATGGATGTAAAAATGCATAAAATATCATAAAAATAAGGCATTTTTCCTCTGCAATTTTTTTTTTATTCAAAAGTTTTAAATTCGAACAAGTATGTCAATGCTTGATGCTTGCTTTAATTGTAATTTTTGATGGCTTCCAAATCGGCACTATAGGAACCGTTTTGAAAAATATTATTGAAAATGCATGTAAAAACACCTAATAAATCATAAAAATAAAGCACTTTTACTCTGCAATTTTTTTTCTAATTCAAAACTTTTTAAATAAGATTGAGACATTAAAATGACTGTTTTTGATTTATTTTGCTGCCATTTCTTAAATGTCTTGGATTTGCTTGAATTTTTTTGATGAAAAGTAACAAAAAAAAACAAAAAAATAAGATCTGCTGAAGGGGAAAAAATTATTTGTTTCATAATTAAAACTTTTGATTTAGGTATCTCAATGCTTGATGCACCTTGAGTTAATTAAAAAAAAGTTTCATCGATTGAGGTACTTTCCGTGCATGCGATTTAAAATCCCGTTGGGAATAATTTTAATATAATTAAAAAAAAATATTTAAAACAAAAAATCCATATCTCCAATTCAAGCCCTAATTCAAAACGAGATTCACTTATGTCTTGCCTCTATGTTTGATACATGTGTTTGGTATGTCTGAAAATCAAAATTTTTGAATTGCGGCAATTTTTTTTATTTTCCAATTAATTTTTATTTATTTTTTTAACCCTAATAATGTATGCCGATTTTAACTCGCTGCCTCGAATAACGAGATATGAATCCACGAAGATTCATACTCAATAACATGTGTTTTTTAATTTTCAAAGCCACATAGCTCGATTTGAGCCTTATCTTTAACTAAACAAATATGTTACCGATTTTGTAGATTTTTATGTGAATTATCTTCTCTGATAGCCAAAAATTTTTTAAAGCTTTCATACTTATGAGTTTGGAATTATTTTTACTTTATCAAAGCATTTTTTGCTTTAAGTGTAATTTTTGATGGCTTCCAAATCGTCACCATAGGATCCGTTTGGAAAAATATTATTGAAAATGGATGTAAAAATGCATAAAAATAAGGCACTTTTCCTCTGCAATTTTTTTTCTAATTCAAATCGTTTTAAACTAAATTTTATGTCTCTATGGTTGCTTGATGCCTCAAATAAATAAATAATTTCTGGTTTGAAGGTCTTAATTGGTATGCGATTCAAAATCCTCTTGGCATAAATTTTTAAAAAATATAAGAAAAATATTTGGATAAAAAAATTCATATGCTTTAGTGAGCTCCGTAATTCAAAACGAGATTCACTAATTTCTTGCCACTAAGCTTGATACATGTGTTCATTTAAAACTTTAAAAAATCATTAAAAAACATTTTTGTTTAAGAAAAAATCAATAAAAATTAAAACCCAACTCATTTTTATGTGCTGAATCTAAAAAACACCACAGCCGCTTAAATTTTCCTTCAACAAAAATAGTTAAGTTCACCTCGAAGTGTTCGTGTTCATAGAGTCCATAAATATAAAATTGGATCACAGTTGAGGTACTTCCAGTGGGGGGAATCCAACATCCTGTTTGGAATAATTTTAATAAATTTAATAAAAAATATTTGGATCAAAAAATCCATATCTCCAATTCAGGCTGTAACTCAAAACAAGATTCACTAATTTCTTCCTCTATGTTTGAAGCCATACATTGGTATGTCGGGAAATTGTTTTTTTTTGCAGCCATTTCTCAAATGTCTTGTATTTGCATGAATTTATTTGAAGAAAAATAAATAAAAACAAGAAAAAATAAGATCTGCTGAAGGGGCAAAAAAAATTTGTTTCATAATTAAAACTTCTAAAATTCTTCAACACTCAACTGACTGTTTTTGGTTTTTGCTAGTAGTGAAAACGTGCATCAAGATGTAAAAACATTAAAAAGAATTTGTACAATTAATTATTATGATAAACCAGAAATTTAAAATAAGCCAAAAAAAATCAAAAATTTTGTGTTGTTGTTGTGTTGTGGTTGTTGTGGTGGTTGTTGTTGTGGTTGTTGTGGTGGTTGTTGTGGTGGTTGTTGTTGTGGTTGTTGTTGTGGTTGTTGTTGTGGTTGTGCACCGTGATTCGAACCCAGCGAAAATTTTGCAACGTCTTGCAAAAATTCCACTGCGCCAGAAAACCCGGTAATTATATAACATCATTTTTGGACTATATGAAAGTGAACTTTTTGTTGAATTTTGAATGAAATTTTCCATTTTTTTGGGCAATTTTGAAAGAAAATATAATAGTGGTTTACCCTAAATCATTTATTATATATTTTTTCTCATGTTTTTTAATCCATTTTCTTCCCAACTACCTATTCAATGAAGTTAGGAATATTTAAATTTAATGTTTTTCACTTAAAGAAAGAAACCTTTTTTAAATTTAATGCTTTGGCAAAAATCAAAAAAATTCCAAATTAATTTTTCTGTTTTAAAAATCTTGTAGTTTATCTATTTTACTAAATATTCGAACTCCACTTTTTTTTTTAATCATTGAGCTCATCAACAAGATATTTGGGTTTTAAATAAATGAAAAACATTAAAAAATTTGCTGAATCACGTTTTGAATTACGGTGTTCAATAAAGCATATGGATATTTTTATCCAAATATTTATTATATGATTTTTAAAGATTATTCCCAACATGGTTTTGAATCGCATACCAATTATGACCTTCAACCAACATCCATAATTTATTAATGGACCTCTTCCTCTATGTATGTACACGATCACTTCGAGGTGAACGTAACAACTATAAATTATTTCCAAATCGTCACCATAGGATCCGTTTGGAAAAATATTATTGAAAATGGATGTAAAAATGCATAAAATATCATAAAAATAAGGCATTTTTCCTCTGCAATTTTTTTTTTATTCAAAAGTTTTAAATTCGAACAAGTATGTCAATGCTTGATGCTTGCTTTAATTGTAATTTTTGATGGCTTCCAAATCGGCACTATAGGAACCGTTTTGAAAAATATTATTGAAAATGCATGTAAAAACACCTAATAAATCATAAAAATAAAGCACTTTTACTCTGCAATTTTTTTTCTAATTCAAAACTTTTTAAATAAGATTGAAACATTAAAATGACTGTTTTTGATTTATTTTGCTGCCATTTCTTAAATGTCTTGGATTTGCTTGAATTTTTTTGATGAAAAGTAACAAAAAAAAACAAAAAAATAAGATCTGCTGAAGGGGAAAAAATTATTTGTTTCATAATTAAAACTTTTGATTTAGGTATCTCAATGCTTGATGCACCTTGAGTTAATTAAAAAAAAGTTTCATCGATTGAGGTACTTTCCGTGCATGCGATTTAAAATCCCGTTGGGAATAATTTTAATATAATTAAAAAAAAATATTTAAAACAAAAAATCCATATCTCCAATTCAAGCCCTAATTCAAAACGAGATTCACTTATGTCTTGCCTCTATGTTTGATACATGTGTTTGGTATGTCTGAAAATCAAAATTTTTGAATTGCGGCAATTTTTTTTATTTTCCAATTAATTTTTATTTATTTTTTTAACCCTAATAATGTATGCCGATTTTAACTCGCTGCCTCGAATAACGAGATATGAATCCACGAAGATTCATACTCAATAACATGTGTTTTTTAATTTTCAAAGCCACATAGCTCGATTTGAGCCTTATCTTTAACTAAACAAATATGTTACCGATTTTGTAGATTTTTATGTGAATTATCTTCTCTGATAGCCAAAAATTTTTTAAAGCTTTCATACTTATGAGTTTGGAATTATTTTTACTTTATCAAAGCATTTTTTGCTTTAAGTGTAATTTTTGATGGCTTCCAAATCGTCACCATAGGATCCGTTTGGAAAAATATTATTGAAAATGGATGTAAAAATGCATAAAAATAAGGCACTTTTCCTCTGCAATTTTTTTTCTAATTCAAATCGTTTTAAACTAAATTTTATGTCTCTATGGTTGCTTGATGCCTCAAATAAATAAATAATTTCTGGTTTGAAGGTCTTAATTGGTATGCGATTCAAAATCCTCTTGGCATAAATTTTTAAAAAATATAAGAAAAATATTTGGATAAAAAAATTCATATGCTTTAGTGAGCTCCGTAATTCAAAACGAGATTCACTAATTTCTTGCCACTAAGCTTGATACATGTGTTCATTTAAAACTTTAAAAAATCATTAAAAAACATTTTTGTTTAAGAAAAAATCAATAAAAATTAAAACCCAACTCATTTTTATGTGCTGAATCTAAAAAACACCACAGCCGCTTAAATTTTCCTTCAACAAAAATAGTTAAGTTCACCTCGAAGTGTTCGTGTTCATAGAGTCCATAAATATAAAATTGGATCACAGTTGAGGTACTTCCAGTGGGGGGAATCCAACATCCTGTTTGGAATAATTTTAATAAATTTAATAAAAAATATTTGGATCAAAAAATCCATATCTCCAATTCAGGCTGTAACTCAAAACAAGATTCACTAATTTCTTCCTCTATGTTTGAAGCCATACATTGGTATGTCGGGAAATTGTTTTTTTTTGCAGCCATTTCTCAAATGTCTTGTATTTGCATGAATTTATTTGAAGAAAAATAAATAAAAACAAGAAAAAATAAGATCTGCTGAAGGGGCAAAAAAAATTTGTTTCATAATTAAAACTTCTAAAATTCTTCAACACTCAACTGACTGTTTTTGGTTTTTGCTAGTAGTGAAAACGTGCATCAAGATGTAAAAACATTAAAAAGAATTTGTACAATTAATTATTATGATAAACCAGAAATTTAAAATAAGCCAAAAAAAATCAAAAATTTTGTGTTGTTGTTGTGTTGTGGTTGTTGTGGTGGTTGTTGTGGTGGTTGTTGTTGTGGTTGTTGTGGTGGTTGTTGTGGTGGTTGTTGTGGTGGTTGTTGTTGTGGTTGTTGTTGTGGTTGTTGTTGTGGTTGTGCACCGTGATTCGAACCCAGCGAAAATTTTGCAACGTCTTGCAAAAATTCCACTGCGCCAGAAAACCCGGTAATTATATAACATCATTTTTGGACTATATGAAAGTGAACTTTTTGTTGAATTTTGAATGAAATTTTCCATTTTTTTGGGCAATTTTGAAAGAAAATATAATAGTGGTTTACCCTAAATCATTTATTATATATTTTTTCTCATGTTTTTTAATCCATTTTCTTCCCAACTACCTATTCAATGAAGTTAGGAATATTTAAATTTAATGTTTTTCACTTAAAGAAAGAAACCTTTTTTAAATTTAATGCTTTGGCAAAAATCAAAAAAATTCCAAATTAATTTTTCTGTTTTAAAAATCTTGTAGTTTATCTATTTTACTAAATATTCGAACTCCACTTTTTTTTTTAATCATTGAGCTCATCAACAAGATATTTGGGTTTTAAATAAATGAAAAACATTAAAAAATTTGCTGAATCACGTTTTGAATTACGGTGTTCAATAAAGCATATGGATATTTTTATCCAAATATTTATTATATGATTTTTAAAGATTATTCCCAACATGGTTTTGAATCGCATACCAATTATGACCTTCAACCAACATCCATAATTTATTAATGGACCTCTTCCTCTATGTATGTACACGATCACTTCGAGGTGAACGTAACAACTATAAATTATTTCCAAATCGTCACCATAGGATCCGTTTGGAAAAATATTATTGAAAATGGATGTAAAAATGCATAAAAATAAGGCACTTTTCCTCTGCAATTTTTTTTCTAATTCAAATCGTTTTAAACTAAATTTTATGTCTCTATGGTTGCTTGATGCCTCAAATAAATAAATAATTTCTGGTTTGAAGGTCTTAATTGGTATGCGATTCAAAATCCTCTTGGCATAAATTTTTAAAAAATATAAGAAAAATATTTGGATAAAAAAATTCATATGCTTTAGTGAGCTCCGTAATTCAAAACGAGATTCACTAATTTCTTGCCACTAAGCTTGATACATGTGTTCATTTAAAACTTTAAAAAATCATTAAAAAACATTTTTGTTTAAGAAAAAATCAATAAAAATTAAAACCCAACTCATTTTTATGTGCTGAATCTAAAAAACACCACAGCCGCTTAAATTTTCCTTCAACAAAAATAGTTAAGTTCACCTCGAAGTGTTCGTGTTCATAGAGTCCATAAATATAAAATTGGATCACAGTTGAGGTACTTCCAGTGGGGGGAATCCAACATCCTGTTTGGAATAATTTTAATAAATTTAATAAAAAATATTTGGATCAAAAAATCCATATCTCCAATTCAGGCTGTAACTCAAAACAAGATTCACTAATTTCTTCCTCTATGTTTGAAGCCATACATTGGTATGTCGGGAAATTGTTTTTTTTTGCAGCCATTTCTCAAATGTCTTGTATTTGCATGAATTTATTTGAAGAAAAATAAATAAAAACAAGAAAAAATAAGATCTGCTGAAGGGGCAAAAAAAATTTGTTTCATAATTAAAACTTCTAAAATTCTTCAACACTCAACTGACTGTTTTTGGTTTTTGCTAGTAGTGAAAACGTGCATCAAGATGTAAAAACATTAAAAAGAATTTGTACAATTAATTATTATGATAAACCAGAAATTTAAAATAAGCCAAAAAAAATCAAAAATTTTGTGTTGTTGTTGTGTTGTGGTTGTTGTGGTGGTTGTTGTTGTGGTTGTTGTGGTGGTTGTTGTGGTGGTTGTTGTTGTGGTTGTTGTTGTGGTTGTTGTTGTGGTTGTGCACCGTGATTCGAACCCAGCGAAAATTTTGCAACGTCTTGCAAAAATTCCACTGCGCCAGAAAACCCGGTAATTATATAACATCATTTTTGGACTATATGAAAGTGAACTTTTTGTTGAATTTTGAATGAAATTTTCCATTTTTTTGGGCAATTTTGAAAGAAAATATAATAGTGGTTTACCCTAAATCATTTATTATATATTTTTTCTCATGTTTTTTAATCCATTTTCTTCCCAACTACCTATTCAATGAAGTTAGGAATATTTAAATTTAATGTTTTTCACTTAAAGAAAGAAACCTTTTTTAAATTTAATGCTTTGGCAAAAATCAAAAAAATTCCAAATTAATTTTTCTGTTTTAAAAATCTTGTAGTTTATCTATTTTACTAAATATTCGAACTCCACTTTTTTTTTTAATCATTGAGCTCATCAACAAGATATTTGGGTTTTAAATAAATGAAAAACATTAAAAAATTTGCTGAATCACGTTTTGAATTACGGTGTTCAATAAAGCATATGGATATTTTTATCCAAATATTTATTATATGATTTTTAAAGATTATTCCCAACATGGTTTTGAATCGCATACCAATTATGACCTTCAACCAACATCCATAATTTATTAATGGACCTCTTCCTCTATGTATGTACACGATCACTTCGAGGTGAACGTAACAACTATAAATTATTTCCAAATCGTCACCATAGGATCCGTTTGGAAAAATATTATTGAAAATGGATGTAAAAATGCATAAAATATCATAAAAATAAGGCATTTTTCCTCTGCAATTTTTTTTTTATTCAAAAGTTTTAAATTCGAACAAGTATGTCAATGCTTGATGCTTGCTTTAATTGTAATTTTTGATGGCTTCCAAATCGGCACTATAGGAACCGTTTTGAAAAATATTATTGAAAATGCATGTAAAAACACCTAATAAATCATAAAAATAAAGCACTTTTACTCTGCAATTTTTTTTCTAATTCAAAACTTTTTAAATAAGATTGAGACATTAAAATGACTGTTTTTGATTTATTTTGCTGCCATTTCTTAAATGTCTTGGATTTGCTTGAATTTTTTTGATGAAAAGTAACAAAAAAAAACAAAAAAATAAGATCTGCTGAAGGGGAAAAAATTATTTGTTTCATAATTAAAACTTTTGATTTAGGTATCTCAATGCTTGATGCACCTTGAGTTAATTAAAAAAAAGTTTCATCGATTGAGGTACTTTCCGTGCATGCGATTTAAAATCCCGTTGGGAATAATTTTAATATAATTAAAAAAAAATATTTAAAACAAAAAATCCATATCTCCAATTCAAGCCCTAATTCAAAACGAGATTCACTTATGTCTTGCCTCTATGTTTGATACATGTGTTTGGTATGTCTGAAAATCAAAATTTTTGAATTGCGGCAATTTTTTTTATTTTCCAATTAATTTTTATTTATTTTTTTAACCCTAATAATGTATGCCGATTTTAACTCGCTGCCTCGAATAACGAGATATGAATCCACGAAGATTCATACTCAATAACATGTGTTTTTTAATTTTCAAAGCCACATAGCTCGATTTGAGCCTTATCTTTAACTAAACAAATATGTTACCGATTTTGTAGATTTTTATGTGAATTATCTTCTCTGATAGCCAAAAATTTTTTAAAGCTTTCATACTTATGAGTTTGGAATTATTTTTACTTTATCAAAGCATTTTTTGCTTTAAGTGTAATTTTTGATGGCTTCCAAATCGTCACCATAGGATCCGTTTGGAAAAATATTATTGAAAATGGATGTAAAAATGCATAAAAATAAGGCACTTTTCCTCTGCAATTTTTTTTCTAATTCAAATCGTTTTAAACTAAATTTTATGTCTCTATGGTTGCTTGATGCCTCAAATAAATAAATAATTTCTGGTTTGAAGGTCTTAATTGGTATGCGATTCAAAATCCTCTTGGCATAAATTTTTAAAAAATATAAGAAAAATATTTGGATAAAAAAATTCATATGCTTTAGTGAGCTCCGTAATTCAAAACGAGATTCACTAATTTCTTGCCACTAAGCTTGATACATGTGTTCATTTAAAACTTTAAAAAATCATTAAAAAACATTTTTGTTTAAGAAAAAATCAATAAAAATTAAAACCCAACTCATTTTTATGTGCTGAATCTAAAAAACACCACAGCCGCTTAAATTTTCCTTCAACAAAAATAGTTAAGTTCACCTCGAAGTGTTCGTGTTCATAGAGTCCATAAATATAAAATTGGATCACAGTTGAGGTACTTCCAGTGGGGGGAATCCAACATCCTGTTTGGAATAATTTTAATAAATTTAATAAAAAATATTTGGATCAAAAAATCCATATCTCCAATTCAGGCTGTAACTCAAAACAAGATTCACTAATTTCTTCCTCTATGTTTGAAGCCATACATTGGTATGTCGGGAAATTGTTTTTTTTTGCAGCCATTTCTCAAATGTCTTGTATTTGCATGAATTTATTTGAAGAAAAATAAATAAAAACAAGAAAAAATAAGATCTGCTGAAGGGGCAAAAAAAATTTGTTTCATAATTAAAACTTCTAAAATTCTTCAACACTCAACTGACTGTTTTTGGTTTTTGCTAGTAGTGAAAACGTGCATCAAGATGTAAAAACATTAAAAAGAATTTGTACAATTAATTATTATGATAAACCAGAAATTTAAAATAAGCCAAAAAAAATCAAAAATTTTGTGTTGTTGTTGTGTTGTGGTTGTTGTGGTGGTTGTTGTTGTGGTTGTTGTGGTGGTTGTTGTGGTGGTTGTTGTTGTGGTTGTTGTTGTGGTTGTTGTTGTGGTTGTGCACCGTGATTCGAACCCAGCGAAAATTTTGCAACGTCTTGCAAAAATTCCACTGCGCCAGAAAACCCGGTAATTATATAACATCATTTTTGGACTATATGAAAGTGAACTTTTTGTTGAATTTTGAATGAAATTTTCCATTTTTTTGGGCAATTTTGAAAGAAAATATAATAGTGGTTTACCCTAAATCATTTATTATATATTTTTTCTCATGTTTTTTAATCCATTTTCTTCCCAACTACCTATTCAATGAAGTTAGGAATATTTAAATTTAATGTTTTTCACTTAAAGAAAGAAACCTTTTTTAAATTTAATGCTTTGGCAAAAATCAAAAAAATTCCAAATTAATTTTTCTGTTTTAAAAATCTTGTAGTTTATCTATTTTACTAAATATTCGAACTCCACTTTTTTTTTTAATCATTGAGCTCATCAACAAGATATTTGGGTTTTAAATAAATGAAAAACATTAAAAAATTTGCTGAATCACGTTTTGAATTACGGTGTTCAATAAAGCATATGGATATTTTTATCCAAATATTTATTATATGATTTTTAAAGATTATTCCCAACATGGTTTTGAATCGCATACCAATTATGACCTTCAACCAACATCCATAATTTATTAATGGACCTCTTCCTCTATGTATGTACACGATCACTTCGAGGTGAACGTAACAACTATAAATTATTTCCAAATCGTCACCATAGGATCCGTTTGGAAAAATATTATTGAAAATGGATGTAAAAATGCATAAAATATCATAAAAATAAGGCATTTTTCCTCTGCAATTTTTTTTTTATTCAAAAGTTTTAAATTCGAACAAGTATGTCAATGCTTGATGCTTGCTTTAATTGTAATTTTTGATGGCTTCCAAATCGGCACTATAGGAACCGTTTTGAAAAATATTATTGAAAATGCATGTAAAAACACCTAATAAATCATAAAAATAAAGCACTTTTACTCTGCAATTTTTTTTCTAATTCAAAACTTTTTAAATAAGATTGAGACATTAAAATGACTGTTTTTGATTTATTTTGCTGCCATTTCTTAAATGTCTTGGATTTGCTTGAATTTTTTTGATGAAAAGTAACAAAAAAAAACAAAAAAATAAGATCTGCTGAAGGGGAAAAAATTATTTGTTTCATAATTAAAACTTTTGATTTAGGTATCTCAATGCTTGATGCACCTTGAGTTAATTAAAAAAAAGTTTCATCGATTGAGGTACTTTCCGTGCATGCGATTTAAAATCCCGTTGGGAATAATTTTAATATAATTAAAAAAAAATATTTAAAACATTACTCAAAAAGCATCATTAGATGAAGCAATCAAAGCTTTAATCGAAATGTTTGATTCCAGTGAAACTGATTATGTTGCAATTGCAAATTTAAAAAGATTTCCTGTAATGCAACCAAAAGACACCATTATTGGTTATGCAGAAAACTTGGAGAAACTCGTCGCTTTCAGAGGAAAAAGTAATGAAATTAAGCAAGATCGTTTGCTTGAAGAATTTTTACATAGATTGCCACATAATATGGCATTTTATGTCTTGGAGAAAGCTCCAGCGACATTTAGAAAAGCTGTTGATTATGCAATGAGATTTGAAGATCTTTGCTCTTACCCTCTCCCGGAACAACAATTTTATTCTTTTAGTGTTTTGAAAGAAGAAAAATTAAATTGTTTTGAAAAAGATCTTGATCAAAAATCGGATGTTGACTATGAATGTTCTTCAGTCGAAGGAAAAGATCATATGCAAAAGCATTGTTACAAAACAATAACGCCGCAAGAGCAATCTTTTCCAAAGCACTTGGAATTGGAAAGAGAGAAGGAACTGCAAGCGCAGCTCGATGAGCTCTTAAAAGAAAACAAAAGCTTGGTGGCTGAAAGAAACTTCAGCAAATCGAGCCATTTTGCGGAAAATAAAATGCTGATGGCGGTGACGCCGGTTGATGATGAATTTGAAAGAAATGAACTATTTTCTTTAAAAGTTTTCAACAACTATGATCATGCTAAAGTGGAACTTAGTGATAATGCTATCTTTTTTAGATCCCCGCCTCGCAAATTCGATAAAGATTTGATGAATGAATCAAATGATCCTGATATCCTCAGAGATGAAAGTAAAGATATGGAATCTTCCCAGGTTTGTAGCTTTAATTCTGAATCCCTTCGAGGGATAAATATAGGGTCCAAACATAAGATCCGATCAAGATAGAGCACAAAATCGAAATTTTACATAGTATTCAAAAAAGAATATGATACAATAATTAAGATATATCCTAATTCATTTTTATTTTCTTGGCCGCCCGAAGGGCGGCCTTCTTTAAATGTTATTTTTCTTGCGCAGCTAAAATAATTAATTTTACTTTCACTTATTTTCATGATGACTCGAATTTCATCGCCATAATTTAGTTCAATATGCTTTTAAAAGAGTGAATACGCTCTTTGAGAATGAAATTTGGGTGAAAATTAGCACTGATGAAATGATGCCATGCTTGACAAAGTCACAAACCATTCAATTGGCCATGAAACCTCGAAGATTTTTTTTAATTTTTTTTTTTTTTTGAAAACAAAATAGAAGAAACATTCATTTAAAATATTCAAAAGGCAGAAGAAAAGCAACCACAGTTGCTTTATTGAAAAAAAAAAACGCAAACGTTGTATTTGTATCATTTTTTTTAACGCTCACATTAAAGAGCCATAGTCTATGGCTCTTCTTTATCGTAATTTTATACTTTTCCCTCGATTTCTTAAAATATAGTTTATCTCTAAATATGAAATTAGTGTTCTTTACTTCTAAAAATAAAATTAAGGTTTGCGAGCCAATCATTTGTCAGTTAAGCTTTGTTCTGTTTAAAATTTACTTTTTGTTTGTTTATTATTTATTTATAAACTTTTCTAAAGACTAAATTACTTGTGTTGTTACTAAGATGGACGATAATGAGGATGATTCGGGTCTTTGTGAACTCTAACAACCACTCCATTCACTCGATGAAAAACATAATCTAAATCTGAGGAATTGATTGGGTTTTGATGAGGAATGAGATCATTCGATGAAACGTGTGAAGTTGCATCAAAATATTCTTCACTTTCCATTGTTTCATTCAACCTTTGGTTATTATTTGGAATAAAAGCCTCGTTATGTTTGCTTTCGAGTTTTTGTTCTAACAACTCGGGTGATTTTTCAAGCAAAGCAATATCAGCTGCGAGAGTTAATGCAGGTACATAGCCTTCTTTTGGAATATGGTCGTTACTTCCGCTGCTGCTTGAATAATTCCTTGAAGCTTTCTTTAGTAACACATTTTTTGGTTTAAAACCGGAATTTGAATTTTCACTATCATCTTTATCGGATGTGTCCGCCAAATAACCTTCTGAATTATGCATTTTCAAGTGAGGATGTGCAAAAGTAAAAGAGTGCAAAGGTTTTCCATTTTCAGATGAAGAAATTGGGGATGCATCCTCTGGTGCTTCGAAAGCTTGATTTGGAGATGGTTTATTTTCAGAGCTATTTGATTCTCGATCGCTGCTTATTCGATTATCAGGATAAAAGAAGTCGTTATTGGTTTCAATATTGTCCTGCGATGGCTTAAAATTATCGTCATTCACTTTTCGCACTATTTCTTCATAATTTACAGGAAATTCAAGGGATTTATTTTCTGATAATTCATCAGAAGATTTTGACAATATTATAACAGGTTCAATTTCGTCTCTTTCATTTCCTTCGATTCCAAAATTATCAATATCTTTATTTTCTGATCCATTTTGAAGATCTGCTATTTCACAAGCTCTTGACATTATTTCTATTGGATCTTCATCAATTGCTTTTGCCTCTTCATCTTGCCTTACATTTAAATTATCGTCGTTCATTTTTTGAGCTTTATTTTCAAATCCATTTTGAATATTAGATATTTCGTTTGAAGGTGTTAGTGTTACTGTAATTGAATCACAATCATGTTCCTCATCAACTCGTTCGCTTTGTTCAAATCCATTTGATGAACTTGAGGTTCTAAACCTTCCTCTATCATTGTTATCTTCTATCAAATTTCTTTCTGGCTCATGTTGAAGTATATTTTCAGATATTCCAGTCGAAGATTCTGATATGTGACCCGATACTCTTGAAATGACTTCGATATGATTGTCACCAAGCCTTGCTTCTCCTTCGCGTCCATTTGCATATTCTACTGTAGCTACTTCTGGATGTTCGGGACGTTTATTAAAAGCTTTTCCTTTTTTTCCTTTATCAAAATCATTTTCTTTCGATTGTCTTACTTTTGATTCTCGGTAACATCGAAAAACAAAGGATAAAAATATTATAATTCCTTGTGATCCATTCACAATAACAAAAAGAAAATGCCAAGCGGTTGCATTTGGCTCAAATAATGTAAAGTATTGAAGCAGCTAAAACTCATAATTTTATAAAATATTCTTTGAACATAAAATCATTTAAATTCCCTTACCCACGGCGCACCCAAATTAAATTGAATTAAAAATAAAACTAATAATCGAGTTTTTACTCCTTCGGGTTTTCTTTGGTTTAAGGTTTGTACAGTGCTAGAAGAAAAATGTTTTTCAAAAAATTGAAATCTTCTAATTATCATTAAAACTAAGCAAACAATTGCGCTAATTCCAAGAATAGTAAATGGGATCACTATTGCCCATTTGAAATCAGGTCGAACCCAACAACTGAAAGATTTTTTAGATATTATATTTATTTTAAAGCAACAAACTTACAATGAATCATTTCGAAAGAAAAATTTTCCTTTAGTTATTAAACCAAAAATTAATGCAAGTAAAGTTGCAAAAACTAAAATAATAATATAAAATGTTTTTGTAAAGATTTATTTTTCAAAAAAACAAACCAAAAGTAACGGGATAAATAACTTTTGCAAGAGTGATACTTCCAAAAAATTTATCCAATGTTGTTCCTTTAACATGTTCTTTAATAATTCTCCATGAACTGAATAATGATAACATTACACAACTAAAAATGAATTCTTTATTTTCACTCATTTGTCTGATAAACTTACGCCATTAAAAGCCAATAATTAAGAATAGCGACAAATATACAACCTCGGTAACCCGTTGTGCGACGTTGATCGGTAAAAATAGTAAAACAAAAGAAAAATAGCAATAACAAAAAATTATAAATCATTGAAATCAAGCTAACATCACTAACAGGAATAATTTTAAATAGAGATTTTGTGGCTTTTAAATTTGATGCAAATGGGATGCTATAATTATTTCATTTTTAACTTTCCCATAAATTTTTAAAACTTACATCATCAATGAATAAATTATGCATAAAATAAATAGACCTAGCATGGATCCAACTGTAAGCATATAATTTATCGTTTCCAAAGCAGTGTTACAATAAAGAGGATCAATGGATTTTCCATCGACGAGTAAAGTAAAATCTGTTAGATGAGTGCATCGAGAAACATAAGAATTTGATTGTTTTTCGATGGAGCACGTTTGTGGCGACCATTGATTTACGGAATGATCCCACCAACTAATCTTTAACTTTCCATGTAATGGAACGCCTATCTGGAATTTTAGTGAAATCAGTGAGGGGGCATCTTTCTTTTTACTCTAATGCTTTATTGAGCGAGACTTAACCCTCTCAAGCTATTTTGATTTCTAACTTACATGATCTTGATTAAATTTAATAGTAACCATAATATTATTATCTGCTTCATTTTCAAGCATATGAATAACTTTAAATCCTTTTGGAGTTGGTAATAATGCTGTTGCAGAAACAACTTTGCCATCGGTTTGAACAAGTCCATTATCACAAGTTCTCGGAATTTCTGTAACTTCTCTTGAACTTGTGGCATCAAGGTTGGATGAAGGAATTTTAAAATTATTGCTACTAAATCGATATGCCGAAATAATTCCATTTCCACGTTTTGTATCTCCAACAAAAAATTTTGAATTACGATAAATTGTGTAAAAAACACGGGTTGCTAAAAAATTAATAAAAAAATTGTAAAAGCTTCAAAGCCAAAACCTTTCGCCGCACAAACAGTTTCACCGTTAATTGAAATGGAAGCTTCAGCTTCATTATTATTTTGGTTATCACTAAAACTGCTTCCTGCATCAGATATTCCACCCGCATCATTATTGTTATTCGCACAATCCAAAGGTTTTCCACGTAAAGCAATATTATCACCTTCAATATAGCTAACATTATTCGGTGAATTAGTCATCATTCGATTAACTGTTAATACTAAAGAATTGGCTGAGTTTGAATAATCATTTGCACTTTCATATGATTTTTCTGGTGCTAAAAGTATTGCATCAAAAAGTCTTGCCATTCCATTAAAATCCTGCAATCAAATAATTAAATAGATCAACGGGAGGATATCAAGATAATAAAATACCTGAGCTGTAAGATTTTTAATGAGTGAACATTTTTCAAGGATTACAGCAACAGCATAAATTTCTTTTGGTGTCATATTTGGTGCATCTATTGCTGCAAGAGTGGCATTTGTGATGGAAGATATATTTCCCGCAGTTGGTACTTCCTAAAATATTTTTATATAATTTTTATTTACACTCGAATGAGATATTACAGAATTAAAATTTAAATTGCAATAAATTTTGAATAAATTACTCATAGGATTTGTGCAATTAATTATTGTTGGATCTGGTGGAATTAATGGTAATGTAGTTGTGGCAGGCGATGAAGTTGTGGCTGACGATGAATGAGTCGTGGATGAAATGGGTGTTGTTGAAAGAGTTGATGGCAATGAACTTGATATTGTATGCTCATGAGAGGTATTCCCCGTCGTCTGTGAAGTCAAAGTTGTTGAAGAGTTATTCAATGAAGTGACTCCAGTTCGAGCAGATGTGGTTGTAGTTAATCCCGTTCCAGTGTAAACTATTGTGGGACTAGGAGGAGCAACCGATGTTGTCGCTAAATTTAACCTAAATTTAGCACTAATTTTATAATATTAAAGAGCTTACAAATTCCCGTTTGACCCAAAGGAGTGTTAGTTTTTTGACTACAAAATAATTCATTAGCTGAAGCTCTTTGACAATCGGCAATAGCCATTGTTGTGCTATTCAAAGATTTAGCAGAAGGTAAAAAATTATCAAAAAATAAATTAAAATTAGGCCATAAATCAGTTTGATTGTTTCCAAAACTTAAAAATATTGGAATACTTCCACCTGGACCCATTTTAAGAATAAATTTGTCGGTAAAACTAAAATAATAATAAAAAACATTTAAATTTAACTAAAATGAAACACATACTTTCCTTGTTCAATCACGCCACTTCCAAGGGTAATTTTAAAATAATCATCAGTAACTGATTCGGATAATTGATGAGTCATAAGCCCCACAAAACGAGTGGTATTTGGATTTCCTTGAAGTCTCAATTGATAATTAAGAGTGACAGGATTGGTGTAATCTGTTAGAATCAATGAAGAATTGATATAAAGAGTGGTGTATTCTTGGGATAAGCAAACACTGATTGCTAAAATATAAAAGGGTTCGAAAACACTTCTATAAAAAGCTTCAAACTTACCACTTAAAAATACAATCCATTTTAGCATTTTTTAAAATTATTTTTTTAACACCCACGAATGCAATGTGTTAACATTAAAATAAATACACTAAAATAAACAAAACTTATTATCAGTTATGTCTTCTTTTATTTCTTGCTACTGCTACACGATTTTTTTCGGTAGGCCTTAATGAGACAACAAAAGCTTTTCCAAACAACGATTAAAATGTTGTAATGCAAAAAATAAATATCTGTAGCATAAAATTTGTCTTTTAACAGTTCTAATAATAAGAACGTCCACTATTTTGATTAATGTTATTAGAAGAAGAAGAAGATGGAGCCCAGTCATAATCATCGCTTGCTTCTGCTATTAAAGATAACAACAGCACGACACACAACAAAATAGCCTTTTTTATAAGATGGTTATAAAAAATGTTGTTATTCCTAAACTATTTAAAATAAACAAAAGTAAAGGACAAAATGAAAGTAATTATTATGTATTTTTAATTTATTGATTATATTAATTTTATTAATTAAATTTCAAAATAGATTTCCGATTTTTCTATTTCCACTTTTATGAATTTCAGACTTTTCAGTTTCATTTCTTCTAGAAATAAATTTTAAACCATTTTTATTTATTCTCGAGTAATTTACAATAATACATCACCAAATAAATAATCGCACACAAAAAAAATTTAAAGCTTCATTTTTTCAATTTCTCATATCAACCTTTCCTGATTTTTATAATCCTTTAAAGTGCACCAACAATGACTCCTTCAAATTCACCATCAGTGTTGAAAGGAGTTCCAAATTTATTTTTTTGAGCATCAAAGCGTCCTTCTTGTTTGATTTCACCCTTTTTGCCACCTTTAAGGGAGCGGAAAATTTTTCTAAGTTCATTTTGGGTTTCATTGGGTGAGTTTTTGCGGATTTGTTGAAGTCTTTCGCGGGCTTCGGCACAAGTGAGATTCTTGTTTTCAAGAATTTCTTCTATTTCACGAACAACTTTTTGTGTTGGAGCAGAAAATGATGGCATCATATCAGCAACCTTTGCCTTAAGCATATCCATCTTATTTTGTCGTGATTGTTTCATTTGGTTATATTTATCCTGGAAAATAAAAAGAAATATTGCAAATGTAAAACTAGAAAAAAAGAAAGCAAACTTGTTGATCCGGTGACAAAGTCTGAACCAAAGCATTCAATTGTGATTCCATTCCAGCTTTAGTTAAATTTTTATTTTTAATAATAGTAAAATATTTTTCTTTTGTTTCTTTATCCAAAGTTTTAACAAAATTTTTATCGCCACCATCTTTAAACATTTTTTGAGGTTTAAACGCTTCAACAGAAATAAAAAAGATAACTAAGAAAACAGCAGCGAGTGTAACTTTAACCATTTTGAATGATGAATATCGTGGATAAATACAACAAACTGACTCTTTCTCACAAAGTGTAAGCTGTTTTTATAAAGAAAATTTTTAAAAGGAAGTAAAAAAAGTTGTTGAGGCTGATCTATATTTGACCAGCTTAAAACTAAAAAATGAACTTAAAAAATCGCTAATTAAAAAAAATAAAGAAGGTATAAACATAGTAGCCGCTCCTTACGTCATAAAAGTAAACACAAATGGGTCAAAAGAAAGTCATTTTTAAAAATAAAAATTTTTAGAATTAAAAATATTGAAACAGGTGTATTTTGTGGTTGATTAAAACAAATAAAGTTTTACAGTAGTCACAATTTTGCAGAAATGTATGTTTTATAGGATGATTATTTTTTCATTAGTTTCATAAATGCTTATTCAACCTTAGTTTTCGAACAATGCAATGAAAAATTTTTTTGGAAGAAATGCAGAAAAATCTCGAACCTTCCCGATCTTATTATTTTGTTAAACCTCCAAACATTCCTTTAAAAAAAATACTTATTACATAATTAAATCATTTAATTTTTTGAAATATTTTGTAATTATTTGCTGTTACATTTGGTTTTTCAATAAAAAAGAGCTTTGTTTTTATTAATTTTTCATATCCAATGACATTGAAATTAGTTAGAAAAGTCTAGAAAGTTCGCGCAATTTCCGCGATTTTGGCAAAAAGATATTAAAGCAAATGAACATCGAGCTATCAAACTCTTTCACATTTTATTTCAAAGTCAAGAAACTCTGTTTACATTTTTTGTTTATAAATAACTCAACAACTTTTATTCAATTGGTGGTATTTTTTTAGAACCATGGACTCTTCTGAACCGCTTCATGAAGATTTCTCATATGATGAATTCGTAGGAATTCATGAAGGCCAACTTCGTGCTAGTGGTGTTCCTGAAATTTTCTGGCCAAAGCTTTATGAAAAACTTAATAAACAGGTTTGTTGTCTTTGACACACTCATTAAACTTTCTTATTAAAATAACCATTTTTAGACATTTGATGCTGGTGAATATTTCGAAGTTATTATTGAAGAAAGTGATGAGGGTGCGCCAAATTCATGGAGTGCTTTGACTATTAAAGAAATTAAAACCGAAGATCCTAATAAGTAAGCTTTTCATCATTATAATTTTTTTTAATATTCTTTTTTTTTTAGCATTTTTCTCATCGATCATGCTTGGACTTTTCGTCCTAACAAAGCACGTGAAGTTCTCGAACACCATTCTGGTCTTAAACAACGTTTGACTGAATTTTTCTCGTTAGAAGCTGATGAAGATCGAAATAGTTGCTCGGACTATGTAGGAAGTGAATCGGGAGAAGTTCGTCATAGTGGTAAGTTTATACAGATTAAACAAAGGATTACAATATTTTGTTACTTTTAGAATCGCACAAACGTCTTCAAGAAGCTGCTGACGGAAGTGGTGATCGCCCGGATGTCACTGTTGATAATGAAGATTATATTTGTGCGAATGATAAACAAAAAGATATTCGTGATATCAATCTAATCATGAAAAATATTTGGAAAGTTGCACAAACTTATACCGTTCGCAGACAAGAAGGAGTCGTTGATGAAGCGGATGTTCCAATTTGTAAATGTTTTTTTTTTAATGTTTTTCTTTATTTTTTTCCTATTTTTTAGGGTATATTATGGACGAATTTGGTTCGCGCATTGGTCACAGCGATACTCCGAATTTTCAAATGGTTCCATTCTTTTATGCTTTTCAACGTTGTGCTTATAGCCTACTCTTTCCTTTGTCTAATGCTGCAATTGGTGAAGCAGTTACACGAAACTTTATTGATCATAAACTTTGTCGTGATCAACCTTTATGGCACAAACATTTATTATTGCCTTATGAATATGCTGATTTCTCCGAAGGTCCTGTTCAACCTATCGAAAAACCTATTGAATACTATACAAGTGGACGTATTCCGGATGAACTTCCGTCAAAGCAACCATCTCCAGAAGAACGAAATCCTGAACATACTTTGAAAATTTATTGTGATGATGGCCAACTTATTGAAAAACTTCAAAATGTTCGTTATGAAATTGTTGAAAATATGGAAAATGCTGATATTGTTTGGTTGCGAAAACATTTCCATGATTACAAGATGCTTGCTGAAAAAAATCCAACTGCATTTGTTAACCAATTTCCATTTGAAGGAACTCTTACTGTGAAAGATTTATTTGCTGCCACGGTCCAAAGTGTTCAAAAAGAACCTATTATCGATGAAGAAACTCTTGAAGCAAAGCCTGATTGGTTCCCATTGACTTACAATCTCAATTTAGAATTGCCTCAATTTATTTCTTACTTTCAACGTCGAGCTCAAAGAAACATGGACAATACTTGGATTGTTAAACCATGGAACTTGTAAGTTATTTTTTTTTTATCTCTTATTATGATATTTAGCATTGGTTTTTAGGGCACGTGGTTTGGATATGCATGTAACAAATAACATCCATCAAATAGTAAGAATGGCGGAAAGTGGTCCTAAAATAGTATCAAAATACATCGAAAATCCTGTTTTATTCCGTCGTCAAGATAATGGGAATATGGTTAAATTTGATCTTCGATATATCGTATTCTTGAAATCTTTGAATCCTCTTAAAATCGCCGTTTACAACAACTTTTGGATTCGATTCGCCATTAAGTAAGTATATTTTAACCTTTTTTTCTTTCATTTAGTATCCATTTTAGTGAATTCAATCTTGACGTCCTTGATGAAATTGAAACACATTTTACTGTTCATAATTACTCCGACAAATCAAAAATCCTTCAAATGAAATGTCAAGATTTTATTTCTCATCTTGAAAAACTCCATGGCGTTTCATGGTCCGTGATTGAAAAGAAGATTCATGAAACTATCAAACATGCTTTCACTTCGGTTTCAACACTTGATCCACCTCTTTGTGTTGCTGCTAATTCTCAATCACGTGCTATGTATGGTCTTGATCTCATGCTTAAATGGAATAATGAAGAAAAGAAAGATATTGGTGTCAGCTTTATTGAAGCCAACTTTCATCCTGACTGTGAACGCGCATGTGATTATTATTCTGATTTCGCTGATACTGTATTCAAAACACTTTTCTGTGGTGATGAAAATGATGGCAACATGGTCACCTTTCTTTAAACTCCTCAATTGTTTATTATTTTACTCCTTCTGTAAAATACTGTTAATTTATTATTTTTTTTTTACCGGCACTCGCTTGTTTGTCGTTTATTTGCTTAAAATGATATTTTCTTTTATTTGTCAAAAAAGCTTTGTCAAACTTTTGTGTGACTTTAATTTAATAATGTTTTTTGATACTATGTTTTGATGCCGGTCTTTTTTTTGTTTAATAAAGTTTTATATATAAATATTTGTATTGTTAAAAGAAATCATTGAAAAACATAATGGTATTTTCAGTCATTTTGGCGCGTTTAAAAGAATCTATAGAAAGCACAGTCTGGCAGTTTTCGAAGTAAAAAGAATGAAAGACATGAAAAATTGGCAGTATCGTTTTGTATGTTTTTTGTTGCGTGCGAATGAGTTATTAAATATCAGTGACTATAATTTGCTGATATCCTAATAAGTATGCATTAACAAATGTGTCTCTTAAAGAAAGCCTGTGCAAAATGAAATCAAAAAATTAAGAAAAAAATAAGTTCATTGGCTACAAAGTCATTCATGTCTACAGTAAATTAAAGTTACAGATCGGATGCTTTTTTAGAATGTTATAACAGAATTTTTTCATTTATCATCTGTAAATTTATTTTACAAAAAATATATATTTTAAACATAGGTTAATTAAAAGTTTGGAGCCGCTGAAGCATGTTTCCATTATACAAGCGAATATGTACTTGAAAGGTTCCTTTTGTTTTAATTCTAAAATCTCTTCAATAAATTTTGTTTAGTAATAACGAAATCGACTTCAGCGGTTGCATGATCCACAATGTCTTTAAGAAATTGACTAAATTCATCGTAAATTTTTGTTGTTTTCAACTTTTGGTATATGTTGTTGTTCGACTCCGCTTAATTTTACATTAACAAAGGGAAAATGTGGGGCTTGGGATGCAATTGTAAATTGGCCATGATATGCCATGTTATGAATGGTAAAAACATTTATATTATTAATTCAAAAGCTACCCATTTTATTGATACAAAAAATACATCGATAAAAAAATCAAGCAAAAACACATAAGAATAAATTAATAGAAGCAAACAGTATTGATCAAATTCCGATCTTGATTTCTTGCTTCAAAATCAGTTAAAATATCATCAATTTCATCGTCGACATCACGACTTTCTTCTAACTGAAAATATTAAATTATTTTCAAGAATAAATTTTGGTGAAAAAACCTTTTGACATAAATTTGTTACGAGTTCACTTCCAACAGCCGCTTCTTTTGGATTATCTTTTATATCGATATTTATTACATGAACTCTTTCACCCGTCATTGGGACTTTATTTTGAAGAAATACCAAAACCTAAAAATTAAAGGATGAAAAATGAATCGATATCAAATGCATACTTGATCATAAACTCGTTCTTCCAAACATATAATAATATCAAATTCTTCTTCACATTTTTGGAACTTTTGAGGATATGACTTGATTACTCGATTTCGATCCAACATATAAAGTAAACCATTTTGAGTGTATCTGAAATATTAAATTGAAGTCAAAATAAAAAAATGGAAGAAACATAGATTGAAGAAGAAATGAAGCTTACAATTTAACATCCTTTTTCTTTAAATCTTTATATATAAAATCATAAGTTGTTGCTTCAAATTCATATGCATTAAATTTGTCAATTGAAGGCCCAGGAAGTTTCACGCGATTACCCGTTCCAAAGGATAAGATATCGAATTGCATGGCTCTGAAAAAACAATATTTTCAAATTTAAAATCAAGCGAGATGACATACACCATTTTCTTATGAACTGCCATACTTCTATTCATATTGCTTGAACATGTCACAGCAAATCGAAGCTTTTTATTTGATGTATAATTTGACATCTTTTCCTAAAATATAAATTGATCATTGATGGAAGTGCAAAGTTAATATAATAATAGTTCCCGAATGGCGCAAGGTTGAGAAAACAATATATGAAAAAAAAATAAAGAGTTAATTCACGAAAGCAAAATATTTTACCAACAAACTAAACTTTTTAGTAAACTTCTTCTTTATCCAACTTTGCATGCAATTGCAATAAATTGTAAATCTTGAATTTCCGTCAACTTTGGCTTTCCGTGATAATATATTGGAGATACGCACTTTTCATTCAAGCAGCTAAAATATTGAACGACATTTCCGACAAACAAGCAAGCAAGCAAGCAGCAAACAACGGCTGTCTGCTTCATTTATTTTATCCACTTGAAAAGTTAATAAAAATCTTAATTTTTATCTTAATTTATTATATATGTGTTAAAATACATCCTCGCTTTTGTCTTTGTGTTGTTTAGTAAAATTCTAACTTTGATGTAATTACAGAAAATTTTGGAGAATTAACCTACCAAAAAATGCGGATAATTTGTTGCTTTACCTTTTTATGCTTATTTGTGATTGCTTTATCTTATCATCATGACCCATACAAGATATTAGAAATATCAAAAACTGCTTCAGCAAAGGATATTAAAAAAGCTTACAAGAAATTAGTACTGGAATGGTGAGTTTAAATTTAAAAAGTGTTGCTCTTTTTAAACAAAAATTTTATCAGGCATCCTGATAGAAATCAAAAACCAGAAGCAAATGAAAAATTTGTACAAATCAAACAAGCTTATGAAGTATTATCTGATCCCCAAAGAAAAGAGAGGTATGATAGATATGGAAGCTTTGATGAATCACCTCAAGGTCGACAAGGCCATCATCATCAACATTTTGCTGACTTTGCAAGTTTTCAAACATTTTATGATTTTATCAAAAATTCAATACTTTTAGTTTGATTTTGGTGGCTTTGGTGGTGGAGGATCAAATGAACCAAGTTTCTTTGAAAACCATCGAATTACTTACAGAATGTACACAAATTCCATTCTTGAACGATCTCACACTCAACCATTTATTATTTTTGGTTATTCAACTTATTGCAATTTTTGCTTTAGAATGGAACACATTTGGAAAGAAGCAGTAACCGATCTAGAAGCATTAGGATATGGCATTGGTACAGTTAATGCTTTAACGGATGGAGCACTTTTGGAAAAACTTCGTGTTACTACTCTTCCATCTATCGTTGTTCTTGTTGAAGGTCGAGTTGTTCATTTTCGCCAATCATTCAATGGAATCAATGCAAAAACTATTCGACTTTTCGCTCGCGATGTAATTCCAACCACTTTCCTTCAAAGGATTACCAATCATGTTGGTCTTCGCCGATTCCTTGATCAATGGAAAAACACAAATAGTGTTTCCATTTTAATGCTTGGAACTAAAGAAGAACCTCGATTACGATATTATTTAACAGCAATGAAGTATTCTCATTTTGCAAGATTCGCTTATGTTTATCTTGGATCTCATCATGAAGACATTCAGTCTTTGAGAACTGCATTGAATATTAAATGTCGCGATTGCGAAAATGTTATCATTTTCAAAGAAGAGCCAGAAAAAGGTGAAGCCGCAAGAATTACAGTATCTACAACCCAAGTTAATCAAGATGAAATTCAAGGTTTAATTGAGAAAAATAAATTTTTGCATCTTCCTAGAGTGAGTTGCATGTTTCAATAAAATTAATTTTATCCATTTTTTTGGGTTTCAGCTCTCTTCAATGCAATACTTTGATGAGCTTTGTCCCACATCATCTCGAAGCCTCCGACATTATTGTGTTATTCTCCCTGTAACTGATTCAGAAGCTGATGAAAATTATGTTACTGCTCTTTATCGTTTTATTCGAACTAATCCAAAATCGGACAAATCTCGCTTAAAAGTTTCATACATTTATTCAAATCGACAATCACTGTTCTTGGAACAATTTTCAAAGCCCAAATCCACCGAGGATAATAAAAGAAAAAGCATACTCGTTTTATGGAGAAATGAATATGTTAAAGCCAAATATGCTTGGCTTGATGGAATTTGGAATGGAGAAGAATTAGAAGAATATAAGACCTTTGAATTGTTAAAAGAAAAGCTTCATTTAATTGAACGAGGAAATTTAAGATTAGAAGAAAATGCAAGGCTTTTGAATTTGGTTGGTTTTTGTTTACTTTAGAAAAAAGCACCGGAAAGAACAAAGAGAAAGAGTTACTTTGTTATTTTTTTAGGCGGACGAACATCAACCTTCATGGTTTACAAGGCTCAGCCGACGTGCTGTTCGAATGGTTGAGATGCTATGGTTTTACATTTCAAAGGAGGAAGCTTTGCCTGTTTTAAGTGTAGTTGGAAGCTTTGTTGTTATTATGATGTGTGGATATGTTTTAAATGCAGCATTTAACCCTGATAAAAAACGAGTATCTGAGGCGCGGAACTTTAATGATTTTCAACTTTTCTAAAAATACAATTTTTAGAAGCAGCCAGCAAACGACTGGCATCCTGACGATCCTCGCACTCCACCTCAAAGAAACGAATCAATGAAGTCAACAGCTTCAACTAAACAAGCCCGAATTTGGCGAGAAATGGATCCAATGATTCACGAGCTTCGTGCTGAAACTTATTTTGGTCTTATTCGATTACTAAAACCTGGGTGTCGTTCCATTATAGTTTTGGTTGATAAAGATTCTAAAGATGTTCTCCTTCATCAATTTGCTCGTTATGTTTGGCCTCTTCGAAATAACAAAACTTTTTCATTTGGTTATCTCATGATTGACAAAAATTTAACTTGGTTCCGAACTTTATTGGAACAAATTTTACCTGGGGAAGATGGTGAAGGAAGTGTTAATTCAGCTTCAACCATTCCAGTATTAAAGAAACTACGGGGAATTAATCCTAAACATGTCCTTGGCACCGTACTTATTCTTTGCGGTTATAAACTTTATTTCTCAATTTATCATCCTATGTATCGGCCAGCAAAAATAGCTGATTCTGATGATGAGAATTCCAGTGATTCTGATAGCAATAAAGCAACGAAAAAGGTTTCTTTAATTATTTTTTGTAAGTAAAAACTATTAAACTTGTGGTTTTTAGAAGCTTCAAGCAAATGATCTCAATATTGATAATGTTCTTAATGGTTTTCCCAATTTCCTTGATAGATTACTTGAAGGTTCAATTCCTAGATTTTATATTCCCGAATGGCCTGATAATCTTAAATAATGCCATTCATTTTCATTGAAGTGCCATCGACGTAATTTCAAGCAGCTCAAGAATGAAAATCAAAAACACAACAAATGGTTACAAACTATTTTTTCTAAACTTTCTTTCTTATTAATATTTTGGTTGTTATTTTTTCTAAAAATCTAGTCTTTGCATAATTTAAAATAATGTGATTTTTCTATTAATTATTTTATTCCTAACATAGCGGTCACACAATTTTTCATCTCCTTTCAGTTATTTCTTGCAATTTTTATTTTTCTGCTAAATTTTTAAATTTTGATAAAAATAATAATAAAATTTTTAACGACTTTTTTTACAACAATGGTGCCTTCAAAATTTCCTGTTTGATTGAGAAACACATGTTTGAATCTATGAAGTCTTGTGTCAATACGGTAGTGGCTATTTGCAAAATATTATATCCATTGGAAAGAATTGCTATGGAAAATATCGAAATCAAAAACAAAAATAGCTTTCCAAATTAAAACTTGAACGTTTATATTTCATTAAAGAAATTCATATATATCATTTGTAAATGTTGCTACTATTTTATGGTTGCTTTGCAACAGAAAGAAGAGATTTCGATGGATAAATCAAGGACGATCTTTTTTAAATATCAAGTACATATATTAAGTCTTTCAAAGCTTGAAAGCTCTTCAATTGTTTATAATTTTTCTCCTTCTGTAAAATACTGTTAATTTATTATTATTATTATTATTTTACAGGCACTCGCTTGTTTGTCGTTTATTTGCTTAAATTTGAAAATAAATTATTGTGAGTCAAAAGCTTTGTATGACTTTAATTTAATATTGTTTTTTGGCACTATGTTTGTTTAATAAAGTTTTATTTATAAATGTTTTTATTGCTAAAAGAGATCATTGATGATGAAAATAAACAAAATTGTATTTTTCAGTCATTTTGGTGCGTTTAAAAGAATTAATAGAAAGTACATTCGGGCAGTTTTCGAAGTTGTTACTTACGTAGTAAAAAAGAATGAAAGATATGAAAAATTTGGCAGTTTTGTTTTGTATGTTTTTTATTGTTGCGTGAATGATTAATTAAACATCAGTGACTCCAGGACCTTGAGGTCGAATGGTATCCTCAGTTAAATCGATAGGAGTTGCACCAATACCAACTAATAATTCTGGCGGCAGTGGTGGAAATGAATGTGTATTACAATTTGGCTTTCTAGGAGGTGGTGGAGGTTTTGGACCTTTGATAGTTGCAATAGGTGATTTTTGACGTGTTACAACTGCAGAAGGGATTGATCGATCATCATTTTGATTTACTCGACATATAACAGGCGTTGCAGATCCAGTTGGAACTATTCTTGGTCGATAAATTCCGCTACTTGAAGTTGTGGCCTCATCTGATGTTTCTTGTGAAGGTTGCTGCACAAGAATCACAGGTTTGGCAGAATGAATGGTTACCGTATGATCAGGTTGAAATGATTGAGTGAAGGCAGATTCTTCTGAAATTGAAGGATGATGGTTTGGTATAGCGTTAGCTTGGAGAAAGCAAGTTTGTATTCCACCAAGTGGGTGTTCTTTAATAGGTTTGTCTAAAAATAAATCATTATACAATTTCAAATTTGGTGATAAAAAAATTACCTTCTTTTGAAGAACATGGAATGGGTTCATTTTCATTATTCGACGAAGCTGATGATGTTCCAAGACTAACATTTTCCATTAAAATAGCTTTACATTGACATTTTGGACATGTTGGGGATTCACGTTCATGCAAAAATTCATGCAAACATTTTTCATGAAAAATATGGGAGCATCGTAAAGCTTGCAAGGAATCATCATTCAAGCCATATCGTTGTCCACAAAAATTACAAAATAGCTCCATTTCCTGAATTAATGCAATCGCAGTTTTACGTGCTACTTCTTCACTATCATCATCGTTTAGCTGAACGTAAAGTTCTTGAAGACGTTGATGGCATTTCATCATGGCATGCTTAAATAAAAAATAAGATAGATATTTGAATTTTAAGAACTTCAAAATATAATTAAACTTAAGGAAAATCTTTGGAAAATTTCGTTAAATTGAAAAATAGTTTTCACGTTAGAATTTTTTTCTAACTTTATTAGAGAGAGTTATTAAAAAGCAACCTCCTTTCTAAAAAAACTTACTTTGCATCCAATAAGTTTAGCAATTTCAAGGCATTTTTTATTCAATTGTATTGCTTGACATTCACATTGTCCAGTGTAATGGCTTCGTGATTCAGAAGCAGATTTAGCCATGGATCCAAGAACTATGACTTCACCCATACGATCATTAATTTCTCGCATAATTCGAAATGCTTGCTCATATCTTGCCCATGATTTGGTTATAGTTTCACGAGCTTCAGATTCACCAATTTCTCGATAAATATCTGCTAAACTAGACAAGCATCTTGCATAAACACTTTTAGAACCACAATCCTGTGATAGCCTTAATGCTTCTTCACAAGCTTCTCTTGCATCACCAAGGGCACCTTTATGTCGCAAAACTACAGATAAATGAAATAATATTGATGATTTATATTTGGCATGAACTGTATCCACCGTAATTAATTGTAAAATGGTTAAAGCATTTTTTAAAAATATTAATGCTTTTGTGAGATCTCTAAAAAAATTTTTGAAGATTTAATACTGAAAAAATGCAAAGTATAAAAACAAACCTTAATAAAGTGAATAATGCACCTAAACCAACGCAAATTTGTAATTCTAATAATTTGTCACCGGTATCATTTGCAATTGTCATAGCTTTTTCAAATGCTTCTAAACTTGTTTGAAATTGACTAAAACCCATTTGCGCCAATGCTATCGCTAAAAAAATGTGGAGGTCATTATTTTTGAGTTAATGCTTTTTTTCTAAGGAAAATCAATGTAAAAGCTTTAAAGATCAATTTCTGGTGAATTTTTTAACTCCAATAAAAAAATGTTATTTGCAATGAAAGTGGGGATTACTATCAAGTTGCGAGATTTGCACGAACAAAAAATTTGGTCTTAAAAAAAGACGACTCACATAAATATGCATAACCATGACCTTTTTCATCTGTGGATGGATGTTGTAAGCTTGCTTTACCATAACTTATAGCTTTACTAAAATCCGCTAATCTTTCATAAGCTTTGGATAAATTTAAGAATGCTTCAGATTTCATATAATTATCATGCCTCGCATTAGCTAATTCCATTTGTTGTAAAGAATAATGTAACATGGATTCATAATCTGATGCATCACCATAAGCCTGAGCAATATATCCAAGAGTTACAAATCGATCTTCAGGGGATGAAAGTCGACGTAAAGCTCTCCTCCATTTTGATATTGCTCGATGATGGTGTTTTTGATGATAAAGCCTTACCCCAGATTGCATTTGATGTTTTGCGTACCGCTGTCCCATCGACCCAGCGGACGTTTTCATTGATAAACTATAAAAAAAAATAGAAATGGGTTATTAAAAATATGTACACTAAGCTAAATTTATGTTTTGTAATGAAAAGATAATTTTTCATTAAGGAACATTAACGACAGTAATTAACATTTTTGGGGAAGTAACATAATTTTGTTTTATTTTAAAAATAAATTAATTCAGATATACCTGGAATGAATCTATCGTAAAAAAGGATTGATAAAATAAATTCAAATATTTCATTGAGTTATAAAATCCAAAGCTGTTCCACAAAAAATTGCCAGTAAAAAAATTTTTCTTGAAGCATTAATCAATCCCAAAAGTTTATTACCAAAAAAATCTAAAAACGTAAAATAATTATTGATTTTTCTTTCAAAAATTGCAAACAAAAAAATTCTTTGATCACGAAGTCAACGACAATCAATGTTGAAAAATCTCGCCCTCCTCCTCCACTCAATAATGGCAAAAGTATTGAAGGAAAAAAAATGCCCGGAATTTTTTTTATGAAATAAAAGCCGAGTTCGTTGATTTTTTTAGTTATGTTTCAAAAAAAGAGACACACTTAAACGACAATATTTTCATAAGCATTGCGGCGGCGGCGAAGATGCTTTAAGGCAGGCAAGAAAGGAGGCTTAGATCAACTGCAAAATGGCAAAAGCAAAGACAAAAAAATAAATGCAAGTATAATGATGAATGCTACAAAGAGCTTAACTTTCTCATTTTTTTTTCCTCAAACAACCATTATATTACACACACACGCTTAGTGTCGTAAGAACTCATATACCCTCACACATATGCTTGCTTTTGTCGATCAAAAATGCTTCTTCTTTTTTCTTCTTTTTTGAAGACATTTTACATCCTTTTTTCTCCCCAGCTTATAGAGACTTTGAGACTATTAACCGACAGATTTGGGCAATCAATCATTAAAAGTGGTTTTAAGGTGAGAAGTAAAAAAACACAAACGAATGTGATAAAACTATTGATATAATAAAAAAATAACAAAGATGAAAGGCATAAAGTGGTTATTCACAAAAGAGTCGTATTGAAATTACCACCAATGAAACCTTTCCTCTTCTTTTTTCATGCGACGGTTGAAGGAAGAAAATATAATGCAAGTATGAAACTTTAAAAAACTTCAAAAAAAAAATTTAAATTCCTATTCTTAAAAAAAATATGTTTATTAACTTTCTAAACAAATTTAAAAAAAAACAAAAGTTCAGGAAATTTTGTTTTAAAAAAAAAGCATGCTTCTTCCACACATTTCAATTCCAAGAAGCGAAAGAAACTTATGCTTATGAGAACTAAAGAATAATTTATTCTTTCTGAAGTCTTCTTTATTAGTCTTTTAAAAAAGCAACCGACCGTCTGAAAACCAATTTTTTTGCTAAATGCTTTTTTTCCTAATTAAATAAAAACTTTAAAAAACAGAAGACTACCAAAAAGAAAATTAACGGCATCTGTTTTTTTTTGTTTTGTTGAAAGAACAAAGGATTACAAAAAATGCTTTAAAAACACGAATGATGGTGGTAGTTCTTAACGACGGCGACTTCTATCTAAAAAGCTTAGTCATCATCATTTACTCCTTCGCTATTTTAACAAAAACATCAGCATCGTCTTCTTCATCCTTCTCGCATCTTTATTTTTATTTTTTTCTCAGCAGGGGTGGCGACAGTTGACAACAGCGCGGAATAAAAAAAGAGGGCTTTTTTGGAAGAAGGCGGTTTCCGGCTAAAATCGATGTCAGAAGAATAAGAAAAAAAAAACCCAAGTAAAAAAAGATGCAAAAAACAATAAAGGTTTCGTCTTCATTGGTCGTCATCCATCGTCAGCTTCTAGCATGAAAAAAGGAAGGTGTCTTATTTTTTTGCCTTTATTCTTGGTGGCATTTTTTTATGAATTCAAGTATGTAGCTCCCGTAAAAAAAAATAAGCAAAAAGTGACACAAAAGAAGAAACAAGAAGAATAAACAAGTGTGGGTCCTTTAAAAAAAGCGGAGGGAAGAAGATACAATTTTTGAATGAAATGAAAATTTACAAAGACTTTTAAGTTATTTTACTTTTTAAGAAAAAAAAAACGGGGAAGAAAAAAGCATCGGAAGCTAAGAGGGTGGACAATGCCCTCCATAGTTTTTCAAGGGATTATCAAAAAAATGGCACGGAAAGAATAAAAGCAAAAATTTAAATTTAAATGTTTCATTTTATTTTATGCAAAAATTGTTTGAATTTAAAAAGAAAATCCAAATATGATTACAAAATTAAAGGTTGAATTGAATATTCAAAAAATGTTTTCTTATCTGCAAAACTTTGATGAAAATTTCGCAAAATTATAAAGTCCATTGAAAAATTGCGACTTTTTAAAAAGAAAATCGTAAGTAGTAAATGTTCCGGGATATCAAAATAAAATTGTATCGTAAAGCTCAACATGAAAAGAGACTTAAAGATCCATTAGATATTATTTTAAGAAAATAAATTTTCCTAATAAAAATTATTTTAAAAAATTCTCATCTCGTATTTTAAAAAAATTATAAAAAATAATCTTTTAAAAGAAAAAAATGAAAAAAAATTTGATAAAAAAAAGTTAAACGAAGCAATAAAATGGAAGGAAAAGGCATAGAAAAAAAGAGTGGAGAATGTTTGTCCGTTGATGGGATTTATACGAGCTTAGATGGAATGTCGATGAACATGAAAAATGGGAAAATTTTCTCGAGGGATTTGAGACCGAGACGAAATTCGAAAAAAGCAAAGAGAAAGGAAATAAAAGATTTATCGATGTTGTGTTGTTGAGAACATTAAAAAGGCTAAGCCTCTCAACAATCAATGATAATTATTTTCTTTCTTCCTCATTCATTGAAAGAAAAAAAACAGGAAACAAATACCAAAAGTCAAAAAGAAAATATCATAAATTTTGTTGAAAGTAAACCAATAAAATACGATACTGCTTCATTTACTTCTTTCAATTTTTTGTAAGGAAAAACAAAAATAAAAAGTAAAATATAAAGCAGATGCTTTTTTTAGGAAATTTACAAACCTAAAAATTTTATTGAAACAAAAAAAGTAACAAAAATTTAAGGTTCATATCAATCCCAAAAAACATGTATTTTAAAGTTTGCTTTTTCTTTTACGGTATTACATTACAAAATAGTTTCTCATGGTAAGTCACATTTTTAAATATGCCATTAATGAATGACGAAAACATAATATGTGAAAGAGGATATATTTAGGACCAAGGATTTAGAGACAAGAGAATAAGTTTATTAAACAGTGTGTAAAATTTCATTTAACATTGCTGATGGCATACATATAAAAAAGCAAGTTTATGAATTAACCGAAAGTAAATTTATTAAAATAATAGAAGTAATGTTAAAAACCCAAAAAACAATTTGCTACAATTCATGGTTTATTAATATATTTTTGCAACGTCATCAAATTACCATTTATGGATTATATTTGATGTGTAAATTCTTGCGGCTAACAATACGATAAATCACTTGCCATTTATTATAGAGTTCTTTTTACTGTAGCATGGCTAACAATAAGGAGGTTGAATTCATCCGTGTAAGTATAATAAGATTATTGACGACATTATCTTTGCCATATTTGAAAGGATTAATAATGATTTAAAGGTGGAAATCGAAAAAAAACAACAGTTTTTTAAATTATTGTTGTTAGTGAATTTTCTCTAGATATTAATTGTTTACTTTTTTGGGGATATGACGCAATAAGTGTGAAAGTGTGATTGTATATTATTTGAAGATATCTCTAGTTCAGTGAGTCAGTCATATTTTAAATACGTCGTTCTGTTTAGTTGAATGAAATATTTCTTCTTTTGATCGTTTACGAAAGCTGAAATTTAAAAGTTTTCAATTTATTTTTTTAGCGCCAAATGAATTTATGTAAACCCAGAAAAAATTTTTGATACCTTTTTTTCTTTTTTCTCAAGAACTTTCGGTAATCCTTATGATTTGATTAACAAAAAAACTTTTATCTTCTTTTCCATTCTTTTCACCTAACAACAAAAAAACAGCATTAAAACACGTGAATAACAATGATCTGTGCGTCAATTCAAACAGCCATATAGCAAAAAAATAAATGTCCGATCAACAAAAAAAATGCGCACAACTTTCTTTTGAGGTTCACAGTGATGAAGGAAGATGAAACAAAAAAACTAACTAAAGCTATTGAATGTGTTTTTCATCCATCCTTTATTTCTGCAGAAAATAAGCAAATGCTTTTGAGCCGTTTTTCTTATGTTTTGTTTTTCGTGTGTTTTTACTTCTCACTGCTGCTATTTGTTGCTATTGAAAACTCTGAGCCTTCGACAGCTCAAGCAATTTTTTCTGTCGTTCTATGGCTTTTAGTTCCCTTTTTTTGGTCTTCATTTTTTTATTTTCCACAATTTTTTTATAGTTTTATCTTGGATATATTTTTTGTAGGTTATAAACAGTATTGAAGTGTCTCATTGTTTTTTTTGGTACACTATTTTCAAACCTTTTTTTATTGTTATCAAAAGGCTATTTTTCGATAGTACTTTGGACGCGATTGGTTTTTTTAAACCTTTTGCTTGGCCTTTATACGTAAATATCGCTTGAAATCCTTGATTCCAATTGATTTTTAGAGCCCAAACAAAACGCGGTAAACTTTGAACATCTCTCTCAAACATGGAAAACCTAAATTATGGACTTCGTCGTCAGCGACTTGAAGCTTCAAATGATTTAGTAATAATTTTTTATATTCCTTTCGCTTCGATAAAACTTCCCTTTTACAGTTCCACGAAAAGAACAGTTTGCATGGAATTAATCAAAATTCCTTATTTCAACGTTTCTTTCCATTTGCAAGAAAAGCTCATTGCGATGATCGAATTCAAATTCCTCGAGCAAATGTGGATGTATTGCGAACAATTTTTGCTCAATATGCTTCTATTGAAAAAGAAGGTCGTAAATTTATGACTGATTCTGATTTTATCAGAAAGTAATATATATAAAACAATAAAATGTAATTTTGATTTTCCCATTTTTTAGATATCTCGGATTATACACTGAAGAAAATTATAATCGTGAAACCGTTAGACTTTTAGCATCCGCTGCTGATACATCCAAAGATGGTCTTATTTCATTTGAAGAATTTCAAGCATTTGAGGCAAGCTTATGCGCTCCCGATGCATTGTATTTAACCGCATTCGAAATTTTTGATAATAACGCTTCAGAATCAATTACAGCTGATGAATTTGAAAAGGTTATTAGGCAAACCACTGCATTACGAGCGCTTGACTTTGATTTTGATTCAGAATTTATTAAAAGATATTTTGGACGGTAAACTATTAATTAAAATTAAAGCAACTTTTAGTAATAATAGTTTTTTAGAAAAAAGCATCGCCAAGTTGGTTATCTTGCATTTTGTCAATTGTTGCATGATTTTTATGAAGAACAAGGTCTTCAAGCTTTCGAAAAGTAAGCTTTAACACATACAAGTCAAAACAACATTTATTTGTTTCAGATTCGATAAAGATAATGATGGTTCAATTTCCGCTGAAAGCTTCCATTATATTATGACCACAGTTAAAGGCCATTTATTAACTGATTATGTTCGAAATAATCTCATAGCTGTGAGTGGTGGAACATCATCAGCTCACAAAGTTAGATTCCCATTTTATCAAGCTTTCAATAGTATGCTTTCTAAAATTGAATTATTTAAACGCGTTTACATTGGGCTAGCTCGAGGTAGTCTTGATATGCAAGTTACTAAAGAAGAATTCCTTCAAGCAACACAAGCGTATGCTCAAATCACCCCTTATGAAGTAAGTGTTTGTTTTTATTTATTGTTTATTGGTGTTGTTTTTTGTCTATGTTTTTGTTTATTTTTCTTTAAACGTTCACGCCTATATATTTTTTAGGTTGAAATATTCTTTCATTTATCCGAACTACACCATCCTGGGCAACGAACTGTTGCATTAGACGATATTGAAAGAATTGATCCCGATCGTTTAAAACGTGTTTCAGTTATGCGTCGTTTAACTGATTTGAAAGCAGTTAATACCAAAGAAGAACGTGATGTTTTCACTGCCTTGCTTGAAAGTGGATATCGTTTTATTCTTGGCTCCTTTGCTGGTGCTTGTGGTGCCACCGCTGTTTATCCTATCGATTTAGTTAAAACTCGTATGCAAAATCAACGAGCTGGTTCATATGTGGGTGAAGTAGCATATAAAAATTCATTAGATTGTTTTAAAAAAGTTATTCGATTTGAAGGTATGTCCATTATTTTCATAATTGATTTTACTTTAAAATTTTTTAAGGCTTCCGTGGTTTATATCGTGGTCTTCCACCACAAATCGTGGGAGTTGCTCCTGAAAAGGCTATTAAATTGACTATGAATGATTTTGTTCGGGATAAACTTACATATGATGGCCGAATTAGTTTAGTCTCAGAAATTATTGCTGGTGGATGCGCTGGTGGCAGTCAAGTTGTTTTCACAAATCCCCTTGAAGTAAATTTTCGTTTTTACTCTTTCATAAATTTATCATATTTATGATTTTAGATAGTAAAAATTAGATTACAAGTTGCTGGTGAAATTTCTCAAGGCCCAAAGATTAACGTGTTTACAGTTTTAAAAGATCTTGGATTTTTCGGTCTTTACAAAGGCGCCCGAGCTTGCTTTTTACGTGATGTTCCATTTTCAATGATTTATTTCCCTGGTTTGTTTTTTAAATTTAAATTTCAACTCTATAATTTAATATCTTTAGTTTATGCTCATTGTAAAAAAGCAACCACCGATGACAATGGAGTAAACCACCCTGGATCCTTATTCGCTAGTGCATTTATTGCTGGTGTCCCTGCAGCAGCTTTAGTTACTCCCGCTGATGTTATTAAGACTAGATTACAAGTTGCTGCACGTGCAGGCCAAACCACTTATAATGGTGTCATAGATTGTACCCGTAAAATTATGATGGAAGAAGGACCTCTTGCATTTTGGAAAGGTACCGGTGCACGTGTGTGCCGATCAAGTCCACAATTTGCTGTTACTTTACTTACATATGAATTACTTCAACGATTATTCTATGTTGATTTTGGTGGAACAAGACCATCTGGCTCTGAAGCTTCTGTTGCTTCTTCACTTTCTGATCATTCATCTGATAATACCGATCACGTTGGTGGATATAAGCTTGCTGCAGCAACTTTCTCTGGCATTGAACATAAATTTGGTTTATTCCTTCCCAAATTTGAATCCATGGTTGCTAAACCACAAAAACAACAAGGATAGTAGCTATTAGTGCCTGCCTGCCTTTTTATTAGCGTGCTTTATCAGTTTTTATTTAAACAATGGTCGAAGAAAAATATTTTCAAAAAACAATGGTGTCTTTTTAATAAATTTTTTATTTTAAAATCCTGTGAGTTATAAACTATCAAGGTGAACGTCGTCATTGTTTATGGGTCATCTTCGATCGATATGCAATATAAATATAATATAGGAGGTAGAATCGTTATATTTCTTTCCTTTTAATTTTTTTTATTAACTTTGCCGATTGTTTTTATATATTTTTTTATTATTGTTAAAAAGTAATTGTTAAAAATTTATTTAGGAAATGAAATAAATGATTTATAGAGAGAGGGAGAGATTCTTTAACAATAACATACATAGTTATTTGTGGAAAATAATTTCAATTTTCAATGCACAAAATTTAATTTTTATTTTTATTTTAAATTTAGTTCAAAGGTAATGAAACAAATATTTTTTGAAAAAAAGCGACATGGATGTTTTCGTTGTTTCATGGGAAAGAAACCAGACATTCTTTTTATTACATAAAAAGCCTGATCAATAAACATAATTTTGAAACGTTAACTTTTGAACCTTTGACGATTAAAATACATAGAGTTTTGAACTTTAAAAAAAAGCTCTTTTTTTTCCTTCAGACAAAACTTACATAATTTTGATTTTTTTTATGTATGAATGGAACCTTTTCAAAACAAAAAAATTCAAAGACTTTTTTTTTTATTAACACTTATTTTTAAGAAACATGTTTACTTCCGGGTCACAAATATTTAATTAATAAAAAAAAACATGCGTAAAAAAGAAATGTTTTGTTATGTGGGACAGACGATTACGAATTTTTTAATTAACGACAATTTTTAGTGAATCAAGAGATCGATCATTGCTATTAAAAATTATTTTTAAAGTAAAAAATATATTTTTTTGTTTATAATTTTTTGCATGAACTATTTAATGAAATGCTTGAACTCCATGTTCCATTTCCAAGACATTGATAAACATTTAAAGGTTGACCACTCGCAAAAGTAAAAGAAGCTTCACAAAGATGAATTATTTGGGTTCCAACTTCGGATGCTTGTTTT
The DNA here is from genome assembly GCA_028622995.1 of Panagrolaimus kolymaensis. Lineage (NCBI taxonomy): Eukaryota > Metazoa > Nematoda > Chromadorea > Rhabditida > Panagrolaimidae > Panagrolaimus > Panagrolaimus kolymaensis. The sequence continues at coordinate 2,185,124 of JAJQJQ010000023.1, forward strand.
AATGTTGTTGCGCCAGAATTGGGTGATGCTGCATTGGATAAATTTAATGATGGAGCTGAACATTTTGTCACTGTTTCTAAAAAATGTTATAAATAAAATTAATTTAAAAAAATAAATAAATTACTTTGGCAAATATCAGTTTCAGGATTATCAACCCATGTTAAATTTTGCATGCATTTAAAAATTCGAATACTCGATAAATCATTAAACATAAATCCCTGCTTGCAAATTACAGTAACCATTGAATTCATCGGAATTTGGTTTGAATATGTTTTATCAAAAGAACTTTTGGATGAATCAATAGAAAACAATGGACAAAATGCGTCTGTCGAAGTTGTGGTTTTTACTGGAAAAATTACAATTCATTTTTTAGGTGCAAAATTTTATAAAATGAATTGTGAATAAGAATATTCTTACTAACCCGGTGGAGTAGTTGCTTTAGTGGAAGTTTGAATGTTAGAGCTTTTGGTCGTCGTTGCAGTTGCTGAAAAAAGAAAATAAAATTTATGTTTCTTTGTATTTTCCTTACTTTTTGTTGTTGCATTAATTGATAATGTCGATGTCGTAATTGATGCGGATGAAATCGAAGATGTTTTCGTAGAGCTTGAAGCTTTTGTTGTACTAGCTATCGTAACATTTGTTAATGGAATAACCGTCGTCATATTTGTGGTGGTTGAATGTGTTGTTGTTGCGGTACTAAGAAGTGTGGATGCCGGAGTAGTTGCAGATGAATTTGAAGATATTTTTGATGTACTCGCTATTGTTGCATTGTTTAAAGGCGTTGTTAAATTAGAAGTATTTAACAATTTTGTTGTTGAATTTGTTGCTCCACCATTACCACCACCTCCGATTCCACCTGGACTTGTTGCAACTGTGCTTTGCAGAGGAATCGTCGCAGCTGAAAATGTTGTGTTTGGAGCTTGAGTAACAAACAAAGGTGAGGTTTTTGCTTGGCTCATTGTTGTCGAAGAATTATCACTTATTTTTGCAGTTGTAGTTGGAACTGAGCTTGCGCTCGATTTTTGTGATAATTGTGTTGTTTGAGTTGATTTTGTTGTACTATTTGTATTTGAATTTGCGGTATTACTTTCTGTAGTTTTAGATTTCACTGATGTAATAATATTTCCTTGAGATGTCGTTCCAACAACATCGTCTTTAGTGATAGCTTTGGTAGTTAGTAAATCGATAGAAGTTTCAACGGATTTTGATGTTTTGGCTGCTATCACAGATTGTGAAACAGTTGAATGAATTGTTTGTGAATGTGAAGTTTGTGGGTTCTTCATCGTTGTAGTAAATTTATCGTCGTCAAACTTGGTTATTTTCTTATTTTCATCAGTGGTGGTGGTACCATCAGCTGAAGTTGTAGCAAAATGGTGTGGCGTGGTTTTTTGATCAGAGTTATTTGAAACTTTAGTAACATCTAAAGATGTTCTTTTATCATCATCATTCGCTGCTGTGGTCATAACTGCCATAGTGTTTTCATTTGAAAATGTTGAAGTTACCATATGTGTCGTACTTTGATTTTTCGCTGGTGAAGCTTTAGTAGCTGTGTATACGTCATTATTTTCAGTGATCGTTGTGTTAAGATTATTTGATGCTGACGTTGTTTTATCCTCAAAGACAGCAGTTGTTATTTCAACATCGTTTGAAGCTGTTTTCCGACTTTCAAATGTTGCCGTACTCGAGCTTTTCAGATTTGTAGTTTCTGTGGTCGCATCTGATGAATTCATTTTAGTTGTAGTTTGTGGCGCATTAGTGCTGGTTGGTTCAATGGTTGTTGTACTATTATTTGATGGGGTCATTTCAGATTTTACGGTTGTTAAAAATGTGGTGGACTCTTTGTTTTTGGAAGTGTCAACATTTGTTGCCAAAGTTGAATCTGCTTTTGTGGCTGTAATTATTTCCCCAGTGGCAGTAGAAGATTTTCCATATGCAGTAGTTTCATTTCCTGCATTTGTTACTGCCAATGTTGAAGCACCAATGGTTGTGAAATTAAGAATTGGCTTTGTAGTTTGCTCTGAACCGGCTGTTTGTTCAGAAACATTTGTTGTGACCTTCACCGTCGTAGTTTCTTCTAATCGATTCATTAATGTTGTTATTATAGCTGCAATCGGCCCCTGAGTTGTTGATGTATTTTTTGCATCTTCTTTTGTTATTTGATCTAGAATTTTAGCATCTGATTATGTTAAAAGTAAATATTACTTTTTACCATCTGTTGGCGGCTTTATAGTTGTATCAATGGCATCAATATCTGTTTTCGTTGAATTTTGGTTTAAAGATGTCGTCGTTGGTTCACCTTTTTGTGGAGGTGGTGTATCATCATTTAAAGAGGAAGTTGTGGTTGACAATATTTCGGATTTTGGGTCAATTATAATGGGAGGAAACTTTGTTCTTTTCTTTTCTCGAGTAGTTTTTTCTTCAGCATCCGTCGTTGATAAATCCTCTTTTGCTTCTGTCGTCGTTTTTTCCTAAATAATTAACGTTGTAATTGTTCTTTTTCCCGCAATTCATACCGTTGTTGTTGGAGGAGCAGTGGTTATTTGGGATTCAGTAGTAGTTGAAGGCTCCGTTGATGTCGAAGTAGATGGTTTTTCAAATAATATTTGACCATAAACAGTGATAAATAAACTTATCAGTAATAACCAAAAAAGAAGTTTATTCAACATTTGATCGTCAAAGAGAATAAAGAAAAATATGATTTTGTGTTAATCTGTTTTTGTTTTTTAAATGTTTTATTGTTGCTTAGCGATATAAAGTTATCCCGTGAATGGAGCACTTATTTATCTTAGCAACTGTTTTTTTTTTATAATCAAAAAAGTGAAAATGCAAATGCAACGTTTCAAAAAAGGCACGTTAATTATAAATTATTTATTTATTAGAAAACTTGGAAGAATTAAAGTATGATTGTTCAAAAAATCATATTTTTTTAAATAACTATGACTTTTAGTAAATTAAAATCCAAAAGCTTGTCAAAAGCCAAATTTTGAAAAGTTAAAATATGTTTTTATAATTTTTGACATGAATTATTTTGTGAAATGCTTGAACTCCACGTTCCATTTCCAAGACATTGATAAACGTTTAAAGGTTGACCACTCGCAAAAGTAAAAGAAGCTTCACAAAGATGAATAATTTGGGTTCCAACTTCAGAAGCTTGGTTTAATGCAGAAGTTTTGGGTGATGCTGCATTGGATAAATTTAAGGAAGGAACTAAACATTTTGTAGCTGTTTCTAAAATTTAGATATTAGTGAAATCTAAAATAGAAGAAATTACTTTGGCAAATTTCAATTTTAGGATTATCAACCCATGTTAAATTTTGCATGCATTTAAAAATTCGAATACTCGATAAATCATTATATATATATCCTTGTTTACAAATCACTGTAACCTTCGAATTGACTGGAATTTCGTTTGAATATGTTTGATCATACGAACTTGTCGCTGAATTAATGGAAAACAAAGAGCAAAATAATGTCGGCGCCATTGTTGTGGTTTTTACTAAAAAAAATCAAAAATAATCTTCTTAAATTATAATTTTTAATAAATCCATTCAAAACTGCATGGAATACATTTTTAATTACTTACCCGTTGGTGAAGTTGAATTAGTGGAAGTCGGGGTTGAAGAGCTGTTTGTCGACGCAGTTTCTGCGACGTTTGTCGCTAAAATAGTTTACTAAAATTTATTTTTCTTTATGAAAATTTTACTTTTTGTTGTTGAATGATTTGTTATATTTGGCGTAATCATCGTTGTAAAACTAAAGGATGACCTTCGAATGATTGTAACTGTTGCATTTGATGAAGAATTAGCTGCTGGCGGACTCGTAGCGCTTGAAAGGTTTGTTGCTGAGATCGAGGATGGTTTAACTGTGTTCGCGAAGGTGGCATTATTTGAAGAAGTTGCTGTTGATACATTTGTGACATTCACAAGTTTTGTTGTTATGCTGCTTGATAATGTATTTACGGGAATTGCTACAGATGAGTTAAAAGCTGTTTTAATGGTGCTTATTGATGTTGAATTTGCCAAAGAAGTCATGGGTGTAGCTGTTGTTGCATTTACCCATTTTGTTGTTGAATTATTCTTCACTGTGCTCATTGAAATTGTTGCAAATGAAATTGAAAATGGTTTCATTGTTCTGGTTATTGTTGAATTATTGAAATATCTGACCGTTGTTCCACTGCTATTATTTGAAAAGGGCGTTGTTGAGTTGGCAGAAATTGTCATTTTTTGAGTTGGTAATGATGGACTCGGAGATGATTTCATAGTTATCGCTGAAGTAGAATTTGTTAAAGAATTCGTTATATTTGTGACATTCATAGATTTTGTTGTTTCATTGCTCGAAAATATGGTTATTGGAAGTGTTTTCATACTACTTGTTACCGTTGAATTGTTAGAAAAGCTAATCGTTCTTCCATTTATAGTACTTGAAAGTATTGCCGTTGTTGAGTTATTAAAGGTTATTGTTCTCGATGTTGTTAATGATGGACTCGAAGAGGATTTAACGATAGTTGATAGGGTGGCATTGATTAAAGAATTTGTTATATTCATGTTACCCGAAAATTTAGGTGTTGTACTGCTTGATAAAGTATATAATGGGATAGTAACAGATGAATTAAAAGTATTTTTCATGGTGCTTATTTGCGTCGAATTAGGCAAAAATAAACTAGGCGTAGTTGTTGTTGCATTTGACCATTTTGTTGTTGGTCCTGCTGACATGATTCTTGTCAAATTTAAAATAGAACTCGTAGAACTCATTATGGAATCGTTTGTTGAAAGTGTAAGTTTGGTTAAATTAGTAATGACTGGTATCGTTGATGTTGTTGCGTTAATTGGCATTGTTGATGCAGGAAGTGAGTTTGAAGAATTATTCTTAGTGCTTTTTGCTGTAGTATTTGTTGAAGGTATAATTGTTGTCTGATTTACGGTTATCGGCATCGATGTTGTGGTGAAATTACTGAGTAATATTGAAGTGGAAATTGAATTTAAAGGATTCTTCGTAGCGCTCGACATGGTCACATTTATTAATGTTGTAATTGTTGTATGATTTGCCATTACCGAAGCCATTGCTGCTGTTGTTAAGTTATTTAGCAATATGGGGGCCGTTGAATTCAAATGAATTTTCCTTGTGCTTATTACGCTAGAATTTGTTAAAGGTGTAACTGTTATCAAATTAGTAATAGGTGGTGACATGGTCGTTGAATTATTCAAAAAAATTGATGTGGAAGTTAAGTTAAATGAGATACTCGGTGTATTCATTGTCGTAGCATTTGCAGTCATTGTCGTCAGATTTATGGATGTTGACGCCGAAGTTACTGTAAAGTTGTTTGTCAATAATGGCGTAACGGTTGAATTCGAATGAATTTGGGTGGTGCTTGATGTTGTTGCATTAATTAATGACGGAGTTTTTGAATGATTTGTGACTTCTGATTCCGTTGTGTCAGCTGTTGTTAAATTATTTGACAATATTGTTGTGGCAGTTGAATTTAATGAATTTTTAGTTGTATTAACATTTGTAAAAGGCGTAATTGCTGATACCATTGTAGTTGTTGTCGAATTATTCAAAAATACTGATGTAACAACTGGGTTGGAAAGAGTTTTTATGTTACTTGCTGCCGTCGCATTATTATATGATTCTTCTGTTGCCAAATTTGTAACATTCGACAATATTGGGATAGTTGGCATTGCAGATAAGTTTAAAGAGATTTTAGTTGTGCTCTTCATTGTTACATTTAAAGTATTTACTGTAGTCAAATTTGGTCTTCTTGACACTGTACTTGTTGAATTTGCTGTTCCATCATTTTCACTGCCACCTCCAATTCCACCAGAATTTGTTGTGCTTTGAAAAGGAGGCCTCATTGTAACTGTTTTCAGTTCATTTGAAGCGAATGTTGTTGCATATGGTAGGGTGCTTGTTTTTGCTCCATCAGTTCCTCCATAATTACCACCACCTCCGCCAATTCCGCCAATTCCACCAGAATTTGTCGTAATTGTAATTTCATGGAGAGGCATTTTAGTAGTTAAAAATGCTTGACCTGAGATACCTTTTGAAACTTTGCTTGATTTTGCTTCATTTACCACTAATGTAGTTCTTTCTAATTTTGTTGTTTTATGATCTCCATAATTATTTGAAAATTGACTAAAAGGCAAAAATGTCGGTAAATTTTGATTGGCAATGGGAGTTGATGTGGAATTAATGATTAATACTGCAGTTACCGGCAATACTGAAATTGGATTTGGTTGTGATAATGGTGTTGTCTCAATGGATTTAGTACCATCATATCCATTTGAGCCTGATGTAAATATGGCGGTTTTAGTGCCGAAAGATAAACCTGCTGTGTACATGGATTGTGATGCCGAGATTTTTGAGGTAAGATTATCATTTGCATTTGAACCTGTGGTAATTATAAGTCTTTTTGTGCCGAAATAAGAATTTGATGTTCCAATAGATTGAGAAGTTGGTATTGTTGTGATGGGAATATTATTTATTGAATTTTCTGCCATTTTTGTAATGTCGTTATCGCTGTCACTCATTGTGATGGTTGTTTTAAATTTTTCTGAGCCATCGGTAGTACTGCGAATATTTTGATTTCCGATTTCTGTCGTTTTTTCATTTCCAATAACAGTGACGCTTTCTTTTAAAGTTGTACCAAATTGGCCCATTGTGGTTGTTTGATAATTATCAAGATTATTTGAAACTTGAGAAACTCCTAATGAAGTTTCTTTGGCATCATTAACAACTGTGCTTCCAGATGAAAATAAAGTATTTCCATTATTATTTACAATCGTTGTAAGTGCACCATTTTCAAAATTGGAAGTTCCCGAAGTTAGTGTAATTCCCGATGCTGATGAAGGTTTAGTATAATCGCTAAATTCATAATTTCCTGTGATAGTTGGAGCTTTCTCATCGTCCATAGTTGTGGCCAAAGATGGAAATAAAGTATTTTCTGCATTTTTTATAACTGTTGTAGTTGCATCATTTTTAAAAATGGAAGTTCCTGAAGTTAGAGTTAATTCTCGTTCAGTTACAGTTTTAGTGGGCGCAGATTCTTGAGTATTTACAACAACATTTGTTGTTTTATCATTATTTGATATTGTGGATATTTTATCTTCAAATAATGTGGTTGCCAATTTTGGAGAGGGAGAATTGCTAGTGGCACTTGTTATTTTCGAATTCTCCCGTTTATCATCAGTCGCACTTGTTCCTGTTGTGGCTTCTTTTTTTGAGTAAGATGAAACTTGTTTGGTGGTGATTTTGGAAACATCACTGCTTGATGAGCCATAATTTATATCTGTAGCACTACCATATCTTGTCGATGTCATTTCATGGTTTGTAATAGCTGTTTTTGAATTTGTATTTGTTAAAAGGGATCCTATCATTGATAACCCATTACTTGTTGATGCTACCGTATCCGAAATTGTGCTGACTTTTGTAGTTTCACCAATGAACGTGGTTGAACTTTCATCGATTTTACTCGTTCTTACGCTTTGGGTACTTCCTTCACTGCTTGGCACCATTGTTGTATTTTCACGGTATATCGTAAAATCTTCAACGTAAAATGGTTTAGTATCGTCAGTTTGTTTTGAAACAAATGTTGTTGTTTCAAATAAATTATTTGCTGAAATTTTTTTTTCATGGATTGATAAAAATTTAGCTTAAGTAAACAAACTTTGAACTTTAATTGTTTCAGCATTATCTCCTGCTTTCGTTGTTTGCTCAATTGGATTCGTAATCGTTGAAATTCTTCCTAGGCTTTGAGCTATTGAAGAACTTTTTGGACTATTATCGTTTCCAATAGTTGTTCGTTTTCCTTCATCCATTGTTTGATCTAGAATTTTTAATTTCACAAATTATAAGACAAATTATAGTTTTTTTACCTTTCATTGCTCCAGTGGTCCAATCATTTGTTTCAGTGAAAATTATGCTGGGAATTACTGTAATCGCTTTTTGAGGAAATGTTGTATCACTTTTTAAAGCGGAAGATGTTGTTGTTAAAACGTTTGAACTTGATTCTTTCTCTGATACTGGATCGCCCGATGTTGGTCCAGTTATAATTGGAGGAAGCAAAGTTTTCTCTGTTTGTCGAGTAGTAAATCTTTCTTCGTTATTATCAGTTGAAAAATCCATTGCTAGAGTTGTTATTTCGTCAGCATAATCCATAGGTGTGCTTGTAAATTTTTCGATTGTAGTTGAGGCACTATCATTAAAATTAAAAGGATCTTTAAATACCCAAAAAAAACCTGTCGAACAATTTCTTGCCGTTTCTGATGCCGCTGTAAAAGGTTCTTTTGTGATTGGAATAGTAACTGGTACTTCATTTTTTATTTGAGCATAAACTTGGATGGTTAAACCAAACACTAATATAAAAAGGGAAGCTTTGATTTTGCTCCGCATGAGCAAAGGATAGCTGATATAAGAATGAGTTTTTTACTTGAATTTCCTTGTTGTTTTTGAAAAAGAATTTCTTAGTTGCTTAGCAAATCATATTAAATCTAGTTCCCCATGGAATAGGGCATTTAATTTTCTTATGTTATTGTTTCTTAAAAAAAAAAAAAATTTCAAAAGCAATAGTTTAATGATTACGGTTTATTGTGGACATAAAATGATTTTTCGAAAGCAATTTATTATTCGTAAATAACAAAGAAAAATGAGAATCATTATTATTAAAAGATCATACGACTCTATTCTTTACGAGTAGAATAATATGCCTTAAGTTGAGGAACATTTTTGACACGCTTAACATATTCTTTGAGTTCAGAATATTTGTCAAGAAGAGTGGGTTCTTGTTGTAATAAACTAATAAGGAATTCAGTGACAACAAAATCAGCCCATGTTAGACCGCTAGGAGCCATAAAGCCTGATTTGCTTTCTTTCAAAAAATTGGTAAAAATGGGGAAAAAACGTGCAACATTTTCATCCAAATGTTCCTTTTTGAGATCATCCTAGAAAGGTTTTTTTTATTACCTTGAAATTATTTATACCAACTTACTGCATTTCCTGGTCGATATCCAGCTTTGGTATAAAACCATGGTGCAACCGCGGTATAGAAGTCCTTTTGGACATCAGCAATTCCATCGACTAATGCTTGTTCATATTCGTCTTTGCCAGCAAGGCCATATTTACGTGCTAAAAATCGATGCATGGCATATGATTCAACAATGGTATGTCCATCGATTTCCAAATATGGAATTTTTCCAGTTTTAGTTTCTAAAACCATTCAAATTATAAAACCTTTAAAAATTGTTTTAAGCCTTACTTGGTTTAAGTTCGGGCCATTGAGCTTGAGTAATACGAACATCTTCGAAGTCAACATTAGCAAAATGAAGAATTAAACGAGATGCTTCTCCTAGACCTCGACCATCGAAATAAACAATCTTTGGCTTTCCCATTTTTATATTAAAATTAAGCAGAAATGAATGTAAATATAGCTGCGCTTTCAAGATGAAGTGAACTATGAGAAAAAATAAAGGGAAAAGCAACTCTATTTATATTTGACCAAAGAATGACAATTTTATGCTCGCACAAACTACAAAATAAAAATGTGTTTTCCATGTGTTTCTTTTTTTTTTTATAATACAAACAACTATGCAAGTGAGATAGGACGGACCACTGCACATACATACATAGTAGAGGTTATTAAAATTTTTGTCATCAAATTTAAGTTTGAATTTTTTGCAACCTCCTCCAAAAAGGCTTTTTCATTTCTCGTCGGTGAGTGTGATGGGTTGAAGAAAATAATTATACTAAAAATATGTAGTTTGAAGAAATGCATGTTCATTTATTTTTCACAAAGTACAGAAATCAAAACAACTAAAAATTGATAGCAAAAAATAAGGAAACTTATTTGCAAGAAAAATCTTAACTTGATAGTTGGTCGATTTATTGTAAGCTTGAACAATTTTAAAATGCAAAAATAAATAAAATCACGAACATAATAAGATTTTTTAGATCTATTAAACAAGTAAACGTTGTAGCATTACCAATATTATTTAAAAAAATGAAGAACAGAAGTTAGAATAAAAAATTCTTTTTTGTTATTGTTTTAAGGATTTGTTTTAAGGATTTGAAAAAGTTCTAATTTCCGGCCTTAATAGCTCCTATTAATTATAAATTTTCACTTTTTCTTTTGTAAAAGTAGCTATTGTTTTCACCAATTATTTAATCGCCGAGTTTTGTTTTACAACTGATCACTAAATAAATAAAATATTAAAATTTAATAATATTCATAGGATATTTTTAATATGAAATAAATATGCCATCCAAATATGAGGTTATCAATGACAGCTTTTCCTTTATTTGCAGCAGCCATTTTTGAGGTTAGTCATTTCATGTTAGTCTTCCCTTTCATTTTTTAGCAATGGCAATCCCGGTTACTCCAATAGACTCTTCTTTTTCTTTTTTTTTTGCAGAAGTGAGCATCCAAGAAGCGGAATGGAGAAAAAAGAATGAGACGACGCACATGTTCGAACAAAACTAATGTTGTTCGCTGACAAACATTTTCAAAAAAAGCAAACAGTTTTTTAAGAGTGAAAGAAAGAGAATGGATGAACTTGAGCCGAGCCGAGTGAGCCGCTTCCAATCGGATCCAAGAAACGGCGATTGTGACCATTGAAGGAAAAACTGGACTCTGCAGCGACACCCAGCTGCAGCATTATTCTTCCATCCATCCTACAATAGACAGAAAAAAAAATTATGAATGACCGCTGTTGTTATTTTTGGTTGGTTTTAGGCTGTATTGAATAAATTTGAATTGACTCAAACGTGACTCCATCTTTTTTCTCCTCCAAAAGAGAAAGCTCATCGTTTCTTTTACGCTTCAACGAAAAGCGTGTTTATTTATTTATTTTTGCATCCAGAAAGAAAAATAAAAGAAAAAATGGCTGGCAAGAATTTTTCGCAACTTTTGCCTCCAGCATTTAAAAAAATCATATTGAATTATGGCAGTTAACGACGGGTTTATTGAAACGCTCAAATATTATTTATCCAATTTTTGCCATATCATCCTTCAAGAAATTACTTTAATTTTAGCATTTTTTGCAATATTATTTATTATTATTTTATTATCTTTTGTAATTTCATTTTTTGAATATTTTCTTGAGGTAAGTTCTCTTTTTTTTACCACCTTCGTGGATTAAAAAATCGGGAGCAAATTTTTTTAAAATAAAGAAAGTGTTTCAATTGTGTGTGTCTGCTTTGTTGGTTTCAAAAATGCGAATTTTATGTTTATTTTTTTATTTCTTCTAAAATGGTAAAAGCCAATTATTCCCTCAAGGCTTAGACTTTCGTGTCTTTTTTTTTCTTGGATTCGCTTCGATGATTGTTTCTTCCACTCTCTCCCTCCATCTTCGTCGTCCTCTTCCTTCCCATATGAATGAATGAAAGGTGAAAATTTTGTGGAAATTTAAAAAGGACGGCATTTTATGGAAGATTTTTTGGCTGTCACTCAATTCAGTCTTTAAAAAAGCTTTTTCAAGATTAAGCTGAAAAAAGCAGACTTTTTATTTATTTATATTTTTTGACTTGAAAAATTTGTCTGATTTATTTGGAAGCTTTTGGGATCACGTTATTTGGTAGGAAGATAATAAATGTGGTAAAATAAAGTAGGTTTTAAGTAAAGTCGTATTAATTTTATAAAAATATATGCCATTCCGATATTACGAAGACGAAACGAAGTAAGAGACATTTTCGTTTTAAATCATCTTTCGCATCCAGAATCTTTTTTCTTACAGAATAAAATTTACTATAAAAATTTTTTAAATCTTCTCTTTTTATTTTATGTCAACCGAAAGCTTGAAATCATCGGCGATCGAATTTTATTTTAATTAAAAAATTAAAACCTTTTTCGTTTATCAAAAATTTTAATTTTAAAATTTATTAATAATAACAAAATTATACACATACTTTTATTTTGTCAAATAACTTTTATTTATACTTATTTTTATGTTATTTTTTAGCAGCAGCACCGTCGTTTGTCTTTGTCATTGCAAGTTGTGGGGTCGCTATAGCTACCTAAATTTCCATTTCTTCCCTCTCTTTTTGGCTCCATTCAAAAAGCTTCGTATATTTTCTTTGCTTTTTTTTCTCATTCACCTTAAAATCACTGAGGTTTTGATATTCCCCCCAAATTTAGCGACAGTTTCAAGCCTTTGACTAATGCTCGTCGTTTTTTTGACCTGTAATTAGAGCAATAATCTTTGGCTGCGATATTGCGCGGACGCATGGAAGCCATTTTTAAGAAGGCTAAAAAATAGTGTTTCCTGTATTTCTTTTTAAAAAATTTGTAATTGTTTTAAAAGCTTTTTTTATTGCGCCTTGCATCGATAGTTTTGGAATTTTAATAAATTTTTATATTTCCAACAAATAACCCTTAAATAAACATACCTTTGCTTTAAAAAAAGTAACATATTTTTTTTATTCACTTTTGTTTCAATGTAAACCTTCCATTTTCGGTGTCAATCTCCATATCCATCCCCTCAAGGGACTAATCCATGTAAAAACACAAAAGCTCTTTTACTTTTTTTAAAGAAAAAATAACATGCATTTCTGATACATATTTACGTCTGCTTTTCAAATTTTTTAATATTTTTCTTTGTTTTAAAATCACTAAAAAATTTGTTTATTAAAAAACCTTAGAAAAAAATTTATTATTTTTTTTAAATTAAAGTGCTTTATTCTGATTGATATGCAAATGACATACAAATGACTAAAAAACGACGACGGTGGTGCTGGTATTTAAACTTTTAATTCGGGTTTCGACGAATGCTTGTTTTCAGTTCCTCTGCAATTCTCATAGACCTTGTAAGCATTAAATTATCTAATGTCTTTTAAAACTTTAATGGATTAAGTTTAAAAAATTTTAAAAATACAATTTTTTTTTCCAGAAACTAAAGTTTATTATAAAATTTACTTTGAAAAAAAAAATAACTCAAATCCTAAAAATCTATTTATCACTTTTTTCTTTCTTTATTTTTTAATCCCTCAAATAAAGTATCAAATTTCAGCGAAAACATCAGCCTGGCGAAAAAATAAAAGTTAAAAAAATGCTTTCTGATAGTGAACTTGAAAAAGTAACAACTGAAACAACCAATGGTTTGTCTCTTTCCATTATTATAAAAGTAAAAAAATGGATGAATGGAAAATTTTAGAGCTTAAAAAAGTGCCCTCGGATTTGCTGAAATATCGGAAGAGAATTGATTCAAATGTTAAAGATCAAAGAAAAAATAGTGAAATTCTTAAAAATATTCAACACACGGTCCAAAAAATTTCTAAGGATAGGCAAAAAGCTGCTGAAGCGGAGGCTTTAAATTCGGCTCGAGGATTAGGACATGGTCAAAGTTATCCAAGTTTATGGGCTGGAAATGATGGTGGAGATAATAAAGCTAGTTGGACCCATCAAACTATTGCATATCCATCTACTTCGGGCGATTATGGATTCAGGTAAGAAATATGTGAAGTAAGAGTTACATGGTAATATATTTTATATTTTAGTCAATCAACACCTGGATTGCTTCAAATTCAATCCAATTATCGTTTAGCTGGTTCAAATCCTTTAATACCTACTGCAAATCCCCATCAAAAATCAATAAAATTTGATTCTTTGGGTAATTTTAATCCTATTGGAGAAATCGATGCAGCTACAGAAATTTATCGCCAGAGGCTTAAAGAAGAACAATATAGGTTCGCTCATTTCTTCTTCCTCAAAAAAAAGTATATTCATTTCCTTCAAATTTTAGAAGCTCATTGCTTGAAGAAATGGTAGATACTTTGAGAAGGCAAGCTGAATCGACATCGCATACAAATGAAGGTTTAACAAATGATCTTCGCACTCTTCATGAAACTCTCATAAGGGCAGAACAATCGAAGCTTCGATCCACAGAAGTTTTTAAACAACGCGAACAAGTAAGTACATAGGTGGTCCATTTTCCAGACAACCGGAAGTAGCGTGGACATGCTTCACTTGTTGCTTCTTTTATAATTGTGCTGACTGGCTTATTTTTTTAGAGACTTAAACATGAAAAGCAGTTATTACAGCAACAATTTTACGATGTAAGCATGGAAATTGGGACTTTACGACGAAAAGTAAATATTTTTTGAAGTTTTTTAAGAGGCCATAATGTTGGGTTTCAGATAAATGGACTCAAGTCAGAAACAGACGCGGATTTACAAAGTTATAAAAATGACTTTGATCGTTGCGCCAAAACCATGGAAAGCCGGTTAAAGCATTTTGAGACTATTGTGAGTTTAATATTTTATTAAAATTTTAGTTAATTATATTACGTTTTAGAGAGCATCAAACCTCCGAAGAACTGCAAAAGAGCATGATACTGCATTTGAGGAAATTATTAAAAGATATGATGAAGCGGTGAATAAATCATTGCAAAATGAGAATGAAAGAAATGATGGTGCAAGAAAAATTATGCATCTTGAAAGTGCACTTCGTAGAGCTCAAGAAGAAAAGGAACAAATTGAAGAGGCTTTGAAAAAAATCCATCAGTTGCCAGAAGTTGCAGAAGCCCTTGGAAGAAGGACACGATCGGTTAGCCCTGGTTTGTAACTTTTTAATAAGCAGCGTTGATTAAGTAGTTCTTGCTTTTTTAGTTAGTGTTGGTTCACTTGGACATGAAACAATTCGAAATATTCGCCATGCATTTCATTCAAGAAATGATGAACTTGATTCATATAAACGAGAAGTAAACAATATTCGAGAAAAGCATTCAGAAGCTGATGAAAAACTGCTAAAAGTTGAAGCAGAAAAGAAAGCATACGAGAGAAAGTTCAAGGATGAAAAGGCAGCAAAAGAAGAAATGTAAGAAACAAGCTTTTTGCAAAAGCTTTAATTAACTTCCATTTTAATTTTAGTCAAGATGAAAAAGACTCCCTTGAAAAGCAACTTTTACGGATGCAAAACAAACATGAAAAATGTGAGGGTGGAAAGCAAGGTTTAAATGCAACGATATTAAAATTAAATGAACAAATATCCGAGTTAAAAAATAATCATCAAACTGAAATAGAAGAGCTCAAAACTAAACATCAAAATGAATGGGATGAAAGATTAAAACAAATATCAGCGGATCATGAACAAATTGAAGAAAGTTATAATCAACGCCTACAACGAGCTCGTCAAGAAGCTGAAGCAATGAGAGGGGATATCAGTCGACAAAGAGATGCTACACATGAACTTCAAAATGAACTGATTGCAGAAAAAAGGAAATTTGCTGAAAAAGAAAATGAAATCATTGAATTTTCAAAAAATTATGAAAAGTTGGAAAAAGAGATTGTTAATTTGAATTTGCAATTACAAGAAAAAGAAGTTGATATTGTTCAATTGGAAAAAACCAACGCCGAATTTGTGCACAAAGAAAAACAAAATGTTGAAAAAATGGAAGAACTTCAAGAAGAAAAAGCTTCGTTGGTGCAAGAGAATACCCAATTAACCAATGAAATCAATGAGCTTCGTGGCGATATTGAAGATCTTACAAGCCAAATTGAAACCTATGATGAATCAAAAAAAGATTCAGTAAGCACTTTGGAAGGATATAAAATGCAAATAAACGAACTTGAAAAAATTAATGTTCAAACTCGAACAGCTATAACCGATTGGGAATTAAAAGTGGAGAGTACCAGTGATATCAATCGAACGCTGGAACGGGAATTAGCAGAAGAGAGAAAAGAGGTAACAAAAAATTTGGAAATCATTGGTCAAATGCATAAAGAAAAAGCGGAATTATTTAAGTGAGTTTTAGAATAGTAGGAAAGCAAGCGAAAAAATCCAATTATAAAATTTCAGTTCGAAGGAAACATTGGAATCGGAAGTTGAACAACTTCAAAAAGATTTAGAAGATGAGCAAAAAAGAAAAGCTGAGATTGATGAAAAATACGAAGAAGTTGAGAAAAAGGCTAGTGAATTTTTTCTCAACAATTCAATAATCAGTCAGTAAATTTTAGCTTTCTGATGCTGAAGATAATATTGAAAGATTAGATGAAGCAAAACAAGCTCTAAATCTAAAAGCTAAAGAGCTCCATAGTCAAGTTGAATCCCTTAAAGGTAGTCACTGTTTTGTTTTTGTTTTCCAAATAAAATCCTTTTGTTTAGAATCATTAGCAAAATCAGAAACCACGATAAAAGAGCACAAAGAATCAACAACAAATGAACTTCAAAAACATCGCGATGAAGCGGTCCAGCTTTTAGAATCTATCAAAATTGAACATTCAAATGTCGTTGATCAACTTCAATCAGAAAAAACCACCATTCAAACCGAGCTTTCATCCCTTCAAGAAAAGTTTGATAAACTTATCGATAATCATTCAAAAGCAACCGAAGATTTTCGATTATTAAACGAACAATTTAATGTTCACAAAGTTGGTAGAAACGATGAAATAACAAAACTCAAAGAAAAAATTCATCAAATTGAAGAAAATGCTGCTCAAGATTTGGCTGATGCAAATGAGCAAAGATTAAAAGAAAAATCAGAACTCGAAGAAAGAATAAAACTTTTAGAAAAGGATGTTCAAAATGCAGAGGATGATATTCGAGAAAATTTAATGCGGGAAAATGAATTAAAAGCTAAAATAGAGCAACTTGAATCTCGATTATCTCAAGGAGCAGAAATGGTTTTAAACTTGAAGAAGCAACTTGAGGAACTTGGGTATTTTTTAAAAATAAAAAAGATTGATGAAAATCTTAAAAATTTTAGGGAGCATTCTGATGAACTAACAGCTCAAGCTGAGTCAGAGAGGGAACAACTTCGAAATCAAATCGATAAATTAAACGCAAATTTAGCATGGGAAAAGCAAGAAAAAGAAGAAGCCAATAGAAAAATAACGGAATTAGAAAACACTTTGCATTTTGTTGAAAGCAAAGGAAATCGACGTGAGCGTTTCAGTTAATCAAAACGTTTACAATGATAAATATTTTTAGAGCAAGGACGGATGAAAGAACTCGATGAAGAACTTGGCGAAACATCAGAAAAAATTCGCACCTTTGAAAATCAAATCAGTGAATTTATATTTAAGATACGAGATCTGGAATCACAATTAACCGAAATGAAGGATCAAAAAGAGAAATTCAAAGCGTTGCACAAAGAAAAAGAAGCAGAAACTAGGGATTTACAAAATGAACAATCAAATTTGAAGAAACAAATAGCAGTGGTTGAAGCAAGATTAGCAGACGCTGATCAACGACATGAGCAACGGCTAACTGAATTAAGAAAAATTAATTCTGAGGTAAGACACTAATTAAAGGGTAAAAAAAGCAAGAAATTGTTTTTGCAGAGGAAAAATCTTGAACTCTCTTTCACTGATAAAACCACCGAATTATCATCTCTTAATGCTTTAATTAAACAATATGAACAGCATCAACAAGGATACATAAAAGAAATTGCAGAAGAAAAAGATAAATCAACAAAACTTGAACAAGAGTTGATGAAATTAAAATCCCAAAATAAGCACACTAAAGAAGAATTAGAAAATGCAATGGGTCAATTGGAAAAGAAAACAGCAACCAATCAGACGGTGATTAATGACCTTTTGGATAATTATCGACAATCAGAAAAAGATAAGCTTACAGCGATGAGGAACGTTGAAGAAAAAGGGGCAGAAATAGAAATATTACAGTAAAAAAATTTTATAAATAGAAGCAAAATACCATTTTTTAAATTTCAGGCATCGATTGGAACTTGGAGAAAAAAAGAAAAACGATCTTGAAGAAAGATTATCAGCAATTGAAAGAGAAAGATCTTCATTGCTTGATAAATTAAATTATTATGAAAAAAGTGCAAAGAAAGCTTTAACGTTTGCTCGTAAGTTTTTTTAAAATGAAATTGCAATTTAAGGAATTTTCTGATTAAAAAATGTGATATGTAAAACGTACTTTTCAGAAACCCATGTGTCAACTCGAGCCCATTCCCAAGAGCCACTAAATCGTTATCGAGATCTTGACCTTGATGAAGACCTTTTCGATGATCCAAGCGTTGGTACTCCAAGAAATACTCTTAAGCCTTCATTCAGTACACATGATATTCCATCAACTTCCACAAGATTGCTTCCAAAAATCACTTCGAACTTTGATATTAAAAATTCTATGGAAGTAACATTTAAAATTCTTAAAGATCGAATTGCAACACTCGAAGAAGAAAGATTAACTCTAATTTCAAGGCTTCGGAAAACTAAAGCTGATTCAGAGGAGCTTCAAACAAACTTTATTGAACAAAAAGAAAAAGCGGCCGATCTTCAAAAAATTATTCATAAACTTCAAGAAGATAAAACCACTCTAGAAACTAGACTCATTTCATCTCGCCAAGTTTTATTAGCACAAGAAGAATCCCTTCGTGCAAGAGATCAAGATAAAAAATCATTTAAAGTTAAAATGGCTTCAGCGGATATGCATGCGCGAGATAAAGATTCTCGATTGCAATCATTTCAGGTTGGATTAGGTCGTTAAATTATTTTTAGTACATTGTGAATTTTAGAATGAAATAACTTCATTGAAAATAGAAATTAGTAATTTGGAGGAAGATAAGAAGAAATATAAAAACATGGAAATTTCATGGGAACATGAGCGGCGAAATTTAGAAAATGCTTTGAAAGATGCAAAATCAGAGTTGGAAACAGTGCGACGCGATAGAATAATTCTTACAAAAGAAAAAGAGGTAAAATTTAAAACCATTTATAAAGTTTTCAGAAAACCCCAAATTAATAAAGGGAGAAGTGGTTTTTAAAATAATGATTTTAGCATCCAAAAGAAGTTCGACTGATTGAATCAGTTAATAGAATAGTAAGTTCCAAATAAAAGCCGAGCTTTTCTATTTTCGCATAATATTTATTGACTTTGCTAACTCGGTTATGGAACAAGGCACAATTAACAATGCCATAATAAAGGATAATAATATAGTTTAGAACAGAAAAATGAAAGCTTCGAATATGAATTCCACTGGTTACGGTAGCACTAAACATACACAAGCTCTATTGGAATCACTTTTAACTGCCGATAATCCTTACTAATACACTTCCACTAGCTTGAAGCTTTCAAGCTTTGCTTAATCCTAATATCTTCCATTATATCACTAATTTTAAGTTTTATAAATTTTTAGACTCTAACACATCGCCTCAAAGAAACTGAACATCAAACAACCATGTATCAACAAAGATGTTCAGAATTAGAGCGAACCATTGAAAGGCGTCAAAAATCATTATCAAAAATGGAAAAAGATGAATCTCAATGGAAAAATAAAATCGATACCATGCGTCGAAGTGCATCAGATTTTCAACAAATGGAAATTAAAATTGAATCGTTAAAAATTGAATTAGAAACTATGACACAAAAATGGAAAAATAGTGAAAGCGATCGTGAACAAATAAGGTAAAAAAAAGATTGTAAAATATCACGAATTAGTTTTTAGGCGTGAACTTATTGAATGTCGATCAAAACTTAATTCCACGACTTTAAAAGTAAATGATTTACAAATGATGATAAATGAAATTAATGGTGAGAAAAAAAGATGTCACGATCGAATAGAAATTTTGGAAAAATACGAGCGTGATAATTCCTCGACGGAGAGGGAACTTCGACGAGAGCTTGAACAAGTAAAAGGCGAAAAATTAACTATGATTGCTGAAATTGAAGAGCTTAAAAGGTTGTTGCATAAAGCTGAAATCACGAAAAAAGAGTTGGAAAATCAAATCATAAGAATAGAAAGGGAAAGAAGTGCGTTGAAGCGGCATCTTGAAGCGGTTTGTTGAATGGTGGTTGAAACAGAAAAAATACAGTAAATTTTTTAGATTGAATTAGATAAACAAAGAATAGAAGCCGCAGTTAGGCAGACCACAATGGAAAGACACGCCCTTGATAAATCTTTGAGTGCCATGGAAAAAGAAAACACTGAATTGTATCGAAATTGTAATCAACTTCAATCACAGGTATCCTCCATTCGTAAAAGCAATCTTTTTAGTATAAATAAAAAATGACTTTCAGCTAAATCAACTTGAAAGAGAAAATGCATCTCGAGCAACCGAAGCAACCAATAATAAAAAGTTGAAGTTAGAAGCTGAAATTCATAGACTCAATCAAGAAAAACGCCAGGTTTGTTTGTTTCCATCAATTTGAATGGATTCAAAACCACAAATTTAAGCTTGAAAAATTAATTGAATATCGAGAACAAAATTATCTGCAAAAATATAAAATGTATGAATCACAGCTCAATGAATTACGGGACCAATTAGAAACAGAACGACGTCGACGCCGAGAATTAGCTTTTGGTGGAACGACATCATTTCAAACTGCCATCAATCGAAGGCCACCACCACCAGGAGGACCTTCAGGAAGCGGTGGACCAAAGCCGCCTTTTAGGGTATAAAAAAACAAACAAAAATAAAACACTACCACAGTATTTATCTTTAAAGTTATTTATTTACCTCACTTTTTATATTACGAAAATGTCTTTCTTGAGTGTTTTTATTTTATTATGTAATTTTTTTAAATATCTTCGGTGTTTATTATTTTTTCTTAGATTTGTTAAAGCATAGAGAATTTTTTTGACATTTTCTTTCTAGTCATCATCAGATTTTAAATTTTACAAATGAATAAAGAATTTTTATTTTAAAAAAAATGATCTGTAACTTTTCAGTTTCAGGGAACTCCGAAAACAAAACACCATTCACTATTCATGATACATAGTCACAAAGAACAGCAACAAAATAATAATAATCCCTTTTTATTTTTTTCCCCATAAAAATATAATTTTATAATGACTATGGACAATTTAACCATTGGAATCATCCGTTTATTTACAAAAACATCCGCGTCTGTTTATTGCATTGATGAAAGCAAGAAAGAGATTTGAGTGAATGTTGTTGAATTTTGATTCACGTTTGATCTCTAAAATATTTCGTATAAAAGGATTACACCATCACTCATTTTCAACAACTTCAATTCAGTTCAATCATCCAAGTTTATTTTATTTGAAAAATGTTCAAGCTTATTGTCGTTATTGCCTTCGTTGCTGCAGTATCAGCAGGTCCAATGGGAGGTCATGGAGGTCCAGGTGGGCCATTTGGTGAACTTGAAAAAAGTTTAACCGATGATCAAAAAACACAACTTCAAACCATTTTCAAAAATGATGCTTTAACCAAGCAACAAATTCAAGATCAAATTAAATCTTTTTTCCAAGGAATTGGTGGTGATGTAGCTGTAAGCTTTTACGTTTCCTAAAAATTAGAGTAAAAAATCGTTTAGACAAAATTCAATGAAATGGAAACCAAAATGGAATCAATGAAAACTCAAATGGCTTCAAAAATTAGTGAAGCTACTGCCAATCTTTCTGATGCCGCTAAAACCCTTGCCACCCAACTTCAAGCCATCCATCAAGATATGTCTCTTACCCGCGCTCAAGAACAAGAAAATGTTAAAGCTCTTTTCGATGGAGCTACCGATGAAGTCAAAACTGAACTTAAATCCGCCAAGGGTGCTATGTTCGGAGGTCAACATGGACATGGTGATCATTCCACTACTCCTTCCGCTTAAATATTTGGATGACTCACGAAAAAAATGTTTAATTAAATTTAATTTTTATATTCAATAAATATTTTTTAATATTTAATTTTATTCCATTTTGTTATTGCATTACTAATTTTTATGGCGTCAAGAAAAAGAAAACAGAAGGGCATCAGCTAAATGCTTCACCTTCGCAGCTTTAAAGGTGTTCGTTCATTCAGTTTTTTTCCTTTTGAAAATTTTGTGTTAGTTTTTTTTAATGAATCTTTTATTGTCACCATTAAAATAATAAGCAAATTGCATGACCGACCGGTGTGGGGTGAAACATTTAGGGGAATTTTGAGAAAATGAATTAATTTATTATTCTATTATTAAATCATAGACAAAAAAACATCGGGCAAGTGGAAATTTCACGAAGGGATTTGAACCCGCTTGTATGAAAAAGCTTTTTTAAGGGGAAAACAATTTATTTATATATTCATATAAACGGTTTTTATGCTCAAATGAAATCCTAAAGTTCATACCATGCAAAATTCGCGTTTTTAACATTCTCTTCAAGCTTATTTTTAAAAGCATTTTTATATAGAAAATCTTCAGTAGTTCCAAAACGAAGAACTACTTTTGTAGGTTCTTTATTAACAGAATCATAATTGCAAATTTTGATATTTTTCTGAAATTTTAAATAAAATTAATAAAAAAGTTTTAAAATTTTCTTTCAAATGAGTATCAAATAAACATAAAAGTTGAAAAGTGATAGTGTAATGCGCGACCAAGTGTGCATTGATTTGCATAATGATATAGCAAAAGCTCTTCATTTTACAATAGAATTGATTTCATAATGGAAGTTGATATATCAACCCATTTTCGAGTCACAGTGATTTGGAGTGATTTTATTATTAACTTACTTTCAGAAACATAATAAAATCATTGACCTCCAAAATATCAGATATGTTATCAAGATAAAGGAACTCGAGCTTTTGATTTCTATTTAAATTTGCAAGGTTCTTCGCTGTTTGAGGCGTGTAATATCCAATTGTTGATGTTCCACTGAAAATTAGTTTAAGTTTTAGTTGACAAAATTTTAGCCCTTTCTATAGATGTACACCCCCTTTAATTTTTATAATTTATTCTTCTTTTTTTCGTCAACCTTTGATCAAAATTAACCACCGTTATTATGTTAAAAATTTGTTGATAAATTTTTTTTTAATAATGGATGGTTAACAGAATAAAAAGGAAAAATTAAAGAGTGGTCACGTCGACATTAAGCAAAGAAAGTTACTGCCCTGACTTTTTTCTTCCTTGTCTCGCTATGCGCGATTCTTTGATTCTTTTGGTATTTTAGTTCAAAATAAGTAAACCTTTAAACGCTTAGCTTAATTTTTAAGATTCATTTTCTTCTATTTTTATAGAGCAACTATATTTCCCATTGTTAGCTGAATATATGGTGTAAGCACGTAACATTTAACAATTTTTTGACTAAAATTTTCTAAGAATTTGTATATTTTCTTTGGCTTAATAGAAAAAGCAAGAAGGTGAGGTCTTTCTAATGGTATCAAATGATAATTATAAGAACTAAAATTTTAGTTAAAAATAGTTAAATGTTACGTCCTTAAAACCATATATTCAGCTACTATGAAGAATATAGTTGCTCTATAAAAATAGAAGAAAATGAATCTTAAAAATTAAGCTAAGCGTTTAAAGGTTTACTTATTTTGAACTAAAATACCGAAAGAATCGAAGAATCGCGAATAGAGATAGAAGAAAGAAAAAAGTTATTGCAGTTTTGGCGTCGACGTGTGGTGTAAGCCTATAGGAGTGTCTACTACATATCTTACAAAGAAAATCTTCGAACATGTGAAAGCTGTTTAAAAATTTCGTCCAAAGGAATCACCTTTCCATTGGAGTCTTCTAATGTACAATGCAATAATTCTACACATTCAATTTTTTCTGTTATATATACCATCTCTGCTAAACTTATAGGTAAGGAATGAAAACTAATACTTTGAGGGTGAAGGAGAATTTTAGATGGTGAAGATATGAAAAAGTCAAAATTGTTGCGTCCACAAAGTCGAAGTTCACCAGCTACCAAAATCTTGAAATCTGATGAAAGCAGCTTATCTTTTGAAAACATTATTTTTTTGTGTAAACAACACAATATCTCAGATTTTTCAATTTTTAAATACCAACAAGGAATAATTTTAGGTTTCAAATAAAAATACTTGCAAACAAAAATTAGCTTGAGGCATATTTTTGGAACATCTCTAAGATTTCTCAGAATATAATCAATAACATCTTTTGGAAATGGAAACCGCTGCTGAACATAATTTTTATGAGAAAAATGACAGGAAATTGATGAACACGGACATTTAAATATCGAACAGGAATGAATCATTTTGGAAATCGCTAAATGCTGAGCGCTTTATTCTTAAAGGAACACAACTATTGGATGCCTTTTTCAAATTTTTTAAAAGCCATTGCTTTGTGTTATAGACAACTTTTCGTGATGAGAAACTTATGAAATTTAGATCGACAGGCATGACTATACATATCCCTTGTAATTGACTATGTTTGTTTGTCTGTCAATATAAACAATCCCATTTCCATCTCTATAACTAAAAACAAATCCCATGTTCACACCAGGGCTGGGCGACAGCGACATGTCGACACATTTTTGGAAAAATCGACATGTCGATGTCGAATTGATTTTACCAATAAAAAAATGTAAAAATGTCGATGTCGATGTCGACGTGTTTTTCGGCATGTCGATGTCGATTTTTAAAAAGTTGATGTCGCCCAGCACTGGTTCACACAACAGGAAAAAACAAAAAGCTTTCTGGATGCCGGGCACCCAAAAATTTTGTATCTATTACTTCATTTTTCATTAAAACAAATATTTGAGTTTCATTTAACATTATTTAAACCAGAAAAAACATAACAGATCCATTCAAAATTCATAAAATATTTATTTCAAAGCATTCCCTAGCAATTCACTGAAAAAAAATAGGCTAAAAAAACTATCCAAAATTGATAAAATAATTCCTAATTTATTAGACTATGCAACGGATTAGCCAAGTTTTTTTTAGTAAAATTATTTTATCAACACACATTTTATTCATGAAATACAAAAATAACATAACAAAATACAATCATAAGATAAACAATATAATATCATGAGATATGCTTCTTCTTTTGCTTTTTTGTGTAGCATTACCATGAGAACTTCCATAAACCATCCGTTTTCATGTTTGAATATCGCGAGAATTGGAACATATTCAAGAAGAGTTGCGTGCATCCTTATAATTCAGTTCTTTTCATGGAGACATATGCTGAGAACACCATCATGTTGTGAACCATGGAACATAACAAGAGACAATTGCATTATGGAACATATGTAGCTGCTATAGTTCCTAAAAGTAACTTTTTTAGTACCAAAACAACATAAAGAACTAACTTTTTCACCAGGAAGAAATCATTCAGATAAAGATGTGAAACATGACAGCAGGAGACATCAGAGAAAATCAACTAAAATTGTAAGATATTGTTAGGCGGTAATAAACATATGCAAGCAAACCTGATAAAGCAACTCCATGTAACATCGAAAATGCTGTGGAGAGAAACAAAAGAACATGAGATCATGGAAAAGAGAACATGGCAGCATCGGTAAGCAAGTTTCATCCTAAAAACAACAACGAAATCTTTAGAAAATAATCTTCACGAGCTGATTGTTTTTCAACAAATCCATTTGCTTCTCGTTCGGGTTCCTATTTGGATTCAAATCGGTATATATAGGTGCATCAGGTTGCAGTGCTGCAACCGGAACGGTTTCCAAATTTCTCCATAAACAATTTACGTGAGCAATTTAAGTCATCTGAATGGAATTTAATTCGAAGTCTATCCCAAGTACGAGTGCGAGAGAGAGAAACATACTAATGACCGTGGGTAAATAAGCCTTTAACTGATATCTATTCCAACTTCATCGAATGTGTGACTTTATGATTTGTTGAATGTCAATGCAAACGCTGGTCTCACAGGAAACTGTGTACCATAAACTTTACAAATACTGGAATCATCCAAAAGTGTAATTATCGAAATCATCAACAAACTATCGCTATCGTCTGAACTCTACCTTTCAGCAATAATTAAATTGCGTTCAAGTTTCATAACCAGCAAATACGTACCATTGCATAATCCTTCTCGAATACTTAAATTATTCATACGCATAATTACAGAATTTTCTCGAAAACCCAAACGATATGCTGGAAAACCAGTCGATTTCAATGATTAAAATTGTTCAGACGAATATTCATTGCATCTTCTTCAACTCGATCAACTGCGTGATACCTTCCGTATTTGGATCAAGTAAATCCACCTTTTCAAAGGTTTTTGTTAATTTCTTTAAAGATCTGCGTCTAAATTTTTTACCGCGATCAAAAAAATCGTTCGATTGGTGCCATAAAGAAAGTCGGTCAAGTGAACATGGTTCGTTAAATTTTTTGACAATGGATATTCAATTAAGATAACAATAATTTATTATAACACGAAACAAAAAATAATAACAAAGTAGTTTTATGTTATTACACAACTTTGAAGATCACATTGTAAGACTCATAATTGCATTAACAAGATCATTATCAGCATCTTTGAGAGCATTTATAGCCTTTGATCGAGAGACGTTAGCTTGAGACATAACAAGTTCGATGTCTTTATCTTCAATACCAGTAGCATCGACCTAGAAAAACGGATATAAAACTACTTTTAAAAAATGATAAAACTTACTTCTTCTCCAGCTTCTTCGTCTTCTTCTTGATCACGATTGATGCTGCTACCTTCATTGGGAGTTAGAGCAAGAGCTGGAGGCTTGAGACTTTCAAGATCAGTAATTTGATGTTGAGAGAGATCTTCAATTTTGGCTTCACCAAAGATAATGTAAGTGTCAGATCCAGGACTCTTGAAAACATCAGGTTTGTTGATGACAAAGAGAATGTTCTTGGATTTACGAATGCATACTCTTGAAATACCGGTAACAGGGTTCAATCCGAGTTTGCTGAAGAGTTTACGAGCTTTCTTTTCAGAGCGTGTTTGTTTGTGAGCAGCTTCAGCAAGAACAAAATTTGCAGCAGGATCAGCAGGAGGAGTTGGAGGAGTGTAGGTAACAACTGGAATAACTAAACCAACTTGGAGCTCAGGTTGACGCGGCTGGTTGACGAGAATAGTACCATCAGGTTCAAGCTTGGGCTCCGTTTTTAAAGGTTTATCGAGTAAAGGTGGCATTCCTATAAAATAAAGCGGAAAATAATTGTAAAACTTTTTGTGGAAATAAGTATTATGAATAATCATATGAAAGAAACCCATGGAAAACAAAAATAATAAAATTTTTATTTAAAGTTGTTAAAACATGAAATATTAATTACAAGTTAAAAAAATAGTCTATATTAAACTAAAAATTAAGCAACTTGTTGCTTTTGCCACCACATATTTTGACTTCATATCCCGATGCTCCATGTGCAAGTAGATTATAATTTTGAGTATCAATCATTTGTCGAGCTAAAACCAAGCGAATGAAATCAGAAAATTAAATAAAAACATACCTTCATCCAAAATTTTCAACTTCGATTTGATGGTTGTTGAAGATTCAAATTGAATTTCTTCCATTTCTGATGCTTCGTGTAGAGCTTCGACAAGAGTATTCAAGCGGTGAATTATCATTCCAATTGTTTGAACAATCAAAATTCCCATAAGAAAGAAGATAATACCCATTCCAAGTGGGTCAACTTTTAATGCTTCATCGGTTTTATCGAATTTCCCAGTGAGTTCATTCATCTTCGTCCATTGAAAGCCTTCATATGGAATAAATTTAATTGATAAGACATCCTTGTGACGTTGTAATAAGAAGATTGCCAAAACAAGAAGACCATTTAAGACAATAATTGAAAAGGCAATACGATTACGAAGCCCAACGAGACCAGCAGCAATTGCACTTTGTTCTTTTGGAGTTGATTCAATTGGCTGAAAAGAGAAAAATTATTCAATTAAAAAACCAAAGAAAAAATCACTCTAAGATATTGATCAATAAGTTGATCCCAAAAGCGTTCTTCAGATTGCTTGAGTTTTCCTCGATCACAACATTGCAAATATTCACAATCCATCCATAGGCCACGTTTCGCTTGCAAGTAAGTATCAGCATTTGCTAGAGCATTGTTTTTGTTAGTAGATTCCAATGTTCGGAATGGTATGACTTCATTCTTCTTTCCATTCAGTCGACGCTCTTCTTCAGCAATAATGTTTAACATTGAAATCGCATCATGAGCATTGGTATTGTCATTGTCTTTCTAAAACAAAAAAGCAGAATGAGAGAATAAACGATATCAAAATAAAAGTCAAACCTGTAATGTTTTAAGCAATCGTTCAGTTCGTTCCATTTTTCTTTCCAGCGCTCGAACATTTTCACTTGTAGGTTCAGATGGTCGTAAGCAAGGCAAGATACGGTAAATGAATGAATTCTGATCATCAAATCCAAGTTTCTTAACCCATCTTTCGCCAACTTTATCACTAGCAACAGGTTTTCCAGTGGCTTTTGCAACGGCTTCACGAGTTCCCCAATTGATAACATTCAAATTGATCAAAGAATACAGCGAAAGGAAAACATAAGTTGACGGAATCATCAGGAAGAAGATTGCCCCAAACAGAATGTTTGAGAATTCCTTTGGATGAATCAATGAAGCAAAGAGAAAGATCAACACCATTGCCAAAACGAACATAGATGTTGGAGAAAAGATAGCTAAAAAAGAAAAGATTACATTAATAAAAATACTATAAAACAAACTTACTTTCGAGGACGATTTGTTGAGTTGTAGCAATGAGAACAGCAAGCATAATAAAGGCATAAACGATGGATGCAACTTTAGCAAAGAATAATTGAATGCTTGAATCAAATACGAAGCAAGAGAAAATGAAGAGACAAACAGGTACGGCATTGTAAATCAAAACTTTCAATGAATCCATCCCAAATGCAGCAACTTGAGCATAAACAAGCATAGTAAAGATGATAGCAGGTCCAAGAAGTCCAAAGCCAATAACGAGCATTTGATAAATGATGTAAAGTTTTGAAATACTAGCGTTATTTTGACATGCAAGTTTGTAATCAGCAAGTAAATCAAGGGTGTTAGCA
Source organism: Panagrolaimus kolymaensis (assembly GCA_028622995.1). NCBI lineage: Eukaryota > Metazoa > Nematoda > Chromadorea > Rhabditida > Panagrolaimidae > Panagrolaimus > Panagrolaimus kolymaensis. The sequence continues at coordinate 2,213,773 of JAJQJQ010000023.1, forward strand.
ATCGATGATGGAGTCCAGCGACGTCTTTGGTTGAAAAATTCGTCAAAACCTTCAGGTGCATAAGTTTCTGCATCAGCTCCAGCAGCGTATTCAATACGATAGCCCTAAAAAATTAAGGTAAGTAAAGAAAGTAAATGAATAAAAAGTTACTTGTTTTAACATCAAAGTTGATAACCATCGATCTTCACCTTGATCATATTGGACAAAATGACGAGGTTCTACTGCTGTCTTCGTATATTTATGCATGATGTTATCATCCATCAAAGCACTAGCCCGAAAGAGTGAGAAGCATCCAGGAGCACACAATACACAACCAAAAACATGTTCAGCTGCTTTTTGAAACCAATGAGCAATAGCATATTCGAACTTTTGATACCATACCATTACTCCATTACCAATAGGATGAATACGACCACATGCACATCCTATATCGCTTTTAGTGTTCATCAAATGAAGAAGCCTAATCACAGCAGAAGGTTCAAACTTTGAATCACCATCAATAGCCAAGATATAGGTATTATCCGATTGAAGTTGACGATCTTCGACACTAAGATGAGAGTCCATAATTCGATGACCAAGTAGATAATACATGTACATAACTTGAGACCAACGCTTCTTATGTCGAATAAGCTGATTATCCTTCAAATGAACAAATAAGAGTGTTCCAGCTGGTAATTTGACAACTAATCGACCACCATAAGAAGTGTTGGCGAGTATTCGAGTCCATGATTCAGCATTGGATCCTTCTAACGAAGCCGTCAATTCCATTAAAAGTTCAAATAAAAGTTTGAAGTATTCATTTGGAATTCTGCCACATTCAAGATCATTTTCCCAAGCATCATCAAAGAAAATATGGATTTCAAGACGAAACTTTATGATGTCTGCTTTCTTTTCAGCTAATCGTGATGCATGTTCTTTATCAAGTCTAAAAAATGCACGATGAAAATCCATAATTTAAGAAGAAAAATCCTTACTTCATAATAGACTTAATCATTTGAACCATTTCATTTCTGGTTTCGTGCCACATTGTTGCGCAAACATACAGTGTTACAGTTTTATCAATTTCACTGTTGATAATTTTTAGTGGACCATAATGAGTTTCATCATCAAATTCGCTTGCAACATCTTTCTTGCCAATAACATATCGGAATACGGTGAGTGAAGTTTCAAGTGCAAAACCATTCATGAATATGGGCATTGAATCGATCCTAAAATACAAAATACATCAATAATTAAAAAGCGAAAATAAAAACTTACGATTCTTCCATTTTTCTAACCTTCCATCGAGAAACATAATGGTAGCTCCATATGAGATAGAATAACATCCATAATACTGAAGCGCTAAAGTCGAAGAAAAAGAGTGTTGTGTCGGCGATTTGCCAACGAAGACATTGAAGATTAAGGCCAAAAGGTTTCAAGACATCGTTCAAAAAGCAAACAGGAAATTTGTAACAGGTTGTATACGGCAGGATAACAAGTAATGGTGGAAGAAGGAAAGCAGGATGAAGAACATTCAAAAGTTGCATTCTCATTGCTGCCAAAAATCGAACACTTAAACGGATGAAGAAGTTCAGCACCACAAGAGCTAAAGAAAGATAAATGATGTTCAATGTTTCGGAAGATAGTTCGAAAATATTCATAAGCTTTCCAAAATTGCTAAGATCCAGCTCCTTCAATGTTGTCGCATAATAAGCGCATCCAAGTACAGTTGAAATTCTCATGAATGAAACCAAGAATCGACTAAGAGGATTTAATTTTCGAATACCATGTTTAAGCTGAAAAAGATAATAATTAATAAGTAAATTAATTTTCATGATATAAAAACGAACCCTAAATAATTGACCCAAGGTTCCATCAGCATGACATGTATCAACCCACGTCTCCCAATTTCCAATTCCATATAGCAGCAAAGCGATCGGAAGCCTAATGTAGTCTTTGAAAGGTGAATCCACAACTCCCCATATGTAAGTACACGCAAGAAGGATGCCAACCATAATAGTATGTGGAATGCACTTCAGCGTGTAAAAGAAGCGATTTACTAAAGATCGATTTTTGTCGGTGATGGCAATGCTGAATTTTGCGATGTAAGGAAAATAGACATTTGCACACAACAAAAGAGCACATCGAGTAACATCCAATTGAGGGAAGATGATGAACATAAGCAAAGATAAGCCAGCACAGCGAAAAACTTCAAAGATGGTAACCTAAAAGAAGAAAATGATAAAAGCTGGTTTATAAAAGAAAAAACTTACAAACTTATAAATACGGTAATCCTTGATTGGAAAAGCAAGGAGACTGTAAATGGATTGTAATATTGCAAAAACATCAGGAAGAAGTTGAATGAAAAGCAAAGCGATCAAGATGGCCATTTCGTTTTCGTGATACTGCTTCTTTGATGCTGGATTTGATGAGCATTGCAGATGGTATGTTTCAGAAGAGGCGACAGATCTTTCGAATAAATTTGTTGCTAATATTAGAACAGCTGATTTTGATATAAATGTTCCAGAAATGATAAACAGGTGAGAGAAGATGTATATAGCAAACTAAAAAATGAACAGATAAAAAAAGTGAAGGAAAAATTAATGATAAACTTACTTTTAACCATTGCAACAAATAAATTGACCAATTCCGAGATTTATTAGCCGCTTCACGTATCACTCGAGGTTTTGATCGAAAAGCATCCCATTGACCTTTTTTGTTAATCATAGCCACAAGCGTCGACGAAATGATCGAAGATGATGATGGAAAAAAGAAAAAAGTTTTCAATGTTCAAGCATATTTTTTTAGGCTTTCAAAAGTTTGTAAGACGAAATTTGGAGCGCCAAAAACGAGAGTCAAAATTCTAAGAGTTGCGGGACACATATTAAATCAAACATAGAAAAAAAATTGTTTGATTGAAAACTGAGTTTTTCTGAATGAAAATTTCTGTTACATTTTTTTAAATTCTTTAGCAATTTTTTACTTTTCAATCAAAATTTAGAGGAAGCTTAAATAAAGTGTTCGTATTTTATTAATTTACAGACGACATAGCCACGAAAATTAAACTTTGCTTATTGTCTTTATTGTGAGGGTGATTATATTCACTCGTAACAACTTTTATACCTTTTTTAAAAACTTTTCTTGAAATTTTTGTGAAATCAATGACTAGGATAAACCCTTTAATTAATGTCATTATTATGTGAACGCGTGAGAACTACTGTACTTAGAGGAGTTTGTAAACATTTGCGGAAACGTTTCAAATATTTATTTATTCAACATGAAAGGCAATTATGATTTTTATAATAAATACAATAATATAAATTAATGTTCAACTTTGAGATTTATTTTAAATCTTAAAGTATCCCGCTTTTGTTTCAATTTTTTGTTATAATTATTTTTGGATTTATCCATTTCGTGTACGAATTTGGTCAGCTTGACTGCTAATTTCATTGATAAAGTTTTTGAATGCATTAGGATCTCTCAAGCATTTTTGTGCTTTATCTTGTAGGGCATATTTACACACATCAACCCAAAGCCTAGCACATCCAAGTTTCTTATCATGTCCATCAGTGAAAGAGAAAGTGAGCCAATATTCATTTGATTGTAATGGGCCAAAGAAGGATTTGGGTAAATCTTCGATGGTAAAGATTTTACTGAATGTCATAGTCCAATGACCTTTTGGTGGAGGGCAAAGACGATTCTTGCGAATGAAATCTTCAGCTTTTCGATCGTTTACATATTTGTGTGCAGTTTTAATAGTTTCTTGACATTTTTCAAGCATATCACAATACCGGCATGATCCAACTCCATCACAACCATCAACAATGTTCCAACCTTGACAAGGAATAACTTGCCATCCCTTCGAACCATGTTTGGAAGTAACGGCATGACGAACTTCAAGATCCATTTCAATTTTGGAGACTGGAAGATCTTCACTAACATCCATTGTAACATTGAAGAATATGGGGCCAGGGAATCGAGGATAATCGGGCCAAATAACAATGTTTGAAACATTTACAACATAATTTGTCCACTAAAATTGAAGGATTTAATCTAGCGAAAGTATAGCAAATAAATATTATAAGATTACTTTAATATTTTATAAAAAAATAGTTACTTACCTGTTCACTTGCACATCGAGAGAATTGCCATCCTCGAATAACAATGCCAAAAGGTCCTGTCTTATATTTTTCCCAAAATGGTTGAACTCCAGGGAGATTTTCTTCCCATGCTCGTGAAAGGGGCGATTGTCTTTTATCTCTTGGTGGTTCTTCAATAGCTGCCGAAGCAGCAATTAAAGCTGCAATTAAAATCACCGTAAACTTTTCCATTTAAATCCCCAAAACCCTAAAATATTGTTGCATAAAATTACGGTAATCTAAAATTATAATAAAAGCATTAAAGATCGATTTTGAAAAGGATAAGGAAGGATAAATCCGTAAAAGTGAAGCGTGTCAACTTTTTTTTTCAATTTTAATCCATGAAAATTTTTCCAAAGAAAAAGAAAAAAGTTTAAAAACGAAATGATCTCCAGTAATAAAAACTTTGGAAGAAAAGAAAAAATATAGAACGCGGCCTCCTTCAATGATAAAATGATGATGGTGAGCGAGAATGACAAAATTAAAAAAAGACAAAAAAAAAGTGATCCGTCTTTGAACTGGAATATGACCACCGACAACCACGTCACGGATCTTTTACACCACACCATTTTCTTCTTCGTCTTATGTTTCTTATTCCCTTTTTTTTACCAGTTTTATGGATATTGAGCAACAGTAAATGAAAGTTTTTTTATATGCACCTTTTTTTCTTGGATAAAAAATGATAACCAACCAACTAACTTATGATAGTTTGAAAAGCAAAAATAAAAAACTGTGTATAAAATTTATTGGAGTTTACATTATAAAACAAAAACATGTTTTTTAAATTTATGGATAAATGATGGGTTTTAAAATTAGATAAATAAATTACGAAAAAAAAATGATATGTATTCTTATGGATAAGTGAATGTCTGAAATGCTGGAAGCATATGTCATTTTTTGATGAAGAGAATAAGCCTTAAATCACGCCAACAAATAATGGTCCATTTTTACATTTGACATTGAAATAATCAATTATTGGAGCTTGATTTTTAGTGATTTCACATAATTTTGCAAAGACGATTGAGAATTTGAAAGCATAAGGATTTTGTCCAAATGGAGCGCAAAGTTTATCGAAAACTCTGATGACGTCTGAATGGCATTGATTTTGGGAATGATTTGAAAGGTTCATTGACAAAACATTCTCAAATTTATCTTTCCCAACAATGGTTTCAAACGTCTCCTTTACAAACGCCGTCATTTCATCTCGTTTCTTGATATAGTCGTGCATCAAAGCGTCAACTGCGACTTTATCCATGCCTTTTTTAATTGCAAGCTTTTTCATTGTTAAAAGACTCACATCTCGAGAATTCACGCTGGATCCAAAAGTTTCGATTGTGTTAGAATCATTGTAAGTTTCAGTCATTTTACCAGAATTTGAACCTTGATAATAAGCAACAAAATCAAATCGAATTGAACGTTTACCATATTCGGATACGGTTGAAGAAGTTGTAACTATTTTAACATCATTAAATTGTTTACCAACTGTTTCGGCATTAATGTTATGCTAAATATTTTTAGATCAAATTTAGTCACCTAGTTATCGATTTACTTACATTTTCAGAATCTCTCATCCAATTAATGGAAAAATGATCACAAAGATAAGCAAAATTTGTTTCACAAGATGCCCATGAATCTTCTTTTTCAGAAGATGCGGTTATTGCATAAACTAAAATTATGTTTAAATTTGTGGTGTTACACTTTTAAAGCTTACTATTCCATTCAGGGTTTAAGCCAACGAACATTGATCCCGCAAAACAAGCTTCAAGATAAAATAATAAATTTCTATACATGTGATTTTTGTGCATAAACTCAAAAGATTCATAAAGTTCACTTTTGCCAAAATAGTAATTAGGAGTTCCAACAATTTCAAATCCTCCATGATCGGAATAATAAACAAAAATATTATCGGTGGCTAAGCTTTGAAGTACACGACCAGTTCCTTTTCCAGCATTCCCTATTTTATTTCCTTTTAAAACATTCATAAAAACTTGGGTGTTAACATCATTTCCAGAATAATCAATTTTTACACCATTGTAAACATCTTTACCATTGGGTTCATTAAAAATTTTACCAGGGAATGGATTTCTAAATGCAATTCTGGTTAAAGGTGTTAAAAATGTCAAAGATTTACTTTTCGTTATAGGCAATATCATCATACATAAGCGTGATTATATGCTCAGGTTTGAAGCCATTATCGATAAGGACATGATAAGCATGGCACACATCTGCTTGATGCCGATAATTATCCCAACCATTTGAGCCTGCAACCAACACAGCCCAATTTGTTCCAGAATTGCTGAAAAATTATAAAATATTTTATTCGTTGTTGTAAAGTTTTCAAACTAACTTTTCTTTCAATAAAGGAATTGCTCTCGCTGCTAAAACTAAATCAAATAAAATAAAAAGCAAATGTGAAAGTGAAAGCTTCATCTTAGCAACTTTAAAAAGGCAAGTTCTTTACAATCTTTAAAAATGAATGATTTTACTCCAACTTTGAAGCCACTTCTTTTATATTAGACTTTTGCTCACATATTTTGGCTGGAATGTCATCAAAGAATTTCATTCAACCTTTTGCCTTTAAGAGCACATGTTACTTAAAATAATAACAAATTTCTTGTGTGATAAGCATTTTTTTACTTTCTCAGAATTAATTACAATAATAGCAGGTAATATTTTTCAGTGATCACAAATTTTTCTCCTCAACGTAATCATGATAAAAAAAAGGTATCAAATATAAAATTGAGCATTCGTACTTTAACATTTTTGGAGGCTTATCAAAAAATGTTTCCGTTGCATTCCCTTTTTTCTGATAACCTCAAAGAAGTTAAATTTTATGAATGTGCTTTCTCTTTTGACCTTTTACATTTCTATTTTTGTTGGTTTCCATCTTCTTTCTTTATTTTAGGCTTTGGTTATTTAAAAATTGGCAAAGTGTTTAGATATCAGTAAAGAGTACTGTAAAAATTAAAGAGCAACGTATGTAAATTTAGCCGCAGTAAAAAAAGAAAGTATAAAATATTTATTTTCAAAATCCGACAAAATTTACATTTTCATTTTTTTCCCGCGTCATTTCTTTCTCTTTTTTTTTATTCTCTTCTTTTTGTCACGCTTCCAAGAATTCTCAACTTTGAAAAAATCACCGAAATGATCTTTACTTTGATTGCCATTTCAATAATCATCTTTTCAAATTCAGCGTTGATTGTAATATTATTTTTTGGATGTTCAAGAAAGAAAAAACCACCACCACCTCAAGTTGCTGCTGCTGCATCACCTGCTGAACCTCCTGGACCACCAAGACCAAAGTTTAATAATATTATTTCTGAAGTAGAGAATGTTTGTTTCTTTTATTTATTTTTGATGCAAATATTCATAATGATTTGATTTTAATACTCATTTTTTAGAAAAATCAATCTGTATTAGCTCGAAAAAGTGAAACCGATGTTGAATTTAATCTTGATGGTGATGCTGGCGGAGGTGATGATGGTGTTGGTGGTAGTAAAAAACAAAGTATGAAAGAAAAGAAACGAAGTATTAAACGATCAGCTGAACTTGATAAAAAAGAATCAATTAAAGAAAAGAAAGCATCCGAAATGCTTGTTAAAAAAGAAAGTATGAAGGAAAAGAAAGCATCAGAACGGATTACTCCATCAACTATTGAAGGTGGTGAAAAAAAAGAATCAATCAATGAAAAGAAAACAACAGAAATGCCACCTAAAAAAGAAAATGATAATGATAAGAAAGAACCTCAAAAGCAACAGAAGCCTGATGAAGAGAAGAAGGAATCTCAAAAACAGAAACCTAATGATGAACAACAAATCAAAAGAATATGAAGTATAATTAGGTGTTGTAAAGTATATAGTATGTTTGTAGTAATAAATGTTTAATAACTGATGAATAACGACCGTCTTGATTAACAAAACTCATATTTTAATGGCATTAATGATAAAGTTTTTAATTTTGATACGAGAGTTTCTACAAATTTTGTACGACAAAAATAGAGATGATGTAAAGGATGCACAAGTAAAAACAATATCTTTATTGTTAACGGCAAATTTGATCTAGTGATGAGCAAACAACAAAATGTGAATAAGAAAGGTTAATGCTGTTTAGTTTATGTTTTTTGAAATTTGTTCCGTCTTACTAAAACCAGAAAATGGTAGTTTAAGTAATTGTTAAAGCATAATACATAGTTTTATTCAGGCTCATAGGAAATATCATAACTACGAGAAGTTTCAGCATTTAAATGTGTATCATCCCAAAGAATTGTAATAGGACGAGATGGTTTTTGTTTTGAATACATTTCACAATGGGTTATTGCCTTTAATTCAAAGCTTTAAAAAATGTTAAAACTTTTAAAGAAAAACTTGCTTTCAATTTTTTGCTTAATTCATTCTTCAACCTTTTATTTATGATTTCTGCTGCTTCATTTGTAATTATTTGGATTTGAAATGCATTATTTGATATTCGAGGAAGGATTGTTTTAGCTTTTATTTCAACCTCAATCAATTCTTTGTCAATTAGAATAAATCCTCTTCGTATAGGGTTATTATTATCACATTTGGCATATTTATAATGAAATAAAGATGCAAGGATATCACTTTCGGTAATATCAGGAAGTTCTTTCATTGCAAGTTGAATAGCTTCGATAGAAGTAATAAAAAACTCAGAAATTACAAACTAAAATAAAAGCTTTTTTTATTATGAAACTTAGAGAAGCTTTAAAAATTTAGAGACGTACTTTATTTCCAAAAGGTGTAATTTTTATTTTAGGATTTCTTCGTCGAATTTGTTCCATTTCTTCATCATTGAGTAAGAGATCCAACGATGTGATTACGGTATTATAAAGAGGTGGAAAATGCCAATCACTTTCGTTTGATTCAAAAATAGGAAAGCAATTGATGCTCAATGTAAATGGAGTTTTTAAAGATACTGTATGTTTGTTAAAGTTAATTTCTTTAGGAATTTTGATTCCTTCATCAACTGGATCAATGTGGACATGTTCATGAATAAATTGGGAAGTATGATAGCCATTATCAGAGTCAAATGGACAAATCGCAAAAATAATTTTAACTGGAGGAAGTTTTTCAAAGGAGGGATTAGAAATTGAAACGTTGAATTTTAATCCATTTAGATGTGGACCTTTAAACGAAAGAAAAGTCTAAAAATAAATGTGACATAAAGAAGATATGGTGAAAAAAAATAATACCCTAAATTTAACGTGAATCCAATCAGAAGGTTCATCGAGGTTATAAATTATATTCAACGCAAATAATGCTAGTTTTATTGGCTAAAATTGGATCATAAAGAATGAAAAGTGAAATTTATAAAAAGAACATACGGGTTTATCTCTAATCATATCTTCAGAATTCATAATTGTTTAATAATAAAAAATATTAATAGAAGTTTCAGAGATCAAAAAAAATCTTCGTTCAATCAACCTTGAATCTTCGAATTCAAAATTTCAATGAAATCATATTTTTCAAAATCTTATCGCGAAACAAAACAAACAAAAAAGTTCGTTAGCTGATTTTTTTCAATCAAACTTTTTTGCTCTTTGATAATTTTCATTGAAACAAAAAAGTTTTTATCAACAGAAATGTTACTAAAAATATTGCGTTCACGTTTTCAATTAATAGCTGCTCGAAGTATGTTTCCACCTTAATTTTATGTAATTTTTAACTCATCAACATTTTTTCAGCTTTTGCAACAGATTGGAAATCATCTTACACTCCAGAAAAAGCTCGAGAATATCTCTCTCAATTCAATGGTGGCAGCGTGGTTATGGAAAAAGATGATAAATCTGGGATTGCAAAAGTGTTAATTGCTCATGATGAAAAGAAGAATGCATTTTCTGGTGTAAGTTTTAATAATTATTTGCTAAAAATTGTATGGAAGTAACACTATATTTTTAGAAAATGATGGTTGATTTTGCAAATGTTGTCTCAGAATTGGAAAAATGGCAAACAGGAAAATTGGCAATCATTGAAGGAGCAAATGGTGATTTTTGTAGCGGCGGTGATTTGGAATTTGTATCAAAAATTGCTACCCCAGAAGATGGGTATATGATGAATACATTCATGGGAAATATTATGCGAAGATTACGAAGGCTGCCTTTTGTTACTCTTGCTAATGGACAAGGTTTCGTTCTTGGTGGTGCAACTGAATTATTCTTATCATGTGATGTCAGAGCTGTTCAAAAAGGTGCTAAAATTGGATTTGTGCAAGCCCGATTGGGTATTCCTCCGGGTTGGGCTGGTGCTTCTAGAATTGTTGAATGTCTTGGAAGATCAAAAGCTATTGAAGTTCTTGCAACATCGGCTGTATTTTCGGCAAAAGAAGCAAAAGAAAATGGAATTGCAAATTTTTACTACGATGATTCAGAAGAATTTGATAAATATTTGAGCAAGTTTATAAGAAATAGGTAAAGATTTTTTTTCGGAAGTTTATAACAGTATTTAATTCTCTATGATTTTAGTATAAACTCAATTCGTGCTTGTAAACAAATGGTCGAAAATGCTGGTCAAGTTTTTACTGCTGAAGAAAAACAAAAAGCTGAAAGAGATATCTTTATCCAATCATGGGGCGGACCAGAACATCTTGAAGCATTGCAAAAGAATATGAAGCATAATTAGGTGTTATTAAAATGTATACTTTGTTTGTAGTAATAAATATTTAACCAGTAAAAATATATTTTGTTTGAATAAATATAAAAAAACCATAATATAATTAATACAGTTGGATAATTCTTGCTTTTGATAGCGATTTAAAAGTTGCTATCCTTCATAACTGCCTCGGACAAGGAGGTCTAGGGTTTACAGAGGATGATGCACATCCAAAACGATGTCAAACAGTTTTTGAAGTTCACTAATATTCGACAGATTTTTTTCATTCTTTGTTTTCAATGTTTTTCGATAATTTTTTTTGCCACTAATTTTTATGCTTTTTTGAATTCGTTCCTTTTTTTGGCGTAATGTGTTTGAAAGTTATGATGCACTGCCATTTGCGTATTTTGAAATTGAAAGAAAGTTTCTTCAAAAAACTAAATAATTTTCTAAATATTTTGTTCGTCTTCAAGCTTCATTATTTGTTATATATAACTTGATATTCGTTATTGTTGTTTACTATGTCAACAGAATATGAAGTGGATGATGTGGGCGATGTTGAAGCCCTGAATGGTCATGAAATGGAATCAAACGGTGATGGTTCAAACAACTTAAATGGCGACGTTGAAATGCTTGATGATGATAGTGACGAAGATCTTGATCTCGCTGATGAACTTCTTCAACAACTTTCTAGTGGAAAAGCTATGAAAAGAACATCTGATACTGAAATGCATAGCACCCCTAAAATTCCAAGGCTCGCCGAAGACGAATTTATGGGAAAATTTGGTGCCAAAGAAGCAAACTATATTTCAAAAAGAATCGATGTTAAAGAAAATTGTATTCATGAAGTAGGCCTTTTTCATTGCTCTTGTAAATCTAATTACCCTTTTTTTTAGGTTGTTTATCCTGTTGGCGTTGAACCTGAACTTATTGAACGTCAAACAGAACCAGTGCACACTTATCCGTTTGAACTTGATGTGTTTCAACAAAAAGCTATTAATTGCATTGATAATAACCAATCGGTTCTTGTTTCTGCACATACTTCTGCGGGAAAGACTGTTGTTGCTTTATATGCAATTGCCTTGGCTTTGAAGAATAAGCAAAGAGTCATTTACACATCTCCGATTAAAGCTCTTAGCAACCAGAAGTATCGTGAATTATTCAAGGAGTTTACCGATGTTGGACTTATGACTGGTGATGTTACAATCAATCCTGAAGCTTCTTGCATCGTCATGACTACAGAAATTTTGAGATCAATGTTGTATCGAGGTTCAAGCTTAATGCACGAAATCGGCTGGGTTGTTTTCGATGAAATCCATTATATGCGTGATAAAGGTAGTTTTGCTTTTAATTTTAACCACTAATAATGAGGCTTTTAGAACGTGGTGTCGTTTGGGAAGAAACAATCATCATGTTAGCTGATAGCGTTCATTTCGTTTTTCTCTCTGCTACAATTCCTAACGCCCTTCAATTTGCTTGTAAGTTTTTTGAAAATTGTTTCTCCCTCTAATATGTCGTATTTAGCATGGATTTGTTCACTTCATCATCAACCTTGTCATGTCGTTTACACAGATTATCGTCCAACCCCACTTCGTCATTTCGTCTATCCTGTTGGTGCACCTGGTCTTTATGAAGTTGTTGGAACTGATGGTGTTTTTCGTCAAAATAAACTTGCTGAAGCTATGTCTCATCTTAGCACTGGAGATTCTGTGGATTCTGCTACTCGAGAAGGCCCACGTCGAAATGATCCTGCAATGGAAGGAAATGTTTTAACCATTATCACAACCATTAAAGAAAGGGACATGCTCCCATGTATCATTTTTTCATTTAGTCGTAAAGAATGTGAAAATTATGCAAACTCTTTGAAGGATTTGGATTTCAACAATAATCGCGCTGAACGACAAGTGATCGAAGAAATCTTCAGAAATGCTATCGGCTGTTTATCCGAAGATGATCAGAAACTTCCTCAAGTTACTTCTGTTTTGCCATATCTTCTCAAGGGTATTGGTGTTCATCATTCAGGCCTTCTTCCTATTTTGAAAGAAGTTATTGAAATTTTGTTTGGTGAAGGATTGATTAAGGTATGTTATCCTTTTATCATATTTTAGAATACTAACTTATTTTTAGGTCCTTTTTGCAACTGAAACTTTTGCCATGGGATTGAATATGCCTGCACGTACTGTTGTTTTCACTTCCGTCCGCAAGTTTGATGGAAAAGATCGACGATGGATATCAAGTGGTGAATATATTCAGATGTCTGGAAGAGGTACGTTATTTAATCAAGTTTTGACACGCTATTTTTAAATTTTTAGCTGGCCGGCGCGGTAAAGATACTCATGGTGTAGTTATCCTTATGTGTGATCAGCAAATTAGCAGTGATATTGCTAAGAGCCTTATTAAAGGTGATGCTGATCCGCTCAACTCTCAATTCAGACTTACCTACAATATGATTTTGAATCTCCTCCGTGTTGAAGGTGTTGAACCCGACTTTATTTTGAAGAAATCTTTCTTTCATTTTCAAAATCAGCTTACTTTGCCTGACATGTATAAAAGTTTGTTTTCAAGTTTAACTTAACAATCTTTAAAGCTTCTAATATTTTAGAAATACAAGAGAAAAACATCGAAATTCAAGAATTTGAAGTTCCTCGTGAAATGGAAATTGCTGGTTATGTTCTCCTGGAAAGAGATATTGAAAAGAAAGTTAAATCAGTTCGTGATACTATAATGCTTCCTAAACATTGTTTGAAGTTTTTGCATCCTGGTAGAATTGTTGAAGCCAAATTTAACAACATTGATTTTGGTTATGGAGTGGTTATATCTTTCGAACGATGTGCAAGTACCGATTCTGATCCAACTAAGACTGCATTTGTGTATAAAATTAATGTATTGTTAAAACTTGCTCCAGATGTTGCTCGTAGTGGCCCTATTACTGTGGAGAGGTTGCATCCTCCTCAAAGCGATAAAACTGCTTGGGTTGCTGAAATTGTTCCTATTAACCTTGAAAATATTACAAGGATGACACGAATCAAACTCAGAATGCCAACCAATATTCAAACAAGAGAAGCAAAAACTGCATTAATGGGTTCTATGAAAGTATGTTTATATTAAGCTTAATTTTTTCCTCGTTTTAATTTTTTAATTATTTAGGAGGCTTTTAAACGTGTTGGAAAAGTCGAAGAAATTGATCCGATTGAAACCATACAAATCACTGATCGCGGCTTCGTCGAGGATTTTAAACTACTTCAGTCATCACAAGCTCGTTATCAAAATCATGAAATCAGAAAGGATCCAGAGTTCCTGCATATTTATAAACGATATGAACAAAAAGAACATCTCAAACAAGAACTTGCAGAACTTCGACAAGAATTCAAGAAAGCTCAAAGTGAAACATTGCTTGCTGATTTAGAAGCTAGAAAAAGAGTATTACGACGATTAGATTACTGTACAGATGGAGACATCATTACGCAAAAAGTTTGCTTTTCATTATTTTAATCTCTTGATTTTTATTAATATTTTTAGGGTCGTGTCGCATGTGAAATTTCAGCTGCTGATGAACTACTTTTAACTGAGATGATTTTTGATAATGTCTTTCGTGATCTTGATGCTCCTACCGCAGCTGCACTTCTTTCGTGTTTCATTTGCCAAGAAAAGGGTAATACTCCTAAATTGGCTGAAGTTCTCAGTGGATGTCTTCGTACTATGCAAGGATTCGCTCGTCGTATTGCTTCTGCAACAAAGGATGCTTTACTTGAAATTGATGAAGATGAATACGTTGATTCATTCCGACCTCAAATGATGGACGTCGTCTATGGTTGGATCCAAGGAAAATCGTTTAGTGAAATTTGCGGCAGTAACAGTGATCTTTTTGAAGGTAAGCAATATTTCCGATTTCCTTCTTCGTGACGCGGATGTCAATTAAAGACAAAAAAGCTTCGACCTTGAATGGTCATGATAGATTTATGCGGTCACTTGCGTTTTTTGTTGTGGTTTAAAACGATTTGTTTTTCTTCGATATTTTCATTGCCCTCAAATAAGACTGAATACTGCGCGCGGTCACCGCTTTGATTCACTAGCCTTTAAAAAAACTAGACTTCAATTTTCTTTGCATTGAAGTAATTTATCATTTTTCTTCACAATTGTTTCACCTCCTACTGTGCATTATCCTATTCCGCGTATATGCTCGTATTGGTCATAAGTTACTGTAAATTAATTTTTTTGCTTTTTAGGTTCAATAATTCGCTGCTTTCGACGTTTGGAAGAACTTTTGCGTCAAATGGTTGGTGCTGCTCGAACTATGGGAAATGAAAACATGGAAACTATTTTTGAAGAAGCTCGTTCTCGACTTAAACGTGATATCGTGTTTGCCGCTAGCCTTTATCTTTAAGGTGTCAAATCAGCGAGATTTTTCCGGATCTTTTATTTCGTGTGTCTAATCATTCTAAACTTTTACTTTCATTGTTTTTCACGTTTATTTTAATGATTGTATTTCTTTTTCTCTCATTTTTATTGTCATTTGCTATTTCACAAAATCCTGAAGCGCCTGAAGCTGATGGTACGATTTTCTTTGTTGATTTTTGTTAAAATAAACCATTTAAAGACGATGGATTTGTGGAACCTTTTGATATTCCTTTGGATGAATTAAGGAAGGAAACAACTCGAGTTACAACTTTAGCTGAACAATGTAAAGCCAAATATGAGCATTACAAATATTATTGTCAATCAAGTAATATTGCAAAATACAATGAAGAAGTTAGAATTTTATGCGAACGTTTTGATTTGCTTTGTCGAGAACGGGTTCCCGCAACCATCGATCATGTTTGTTCTATAAAAAAAAACGGATAAAACTGAAGAAAGTGAAATTATTTTTAGATTCGACGTCAACGAATTTTATGGAAAGCGGCAGGAGTTCCAAAAAATGTTGAAAAGAAAGTTGTAAATTGTTACACTTCATGCAGGGAATCAGATCCTCTTTGCGTAAATGCTTGTGAATGTAAGGAATCAAACTTTTTTTGAAATTTTGTCAAAGCCTTTTGTGATTTCATCATTTTAGGTATACACTTAGGTTGGATTATGGAAAGACAATGTCAACCTGGAGCTTCAGCCACTGCATTAGTTAATTGTAATAGGTATGTATAATTTTGATATTTGGTTTCCACATTTTCTTTAACGCTGTAGCATTACGGTAGATGACGAAATTCAAGAGAATTTTTGTCTTCAGCTTTTCTTTGAAACCTGATTTTCTTTTTTGGCATTTTCGTTCACATTCCAGCTTTTTTACTTCGAAAAAAGTTTTAACTATACGAAATCTCAGAAGAAGAAAAAATGGAATGCCAATGCACATTGTTACAAAACATTATTATCAAACATTAATGTTATGAGTTTGAAAATCTTTGATGTTGCTTGCTTGCTTCTTTTTAAAACCAAAACAAAAAAAGATAAAGAAAATCTTGTTTTTATCCCGCCAAAGAAAGAATGAAAGAAATAAGTTCAAAAACGGCACCGAAACAAAACAATCTGTTAAGTTAAAAAAGCGAGCGCGAACACCACAATTTTTTAATGTAAAAAAAAGAGCTCCAAAAAAGGCGAATTAACTTTTGGTTGAATGAATTTCTGCGAACAATTACTTAATGAAAATATGCCGCCGCCGCTATCCTTGTTTTTTTTTTGCTTTGGATTCTTTCGAGGCTTTTTTTGGTTCAACAGAAGTTTTTTTTTCAAACTTTTTTTTTGACACAGCCTTTTTTAGCGGTCATTTAGGAGCGTTATTTTTTTTTTAGTTTGATGATAGGAAAGAAAAACAAAGCATTTTTTTGGGAATATGAAAAAAATGTGAAGGAAGAAAAAAATGAAGGAGATTTTATGTTCGTGTTTTTTTTTGTTTTAAAAAAACCGTTTAAAATGGGATTCTTTCTTCTCGATGGGAAAATGATCTTTTTTATAAAACAAAAAATAACGGTTTGAAAATCACATTAATACCTTTAATTTGAATATTTCTTGTTTTGTTTTAGATGGTTTGTGAAATGCAAACAATTTTGGAAACCTAAACCTAATTTAACGCCATATCCATTTGGAGTGCATGCTCCACCACCAATTATTCGTGGAACTTTTTATGGTTACGATGCTTTAGGTATGTATCACTTCGATGAAATAAAATAGTGATTAACAAATTTCATCCATTTTTTAGGTAATTCGTTCGTTTATAATCGCCCTCGTGATCATGGAGTTTCCTTATGGCGTGGTACCAATACCGTCGTCGTCAACTGGCCCGAAGGCAAAGTCGGCACTGCTACTACCTTTGATGTTCCAGCTATTGGAGTTGAAGGAGTTTTCAATGCCGTTGATGTTGGATTTCCAAATCCTGCTTCATTTTTGCGTGAAACTTTTGAAGGTAAAAAGCTTAATCCCGGAACGGGACGACTTCGACATTACTAATATTAAGACACAATTTTTTTTTATAAAATTTAAAACAAAATTTAATAAAACTGATTTTAATAAATTTGTTTGATGAATTCAAAGTGACAGTTTTCATCAATTTTCAAGTAGCTGGTACAAAAAATGGATTTAATCTTATCGAATCAAGAGAACATTTGAGATTTTTCTTTGACATCTGTTTATTATTTTTTTGAAAAAGGTTTTATCTTAATGCTTGTTTTTAAACAAACTTTTTTACAATATCATTAATTATCCATTTTAGAAGACAATCAATAATTTTTCAATACTGCAACTTTATTTTTTGCCAGCTCTTACATTTTTTCCAACTAAAACGCTTTTTATTAAATTATTTGTTTAGTTTTTTATCTTATGAAATTAGTTTATCCCAAGTTTTCTTCATTTGATGATTCATCTAAGTATTCCACCTTTTTGTTTTTTAGCATCTACCGTATCTTTCCTTTTCATTTTTAATTTGCACGCGGCGATGTCAATATTTATGAACATTTTTTTGAACTCCGTAAAAACCCTTTATTTTAGTGAATTACAAAAAAGCAATATGTACATATTTATATGCGTGTCGTTTTTTTCATTCCAAAAGAAAATTGGTTTGTTCAATAATGAAAGAAGACGAGAAGAAAAAATAACTAACTTCAAAACCTTTGGTTTTTTGGTTGACTTGCTTCTTATTGTTAGAGAGGCTCCGCTCTCTCCGATGGGAGATGAAAAATAACTTCAGAAGGAATAAAAAGAAACGAGAGAGCGACGATAGAGAAGAAAACTAATTTGTCATTTTTACAGAAAAAAAAATTACCAAGGAAGACTGAAAGAAGAAAGATAACGGCAAAAGCGCGACTTTAAAAAAAAGTAATTGCCACTTTTTTTCTTTCTTATTTAAACGAAAAAAGACAATTGCATATTTAAAAAGACAATGTTGTTGAGTTATATGTACTATCCATTTTTCATTTTAATTTGCTTAAAATGCACACATAAAAGTTGATAGTCTTAAAGGATTATTTTTTTAAGAAGAAGAGAGAAAAAAAGTAATTACGGTTGTATTTGGAAAAATATATGTTTAATTAGGATTTCCAGAAGTTTACGGTAATGAAAAAAATAAAATAAATTATTTGGTTCGCAAAGAAAATGCAAATAAGCAGCGACAGTTGCGACCTTAGGAAGGTGATTGGATCGACAGATATTTTTTGTGACATCAAAAATAAAGATGGCTGGCTTTTCCTATGTAACAAACCCAGATTTTAGCAGTCACTTCTCTATTTTTTTTTTTGAAGATTCGGCAATATTTCAAAACTCACTTTTCACGTTTGGCTTTACAAATTGTAAAAGTTGATAAAGCAATAATATTTTGTGGATTTTTTTAAAAGGATTTGTAAACATTGTAAAAACATTTATGACCAAATATTTTAACCTTATTTAGCTAAATACAAAACTCAAACATTCACTCATAAAAAGGCCATGCAAAAAATTATACATATTTATTTTAAAAACTATTTTTTTGATAATATTTACAATAATAATAACTTTTTTTAAATAACCATATTATTTCCTTTTTTTTACCAATTCTCCCAATAAAAGCTATTTTTTCATTCTCCAAAAAATGGTACGAAAAATGGAAGACATTTTGCTCGTTTTTTGTTTTGTTTTGGAAGCAAACTAGTCTGCCATCTCCTTCTCTTTCTTTTTACCGTATTTTCTCCTTTTTTTTTTCTAAATCGGGCGGAGCTAATTGAATGAATGCATTGTTGAAACACAAGAAGAAGAAAAAAAGCCAAAGACAAATGTTTTTCTTTCTTCTGCTTTTCTTTATTTTACCTTTTTTGGCGTGTTTCACAGCGGGGCGGAGTTTTTTTCTTCTTTATTTTGTAATCTGAAAAGTTTAAGATGCCACAAAAAAAATAGAAGAGTTATTTGATAGTTTTTTCCACAACACTTTAAACCATTTTTTTAACTTCAAAATTAATTAAAATTGAAATTTTTAATGAGACTAATTTCTTGAGTTTTTTTTAGATTTGTATCAGGTTTTTCCTAAAATGCCACGTCCTGGAAAGAATTCCTATGATGAACAGGTATCGTTAAAAATTATCTTTGATTGTTATTAAAATAAACGATAAAAAATAGCTTATAACTTTTCGATAAAATCAAATTTAAAAAATGAATTCAGCTTCACAAAACTTTTCAATAAGCCGAAATATGCTCTTTCCTTTTCTCATAAACCCTGTAAATAATAATTTTAGGAATTTCAAAAGCCACCATATTCGTATATTTGGTTAACATATATGGCAATTCAAAATTCAGAAGAAAAAATGATGCCATTAACGGAGATATATAAATTTATTATGGAAAAATTTCCTTTTTACCGATCAAACACTCAACGATGGCAAAATTCATTGCGGCATAATCTAAGTTTCAATGATTGTTTTATTAAAATTCCACGACGCCCTGATCGCCCTGGTAAAGGAAGTTATTGGTCCATTCATCCAAAAGCCATTCACATGTTTGAAAACGGAAGCTGTTTGAGACGACAAAAACGTTTCAAGGTCGGTTTTGTTGCAAACATTTTTTTGGACTTTTAAAATTAAATGGTTGAAGAGGAAAAGTAAAGAAAAGATTGTCTAAAAAAGCTACTGTACAATTTAAAAATAAGATTTTTTCAGTCCCTTTCAATTATAATTGGGTTAGTAGTGAGAGTGGATTTAAATTTTGTTTGAGTGAAAACTAATTTTGGTAAATTCTGAAGTTTGAGAAAATCTTTGTTTGGGGTTTTTTGAGAGATCAATAGCATTGATTTAGCTATTCAATTTGATAATTACCATTTTTGGGGCGCTTCTAAGTGACTGCTTTTAATAATTTGTCCATCGGATAAATTTTGATAAAAAATTAAATTTAAAAAATTAATAAAAATTTTAGCTTGATAATTTCTCTGGTAATCGCTCTTTTGTTCGAGCGCTTCAATGGCGGAAAGATCCCATGCATCTTTCATCCAAAGAATCTATCTCTTCGACAGCTTCTTCATCATCGTCTACTTCCATTAATTCCAAATTAACTCCAACGAGTCCTTGTTACCCTTCACTGCCATCCTATCCAAATTTGTCATCCTCTCGTGAACCACTACCACCATCATTTTTATTTTCACCTCAAAGACCAAATTTGAATGAAATTATTTCTTTGCTTCTTTCTCGACCATCGATGATCGAATCATCCAACACTCACCTTCCTCCATCATCGCCATCCCTCGATTTGACTTCACTGTTTATGAATCCACTTTTTAATCCATTATTTTTACAAAATTTAACAAATCATCCAAAAACTTCACATTTTTCTATTGATTCCATTTTAAGTCCAAAGCTTTAATAATTTTGTATTTTTTTTCTCACAATTGTTTGTTTTCTTTACTTTTCTTATTATCGCAATTATTCGTCTTCGTGCTTACTATAATAATAATGCACCTGTGAATTTTTTTAACCTCAAAATTGATTTATTGCTTTCATTTCTTTTTTTTTCTTTTGTAAAGAGATGCTGAATATTTATTTTTTTGTTTAATTTAAAAACGGTGGTTAAAATAAAAAAATTTAATAATTAAATTTGTTTCGATACACAGATGGGCAAAGGGTGTGTTTGGGTGTGTTTTGACACACCCAGGGGTAATGGGGTAGCGTTGAGGTTATAGGAAATTTTTAAAAAAAGAACAGGGAGGACCCTTTTGTTTTCTGTTTAAAAATTATGGGGTAACGTTCAAAAAATGTCCAAAAAAAATGTAGCAAAGGGAGGACCCTATGAAAATTTCTAAAGAATTTAGGGGTATCGTTTTCAAAAATTTTGTAGCACACCATCATGCCCACGTATGTTTCGATACTTTCTTTACCAATAAATTTTTGAATTCTGAAATTCCTACGCACGTTGAACTCCAAATTTTTTGAATGAATAAAAAATAAAAACTGTTTAAGTTATAATTCAGGCGATGGAGAGTATTCTATTCTTTTTATAACACATAATTTTCTTCATCGCTCTAATTACTTCTTTTTTTTTCGTTACCTAATAAATCAACTACCGTAAACGTGAGAAAGATGGAAAGAAGTTGAAATTAAAAACTCGTTTGGAAAATTCCGTTTATTTTTATATAAAATAAATTTATAAACTTAAACTTCTTTCTGCAATTTTTTTTTCAAAATTACGGTAATGAAAGAACACAAACATATTTATGGATATTGCTTTAAGCAAGCTTCTTCAAAAATTGCCAATTGTCTTTAAAGAAAAGTCAAATATTCATTTTTCATTGTTTCTTTTTCTTAGAGAACCATGTTAATTAGTTTTCTTTTCTCCATGTCTTTATTAGTTTTTTTTTATTGAAAAGAGGAAAATAGCCTTTAAAATAGCCAATAAGGACTCACAAGTTGCAAACCATCTGTCGTCATCGTGGTTGCTTAACAAAAAGAAAAAGAATGTAATTGAGAAAAGTGCTGCGCGATGGAAAAAGAAAGAAAAGGCAAAATAAAATTGTATTTTGCGGTAAATGATTGTTGATGAAAAAATGAGACATATGTTGCCTGTCGCCTCATCGATAAGCTTATATTTGAATGATGAAAAAATGAGTTTTAAAATGGTGATGATTTTAATGAATGACATGAAATTAGACTATAAAAAAGCAAGGGATAAGAATGTTATTTGAATGAAAGGAAAATATTTGTTTCAGCTAAAAAAAATCATTTAACAGAGTTTACGATTCAGAAGTCATTATTTCTAATTCTGACTAAAATTCACATGTAAGATTCTCAAAGAAAAAATGTTAAAAGGAGTATTTCAGAATATATTTTTACAACTCAAGCGATTGAAACAAACAACATTTTTATAACATCTATTAATCATGATGCGTTTTTTTCTTCATTGTTTGTTTATAAGCTTTCTTTTTAACTTCATTTCGCATACATAAATAATCCATTGTTTTTGTTTTACTTACAAACAAAATTTTATACATTGCTCCCATGCGAAAATAAAATAAAACTTTTTTTAAAGAAGGAAGCAAGCCACAAAGGATGCTCGGAGGTTTTATTAAATGCGGCTAAAAAAAAGAAATAATTCTTTTTACGTTTTTCTTCTTCAACGACTGAGACTCAGCTTTAATTCAAATGTTTTCATTCATTCATGAGTCACAAGATAAGGGCAATTTTAAGCAGCTTTGACAAAGTTGGTGCCAAAGAAATTGAGCTTTGGTCGTTCTCTTTTTTTCCATTTTACACAGCTTAGTTTTCTTGTTGTTGTTTGTCAACAAGCATATGTATTTTGCAAAGCAACAGTCTAGTCATTCTTCTTCAGCGCTTTTCTTTTTCGGACAGCTTTCAAAAAAAAAATTAGTGATATTTTTTAGATGAAAATTAATTATTTTACAGAACTTTTTTGTTTATTTTGTAAGATTTTTCGGTGTTTTAATTTTGATTTTTGCTTTTCTCAAATTTTGTTTCTGGGGCCAAAATTAAAATTACTTTGGTCATTGCAACAAATTTTTTTTATTCTTTAGTTGATAGTTTCGATAAAAATTAAAGACACGTTTAAAAAGCAAAAACTTATCATGAAGACATCAGAGAAAAAAAAGTTTGATTGAGCTAAAAAAAAAACAAAAAAAAGCGCAAACTTTTGTTTTTGCTGCCAGCAATGATCATCATTTTTCTTTTTTCTTTCCTTCTTTCCTTTCACTTTTTTTTGTTGATGTTTTAAATCGATCGCGTTTAGGTTCTTCTTTCACCCACATTATTGCTTCATTCAATTTTTTTCGTTGTTGCCACCAGCTCAAGAGACTCGTCTCCTATTTTTTCTTATTTCTTTTTATTTTTCGTTGATTATTT
Organism: Panagrolaimus kolymaensis; assembly: GCA_028622995.1. Classification (NCBI taxonomy): domain Eukaryota; kingdom Metazoa; phylum Nematoda; class Chromadorea; order Rhabditida; family Panagrolaimidae; genus Panagrolaimus; species Panagrolaimus kolymaensis. The sequence goes on from JAJQJQ010000023.1 coordinate 2,236,777, forward strand.
TTGTTTTGTTTTTGCTCGCGCGTGTGCGTTAAAAGTCTCACACGTTACTCTTGTTAAAAAATTATTAAGTAAAAATGATTCGCTTTTTAGAAACTTAATATTTTTAAATGTGTCTTAATGAAATGAATAATTTTTAATTTATTTTTAAAATATTTTTATAAACAAAGTTTTTTATTTCAACCATGGCCTCAACCTCCAATAATTTGGTAGATAATAAAATAACTCCATCAAGAGAGCCTGGAGATGAAATAACTGTAATTCCCATAGTTGCTAATACTCTTATAGTTCCCAATGAAGCCAATAATGGAACTTATACATTGCCACCATTTATTCAAGTAATTATTTTATTATTATTATTTTGTTTGCATCCAAAATTAATTAACTTTTAGTCAGAATTTAATTTACCAGTAGCTTCGGAAGCTACCGTTCCGCCAGTTTTAAGCGAATCTGCAATTGGTTCTGCCAAAACTCGATTTGTTGTTTTACCAGTAACTTCCGATTCAGGTCCAACACCAGTGACTCCAAGTTCAGCTGAGGTTGATGCGGGAAAACCACGAAGAGAATCATCATCGGATAATCCGTAAGTTGCAAAAGGATTTATAAAAAACGTCTTTATTTTTTACACATTTTTTTTTTTAACTTTTCAAAACTCAAAGAACAATATTTATTTCATTTTTTTGTTTTCATTAAATCTCATTCATTTAATATGGATTCTAAAAACCATTAAATTTTGCAGGCCAGATAAAAATCGATCCGATTGGGAAATTAGACAGCAACATAATAAAATTCAAAAGGAATACAAAAAGAGGATAGCTGGGCCAAAAGATAAAAGGAAAAGACATCTAACAGATATTGATTTTGAAGGTAAATTTACAAAGTTCTATAAAATTAACCAACTATGCTCTATTTGAGGTATTCTAAAAATTATTGGTGGTTGTAATGTTTGGCAAATTTTAATTTATTTGATGATTTCTGCACATCAAGTTCCACATGCAATGTTTAATTTATCAGTAATAATTTTTTTAAATAAGCTGATAACGGATAATTCTCAAATGTTCCTTCATTTTTTTAGGTTGTGTATTATATTTACCAACCTGATCATTGGTGTAAAGTAAGCTCTCTAAAAAAATTTGATAATAGCAAAAATATTTCACACAAGAATGTTCAGCTTTGACTTTAGGGGATTTTTTAGATAGAAAATTTTTCTCGTGAAGTAATTGAAAATCATCCAAACGCAACTAAAAATGGTTGGTCATGGGATGAAGTGTTGATGGCTCCAAACATTGCATATCGAACAATGCCAAATCGACAACGTCAAGGTCAACAATGGCATGATCAATGCTTATATTTTAATCGACCTGTAGAAGAATACGGTAGATTATTGAATAGACCATTTAATGAAGTTAGAGCTGAATACGAAAACCCTGATAAACCATTACCCCAATTGAAACGTTGCACTTCTTGGGAGTATGATAATTCTGTCATGAAAGATACGGTTGTAACACAATGGAATCGAGTTTGTGATGATAATTGGAGTCGAGCACATGTTCATTTGTAAGTTTTCTCTAAACAAAAATGAAGAATTAAGTATGAAAAATTAAGATCATATTCACTTGGTTATCTCGTTGGATGTTTATTGGGTGGATTTATAAGTGATCGATATGGACGAAAGCCGGCTATTTATGGGTTTTCAATTTTATCAACCATTTTTGGTTTTTTACTACCATTTAGTAAAGAATTTGAAGTATTTTTAATTGTTCGTTTTCTTCTTGCAACGTGTAATGAAGCCTCTGATTTGGCTGCTTATGTAATGTGTATGGAATGGACCGGTGTTAAATATCGATCAATTGTTGGAAGTTTGCTTCAAGCTCCATGGGCTTGTGGATATGCTTTACTTGCGATGATTGCATATCTCTGCAAATCATGGACTAAAATTCAAGTAAAAAATTAGTGTTTTCAATATAAAATGTTTGAATCTAAAAATTTTAGTTAATCACTTCATTTCTCCATCTTGGAGCTTTAATCCTTCTTCATTTCTTACCTGAATCTCCTCGATGGTTGATTGTTATGAATCGAATTGATGAAGCAGCGTTGATCATTCGAAAAGCATGCAGATGGAATAAAAGTTCACTTCCATCTGATTTGGAATTGGTTTGTTGTCTATCATCAATGGGAAATAAGCGTGTTGATGAAGATGAAGGAGGGGTAGAGAGAACATTTTTCTTGTTGCTACTAAATGCTATAGCATTAATTTTATTGATGCTTTTTGAGGCGGTATTATTTGGAACAATAATCTTTAGTTTTTTAAAACTTAGCAGTTTTGTTTGGCTGCCTACCAACTCGCGAAAAGCCACTTCGCGAAAAAAAAAAAGATACCAACTCGCGAAAAAAAGATACCAACTCGCGAAAAAAAAATACCAACTCGCGAAAACGTAAAAAATCAAGCAAAAACGACCAACTCGCGAACACCAACTCGCGAAAAAAAAGATACTAACTCGCGAAAAAAAAGATACTAACTCGCGAAAAAAAATAGACTAACTCGCGAAAAAAGAATACTAACTCGCGAAAAAAGAATTGAAACAAATGTGATCCATTGCCTTTCGCTATGGATTAAAAAAATGATTGACATTTTTGCCCTATTGCACATTTTGACGATCCATAGGACTTCGCTATGGATGGATTTTTATTCAATCTGCTATTAAATCTTCAAAATTATTGTTTGCAAAGGTTAATGCAATTATTTATGGATTTAAAAAAATCAAACAACGGCTCACATAAAGCATTTTATTAATTAAGTTTCACAAGAAACAAAGGAATACAATATGTTTTAAAAAAATAACAAGTTCAAAACATAACATTTCCAAAACATAACAAAGTAAACAATAAAAATTTTTAATAAAAACAACGATTCATTTGGTGCTATAGCCCAAAAGCTTACCAAATATGAGCAAATACTTAACAAAAACAATTTTTTTAGCAGCATTTCTTAGTTCTTCGCGTTGATCTTCGTTGAGAGTATCATCGTTGACAGCGTTGACAGAGTTAATAGCAAATTGCAGATCCGATTTAAATTTTTCCTTAGCTTTCATAATTTTTTTATCAGCCTTTTTCGATTTCTTATCTTGTCTTCTAGCTTCTTCGTAACCAAGTAATACAGCTTCGAGCTTATCATCTTCTTCGTGTTGTTTTTCTCTGAAGGATACGACCCATTCTCCAAGACTTGCGTTCTTTTGTTCGAAGGTGTAATGTTGTTTTGAGTGGTAAGCTTCAGCGTAGTTGGTTGTTCTATTTGTTTGAACTTTAAAGAGCGAGAAAAAGAGATTTCCGCATGGCCCTTCAACCCAGTGTTCACTATAAAAAAAAAAAGAGTGAATAAAGAAAGTTTTTAAAATTATACTTACAAGAAAAATTCAACGAGTTCAGCTGCAATTGTTGATGTACCATTTGGAACAAGCGGGTTTTCATCTAAATGTGCAGCTTCTTCCAATAAATAAGCTTTAGCATCATCATGGTAATTAGCTCGCAAAAGTTGAACTCCTCCAATGCTCGTACAAAAGCGGTGGAATACTTTGTTGTTTTTATACAAGTTTTTAACACGTAAATGACCCTAAAAAATAAACATAATTTGAGATAAAAAAAAGAAGAAACTTACGATTCGTCGCATGAGTGCTTGCTTCGCATGAAACGAACAAACTTTTGATTTGATTTTTTCGTCGAAGACATAGTCGAACGCTCTGACTGCAGCTACTTCATAGTCGAAATGGGCGAAATTAGCGGCATAATCTCCAATATCAACATTCACAAGATCAAAGACTATAAATTCAATGATTTAAAAGTGAAGAATACAAATTAAAAGCAAACCTTTTTGAAACACTTTAGTATAGGTAGGAATGTCCTTTTTCTTTAATAAAATTGTTACAAGTGGAGTGCATTGTGTTGAACGATATAATCCATAGCGAAAGGCAATGGATCACATTTGTTTCAATTCTTTTTTCGCGAGTTGGTATTTTTTTTTCGCGAGTTAGTATTCTTTTTTCGCGAGTTAGTATTCTTTTTTCGCGAGTTAGTCTATTTTTTTTCGCGAGTTGGTATCTTTTTTTTTCGCGAGTTGGTGTTCGCGAGTTGGTCGTTTTAGAGTAAATATGGGTGTTTTCGCGAGTTGGTAACTTTTTTTCGCGAGTTGGTATCTTTTTTTTCGCGAGTTGGTATCTTTTTTTTTTCGCGAAGTGGCTTTTCGCGAGTTGGTTATTTGCCGTTTTGTTTGCTTTTATTTATTTTCATACTAAAATGTGGACCTTGTACGCGCTTATTTCTCACATTTTAATTTTTTTCCAATTTTGTAAGATCTCGGCATTACTTTTCTCAAAATTTTTAGGTTCGACATGCAGAAATGCGAAAATGGGCAAAACATAATAAACGTCCTCATTTCCTTTATTCCTTTAAATCCAGAGATATGTGTAATCAAAATTGTGTTATTTTTTTTGTTTGGGTTGCAACTGCTTTAGTTTATTATGGTTTAGTTATTGCGTTATCAGATCAATCATCTCCTGGTAGAGCTATGTTTGTTGGAAATTTCTTTTTAAATAACGCTGTTGCTGGAGCTATTGAATTACCAACTTTAATGGGTTGTGTGTATTTATTACAATTTGGACGTAAACGATCTCAAATGATTACTCTTTGGAGTGCGGGAGTACTCATTTTTGTTGCAATGGTTTCAAGTTATTACAAAGAAATGACTGTAAGCTAATCCATACTCGTAATATTGAGTCATAAAGTATTTGAAATTTTAGTACTCTTTGATATTTATGTTAGCTGGAAAAGTTTGCATTCAAGGCGCTTTTAATATTCTTTACATTTTTACATCAGAACTTTATCCTACAGTTATTCGAAATTCGGCTGTTGGAGTATGTTCGATGGTGGCACGCATGGGTGCTGGTGCATCCGGGTATATCGCAATCCTTTCTGATGTCACTCTTCCTATTGTTCCAATGGCGATTTTCTGTCTTTTTTCACTCGTCGCTGGAATGCTTGTATGGCGTCTTCCAGAAACGGTAAATTTTAATTCAGAGATTTTCTTATTTGGAAGATAAGCATTTTTCCATTGCAGATGAATACTCCCTTACCTGATACAATGTGGGATGCAGTTACAATGCTTCGAACAGAAAAGGATAAAGAAAATAGTCTTGAAGGTAGTCAAGAAAAATCACCATTAAATGCACCAGATAAAAAAGTGGATGAAAGCAAACTTTAAAAAAAATCAAGGATGCTATATTTTGCTCAAGTTAGATGATACCTTATTTTTTCAAATATTGTTTTTTCCCATTCTTTCTCAGCGAGAAATAAAAAGGCATAAAAAATTTGTAAAATTTGCATTTTCTTTGTTTTCTGTAAAAATTTTGTTCAATTCGGGTTCATTGCATTTTTTCTTTTGTGACATTTTCTTGTTAATAAAATTGCTCAATTATTTTGATACAACAAGCTTTAGTGCCATTCAATTTGATGGGAATATTTTCAAAGTGAAAAAAATGTCATTTTTTAATTGGATAACATTTACGGTAAGTTATTTTTTATTGTTGCATTATTATAACAAATATTTTAGGCTGTTAATCAAGTATTGTTTGCTGTTGGATTGCTGGTATGTGGATTATTCGTATGTTTCAAAAAGAAGAAGGCCAAACCTAAACACAAGCCTCATGGGATAAATTTATCTCAACCAAAAACTGTAAGTGTTTTATCTTGTAATATATTGGGCGTTTAAATACTTCTCATAATTTTAACAAAAGTATCTTTTTCGATTTTAGGTTTCAAAAAAGCCAAAGCCAACTCACAAAGCTCTGTCCAAATCAGCTAATAAAGCTCCTCATTCACGTTCAAAAACAAAATCCATTGATCAAAAAGAAAAGAAGCGGCATCACAAAAATGAAAGAATCGAAGAACCACCTGAAGAAGAAAAGCAAAAGAACAGAATGAGTGAAGTTGAAAAAGAAAAGGAAAAAGAAAAAGTTCCTGAAGAAAGTTTCCCTGAAGTTCCTGAACCAACTAAAACTGCCAAACGAAAGCGTGAAAAAGAAATTGAACGTGAAAAGCTTCGCCGGATCAAAGAAGGCTTTTATCAAGAGCGCTCAGATGAAGATGATACTCTTGAACCAATTCGAAGCTTAAAAGAAGAATATACTGATAAATGAAGCAATCAAAGAGATGTCATTAATTATTAGCCTAGTATTCGTATGTTTATGTTTTGTATTTGGCATATTTTAATAAAGATATTTGATTTGTATTTTGTTTACACATTTCTTTTGACGATGTTATCTTTTTCTCATTTTTATTGCGAGTGTAGTTTAAGCGATCATTTTTTGAAAGCTTGGTATAAGCTAATATATTTTTTCTCACTCATGACGCTTCAACTGTTTTTAGATATGCAGCTTTTTCTGATCATTTTTCCTTCTAACATTTAATTCCAATAAAAGTATGTAATCCAACAACTTCATTTCTTTACTCCTTCGTTTTTTTTTCAAGCGTTACATACTTGGCAGTATTAAAAGTATGATGAAATTTATAATCACTTGTGGTTCATAAAACACCTGGTGTACTTTAAGAAGCTACAAATAGATAAAAACTTATGCTTTAGGTAATCACAATGTATGTTTGTGTATTGAAATTAAAGTTGTTTGGATTTAAAAGTTTTTCAATTTAGCTTGAAAAAAAATAACACTACGCTGAAGAATAAAGACAAATACAGAAATCAAAGTAAAAATAAAGCTAATTTATAAGAAGGCACAAAAGCAAAAATAATAATCATAAATTAAATAAAACACAGGAACATTATTATTTTAATTTAATTTTGGATTTGTTGCAAGTCGACGACGGCGCCGTCTAATTGAAGTGCTTCGATCAGAATTTTGTGGGTTGCTGACATCATTACCAGTGCGTGGAGTCTTTTCGGATTTCAAGTCAGGATAATCTTGAAGGTTCTTAGGATCACGACGAATATCGAAACCACTGGTGGCAGCTCTAAAAATGAGATTTATAAAAAAGGTACCATAAACAAAAAAGCAAATACTCACGAAGCGGGTGATTGGTTTCTTGGAGATACGTTTCGATCAGATGATTGAGTTCCAGATGGAAACAAAGAAGTCATAGAACGAGTGCTGCAGGTACTTTGTGTTGATAAAGCTGGAGAACCAATAATTCCGACATCAGCTGCGAAAGGAATACGACGAGGAGTGGGATGATTAGCTAAAATAGAAAATATTAATAGATATTTCTTAAAAACAAAAGGGGGAAACATAGATAAAATAACACCATAAATAAATTCAAACATACATAAAACCAAGAAATCTTCAAGGAGATCACTTAAAATTTGATAAGATTCATCGATTTCTTTTTCAAGCGAACGATGATGACCAATAGAAATTCGAACAACATTAATTCCATTGCATGTAGCATGAGTGACAACCATCTTATGCGAATTGTTTATATAGGAAGCAAAAGCGGTTGTAAGCTTATTGGATTCATCAAAGATAGGATGTTTAATTCGAAAAGCCACAAGTTGAAAAACTGGTTCACCAACAATTTCAATACGAGAGTCTTCACGAAGATTTTTATGCATACGAGCAGCAAGACGAACAAGCTGAAATGTTTTGTTTAAACGTTAAAGAAGAAACAAAAATAACATACACGTCGGATGTATTCTTGCATTCCGCTAATACCATATGTTCGGAAAATAAACCATGTTTTGAGGCAACGTGAGCGTCGACTAAGTTGAGTACCCCAATGGCGAAAATCTGTTGCTCCTTCATGACGAGCTTTGAGATATGTTGGATCAACAGTCATTGATTCTTTTACGCTTCTTTGATTACGAGTCCTAAAAGTGTATTTATAAAAAAGGTTTAAAAAAAAGGAGCCAAACATACCAAAAGTATGTACCAGGAGTTGAATGAAACATGATTTTGTGCATGTTAATATTAATAGAATCAGCACGTTCAATTCCTTCCATTTGATATCTGAAAAGTTAAAGTGTAAATAATAATAGAGAAAGAAAAATTATTATTACCTAAATTCAGGACAAACCCAAGCATTTCCACCATAGGCGCCATCAATATGAACCCACATATTATGTCTAGAAGCAACTTCTACAATTTCTTTCAAGTTATCATATGACCCAGTTCCGGTTGTTCCAAGCGTAACATGAACGAAGAAAGGAACTAAACCTCTGTCGATATCCTTCAAAATTTGTTTTTCTAAAGCTGCACCACGCATTGAGAAATTTTCATCAGGTTTGACAGGACGCATATGAACAAGAGCAATCAAAGCTGCTTTTTCAGCACATGAATGAGCCTCAATTGAAGCATAAGCAACTAATTTTGAGAGAGTTTGATGTTCTTTATCACGACATTCGAGTATAACTTTTCCACATTCTTGAGTAATTTTCTTATGTCGAGCAGCAAGAATTGCGAGAAGAATTGCATCAGAAGCTGAATCTTGCATTGCACCACCACCAACACTTGCTTCACTTTTTCCTTGAAAGAGGAATTCTTCAGGAAGACCAAAGACTCGACCGACCCAATTAACCATAACAATTTCAAGTTCGGTAAATGCAGGCGAAGCATCCCAACAAAAGTTTACAGTACCAAGAGCAGATGATAATGCTTCGGCAACGATATCAGGATATGACATGCCAGAATAAAAGTAAGCATGGAATCGAGGATGATGCCAATGAGTAAGCTATAATAAAAAGGTGATTAATGTAAAGTAAAGAAATTATAACAAAAAACTAACACCAGGCAAAATAATCTTATACAAATCATGAAGAACATTTTCAAATGGTTCAGGTTTATTTGGAGCGTGAATAGGCATTTGTTCATAAATGAAACCAGGTACACCACCTAAAACAAACAAATTGTATTTACTTTTATTGATCAAAGGCTTACTTGTTGTAACGTCATAAACTTCAGGATGTTCATAATATTCAATCATGAATTCAGTAATAATTTTCATCCATCGGCGGAATTCATCAGCAGTAAATGGAACATTATTAACTCCAGAGAAGTTCTAAAATAGTTTCAAAAAAATAAGCAAACATTATAAAAAACAATAATTCATACCACTCGTTTTTCCAATAAACTATCATCAGCACGAATAAGTTGTAATTCTTGTTGAGCTAAAGCTGTTTCATTTAACATTGGTTTATATAGAAATTTGTTTTGAATGATGAGAGTAAATCCAATACCAAGGAAAAAGAAGAACCAATTAGGAAGTACAGGAAGATCATAGAAGCCCAAGAAATCACCCAATACAGCAAAAGAAGCCATAAAAAGACATCCATAAAGTAAAAATTTGTTGCTCATTTTTATTCGACGACCAAGATGATTGCAAACACAAACTTCAAATTATTTGCAGCAAAAGCAAAACATTGATGAATTTTCATTCTAATTTTGTGGGAAAGTTTTTATTCAAATTATGCAAATTATTTTTGTAAAAAAACAGATTTGAGCAAATGAAACTAAAACATGGAATAACTTCGGTAAAATTCAATTTTTTTTTCAAAGCTTTTTACGCTATTTTTTTATAAGGTTTATTGTACTAGCGTACCAAAAAATGGCGGGAAAAGTTTGTGTCTTGCAGTGTTTTTGCTAGTTGTTAGTTTGCTGTCTTTATTTTTTTCTCCCAAAAATATGTTAATTATTTTGCGAATTCCTCCGAATATTTTATGATTTTGTTTTTCATAATAAGAGTTGTTTGTTCAAAGAATTGTTGATTGATCTCGGATGGTGGTTTCCTTGTAATAACTAATTCAACAAACTTCTTGAATGTCGCTGCTCAAACTTTTTCGTCTTCCAATCAAGTTTTTATTATCGTACAAAGGATGGATGTATGAAAATAATCCCAAAGAACTTTCAACAAAAACAAAATTATGGTTTCAAATGTTACAACTCATCGCAAAAAATCAACAACCGAAGCTTTATTCTTTTCAACGTGCTCTTCCTCGTTTACCGCTGCCATCATTAAATGAAACGCTTGAAAAACATTTACTTTCACTCAAACCAATTACAACAGAAAAAGAATACAATGAAATTGCTGAACTTTCTGAAGAATTTCGTAAAAATCTTGGTCGTCGCCTTCAACTTTATCTTAAAGTCAAATCATGGATATCCAAGAATTATGTTACTGATTGGTGGGAAGAATATATTTATCTTCGTCAACGTACTCCAATTATGATCAGCAGCAATTATTATGGTTTGGATAAATTGAATGGGAATCCAACAAGCAATCAAGCAGCTCGCGCAGCTAACATCACTTGGGCAGCTTGTCAATTCCGTGATCTCGTTGAACGTGAAGAAGTTTCACCATTTTCTTTATCTTACCGAACTAAAATTCCTTTCTGTAAGCTATTTTCATTTTTTTGTGTGTTTTAAAGATTTATTCATTTTTTAGGTACAATGCAATATCAACGCTTGTTTAACAGCTGTCGAATTCCTGGTGAAGAAAGTGATAAACTTTGTCAATGGAAAGATATTCAACATGTTGCTGTTTATGGTAAAGGTTCCTGGTTTAAACTTCCAATTCATAATGGTAAACGACTTTTGGAACCCGCTGAACTTCAAGCTGCTTATCAACAGATTCTCGATGGTAAACATTCTCCAACTCTTGGTGAGGATAAACTTGCTGTTTTTACTGCTGGAGAACGAACTCATTGGGCGATAGCTCGTAATAAGTTCTTTAATACTGGAGTAAACAAAGTTTCTCTTGATGCAATTGAACGAGCTGCTTTTGTTGTTATTTTGGATGAAAATGAACATGGTTATGATCCAAATGATCCATCAAAGCTCGATGCGTTCGCTCACAATCTTCTTCATGGTAAAGGCTATGATCGTTGGTTTGATAAATCTTTTAACTTTATTGTTCTCAAAAATGGAAGAATGGGAATTAATATTGAACATTCATGGGGCGATGCACCTGTTACCTCTCATGCTACTGAACATATCCTTCTAAATGATTTGATTCGAAAAGGTTATGATAAAGATGGAAATTGTGTTGGAATTAAAGAAACTGTTGTACCTGCCGAACTTCTTAAATGGGAATTAGATGACAATGTTCGAAAGGATATGTATGTTTCAATGAAAGTGGCTCAAGCGCTTATTGATGACGTTGAAATGGCTCTTCTGGTTTGGACTGAATTTGGCAAGGGCACAATCAAAAAATTGAAAATTTCTCCAGATGCTTTTATTCAAATGTGTCTTCAATTAACTTACTTTAGAGTAAGTTTTCTTTAACGTTGTACTTAAAAATAATTAGACTTTTTTAGAATCAACAAAATTTTTCACTAACTTATGAATCTTCGATGACTCGTTTATTTCTTCATGGACGCACTGAAACTATTCGAAGTTGTACAATTCAATCATGTGATTTTGTTCGTGCTATGCTTAACAAAGATTCTTCTCGTGAAGAACGTCTTCGCCTTCTTCGAATCGCATCTGATCGTCATCAAGAACTTTCTCGTGAAGCAATGCTTGGTCATGGAGTTGATCGTCATCTTTTTGCTCTCTATCTTGTTCTACGTTACCTCAAAAAGGAATCGCCATTCTTCAATAAAATTTTCCCTCCAACTTATCTTCTTTCAACTTCTCAAACACCACTCAACCAATGTCAAGAAGAAGTTAAAGATTTATCAACCGAAGCTCGAAATTCATTGGTATGTTCTTCCAGAATTTTATTAATAAAAATATTCCTTTTTAGGTAACTGCTGGAGGAGGATTTGGACCAGTTGCTGATCAAGGTTATGGTGTTTCATACATTATTGCTGGTGAAAATCAAATATCATTCCATATTTCTTCTAAAAAATCAGCTGAAAATACTGTATGTTGCTAACTTTTTTTTAACATTATTAAAGTTTTTTATTTTTTAGAGCTCCAAGAAATTCCGCGAAGATCTCATTCAATCATTACGTGACATGCATGGTCTCTTTGTCGACGAAAAGCTTCAACCTTCTTCTAATGAAAAACCTAACTAACTTGTATTTTTCTTTTGTAATTGTAATTTATTAGGACTCTTATTTGTATGTATGTATGATAAATAAAATAAATTATTAATGATTCCCTTTTTTGTTTTAAAGATGTAAAATAAAAATATTAGCAAGCAAATAAAATTTAGCATTAAAAGCATAAACTTTGATAACTTGATCATGCTTTTTTGCCCATTAACAAACTGAACTCATTCATGTCTAAAATAAATGCTTGCTTATAATAATTTTCAATTAGCGATTTAAACAATGCCTTATTTTTGTAAAGACGGCAAACTAAAAAATGTGATCATCATTTTCAAATTAGCGCGTTTAGCAGCAACAGTACATTTACTCTCTCACTTTTAGGCGAGAGAAGTAAATCAACGGGATAGCCGCGAGTCGCTGCTCTCGCTTCACATTTTTTTGTCTTCATTCAATCCAAACTTTTTCTTTCTTTTTTTAAATTTAGCTCGTTCGTCGACTTTCTATCGTCTTTTTTAATCAAGTCTCAACTTTTCATCTTCAAATATGGGAACTCCTGCACCTGTTGATAAAGCTCAAACTTTATCTGAAGCTGAATACATTGAACTTGCTGAAAAGGCTGCTCGTGATGTTATTCAACTCTATGATGACAAGCAAAATTGGACTTTGACCAACAGCGGTGATGATAGTTGCACTGTGAGTTTATATTTTTAATTCCTTTGAGATTACTGAACTTCTTATTTTTCAGATCTACAGTCGGAAAAGTGATATCAAGGATGCTAATGAATGCATGTTGATGCTTCAAACTGAATTGGACGTAAGTCTTTGTTACTCATTTGGATTGTTCTCATTCTTTTTCTTTTTTTAGTTGGCTCCTGAAAAGCTTGAAAGCATCCTCTCTCCATGGAAGAAGTACCGTCTTGAATGGGACGACATGCTTGAAGATGCAACCATCATCGCTTCGTATCCAAATGACGTCTACCTCGTTCGTCATATCATCAAGAAAATGCTCCCTCTTTCATCTCGTGAATCTGTGGACATCGTAAAAGTTCTTCGAACTGATGATCGTATCGTCTTCGGCTCCTGTGGTTCTTCTCATAATGGTTTCCCTCCATCCAAGGCTCATGTTCGTACTCATCAATATGTTGGTGGATATGTTATTGAAAAGCTTCCTGAAGATCGCAGCCGTTACACCATCATCTTCCATGCTGATCTCAATCTTCCTGGTCCTAAGCTCATCGCAAGTCTTGCTGATCGTTTCAAGCCTCGTCTCATGATTGATAATGTCAATGGACTCAAGAAAGGAATCGAAAAGTTCCGCGCTGAATTGTAAGATACTTACATCTTTCTTAAATTTGTCTGTATATTTTTTAAATTATATCTTGTAATTTTTTTATGTAATCTGAAAATAAATTTAACCTTGTAAATATGTTGTAATGGAGTGAAAGCGTCATACCATAAAATTTAGCAAATGATGAGTTTGTTTCTTACTTGCTTTTTGCATGACTTTGAAACGAATTTTAAGTTTGACAAATACGAGTGCATAAAATAAATGAAAATGGTAAATTTTTACTTTCTCATAAAATTATCTTGAAAACTGATCGAGTTGAAAATGGAAAAAGAAAGCTTTGATCCTTCAATCAATCGTTGATTTTGTGATGACCCTTTTTTAAAACAATTTTTTGGTTTTAAACAGATCCTTTTTGATTATTGTATCTGCGTTATCATTTTTCGGAACAGCATTCAATAAATTCCCATCATCAACCTCAATGCAAATTTTGGGATTTTCATCATTTCTTGTTTTTTAGAAAAACTTTTTCTCCCATTCAACGCTTTCAAAAGTTCAATCTGGTGAACGAGCTGCTCTAGAAAACAAGAAAAAATGAAGAAAGAATCGGCAACTCAATCAAGAAGATGTGATACAACTCAAAGTTCTCAAACACCTCTTTTGCCGGTGGCTGCTACACCTGAAGCATCTCAAATTCCACTTGATGAAACACAATCAATAAATAAATCAGTAAGAAGTCACACTGGAACAAAAGAAATTATGGATGATAAAAATGTAAGTGTTTCATTCATTTTTTATTCAATAAATGTTTGTGTGATGTGTTTTATAACGGTGAAAACTTCATATCCAAGCTTTAAATACTGTTTCAATAATTTAATGTTTTGCTTTTTAGATTCAACAAAGTCCAAATCAAGCACCATCTTCAGAGGATTCAACACATGCTGACGAAACGCAACTTCCAACCATGTATGATCCTAGCCATTGCTTTGTTAGCATCCATCCAATAAAACCACTTCAACTTCCTGGTAGAAAGCTAATCAAGCCTATTAAACAAAGTTCAAAAAAGCGTCATGTGAAACAACAATCTCAAACTCATCGATTTGGAATATTTTCTAAGAAAGAAGTACGACAAGAAGCTTTAGCTGCTGTTCCAGCAGCTGATGATGGAAAGCCTCATGATAAAAAATGCATTGAAGAAAAACGAAAGTACTACCGAAGCACAGAAATTCTTGGTATGAGAAGACTACGAACTAATGATTTTATGAAATGTCTTGATGATTTTCGGTTTGTTTTTAACACTGTTTAACATAATTATTTAAATTTTTTGTAATTTTTAGAGATAATCCAATCATCATTTCCTGTTTCTGTGAACCTGAAAGGTGTCCATTTTTAAAACATGCGGGCTCGTGGATTTCAAACATCGGTCATCGAATAGGAGAAGCATGTTCCAAAGGTTGCTGTCCTCCAATGCCTCGTAAAATCTTTGCCAAGTGTGCATTTTGGCCGCCAAAGCGTGGATATTACTTCGTAAAATACAATGAAAACCTTCCATGGTCAGCTGCATTGAATGAAAATCACAAAATCGTCAAGCCTAATAAGTAAGTTAACGTTAAGATTATAATAACAAATCTTTGGATTATTTGACTAATAATTAGATAATTTTTTAGGACAATCGCACTCGAAGAAAAATACTCATTTGGAGTGGAGCATAGCTGTTGTGATCGTGTGGACAACATTACACCGTTTGTGATCCAAAATACTCACAAACAATTCATCGCTGGAGTTCTTGCCAGACCTCGTTTCATCTCGACAAATCTATGGGTTATTTATTCTCATCCAAATGGAAGTGATCTATCTGACGTAATGACAAGTAAATTATCCAATTTTCTTTTAACTTTTCTTATTTAATCTTTTCATTTTTTAGTTATGCCTTCTCCTGTCCATATCGCCGATTACCTATGTGCCAATGTTGTGGCATATGATTATCCTGGTTATGGTTTATCAATAGGAAAAGCAAATGAAGAAAACTTCTATGGAACCATGGATTCAATCATCAATTACATTCACAAAACATACCGAATTCCTTTTGAACATATGGTTTTATGGGGATATTCCATTGGCACAGTATGTTCGGTGCATGCTGCTATGAACTTTCCTGTTGCTGGTGTTCTATTGTTCGCTCCTGTTGCATCAATTATGAGAGGAATAAAGAATTACATATATCATGATCCAACAAAATTCAATCCGAAAACTTCTTCATTTGACTCATTCTCAACTTTGGATATGGTAGCTGATTTTTTTAAAGAAAAGATTATAAGCTTAATTATTTTTTTGTTTTCAGATATCTCGAGTTCAATCTCCGATCCTGATATGTCATGGTGAAAAAGATCGGCTTATTCCAATTACTCATGGTCAAGCTCTTCTTGCACAAGCGCAAAAAACCAACTCAAAAGTTTATGGTTACTGGGATAATAATGTCACACATAACAATACACCAAACAGCAGTAAACTATGGGAAAGAGTCAAACAATTCATTAGAAAGTAAGTTTTTTTCTTGTCGTTGCTACTATAATATCTAACTTCCTTTTTTAGGGAAATCAATAACGTGGAGAACCTTCAACCTATTCGAGACGAAACCGATGCTCCAAAGAAGAAATCATCAAGGAAAAACCGTAAGAGTTCAAAGAAAAGAAAGCAACATAGGAAATCAAAACCAAATGAAAAAACTCCACTGATGGCACCAGAAATGAAAAACGATGGAAAATGTCAAACAGCAAAAGCTCTTCCAGAAAGCAATCGTAAACCGAAATCAAATGTTCAAAGTCCAATGCTGAACAACAAAGCGAAATCTATGGCAAAATAAAAGCTATCATCAAACATCAAAGAAGAAAATTAATAATTGTATATTGCTTTCATTTAAATTTTTTTTTGTAAATTTTGTAATAATAAAATATACCAATAACAAAATTCTGCTTGTGTACTTTTTACTGGTAATATTGCAATTAATTCATCATCCTATTCAAGCCGATTTTGGGATCGGCATTGAATGCCTTTGCCTTCCTGAAGCGTTTGTGGTTATTGCTTGTGAAACTGTAACAACATTTGATGCTCTGTAACTTGGAAAACTTCTAGTGAGTGAAGTGAAATATTTTCGATTTGTTAAAATTCCATCCAAAGCAAACAGAACACGAAGGTATGGCCCCAAATAATCATTTAAATTTATGCTGAAAATCTGAAAAATGAGCAAGCAATTTAGAATTTTTTTATTGAAAAAAGCGAAAGAAGCATCTTACATTTATAAGTAACAAACTTATTGCTAAAGGAATTAAATCCAAACATAATTCCACGATGATTGTGTATTTAACTAGATTTTCTCCAACCTTACATCGATTAGTTGTGGAATTAAAATGTTTTAAAATAAATAAGCACGCAATTGCAATGAGAAAATGTAAACATGAAATAACATAATTGTATAAAACAATGTTTCCATAAACGATTGGATCCACAACACAAGCAAGGGTTAAACAATCGAGTTCTAAAAATTAATTGCATTATTTCTTTATTATGGCGGTAAATAAAAGGTATACTTACCTGATACATCTCGATTCATTTGTGAAATTAACAAAGCTAAAACCACTCCAAAAAGTGATAGAAAAATAATGAAAACAGAAAAAATACAAAAATTTCTTCGAATTTTTCCATTTTTTGTTAAAGGAAATAATAAAATAAGGCAACGATCAACGGAAAGAAAAATATTGGACCATGGTACAGTATAATTGCTACCATATGCTAGAAGATTAGTCCAAAAATAAAGCATTGGATTATAATGTGGACCTAAAATTTAAAGATTAAATTATGAATATTTAATTAGATGTAAACAAAAATAAGTTTCGAAATTTTTGTTTTTATGGTCATTAATTTTTCATGCATCTTTGAGCTTGTAAAATTAAGTAATCGTGACTATGTAAATAAATGGCTTCTTATAAACCAAAAAACAAAATCATTTCGAAATGTGATTAGAGAAATTCCCAAAAAATAATAAAAGGATAACAATATTTTGGATATCTCTAAATTCGAGAATCCTCTTTGATGGCCGAATTGAATACTTGCATCTTTCCATGACTTCAACAATCTTTTTATAGCTTCGATCGATTTCAACTTATCAAAAGCAATGAAAAACTTACTGGGCTTCCACATAATTATTACATATAAATTGCAAACGATGCCCGTGATTCCAACGAACCACCAACAAATGATATGAATAGTTAAATTTGGAGTCAAAGCTGAATGCTTCAGTTTTCTTTTGAAACAAGAAATGTATAAAATCCATGAATTATTGCAAACAATAAAAATAAATGCACTCAAAATAAAGCATGCTTCAATTAGAAGAAGATAAGGTAAATAAAATGACATTACTACTATGGCTATTACCGGCTTCTAAGAAAGTAACTTTCTTTATTAATTTTTTATTGTCCCTTAAATACCAAAAGGTTTTACTTTTTCTTTCCGGTGCTATGACGTTAATTAGCGGTTCTCACGTTTTAAAAGACCGTAAATTTCCCAGCAATGAAAACTTTGAAGTCAGTAAAATAAAAAATAAAAAAATAAACTCGAACTAAAGTGCTGCTGTTTTTTTTTTCTTTATAAAAGCACCTTGATATTTTTACGAATGGAATTAGAATAATTTATTATTTATTTTTATTAAAGGGCAAAAATGTGTCTATAGATCATAAATATTTGTGAAGTTGGTTTTAATTTACCATCACTTTAAAAATATTCAACTTCCTTTATAAAGAATTTTAAAGCTACTATCACGAGAATACAAAAGCAAAAAAAGGTTGTGCTGTTTTTTACTTCTCCGGTTAGTTAACTATCTCACAAAAAATATACGGTAATTATTTTATAAAACAAACGTTTTATAAATATTGCATGATTGCGTAACAGGGTTGCACGAAATTTCGTTTCGTCTTTCGCTTTCGCGAAATTTCGCGTGTTTTTTCAATTTCGTTTCGTTTCGCGTTTCGCGAAATTTTTTAATAAATTTCGTGAAACCTATTTTTGGATAAAAATTTCAAGAAAAAATTTAAAAAATTGTCATTTTGGGGAATTTTTATGTTTGAGAAAATTTTTAGACAAAAAAGTTAAACAACTGATGTTCGCTTAACGAAGTCTAAAATAATAGGTTTCAAACAATGATAATAGTTATTTTTTCAAGAAAAAAAATTATCAGCACCCATAAACAAAAAAACTAATTTTTACTTTCGTTTCGTTTCGTTTTCGCGAAATTTCGCGAAATTAGACTTTAAAAATTTTGTCTTTCGCGAAAGCGAAATTTTTTCACTTTCGTGCAACCCTGTTGCGTAACCTTTGCACCAACAACAAAAAATTCTCACACTTTTACTTTTAACCAAATTTAATTTTAGTAAATTTTCACATGTCTGATAAGCCAAATAAAAATCTGGTGACATTTTAAAAGCTACAAACACACACAGAGTTATGTCATCAATATAATAAATTAAATACAGCTGTGGCCACCAAGTAGCAAAGATCTTAATAAAAAAATTATTATTCTCTAATATCTTCGCAGTGAAAAGAACAATGATAATATCAATAATTAACAAAATTTTGGAGGCAGCAAAACGAATTATTATTACTTTTTTACAACAAAAAAAATTGGAAAGCAAATCATACAATCTACGGTAATGATGACCACAATCATGTCAAAAATCAATTCCTTTTGAAATAAAGTTAAAGAAGTTTGGACAAAAATAATTTTTGCTATTGGGTTTTTTTAATTGCAAAAATGTATGTAATTTTGATTAGGATCTATGAATAATTTCCATTTTTGTTGTGATTATTTTTGTCGCTTAAAGTTTGGCAAAACTATAGCAACATTTCTCTAAAACTTTAAAATTCTTTTACTATACGACGGCTAATCATCAACCTTTAATAAAATAACATCATTTCTTGGAGTTCTTCGTTATGAGGAGAAGCAAGTATGTGACCTTTTCCATCTTTTATCTTTCTTTTAGGCTACGTTTGAGTTTATTATTTGTCCCTATTTTTTCAAATGCAACCAGGCCTCTATCTGTTCTTTATTATTTGTTCATTCAATCAATTCAAATATTGTATTATTTTTGCTTTTCCTTGGTTCAATGAAATCAAAGAAAACTTTAACCAAGCTTAAATTTGACTCATGCCTTTCTTGTTTTTCAACCATAAAGCCAGCAAATTGTTTCCTACAATGTTCACATCGATATCATCTTGATTGCATTAAAGAATGGATTGCTTCATCAACGGTTTGCTTTGAATGTGATGAAATTATTACAAATCTTTATATTGAAACCCCAGAAGATTGTGAAATGCTTTATACAAATCAAATTCGAACTCATTATTCAAAGAAGCGTTTATCCAGAATTACAACATCTTCTCTTAAGCGAATCATTGCGGAATTAATTGACAGTTCAATGAATCATAACCCTTCATCATCGTCTTCTTATCGAGTTGCCCTTCGTGAGATTATAACAGCCAAACACATGATTAAAGCCCTTCGAAATAAAAAGAAAGCAAATGGTTGCAAAACCGATTATTTACTTGAAATTACCAATCGTCAACTCCTTCAGATTAGAAAATCCCTTCAAAATGAATATCAAAAAATAATTGATGAAGAATCAAAGCATGAAAATTTTGTGGATGCCTGAACTTTTTATTATTTTTCCATGTTTGTATATAAGTTTTGTTTGCATGCGTTTTTGTAAAATAAAGCTGACTGATTATGTCGATTAATTTTTTGCGGTTAAAATAGCATTTGGAGCCTTTTGGATTAATAAATCATTCTTTAAAAAAAAGATGAAATGTAAATAAGGATTTTTATTTATTTTTTATTAAATAACCTTTTTTTAAAGCAACAAGTCATGAAACCAAAATTCCCAAAGGATCCAGAAATAAACACATACATTCACTTAGCAACCATTATTAGCTCGTTGCTAACCAAAATGCTTGCATTGAGTGAATGTTCATTTGGGGTGCATATTTATCCAAGAAAACGAAAATTTATAATAAAATATGTCATCTTTGGCAACTATGCATTATCCGGCTTCTTCACGTCAAAATCTTATCCAAGGTAAACAAACATCCTTTTTTCGAGAAACTGTTTAGGATTCCTTAAAATATGAGACTTTTAGAACAATTTCGTGGCCAAGATCGGAGATGGGTGAGAGCTTTATGGGAGCCAATGACGGGAATATATACATCAAAGGATTGTGTTGCATGCGGAGATATTAATGGAAATAATGAATACAAATTAGTTCTCGTGGATTCTTCAGCCGATCAAAACCGATTGTTACTTTTAAAAGATTTAACAATAATTGGCGATTCAGCAGTTTCTGAAACTCCCGCTGGAATTGCTGTTTTTATTTCTGATCCCGGGCATTCACCATGTGTGGGAGTTGCCATTAGTGGAAGTTTATTAGTTTATCGAAATATGAAACCTTATTATCGATTTAATTTACCCCAAAATGATCTTGATCCTGATGAAATAGAATTATGGTCAATGGCAATGACAAGAAAAATAACCCCAAATGAATTGTATGGTAGTCTAATGGTAGGATTTTTAAAGTGGAAGCATGGCTGGAATTAATTAAATTATAAAAATTTCAGACTTTAAAACAAAAACATTCCATTTCTAAATTGAGTTTCCATTCGCAGGATTTCATAACCCTTTCAAACGATGAAATTCGACAAAACGCAATTTCCCAACTTATTTCAAATCATGATGATCATGTAAATATCACAAACATAACCATTACATGTGTAACATCAATGAAAAAGAATTCAACAGATCGAAGAGAAACAGATGTTTTAATTTTTGGAACCGAATTGGGCTCAATTTATTATATCGATATTCAAGCTTACAATGTTTTACATCATTGTAAAATTAAAGGGACGCCAGATAGATTATTTGTCATAGGACAATATGAGCTTGAATCAAGATTATTTATTTGTACTCGCGAAAGTGATATCATTGTTTTAAAACGTAATACTCGAGGAGATCAAACTGAAAGCATCATACACATGCGATATCCAGTAATTTCAATAGCTTCCAATGTGAATAATATTGTTATAGCAACGCGAAATAATACTTTAATTTATTGCACTATGAAAGGTAAAAAATTATCCGAACTTAAACTTTCTGAACCCGTCGTGGATATGGAATCCTTTTGGTTTGATCCAAAACAATATAATGGAATTTTGGTTGCATTTAAAAATCATATCGATATTTATATGGATCAAAATGTAGTGGATAGCCTCAAAGTTGATTATGAAATTGATTGGATTAAATATGGAAGATATGGTAGAGAAGATGCGGTGCTTATTGTTGGCTCAAATTTTCGCCCATTGTTTGGAAATGAAAAAGTTAAAAACACAACTGGCGGAATTGGAGTTTATATATTTCGTAGAACTTCCACTTTGAGTGTAGTTGAAAAAGAAATTGGTGCTCCAGCATCTCAAATGCATAAACTAAATATCCCAAAAAAGACTAAAGTTTATGTTGATCAAACTTTGAGAGAAAGAAATAACGTCCAAAAAATTCATACTGTAAACTTTAAAATTAAATCAAAAAATAAATCCTTTAATTTTTTAGACATTTCAACGAGATCTTTATCTTCTCCGACTTCACATCACTAAAGCCTTTGCAGAATTAACTTCGACAAATTCAGGAATGGTACCAACAAAAGAAGCCGAAAAGCTTGATGTTAATTTGGAAGTAAATGGCTTTGGTCCAGCTTTTCGAATAAATATTAGCATCAAAGTTGCGAGCGAAATGAGTACCAAGCAACGTTGGATTGCATTCGCTTATGATAAAGAAGAATATGCAATGCAACAGGAGCTAATCCACATTCCAAGATTAGTTGCAGAAGCTGAACTCACTTTTACAAATGAAATTAGGTGTAAACACCCGGAAAAAGGGGCTCAAGGTGAAGTCAAAGTTTATATTCTTAGCGAAGGTCGAAGAGCGCCATTATGGATGACAACATTTGAAATGCCTATTTCAGAACAAAATTTTATATAATGTTGAATTAAAATAAATCAATTTGATTAAACAAAAAAATATTTATTAAAAAGAATAGAACTATGTAAGAATAATAAGTATTTTGTCGAAAAAAATATAAAAAGAAAAGAGCATAGATCCTTCACTACATTCCAATGATCTTATAATAATAAAACCATAAATACGAGAAATAATTAAAAAAACTTATAACGTCAAACTTATGAGAATAAAAAAAATAAAAAAATAATGTCGGATAATAACGATTAATTTTTTCAATGTTCGTTTATCATTTTGTTAGTATCTAAAAATCATCAAAGAAAAAAAATTTAAATAAAAAAATGGGCATAAACGTGAATGAACATGAAAATAAGCTAGCTTGAGTTTTCATTGCATAGAATTATTGATGGAGTGATGACGCTTAAATCCAAAGATGATGCTCTTCATGGTGGTTTGGATACTCTGGATATTATTGAGAAGGATAAGCGTTTTAAACTTTATAAAGATAAATGGTGGCTGTGCACTAAAGAATTCGATAGTTCTATGGCAAATGTGTAAGTTTTTTTTATTATTGATTTATGTTTAAAAAAGATCTATATAAATTCGATTTTTATTTTACTTAAATATTGAAATATTCAGTAACTGTTTTGAATAATAGAGACCTTTGAATATGATTGCATCCACAACTATAATTTTTAGGAAAGATATCATGGAGAATATTTGTGTAAAATTTATGAAAAATAATGCTGAAATAAAGAAATATGTGGATGGCGGCTGTTTTGGTGAAGTAAGAAGGATGTATTTTAAAGGATGTGATACTGAATTCGTGGAAAAAGTTTCTAAAAATCTACGGTTCTTAATGCAAGCAGTGTCTGAACCCAAAGCTTTTACGATATGTGATGATCATAAATATATTCCAAAGATGTTATACTGTGGCTACAATGCTGATGGAAAATGGTGTACAGTAATGGAATATATCAGAGGTGGCACTCTGTATTATCATGTTCGAAACTCAAACATTCCGGATGAAGGGAAAAAAACAATCGCATATCAACTCGCTCTTGCTTTAGAACATTTACAT
The DNA here is from genome assembly GCA_028622995.1 of Panagrolaimus kolymaensis. NCBI lineage: Eukaryota > Metazoa > Nematoda > Chromadorea > Rhabditida > Panagrolaimidae > Panagrolaimus > Panagrolaimus kolymaensis. Next base: position 2,260,178 of record JAJQJQ010000023.1, read on the forward strand.
GAAAAAAGGTTAACACATGGGTGAGTTTTATTATTTTTTATTTTAATATGACGCTGACTAAAAGATTTTTAATGTAATATTGTTATAAATATTTGAAAATTCTCTTTAAAAAAATATTAATGTTTTTTTTTTCAGGGATCTTAAACCAGATAATGTTGCTTTGACATTAACCGGCCATGTTCAACTTTTGGATTTCGGCAATTCTCGTGATATTAGGATAAGTGTACAATATCCAGCTTCAGTTTTTATTTATTCCGCTCCTGAAATGGTCCTCGAACACGAAAAACCTGATGCATTAGCTGCTGATCGATGGTCTTATGGAGTTCTTCTTGCTTATTTGATTCAAGGAAAAGAACCTTTTACTATTACGAAAATGAAAAAAATTCGTAAAGCTGGTGGATATGGGGAACCAAATCTTGATGGAATTCATGATGAAGCAGCTAAAGAACTTATTAATGGTCTTTTACAAAATAATCCAAATGATCGTCTCAAGAATATTTCAAAACATCGTTATTTTGAAAATGTTGAAAATGATCCACCATTCAAACCTATGAATCTTCTAAAGGCTGATGAGACTTCTGGAAATAAAGTGTCAAACTTTTTAAGCAATAATCGTGTAATTAAGAAACTACGAAGAAAGATTGTTGATAGAAAATGTTATTCTAATGATTTTATTGAGGTGCACCCGTTTCTCCAACGATGGGGTGTTCGAATACCTTCTAAAGCTTATTTAAATACATTTAAGAAGCAACAAGGTGCTAGTGGAAACGCTTAATGGTCCATTTTTGTCACGAAGTAAGTTTTTTATTGTTAAAAATAATTTGCTGCTAAATAATATAAAGAAGATTGTTTTGTTTTAGGTATTTTTATCTCATCGAATGCTCAGTGTATATGATGAATCTGAACGACGAGTCTATGGCGAGTTGCAATGGATATTATGAAATGGCTTGGAAACTTTACTTTTTCATGTTATCTTTTTATCTATGAATATGTCAATAAAATACTTCAATTTTTATATATGCGCAAATCTTTTTTTTTTTTTTTGCAAGTTTTCACTTTTCAATCCCTCTGGATATTATCTTAGCTTCCCAGAAAAAATGAAGTTCCAAGATCACCACAAAAATTTGGTAATTTATGTTAACTTTTATCTCCCTTTTATCATACCCTTCATTTAACCACAAGGCTTACCAAACTTACTATCTACAGGATCTTTGTTCACAACATCAATGTGAACCTTTGAATAAACGACAAATCGAGACAGAAACAATTGTGAGCGAATTTTATAGCATTGCTTTCCTTTCATACTGATTATGAATGACAACACTTGAAAGCATTAATTTCAAAAAAATAATTTATTTAATACATATCGAGATACAATAAAATAAAAGCATTAAAACAGATTAAATAGCAATTGTTGAGTTTGAAGTTGTCAAATCAGAGAGATCACTGCAACTTCGAGAAACTGCAAGTTCAAGAGCATTTGACGATGAAACAAAAGTTGAATTTGACGTTGAAAGCCGTGATAATTTACCAGAAACAAATGAAGCTGCTGTTGATTGAGAAGGTGATAAAGCAGTTGGAATCGAAGCCAATAAATATGTTGACAGAGAATTTTTAACATCATCAATCAAAGCGTCAAGTTTTGGAAAATTGATTTTCGGAATACCAGCACAAGAAGTATAAAATCGTTTCATGTTCATTAATTCTCTTTGAAAGTCGGTTAAATCAACCAAAGCCTGAAAAAATCAAAAAATAAAAGTGGATGTGAAGAGATAATTAAACTCACCACTGGAATAGCACAAGTTATTTCAGCAAGACCATAATGTTTTCTTTTGATATCTGATGCAACAACTGCTTTTCTAATCATTCGATCATTATCATATTCTAAAGCAACAAAAACAGCACGATGATGGAAGCTACGGTCTTCGAGTTCTTTCACCTAAAGTATTAAGTATTATAGTTACAAAAGAATATTGATAACATCAAAGTGCATGGTAAATCTTGAGTGTTTAAAAAACGCTTACTCGATCTTCAAGTTCGATTTGTTTTATAAGATTTTGTTTTGCTCGTTTAATTGTATCCAATTCTTGTCGAATTTGAGGAGCAGTATGATCCAAATATTCTTCCCAAGCAGTCAATTCTTTAGAGAAAAATGCAATTTCTTGCAAAGCATTCATTTGAGGATCCAATTTTTCCAAAGTTTCATTGAAACGATCAACAATTTTGAGATCAAGATCAACAGTAAAATCATTAAGCTGTAAATGAAATAGTACATTATTAAAGAAACAGAATGTTAAACCATACCACAGAGAAATTTGTAGCGACATCATTTTGAAGCTTTTCATGTTTTGATTCTAAATGTTGAAGTTTTCTTCCATGATGACAGGTGCTATCAACCATTGATTTACAGATTTTACCCAAGAGCTTTTTGGTTGAAAAGACGTCATCATAATCGAGATATTTGGAAGCCTAAAAGATTATGAATGTAATCAAAAGACAACAAAAAAAGCAAAAAATATTTACCGTATCTCCAGAAGAAGAAGATCCGCTCATTGATGTGAATTCTGATTGTGCTGATGTAGCAGATGCTGACAATGATGAAGACGAATTGACGCTTGCATTTGAATCACTTTTAGTTGAATTTTCTTTAGATGATGGATCATAAATGTGAGGATCAAGTGAAGTTACAGTAGGCAATTTTTTAAGAGGTTCATAAGAATAAAATTTTGACATCGTTTTCACGAAGACAGCAGCAACAAATCGCTTTGAATTATTCTTTCATACTTTGAAAATGAAAGATTTTTCTAATGAAAGTGAAGTTTTGCAAAGCATTCATGCAAATTATTATTGAGAGCTCCATTCTGCAAGCTTACGGTTACATTTTTTTTATTCGTTGTGGAATCGCGTGAAATATGAAAATTAAAACTTTTTTATTTAGTCTTGTCTTCCAAAAAAAATGCATAGATATCGAATATAAGTAGATTTTATTAAAAATTTTATTACAAAAATAGTGTTAACATTTTAAAGTTACTTTATAAATTTTAACTTTTTTAAATCATGTTTACATCATTTATTTTTTCCACGTAAAATTTCATCCAAATGATAAAGTGCTTGATTCCATGATCGTCTGGAAGCATTTTCATCATAACCAATTCCGGGAATATCACTATTTGCAAATTCTAAAAGCCTATTTTAATACACAAAATTTTTAATTAAGATTTTTCTTACTAATTTCAGTAAAAGCATGTTTTGCATTAGCATAAGTAATAAACTGGAAATCAGTTTGACGATTTCGAAGTTCTTCCATGATTGCTACTGTTTTTTCAACTGGAATATGAGTATCAGCATCACCATGGCAAATCATGACGCTAGATTTAATGGAACCCGTCTCTCCTTCGGGTGTGGATTCAAGAGTGGGAAGAGGATCAAGAGATCCATGGAAACTTACAGCGGCAGAAATACCAACATTGTATCTTGAAAGATCCAAAGAACAAAGTCCACCAAAGCAAAAACCAATTGCACCCATTTTTGTTTCATCAACATATGGTAAAGTTTTAACAAATTCAAGGGCAGCCATGAGTCGGGTTTTAAGACTTCCACGTCGATCAGAGAATAATGGTCTCAATAAATCAAAGTGTTGTTCTCGGGTTTTTCCCTCACTAACTCCTTTACCATAACAATCAGCTGCGAAGGCAACATATCCAAGGCGAGCTAATTCTCGAGTTTTTTCTTCTTCATGTTCTGTGATTCCAGCAAAGGCATGAAGGACGAGAACTGTAGGATATTTTTCACCAGTTTTATCTGCTCCACTAAAAAATAGTCGATTAAGAAAGTGGCGATAGACTAAATTTCCTTTTGACTTTACATGTTTTGAGCAAAGTTTTATTTTTGCAGGGAAAATTTCAAGCGACTTTGCAAAAAGGCTAATTTTAGTTTTATTTACACCTGTTCCAAAAAATAGTTTATTAGTTTTTTTAACCAACAAAACAAAAAAGTATAATATGTTAATACTCACACAGGATAAACTAAAAATCCTTCAAAAACATCGCCATTGGAATCTTTGTATTCCATTCTACCTTCTTTAGTTTCCATATTTAAATCTTGAACTGCCGCGGATGTCGATGATGATGAACAAAAACACTAAAAAAAAGAGTATCAAACAATTGCAACTTTTCAAGCGCGCACCTTTGAGCAAAAATGCATTTAATAAAATATACACAAAAAATGTGCACCCAATCGATTTCAATCTTTTGTGTTGTTTTTTGCTCCGGTTTTTATAGTCATAGAAGCATTGGGGCACAAACCAGAGAGTTCAATATTAAGAGGAGAAAATATTTAGCAACATTTTTTCTGCAACCACAAATAAAAAATAGAATGGAGATTTTGGAGCTTTTTTGTGCCCTCTTTATTATTATTTCGAGCACACCACTTTTTTTTGGACATAAAACATAAAAAAGAAAAAATGACCATTAGCTAAAATTTTAGTAAGCTTTTTTCTTGCTTTGAACATAAAGCAGAAAGATCTGAGAGAGAAAATAATTAATGCTTTCTACCTTTTTTTTTTATTTTGAAGTAAAGCTAAGAAAATGATATGCATAAATTTTACGTATGTACCTATTATTAATCTCTGAAGCGCTTTTGTGTGACATAAATATAAAATTGTTTATTTTAAATGAACAGCAGTCTTTTAAAGTTTATTCAAAAAAGCTTTAATTTTATTAACAATGAGATAAAATAACTTTGGCAACATCAAGAGAATTTTTAGGAGAAAGCATAGTTCCATGAGTTCCATTAATTTTAATAACAGTCAAATCAGAGACATATTTGTTCCATAAATTTTCTAAATTCGCACTTTCTTTTGTATGTAAAAGGATGCATTTTAAGGGTTTCGTTATTGATTTGGGGATGTAAAGAGCAGCCATTTGAAGCAATGACCAGCTTGAGTTTATTTCGGTTTCAAGATTAAAATAGTTAACTTCAATACCCATTGACAAACTTGAAACAATATCATTAATTTGTTTTTTATGAGCTTTGAATGTTGGCAATGATTCCAAAGAAGTTTGTAAAGTACCATCGATTGAAATAAGTTCGAATTCCTTTGTTGGGAAAAGCATTGTAAATTCATGACATAATTGATATCCAAGAGCTGCACCAAATGAAGCTCCAATAAAAATAATTTTTGAAACGTTTGGGATAGTTAGGGTTAGTTGAGATTTGTGATGTGAAGCCAATTCTTCCAGAGTTTTTGGTAGTAAAGATGGTGGATAAAGCCCAACTATACTATGAACCTTGAAGTTGCTTGAATCCATTTTTTTGATTTCTTTTATGAGAGAAGAATAAACCAAGCAACCACCAACAAGGGGATAAACAAATACAATTAATACACCAAGTTTTTCATGTGAGCTCTTGTAAAATTCAATTACTTTATCTTCTCTATCTACTTCTGGCGGCGCTAAAATTATTTGAAGGCTTGTTGCTGTCAGCAAACTTTTCAAATCCAACTCCACTCCAATTTCTTTCATCACTGCTCTTCGAAGTTTCATAGCTAAAATAGAATCACCTCCTAAATCAATGAAACTTTTTTGAAGATCTTCCATTTTCAAATCAGATTGCAAGAATTTGTTGAAAATGGCCAACATCTTGGATTTATTGCTCTTGCTAGAAGTTATTGATTCTCCACGAAAAAATTTGTTTGCTTCGATTTCAAAATTTTTACAAATTTCTTTCACTTTTGCTTCATCGACTTCCATGAAGCTTTTACTTATTCTAACAGTGACTTCAAAGCTTTTTTCAGTTGCTTTCGACATGGGTTGAAGTTCGTCTAAATCTATTTCAATGGGATAATTTGCAACTTCTTCAAAAACATCCTTCAAAAGTGGAGGGTTTCCTTTGATGGATTCAATTTCATCAAACTTTAACCCGGATTCATTTTCCAAATCATATCGACAATTGAGATAAACTTGAATATCCACAATTTTCAAACTTGATTTTTGTCGAAAATGCTTACAAAGAGTTTGAAAGGGAATTTCACCATATTTTGAAAGTTGAAACAATTCCATTTGAAGATTATCTAAAGAAATTATGAGATGCACCGAGGTCAAAGGAAGGATAAGGTTGTTCAAAAAATTGCCAAATGTTTTAGCAGTATCAATTGTTCGATTTGCATATGGACATCCAATAAGCAAAAATCTGTCATATGGAAACAAAGGCATGAATGCTTTTGCAACAGCTGCTGTTATTAACGTAAATGGTGTAAACTTTGATTTAATTGAAGAAAGATGGAATTTAAAAGTGGAACATCGTTGAGTTAAATTTTTCACATCAAAATGATTCATGAAGCTTGCTGGTTTATTAACATAGTCATTACCATAGATTGAAAAATATTCTTCGCATAACTTTTCTATTTTTTCTTTGGATTGTTTACTTTTTTGTTGAATAGAATAATCTTGATAACTTATCGCCTTCTTATTATAATTATTCTCGAGGCTCTGATATAACCTGCTGAGTTCTTTTTCCATTAACATGGTCGTTGTGGCATCACTTGCAGCATGATTAATCACTAATAAAACAACAAATCGATCAGCAGTTTCAAGAAGTTTGACTCGCAATGGAATTTCATTGAATAAATCAAACTTTATATGTTTAAATTTTTTCAACTCTGCTTTTTGCTCTTCGCTGCCATTAAAAGGTTCAACTTTAATATCGATGAAGCATTTCTCCATTGGCAAAACTTTTTGATACAATTCAAGGTCGTCATCGGATTCTTTGAAAATTGTTCTAAAAATTGCATTTTCTTCTAAGAGTTTGTAAAATGCATTTTTGAGTTTTTCAATAACCAAAGTTTTATCAAATTCTTGAATGAATACTAAATTATAAGAGCTTTCAGGATCGACTTGTTCTAAATAAAGCATTTGTTCTTGTTGATAGCTTAATGGAATTTTTTCTGGAAGCGCCGGAGCTTCTAATTTTGTTGTAAAAGATGTAAACGTGAAATTACTAGCAGCTTTTAAGATATAATTTATCGTAGGATTATTAAAAAATTCTTTCGTATTTATGTTTATTTTTAGTTCATTTTTTAGTTCAGAAATTAGCCTCTGTACAGTCAAGGAATTACCGCCCAGATAGAAAAAGCTATCATCAACATCGAAATCGTTCTCATTAAGTCTTAAAACATTTTTCCAAATTTGATTAATTTTTTCTTCCATGTTTATCGCTGTCACTTTCTTAGTAGTCTTAGCTTTTGATTTTGTTTCATATTCCATCAATTTTTTAGTATCAATTTTTGAATTTGATGTTAATGGAAAACTTTCCAAGTAAATAAAAAATCTTGGAATCATGTAATATGGTAAGTTTAACTTCAAAAAATCTTTGAGCATCTTTATTCCGATTTCATTTTTGCTCGAATAATAAGCAACTATGTCTTCTTTCTTTGCATTTAACATTACTTTGGCTGCATTTATTGAAGAATATGATAGGAGACAGGATTCAATTTCATCAAGTTCAATTCGAAATCCCCGAACTTTAACTTGATTATCTTTGCGTCCCACAAATCGAATATCACCTGATGGAAGAAGTTGGCAAATGTCACCCGAAGGATAATATCTGAAAAAACAATGAGAAATTATAATGAATTTCCTAGAGTTATTTACTCATACTTCACAATGAAAATTCTTTCGTCTTTTATTGTTGTATATTTAATGAACTTACTTAAATCCATCATCAAATGTTATAAATGGCTGCTCATCCCATTTTCTTCCTAAATATCCTCGCGTAAGGCCAACACTCGCAATAAAGAGTTCATGTTTGCTTCCAATCATGGCCTGCCATCCATCGGGCCTTCGAATAGTTACTTTTGCATTTTGTATAGCTGTACCAAGATTTTGTGGATCATCATTGGGATTTAATTTTTTCCTTAACACATAAGCCGTTGTTTCTGTAGGCCCATAATTTTGAATAACATTAATTCCAAATTTCATAGCTTTTTTAAATAAATTTTTGCTTAATTTTTCTGCTCCACATATCCAATATTTGAGTTGCTTTAATTGCGCAAGTTCAGTATCATCAAAAGCTTCAACTAATCCTGGGAATAGCATTGCATGAGTGATACCAAAAGTGGAAATTTGTTGACAAAATTTATCAGCAGTAAAATTATTTTTTCCATCGGGAATTAAACAAGTTGCACCCGAACCTAAAGCAGCAAAAACCTCCAATACAGAATTATCAAAACAAAAATTTGTGAATTGGTAGACCACTGAAGATGAATCAAATTCAAAGAAATTTTGAGCATCAGCAATTAGATTGGAAAGTCCCAGACGATTTATACATACACCTTTAGGAATGCCGGTGCTACCAGAAGTGAAAATAATGTACGCCAGATTTTGTGGCTTTGAATTGGGACGAAAGCTTAAAGATGAAAAATCATCAATTGTTTTAAAAGCTAGGATTTGGATTAATGGTAGCGTAAAATAGCCATGTATAGCTTCATCAGAGATAATCAAAGTCGGTTGCAATTGATCAAGAATTTTTAAAATCCTCTCTTTAGGTGTTTCTTCTTCGATTGGCAAATATGCTCCACCAGCCAAGATAATTCCGAAACAAATAAGCCATTGATTAATTGAGTTTCTTGAGATTACGGGAATAATAGTGTCAGAGCCAAAAAGGCATCCAGTAGCTTTAAAATAAGCTTGTTTTATGAATTCGCTGATTTGAAGCAATCGTAATTTTAAATGCGCATAAGTGATTTCATCGTTATCAGCTTTAAAAGCAACATTTTGATTGTATTTATCAAAAGCCTCCATTAAAATGAGAGAAATATCTCTTTTATCAAAATCAACAGTAATCAAATATTCAAGCGGCATATCAAAATTTGGTGGAACTTTTGCTATTTTAGTCTGCTTTTCTTGAAATCCTTCCTTTTCCCAAAATGTCAACAAGCTTTCAATTGTTTCTCTATTCCATAAACTTTTTCGATATTCAGCTTTTACATTCAAATTTTTTCCATTCATTTGAACAAAAATTGTTAGATCAAATTTTGTCGAAGTTTGAGGTCTCTCAATGATTTTGAATCCATTAAAGTCTTTATTTGCAACATTTACTGGAGCATTGTCTATCACTAACATGACATCAAAAAGTTTTTCATCTTCACTTTTGGTTATAATTTTCTGAAGTTCATCCATAGAAATCCATGAATTTTCTTGCGCTGCTTTAACTTTCTTCTCAACATCTTGAATGGTGTCATTAATTTCGATGGGAATAATCAATGTGTTGATAAAGAATCCAATGCAATCATAATATTCTTCCGAAGGACGCATATCTTTACAGAATGCAATTTTCAAAGTTGCATTAAAGTCACAAAGTTTTTCACGAAATCGGAAAGCAAGTGAGTGAAGCAAAACACTAATTGGACTGCAATTGTAAGTTTTTATTGAAGCAGCTAAATTCGAATTGCCATTGAAAAATGTTTTCGTAAGAGTAATGGAAGAATAATCAAAATTAGTTTCAATAAAATCAGTTTCAATGAGGCTGGGGTTAGTGTTAGAAAATAGCAAAGTCCAAAAATTGGTTTGACTTTTTTCTTTTGATTTCGAAAAATTGCTGAATATTTGATTGAAGTTTGTATAATCAACTTTAAGCGGTGGCAAAGAAATGTCTTTAAATATGGCAAACAAATCCTTTGCTAAAATATTCATTGAATGTCCATCAGAGACGAGATGACTAACTTCAAGAGTCAAAACATTATTTTTGTCTAAATTGACTCGGAAAGCTGGAGTTTGAAAAATATCCATTGTTGTTGGTTTTGATAATAAAAGAATAGAATTTTTACAGGCATCAAGATTGAAAATTTCTTGGTAATATTCAAATACGTTTGATTCATCTTTTCTGGCGTAACCAAATTTTGTTCGAAGCACTGAATGTCTTTGAATAAGTTTCTCCAAAGATTTTCTTAATATTTTAATTTCGAAATGATCAAGACATTGAATATGAATTTGATTAATATAAGCTTCAATTATGGATGCGTTTCCAGCTTCTGTTGCTTTTCGAATTGTTTCTAATAATGGAATTTGTAATGGATTTATTGGAATTCGAAATGACGCTGGCTTTTGAATTTTTGCATTATCTGATGCAAATGGCAATTTTAATGATACATTTTTATGGTCTCTCACTAAATTTTCGATGGCTTTGGTATATTCTTCTAAAGTTTGATGTTCAAATAAAAGATTTATTGATGCTTTGATTTGATATTTGCTATTCACCATTGAAGTCAATCTCGCCGCTAACAATGAATGACCACCTTCTTCAAAAAAGTTTGCATCCGTTCCAATTTCATTCAATTCTAAAATTTCTTTCCAAAGAGTTTTAATAAAAATTCCAGGCGCTTCTTTCACGCTTAAATCACTGATGGCACCGTTTTGCAATTGTAAAGCGTTTGTTGTCAATGCTTTGAAACTTTGTACCGTTTTTACGATGGATCCTTTGTTAAAAAGAGCTTCCATAAATTCAACATGAATTTCAAGTTTATTATTTTCTACTCTTTTAACTCTCCAAGTTTGATCCAATTTTGCTTCTTCCGCTTCAATCTCATTTACTTCGAAGTTGTTGAAACTATTAGCATCTCGAAGATCTTCAAAAATAATCATTTGTTGAAATATTGGACTTTTGTTTATTTCTCTTTTTGGTTTGAGTCGGCGAACAACAAGTTCAAAAGGTACATGAGAATATGAAAGAATTTCAATAACCGTGTCTTTAACCCGCGAAAAATAGTCAAATAATGAGTCATTAGAATTTGGAAGAGAAATAGGAATAGCATGAACATTCACAAAATATCCAACAGCTGAATTATAAGCTGCAGAACGATTTGCAAATGGTATTCCAATTGGAATAATTTTTGTGGATGGAAGCAAAGTATCATTGAATTCTGAAAGAGCAAATAGAGCCAAAACAAAATGGGTTTCAGATATTTGATATTTTTGAAGACATTCATCGAAACCGAGAATATCAAAAGTAGTTTGATAATGTCCAGCTTTGAAACATGAATTTTGAGATCTTGGATAATCGGTTGGCGCCACAAAATCTTTAATGGGTGTTAATATTTGATTGAAAAATTCTAACTCTTTTGTAAAATTGTAACTTTTTTGTTCTTTGATAAAATTAAAATAGGAATAATCCGGAATCGCTTCAAATGGATTTTTGGATGCCAAAAACCTTTTTATATCATTGATTAAAATGTTCAAAGAAAATCCATCAATTGCAATATGGTGACAAGATATTTCAAGAGTTTTTAAATCAGGTGATAATTTAAATTTTGCTGGTGGCTCGTTGAGAATATTGATGAACAAGGTCGAAGTTGAAAATGATTGATAAATGAGATCTTCATTAACAGGAAGAATTCTTTGACTTGGAATTCCATTGCTTTCAATTATTTGAGTTCTTAAAATTGAATGCTTTGTAACGAGGAATTTTACCAAATCCATCCATTTACCTTTTGACAAAGGATTGGGAAGCGAAATTTGAAATCTAAGAATATAAGCATCTGAAAGATTTTGTGTTTCTTGATTTAATTTTGCCAAAAACCAAAGATGTTCTTGCGAATATGAAAGTGGATGTATGCTGTCTTCTGAAGCTGAAGAGGCATTATGAGGATGATTGTGAATGATCTTGTTATTCACTGAAACATTTTTGTTAACAGATTTAACAACTTTTGAAAGTGATCTTTCTGTAAATATTGCTGCCAAATCAATCTTAATTCCAGTAATTTCTTCAACTTCTTGAACTGCCACTAAAAGCTTTAACGAATCGGCGCCTTTTTTAAATAAATTTTCTTCAGGATATAAAATTGTGACTTTTAAATGCTTCGCAAAGATATCGCAACAAATATTCATTAGATCATCTGCTTTCTTTTTATCATCTATTTTTTCACTATCAATGTTTTTAGATACATCATAGTTTGTCGTCAACGATAAAAGTTTTTGTCTATCTATTTTTCCATTATAATTTAAAGGGAATGAGTCCAAAATAATAAAATCATCCGGAATCATACAAGTTGGAAGCTTTTGTTGAGCAAGTTGTTGCAGATCTTTTTCTGTCATTACGAAACCATTTTTGAAGCAGATAAAAGCCATTAATTTTTGTTTATCAAAAAGGCAAACAACTTCCTTGATGTCTAAATGGCTACGAAATGGTTCTTCAACATCGCGAATCTCTACTCGGTTGCCACGAATTTTAATTTGAGTATCACTTCTCCCACAAAAAATAAATTTGCAATTCCATGGATTATCTTCATCCTGTTGAATAATTTTCATTCGATCTCCAGAATCAAAATATCTCCAACCATCAAACCAATTTTCGCATCCAAATGCTAGATTTTGTTTTTCAACGTTCAATCCAATATAACCTCGAGCGGCAGCAATTCCTACACTTCGAAACCAACCTTGAACTCCCAAGTTTATTGGTGGTAAACGGCATCCATCACCATCGACTAAATAGCCATGGAAATTGTCAAAATTTTGTCCAACAACAAGGCGATCATTTACACACTTAGGTGAAATAAAATTTGAATAAATTGAATTTTCTGTAACTCCAAATTGTTGAAATAAATTTAATTCTTCCTTAAGGGCTCTCGTTAAGAAATTACTATTAATCGGTTCACCTCCATATAAAATTCCTTTGAGATTTTTTAGGATTTTGAGAACTTCAGAATCATTCAAATCCAATTGTGAAAGATAAGCGGGCATGATATAAGCATGCGTGCATTGTTTGAGTTCTTCCATTTTAGGAATTTTTTGTGAAGCAAGCAATAAAGTTGCACCATTTCCAAGCGACGAAATAATATCAGAAAAAAAAATATCAAATGCAGGATTTACAACTTGATAAATTGTTGAGTCAAAATCAATGGAAAAATAATGTGAATAATTTTGGCATAAATTTATGATGCCACGTTGTTCGCTTTGAACAGCTTTTGGGACACCAGTCGAGCCAGATGTGAATGTTAAATAAGCCAGATCAGTTGGGTTTGAAGGAATTGGAGAAACGAAAGTTGAATTATAGCTTGCTTTAAAATTGTGGAAACTACTTACAGGAACAACTTTGACTTCAAAGTCAAATGAATTTGAATGATTTTCAATAATTTCTTTATCGTCAGTGATCAGCAGCAAATCTTTAAAGCCCTTTAAACTAGACGAAATCCGATCATACGGCCAATCGACAGCTATCATTAGAGGCACCAAATTTAAATACCAACAGGCCAAAACTAGCGTTATTAAATCAACAGAACGCTGAAGCAAAAGCGCAACGGATTGATTCGCAAATGGTATATTTTTGTCGAAGGTATCTTCAAAGATTGTCTTCAATTTTTCTGCATAGACAAAAACCATTTTCAAAAAAGCTTCTGACTTTAAGTGTTCAGTAGCATTTTTAAGAATAACCTTATTGGGACACATTTTCAACTGATTCATAATTAACTCAATTGGTGAGATAACTGGAAGTGGGTGAGATAAACGTTGACGAAATTTCATAAATTGATTCTCTTCTTTAGAAGTCAAAAGATCGAAGTTTTTCAAATGCATCGATTGATTCGACAAAACTTTGCAAATCAAAAGTAAAAATATTTCAGCTTGATTTTGCATTATTTCTTCAGAAAATAAAGCATCTCGAAATTCTATTTGTAGCTTCAATTTTGCTCCAACTTCTTTCAAATACCAAATTTGATGATTTTGAATAAATTTTTTCTTCTTCGGCGATGAAACTTCAAAGCCTTCAAATGTGGCTTCTTGATCTTGAACTAACATCACTTCAGGCATTTCAGGTTGAATTGAAAGGTGTTGTCTCAGCGCTGATACCACTTTATTGTAAGGTACAATGCCATTGGATATAGTTTCACTCAAATCAATTGATGTATTTTTAAGTAAAGTTTCAAAGCTTTCTCCTCGGTTCAAAGTAAATGAAACAATTGCAAGATTAACAAATAAGCCAATGGTATTTTGAAATCTTTTATCAAGACGATTATCAATCGAGATGAGAATTGGGAAGTCGATGTATCCATAAAGTTTATAAATAAAAAATCTATAAAATGCTGTAAAAGCAGAGAATAGACTAACAGAGTTATGGGAACAAAAGGCTTGAAGTTGATCTGTCAATGATGGAGGAAAATCGACAGTGACAACTTTGCCGCTTGACTCATTTTCAGAAATTATGCTCGACTCTTTGAGAAGTTTTGGAAAATTTTGAATCGCAGAAAGTTTAGTTTTCCAATATTCTAAGCTTTTTGAGAAGTCGTTCGAATCCAAAAATTTGTTTTCAAAAACAGCGAAATCAAAGTAATTTAAGTTGAAGCTTAGCTGATTATCATTTTTGCTTGCACCATTTAACTCATAATAAAATCCCATTAATTGATTAATAAAAAGTTGCAACGATTTCCCATCCATTAAGATAGGATGAAATTTCATTCCAAAATTACTTCCATCAAGAAAAAATATCAGCGATGTTTTTGAAAAAACGTCAAATTCATAATTTTCAAATGCTTCTTTGTCATCAAACAAAAGCAGGCTTTGTTCAGTCGGTAAAATTTTCGCATGATCAATTCCAAAAATAGATTTCAATGAAGGATTTGTTTCAAATGTTAGCTTTAATGCCATTTTCAATTTTGAATGTACAATTGGAATCTCGAATTTTGCAGAAAATTCTTCAATAAAATTATTTCCATTTTCAGTTTTGCAAAGGAATAATAACTGTTTTTGAGCTTCGGTTATTGGAAGTTTGGGTGAAGTCAAATCACACCGAGCAATTGAATTATCTGAATTAACAACTTTTTTCATAGTTAAATTATTTGTGATTTCAAGAAGCTGTCGAATGCTTGAAAGCTTTAAACAAAATCCATGAGGAAGTTTTTCTGCTTCGAACGCGTTTCTTATTTTAAATTCCAATGTTGCAATTTTTAAAGAATCCAAACCAATTCTCCATAAAGTTTGATCCAAATTTAAATCAACAATAGGTTTTTTGAAAAGTGAATGAATAAGTGAAATTGTTAGCTCTTGACTTTCAGAAGGTTCAAATCGCAATAAAGAAATTTTTCCCAATTTATAAAAATTTCCAAAAATTACACCATTCACCGTTGTTTCTTTAACTTCAATTGTGATATAAATTTCATGAATGAATGCATATGGTAATTGAACTTCAGTAATCGATAGGGCAGTTCTATAGTTGGAAATTAATTGATGAAAGCATGATGTCAAAGTTTTTACAAAATCTGCATTTGAAACTGAAGTATTTTCAGGAGTAATAAGCATCAAAGTAAATTTCGAGTGATTTGTTTGAGAGTAAAAAACTTTATCAAAGCTATTAACAAGGGGATATAGTGGCTTCCACGAAGCTGATTTAAAACTTTGGTTTTGATGATAAATTTTTATAAAGTTTTGAATTTCTGCGAAAGCTGCTGCATCTTGTAATTTCAGCATCAAATTACTTTTTTCTTCGAAACCATCATTTCGATCGTTCAACGTAAAATTAATATTTTTCAAAGACGTAAAAAGGGAACATTCCATAAATCGGTTATCGTAAGCTTCGATAAGTCCAACGAGTTTATCCATTTTTTTCAGAAAAATAAAGACAATGTTGACACAACACTATATATTTTAAAACACATCGATGAAAATAAAAAATAATTTATAGTCCATCTTTCTTTTATCACAAAAGTTTTGTCCACATTAAATGAATATTTACAAGGAAAAAATTAGGCCAATTTTAATGTGTAAAAAGCTCTTGTCAAGGCCGTTTGAAAAAAAACTCTAAAAAGAATTTTAGTTTTTTTAAAAATGATAGCATAAATGTCTACAAACAACCGTTTTTTTGTATCTAATATTTTTTGGAAAATATTTTTTTCTAAATGAATAATTTTATTTTATAAGGTCTTGAATAGTTATAGTAAAAAAATGTCATTGAACAATTGCATAAAAAATATATTGAATAGAAAAAAAATGGTAGTGAAAAATATTTGATTACAAAAAAAACGAATAAAAAGTTGAGGAATAAACACGTTAGATATAAATCTTTTTTACAGCCACTTCTTGGTTGCAATTTTTACATTTTCTTCCACAATACTTTTAAAATTTTGTTTGAATGTAGGATTCACTGTATCTGTAAATCGAAGAGCAAATATTGTCGGTTTTTCATTAACTTCTTTACTGTTTCCCTGAAAATTTTTGTTTAGGATTGAAAAAATGGATATGAACTCACTTTCATAAATACGATAAAGTCAATGACTTCCAAAGTATCCGGTATCGTACTCAGGTAAAAAAATTTAAATTTTTTGATTCTTTCTATTTTGGCAAGGTTTTTAGCAGTTTGAGCATTGTAATAATCAGTATGCGAATTTGTTTCACTAAAACAAAATTTAACTAAACTTTCTTGAATTCAAAAACTTACAAAGCAAACATAATAGCGTTTGGAACCTGTTTGACAATATTTTCAAGTGGAACTATTTCTCCATTATAATCTTTTAAATCACAATAAACTAATTCCACACTCTCAATTTTATGAGATAATAATTTAAATTCACTTAAAGTTAAATTCATCCTACGAAGACTGATGCAAATAATATTTATAATAATTTTGCAATATAAGGAAGATAAAAAGAAGTCCATATTCGGGCGTCCCCGCAATGTCATTTCTCCAAAAACTGCAAGCTTGAAATTTGATGAAAGTAAAGCTTCTTTGGTGCATTTAACTTTTTTATGGAAGCAAAATTGAAGGTGAGATTCTTTAATTTCTAATACCCAGCAGGGAATAATTTTTAGTTTAGTGTAAAAATATTTACATGAATTAATTAGCTTTAGATTAAGTCGCGGTGTAAATTTTCGTTTCTTCAATATTAAATTAATTACATCAAAGGGTAAAGAAAATCTTTGTTGTACAGAATTATCAGGTGAAAAATGACAAAATATTAAAGGACTTGGACATTTTGATCTTATGCAAGAATGGATCATAATGATTATGGCGATAAATATATTTTATTTTAAAGATATTACAATAAAGTATCAAATAAATTAAAATCGAATAACTCAATCGAGAAAGCAGTTTTAATAAAGCCCAGCAGTTTAGTGAACTAAAAATAAAATATAAACGCAAGCACTGAAATAACAAATGGAGATTCTTTTATACTCATATTTTGGCATCCATAATTTCACAGTTATTATACAATGCTAGGTCATCAAATTATTAATAAACAAATTGATAATCAGGGAAAATTCTTTGCAAAAAAAGCCTCAATCATCAGAGATGGAATTTTTGTTATCTGCTATAAACAATAAACATGCATATCCAAAGTCGAACACATAAAAGGTGATTAAATAAAATAATTTTTCTTTTATAATGTTGGATAAAAAACTTTCTCCTGATTTAAATCATTGCAACTTTATTAAAAAATAAGTGATAAACAAAAAAAAGAAAAAAACCGGTATCAAAATTGAGCACAAAAACAAGAAGGGATGTACACATATGTGAAAAAAATTTACAAAATAACATATTTAGAAAAGGATTATTTAGTTAAGATGTTTGTTAAAATTTTAGTTAAATTATCAATTCCCAATAATGATCCTGCATCGGGACCGTTATGGATTGGTTCTGAGAGACCATTACATGTGGCATTAGCAAAATCAATTAAACGTGCATCCAAATTCTAAAAATTAAATTTCATAAATTTTTTAATGCAGAAATAAGAAACTTACGGGATTAGAAACGTGAGGATTTCCTTCAAATACAATTAAAAGTGAAGTTCCATAAAGTCTTAAACCATCAACGGCGGCAATGATGGAGCGCATTCTTGCAAGTTTTGGAAGCAAATCATTGCAAACAGCTTTTCGTCTTTCATTATGAGAAGTTTTGAAAAATTTATTTAAAAGTTTTTTAAAACCCGCTTGATCGAGGGAACGACCATAGTATTTATCGATGCATTGATATGTACACGAAGATGAATCATAATATTGCATTCCTAGAAAATCCAAGAGTTGAATTAGATAAAAAAAACTATTTTAGGTTGAAATATTTTTTTAAAAGGTTTTTTTAGTGGATTAGGATTCAAAACAACTTACCACATAGTCTCAAACCAAGTTCTTTTGAAGTTGTTTTATCTGCCTTTCGCTTTTGTGAAAGTTTTTTTTCTTCACTCGCATCATCTCCATATTGACGAATGCCAAGTTTTAGATCAACTATGCAAGGATTTTTATATTTTGATGTCAAATTTTCGAGCATTAAAAATGATCCAAAAGGTGAACCATTTTGAAAGCTACGAATTTGGCATTGAAAAGCCCAAGGATTTAGGGCATTTGGAAGACCAGAACTAATATCACGATAATTATCTAAAATCATTTATTAGAGAGATCATTATATAAATTGGAGCAACTAACCATCATCATCAAAATCATTTGAAAAGCATTGTTTTTGATTAAAATTTTCGTCATGATGATGAGAGGAATGAGCAAATTCGTCAATGATTTGAATATTTGTATTATCATCAAATTTATTATAAGCTATTTCAATTTCATAACAACATTCTGCAGTTATGCTTCGAAGTTTATCAGGCATAATTCGATAAAAGGCAGCTTCATGAGAATTAAAGGGTTTACAAATATGCGAAGAATCAATGGAAAATATTCCAACATGCCCTCCAACTTGATGCTTATATGGTTTCATTTGAACTTCGTCCAAAGATGAAATTGAAGAAGTTGGAGAAGACGAAGTTTTGCTACGTAAAGAAGTTGAATTTTTTTCTAAGTTTGCTTGTTGTTGTTGCTGCCGCGATGATGAGTCAGGATAGATTTTTCGAACCACAACCATTTTATTTGAAGAAAAATTTTTTTATGTCTACAAAAAAATTTCTTGAGATAGATTGAAGAAAGGATACTCGTCTTTGAATCAAATAAAAGAAATAAAATAAAGCACACGACGATAAAAAAGAAGCAAACGATAATATTTTTTAATGGAATTGGAGACTGAAAGCGAGAAAAATAAATGTGGGTGTCAAGTGACGCAATCTTGAGTGTTTTACAAAAAAGCGAAAAGATGAGGCAATTAAAAAAATTTTAATAATAAAAGAAAAAGAAAGATAGAAAAAAGAAATTTCGAATTACAAAATGGGAAAAATGGAAATATTGGCAGGTTTTTAAAGCCTTTTTTAAAATCATTTTCACAAAAAAAAACGTGATTCCTCTCACGGAAAAAAATAAAAGAAGGAAAAGCAAACCATTGGCTCAAAAAAAAAAATGAATTGAAAAAAAGAAGTGAGAAAAGTCAGCCACAAAGGATTTTTTAGGATGGATGAAAAACAAAAAAAAAAGAGATGACGCAAATCAGCAAGCTAGCTAGCTTGCATTGATGATCATCATAGTTCATCAAAATAAAAAAGTTTTGAAAAACACGCGAGGAAGATCCACCGGATCTGTTTTCTTTATTTTTCTCCTCTCCTTGCAGCATTGAGTATTTTTTTTAATAATACCAAATTCTTTAGAAGTAATTTGATTCAACTATTTTTCTTTTCCATTCATACAACCCAAACAAACCTCCGCCTTGCAAGAAAAAAAAGTGCAAAATAACAATCTATTGTAATAATTTTTTTTCAAGTGTTCCATCTTACAATCGTGAATGGTGTCCAACAACAACAAGCAGAAATGAAGCACTTGAACACGAGTTTCCTTGAATCTTGAATTGAAATGGCAAACAGCCAAACATTTCTAAAATTTTATGAAAGCTCTAAAGTAAACTTTTTTTTTTGCAAAAAAATTTTCATTAAGAAAAGTGCCCACTCAAAAATAACATTTTAAAAAACAAAAAAAAACAACAAAAAAGTGATCTAGGATGTCTGACATCGAACTAATTACCCTATGCTGGTGGCGGCAGGGCCCAACTTTAGATTCAAAAATAACAACAAGTTGAACATTAAAAATGGGAAAGGAAAATATTGACATCAAAGCGTGGCAAAAAAATAATAAAAACAATAAAAAAATTTAATCATTTAATTGTAGCCCAGTTTTAAAATAGAGAAGCAAGCAGCCGATTGAATCGAAAAGTGAAAGCACGGACTATGTTTGAAGAATGACTTTGATAGCGGCAAAGAAAAAAGGAGTTTATCGAAGGATCCCAAGACTTTGCGTTTTAAATGATAAGTTTTTTTTAAAAGGAGTTTAAAGGCGAGAGATTAATAGAGAAAACCTGCTGATTAAGGAAAAATGAAAATAAACTTCCTTAAGATAATAAAAAGATACAGTACAAAAAGCTTATTGATCTTAAAATGAAAAACTTAAATTAAGAAAATTGTCAATCATTTGTGCTTTTATTATTACATTTTCGAAGATAGAAAAAAGGTAGGAAACTTCCGGAATAAAAAACTATAGTAGATATTATTAAAAACCGGTCTTTAATTGTATTTTCATAACAACTGCCACAGGTCAAGAATCATCCATCTTTCTATTGGCCATTGACAAACTTTGGGTATGTTTTGTTGTCAATGTAATCCTCTACCTCCCACTTTTACTTTCTTAGAAAAAGTTAAAATCATAAATTCTTTGCTTCAGGAATACGGTATTTGGTGTTATAAAAAAAACCGCAATGGAAAAAAATCTTACAAGATCAAAAAAAGTTGATTATACATTCACAATCAAAACAGGTTCGAACTTTCCATAAATTGTGTTGTTCCAAAGACATAAATCAATCAAAAAATTTCCTAACATTTACTCGAGAGAGAGATTCCATGGTGTCGTTTGCTTGTTTGCGTCATTACCACACACATACATTTACTACCAACTTCATTTCATATCATTAAAAAAAACGTGCAAAAATTCCATAAATTAGCAAGGAACAATTTTAGTGCAATTTGGAGCTAACTTAATTTATTAAACACCTGTTGATTGCATTTTTTCGAAATCAAAGACAATCACGCTTTTTTTTTCATTTACGTCTACGAAAAAAATAAATAAGTCAGTGATGACGTTTTTAGATGCCCTTGGCTTTTTTAATCCCATTGTTTTTTGCTTTGCAGTGGCCAATCATTGCTGAAAAAAATAGCACACGTTTGCATTTACCTTTGAACAAACTGATACCAAAATATTTTTTTGCATTCTTTTTAACCGAAAAAAACAAAACAAATCGGTCTTTATCTTTGCAGCCGCTCTTTAAGCCACTTTAAAAATAAAATAAAACACGAGTTCAAAACAATATTTGTTTAAAATATTTTTGAAAAAAATAAAATCTTTTTAAGGATCCACTTGGAATTTGAGGGGCTAAAAGCATTATCTCATCGGGTCTCAAGTTCAAGAGGAAAAATGTGACAAGCAATGAAGAAGAAAATGACATTCGATATTCACACGAGGATGGCTGATTGCCATTGTCAAAAAAAGTGTACTAATAATAATAACAACAGCGAATTTTTCACGTCAGACTAATGATGTTGAAAGTGGGGGTGGTTTTGTGGTATTCCTTTTCAAGCACGCGTCATGAATAAAAAGCGTAAACAAATTTTTCTTTAAATTATTTCATTTCCAATGTCTATTTTTAAGTCGAATTAAAACAACAAATATGGAAGTAGCTCAAAGGATAATTAAGGAATTAAAAGTTATGGAATTCTTCTTTGGCCATTTTATTACAATTTGATTTGATGATAAATAAAAAAAAATCATTGGTATTCGACAGATTTTTAAACGAATAATAAAACATAGTATTTTCTTTTGTGAAACAGCAAGCAAAACACAAACCAAAATGCAATAAAAAATCTTATGATTAAGGGCTTTTGTACTTTTGAAGAATAAATGGGAGAAAAAAATGATTAATTATTTTTGTTAAAATTTCGTATATTTAAAAAGTCCAGAATGGAACATTGGCTGGATTCAATCATCGACCATTTTAAGTCGCTAAGAGAGAATGAATGTGTCCAACGACTACTAAATATTTTTCACCCTACAATTTTGATAGTTTTTAGGAAGACTTCAAACCTTTTTATTGCCGCATGTAATAGTAAAGCTATTACCACTAAAGTTTCTTCAAGAGCGATCCCAAATATTTTTGATCAAGGAAAGAAAAAATCGTACTATCCCAAAGAGAGTCCGAAAAAAAGGCGAGAAACAACGGAAATATATACTCGTCACAAAAAGCAACGTCACAATAATTTTTTTGTTTACCTTATAAAAAAATAATAATAAAAAATGTTATTAACGGCGACTAAAAGTCAAATACAATAAAAAAAAAAGGTGTGTGTTTTATACTTCTCAATCCAATTCATT
Source organism: Panagrolaimus kolymaensis (assembly GCA_028622995.1). Classification (NCBI taxonomy): domain Eukaryota; kingdom Metazoa; phylum Nematoda; class Chromadorea; order Rhabditida; family Panagrolaimidae; genus Panagrolaimus; species Panagrolaimus kolymaensis. The sequence goes on from JAJQJQ010000023.1 coordinate 2,282,437, forward strand.
TTCCAATCATGTTTAAGTTGGTTGACATAAAAGCGGAAAGGAAGTAACATTGTTTCGATTTTTGATTTATTTATTGATTGATTTTTTTTCTTTTCGATCACATACACACACCCAAAAATGGTTGGAAGAAGAAAATGAACAAATGTGTCGTCACGCCACCACCGATTCAATATTTTCCAACCATGTGGTTGATTAAATATGGCTACTGATCAATGAATTTAACTTAATTTAAAGGCACACGCATGCGACAACGATACCATTATTTTGCTGCTGTTGCAAAAAAAAAATCAACGAAAAAGTCCTTTTTCAAAAATTCTGATCAAAGAGCATCTTAAAGGATGTGTTTGTTGTAAAAGCAGCACACACAAAAGAGAAAGAGTCTTGCGCTCGTGGCTGACATTTTAAAAACCATCACCATTCAAAAACATTAAAGAAAAAAGATTGTAAAAATATTCTCTTCTTTAAAAAATGGGACAAACATTTTCTTTTTTAAAAGTGAAAAGAGAAAAAAATAGATAAAAGATTAAAAACATAAAAATTTTAAAAAGCATTTTCTAAAAAAATGGTCTATCTAAAAGCATTAAAATGAAACAAAATTTATCAAAAAACAATTTAGCCAAAACGATGAAAACTACTTCCGCATTTTATTTTTTTGGGCTAATAACATCGTGCTATTATGTCATGAGAGTAATTCACTTTGAAAAAAAAATAGTGACGATGATTATAAACAAGAAGAAAAATAATTAATTGCTTTGATTTATAAACTTTTTCTTATCAGTGACCAAAATAAAAGTTGTTTTTAATGATTTTAGAAAAACAACAAAAGCAAAATGCTACAAAATCAAAAATGAAGAAGAGCAAATTAACTAATTATAGAAAAATCGTACAAATTTTGACGAGAAAAAATCAAAGGTTTACACCCAAAATAATTGGAAAAAAATCAGAGAACATAATTTTGTGAAAATAAAAAAATAAATAACTTAACTTTAATTACAAAAAAGTGCAGAAAAAAGTAAGCTGTGACTATCAGAGAAAAAAATTAAACAACGACAACGATATTCGCGATCAATGATTTGAATTAAACCAAAAAAAGCGCAAATGCAAACATATTTTATACTCGAATAAAATAAAACATAAAAAACAGGTTTATAAAAAGCATCAACTTTGGAATGTTAGCTGCAAATTGAAGGAAAAAAAGGCGATGTTTAGATTTGTTTAGTTCTTTTTATATATAAAAGGTTTGAGGAGAATTTCAAAGCTATGTTGTGCCAAAAAAATCACCAGGTTGCCGAATCTTTTATAACAATTTTGAAAGACAGTGAAAGCAAAAAAACTAACAGCTTCGAAGAAAAATAAAAGCAAAAAATTTGGAAACTAAATGAATCAACTCTTTTGTGTTTTTTGTTTCTTTTAAATATGTTATTCTTTTTTATTTTTGTTACTTGGTGATGAAAAAATTATAACATTGAACTTGAAATCTTCTTTCCATTTTTTTGGACGCTGCTTTTTTCTTTGCTATGGCTCGTTGTTAAGCAAAAAAGCTTTTGTGTTACGAAATAATTTATGTATGATCAATGTTGCTGTTGTTGTTGATGTGTTTATTTTTTGGTCTATTTTGTATTTTAAATTTCCATATGGGCCAGATTCATACGAAAACAAGCAACATTATTTATTGGGAATTTTACATGCAGCATTTTACAAATATTTTAAAACGAGAGCAATTTTCATTCCTAGTGGTTTTAAAAATCACAAATCCTAAAATATTATGTTTTTGTTTCGGGAGCGATAGTAATAGCAACTTTTCCCTTTTACCTATTTCCCAAGTACAGGTTTTTTGATTGCGAGCTTAAAAATGGAGAAATAAATATCACTGTAATTTGATCTCCTTCATCATTACAGACAGGCTTAATCTCTCTAGTTATTGCCTTTGATTTTCCCCAATTTTTTTTTAGAATTTTCTCTTTTTCATGTTCTTTTCTATCATCAAAAAACCTGATGCATTCACCAAATTCATCCATCCATTTTCATTCAATTCATATAAGGAGGGAGACCTCCACTCCTCAATTTCTATTCATGGTTGTGGTGGTTATATTTGAAATAGTGGTTGTTGGTGCCGCCGATTGTTTGCACTTATTCCCGATTTTTTTCTTCTTTCATTTTCATGCTGGATTCGATGGATGAAGAGAGTATTCAAAAACTCGACTTCGCCTCTTTTCAACATAAAATGCGACACACGCAAATTACCTCTCTTCTCTCTTCGTTTTCATTTTTTCCTTTTTATTTATTAACAAGCGCATGGGGCCCACCTTCGGTGGTCCCTCACCCATTTGTTATGAACATACAAACACTTTTCGAAAACTTTTACACGATTCTATTGGGACTTAGCCACCACCGCAAGCTTGGCTTCATAACGATACGTTAACGTTGCGTTTTTCGATTTGAATTTTCGGGCAGTTTTCATATTCCTAAACTACCTCGGGAGCACCATCACTTCATCAACCCTAACCACTCTCTTTCATATTTTAATACATAAAAACATCTCGAAAAGAACATATTCCGTTCCAAAAACAAAAGAAAAAAGCGCGCGCTTTCCCTTTCAACACATGCAAAGAAAAACATTCGCGTCGAGAATTTTTTCGATTATGCAAATTTCAAATGCCTGTCATGATCGACCATCTCGTTTCCGATAAACGAAATTCACATATTCGTAATCAGCGTGAAAAACTGCATAGGACGTGCTAGACACATTTCCATTTGCAAGGGGCCGTCAAAACGACAGACAGACATACATTCTCGCTTTATATAGGTAGAAAATTTTTCACAGTTTATTTATACTTTTATTATTGCTCTTCTGTTTTTGCACCTGTTTTGGAGATATAAAAATTTGATGACTGAAGAGTGACGGATGAAAAACGTTGAAGTATATTTTTATTAAAGTATAATTTGATGATGGACTTTTTTTAAATAAAGTGAGTTAGTGAATATAAAGGATCATTCTCTTTTGAATTTATTAATTAATTTTTATTTGAATCTGTTTTTTCTTGAGTTTCTCAGTTAAAAATAATTTGATATGGCAAATATTTTTACCGAAGGCTCTATGTTTTCTCCATAATTGCAATTTCTTATAATAAATTTAGTATTAAAAAAATCTACTGCTAAATATCTTTATCCTTTTAAAAATAGTCGCTAATACATGGCTTCTAAAACATTTTAGTTTTGCAAGGGTCTAAATTATAAGTTTAAAATATTGTTAAAAAAAGCGTCACAGCTTCTTGGAATTTACAGCCTATACTTTTTGACTTTAAAAATACTTACATATTAAATATGATTTTGACCATAAAAAGGTCAAAGTAGGTTAAACTAAAATTATTTTATATTAAGCACTGTATAATTAGAGTATTATGTTGTAAATGTTTAGTGAACTATGAATATATCTATTGACGGAAGGAAGTGAAGGTTACTACTTTGCATATTAAAATATTCAAATAACTTTTCACTCTTTTCCTTCATTTCCTAGTGGTTACTGCCTGCTTGACATTGACGGTGGTGGTGGTTAAGGTGAATTTAAATCGGGGTGTCCTTCTCGCCTCACAATTGTTAAAAAAAACTTTTTTTTCTTTTGTGCCGCGGAGGTGTCCTCTACTACCACTACTTTGGATGCAGATAGTAGCAACAGCAATAGAGCTTCTATTGTGAACTGTCCTCGCGAGCGAGTCTGAATATATTGAAGGTTGTCTTCTTTTCCTTTTCTTATTCTATCGTGGTTGTCGTCGTCTTCATGAACAATAGTCCTCAAAAAAAAAACTCAATGAACAACAGAAGAAAAGTGCTAAAATAAAAAAATTGTTTACAATATTTTTTTTTCTACGTGGAAAACTAACAACTTTTTTTCAACCCATTGCAAAAAAAGTATCAAAATTCCACAAACGATTTTTTTTGTAAAAAAAGTATTAATCCTAAAAAAATTTCTGATTGAGTGATTATTGCTTCTAAATTACTTTTTTTATTTTTTAGGGCAAAAAGATAATCTGAAAAAAATTCTCCGATTTTTTATTATTTCTATCCATTTTTTCTTTGGTTAGTGAGTTAAATCCGACTCAGTCATTCAGTCTCAGTAAAATCCGGTACAACAATGATGAAAATCCGCTTTGTTGTGCTCCGCTCTCACTCCTTCTCCTCTCTGAACATTGTTACTAATAATGCACAAGAGTGTCATTATATCTTTTTTTTCTTTTATTCTCTCATTTTTTACTCTTTCATCCATCCTCCTCTGCCATCATTATAAATGTCGATAATGATGGAACTTTTTTTCTTCATCGTCATGGTATAATACCTTCAACTATTTTGGTATTGGAGGCTCATTATTAGTGATTTACTTGGAAAAGAGATGGTTGGTTGAGTATATGATTCTGTAAAACTTTGTTGATCAAAATGCTTATTAATTACTATTACTATTTTTGTCTACTCTAAAACTTTTAATCATCATAGCTTTAAAGGGCTTGAACGAAAAAGAGGTTCATAAAAAGTAGCCGTGATGTTCTTGTTTTATAAATGGTCGTCAACTAAACTACTTGAACCAACCCATGTCAACAAAATTTTTGGATTTGAGACACAATTATGATTTTAAATTGAACTGTCAGAAATTTTGGAATTAATGGTCAAAGAATTGTTCATGAAAATCATTTTTCAATGTGCAAAGCTTTTAATGATGTCTTTCAAAAAAAATCTCTCCCATCGACGGCCTTGATATATAAACTTCAGGATTTTACCTCCATTCTTGCGACCTTCAAAGCGCAAGAAAAAAAATCAAACAATACCCATACACAAAAATGTCCTCGAATTTTTCCAATCCGAAAAAAAAAATATTTTTATTTTCATACATACTTTGAACAACAGCACACAACCCATTTTCCTCTTTTCTCTTATTTTTGCCATCTCAATCTTTTTTTTTGTTCTTTTCATTCGAATTTCGGCAATATTCAAAAAGTGTGCGCAGAAATAAAAAAAATAACGAAACAAAGAAAATCTTTGTTGTTTCACGCTGCAGCGGCGGCGACCGCCTTTTTTTAGTTTTCACTTTTGTCTATGTTTTTATATTCAAAAAAAAGTCGATTTGATTTTTTTTCTGGTCCACAAAAAATAAAATAAAAACCAACGTGAATGATGGTGATTGCCTGAATCGTTCTTCTTTCATCCTTCTTTGTCGTCGTCGTTGCTTTCTGTGTTGCTGTTGTTGTTCCGGTTTATAACATGCATGCTTCACCGCCACTCATTTCAGATTATAATGCGTGTGAATCTGATTGAGGCAAAAAAAAAATTGGAGAGGCGTAAAAAAAGTTTTGTGGAAAATCTGTAACGCGATCAATGATGGACAACAAAAAAACGTAAAAAAAAGTGGGAATAATCTGATTTGTTGTTTTTTTTTCTTTTACTATTTGGCTAAAATAACTTTGAAGCATAAAATTTGAGGAAGTTTATTTCTTTTTATCCCATATCAAAATTTCATTAATTAAAAATTTGGATTCGTTAGAAAACGGTTTTTTCAGTGGGGAAGAATATTATAAATTAACTCATTTTTATAAAAATTCATATCCACTTTATTGGTAAAATCTTTTAAAAAAATATTCTTCAGACGTTTAGTAAAAAATACTTTTGAAGTTTATATCAAAGAAGGAAATTTATACCTTTTATGAGCACTTTTTATAAAATGCTTTATTTATAACGAAACATCTGCTGTTTATAAAATTGTTTTAGGTGCTCCTTATCTATTTTCTTTCATAGCTACTTTTATTTCATTTCCTAAAAAAATTTCTTCCTAAATTTTCCATTTCGTAGATCTTATTGATTTAATTTATTTAAAAAAAATCAACATTAATTTTCTCTCTTTTTCATTTAAAAAATCAGATATCAAATTCTTTGATCTTCGATTTTCTTTTTCAACTTTCTCGGGTGAAACCTTCTTTGATACTTATGAATTTTGTTGAGTCATTTTTTTAAATTTTAAAATCCGGATGTTGTTGTCTATGTTTAGTGGAGACCGACGAGGTCAATTGAGTCTTTTGCGCAGAGACAACCCATTCCTTCCATTTTTTGGCTCCTAAAAAAATGTGAAAAGAATTTTCGTTGATTTTTTTAAACTTGAAACTATAAGTGTTTTATTTTTTTCAAACTTTTGGTTTTTCATGTTTTATAGATTTCATTTTAGGCCATAAATTTATTTTATTATTCATTGGATTCATTTTGTTTGATTTAACGCATAATTGATTCATTCACTTTATGTCATATTTCAAAGCTTGAAATTCATGCAATAGATAATAGTAGTTATAAATCAAAATGTACGAGTGGGGTGACATCTCGTGAAATTTTAAACAGAAATGGCACCTTCATCCGTGCACTTTGTTTTTAACTACCATATTTTCTTCTTTATTTTTTATGCTACATAATCTTCTATCAACATCAATCAACACCCGCTTAAATGAGCTAATTTGGTGAGTAACTTTATTTATTTATTTTTATATTAAGTAGCTTAAAGACAAAGTCATATTAAAAGCATAAATAATTATTATTCATTGTTGACGACAACTTCCAAGCTGTTTGTTGGAGTTTGACAAACATACGCATAAACTTCATCGGTTTCTTTATAAATATTGAGCCAATAACCAAATGCGGGGATTCCATCAGATGATTGGGTTTTTGTTGCAAGTGCAACACGAGTATATCCAGATTTGGGAGGATATTCAAGATTGGGATGTTCTGAAAATGGAATGAGTTTGACTGGTGTCAAAAGGCAAACGAAAAGTGTTTGAGGTTCGTAATTTTGAAACTAACGATTTCCTTGAATAGCGAACCATCGGAAATAATCAACTGGAGTTGAATCAACATTTGTCCATTTTCCACTTTCATATTTCATTCCAAATAAAAGGCCACCATAATTTCGGGCCAAATCTGAACCCTTTTCAACTCCACCAGCTTTAGCTACAACTTCACGAGCATATCCTACAATTATTTTATTAACCTGTTGACATTCTCCTCTATATTACTCACTTGCAATGAAGCTATTTCGTTTATCATTATGAATGGAAGGTAAAACTCCGCCTTCTTTTTTGCATGCAGCTTCAGCATCGGGAGGAGTAATAGGTCCAGGAGTTATTTTATAACATTTGTTATCGATAAGGATGTATCCTTCTTTACATTGCATTAAATTAACATATTCACAAAGAATTGGAAAATTTTGTTGTTCACCATTTCCATCATTGAATCCAAGCTTTTGGGCATCGAATTGTTCAAGGGTTACAACATTCTCTGGTGGGGCTTCTCCTTGATTATTTGGTTCGCCTCGCAACCAAATTTTGGTATTTAGTTTTCCTTGCTTTTCACCATTTTCATCAATATAAAACTAAAACAAGACAAATAAATAAATTTAGGACACTGTAAAATGTTTTTTTCTCACCCAATTATCCATATGTTTTTCTCTACGACAAAGTTGACCTCCACAATCGCTTGGAGGATCTTGTTTGGCTCCAATGAAATAACGCCCATGAGCTCGAATGACTTGAGCATTAATGAGTTCATCAATTTGATCTTGATTTCGAACAAATGCCATTCGACCTTTATAACCATTAATATCAATGCATTTTGAATGAAGCTTGAACCAATCTTTGAGGGTTGTATTGTATGTTTGAACCGTGCAAGCAAAACATGAATTTCCAACAAATGCTGATCGAGTTTTAGTTTTTAAAAATTCACATTTATTTTCAAGAGTTGTTCCAACTGTAAAAGAGTTTAGTGATTAAAGAAAAATTTCATCCATTTTGTTAACATTTTTCTCGGGAAGGAATCCGATAAATTGCACAAAGATGAACCTTTATTTTTTCTCAAAAAAACCTCAATTTGCCTCTAAAAAAGTTTGCTTTTGCAAATTTTGTAGTTAAACTATTACAATATTTTATAGCTACGTTTTTTAACCTTACAAGTAATTAATAATACGGCAGACGCTATTAACTTTCTCTCATCACTTTTTTAATTATCAAAAAAAACTTACGTGAGTTAAAAGCAGTCAAACTTGTGATATAATAGCTTAAAAATGCAACAATTACAAGGCTCAACCGCATGATAGCCTAAATTATCTCAAACAATGAAACCAAAAAACCTTTTTGTAAAAATTTCATTTTCGTTTTAATTTTTTCTTGTGTTTCACATCATCGTAAAAATTAGATGGGAAAAGCTTTTTATTCTTTTTCATTTTTTGCTTTACAATATCTTTATCGACCCGACAAATAATAAAAATATAGAAATACAAAAATACACAATAATTAAAAAAATATTTTTTGTTACAAATAAAAAAGAAATGTGAATTCGTTTTCGTTCTTTTGAAGCGGCATAATGTCTTGCAAAAAAATAAAATATAAAAATACAAAATAATGAGGGATAAAAACATTTCAAAAGACAAGCTTTAATTTCATAATTGATCGTATGACTTTATTTCCACATCCAGCTCGACTCGTCAAAGCTGCTTCAATTGCGGTATCAAAAACCAATCGAATGTTTTCTCGAGTTTTTGCAGAGCATTCAATCACGGGATATTCAGAAAATTCTTTGGCAAGGATTTCAACATCAGCAACTTGAACACTTGGAAGTTGAATATTTTCATTTCCACCAAGACCGCTATCACGTGAAATTTTACGGTATTTTTCTTCACGAATATCTTTTTTATTTCCAACAATTAAAATTGGAGCTGTGGGGCAAAAATGACGGATTTCAGGAATCCATTTTTCTCGAATTCGTTTAACTGAATCTGGCCGTTCAACTGAGTAACATACGATGAAAACATCTGCATCTGGATAACTTAATGGACGTAATTCGTTAAAGTCTTCTTCGCCAGCTGTATCACAAACGGTTAGGATTTTCTGTAAAAAAATTGGTTTAGTTTAAATGAATTTTCTATCGATTCTTTCTAAGAAAAGTTTTGCATTTTGTTTTTTTGGTAAAATTTCACAAATCAAATAAAGCTTTAAAAAACTAACCGTTTTTCCATTAACTAAAGCTTCAATAGCATAATCATCAAAAGCTGTGGGTGTATATTGTTCATTGAAGCTACCTCCAGCTTGGGCAACAATGAGTGAAGTCTTTCCACAGCTTCCATCTCCAACAACAACAATTTTTAAATTCTTCTTCATTTTTATTATAGTTTTTTTTTCAAAACGCCACAAATGAGGAGGACTGACTAAAAATATAAAAAGTAAAGTAAAAAACAGAGATATTTAAATAGAACAAAAAAGCTCGCGCGAACAAACACATGAAAGACAACGCCACCTCGAAAATTATTATAAGAAAGAAAGAAACCTTTTCAAAGATCTTTTCTTTATTTTTGCAAATGTTTTTCATTTTTTATAAAAAAAATATATAAAGGTGTTACTGAAATTAGAAACAAAATTGCTTGAATTCAAAATTAAGCTTTTATTTTTTTGCAAAGCATCGTCATTTCATAAAAAATTTCAATTTAAAAAAGGTCATAAAAATTCCTAAAACAGCCAGCAGCTGATAATTTGCAATGAAACTCTTTTTTTCCAACAAAAAAAACTAAAACAAACTGTGTTTGGGAAATTAAAAAAAGGTTTTTTCAAACCAAAAAAGAAAGATAGGAAAAACCAAAAAGTTTACATTATGCCTTAGGCACGACACTCGGTAGCTTCTTCTTTTCTCATTCAGAAAAAAATGGAAGCAAGTGTTAGTGTTGTTGGAGTGTGTTTTTAAGGATGGAAAAGGAAGGAGAAGGAGATTTAAAGTAAGTGGTTTCAATAGCAATTGAAAGAAGAAGAAGCCTTATCATCTCCTCAAAAAATAAAGCTTTTGTTTATATTTAAATAGAAAAACTTATTTTTTGCAAGAAAAATAAAAATTTGCCCTTTACACTTTGTGTTTTTAAGAGTTGAAGGAAGAGAAGGAGATTCTTTGGAAAATCCCTTTAGTAAAGAGCTCGAGTCTTATTCAGAAGCAAAAAAGAGAAGAAAATTAATAAATTTGATATATGTATTATTATATTGTAAAAAAAGAAGGGAGGAATAAATGATTTTAAACAAATATTTATTTTAGAAATAAAAAAATATTTTCTTCAAAAAATACACGCTTCCATGAGCTTCTTTTTTGCCGCTCGAAAAACAAATTTGTTCGAGACGAAGACGGCTTCTTCGGACATCCCCCTCTAAAAAGTTACATCTTATTTTTTTAATAAAAAAAAACAAAACAAAGTTTTCATTTTTTTTTTTGCCTCCTCCCCTTTTTTTAAAGTCATAATTGAATATATTTGGTTGTTTCTATCTAGCATGTTTGGGGAAAGTTTCACGGATATTTGGCTAGTATATTTTTTTAACTAACTTTTTTTTGTAACTTAGACCAAAAATTTAAGAGAAGGATGGAAGTTTCATCCACAACCACATGTGGGCGGATAATTGTTTTTTCTCTTTTTCATTTTCACTTTTGTGGTAATTTTCAAGAAATAGCGTTTTTACTATCCATTATTTATCTCTTTTCTCATTTTTTTTGTTATGGAGCTTCGTCACATTAGTAAACCAAAAGTGGTATAACATTTAAAAAAGTTGTTCTAAAACACAAAAAATGGAGCCTTGAAAGGAATATTTAAAAATTTCGTACAAAACAAAAAATAAAACGTAAAATTAAGTGTTCCTAATTTTGGAGAAAAATCTAAAAACAATTGTAGCAAAGATAAAAGAAAACAATGAAAATTAAGAAGCAACCGTATTCCAAAAAAGCAGACAAGTGGTAATAATAAATAGAGAAAAATAATAATAAAAGCTTTAGACTATATAATTGCATAAGGAAATTACAACTATACAGTTTATTAAGGCATGAATTATTAATTAATTTTCATTAAGATTTATCACGTAAATTACGTAAAACCAATGATGACCTCAGTCAAACTCAAGCTTTAAGACAATGATACATCTTTTTGTTGTTGAAAGAAGCAGACAATCAACAATTTAAAAAAATGTCATAAGACGCTATAAGTTTACAAAGCGTAATAATTACTTTTTTCTTAAATAGTTCAAAGTTAGTAAGACATTTGCATCACAAGACTAAATGCTACCTCGCTCAAGCGGCGTTAGAGTTACTAAAAATAATATTCAACAACATAGAGAAAGAAGCTTGAGGGCACGACAAAGCCGAAAGACCAGCTGATGATGAAAGAGTCAACAAGAGTCTTACCTTTCACACACTCGCTTTGCTTCTCCTTGACCAGTTTACATTATTATTGTTTTTGGAGAAAAATAAAAATATAATATAAAATTTATGGAACTTTTTTCCCTTAGGCATTTTTTAAAGAAGAAGGATGTGATTTGTAAAAATTTTTTTTGGTTGAGAAAACAAAAATAAAATAAAAAATTTTGCAAGAAAAAAATCGTACAAAGATTTTTTTAGTTGTTTACCTATTTTTGAAACTTCAACTTTACACCACCAAAAAAAAGTATTTTAAAACAATTTTTGAAGCTTGAAAATTCTTCGAAGATAAAAAACAACAACCATTGTTTGAGTAAAAGATTTTGGAGAACATATATTATTTTGAAAAGAATCCGGAAAGACAAAAAAATGATGCATGAACGAATTTCAATTCATTCAATGGAACTCGAGATTCCCAACAAAAAAAAGTATATCTTCAAATTGCAAGAAATTGAGGTGTCTATTTTGCAATCAGCACACTTCTTTTTTAAACGTTTTTAAGAACTTTATTGAAAAAAAGCACGCGATAATCTTTCAACTTTTTTTTCTCGAGAAAACTTCAATTTTTTTTTTACCAAAGCAAAAAGGAAGGTTGTAACTTTTTTTGGTTGAAATTTTTTAATTCAAATTTCCTCTTTCTGTCTTGGTTCCGGAATCCGGATGGAGAGAACCAAACCAAACTAAAAAAGAGCTGTCAAAAATTTATTTTATTCTCTATTTTTCACTCACCTACTTCCTCCTTGGAAACATGCAAGAATGAATAAATTACAATGTTTGACAAAAAAAAATGAAGTCTCTATTTTCTCGTGATGAAAGGGAGAATTAATTTTTTATTTCATCGTGGATTCCAAAAGTTTTTAAAGATAGAAAAAGACATCGAATAGTAAAATAAGATCCAACAAAGTTTATCTTGTTTTTCTTTTAAAGGAAAAAACACGGAAGAATTTGGCATGTATTTATATTATTTATAGGATCTCGCCTTTTCCAAAAAAGCACGAGATGTAGGACATAAAAAAATTTGAAAAGAAAATTACAAACAAGCCTCTTTTAATCCAATTTTAGAAACACCATTGCCAATGTCTAACAAAGCTTTATAATTACTGTCACACCGCCACTAACTTTTGACCTTTTTTACATTCAACAAAAAATTGCCGACTATTTTTAATAAATGGTAGAAATCCTGAATAGTCGCTTGGATGTTTATAAAAGAAAAAAAGATTTGCGTGATAAATAAAAGCCAAAGAATGAATATTTAAAAAACGGAGTAAAACGTCGAAATTTTAAATAACTATTTTCTTTTGTTAAAAAACAAAATTTTTGTAGTGTTTTCTTTTTTTACCTTCAACAACAAAAGAAAAAATATCAACAAAAAAGTCACAATTTTATTAGTTCCTGAAACATTTTGCTTCTTTCTTCTAAACGCGACAATTTAAAATAAAAAATGGAGGGCAAAAATAATTATTTTTATATACACTTTTTTGTGTTTGTATTATAAAAGCATTTTATTTAAATTAAATAGACTTTTAAAAAGGTTAAAGTAATTATCTTTTCTTTTTGCCTCCCTGAAATTCACCGATAAAATCGCTGAAAGTGTGGGTGGATACTGTAGCATTAATGCATGTAGAGCAGCCTCTTTCGCTTATTATCGAGGCAAAAGATTAAAAAATTGTTTACATTTTGTTTTTTTCACAAAGTTTAAAAATTATTTGAAAATAAAACATGAATAAGCGAGGCGGCGTCTTTATCACACTCCTTAAATCGGCGCCCCCTTAAATCAAGCTTATTAACTCTGACACTTTAACCTCTTTTTTTCTACGTCAAAAATTTTATTAAAGCCCGGGGTCTTCAATTAAATTATAAAATAATAAATTAAATCGAATTTGTGTATGTATACTTTGGTGGGCATTAAAAGCTATGTAAGAAACATTCATTACTGGAAAAAAGGTCACAATCTCATCGTCTTTTAACAAGCTTAAGAAAACAAAAAAAAACGACGTAAAACAAATAAGGAAAAAAAGCTTCCGTGAAGAAGCAATGATATCCCTAAGGGTATTAAAATTCATGAAATCTTTTTAATGCCTGTTTGAACACAATGAATTTTTTATACGAGAAATTTAAAATTTCATAACAACTTATAAGTGTGTACTTTTTAAAAAGGGCAAGGGTAATTATTTATTTCACAACTTTTAGTTAAAAAAATAAGTGGCTAGACTTTCACCTTTAAGTTTTCATGTGCAAAGAAAATCCAATTTTTAGTTTGTAAATTTTATTAAAAAATGGCAGGTGTATTAAATGACCTTTAATTTAATTTTTTTATTTAATATTCTCTTTTCAACATTGAGCTCAAAGAAGCACCAAAAAATGTTTTAAAAAAGGTTTTACTAACTCCAATGATTGTTACTGATACTTCATATCATTGTCTTGACGAACATTAACAAGGAAGTCTAAAATCTTCATTTACACAATTCTTTGCTGGCAGTACACTATAAAGGTATTTACTTTGGCACCCAATGTGGAAAACCCAAATTTTATTCATATTCATTTTTAAGTTTGTCTCTTGAGATTCAAAAAGAAAGGTTTTTCACCAATGTAAACAAAAAAAGAAGCAATTCATAAAGACTAAAAACCAGCGTGAAAAAGAAAAGAAGAAAAGCCCCACGCAACTTTTCGGCACATTTTTTGCTATAAAAAATGGCCCTATTTTTTTAACAATATTTTTTTCTTTTTCTCCTTTTAAGTTAACTCATTTTGCTTTCGTCACAAAATCTTCTTCAAAGCTGCGAGGAAAATAAGTAAAAATAAAAAACAACATTGCAAATTTTTTTTAAAACAATGCAATAAAACGAATGCTTCTTCTTTGAAAAAAAGGAGCTAAAAATGAGGAAAAAATAAAAGGAGCGATGAATAAAAAAGAGATAAAGCAGTGAAAGATCTTTGCAAAATTTGATAAAATAAAAAACGTTTGAGCTCAAATTGTTTGACGTCGTAAAAAGCTAAAGAAAGACTTCAATCATGTTGCTTAAATTAGTAAAAAGTTGAAGAAAAAAAGAAGAGAAATGTAATAAACAATGTAAAAAAGATCATCAAATTTCTAACAAAAGAAACTCAACAAAACATGTTTTTTTTAAAGCAAAGTCATTAGTTTATAAATGAATTTGTCGCAAATGAGTTATTATCTCTCTCTTTTAAATCACTCAAAAAAAGTGTCATATTTCCGTCTAAATTTGCAACTATTTTTATTTTTTACATTGTTTTTGTTTTTTATTTTTTTGTTGATAATAATTATTGAGCTTTAAAAGAATAAATATTTTCGTGATCCAAAAAAAAAATGTATTTAAAAAATGCCAAAAAAATGCATGATTTCTAAAACTTGAAACAAAAAAGCACAGTAAAAAAGTGATTCATTTTTCCATTCATTCATTATATAAATTTGTTTTCCATGAATCAGCAACTCATGAGTTGCAAAAAAAGAAATAATAATAAATAATGACCCGGAAACGGTTGTTGTGATTCATTTAGTTTCTCAGGAAAAATCTTTTTTTACCGCAAAAAACATTTATTCTAAAAATTTACATACAGTACATTTTTAATTTAGATTTAAAAAACTTTTTCATCCCAAATTTAAAATTTTCAAAATCTTCATACAATAAAGAAAATTGCTTTGTCCTAAAAATGGCGATGGTTTTTTTTGTCTCTTTTTATTTATTTTTTTCGAAAATCGTCACGGCCTTGTTTATTCGCCAAAAACATCCTATTTAAAGGATTAAACATCTGTAAAAAATAAGAGCCAAAGGTTGAAAGCGATTCGGATCAAATGCCATTAGTGTGTTTTAGGGTGTTTTGAAATCTCTCTATTTTCACATATGTTTCATTCGTATTTTCCTTTCGGTTTAAATTTTTTTTGTTATTTTTGACTCTTTTTTTGGTAAACCTTTTCATTTTTTCGTTTTCTTTTGATCACTTTGTTGCCCAAAGAAAAGAAAAAAAATCAGAATTTTAATTGGAGGCACTGTTGCTAACTTGTTTCAAAAAACCTACAACACTGCTGCTGTTGGTATTGAAAAACGTCTATTTTTAAGTTGGAGTTTTTTACATCACCATCATCGAACCCATTTCATTGATTGAAGTGTTGTTTGTCTCACTTACATACATACCTTTTTCACTTGGGTCAAAAAAATAAACGTGAAAGTGAGAAATGAGTAACTTTTTGTTCTTCACTTTGATTGTTGTTTTTGTTATTTCCTTTGGATTTTCTGCTGTTAATGGATTGAAATGTTATACTGGATTTGCTTTAATTCGAGGCCAATCTGTTGGAACCACATTCGAAGTATGCTCAAGCCCCGATGATTATTGTTATCGGGCTCATGCGGATATTAATATTCTAAGCACTATTAAAAAAGCTGGTTGCTCAACTTATCGATGCATGGTTAGTTTCTTTCATTTTTTTAATCTTTGAAACATCTTTTAATCATATGCTTTTTTAAAGTTCAATCAAAATAAATGCATCAAACAAAACCTTGCTGGAACTGATGTTGAATTTTGTTGTTGCAATCAAAGAGATTTATGCAATCATTCCATCTCATTTTTAAGCTTTAATAAATTTTTGATTATTCTTGCTGCAGCTTTAAATGTTTTGTTTTTGATTTTGATTTAAAAAATTTGTTAATAAATTGTTTTAACTTTTTACATTTTATAAAGCTTGCTACTATTTTACGAGAGAGAAAATGTATTTGGTTTTTTAGGGTGGACGGAGACACTCTAAATTTGATACGCAAAGATTTGGAGAAAGCAAATTTGTGATGGATGAAAACAAAGAGTAGGATTTATTAATACAATTATAACCTGAGAAACATGATTTGACACCGTAATTTTTGTTTATCCAATTTTTGAGAAATAATAATCTCTTAAAATTTGATAAGCACACGACAATATTCATACTTTTATAATTCTAGAAGGTATTTTTAAAGCAAAAAATAATTAAATAATTAACTTGCAATTTTTTTGTAAGTTCTAAGTGCCACTCTCAAAAATCTCTGAGAGGAATTATTGGACTACTTTATTTACGCCTTTTCAACATAAAAAAAGACATCAAGATTTTTAAAGACAAGAATTTTTAGTCTTCTCTAAATCCAAAATCATTTCTCTTCTTTCTCAGAGTGCTTCAAAAATTAAACATAAACTGTATTAATCTTTACTATTATTCCTGTTGTATAAATCATGTCTTCAACTACTTTTGATAATGCAATTTCTCAAAAATTTGCGTTCCCAAAACCAATAATGAATTATATTATGGATACTTTAAATGGAAAAGCTAAAGTTCTAAAAAAAGTTGCATAAAGCTTGCAAATATTTTTATGTCAAAAAAGAATATACTATTCTGGATAATCTATCTTTCCGTCTGTCAAGGCATACCAAGAAATGAAAAATATTTTAATAAACACAGCATTTCTATTAGTGATCAAGATATAAATTTATTTAAAGATAATCTATTTATTACTGGAGATCTCAATTTATATGGATGCTCTCAACCATCAAAAATAATTTCAAAAATCGTTGAATGTAATATATATCAATTACTCATCGCTTGTGAAGATCGTCCTTAAACATTACAATGGAAGAATTAAAATTTTTAACAAAATCAGGAAATCTTACTTATTTAGTATTAAACGATAAAGTATATTATTCTGATAAATTTACTCCAGCTCTTCCAGAAGAAATATTTTCTCTCGTCCCTAAAATTACAACTTTTTGGTAAAGTTTTTAAGTACTAAATATTAATCTGGAAATTAATTTTAGTTTAGAAAATAACACCTTCACAGATGAAACAATGTAAAACCTTTTAAAGTTTGAAAATCGTCCAAAATTATTTCGATTAAAATGGCGCTGGGTTGATCAAGAAATTAATGCAAATCTTTTTTACCAATTTATTGAAGTAAGAATTTCTTTTAAAAAAATAGTTTAACTTTATTTTTTTAGAAAAATCTTGATAATAAGGCTCAAGTGAATGTAATCTTTCTAGATCAAAACATTCAAGAAGCTTTTGCCGCAGTTATTTATGAAAAAATAAATGCTTGGGATCCAGAAGAACGAAAACTTTGTACCTTCCCATATTACTTTCCATTTAATGTAAATCCACCACAACAATAATATCATCGTTTTATGGGTCACTGAAGATTTTATTAAAGTTAAATTATTTTGTTTTTGCTATATTTTTAGGTTAAAAATTTTACTCTCCAATTATTAATTTTTATTATTTAAATTTTTATATTACTGAACTTTTTGTGTAATAAATTTGTCTTTTTTCTCAATTCATAAAAATGTTGTTGTGAGAATTAGCATTATTTATATAAACAAACACACGTTGAACTCTAAATAAAACAAGCTTGTATTTCATCTTTTCCTAAGAAAAAAATTGAGATAGTGTGTTATTTTAAGCCGCTTTCTTTCTCTCTTTCTAAGATGATCACGTCCATCACATCCATGTACTTGCGAAGAAAAACAAAATCATGTGGCCATTGAAAGGTCGTTGTTGTCTCTCTTTTTTTTTTTGAGCGACTGCAATCGATTGCTGATTTTTTCCTTTCACCCTTTTTTTTAAACTTTTTGGTTCAATCGTTTTAACACAAAGGTTTCATTTTTTTTTTGACCATGTCAAATTTGGAGTTAAAATATTTTGATTTGAATGGACGTGGAGGCCCAATAAGACTTTTATTTGATTATCTTGAAATTCCATTCATTGATACCATCATTCCTCGAGAAAAATGGAATCTTTATAAAAATTGTGAGTTTTGTGTTTTTAAAAAGCACAAACTAAATTTTTTTATTTTGAGCTTTAGCTTTTCCATTTAAACAACTTCCTGTACTTTTTATTAATAATGGAGAATATGTTGTTCCACAAACCACTGCCATAATGCGTTATATTGCAACCAAATATGGGGCATTAGCTCACAAAGTTGAAGAACAGGTATGAAAAGGATTAATTTAAAAAATATTAATTTATTTAAAAGAGTTACTCTAAACCTTTCCGTTTTAGGCTATGTGCGACGCTTACGCTGAACAGATTCAAGATTTTATTATGAGTGTTCGACCGTGGATTTGGACTGTTACTCGTAATCTCCCAGATGTTGGTGTTTTTCATTGGATAACTTTCCATATTATATTTTCCATTTTCAGAAGGATGAAAAATACAATACTGTTTTGTTGCCAGCCCTTCAAGAAACATTTGTTCCTATTTTTGAACGACAACTTGAAACTAATAAAAGTGGATGGCTTGTGAGTGATTCGTGCACTTGGGTTGATTTTCTTCTCGCGGATATTACTGATAAACTTATAAAACAATTGAATCCAGAAAGTGTTTCCATTCTTGGCGACCTCATCAAACATCATAAACGGGTGTTTGCTTTTCCACAATTGAAAGAACGAATCAAGCAACGCGAAAAATACATTTTCTAATTTAAGCTGCCACTTGAAGAAGGATCGAGGGATAATCGTTTGCAAAGCAAAATTCTTTGTTTATTTATCGTCTCGTTTTAAAAAGAATTAACAGTATTTATTATGTAATTTTGTGATTTTTGACTTAAGAATTTCTTAAAATTATATTTTTAAAAGATATATAAATTTCTTATTCTTAAAAATGTCAATGAAGAAATAATAATCTTTGAATAACAGAATATTTTCTAAGCTTCTTGCCTTTCTTTTTTTTACCATGCTTATTCCGAGACCACCTTGAATCCGAATCATTAATCAAGGAATTTAAATTTCAAAATAAAAACCAATTGTTTGAAGTTCAAAACGAAAAACGGAAACAAATAAAGTTATTTTTTTTATGCGGTCAGTTCGAGGGATACATACCTTTTTAGGCAATGAGAGCGGAAAATCGCTTTATTGTTTTTTTTTCTTCAAAAAAATTCTTTTTAATTATTGCTTTGAAACTTCAAAAAAAATTCTGTTTAAACTTTAAAGTGCCGGAAATTCTTCTATGATGTTTGTTTGCAAACAAGATATGCCTGCCCTGAAACACAAGTGCCATCGGCGATGATAGTTTTTCAAAAATCAAACTTTCTTTGTTCAGTGTTCAAAAAAAATTTAATTTGGGTTTGATTCAAAATTTATTTTTCAAACATTAATGACATACAAAGAAAAACAGTGAAAAACTTTTTAAAAAATGACATTACAAAAATACAGTATAACTTGTAGGATCGAAAGGAAAATACATGTGCAAACAATGTTTTTTACCATTAAATAAAATATAGGGCAGTGAAAAAAGGATACAATAAGACACAATAATAAAATTAAAGTTAAATAAAACGTAAAATAAAAACAATAGAGAGAGAGAAAACGAAAAAGTACCGGTGAATAAATTGTTTTTGAGTCAACTTTTTAAGATTATTTTAAAAACTTACAAAGGCATAGCGAGAGAAAAAAATGTGATAAAATACCATAAATAATGGAAATCATGTTTATGAGGCTAGAAGATCAAGGAAAGAAACAAGTGATAGAAAAAAATATATTGTGACATAATAAAAAGTTGTTGAAATGAGATGAGACCATAAACCTGGTAAAATTTAAATCAGGTATTCAATATAAACAGTGGGTAAAGAAAAAAAAAATGGCTTTTGAAAGCTAATTAATTGAAAAATTTGCTTTGATTGCTTTTTGTAAGTAAAAAACCAGAACTTTTAAAGCTCCCAAAAGCCATAATTTTAAATAATAAAAAATAATAAATTTAAACTTTTAATTTAATTTAAAAATAATAATAATAAAAGAATTGGACTAATCACGAACCTATCAAGAAAAGTTAGAATCATCATTTTTTAGTTTTGTATTTTGAAAAACTTTTGAGAGATACAACTTCTCTTGACTTGGTCAAAAAAATATAATAAATAAAGAATCTGGTGTTTTTTTTTTGAATTTTTAAAATAATTATATTTATTTATGAAAAACGTTCAAACAGCCTTGAAGAATGTTGCTGCTGTTGTTGGGATCCACGATTTTTTCGAGCTCTTTGTATTTTTCTTCCAGCGACGGTGGTTGTGGGCGAAGTCATGGTTGTTGATTGAGATAAATCAGGTGATGAGACTTCTGAATGAAATCCTGAATCATCAGAGAAGGAAGTTCTTTGAAGGGAATTTACTGAATATGTTTTACGGATTTCTTGAGATGAAAGTGGCGAAGTTGAATATGTATGATAAAAAGCTGTGGATTGAGAGCGTTGAATTCGAGATGTTCTCCATGCATTTGATGATGATGTTACAAATGGAGAAATCACCATGGGTTCAGGTGAACGGTGGATAAGAATATGTGGAGGCGAATCAATTTTCTTAATCTTTCGAGGTGAACCCTCTTCAGGAAAATTTAAACTTGCAAATGATGAAGCTTGAAGAGCCATAGCTTTTTCGACGATATTCAATGAAATTTTGCAACAACTTTCATCATTGAAAAGTTTTCCAACCGCTTTGACACCATTTCGAAATTTTGCATATGTGATTCCAAGCAACCTTGAAGTCGCGTGTTGAGCAGCGAGAATTAGTTGTTCATTTCTCGTTTCCACTGCAGCATAACCAAGGCAGAATGCAGATTGTTGGGATGGGCTTTGGCATGCAAGAGTTTCATCTGAAAAAAACAATGCACTTTTATTGGTTTTGTATATATTTTATTAGCTTTGATCTCCATGTTTTTATCGCCAATTTTTTGCTTTTATTATTTTCATTTTTTGTGTGTTTCTAATCCCCATTTTTTCTTTTGTTTGTTTCTCGCAGTAAGGACACATGCAGCGTTGAAAGGGGAAGATAACCTGTAGAAAAAAGAAGCAGCAAGTAAAGACAATGGTACTTGGATTTCTTATTTCCTTCATTCTCTACATTATTACGCAATGGAATGACCTGACCCCAAAAAATTTTGCGATGCCACTACCACTGACAAAAAATACCGTTATTACTTTGAAAAACAAAAAATAATACTTTATATGATTTTTTATGCTTTTTTTCTTGATCCCATTCGAAACTAGTCTTTCAAAAATCTGATACCTCGAAAAGAAGCGGCAGATGGAATTTAGTTTCATCAGAGAGTCAGTTAAAGAAGCATTAATGAATAATCAACTTTTTTCTTTTTCTCTCTCATTCCATTCAATTGTCCTCAAATATTTTTCTATTTTCAATTCTATCCGGATTTGAGTGATCGTTAAAAAAGAGAAAAGTGAAAGAAAGAAAAAACAATGAATGAAATTAATGCGCGATGCAACAATTGTGTCTTGAAAGAAAGATTGCTAAATAGACGACGATGACAATGGCATTTTGATGACAATAGACTGACGACGGCGACAGTTGCTCCTTCAATTTTTTTTTAATGGTGAAACTCAATACTGTTTATATTTGTGTGCCTTTTGTTTTTCGTCATCCTTAATTTAAATAATAAATCAACATGAACCAAATGCCTTTAAATGAGAAATTTAAATTTTAAATGAAGCAAAGCTAAAAATATCTCCTGCTGTGTAAGTATGTATGCAATGAAAATATTGTAAGGTTATGAAAAATAAATATGATAAGTATCAATCATCAGTTTTTTTTGCGCTCAAAAAATATTTGAATTTATCTTTGAAAAAAGAAAATTGTTTACAGTGTTTTATGCTTTTTGAGTGTAAAGAAATTCTGAAACGCTCCTTTTTACTTTTGTGTCTATAAAAAGTTATTTTTTGTATTTTTGTAAAGTTAAAACTATATACCTATGCCTTCCCTTGTTTTCTTGTTAACAGCAACTCAAAAAACAAATATAAAAAAAAGTAAGCGAAAAAAGCGCGCACAATAGCTTTTTTTGCCGCCCTTGCTTTAACTAACTTTTTATTTTATTTTCATACACGGTCATGTTCCCACACTTGAAAGCATTTCCTTCTCTTTTTTTGTGAAAGGTAATCAACAACAATCACTCCTCCAACCCCTTGCGGTTGTTGGTTGCAGTTCTTTTTTTTTCATCACCGTCTTCTATTTTTTTTTTGTTGCGGTCATCGGCTTTTTGATGCAATGAATGTTTTTCAAATAAAAAAAAACTTAAAGAGCAACGAAGAAGCAGCTTCTCATGGGAGAATAATAGTGATGTATGGCAATGGCGCCGGTATCCCTTAGGTCATGACATTACCCTCCCATTTTTTTTGCTTGAGAGAAAAACACAGAAGAGGTGGAAAAAAAAACAACTCAAAGCTATTTGTTTTTTGAATGAATGTAATTTTTTTAAATTAAGGCTACAGTATTATAATAATGAATGCAAGAAAATGAAGAGGAAGCAGAAGTATCAAATTTTTATGTATTCTTAAAAAAAGCAATCGAAAGAGTAACTAACTAACTAAGTTTTTCTAAGATTAAGTTTCTCAAATAAAAGTTTATACAATTTTTTTATGTGAAGAAATGAAGCAATGACAAAGTGTAACTTAATTGATGAGCCTTTTTTATTTGGAGCAGCAGACGGTCGGTCAATATCCAAGTTTGTACAACAACAGCAGCAGCGGGAGAAAATCCCCATTTCTTCCTTCATTAACCCAACTTTGTGTTTTTTGTTTCTTCGAACTTGTTTAAACAAAGAAAGTCCCTATTTGCCTCCCATTCTTTTTTCTTCGTTTTTTTTTTGCGCTTTGAATTCAAATAAAATAAAATAAAAATCACATGAAAGAACGGTCAATTTGAAGAAAAAAAGACCGAACGACCACCTGTTGATGATAGTGTCAACTGATAGTCATTATTTAAAAAAAGGCACACTCCATTTCATGAAACAATGAAGTTTATCCTCTTCTGCGTCGTATGCTTTTTGAAGAAAAATAAAGGTAATAAATTTACTCAGACACGCGTGTAAGACAAGTATCTATTCGCCTCAAGGATAATAATCAGGGCATATATTTTTGTTTAAATGTGCAACATTCTTTTCGATTCCAGTTTTCCACCCTGAAGCAAGCAAGCGATTGAACACATTTCAAAAAAAAAGAAGCAAGCGAATGCAGCCTTGAAAACTAGAGTTCCAAAATTTCATTTTTTTTATCAGAGACTAAATAAAGTTTTGATAAATTGCAACATTTTATTTGATGTAAAACCGCTGTCAGTCAACAACACATTTTTTATGAACATTCTTGTGTCAAGATTCTTATCGTATACCTTTCATGCATGCTTATTTAAAATAATCCATCTTTTTTTTTGCTACTACTTGTTGTTTTCTTTGATTATTATCAAACGTTCAGATCAAATAAGTTAAAGAAAGTTACTAAGAAAAATGGTTTTTTTTGAATGGGAATTTTTTAATGTTTCCAAAAACAAGACTTCCTGTATGTGTGTTCGAAAGCAGACGATAAAAATTTGAATTTACGAAAAAACAAATATGAAAAATTGCAATTTTTTTGAATAGATGGTTTTGAACGATTATTGTTGTTGCATTTAAAAATGTATTAATTATGATGTCTCAAATCGAAAGATGAAGTAGACAATCATCCATCACTATTTTTGGAATAAAGCGATGGATATCATGTGTTCTCATCAGAAAAATTGAAATTTTTTTGAATGTTTTATTTTGAAAATTTATGTTTGATCAAAAGATGAAGAATTAGGTTCAAATTAATACTAATGCTTCACTGTATTTTCAATCGAATGTTGCTGAATGAATTAATCCCATGTTTCAAAGTGAAGCAAAGGCAAAAAAACTTAAGTTATGACTCCAATGTTTTATGCCATTACCTAAAAAATCTCTCAAAAATAGATGCAACTTGATCCTATTCAATTATTTCTCATGCCAAATAAAAAAAAATGATGGATCAATGCCGAAAAAGAACAAAGCCCCAAAAATGCAATCTCATTCAAAACTTTGGCAACCATTGAAAACAAAGTCCCTCTTTTTTCTTTTATGATGCTTGCTTACTTCCTTCTTCGGCGTGGCTTTTTCTTTCTTCAAATAAACAAAAAAAAAACCTACACTTTTTTTGCGTAAGTTCACAAACATTAAACTCCACCGTAACCATTTTCCATTATTTTAGGACTAAACTTTTTTTTAGAGAAAGGTAAAACCAAGAAACGGAAACTCAACAAAAAAAAGGCAGCAGCGACAATAATAAAAGCCCATTAAAAATTAGAATCACTCATTGTCATCAAACAAACACTATTTAACGTTTGTGAAAATTTTGGAGGTCTCTCTTCTCTTTTTTTCGTTGCCATTTTTAAAATAAAATCGAAAGCGTTTATGAGCATGTTTTTTTTTTGAATTGAAAAGGTATTAAAAAAATTGAGCAGTTATGAGTTTACAAAGAAAAAAAATGCACATCCAAAAAGAAAACTTGCGCGGGAAATGTTTGCAAGTTTTTTTTATCGAATGTTATTAGAGGAAAAAGAAGGAATCAGAAAATGAAACTTGAAGGCTTAAAAATATTTTTTGACAAGGAGCTTAGGAAATTGCAAGAAATTATTTTTCTGACAATCATTTAAAATAAAGTTGATTTTGATCAGTAAAAATATTCTAAATGCTTTTTTGAGTTTTAATAATGTTTATGTTATTTTTTTTTTGAAATTTTGGCCATCTTCTTTTTAAAGCGAATAACATTTTAATGACCTTCAAAGGCATTGTTGATTCTTTTGAGTTTCATAATGTCAAATTTAATTAACACTCAACGATTCTTTAAATGATGCTTTTTGAAAGAAAAAAATAAAAGCAGCAGCTGTCAACAGAAATTCCTAAAGTATGCCTTGTTTTTTACTACCCTTTCATTTCATGAAACATAAATTCATGAGAGTTACGGTCATTTTTATAAGAACTAGACTCTCATTATGATCTTAAGAAGCTAGCGATGTAATTATTTGAGTGCCTCTCTCTTTCTTTCTCTCTAATTTCCTTCATTAACCATGCTTGCTTTTTTTAACCAAAGAAAGAAAAACCAATGCCGGCATTGTTTTTTTTATTCCGCAAAAGAAATATCCTTGGATTTGAAAAAATCTTTCAAATTGGGTAACCATAAAAATGCCGAAACAGCTGTTGACTACTTACTGCGCGCCGAAGTGTGCAAAAGTGATTGAAAAAGAAAATTGTGCCGTCGATCGTCGTCAACATAGGGTTGGGGCTTAAAATTAATGACTTTCTTTGTTTCTCAAAGCAGATGAAAATGTAAATCTTAGCTAACCGTCTGTTGCAATTTCATGGTTTACTTTAAAAAAGACTCATATTTCACATTTAAAATTCAAATTTTCTTCAAGGCGGGCTTCAAAGCTGCCACACAAAGTGGAAAATATTTTTCAAAAAAAAGTTTGACTTCATCGTTTTTTTTTTGATGAATTATGTTGTTTCGCATGCTTCTTTTTATTTTTAAACTTTCTCCAACATCGATGCTAACTGTTTCTTTCAGAAACTTTTTTTGAATGAATAAAAATAACCCAAGACATAATCGTAAAAAGATCGCCTTTTGATGCCCGACAATGCGATGTTGTTTTTAGTCGGATGCTTCTTCTTCTTTCAAAAAACTCTTTCTTTTTTTTCTTGCTTCGCGGTCTTTAAAATTGAAGGTCGGTTTGGTATGTAACTCAAAAAAAATGAGTAAAGGAGGAGGCAAAAAAGCTTTTCTTCCACCTTTGTTAATGACATTATCGAATCATAAAAAACAATAAAGCAAACATCAAAAAAAGAGATGAGACACTAATTTTTTTTATATTTTTGACTTTGAGAATGTTAAAAAACGGAAATGCAAATGTTGCCATTTTTTCAAAAAACGATCATGGGTTGGTTGTTGTTTTTTTTTGAAGGGTTAAGAAATGAGTGAATTAGATAGATAAGTGACCCATGAAAGAATCTATTTTTTGGTCCAAAGTGTGAAAATGAAGAGTGCCAAAAAAGAGAGCAAACATATAAGTAAATATACATAATCAAAAGTAAAAAACCGATGAGGTCACATTAACACATTTTTTGAGCCATAAAAGAAGCAGAAAAAAAAGCGGTAAAGGATCAAAGTTGAGAAGAAGTGCTTAAAGGCTAATTCAATTTCATGAACTAGAGACCCTCAAAAGTAATAATAATGATGCAGAAAAAGGAAGAGTTTATGGACTATTTGGAAGAAGGTCGAAACTAACCAACTTTCATGAGAATTTTATTTTTTCTATATAAGACTTATAGCATCGATTTGTGATTGACGGTTTACAGAAAGCAATTTGCAACAGTTTGTTTACGAAAAAGAAAATTGTTTGTCTCCGAAAATAAAACAGGTGTTAAAAAAAGTTTTGTCAACAAAATTTTTTATGAGTAACGAAAAAGCAGACAAATGTTTTCGAATCGACAAAACAATAGTAATTTTTTTTAAAAATAAAATGCACTATGAAGTTTTCACTATTAGGATGAAACAATTTTTGTGTGGTAAGATTCTAAACTCAGCATGTGTAATTACTTTTACAATGTTTACTGTTTGTTAATCCGGTTATTTAAAAAAAGGCTTATAAACCAATAAACCTCCATTAAAAAACGAAGAAAAAATTTTTTTTCATGCAGCTGCGCTCATTATAATATTCCGATACACAAGTTTCTCATTTTATATTCATTTCCTCCGATGCTACTCTTTCTTAATCATGTCTTTTTTGTCATTTCTAACTTGTGTAAATCACATCTGCTTTCTTAAATCATCTTTGAAATTTACAATTTTCATTGTTCTTAACTTTTTTTCTTCTTCTTCCGTCACCTACATTCTCTTCTTCCCCATTTCCCTCACGCAAAAAAAAATCTGATTTCCATATATACTCTCTCATCAAAAGTCATCAACGTTGTTTCTTTATTCGTTTCATCGAGGTCGCAAGCATCGAAGAAGTAAAGAAAAGGAAAAATAGTTTTGCGGGAAAGAAATGAAAACTTGCTTTTTTTAGATCGAAGAAAAATGAGAATTGAAATTTTATATATGAAAGAAACGATTGAAAAAAAACGAAAACGATGACTAGGGTCAATTTCTATCCCTGGGTCTCCTTCTTTTTTTTCTTGGAGAATAAAACGAACATGCGTTCAATGAACAAAGAAGCTGTATCGGAACATTTTTTTCCAGGTAAAATGATGATGCTTTTTAAGGGTTAATTGTTATTTTTTACGCTTGAAATATATTGTTCAAGGTTGGCAAAATTGTTATTTTTATTTTTTTTTGGAAAATGGAATGAATGTTTGTGTGATAGGAGAGTGTTACACCCTGGTGCCTTTGTTGCAGCGATTTTTTGACGTCCAAAACAATGCCTTTTGGCTTTGAAAGACAAGAAAATTTAAAGCCGAAAAAAAGTTTGATTAAAACATTTTCCCGAAAATCATCAGATCAAAATTTATAAAAAAGATAAGCAAAGAAATATAGTAGAATGAATCAATTTAGCGCAATCAGATATGCCATTGTCGTCTACTTTTGACGAGATGGTACAAGTCGGAGACGATTTTGTGGTTAAAAAAAGATATTGGTCATGGGAAACAAATACTATTATAAGCCAAAAATTACAATTAAATTCCAAAAAGAAGACAAGCAAATGAATTATAGAATCTTCCAAGGAGAATATTATTTTCATGATATGATCTGACCCAAAAATAATTTAAATTTTCTCGCAAATATTTTCCCTAAAACCAAATAATAGGATCTCATTATAATATCCTCAAAGCTATGTTCTCAAACAACTCATGCTGCGATGATCAAACAAAAATATTTTTTCCCTTCAGAGAAACTTCTCATTGCATGATTGAAGAAAGTCCTTCAAGCATTTTTTTTTGCAACAACATTGAAACTCTTTAATTGCTTTTGTTTTTGTATTTTTACGGATGCGCTAAAAAACACCTGCACGAACTTCTGCTTCCCCTCTTATTTTTTCCACTAGCCCTTATTTTTTCAACTCGATCACCCGCTGTTTTTTTTTTTAAAGAAAAAACCCTTTTCGGTAAAAAAAATTGGTTCTTTATGCACATCATGTCTCCCCAGAAAAAATATGTACAACGAAATTACATACGAAAAAAAAGACTGTTCTGTTTTTTTATTTTGTTTTTTTAATCCGTAAATTTGAAGATCACTGTGGTGGTCGATGATGAAGACCACCCAACCCTTAGGGATTTATGTACGTGATTAGCGTGTACAAAAAAAACTACGTGAAACTTATATAAAAAATGTTTGAAGGAAACGAAAGAAAGCAAAACGAACCTTGAAAAATTGTATAACATATTTTTTGAAATGATCGTTTCAAATCTTCAAAATTTGATGTTGGAGTTCTAGCCAAAATTTGATCAAAAAATTCAAAGGGTGTTGGAGAATAAAATAGCCAACCAAGCGTTCCAGTTACAGCTAATTCCCATTCCTATAAAATTTTATCGTCAGCTTTTAAAAAATTTCAATAAAAAAACTTACAAGAAGTTGTTCAACATTTACCGCGCCATCAGTATAATATGCAATTATTTTAGCTGTAAGTGGAATGGGTGCTTTTACTTTTCCAGCAAGTAATAAGCATGCGCTTGCTAAAGCTTGCAAATGCATTTTTGGAACAAATTTTTTGGAAAGAAATCTATCCATCAAACTTATGGCAAGGGGAAAAACGACGACTTCACATTTAGATTCAATACAAACTTCTTCCAACCAAATTACGGCATTTTTACGAAATTCTGATGAAATTTCTTTTTGAATTTTTTTGATTGATTTCAATGTTGGCAAATAATCAGTTTGATTTTTAAGCAAATTTTGAAGTGGTTTATCTTCAAGATGAATCACTCGATCCACTGTTGCATTTACAAATGGCCTTTGGGGATGATCAAGCTTAACTTGAATTGAACGACGTTTTCGAGCAAAATTAAACTAAAAAAACACAATTATTTAGCTTTTTTTAATTGATTCTTTAACGTTTCTTAAAGAAAGCCTGTATTATAAAAAACGTGAACGTCCCCATTTTTTTTGTTGTTGCATTAAATCATTTTTTTTCTTGATTTTTTTCCTTCATTTTTGTTAACAAACAATAAACCCCCTATAATCGAAGAAGCCCTTTTTTGGCCTCCTGGAGTGATGGTTTTTTTTTTCGCGCAGCACAAAGACTTACGTCTTCTTCCAGCAGCAACGACAACGACGACGACCGTGAAGAAAAAAATAAAGAAAAAAAATAATGAGGGCAAAAAAAATTTTTAACAAAAAACCAAGAGTATTACTTTTCTTCTTTTTTACAGCTGTTGCACGAAAATCAAAAAAAATATCCGTTATTTTTGTATGTCTTCTTTCTATTTGGCAACAACACAGTTAAAAAATATAAAAATAAAATAAAAGAAATACAAAAACTTGAAAATCAAAGGTCATTTGGCTGGCTCTTTCGCTTTGGGGGTTTTTTAGCTCCTTATGTTGCTGTTTGTAACATTTTTGCTGTTGTTATATGTTGTTTTAATATACGACGATATCGCCGCTGTCGTCATCATTGTGCCTTTTTATTTTGTTTCTCTAGTTCACGTTTGATTTTACAATTGTCTCTTTTTTCCATCTCAATGCCGCATAGAAAAATTAAGAAAAAATAAAAAGAGATCTGGACTTTTATATGCCGCATTTTATTTTTGTTCCTCATCGTAAAATTGCCCAAAAAACAGTTTTTCTTTTTTCGGCACATGTCGCAACTGTTACAAAAAAATAAAAAATAAAAAAGGCAAGCGACAAAAGAAACAAAAAATAAGTGACTTTCCAAAAAAATGATTAATTGAGGTTATATGATTTTTTGATGAATAAAAAGAAAGGGACTTACTAAAGCTGGTGAGGAAGAAGATTGCTTTATTATTTGATGATGGGGATGGTGATTTTCGAAGGTTGCTCCTGATGAATGATGATGGTGATGATATGTTGCAATGGAATCAGTATTATTAGTTTGTTGCAAGGGTTGTCGAGTTCGAAGAGGTTCACGGAACCTATAAGTTTCTAAATTTAAAGCTGCTTATGAAAGTACGAAACTAACCCCATGGAAGTTGATGGCGAGGAACCTAACGATTCATCACAATGAAATGATTGTCCATGAAACATAGCAGAATCAAAATGATCAGCACTTAAAGAAATTATGGATGAAACGGGAGGAAGGGATTGATTTCCATCATTTCCATCATGCCCATTAGATGCCGTCATAATTTAAGGAGGGAGGAAAATATATAAATAAATATTTGGAGGAGCCACAAGCGGAAGAAAAAACCTCAAAAAAGTTTTTCGTTTTTTTCGAGACTTGAACAATCGCTGAGGCTCCTCTTTTAAATCAATCTAATTCGATCGTAGTTAGCAGAGATGCCAAACAAAAATATATGAAAGACTGTTAAAGTATCTGGGTCAAATGATACTAAAAAAATATAAGTAAAAAAATAAAGTCAATATTAATGAAACCCAAAGGTAAAAAAATGAAGGTGACACGATTAACACCTTTTAAGCCACAACAACGAGAAACAAAAACAAAAATAAATATATCGAATCAAGATAAGGCAAAACCCAAGAAATGACCACCTTGCTTGCCATCTTTGAGAGCCACGGAAAAAAAAGATCACACTTTTT
Organism: Panagrolaimus kolymaensis; assembly: GCA_028622995.1. Classification (NCBI taxonomy): domain Eukaryota; kingdom Metazoa; phylum Nematoda; class Chromadorea; order Rhabditida; family Panagrolaimidae; genus Panagrolaimus; species Panagrolaimus kolymaensis. Next base: position 2,313,173 of record JAJQJQ010000023.1, read on the forward strand.
TTGCGCACGAAAGCTGCTGACCACTTGTAGAAGAAGAAAAAAATGGATGCAAAAAAGTGATAGAAAAAAAGACTACCAAAAGTCTTAGGGTGGAGGAATGTAAGATGGCGATGGCGATGGCTGAAATGGGTGGAGCTTAGAAACAAGTGCGCGAGTCCAAAAAAAATGAAGGCGTATCAAATTGTCGCCGTTTTTTTTGCGTTCGAAATCAAGAAATGAAATAACACAAAAACAGCTGGGATATATGTGGATTTAGTGGCCAAACGGTGAATGACCGGAATAATTTTTAGCTTTTAAAAAGAGAAATAACGCAACAGAAGCCTCTTGCTTGATTTAACCCCAAATGCAAATTTGAATGATGACAAGAGCGAAGATAGAATAAAGTTGTCAAAATATGGACATGACATGTTTGGATTTGTCAAAATGGATAGCAGAAGGGTGATGGAAAAAAATAGATGAGATAAATAATTTCCAATGAGGTAAATTGAAGAAGATTATTATACCGTAAAAAAGATGTAATCAAAGATTCATCCGATATCCAACTGAATGAATAATTTTCTAATTAGCAGAAAACAACCTCATCGTGTCACTAAAAAAGTGACGTAATCTTTTGCAACGATACAAGGTTCAGAAATTGTAAAAATACCAACCACAAAAATATGGAAAGTATTAAAACAAATGAAAATTTTTAGTTCTGGAACTTAAAACTAAATCTTTAAAATTATAATTTATAATTTTTTCTGTCTACAATATTTAACATTTCTTGCTTGAAAATTTATTGCGAAAACTATTAATATATTTACACCTAAATTTATTGTTTGAATCTTTGAGTTGATAATTTAATGCCTAAAAGTGTTCGCTCGTAATTCAAAAAATTTGAATTTTCCATTTTCTTTTGCTTGAAGCTAGTGAGATGTTCGCATGTTTTCTTATTCTCATACTCTTTTAACGCCCCCTTTTCTGATTGCATGTGTAGTATACCTGCTTCCTTTTCCTCCATCAACATTCATCCATACAGTATTTGACATTTTCTGTTTTGATTTTTTCACAAAACAAAATTCAAATATGTGTGTAAGATTGAGAGTCTATAAACAGTGCTTTCAACAATCACGGAAGAAAAAAACAAAAATTTAAATTATTTCCTTTTTCCATTATTTCTTTTACCTTTTTTTTCAAATTCAAACAATATCTTTCTTTTGATATTCTTTTCTCTTTTGCTTAGTTTTGAACGCGTCCATTTCAGTCAGCAACTGTGTTAAAAAAGATTTATCCAATTTTTAAAGGGTATAACCTTTTAAGGATGTGGCTTTCTTATGCTAAGCAAAAAAACGGAACAGAAAAGAAAAAACGAATATACTAACAAAACAAAAAATTATAGAAATAGAGAGAGAGAGAGTTGATTAACGAAATGAATAAACAACTCGAAAATAAAATATCATACTTTCTTTTTTTCTTCGGAAGGAATGAATTTGAAATTTTTTTGTTTGTCCCAAAAAAAAACCAGGGGATGATCTTCCGTTCCAAGTAAATTAAGTTTCAAAATAAAATATAAGGATGAATTTGAACGGTGTCATATCTTTTCAAAAGCCGTTCGTTCCATCACCTGAGTAATTCCCAAAAAAGGCAGTAGAGGTACCTGGTACGAAGCAATGAAGTTAATATTTTTCTTTTTCAAAAAAATTTTAAACAAAGAAGAAAAAAATGAAGGCGAAGAACCTTTGAGGTTTTTTTTCGATCTGTTCTTTTTCTTTCTTTTTTTTGGGTTAAAAAAATGCCTGAGAAACGTTATTGCCGTGAATCTATTTTTTACTTCTTTGTTCTTCACTCGTAAACAAAAAATTGAGGCGAAGACAACGCCATCAAGTCGAACAGGAAACGAAAGGGGGAGCTGGCTGCTGCTGCTGGCAATGCAATGCAGAAGAAGCTCCTGCACTATTTTTATTTTCTTCAAAAAAAATCAAAGCAAAAAAAAAAAAAAAACAGCGACGTGATAAATAGTTTCATTGTTTGGGTATTCAACACCACAAAAAACAACGACGAAATATTCACAGGCAAAAAAAGGGTCATAGAAAGAGAAAAAAAAGCTGACTCCAGAAATAAATTAAAAAAAAACAGTGGTTTTTTTAACCCATTGAAGGTCAAAAAAAGTGTGATTGATTCTGAGGGAGAGGAGGAGGTTAAGGATACGACAAAAAAGCACAGTTTTTTTTTATTTCAAAGAAAGCATCCAAAAAAGCAGCAGATGCGTGCCAATTGGCTTTTCAAAAGTGACAAATGGATTACAACGAATGACGATGACAAAGTTTTTAGTATTTGAAAAAAAAACTGCTGACATTGGAGAAAGATTTAAAAGATCTTCCTTCTTTGATGAAGTTTGAATTTATTTACTACTGACAGACGATGAGAAAAAAAAAACAGGTAAAAAAGTGCTTTCAACTAACCGATAAAAAGAAAATTAGATTTAAAAAAAGTTTTGTAAATAATGGCCATCAAAAAAAATAAAGAGATTTTTTTGTAAATCTTTTATCAAATTATTTCAGAGAAATTTGTTACAGTAAGCTGATGATAATAACAATTATCTCCAAAGTTATATTTCATATATTGTTTACATTCATTTGCGTTACTTTAAAAGTTCATCTCTCGGAATTTTATTTTTTACTCCATAAATTTCAAAAATAAGACTCCATTTAGAAATAAGGAAAACGTATAAAAAATGAAATAAAAAATCAACGTTATGTTGGGTCTTGAAAATGATGGGCTTTCATTAAATGTTCTTCGCTCCTTATAAGAAAAAAAATAGGGGAGGGAAGAGCCATATCGATGGCTGCGCAAGAATTTAAAAGAAACAAAACGTTTTTGCCTTTTCTTTTCTGATGTCCTTGCGTGATAATAAACAGGAGCTTTGTACCGCCAAACAAAAAAAAAAACTAACTTAAAAAAGCGCGAAAAAAAGAAGAGAGAATTAAACAAAAAAAGTGATAAAGCAACAATAACAAAACATAACAAAAAGACATAAAAATGTGAGAAAAAATAGTAGACTGAAAAAGTTATTACCGTTTCCTGAAAAGCCGGAAAGAAAAAATTTTTTGGAAGAGGCGATCTGCGAAAAAGGCAGTTATGATTTCGGCCAAAATTTAAAAATTGATATTTTTTGAAGAAAAAAAAGAAACAATGTCCTAGGTTCAGCTGTCAAAAAAGAGGAAAATTTTTAGTTTTGATAAATGACTCTATTGTGGGTACGAGTTTTTTTTACTCTTTTTTTTCTTCATCAAATCTTCAAATCAGCAACACCAACAACAAAAAAATAATACATAACCCCATCGGCGCCTTTTTTTCAAGTTTTACATTTTTGTTTTGCTTGCTTCTTCAAAATCAGAAAATAAAAAAGTGAAGACGATGACCTCGCGCTGCCATATTCGCGCCTAATTCTTCCACAAATTTCTCCCTCTTTTTATTTTACAAAAAAGATGGTAAAAACACAAGCGTCTCAATGTTTACATAATTTTAATGTTAACGATTTTCAAGGCAAAATGAAATAAATATAAAAAAATCAAAACTACTTTTTTGGTTGTTTTACCAAATGTTTGCCATACATCGAAGAAAAAAATGGGGCGCCATTGACATTTTTTTGTCGTCCACAAACCCAAATTCACGACAACAAAAAAATGCAACATATTTCCACAAAAAAAAAACCATTCAAATTGCTGCAGAAATTAAGATTAGAATCACATACCCTTTAATTATACATACATATTGTTTCAAGTATCCAGCTGAGATTAACAAACACTTCAGGACTCTCAAAATTTTTCTGGGAATATCCTTGAATTAAGCCCTCAAGGAAAAAGTGATCATCAAACAAATCATGGTAAAAAAAAGGTTGACACTTATTGTATTTTGCTTAGGTTGAAATATTATGGAAGTAATGGAGGACACGAAAAGACACCACAGGGAATCCTTATCAGCAGTTTTTCTAGTCGCACCTGGCTGACCACTGGTACGGAAAAGAAAAGTAAGTTTGCAACATTTCATTTTTTATATGAACAGTCTTATTATGTTTTAAAGTCTTGGGTCACCATATTGGTTAATGTTTGTATATTTATTTTAATAACATTGATTTCTCAAAATTATGCTATATTTATAAGTGATGAAGTATATCCTCCAGTAATAATAATATTAATAAATGATTTGAATATCTATCAAAATTATAAACTGCAAAATTCAATAAATAATACATAAAGGTATGGCGGAATGGTATTTGAAGCGACTAAAGCTGAAATCAAATAAATATAACTACAAAAACTCCAAAAGTAATCTGATAACTATTAATGTTTTTCACGTCAATTAAATGCTAGAATACCTATAATTATAAATATACATATATTTGTTTACGATAAAATAAACTTTTTCCATAGATCCAATTTTTTATCATTTAGTTATCGTAAGTTAATATTTAAAAGCTTAATCAAATGCTCATTTTTTCATTCAATATTGATCAAGTTTAGTTTTGTTGTTAATTTTTTCGACATATTTCATGGAATTTTCTTATTTTTTGACCTTTTTATTTAAAAGTATTTAACTTGCTTCATCTTGCGTTTTGAATTATGTCACTCAATCACTCTCCTTTTTTTACCCCTAACGAATAATCAATTTTTTTTATAACATAAAAAACCGAAACTAGTTTTTTCTTCTTTTTTTTTATGAAACTGAACGCGCGTCCCAGACAATTTTTTTTGCAGAAGCAAACTTCCAGACGCTAAAAAAACTTTGACACTTTTTTTTATCATACAAAATCTTGATAACAATAAATTTCAAAAAAATAATAACAATAATTATGAACTTTTATATTAAATAATTCAAACGAGGATGGCTTGATTAATTTATAATTAAAATGAACAGCGGTGGAGTGCCTTTTCGATGTGAGAACTTTGCGATGGTCACCATTATAAGTGTTTTTTATTAATGATATCTTTTTCTTTTATCATAAAAACATTAAAATATAAAATTACAATTCATTGTGAAATACGCCGAAACGATATAATAAAAAGATATTTGAATTTTCTTTTGAGCTTTGTCTTCGAAAAATAAAAAAGTGAAAGAAACATTGGGATTTTGAAAAGAAGAGAGAAAAAAATAAATAAGCGATAATTTATTGTTTTTGTTTTTGAAAGTTTTTTAAAAACAAATCATCGAAGCATCACGTGTTTGTCTGTGTCTGCCAATTCTTCATTTTCGACAAATTCAGGTCCGTATGAGGCACTCTGAAAATTTTATTATTTTCTTATTATTATTAGTTATATATGAAATAATTTATTGACTTTTTGGTATGCCAATATTTTCACACTTTGTTTGTATCAACAACTGTTGGTTAAAATTGTTTCAAATGCAATTTTTGTTTATCGCAACTTTTTTTTGGTGCGAGCTAAATTTTTTTTAAACTTACATCTAAAAACCCCGCTTTCATATTTTTAACAACGACTTCAACTAATTTTTGCCAAATTAATGCCATTTTTTCTTGCTGATGTGAAAGTTTTGAATTCCAAAAATAATTAGATGCACTTTGAATAAATTTATTCGAGAATGGGCTGCCTGAAAAAAAAAATATGAAAACAAATTAGTAATCAAAGCTAATATACATATATAATTTATTTATAAATAAAAAACTAAAAATCATACAGGTGAAAATTTTAAGAGTAAACAACTCACTTTTTCTAAAATAATTATTTAAAATAGTATTTACAATTACTCGCTTGACTGAAAGCCAACTTTCAGCTTGGAAATTAATACGGTAACGTTTATGTTTGGCACCTAACACACGGCATTTTTTAATTATTACACCTGAGGAAACTAAATCATCGTTGAGATCGGATATAACCTATAAAAGGTACTATTAATTCAAAAACTAAAAAATACTAAATCAGCCGATTGCTTATGACATTTAACTCGAAGCAGCGTAAAGCAACTTTGAGCTCAACGTTTGTGTTAAAATATAAAACATACTTCGCCTAAAAATCTTTGAATTCCATCACCAATTTTCGCAGCTTTGGGAAAATCTTTTCGTAATTGTTCTGGAGATTCAATATAAATTCGGCCTTCGGGTTTTCCAATTAAAATATTAAACAATTCATAATTATCTTCAAGCACTCCAAGAATCAATTCAGAGCCAAAGTCACTTTTATTTATTACTCTGCAAAAAAAGGTTTGCAAATAAAAAGTTAAAATGAGGACGTCATTGACATTTTTTAAGGGAAGTTTCTTCCATTTTTGAAGATATCCGTTTTAGATGCTTCCATCATAAAAAAGTTTTAAAAATGTTTGAAACGGCTATTTTTGTTAATTGTTTTTTAAACTAAATATAATGGACGTACTTTTTCTTTTTTATTTTTGGCAAAAAAACAATATGGCATTACTAATTTGATGAAGGATTAAAGGGGAAGAAAATAGCGGAAATTTATTTGCTTACATGTAAATTATTAAACCTTGTGACCTTTTTCGCCATTATTCTTTTTGGTTAATCTTATTATTGTTTTTATCAAATTAAATCGAACAGGAAAAAACTATATTCATAAATAACAAATTTAATTGAAGTTAGTTATCGTAATTGGAAATTAAAAAAAAATTTGATTGTCAAAGTAACAATGTAACTCCGCGAAAATGAGTTTTAAAGTTTTCTAATTTTGGGCAAAAATATGTCAAATAGTTGGAGATTAAAAAAAATCGAAAGCTTACTTTTTGAAGGATTCGGCAAGTAACATGCGTTCTTCAGTAGAAAAAAATCTCCAAACTCTCATTGAACCTTCAATATTATTATTTGCATTTACATTTAAAATATTTTCATCCGGTATTATAACTTCTGGAATTAAAACATCCTCGGTTGTCAAGGATCCAACTGTCTTTGCAACAGTTTCCACTGCGGTTTTCCTAGAAAAAATAAATGAAGAAAACATAGAATTTTTTTCTACGCTATTTTTAAACTTACAATTTTGTCGTATTATAAATGAGCAATTTTGTTGCTGCTAAAGTTCCGTTTAACATTTTTATTTTTGATTCCGCTAGTTTATTTTTCTATCTTATTATTAATAAATTTCGCATGAGATGGAATGGATTGATGGGTGAAAATAAAAAAACGATGCTAAAAAATGCGAAAAAAATTATTAAATTTTTTACAAACATCCTCTAAAACGACAGTTTAAAAAGTGCATTGACAAAAGATGAAAAAAGTTTTATCTTTGATACTCACAAACAAAATTACTACAAAATAAAATTACACCACATCGAGGAAAAATATCCCATGAGAATTATCATAGGTAATTATTTTTAGCTTTCAACAAAAAAAGTTGGAGATTAAAATTAGACATCAAGGTTCATCAGACGGCATGTGCCGCCACCAGTAAAGTCGAAAGCAACAAAAAAAGAAATTGAAAAAAAAATAAAAAACTGAAAGTAGTAAAAATTGTTGCATAAATAAAAATCCAAAAATAAAATTTTGCGCAAATAAACAAAAGCAAAAAGGAAGAAATATTTTTTGAAAAAGAAGTAAAAAATGAGAATCAGTAATGTGCCAGAAAGCTTTCTATCAAATATGGAAAAAAATACACCCTCCTTCTTTTAGACGACGACCGACAACTGCTGCTTTCTTGAATGAAGCTGGACTTTAAGACTAAAGCTCAAAGAATTATTTATAAAAAAAAACTCTGCTTGATACATTAAGTTTTTAACAGAATGAGAAAGTGCTTAATGTTTTACAAAATTAAATTTTGGGTCTTCGATATTTGTAAAGCTGTTAAGAATTAATGGATGTTATTTCTTTCAAATTTAGTTGTTCATGAAAAGGCTGGCTTCTAAGTAAAATAAAAATAAATGAGTTGAAAAGAGATCTATGGAATAAAATGTTGTGGAAGAAGAAGGGAAATCATAAAAAAAAGACATCCTTAGACATGAGACGATAAAAAGGTTCTTCATTTAAGTTCAAATCGCGCAAAAAATTTAGGTTAACATCGCTGTTTTCAGTAAAGAAATGAGTTTTTACGGTAATAACTCATTTTGTTATTAAACTCTTAGCTTTGTTATAAACCCTCTAATAATAAAACCATTTGAAGACTATTCTTCCAATCTTATAAAGTCATCATATCTTTGTTTTTGTTTTTCATTGGCAGTGGGAATTCTCCCATCCATTCATTCAATAAACAACCATATGTATTGTTTATTCTTCAAAAAAAATGTTTCACCACCCCCACAATTTTGAAACATTTTGTTAATATTTACAAAAAAATATTCTCAAAGAATAAAGAGCAAACAAAAAATAAATACGTATGCCGCAATTGTTGCTAATTTATGGAAATTAGAGACTCGATGGTAAAGAATGTGAAACAAAATTCGTCGAAGCTGAATGGAAAAGCTTCCAGCTTGCTTTCGTTCATGAATGAATGAGAAGGAAAGCTTCATTTTAAAAAAGTGAGAAAAAAAGAAGAAGAAAATTGCGCAACCTTTTTTATATTTATGCTCGAAGCAAAAATATGCCAAAAACAGCAACATTTTTGTTTTAAAAAACACATTTTTCAAGAAGTTTTTGATAAAAAAACAAAAAACATAATAATCGAAAAAGAAATTTACTAAAAAAGATCATAAAGCAAAAGTCCAAGAAACTCGAGACAAGGAAAAACAGAATAAAAAATACGAGAAAATATAAAAAAAAAGTGCAATAATTTCGGTTAATTTCCTACTTATAGTTGTTGTTGACTATTTTTTTGAGGATGTTCTAAAAAGATATATATTTTTATTAACCCTTTAGTTTTTTTCTTCTTCCTTTTTTTCACAGATAAAAGTGTATGAAGAATTTATTAATGAAAAAACCAGGAAGCTTTGACTCTTTTCCTCCTTTATTTTACTTCTCATCCGTGAGAAATAAGAAAAAAAACAACCTTCGTCACACAGAAAAAAAAAAGAAACAATATTTTAATTTTTTTATTTGATAAACTTTGTTTCAATAAAGAACAGGAAGATAAGATTACCTCCACCGCCCCATATTTGATTAAAACAAAATAAAGTGCCGCTTTTTATGAATGGAATTGTAAGTATTTTAAAGAAAAAACTAAGATAGTGGGAATTATAAAATGCGTAACTAATGGTTGCGAGTATGATAAAAGTTAAAATTCTTAGAAAATTGCAAATAAAAGCTTCCATTATAAAAAGAAAGGTACGGTAACCGCTTTAAAATGATAATAAATTTTTAAAGCTACAAAACACAAAGTAAAAAAAATAAATTCACTTGAATTAGTATTGTTTTTTACTATGGCAATTATGATATCGTACTAAAAATTAACTCAAAAGCGGAAGTGTTTAAAAGCTTTAAAGGTATAATTTTAAAAAATGCAACATCGAAAATTACATAGAAAAAAAAACTATACAAAGCTTTTAAATCTTAGAGATGACTCTAATTAAATTTTATTAAACTCTTACGTTAACTCTTTATGTGCGACACAAACAATCTATTACGTCGCCTCAATTTATTACATAAAAATTATGAGCAATTTAGGGCTTAACATCTCAAGCAAAATTCATCAAAACTCAAAGTGTCAGAAAATAAGAAGATTAAAAATTGTACAATAAAAAATATTTATTTAAAAAATACATTTTTTTTGTTTCTTCTCATCCATTCTTTTTGTTAATTAAAAAGAGGGGGATTTTTTCCAGAGATCATGAAGAAGAAAAAATGTTTCATTCCATAGCTGAAAGTTCAAAATGAAAAATGAGCGGGCATTTATGAAAAAGAAAAGAAAATTAAAAATTACCGTAGCCTTTGGCTGTGTTCTCTTTTTTTTTCAGAGTTTTTGTTTTAAGAAAGACTCATAAGGAAAGGCTTTAATTAAACTCGTTAGTATTAATATTTCAAAATCATCTTTGATTCCAAAAAGTGTATTCTTTTAATTTTGTACTTTTCTCTTAACAGCCCGTTGTCTCACTACAAACCCTCTATTTTTTCCTCAACTCCCTTGACGCTGTCAAGAGAAAATATTAAAAATTGCAAATAAATTTTTTGATATTTTAATTTCCACCTACTTACTTATATTCTATCTCATGAGAATTTCCCTCAGAACATGAAGAGACCGTTTGAATAATTGAAAAATTGATAGTTTATGAATTATGACGGAGTTAATAGCAAGAAAAAGAAGTCTGTGATAAGGAAGAAAAAATAACAATAAATTATAGCTTTAGATCCAATATAAATTTTAAAATAATGGAATTCAGAATATTTTAAACTTTAAAATATTTTTTGAAGCAAAAAGAATAAAAGTCATCTATTGAGAAAGCAATTGTCTAATCTCAAAAAAAACACGCGTTATGAACGCTTTTTTTTCTAACAAAAAAACCATGAAAAAAAATTAAACAAAATCCACGTTTTATCGCAAGGAAAGGGTGGTTCTTCACTTTGGAATTTAAAATAAAAATAAAAAACAAATGAAACAATGACAAGAATTATAAACGCATAGTTTAATAAAAATGTGTCTGGTTTAAAAGTATTAAAATTGAAACGTCTAAACTCATGCTAAACACATAAATGAATTTCCCGTAAGAGGAGAGAAAAAAATAAAATGGTAATGAAAAGCAAATGGAATAGATAAAAAGCTAATCTCATTTTATAACTCTACTATTTTTTTCAAAAATATGAAGCAATTCTTTGCATGCATTCTTTTCCCCATTCATTCATACCTTCGTTGTTAGTTAACGCCTCTACAAATATTTCAAAATATTTAAAAAAGCAAAGAATAATAATTTATTATTATTTTAAAATAACCTTTTGGATGGTTGAATTAAAAATTAAAACAACCATTGCAAAAATATATTATAAAAACTTTGCAGGTGAAACTTTAATGTAGCTAAAATTTACGGTAACCATCTTTCTCTAATTAGCTAGAGCAAAGGCCATACAATCTTGGCTTCTTGTTTTTGAGATTAAAATAAAATAAAAATTTTCTAGCAGCTGTTTTTTTTAGTAAATAGATGTTTCAAGATTTCATATAAAATACAAACAACCACAAATATGAAACCTTTTATAAAAGATTAACAAATAAAATATCGAAAGTAAGCATTTTTTTAAATCTTACATTTCAAGTAAATGTTCAAAATAAAAAAATAACTAAGCAAGTATCACCAAAATTTACTATGAAACATTTAAAAAAGCGTTTTAAAATTTAAATTTTATTATTCAGAATAAAATTATGTCATTTTTGGTTTTACATTATTTTTCCCTCCTGAATGAGTACGAAAGGGTCATGCATGGGTTTTGATGACAAATTTTTAATTGATTCCTTTTATTTCCCCATTGATAAGAAAAATACAACATTATCAAAAGCACATTTACTCTTTCAAAATACAATTATTTTCAATCTTTTTATTAATTAATTTAAATTCTTTTTTGCCTTTTACTAATTCGAAAGAGAAGATAAGATGGATGCGTAAGTAAATAATCTCTGAGAAATACGCATTTTGTTTTATTTTTATGTATGTATGTTTTCTATGAAACATTTTTTTGATTGCGTTAAAGGAATTAAACTTTTATTTTGTAGTTTGGATAAAATTCGAAGAAAGAAAAAATTGAGGTCATAAGATAAGTTTAAAAGATTGGTTATCTCCAGGAATAAATAACCAAAATATTATGTTAGTTGTTACTCTTTTTCTTTAAGCCAGCATAATTGTGTTTTTTGAAAAATTTGTAACAGGTGCTTTAAAATCGAGTATCTAATTAGCCCCAATAAGTTGCTATAAAATTTTTTTTACTTTTAGTTTATCCTTGAAGTCCAATCAATTGTTTCATTTTTCACAATATCTTTAAATTACTAATTTATAAATTGTACAAGGAAATTACTGCATCGAATGCAAAATGAAAATGGAAAATTAAATGTTATGAGAAATTTACTAAAATACGAAGAAACGTAGTTTTCACACATATATAATTTATTTCAAAAATAAAAACTTGAAAATTTTATTCAAACTAAAAGACGAGGATGACAACTTTAAGAAACTGATCTATACTATCATGTGTGGAATAAAGTGAAAAGGAAAGCAAAGAAAAAGCAAACAAAGAACCGAAAAAAATAAAAAATTTGTTTTTGAAAAACAAAGTCATTACTTACCGTATTTTCTTTCTTTTTTGTGTCAATTTCATACATCGCTGTTGTTGTTGAAGCTTTTTTAAAAGCTATGTATTATGTATGAATAACTAAACATTTTTAGCAAAGTTTTAAAAATGGAATGGAATTTTGCCTGATTTTGACATTTATTTATCTTTGTTATGGAAGTTGTTGTTAAAGCAAATACATAAAAGTACTTTTTTCACAAGGAAGTTATGATGTTATTCTAAGAAATGGTTGAACAATGAATGGATAAATTAATTGCTTAATCCTCAAAAGCAATAATTATTTACCTAAAATAGAAACAAAGGATTTTTTTACTTTCAAACACAATCTTTCATTTGCGTGAAAAGAGCTCTTTTTTCTTTCAAAAGTGATGTTGCAAAAAAAAAGTCCTTTTTTTTATTCAAGGATGGTGGATTGTTGTTGCTCAAACAAAAGAAAGGATTTCGTTTCTTCGCAAAAAAAAAGTTAGAAATCTCGTAGGCGGTTTTTTTTTCTTCTTTCCATCACATGCTTGAGATGCTTTATAGTTGGTTATCCACAATCCGCATACACACAGGTGCGCAAGTTACAACGAAGATAGCTTTTGCGCTCTCAACTTTCCGTGAAAAAGTAAAGACAGAGCAAAAAAATGCAGAAGAAAGAAGAAACTTGTCAACAGTTTTTAAGCTTTATCCCAGACACTCAAGTTCCTCTCTCACTTTTCTTCTTCCACAAAAACTTTTTGATTTGATTCAAACTTTAGTGTTTGCTCGTTTTACTTGTCAAAGCTTGACGAAAAAAACCTTAATCATGGTAAGTTTTTGTTTCATTAAATACGAAAATTCCTCAAAAATGTTAAAATTTAGGCTAATGTGGAAGAAGCTCTTGATCAGCTTACGGCTGACCAAATAGAGCGTAAGTTATTCATTTGACTATCATGGTTACAGTATCACAGTTAATTTATAGAATTCCGTAAATATTTCAACATGTTCGATAAAGAACAAAAAGGTTACATTCGCGCTACCCAAGTTGGTCAGATCCTTCGAACCATGGGTCAAGCCTTTGAAGAACGAGATCTTAAACAACTTATCAAAGAATTCGATTCTGATGGTAAGCGCTGTCCCTTTATTTACCCAACAATCGTTGACCATTTACAGGCTCTGGTGAAATTGAATTCGAAGAATTCGCAGCTATGGTTGCTAACTTCGTAGTTTCTGGTGAAGATAATGAAGGTCTTGAAGAAGAACTTCGAGAAGCCTTCCGTCTTTATGACAAAGAAGGTAATGGATACATTGCCGTCTCAGATCTTCGTGAAATCCTTAGAGCCCTTGAAGATAAAATCACTGAAGATGAATTGGATGAAATGATTGCTGAAATTGATACTGATGGTTCCGGAACTGTTGATTTTGATGAATTCATGGAGATGATGTCAGGTATGCAACTTTATCTCGAAACGTTTAATAAAGTTTTTTTACTTTCAAGGCGAATAATTGGAAGGTTATCAACTATAAAAACAGATCAAAATTTAACAACTTATGCAATCATGACCTGCAGTTTACCATCTCGATTAAATCCCTCATTTTTGTATTTCCCGTTTTACATTCACTATTCCTTATGCTTTGTTTAAGATCCAAATAAAAATACAAAATTAAAATGAATATGGCTTTATCATAACAAAGATAATAACTTTTTTGAAAATAAGCCACTCAAGAGCTGAAAACTAAAACCTTTTGAAAGAAAAAACTTACTAAAAATAAATACAAAACTTTGAAGCCTTTGGCAAAAATTAGTCGTTGTTATTTGATCAAGCCATGGCATTTGTGTTGTTTCAACGATGGATAAATTTTGTAATTTTTTTTTGGAATGTTGATAGTTAAAATTAGCATGATAAAAATACTTTTTAATCAAACCGCTGAGAGATTTTGAAATATAAAACAAAATTAACAGACTTGTTAAAACCTTTGTTCATACAAACAATAAGTTTTTTATTTTCACCGAAATATAAAAGTTTTTCTGAAAGGCGTATTTAGTGACTGAATTGAAACCTTCAAAGCAAAAGGCGAGGTTAGTTATTTTCTTGGTTGACAAATTTTCTTTGATTCATTGCAGGCTTGAAACTGATTTTTTCTTCTTCATTTAGCTGCTCTCTGAATCTTAATTTTTTTCTTCTGCGCAATCAATCTATGGCCGACGTATTCATGGTCGAAAAGATGGCATTTCCATGCAAAAAACTTCGAAAACAAAAGTTGTCGTTTTGTTCGAAGTTTATGAAGTACGTCATTCAAAATGCAAACGCTGAAGTGATCCAAAAATTGTATCGGACATGCAAATAAGCCTGAGTAATATATTGATAGAATTGTTTCATGATACTTGAAAAACTCACCTCTTTGGACGGCGTTACTCAATAACTTTATCTTTTCAAAGCATTTTTAAAAACATACAATAATAATTTAGCCACTTGTGCCACAAAGTTGACAACGGAAGCTTTTTTGAAAAGAAAAAAAATTGTATGGAAAGATTGAAATTATGCTTTCAAGAAACTTTTGGTAAGAATCTACCATTTGCTGGCCAATCAAGAGCACTATTGCTTGAGTCTCTATTGATTTGATAATGCTTGCTTTAGTGTGTTTGTAGTCACATTAGGCTCTTCACTAATGATTACAATCGATTTGCCTTTTGACCGAATTTTTACAAGCCTAAAATGATTTCAATATTTGTTTCAAATTAACGGTGATCGAGAGTGTATTGAAACCCATTTAAACATAAAGCAAAATTTGTCAACGCAAATCCTTTTCACAATTTAAGATCAAGATTTAGTCCAATTTTGCTTATTAACTTCTCTCAAAACAATCTGATTTTGCTTATTTAACTTTCACGCAGAGCTCTAATGATGCACAAAAAGTTGCTCAAAAAAAATATGACAAGACAAAACTTTTGGTATGACCAATACAAAAAAAGCAAAAGACACAAATTAATAGGAATATAACTTTATCATCTCAACAACATGAAATAAAAAAGAATCAACAATTTATTAAACCAATAGTAAACAAATAAAGGAGTTTATGAACGATGGCTTGCAAAGTATTCTTCCATAACTTTCTTGGCTTCTTCATCACGTCCCCAAGCACGAACAACAGCACATGAACAGCCGACGACTTTGCGAGCTTGACCTTCTTTATCATATTTGCATTGACCAACCCATTCACCAAGTTGAGCTTTGTCTTCTACTTCGAAAATTGGAATGCCATGTTGTTTGCAGAGAGCACGAACAAGTTTTTCATAGGAAGGTTCATCACAAGCAGTGGCGAAGACACAGAAATGTGCAGTACGTCTAGAAAAAGGAATATGAATATATGGAAAACCATGAAAAATGAAATAACTTACTTGTCAAGAGCTTTGGCAGCTTCATGAAGACCACGAGAAATGCCATCAGCGATACGTGCTGAACGAAGAACGCGTTTGAGTGCCAATTGCACATCCATAGAGGGAGCATCTCTGAAAAAAATGAATAATTAACCCATGCATAAAACGAATAAACGATGAACATACCCAACTGCAGCCATGTTAAGCAGATTCCTCGATGCTGAATAAACGAACGTAAAACTAAAAATAAAAGTTGATTACAAAAATCAAGAAAGAAGCTTCACAAAAAAGTTGAAAAAAGGCGAGAGAACGAGCAAAGTTAGGAGATGCAACGGCAATTTGGGCAATGCAGTGAGTAAGAGAGACTTGGGCTGTATTCGTGTTGAGAACCATGCATGCTTTAAAATTGGTGACGATGTTTGAAAAACAAAAAAAGTTTTTGTCAACAAATTTTTTACAACTTTTCTCAACAAAATGGATGGTTTTTTCAAAATTGCTTTAAACATAAAAGAATTATTATACACAATTTATTTTACTAATTATTTACAGATTCAGCTAAATGTTCTGACATACTTATAAAATTACCGGCAAGAAAAATGATAACTAAAAAAATGATAAGTTGAATTGACATTTCGATATATTGATGACATCCTTCAGAAGAAGACGATTTAGACTTTGTGAGGGTTGAAAATTTCGATCCAGTATCCATCAGGGTCTTGAATGAATGCCAATCCTTTCATAGAACCCTCGTCAGGTTTTTAACAAATTTGACACCAAGTTTTTCAAAGCGTTCACAAGCTTTATAAACGTCAGGAACAGCAATACCGATATGACCGTATCCTCGAGGATCTTTGTTTCCGTTGTGATATGAGAAATTTTCTTGAGTTTCTGTTCCCCAATTACTAAAATAAAGCATATGAATATGATGATAAGAAGATAATAAGAAAAGTTAGTAATAACTTACTGAGTTAATTCAATAGTAGCCAAAGTGGTGAGAGCGTATTTTTGAGCTTCGTTTTTATCTGTAGGAACTTCGTGTTCAGGTTTGTAGCCAAGAAAGAAAAGTGAAAATTTTCCAGCAGGAAAGTCGCGTTGATTGAGGAGTCTAAAAAACAATAATAAACATGTTTCAAAATCATTTGTTGACTTGTTGTTCAAAGAACACACCTCATTCCCAAAACATTGGTGTAAAATTGAATTGATTGGCGTGGATCCTTGATACGCAGCATCGTTTGTTGAAAATAAAAGCCATTGGTTTCATCAGGTGGAGACGAACAAAGTTTTGCGATCTGTAAATGAACATTAATGGTAAATAATAACGAAAACACAAAAACAAACTTCGTCAGCAGGAATTGGTTGAGGTTCTTTATCATTAGAAGACATTGTTCGAAAGCTAAAAATATGATATTGAATAGCAATGGTTCGTGTAAAAAATTGAGTTGGAAATAAACGTGAAAATGAAGGAGCGAACAAGGAAAGCATTCCAAAAAGGATGTATGAAATGAAATGTTCATTCAATTTTAAAATATTGTCAAGGATACAAAAATCCTTTAAATACATAATAATCACAATGAAACGTAAATTTGCAGTAAAACATTTATTAACAACAAAAGATAAAGATACTAAACACACAAACTATAAAACAACAAGGTATATGACATTAATCACAATATCTTAACAGCATCAGTATAAAGCGTATCCTCATCTTTCTTTTCAGAACTGACATTAGGGATTATTTCATATCTAATATAATTCACAAATCCTGAAAACAAACGAATGCATATATTTATGTATCAACAAAAAATGTTATTCAAAAGCAATAAAAACAACTTACTAGCATGAACAGAATCTGGATTGAACTGAGATTGAAACAAAACATAACAAGAAACGGTAGTAAAGATGAAAAATGCACCAATGCCTTTCTGAAAATAATCATCAATCAAATATTTAAACAAAATCAAAACCTTACCAAACCAAAATCAAGCTTTTTACTTTTATTAGGAAGCCTCATTTGAGATTTTTCAGCCCATACGGATTTTCCCCATGGTAACTTTAGAATAGGAGAAAGCTTTCGAATAGTAAAATACATGGTTTTATAATAAATAAATTTATGGAAGCAAGCTAATTTATGAGAGAAAACTAAAAGTCTCCAACCAATAACTAAATAAAGAATATAAAAAAAAGCTATCAATCTCTTACATTGGCTGCTTGCAAGAAAAGCAAGCGAAAGCCAATTGATAAATAAATAAAGTCTTGCAAAGAAAATGGAAGCTTGAAACGTCGAAGAAAAAAAAACAAGAGATGAAATTAGAAAAATAAAAATCATATCTTTTTTTAAATGCTAATTTTGTGGTAAATTCTCTGTAATATTACGCTGCAAATTTATAATTCCAAACTTTTTCCAAATCTCCATCAGCATATTTGCGTTTTAAAAAAAGTAAAAAACGCTGACATTCATATTTTATCATTTCCTTATTATTTTGTCATTTTTTTCGCGCTCGTTTACGTGTCTTTTTCTTGCTGACGTTGCTTCTAAAATCTTTCTTTCGGGTGTTTTTTTTTCTGAACAAATCTTGATTTTTGAATAAAGCTTTGATGATTAAATTTTTAGGTAAAACTTGTGTACTATGATGAATTTTGAGATAAGTAATACAAAACGTAAGTGGCATTCAACCTTTTTGTATATAATCCTTAATCATATTTTTTTTCTTTCAGAAATTGGCATCGGTTTATCTGTATTTGGTGTTACCTTTGTGTTCTTAGGAATCCTACTATTTTTTGATGGAGCTTTATTGGCAATTGGAAATGTATGTTCATGTTATAAATTTCATTGCTTTTATTATCAAACTCTTACTTTTTTAGCTTTTATTTATTGCTGGAATAACTCTTGTTATTGGTATTCAACGTGCATTATTATTCTTCTTTCAATGGCATAAAGCAAAAGGAAGTGCTCTATTTTTTGGTGGAATTTTTGTTCTCTTACTTGGTTGGCCGTTTATTGGAATGATCATTGAAAGTTGGGGCTTCGTACTACTTTTTGGTGGATTTTTGCCTACTGTTATTAATTTTATTAGACAATTACCCATCGTTGGTAGTTTACTTATGCTTCCTGGTATTCGGCAAGTAAGTTTTTAATTGCTTCATTTTGAGATTAATTATCTCATACTTAGAATTTGTTTGCTTTAAAGGTTTACTATTAATGCCATACTACTTTTTTACAATGATCATTCATTTTTAGTGCCTCGATAGAATTGCTCCGGAACATCGATATCCTGTCTAAAGTCTCTATTTCAACTCTACGGGTACTACGATGATCATGTTTTTTGTTTAATTTTACGTGGCCTTTTTGTTTTATCTTGTAATTGAACGTCCTAACTTATTTTCAAATTTCATCGTAGAAACTAAATATTTATTTGTGTATATCGACTTTGCATCATTGTTTTTAAATATAATAATTTTATATTTCTGTTATTTCTGAACCAAGCTCTTTCGTTTCTAAAACATCTTCTTTTTCTTTTCTTTTTTTGGTCGTTTGCGAGGGTATCTCTAGCTAGGTATCATTGTTTAAATAATGATACAATGCTATCTTCTCCATCGCTATTTTTACTATGTAGGTTTCAAATATGTCAATTGACTTATGACACCATCCTTCATTCAACAAAATGGAATTATGATTTTTACTTATTTTCCCCCCTTTAATTCGAACTTTTACAGCAATGGATAAGCAAGCTATTGCATAACTTTACATCGAACCTTAGACAAAACACTTGTTAATAATGACACATTTATTGTTGCAGAAACTTCAAAAAATACAAAAAATATACAATCGAAACAGTAGTATTATTTAGGTCGTTTAGTTCCACTTCTTGTTCTTGTCCTTGATCGAGGCGATCCTTGAATTGCTGAAATATTTGCAAGGCCAAAAGTGAAATCCAATGCATTTATATCTTTCACAGGAGTTGAATGAATTCTTGCAACATATTCGTCGTTAGATAAAATTGGTGGAATTCTTTGATCGTTTGATGAAACTCCAACACGAGCAGATAATTTTGGAACAGGTGCATCTAACTTTGGTGTTCGTAATAATTTTTGTACTACGTCTTCATTGCGAATCGCTTGAATACGATTTAAGGAAAGACGAGCACGTTTTGGTGATGGTTGCTTTGGTGTCGTAAGAATAACATAAGTTCTGTCTTCATTTGATTCTTGTTGGTTTTCTACCGATTCAAAGTTCACATTTTGAGGTACATTTCGTTCAGGAGTAATAACAGCAGAAACATCTTTAGTAGGTGAAGCATTTTCTTTATCAATAACATCGTTTTGAGCTTCAACATCAGCAATATGGGATTCTTGACGAGCAGGTTCTTGTTCAACTTCCATTACTTCTGTTTTAATATTTTGAGATGTATTTGGTTCAAGATTAATTTCAGCAGCACATACATTTTCAGAAGGCGAAGCATTTTCTTTATTAATAGCTTCGTGTGGAATTTCAACAGTAGCGGCATTTTTAGCTTCTTTAGTGAGCTCATGATTTTCAGCCATTGATTCTTGTTGATTTCCAGGAGCTTTAGGAGGTTCTTGTTCAAGTTCCATTACTTCAGGTTTAATATTTTCAACAGCAGCGGAATTTTCAGCTGCTTTAGATAGATCTTTAACGAGATCACCATTCTCTGCCATTGATTCTTGTTGATTTTCAGGAGCTTTAGGAGGTTCTTGTTCCACTTCCATTAGTTCAGTTTTAATATGTTGAGCTGCATTTGGTTCACCATTAATATCACCACCCACATTTTCAGAAGCATATCCTTTATTAATAGCTGCGTCAGGAATATCAACATCAGCTGTAGCTGCATTTTCAGCTGCTTTAGCGAGATTGTTAACGAGATCACGATTCTTTGCCATTCGAGATTTTCTTGCATCTTTTTTCCGTCGACGAAGTTCGGCTTCAATTTCAGTTTTAAGTTGAACGCTATCACGAAAGAGAATGTGTAATTGATCAGGATAGGTTTCAGCAACAACTCTAAAAAATTACAATATTTCATTAACATTGAAACCATCTAAAGAACGTACGCTAAACAATTTCTAAATTCTTTTTGCAATGGTGATTTATTTTGTGCTAAGAAACGAGCCATCGCCATAAGTTGTGGCATAATACATTGAACAAATGCAGAACAAAAAGTTGCACGAATAGTTGCTCGAGCTAAATTTTGAATTGCTTCGGTTGCAATTTCAGCATCATCATCTTCAACGTCACGTTCACCCTCATCAAAAGTAATACGGGCTTCAGGGCATTCAAGCATCTAAAATTAATTTAATTAAATAAAACTAAAAAATAAAACTCTTACCTCAAATCCATCAAGAATAAGTTGTTTTGCTTCAGCAGTTTCAAATGAAATTTTCCCATCAACAACACTCCCAAAAATTGTTTTACTGATTTGATTGATGAGAATAAAACGTTTAGATGCGTCAAATTTTTTAAGCTAAAAGCTGGAAGTTAAAAAAAATTAAACCTAAAAAATCTTACCATAAACTTGTAAAGTTCCATCCTTTGCTTTTTTCTTGAAGGTCCACTGAAGTCATGATTTAAAAAGCAAATAGGATTTTCAGGCATTTCATAACGGTCGATATCTTTATAAGCCCCGAATCCAACTTTGTTAAACAAAAACATGCAAGTGACAAAATTTTCCACATAAACATTGGGAAATTGATCTTCAATAACAGCTAAAGTTTCACCCATTAATGCCTCCCTTATTGCAGGTTCAGGATCCAAAAGAAGCGGAAGTAATCGAGCAAGCACTAGAGCACTCATCTTCATATATTGTGATCGAAGTAGTTCTGTAGTAAGAATTAAACAATGATATCGAACAAAATCAACACGATCACGAAGACCATGAAGAAATGCTGGTTGAATCGCATCCATTTTTGACGTATAACTAAAAAATGATAAAAGATATTAAAGTTTATTAAAAATTGCAAGGATTACCGTAAATAACAATCAGCTAATACATAAATGACATTATTTCGAACACTTGCGTGAACACTTGTTCCATGAACAACAGCAAGCTTTTCGAGATAATCGCGTGCAAGATCATCGTTCTAAAAAGGAAAAATACAGTATGTAATACTTTAGTACGCTATTCTAAAATATAAAAAATAACGGTGATAAACTTACACCAAGCATAAATTTACCCATAGCAATAACCGTTGAAGCACTAATATCTCCAGTAATTTCAGTAAATGGTAAACCTTGTAATTTAGAAAATTCAGATGGATCTTGCGAAATGGGATATCCAGCACGAGTTTGAGGTCGAGAGAAAAGTTTAGCTAAAAAAACAATTGTTATCATCCATAAATGCATTCAAACTTACTTGTATTTTCATCTAAACTAGGAGCTTCAACAGATAAAACATGAGTTAACAAATTAATCATATCAGGTGTTGTTGATTTAGGTGAATGAAGAGCGCATTGAGCCATTGTAAGAAGGCGTCGACAAATTCGTTTTTTTCTTTCAGCAATTGACATTTCACCATCTTTTTCTGGAGCATTAAGAAGTTCTTTATAAAACAAATCAATAACATCCGCAAAAAATTTATGAAGGTTCCTCATCTCTGACGGGGTTGCTCCAAACGAACAAATTCCAACAAAAGTTATGATTGCTTCAGCGATTACAGTTTCATGCAATCGTAGTTCAACAAATCTTAATGCAATATTATCTCTTAAAACATTTCTTTGTACTTCAGTTATTTTTTCACGTCTTTTAAGGATGATATTCAAAATTGATACAAGCTCATTTGGACTTGAAACAATACGAACGGCAGGATCAACAGGTCCAGAAGTTTCATCAGATGCTACCCAAGCATGAATAGCCGGATCTGGATCGATCTATAAAAATTTATGACTAAGAAAGTATGAACACAAAAGACAAACATCAATAGCATCAGCAAGATAATCTAAAAGCATCCAAGCAGAGGATGCCACTGTATCAACTTTTACTGCACCATACAAAACATCAGCTAATTGACAAAGAATTTTTTTGTAATCCTTTTCACGAGCAGTTTGTTGAAAACAACGACGAAAAGCACGCCTAAAAATGATATGACTTTCACAAATGAATTGTGATATTAAAAACTTACGTAAATTCACTTGTTTTTGAAATTTCTATCATCATATTCCATGAAAGTGAATCAGAACCATCATTTGCAATAATGGGAAGCACAATTTTATCAAAAAACATTTTGCGACAACTTTTTTCCACAGCTTCTTCGCGATCATTTACCATGGGAAGAACAGTGTGCAGCCAAGCTTGTTTGAAAACTTCTTCATCTCGAACGATATTTGTCATTGCTTCAGCACCAAGTTGTCGAACAGTAGGTTTAGGATCCCGACATAAATCTTGAAGTTTTTGTAAAAGAGCTTTTTGATAAAAAAAATTTGGTTCAACAGATAAAAGAGCTTCGATTACGGGCACCGTATGTCTTCGAGTATTAGCCTAAAATCAAATACGTTTAGTAAGTTAAAATAATATTTGTTAAGATTCTTACATTTTTGTCATTACATCTTTGGATCATTAAATCAGCTAAAGGAGCCTCAGAAACTTTAGTTAAGTATTGACCTTCTTCTTGTGCAGCTTGATGAACTTGGGTTGGAACAGGAGTGTGTGCCCGCGATTCTTGTGTTTCTTGAGTCAATACAGGCATATCATGGGTCCTCTTTTCATCGTATTGATTAACTTTTGATAAAATTTTTATAACATTTGTTCGAGAATGTTCCAGCTAAAAAATTATACATAATAAAATTATAGTAACAAAAATTAGCAATACTAACAATAATTTTAGTTTGTTTCGTCAGCTCGGCGTAGCCTTCATTAGTTTTAAGGAAAGGTAAAATTCCAATAAGCCCTCGATCTCGAACATGTGCTGATTTATCCATAGAACCTCTAACAAGTAACTGAACCATAGCATCACGAGGATCAAAAGTTTCATCTCCCGTAAAATAAAGAAAATTTTCCCAGTTTTTCTTGAATGTCGTATTATTTCGGTGAAAATTATTGTCATCATACTCGACAGCTTCAGCAATTGAACCAAATTCGTAGTCAACTTCGATACTTTGAGGAACACCTGGAGGAAAAGAAGCAACATCTAGAAAGTTAATTAATCAAGAAATGATAAAAAAAAAGTTCATGATATTTACCAAAGTTCTCCATCAGTAAACACACCAAATCCACGGCAATAAGACGATTTCTTTGTGTTTGAAGATAACCATAATTAACGGCAAAAAAGAAAAATTGCTGAAAGATTAAATGTGAGTTTTCAAACAAAATATAAAAAAACAAACTCGTAAAAGTTCTTCTGGTAGCATTTTAAGGAATTTCATTACAATTTGTAAACTGTTTAACCGGTAATCTTTCAATTCAGCAAGGCAACGATGACAAACATTTTCGGCAAATCTTTTAAGATAGATCATTTCTCTTCCTTCGGTACCCTAAAAAGGATATTATAAAGAATCACAAAAAAGTATGTAACACAAACCTCAAATCTTTCTTTTACAAATTTAACCATAACGTTTGCCATTTGAATTAGACTTTGAGATAATGTGCCACGCATAAATTTACTTTCGAAATTCTTAAAAGTTATGCGGGGTAAACAAAACATTGAGAGCACCATATCTTTTTTGATTATGCTTTTCTGCCATTGCAAGATGGGCCAAAGCAAAACAACGATCAGAAAATTGTTTCAAAAGCTTAAATTCACGAAAAGTATCAGCTGGCATAGTTCGGGTGGAAGAAGAATAATCGAATCGACAAATCAGACGTATAAGATCGATCAATGAAGAAAATACTTTGTTGTTTGTCCCAATGTTATCCATTTGCAAATAGATATACAGCTGTTCAAGTGAGTGAAGTAAAGTATCTGACATCGTTTTGAGAAGTTGAGGCGAAGCATTGTCGTCAGAATCAACAGGAAATTGCGAGTTGTTTGCGGCTGTATTTGTGAAAAAAGTAGTGCTTGCTGCAGTAGCAGCAGCATTTTTGCCTTTAGGTTGAGCCTTCTTCTTTGATTTTGAAAGTGGAACATCACCTCTAAGTTGTTTAAGAGAATATACACCACGATAGCTTGCAATTGCACGCTAAAATAATTGGTGTAATAATGATTTTAGACTTTACAAACTTACATTGAAAAGAGTTAGATGATATATTCCAAAATGATGAGCTGAAGTGAGGCAAGATATAAGCAGATATATTCGAGCAGCGAGAAGAGCAATGATTGATGATTGTCTATAAAACCAAAATAAAGCTCTTGATAATGAAAATTTTAGGTTGTAAAAATTAGTACTGATGGTATCGCCGAACTACTTACACTGTTTTTTCTGAAATTTTTTCCATTGCAAATCCAAGAACGGTGATAACATTTTTCAATGAAATTTCTCCATTTTCAATTTGAACGATTATTTGTTCTCCATTATTTTCCATAACTTTAACCAGTTCGTCAATAACTAAAAAAAGCTTTTGTTTAATGCCAAAGATAAGTTAAAAAAAAGTAACTTACTTGCTTCCCAATTATCTTCAACCCCCGTAAAATCAAATTCAGCACCTTCAAGTTTACCAACAAAATTGACATCAACACTAAAAAATTAATTAGTAAATTAGAGCAAAGCAATGTTAACAAAGAGCTTTTACCATTGTTGGACGACGTCTTCTTCCACAGGATTGTTTCTTAGAAAAGTAACAAAGAAATCTCGTAAAACAGCTAATTTATCTTCTTCATCAGTCATTTTTATAGTTGATTGAATGAAAATTTGCTATAAAAGTTTGACAAAATTATTAGCTGTAAAAAAACTTTGATGTTGCATTCGAAGCAAGCAACAAAAAAACACAAAATGTGATTTTCCCGCAATGTTTTGAAAGAAGGAATTATCTTAGAGCGAAGAGAAAGAAAGAGATGTGATGGCGCAATTTTTAAATTTGAACAAAAAATCTTTGTATCTAATAAAGCAACATATGAATTTTCTTTATGTATGCATGTAACTGAAAAGATTCCATCTTACATAAATTATAAAATAAAAATAACTTTTATTTAAAACAAAAATATCGTTCGAACATTTAGGTACAGACAAAATAAATCTTTTTGTAATTAGAAGGGGCTTTTTTTTAACTTTAAAAATACTGTAAAAAAACATGTAAAGAAATTTTAACTGCGATCAAGGCGGTCTTTAATGTTTCTTAAAACATCTACAATAATATCCATAGCGGATTCATCTTCCTTTTTGAGTGATCGATAGCGTTTATGACAGCACATATTATCTGCACATTGAACATAATTATTTCCGCAAAGACATGGTTGGCCGTTTGGTGGAATGATAATGCTGATGCAAGTAGTGGTTGCTGGTTCATTGTCTATAAAAATAATTTGGATTTAAAAATATATCAAGATACAAATGGCTTTAATTATAAACGTTACTGTTAACTAAGAGCTTTATTTTATTTGAATAAGCTCCGATTCCAACTTACCAAACATGGATCCTTGAGGAGCATCTTGTTGGAACATTGCTGGAGCACCAAACTGTTGTTGACCTTGTTGTTGCTGTGGCTGTTGCTGCTGTGGCTGCTGTTGTTGGGATTGTTGTTGTTGTTGTTGAGTGTGTGCAAGGAAATTGGAATTAGTCAAAGCGGTATTAAGGAAATTTTGATTTTGATTAGGATCTTGGAATTGTTGTTGATTCATCATTGGTTGTTGTTGGTTTATCATAGGTTGAAATTGAGTTTGTTGGTTATTAAATGGAGCAGGGCTGGATTGGAATCCAGTATTGGTGACTTGTTGCTGGGGCATTTGTTGGGGTTGTTGGAAAGTTTGCTGATTATTTTGAGCAGAATTACCAAAATAATCAGCTTGTGAAATGGCAGATTGAAGGAAATTTTGATTTCCTTGATCTTGGGCAACAAAGTTGCTGCTTGGAGAACCAGTCTAAAACAATATTATTTTGCTTTGAAATTAATAAACCTTTTAAATAAATTCCACCACAGCACAATTTTGTTAATTAACAACTAAAAAAACTTTTTGAGTTACCGTATCTCTTTGAGGTCCACCTGCACAATCACATGCATATTGGCTTGTCCCTTTAGAAACCATAATTTGTACACAAGCGCATGGATTTGATGATGAATCAAAAGATGGAGTGGTGGTTGGTCGAAATTGATAATTGGATGTAGTTGCCCATGGCGATGGAGTGGTTGTTGAGGTCGTAGTATAATATGGTGGTGGAGTTGGAAATTGATTATTGCTATTGTTGTTATTGTTACTATTATTGTTGCCACTTCCACTATCTTGCTAAAATTAACACTAACAAAACAAAACTTTTAGGATTTTTAAAAGGTAAATTTTTGTGGTTCTTAAATGTAAGCGGGAAAATAAGAGATAGAGTTAGAAAAATCTTTTCACACACAAAAAATTCAAACAAGCAAGTCAATAAAAAAGAATGATAAAAAGCGTACACTGGTGTTGCATTGGCATTGATATTGTGGGCTTTGAGTATTTGATGAAGAAGTTTTGCCATCAGAAATTTTAACAACGACTAAAACACATCCACATGTTGTTCCAGCTGCTGCTGCACTTCCACCAACACTACGTCCTGCAGGTTGTTGAACTTGTTGGAGCTGTTGTTGAAGTTCTTGTTGTTGAATTCGTTGAGTTTGAGGATTGTTAATGCTTTGATTTGGCTGAAAGTTTTATCAAAAAAACTTTTCACCATAGCTCTTTTTTTTCCCAATATTAAAAATAAGCGAAGAAATATAAATTAAAAAGCGATTGTTGTTGATAGCAAAAAATGAAAGTTTATAAAATTTTGTAAAACAATATATTTCGAAAAATAAAAAATCATCGTAACAAATTTAAAAAAAGCATTTAAAAATATTGAAAAAATAATAAAATATTATTTAATATAGTTACGATATAAAACTAACCTGATTACTATCACAGCTGCATTGAAGTTGTTGATTGCTTTGTGAAACAACGACGCAAACGCATTGTTGCCGCTTAGTTCTTATTGTAATTTTATCACCCTCTTTTTTAACATCACCATTTACAAAAGCCTATAAATAAATAAATAAATAAATGGGTACGGTAGGTAATAAGAGGGAAAACTTACAAGAATAGCAGAAACAAATAAAAGCGCAAAAATAATTCGTTGACTCATATTTCATTCAATGAACCCTAAAAATAAAAAAATAAAAAATGTTAAATAAATTTTTGTCATGTTATAAATTTCATGTTTGCTTCGATAAGATATAGGTAGAACTAAAATATTGGAGAACAAATGAAATATCTTTTATACAAAACCTGGAAAATGTCTTTTTTTATGAATTTTTTACCGCCCTCAACAAATTTTTTTTCTTGTCCTTGGATGTTTCTCGTTACAAACAATATATTGTCAGTGATGACCGGCAGTAGTAACTGTAAATATAGTGAGCTTTTTCAGGAGTTTATAAAACTTCATATGGATAAGGGAGTAGCTGTTACATACATACTCCCGCTGACAACCGCCGTTCATATTCATCATACATATTTTTTGTTTGAGTCTTTTTTTTGATGTTGAAAAATGTCTCATCTCTTTTTCGCACATGCTTGAGACATCACGACCGGCCAGGCCTTGTTTGACAAAATGTTTGTTGAAAAGAAGTAAGAAGAGAGGTGGACGAGGGAGACAGGAACTTCTTCTCCATTTTATCCCCGGCTTGGTTCGGCTTGACTTAGTTTGGCTGGCTACTGCTACATTTGGAGAGGATAGATGAAGATGATGATTTTGATGATTGTTGACATAACTTTTGTATATAACAACTTTTTTTGTCATGTTTTGCGCATGTCAGAAATTTATTTTAATTCCGGTCTCTTTTTTATTTTCTCGAAAGAAAAAAAAACTTCAAAAGCATGAAAGAAAAAATATATTTCCTCAAGTTACAATTCCATCCTTAGTCATCTTCAAAAAGTAAGCGACAATGTTTGATTAGAAATGTAATTCACAACTTTTAAGTGGGACTTTATCTTCTTTAAGGAGATAGAGCGAGAAGCTTAAATAAAAAAGAATTATCGGATGAAAAGCCACTTAAAAACCCATTTTTTATGTGAATTATTATCTCATCTTGCGGAAAAAAATAAAAGAAAAGTTTGTGTTCTGATCAAAAATAATAGGGGCCTTTTTCTCGTCTTATTACCACTGTAGAAACGAATAATAAAATGTTGAATTGTTTATTCGAGGATCAAATGACGAATTTAAAACAAACATTTAAAAAAAGGGTTAAATATGCTTCAAAAAAGTTTGAGTTTTTCATGTTACAAAAGGGACAAATATTTTTATGGATTTAAAATAGTACAAAGATCAAGCAAGAAAAACATTTAGAAAAAGCAAACAAAAAACTGCAAAGCTTTAATAAACACTATGAAAACCGATACAAGAACCATTGTCTGAGTTCAACATTTACTGTAGTCATACTTTCTTAACATAAAGACAAACATTTCAGCTGATTTCTGTTTACCATAAAAATGTGTTTACCTTTTTTTAAAAGTGATAGAAAAATATAAAGTCAACATTATTTTAAAAAAAGAAAAAGAATTTTAACCGTATACTTTGTAGCGAACAAAAGTCCAATTTTTTAGAAAGATTTTCATAGCATTTTTTGGAAGACATTCAAATTGCCGATGGCTTCAAAATTAAAAAAAATAAATTGAAAACGATACAGTTTAAAAATAATGAATGTTGGTGAATATTTTTTCATCCTTTTTTTTAAATCACATTTTTACAGTAATATCTAATTTTTGTGGTTTTATTCGCAATTAACTAACTATGTGTAAAGTAAAAAACCATTCAAGCTTTCTAATAAGCATCTTATAGTAAATACACTTTACGTAATCACTTTGTGCACTTGTAGCCTTTTTTGTTAGCAAAAAAAATTTCCGGATACTTGAAAACATCGGACGATTTTCAAAGACAATTTAAAACGGGTTTTTTACACATTTGTTTTTTTTTCTTTACCGCGTTTAAAGAATGTTTTTATGAGTCAAAAATCTAATCCTTGATCGGACGACGACTATCCTTTTCCAACACCTTTTTTTTCAAAAAATTTATTTTTTCTGAATTCTGAATTCAAAGATTAACTTAAAGCAAGGACAAAAAGAGGAAAACTAAAAAAAATATATTAGACAAAGGTTTCTCGAACTTTTTGAAGAAGATCAACAAGAAGATCGACGGTGGCTGCTCCCGCGGAAGGTTGGGGATCATCATTTGTCTAAAAAAATTGGGAACAATTTTAGTGAGTATATCGTAATGAATCATGGAAACATACTCTTAGATTACGATATTTTCCAGTATTGCAACAAACATTTTCGGTGCATTGCTTATAATTTTCTTGACATGCGCATACTTTTTGTCCTGTACGAATTTGAATCATAACACATGGAAGGGCATCAGGCTCGGCTAGAAAAATTTGTAAATGAAATACATAATATTAATAAGTGTTCAAAAATTGTAAAAAATTAATAATTAATGCCGAATTAGGAAATTTGCATTTTTTTTTTTTGATTTAATACTTACTCGTAGTTCTTGGCCTTGTTGGTGGTGTAAATATTTGAGACCTAGTGGTTGTTGCAAGTGGTGGCAATATTGTCGTTGTTTGTGTATAATTTTGAGGCTGTGTTGTTGGAGGAGTGTATTGAGGAAATGAAGGAAGTCTTGTTTCCTATAATTGAACCAAATATGAACTTTATTATTATTCATAATAAACAAGATTTTCTTCGATGAGTAAAATGAATCTAAAAAAACAAACCTGTCCATTTCCATTTGGATTTCCATTTCCATTACAATCGCATTGAATTTGAGGCTCGGATGAAAGAAGGATTTGAATTTCAACACATTTACAATGAGGACGATTTTGGTTTTGAGTTATTGGAGAACGGGTGGTTGTGGAAGTGGTAGTAAATGGTTGAGGAGTCGTTGTAGTTGTGGTGGTAGAAGTTGTGGTTGGAAGGAATTGAGGATATTGCATTAGTTGACTATAACTTGGATGTTGTTGAATATTCTGTGGAATATTTTGTTGTTGAGTCAGTTGGTTCTGAAACTTTATTAAATATATTGGAAATTAATGAAGTTTCTAATAATTCTATGAAATTTTCACTTCGAAGTCCATTTTACTCTTCTATTTTATTTCCGGCTATCAACATTAATTTATCATTTAAAAAACTCACATTAATGATATCATTTTGAGGGACTGTAACACATTGGCAATCAAACATGGGTTGAATATTATTATTTCCTTGTTCACCATTACCACCGCCATAACCATAAGACGAAGGTGTGGAAAGAAATGCAAAAGGATTTTGAGTTGTACCAAAACTAACAGCACTCCATGCAGTTGTTGGAGATGATGTTGAAGTATATTGTGGACTTAATTCACATCCACATGAAGTTGAATGACTTCTCGGTGATTGAACTTGTTGGAGCTCGCGTTGGAGTTCTTGTTGTTGTTGATATTGTTGTTGAAGGGGTGTTTGAATATACGATGAAGCAGCCGAAGGATCGCATGAACATTGAAATGATGAAGCTGCTGGATCAAATTCAGCCACGGTATTTGGGAAAGTAACCGAAACGCAAACACATTGCTGACGTTTGGATCGCAAAATTATTTTATGTGGTGGCCGCTCATCATCATATTGAGAATATGATGGAAACATTTCAGCATTTAATTGCTAAAAAATATATACTTATCTTTTTTGGGAGTTAAAGGAAGATATTTTAGTAAGCTTAGAAAATTGAAAGTAAAAATTGTCTGTATAATTTGAAAATTTTATACAATAGACAAGTACTGCTTAAAGGACATGTTTCAATAAGAGAAAATATCATAGTCTCTGTTTTATTTTTAAGCTTTAGCAAGAGAGTTTCTGCACATTTTTCTTGCACCAAGGGCAGAATTATCATAACCACTTTAAAAATAAGCACAATGACAAAAAAGAAAATAATGTTTATTCCATAAACTATCAGTCAGTTATTTAAGCACGAGAAATGCTAAATAATTTAATTGAAAAAGAAAATAATAGTATTTTTAAAAATTTATTTTAAAAGTAAAAAGCACCAAAAAATAAGTTCTAATAAACTTACCACAACCATAATGAATAATAAATATAATTTTGCACTAGCCATTATAAGCGGTTGCGATGTTTCTCTATCAATAAATAAATAAATAAAGAGATTGAACCAAAAGTTTTGTTACCTTTTAATATAAATAATAAAATTAAAATGTTAAGCTGAGATTTTTTTAATTAACAGCAGCTATTAAGCCGATTTTATCGCAATGTTTTTTTCTTGTGCTCCCGTTAATTGAAAACACAGAAGCTTTGAAAAAGTTTTTTTCCGATAATGAATTTTTGGAGGAAGAAAAAATGAAAGCATGTGTCTTCAGAACGAAAAAAAAAGATTTCGGTAAATAAACATTACCGGATTCGGAGAGTTTTTCTCATGAACATTCATTCCTATTGTCTCCATTTTAAGAAGATGCTCCATCAACTAACAAATATGGGGGAGGAAGAAGAAGCAATTGGAGACAATTCCCTTGTTTCTTATTTGAATGCAAAGAAGAAGAAAAAAGGAAGAAATAAAAATGAATGGTGACAACAACAAGAAAAAAGGCGATGAAAGTTTGTAACTCATTTTTAAAGCAGCGAAGTAAAAAAGATTAACTCTCGACAATGCTATGTTGCTGATACAAAGAAGGAGTGAAAAGGTTTTGTATTATGTTTTTTCTTTCAAAAAACGGAACAACAACAAAACTGGAAATTTGCTGGTTTCAAAGCTTCCAAATAAAAATCAAATTATGGTGTTAAATTTCAAGAAGGTTGAAACTGTACTTTGAGAAAATTTAAAGTTCTCAAAAAATTCAGGAAAAATATTGTGATTTTCGGTCAAATGAAAGAAAAAGAAAGAAGTGTCAAATTATTTATCTATTTTTGCTTTTATTAAAAAGTGTGAAATTTGAGTGTCTATTTATTGCTTCCTAGTAGCGCATCCTGTTTTGGATATTGAAAAGGCTATTTTTTAAAGATCAAAGCTTTTTGTAAAAAAAGAAAGATGAAAAATTCAAAGATGTTCGTTTAATATTTTTTTGATTTTGAAACTACCAGTTATGAATCAGGCTTTAAAGCTATAAGGATTTTTTAAATATTTATTTAAGATATCAATATGGCAATTTTTAAAAAGTTGAACCAATATCAACATTCATTAATTTGACATTAGCAGAATGAAAGTTAAATTTTGAAATTGATGAAGGTCAAGGTCATAAAATTTGTTTGAAAATCTGCACACTTTTATTGGGATTTCATAATTAAAAAAATAAATTTATTTAAATTTAAACAAAATTTAACAGTCGGTTATACTGCATTTTGAAATCTCTCCATCACTTTAAATTTATTTACAAAATATTGGCAATGAAAAAAAAACAGCCAGTCATGTTTTCCTTTTTTTGCACCGATCTCGACGACGCTTCCAAATAAGTAAAATAAAGTTTGACTGATTGACCTAGATTGCGGCATTGCTCCCGCCCGCTTTTTTTTCTTTGTTCCATCCCCTCTTCTTAAAAATACCACTATATTTGGAACCTTTAAGTAAATTTTTTATACAAAAAAGCGCTGTCAAAATAAGCGATAAAAAAATGTTAACTAAATTTTTGTTTGCGGTTGCTTGGACTTGGATTTTAATTATCTCGGGATCATTGGTTGAGATAAAATTTAATGAAGGAGAATTAAGCCGAAATGCTGAACCGGGAAGTCAAGTTTTATTTGATGCACCATTGCGAGCTAATCGACAGGTAATAATAAGTTTAAAGATTTTTTTTTCTTCACAAAATCCAAAACTTACAGAGTCCTTCTCAAGTTATGATATCTGTTGAAACCGAAGCTGCTGCAGATACCTTTGGAGTTTTCCCCACAGTTCTTTCACCAGGGGATCCATTTACATTGATTTTGCGCGATGCTGAATCCATTCCAGTTATGGAAAATGATAACATCTTTGAAGTTCCGGTCAGTGCTTTTACTTTTAAATTAAACTTGACATTTCACTCTTTTTTCTTTTCTTTTTAGTTCATCGTTTCTTTACTCAATAATCCAAATGAAACTGAAAAATTTTCTCTATTAATTAAACTCTTAAAAGCACCCGTTGAAATTCCAAGGACATGGAAGAGCGAGCAGACATTTAAATTGAGTCAAAGATTAACGAACGGAATAGTCGGAAAAATTGGAATCAAAAATTTAGAAAAAACAAATTTAAATGAGTTTAAATATGAACTCTTTGGTGGATTTTCGGAACTGTAAGTTTCTTTCTTAATAGATTAGTTTTAATTTTATGGTACCAGCTTTATCAAAGTCTAATATTTCTGTTTTTAGATTTTCAATTGAAACCGCAAAAGATGGTCTTTTTCTTCGAACTTCAGGTTGTGCCCCGGAAGTTTGCATTCAACTTCCCGAAGCTTTTACCGTTCTTCTTCGGATTACCACTCTCGAGCCATCATCATCAAATGCAACAGAAATTGTATTACTCCATTTTCAAATTTCTCGTGAAAATATGCTTGGTCCACATTTTTCTCAACATGAATATGAAGCAACATTATATGAAAAATCTCCATATTTTATTGAAACCATTCAACTTGAAGCAATTGATCCTGATTATTCAGAAACGATACAGCATCCAATTTTTTCATTTTCTGAGCCATCAAATATTTTTCAAATTGATTCATTAACGGGAATTCTCTCTGTCAAGGTCAGTCAGTCGTCAATCACTTTTAAGCTCTTCTTTTTTTGTTAAGAAAATTGAAAAAAAAAGACTAAACGTTGCTCTAATTTCATCCATTTTTTGGATGATTTTCTGATTGAAAATAGTTTTAGAATGAATCTTTGATAACAATTGAAAATTTGGGAGAAAAGATTTCATTAATGGTTGAAGCAAAAGATGATAAAAATTCTGCTGATATTGCTGTCATAAATATAAGAATTTTAAAAGCAGTGAATGAAGAAAAGCATGAAAGAATTGAAGGATATGAATTTGAAGAGGTAAACAAAAAACATTGGTAGATAAAAAGATATTTATTTTTTGGGCTATTTTTTCCATCAACGCTTAGTTTAGAGCATATTTAAATTTGCTTTTTTTGCAGCCAATTTATGCATTTGCAGTAGCGCCTAAGCTAACAAAAGTTGGTAAAGTTTCACTTACAAATGGACACATTGGAGTCTACAGAATCACTGAAGGAGGTGCAGGAAATTTTGTCATTGATGAAAGCAGTGGCGATATAACTTACACAGGACCTCTCGAAAGAGTGGCTAAAAATTACACTTTAAAAGTTAGATACCATTCTTGAAGAATTTTTAATTAATTAGTAAATATTTGTAGATTCTTGCAACTCCAAATCTTCATTCAACAACGGTTGCTTTAACGACGGCACAAATCTTAGTTGCAGGCATTGGATCACATTCTCCTATTTTTGATGAACCTTTTGACACTTTGATCCTGAATTATAGTATGCTTTCTTCTTCTTTTTTTTTTTTTGCTTCCTTACCCGCATATTTATTTCGTTCTAGCAACTTCACCTGAAACTAAAATACGTCAGCTTCAAGCTCAAGATCCTGATAAAGATGCTGCACTAGTGTTTGCTCTTGAATCAGCTTCAAATCTTGACTTTTTATCTAATTCTATTCCATTTAATGATGAATTTGCTGTTTATCCAAGTGGAGAAATTATTGTCAAACAATTACCTTCTAATTTAATGGCTGCAACTTTGAATGTTTCTGTTCAAGATAAAACCCATAAATTGGAACAAAAAGATTATTGTATCGATTTTTTATTTTTAGAATGTATTCACTGAAACATTTTTAGCTCAAATTGTAATAATCATTCAACAACAAAAACTCAAAATTGAGATCAAAGATTTGTTTACATTTGAAAAGCTTGAAAACCCTTTGATTTTGGCGGATGATCTTCCAATTGGTACTTATGTTTTCACTGTTTTACTGAATTCTTTGAACTATGAAAATACCCAATTGCTTAAACCAAATGTATCATATTCAATTGTCGGTGATTCAAGATACTTTAAAATTGATGAAGAAACAGGTAATCATCGTCTGACTCTGATTCTACCACTAATGCTTTCTTAAGGTATGCTTTTCACATCTGCTTCCCTCAAAGAAGCCGGGTTACAAAATCTTACAATCCTTGCTGATATTTCAACAACCAAAGGCAATCATAAAATTAATACCATAATTCAAATTGATGCAGTTTCAATGGATGTTGAAGCACCTAAACTTCAGAATGCTGGAAAAGAATTGAAACTTACAATTGAAGAAAATTCAAGAATTGGCACTGAAATTGGACATATTAATGTTATCGAAAATGATGGCGGTGACTTATATTACAACATCATAGGTGACGTTGCTGATTTCGTTGAAGTTAATAACAATGGAAAAATAATTGTTAAAAGTAGCATCGATTATGAAAGTGTTAAAGAAATTTTATTTTTTGTTAATGTTTCAAATTCATTAGAAAAATTTGTTATTTTACCTGTAAGTTTGTCGACAAAAAGCTAGAATACATTTAACGCAAAAATTCTAGGTTTATATTGAAATTGTAAACGTCAACGATGAAACTCCAACCTTTGAAAACGATGGAAATGCATTTTCAACTTTTGAAAATGCTCCTATTGAAACCTATTTGGGTTCATTAATGGTAATAACTTTTTTAGCTTACAAATGTTTAGCGCAAAATTTTAGGCAATTGATAAAGATGGTGATCGACTTTCATATTCACTTAATTTCCCGGAAGATTCACCATTATCTGGAAAAATTTCTATCAATTCTCTCGGCCTTTTGACTACTTCAGGTCCATTCAGAGGTCTTGAGGGAATTTATAAATTTACCGTATTTGTAAAAGATGGCGAACATACAACTTCGCAGGAAGTTGAACTAATTATAATCGCAACAAGTCGATGTCAGCCTATTTTTGCAATGGATCAAGAAATAGTTTTTAAAGTTGATGAAGTTTTTCGGAAGTTTAAAAATTTGTATCATTAAAATAAGTTTTTAGTCAATTAATCCTGGCAGCAATATTGGTTCACTCAAAGCTACAATTGAAGATGCAGATGATTGTGATCCTTTAACATATCAACTCCAATTCCTTAACAATTCTGATTCCACCAAAGTTTTTAAGCTCGATTCCACTTCTGGTGTTATCTCTTCTTATAGCAGCCTACAAAATATTTCGCGTCTTCGATTCCCCATTGTTATATCTGCTTCCAGTGGAAACTTATTTACACGAAAAGCTGGAGAAATTCGAATAGTTTCAACCAAACACGAAGCACCCAACTTTTCACAAAAGCATTTGAGAATCGAATTGACTGAAAATAATTCTGCAAACATCTCTCTTGGATCCTTTAAAGCTTTATCAACTTTTGGTGATATTATTTATTACGAGCTTGAAAATAATTTTGATAAAACTTTTGATATTGATTCTGAAGATGGAACCATATATGTTTTAAAAAGCTTGGATCGCGAAATAAAAAGTTTGTATCGATTGAATGCTATTGCTTCCACGGATAAAAACTTTGAAGAAGGATTAACTGATTCAGTAGTTATTAATGTTGTGATAAATGATGTGTAAGTCTTTTTTATGGTTTTTGCATTTTTAAAAATGATGAGTAATGTGCTTTTTTTTCAGTAACGACAATGGACCAACATTTGAAAGAGATTTTTATGAAATTGTTTTGGATTCTGAGACTTTGCCCGGTAAAAAAGTATTTTCTTTGAAAGCCAAAGATCTCGACACTTCGTCAACTCAAATGATTTCATATAAAATTGATAAAATTAATTTTAAAAAGCAAGGAAAAGTTTCACCATTTAATGGAATATTTGAAATCAAACAAGATTCGGGTGATATAAGAAGTTTAAAAAATTTAACTGATTTTGCTGGAGGAGTTTTTGAACTTTCTGTTTCGGCAATTGAACAAGAAAATGATATCTTCCATTTGGCTCATACGATACTTAATGTACGTTTTATTAGAGCTTTTAGGGTATAATGTTTGAAAAGTTAGGTATAATCGTATTTGCAGATTTGGATTGCGGATAATGCCATTCATTCTATTCCAATTCTGATCCATCAAAATCCCATTCAGCTTTCGAATGATCAATTACGTCAATACAGCACGTAAGCAAACCCATTTTTCTCAATATTTCTAAAAATTAGTTTCCAGAAAACTTGCACAAGCAATAAATGATTCCAGCGTGTTATTACTTTCTCTTCGATTCCATTATCTTACAACGGATGCAATTTCTGCTCCAATGGCAGTTCGAGATTCAACTGCTGCTGAATTTGTTGCTATTAATAAAAAATCGTCATCAATTTTTGAATGGAATTCAATAAAACCAATAATTCAAGATTTGGATATCGATGGAATGAGCCTTCTCACTGGAGCTTCCATTCCAGCAACTAATTCTCAATTCCTTATGACCGCTGAAGCTTCTCTCACTTTACTCGCTGTTATTTTTTTTGTCCTATTAACAATAATCATGACGATCCTTGGAATTATGCTTTGTTATTACCGAAAAAAATTTAAGGTTCAAAAAAATAATTTAGTCGAAGCTAAAATTGCTGCAGCAACTTTAAATCGAGCTCCCGTTAGACATTGGTCACCATACCTTGAAAGACCTCCAGAGTTGCTTTGGTTTGTATTTGAATTAGTGATATTACCATAAACTTACAATAAACGATTTAGGGAACGATCCACCACAGCAACCACAGGATCAACAACCCCTGAAAGACGATCATCA
The DNA here is from genome assembly GCA_028622995.1 of Panagrolaimus kolymaensis. NCBI lineage: Eukaryota > Metazoa > Nematoda > Chromadorea > Rhabditida > Panagrolaimidae > Panagrolaimus > Panagrolaimus kolymaensis. The sequence continues at coordinate 2,351,487 of JAJQJQ010000023.1, forward strand.
CATTCAGTTCAAGAAATGAAAATTGCTATAAATTAAATAACGGGTTTTTAAACAAAAATTTTTTAATTATGATATTATTGTTAATTATTCTTTTTTTTTTATCTCAGAGTATTTATAAAGTTTGATTAAGTTAAAAGCAATGATTTTTGTCAAAACCCCAAAACAAATGGTTTTACAATTTTTTTTGCAATGATTGAACAAAAATTTGCTCCATGTTATAACTACATATTTTTCCTTGTTTAGCTCTTTATGAAGAATATGTGAGAATAATAACATGTTCATAGTTCAGCTCCAAATTGTAGTGTAATAACAACAACAAAATGTGCCTTAGATAATAATAAAAAGCAAGCAAAGTTTCTTCCGTAGTCTGTGTTCTTTCAAAAAAAAATGATCGAAAAAAATTCTTTCACAAATGAAATGATCATTATTGCTTGTTGTGAACGAGTTATCAATAAATTTGTTGTTGTTTCGTCCGTCACAAATTAAATAAACCTATAAAAGGACAGGCTTGTCTTCCATTAAAAAAGAAAAAATAATGATTTGGTTAATTTTAACTTTATTGTTATCATTATGGATGTTCCAAAATTTTTACTGGAAACGAAAGGGCCTTCCACCAGGTAAACAACCATTTCTTTAATTTTACTTTGCTAAAAGATAATTTTCAATTTAAAACTTTAGGTCCAACACCTTTTCCAATCATAGGAAATGCCATGGCTATCAGTAAAGTTGGCATGGAAAAATACTTTATGGATATCAAAAACCAATATGGCGATATTCATACATTTTGGTTGGGTGAAAATCCAATTGTTTCCATAAATGATGTTCCCACAATTGTTGATACTTTTATTAAAGATGGTGAAACCTATGCAGGTCGACCAACTCATATGAAAATTACTGATATGTCGAGGCATGGCAGAACTGGCTTAATTTTCACGGATGGACCACTTTGGAGAGAACATCGTCGATTTTCTTTACATATTTTGAGAGATTTTGGAATGGGTAAGAATTTAATGCAAGAAAGAGTTCTCGATGAAGTAGCAGTTTTGATTGATGATGTGAAAATGCAGCTCAAATATGGAAAGAAAGAAATAAGCATTCAGAATTTAATCGATCTCGGTATTGGATCAATTATCAACGCTCTGTTATTCGGCTATAGCTTCAGTAAAGTAAGTCAATTGCTAAACCCTCCAATTCCTTGAACAAAAAACACAAAATTATAAAGAACTTTTTACTAATAACAAAATAACATCAAAAGGTAAAAAAACAAAGACAAGGTTATAAAAATAACAAAAGAAAAAAGTTCAAAAACGATAAAAAGAAAACCATGTCGAAGAACCAATAGACGAGTCATTACTTGGTGGAGGCAGCAGAAGTGTATTTGGCGACAGCTTTAGTACCTTCGGAAATGGCGTGCTTGGAAAGTTCACCAGGAAGGATCTAGAAATGTAATTGGGTTAGTAAAGTAAAAGGTAAAATCTGAAACTTACAAGACGAATAGCAGTTTGAATTTCACGTGATGAAATAGTTGACTTCTTATTATAATGAGAAACACGAGAAGCTTCGCCAGCAATACGTTCAAAGATATCGCTAACAAAGGCGTTCATGATGATCATAGCCTTTGAAGACATTCTACTATCAGGATGAACCTGCTTGAGGACACGATGGATGTAGATGGAGTAGCTTTCCTTCTTGGCACCCTTCTTTGAGATCTTCTTCTTTTCACCATTGCCACTTTGAGAACCACCAGCCTTAGCAGGTCTTCCACGTCCAGCTTTCTTAATACCATTGGTAGCACCTTCGATATCCATAGTTGTATCCATAGAGGTATCCATAGTTGAGAGCAGATGAAAAACACGTAGAGCAAACTGAATAAACAATAAAGATGAAGAAAATCTAATCAGATTTTGTTTTATTAGAAAAAACTAAAAATGCTTCGAAAAGGGAAGGAAAATATTGGCGCCATTTAAACCATCGCGTCGGAACCGCAAATAAATGCGGCAACTTTAAAAGATTGTTCAATAACATTTTATTGAACAAAAAATTTAAATCGAAAAGACTTATTTTATTTATCACGATTTCCTATTTTTTTATGTTTATCCTTTCTAGAACCTTTTGGTTGATTGGTTGCCAGAGCTGTCGGTGCACCGAAATTTCTTCGATTCGATTTTTCGGTGCACCGAATCGAATCTCGATTTTTTTCGATTCGATTTTCGAATCGGTACACCGAAAATCGAAAGTTTCGATTCGATTTTTCGGTGCACCGGATCGAATCGAAAATCGAAGGTTTTTTTTCGATTCGATTCGATTTTTTTAAAATTAAAATAGTTATTTGAAAGGTAAAAGTGTGCGCCAAATCGCCTTTATAGTTGTTTTTGGGGTTATTTAAAAGCATTTAAACATATTTTGAAACAGAAAAAGCGAAAATATTAGTAAAAAATGAAAATCGAATCGAAAATTCGTCGATTCGATTTTCGGTGCACCGAATCGAAATCGAAATTTCTTCGATTCGATTTTCGATTCGATGGACCGAAAATCGAAGCTTCGATTTTCGATTCATTTCGGTGCGCCGAAAATCGAAAAATCGAATCGAAAATCGAATCGAAATCGGATCGAAAATCGAAAAATCGACAGCTCTGTTGGTTGCTAATCGAATTAAAATCGCTTAAAAACAAAGTTGTTAAAAAGATAATCCTTAAAATATTTAAAAATCCCATCCATATTTTTGCTTTTGTAGGATAAAAAAGAAGAATTTTATCAAGTCAAATCGTATATTCAAGAACTCGTAAGAGCTGTTGGAAATCCTTTTATTCGACTGTGTGATCGTAATCCATCCATGTTTAAACTTTTCCCTTTCATTTACAAAGATGTTACACGAACTTCCAATCAAATGTGTGACTTTTTTATGAAACAAATTAATGCCCACATGAAAGGAATTGATTTTGAAACCGATAACGAACCAACAGATTATGTTGAAGCATTTTTAAGAAAACGTCAAGCTTTAGAAAAGGAAGGCGTAAAAGATCATACTTTTACGTAAGCTTTTTAAGGGCTTAAGAAAGCTTCTATTATATCTATTTTTTAGTAACAATCAACTTTATGGAGCTTGTTTGGATCTTTGGTTGGCGGGACAAGAAACCACTTCTAATACCCTCTCATGGTTGGTTATTTATTTGATGACAAATCCAGAATGTCAAAAGAAGCTTCATGCCGAACTCGACCAAATAATTACATCCGATCGCTTCATAACCCTTGATGATAAATCTGAACTTAATTATACCAATGCAGTTGTTGCAGAAACTCAGAGATTTTGCAATTTAGTTCCTATGAATGTCAATCATCGCCTTGTAAAAGATGTGGAAATTCATGGTTACCATATTCCCGCAAACACGACAATCCTTCATTCGATTGGAACAGTTTTATTCGATGAAAGATATTTTCCTGAACCACAAGAATTTAAACCTGAAAGATTTTTGGATGAAAATGGAAAATTCTTTCAACCAACTGAACTCATGCCTTTTGGAGTTGGAAAGCGATCTTGCCTTGGTGAAGGTCTTGCAAGATTAGAATTGTATCTTTTTGCAGCAAATATTTTTAATCATTTTGAAGTAAGATAAAAGACTAATTTTTTGTATGTGAAATGGTAGTATTCCAGATTAAATCATCCCCTTTAAATCCACCAAATACAATAAGAATCATGGGTGGCACAGTTCAACCTGAACCTTTTGTGACTCTTATTAAACAACGATTTTAAATAATTTATTGTACGCGTTTATGGTAGTTTATATTATTGAAACACATGTTTGATAAATATTTAAAAAACTAAAAGCTTGATCAAAACTATGTTTCTTTCATAAAAGCGTTCAAGCCAACTAACTATTCATTAAAAGATATGGTCGAAAAAAGGGAGCTGAAATTTTTCCAAAGCTTTAAAGTTAACTAGAAAATATTTAATTTATGTTTATTTATTTTTTTCGCTGCATAAAAATAAAAATAGCATAAGATAAATAAACAAACAAAAAAAGGATTTTCATTCAAGATCACCATATTGACCAGCAAAATCGCCACAAACTCGTACAGGTCCATCATTTTCAATGAGCATTCGAAAAGATAACAAATATCTAAAACAAAACAATCTTCTTTATATTATTTTGCAGCAAATTATTTTTAACAATAAAAAACTTACTTTGTGACAAAAATGGACCGTTAAGCGTTTCCACCAGCACCTGGTTGCTTCTTAAATGTATTTAAATAAGCTTTAGAAGGTATTCGAATGCCGAATCGTTGGAGAAATGGGTGCACCTCAACAAAATCATTAGAATAACATTTTCTATCCACAATCTTTCGTAGTTTCTTAATTACAGGATTATTGCTTAAAAAGTTTGTTCCATTATTTCCAGAAGTGGCATCAGCCTTTAGAAGATTCATAGGTTTGAATGGTGGATCATTTTCAACATTTTCAAAATAACGATGTTTTGAAATATTCTTGAGTCGGTCATTTGGATCATGTTGTAAAAGGCCTTTGATAAGCTCTTTAGCTGCTTCATCATGAATTCCATCAAGATTTGGTTGTCCATAACCACCAGCTCTTCGAAATTGTTTCATTTTCCTAATAGTAAAAGGTTCTTTTCCTTGGATCAAATAAGCAAGAAGAACCATGAAATGAAAACATAAGCTAGCTTATTTTCACGTTCATTCATCCACCTTTGTGCGCATTTTTTTATTTAAATTTTTTTTCTTTGATGATTTTTAGATACTATTAAAATGACTAAGGAACAATGAAAAAACTTATATCATTATTATTCGACATTATTTTTTATATTAAATTTTATCTGCCCACATCTGGTAGCAAAGTAAAAATTTGGTGAAGCACGTTTAAATTTTTAAGATGCTATTTACTAAATTTAACAAAAAATCACTTCTATAAAAGAATAAAAAAATATCCAAAGAAAGAAATTTTATTATTAGTTTTTTGTGAAGGAGTGGCATTAACTAACATTCATTTATAAAGACAAAAAATGTTGATTGAGATGGATTTGCTGTGGCACTATTCAACTTGAACCTTTCGAAACTCTTATTAAACCATTGTTTTAAATAATTTATTGCTTTTTTTTTGAAGTGTGCATACATATTTACAATATAATGAATACCAGAACTTAAAATTTTTTTGATGAATGTTGATAAAATAATAAGCATGCATATTTTAGAGAATATTGTACGAGAAAATACCATTCTCATCAATTTCTAACTCAATTTTGACTTCACTTTTTGAAGGAAGAATAGCTTCATCGACTAAATTATATCTTTCAAATACCTGAAATTAACATAGTTTAATCGATGCTGCTTCTAAGATATTACAAAATAACAATAAATTACAAGTGCAACTAAAAGATTTTAAAAGTTTTACCTGTAACATTATTCCTTCCTTTTCAATTGTTTCAAACGAAATAATTTCATGATAAGGTAAAGGTTCAAATTCTTCAACTTTTATTAAACTTTGTTCATCAATTTTTAATTCAATCGTTCTTTGAAGAACTCCATCTGCATCATATTTCATAACCTCGCGTTTTTCTTCATTCATAATTCGAGCCATTGTAAGTGCATATTGAGTCCATTCATGCTTATCTGCTTTCCCTAATGACATCTTACAATTTTGGAATACTTTCGTTATTTCAATTTCATCAACAAATCCTTCAACAAAAATTATCGCTGGTTCTTCTTTTAATCCTATTTTTTCATATAATTTTAGAAAATCTTCTGATGTTGGGGAAACAGTTTTACTTTCTTTAGTTTTTGATTGGCCATAATTGACTATATATTCCGATTTTGTTTCATGTTTTTGCCAAACATCGCAGATGATATTATTTTCCCAAACAGCTAAAATCCAAATAACTTCACCAACTTTTGGTTGAATTTCAGAATTGGAAATAATTCCAACAAAACGAGCTTGTTTGCCGCTGATGAGCTTAATTTTTTGAATGCCATTTTGTTTTGCACTTTCAAGAAATTTCTTTCTAATTTCATTCAAGTAACTATAACCTAAAGCAATGCAAACAGATCCAATTTCTTTTTGAGTTTTTGAAATGATTTCTTTAAACATTGAATCAACCATGTTTAAGTCATTTTCCTTTACTAAAAACAAGGATTTTTATGGATAAATTAAAAGATTAACTAACCTGGGGCAATATCAAACTTTTCAACTTTATGAGTTTCAATATCATAAACGGAAACATTTCCCCAAAATGGAAAGATTCCAACATTCAAACCCATTTTAAATTTCTTGGTTAAATAAGAGCAACTAAATTTTTATAAAAACAATAAATCGAGAATGTTCCATGGCCATTGCATAATGTTTTGAAAGCATTGAGTGTTGTTGTACTTATATTAATTATAAATAAATCACATTATTTAAAGTCCTGATAAGACACCTTTAGCTTTGCGAACTTTACAGTTTTATATCATTGAATAAGAACCGCATAAAAACTAAATACAATATCAAATCTCAAATAACGCATATTTTATAACATAATTTTCTTCCAAAATTTTATATTTTTCAAGTCTTCAGCACTTGCATTTTGCAACGCAAAATTATTGCGCATAAAAAGTTTTTCAAAAAAAGTTCTGCTTCAAAAATTTAGAAAAAAGGTTTCATATATATTTTTTTACAATTTATTGCAGCACTATTTATTAATTCTTTTACTAATTTGTTGTTAGATGCTTCGGATTTTTTTCAACTTTCATCAAAATGCCTACTTTGAATAATGACATTCTCAAAGATATTTTTAAACAATGTGTTGGGAAATGTGGTTCATATGATAAGGTTAGAAAATTTTATCTTTCGGGAAAAGAATGCCTTGATGCTTTTTGTGACATTATGAAAGAAATTAAATCGGTTTCAATCAATGATTATGTCAAATATTCCTTTGTAAGATCCTTGTTACATTAATTAATAAGCAAATAAAATATTAAAGGACAACTTTGGATGGAACTGTAACGATTTTCCCAAAGGGTTATGGAAGAGAATGTCACAATTCGTCCCTGAATTAAGCATTGATGCTTATCCTGCTCATATTTATATGCCATTCATTGTTGCTTTTCAAAACAGCAAAAGTATGATTAAAATGTGTAGCTTAAAATTGTTAAAATTTTCTTACAGATCTTCAAAAGCTTGATATGACTCAGCATATTAAAAATGAAGCATTACCATATCTGATGAGCCCTTCTATTCGAGAAGTAATTACCACGCCACCCGTTTTATTTGCTATCAAATCCATGGGAGATGATATTTGGTCTAATATTGAAACCATCACAGTTGTTGTTGATTCTGATAGAATGGAGAACTTTTTTGTTAGTTTATCTTTTTTTCCACATCCATTTAGTTGATAAACAAACTTGTAGGAATTTATGGTAAATGGTGGACTTTTATGTAAGAATTTTAATATTAAAGTAAGATTTGGTTGTTTTTGGAACAAATTTTATACCGCCTTTACCAAGAATATGAAAAAGTTAGCTCTTTTTTTATTATTAGACTTTTTCAAAATACAACCTTTAGTGTAATTTATTCAAACGTTGAAAAGTTTAATATTGAAATTGACGAAATTTCTGATTTACCTGACATAAACGATTACGATTTACCAAATCTTTTTAAAAGTTTTCAAGAAATTTTTCCTGCCTTAAAAGAAGTAGCTTTTGTCGTTAAACTTCTTCGAGAGATGGGCGTATGTTTAAAGTTAGTTTTAAAAAGTTTTAAATTTACAATTTTTAGCGCTTATATTATTGGGATGGTCTTGCTGAACGTGTAACCACTCAACTAGTAAAACAAATGCAGGAAACAGAAATTGATTATAACCTTCATTTCCATTGGCATCGCTTTGATTGGGTATATAAAAATAGGGATTATATTGGGTACCATGAATTTGAAAAATTAGGCTTCCAAAGCACCAAAGAAAAAGATAAGATTGTGCGTGATTTTGATGATGAAGCATGGGTATTTGAAAAGGAAATTTCTGAAGCGATATCATTAAAAATTTCTTTTTGCTATAAAGAGTCAGTTTTAAAAATAGAGCAATTTTTTATAAAAATACTTTTTTTAGCAATGAAGAAAGCGATAGATCTGATGAAGACCCTGACGAATATGTAATGCAACATGGGTATGATGATTATGATGACGACGGTGATTATTATTAATCATCCAAAGAACCGTTTTTATAAATACTTGTTTAAATATTTTTTATGAGAATAATAAACTACTTTCTTTATTTTTTAAAGACAAAAATTTTTTACAATAAAAAATATTTAGTTATTCGCAATATCCAATCTCCGGCTGCCATGTTTCGGATGTATGACACATGGATTCTCCAGCTCCTTTTAAACTTCTTTCAGAATTACATGTAAGCCTCACGGTGGTTCCTGGAGTAATTTTAGCAACCATAGGATTAGTTGGTTCATTTTTGGCATTAAAATATGTTAGTCTTCCATTATTTACTGGTTCAAGAAGAGGGCAACCTGAAATATCATTTTCTCCAAGTTTGTTAAAAATAACCATCGACTTACTGAGAGCTTTGCATTCACCAATATTTTCATTATTCCATTTTCCATCAACACATTCTGCTGTTCCTTTTCCAATGAGTTGAGTACCAGGTGGACAAATAACTGTAGCTATTGTACCTTCGGTATTTACAACTTGATCAAGCCCTTGTGAATCCGCATAAACAACATTAGCATTTTCAACAAAAATTTTGGGACAAATTTTTTCACATTTTCCAAGCTTTTTTGGTTGCCATCCATTTAAGGTGCAATAAGAAATATCAGCGCCATTATGACTTACACCCATTCTCTCTGAACATATTAACATTGCTGTACTTCCCATCGGATATTTATCTGCGACTGCAATGGAATTATAAACAATATGTCCTTGAACTGTAGAAGTTGGAGAATGTTCGTGTTCAATTGTGGGACATCCAGATAATGAACAAGTTGAAGGTTCAGGAAGCCATCGTCCAGTTCGTTGACAAACTATGGCTGAAGTTGCGTTAACAATTGCGTAACCAGTGTTGCAATTAATAAAGGCTATGGTTCCAGGTGTTCTTAAAAAACTCGTGTACGACCATTGACCATTTGTAGCGGTTAAAGGAGGGCATGCTGAAAAGGATTTATGATTGGAAATTTTATTTATGGAAAAATATGTTTTTCACATTTTTATTTAATTTCGTAACAGTAATCTTTGAAATGTGTTTTTGTGTTTCTGGATCGTTTTTAGAATGATCGACCATGCGCAAAATAAATTTCCCACATTGAGTGAAAGAAAATGTATACAAAAATTGTCCGAAACAAAAACACAACAACAAAAAAAATATGAAAAACTTACCTAAATTTGAAACCTTTTCTATTTTCATTGGGTCTGCTCGAGTATAAGTTGCAAAACCACCTGCAGCAACACTACCGGCATTGCTACCAATTGTTGGGGCATTATTAATTTTAGGAATAATTCGGTTTTCAGCTATAGGTTTTGCTTTACTTCCACTTTGGTAATCTCCAGGCCAAATGTAACATAAAACTCCTTTGGATTTAACATTAGCATCGTGAGCAAGATCAAGATCTTCTTTCGTTGTTATAAAATTATCTAAAGTCTTAATTCAAATACAAGTTATCGAAAAAATTGGATTTACCAATATCTGAAACGGCAAACCATTGATATAATGGAACACTGGCGCCACATTGGCCATATTCGGGGACACAAAATAGACGTTCTCCAGTTCGCATATAATTTTCAAAAAGTTGATTTGATTCTTGTCCCATTGTCACTAATTTATGATCCAATCTTCCAAATAATCCAGGTTTTGTGGAATCTCCTCCCAGGCCTGGTTGTTCATCAAAGAGTTGAACAATTTCATGAAGACATTCACAATAGTGTTTTTTGTCTTCGCTAGCATTTGAGGAATTTGATAAAAGTCCTAAAATTTCAAGTTGTTCATAGCCTCTTAAAGCTTGAGGATGGGTGGATGGAGTCCAAGTTGTTGCAAAATGATCATGAAATGCTCCAATATGTGTATTGGAATATGATATCAGTGGCACCAAGGCATCTCGATCAATTCCATCCAAGCACTGTTTCTCTTGAGCTTCAATAATTTGATGGAAAGTAAAAAATACAAAAAAGCACAAAAAAGTTTTCATTTTTATTCTTTGAAAAGTAAATTTCTTTGTTTATTGTGTTTTTATATACAAAAAAAATGTTGACATGGATTGACTTTGAATTTATTCCAGAAAAAAAAGTAAGGACAATGGTTGTGAAATGAAATGAAAAACAAACACAATAAAATCCTGTTCTCCAAAAAATGATGCACCACAAAAAAAGAGATTGAGGGTGAAAAAAGAGATAACTGGATCGATCTATGATTGTTTAGCTTTTTTTACGGATCAAGTTGTTTTAACGTTTTTTATGGAAATGTTTCCTTTGTATTCCTTCGTTCTTTTCAATTTAACAATAAACACAAAACAAGAAAAATGTTTTTCGAAAACAAAAAAAATATCTTCAAGATGGAGATTTATATTTAGAAATTTTTGAATGATCTCAATTAAAATTTCTACATGTTGATCGAAAAAAAATAAGACAAGCAAATGAGAATCTTAATGATTTTATTTTTAAACTTGAAGATGCTTTGCAATTCTAACTCACGATGGTGGTTATCTTACATCCTTTGCTAACAGATAAAATGCTATGATTATATTTTAAAGAAGGGTTTTATAAGAATTTTTAGGAATTCAAATAAAGTTAAATTAAACCAAAAGTAAATTTTTTTGTTTTTGTTTGAGTTTACTTTTCTGTCGAATTTCTTGTTTAATAATAATTTTAATTTTGATATTTAAAATCCCAGTAGAAAACAAATGCGTGGTCAGCGAAATAAAATATATGATGAGATCATAAATGACGGAGAAACATATATGTAACAATTTAAAAAATTCAAGGACATGCATCCATGTCATGTTGTAATTTGGTGACGTCCAAGAAACATGAAAAAAAGAAATCCAAGCAAAGCAATTATCTTTAGACTTCATTTATTAATGAAACTTTAATTTATACGAAAAAACAAACTTATTTTTAAAAATAAATTAGACTTTTTTAACCTCCAACAAAAAAACTTGTTTTTGGCTCAGTAGTCGATGGTGGAGTCTGGTAAACAAGACTTTATAGAGACAACAATAATTTTCTAAAAAAAACTTTAATTTTTCAAGATTAAAGACAGAGATAATAATTTAAAAATATCAATCGAGCAAGATGGAAAAAAATGGAAGTGGGCAAAAATCTTTAAGAACATGTTTATAGGAGTGAAAATTAATCTTAAAAGAAGATTTGCAGTGGCATTTTTTTCTTATTAGGCTGGGACATTATTGTTATGGTTCTCCCATTTATTATTATGAACTTCTTTCTATAAAATGATATATGTATGAAGTAGTCATCTCACATAAAAAATTACAAAACTTCCAAAAACTTTTGTTCATTTTTATGACCTCATCTTAGGAAGGACATGCCAGTAAAAAAATCATAGGATATATATATATTTTCTTCAATTATCTTTTAAGCAAATATTTGTTTAAACATCGTGGCATTCTTTTTATTCTTTCTCTTTACCAAAAAGTAAACTATTTTTATTTGTTTCAAATTTGCCTCAAGCTTATGCCAAATATCCGTTGACTATTATTTAATTAATAAAACTTTGAGTGTGGCTTTTTTAAGATACAAAATTCTGTTTTGTTCTTTGACCTACAAAGATTACACTAACCAAAAGAGTTGCATCTTTTTTTATTTTTTTCCTCAATTAGAAGTTTGGGAGATCATGGTTTGGTCGCGGCTACATTCTTTCATACCAAAAACCCACTCAACAAATTGACCTTTTTCACTATTTCTCAAAAAAATATCAAAATAAGCTCAATTGCCTAAAATCATGCTCGAGTCCATATATCATACCACACGTGGAAAATCCCATTTCTTTTTTTTCATTTTTGATTAGTTTTTTTTATAAAGATTATTGACTTTAAAAAATATATAACACCATATCCTCCATTTTTTTTTCAGGAGGAAGAAAGAAAAGGTTGCGCAAAAAATAAACGTAACAATGAACTCATATTTCATGCGTTTTTTAGGGCAAAAGCATAAAAATTCCAAAAAAAAATCAATTGGATCCTTGAACTACATTTTTACCACATTTTTTTAAAATCTCGCTTCTTCTTTAAATTTAATTTGTTCTTTTGATTTTTTGATAATTAAAATGGTTGGTTATAGTCGTCATATTTAAAAGTTATTATCGTCATCTTTCTTTCTTTTCTTTTTTAATAAGGCTTGTTGGAAAAAAGTTTATCATTCACCATCACTCCTCTTTTTGGTTTACGAAGAAAAAAAACTTCAAAAGGTTTTTGTGGAAGTTTGTCATTTCCTGTTATTAATCAGGTCACGAGGGTTTTTAACATTTACCAAAAAATATATATATAAAAGCTTTTTCTTTTTTCAAAACGTTTTTGAGGATATTTAAAAAAACTAGGAAAATGGGATTAAAAAAGTATCTCTTTAAAAATGTTTTAGAGTTTTTGTTATTTGGAGCAGAAATGATTGAATTTAAAAATCGTTGCCCTTTTTTAAATATATATTTCATATTTTACGGGAGTTTTAATGTGGATGATATTAGGGATCTTGAATCAAAAGTGAAGTAAATGCCTCAGTTATTTTTTTGAGATAACTTTATAATAATGCCGCCATCTTCCTTGATTGTAAAACTTTTATAAAATTGCTCTGTTGACTTTTTAAATAAAAAGTTTTTAAATTCTGTATTCAACGTTTGATTGAAAACATTTTAAAAATATCAAACTAGCTTTTTTTATAAAAAAGGTCAGTGTTCAGCTTCCAAATTTGCTGACTGTACCACACACGCATTTTGAATCGAATCATATTCTTTGTTATTTTGCTCCAAAGAAAAAAGTCAAATCAAAGAAAATTTTATTATAAAACACCTGTCCGCTTTTTTTGGAAGAAGAAATTAAATTAGGCTATGATAAATTTAGTCAAAATTCACCATGCCAACCTTCCTTCCTACATATTTTTTTCTATTTTAAGTTAGACATATAACTTTCTAGTTTAGTTGTTTGTTTGTAATGAAAGCCAAAGTATTGTTTTGTTTTATTTTTGCAGAAAAATTGAGGATAATCTTGTTAGTTGGGGAGCAAGATTTTTTTTTTCTGCGCATGGAAGCATCATTCTTCCCCATAAAGAATTAGTAGCTAACAACTATGTCTTCCTTGCAAAATATGAATGCTAGAGGGTCAAATTAACAGCTTGTTTCCACTTACTATTTCTTCTTCCTTTTCCTCATTAATTCGGTGCACATCTTTCATCGTGTGCTTCTTCATTCATAGAATGCTCGAAGCAAAAGAAGGTTCACCACCCGGGAGCACGAGAGAGTCCCTTCTAAGTGAATGCTGCCTTCTTTTTCATTAATGAGAAACCACAGCTTTTTTGAAAGAAAGAAAAAAAAAGATTTATAATTTTAATAAACAAAATAAAAATATGTATTATTTTAGACAAATTTTAATATTCTTTCTTTCATCTTTTTTTTGCTTACTTATTTTTGTCCCCAAGAAACGTTCTATCTAGAAAATGCATTATCTCCCATTCGTTTTGTTCAAATTTTGAGCTCACGATCTTAAAAAAAAATTATCTTCATTTTGAGTTCGTTTTTTTTGTTTCTTGCAAAAAATTTTTGCGATATAACAACAGCAGCACCTCAGACAAAAAATAGGGTCATTCCATAATTACTTTCTTTCTTCTTCTTTTTTACCGTGCAAATATATTCTCTTCTCTTTTTTTTACGCAATTATCACGAAAAAGAGAAGAAAAAAAAGGTAAACTAAAGAGGTAAGTAATAAGTAAATAACGCTGATACTAAAAATGACCATCAAAATAAATGCTTGAGTTTTTTTTGTTGTACAAATAAAAGCTCTTCTTTTTGCGCAACAGCAAAGAGCAAAAAAAAAGAGCTTTAGTTTTCTTGACTTTTGTCTGATAATATTTTTTTTGTTGTTGGACCATCCATTTTTGGTTTTTAAAAAATGGAGAGATTTGTTCTCAAAAAAATTCTTTAAAAACACAATAGTCTTTTTTGTGTTTCGAACACCTCTTTTGTTATTGGTTTTTTGTTGTTGATGAGACTTAGTTCAGGAGCAAACAATTCATTGGGGTTTATAAAGGCTTCTATCAAATGAGTATTGTTACCATATTTGAAGCAACAATGAATGCAGAGAAGAGCATTTTTTGTGATTCTAAAACTAAATCTTTACAAATATTTTTTTTTGGAAGTTTAGTTTTGATATTTTTTTATGAGCGGAGTTTTATTTTCTTGATAACCTTTTTTGTTGCACTTTTTTAATCCTTTTATTTTTTTGAAAAAAGTCCCATTTTTAAATTGAATGACTTTTAAGAGGATTTGTTTGAAGCTCTTAAATATCATCATTTGATATCTTTCTTTAATTTTTAATTATTATTATACTGGCAGTAGTTGCAAGATAATTAAATTTGGTGGAAATTTAAAAAAATTTGTTTTATGAACAAACAACTTTATGGGTATTTTTTTTCGTTTTATTTTTAGTAAAAAAAGCGTCTTTTGAGACTAATTAGCTAAAGAGGCTTACCTAGAAAATGCATATTTAAAAATGTTGCATGATCTCGTGAATCTTTTTCAACGTTTCTAAATATAATATTTAAAAAAAATGTAGTACATCATATTTTTTTTCATCCCTTTTTATTAATTAATTATTAACTCCTTCGATCATAAATATCCAATATCTTAAGCTTTAAAAGCAAAAGGTCATAAGAAAATCATTTACGCAAATATTAAGATTCCATCATTAATTAATTCTTTTTTTCAAAACCTTCACCACATTTTTTTTCAATTCTAAAATCATTTTTAATTATTTTTTAATGAAAAACGTGCTACTACCTTTTTTTATTCATGTTTGTTTCATAAACATTTGCTTTTTAACTCCCTCAAAAATTTTTTTTTCTCTCTCTCCTTCATCTTCTTTTTTCTTCTTCTCCTTCAACCTCCCCATCTTCTTCATCTTTTTTTTTTGCCGTGATGATGAACATGAAAGATTAGCTGTTTTTAAGTCGTTTTGCATTAATTTCCTTTTTTATATATTTTTCTTCTTTTTTTTGTTGCGTTTATGCTTTTTGTTGTTGGTAACCTTATTTTATGTTTATTTTTTTAGTCGATGACGAAAACGACAAAAATTTTGGTTGTTATTGCTTTGATTGCAAATTATGGTTATGCAGGTACCATACCACTTCCATCAGGGCCATTTCGAGCTGCCATAGATTCTCAAACAGAATCAAATAATTCTCCAGGTTTTCTAAAAGCTGCCGCTATTTTGAAACGATCCATTAATGAAAGTGCTGACCCATGTGATGATTTCTTTGAGTAAGAATAAAATTTAATTAAATAAGTTAATCATTCATGCGCTTCAGATTCACTTGTGGTAAATGGGTTGCTGAAAACCCTATCCCTGATGACCTAACATCTTATGGCCATTTTACTGAATTGAGGGAAAAGGTTATTAAAGAAATGAAAGGTAAAACAAAAATTATCAATATTTCTTCTTATAGTGAAATCATTTTTCGTTATTCGAACCTTTTTGTTGTTATTAAATTCTTTTTAATGCCTCAAATTAATTTAATAATTTTAGATTTATACAATGATAAAACTCCATCATCATCCAAATCCATCAATATTCTCAAACAAATCCACACAGCTTGTATGGATATTGATACAATCAACGAAAGAAAAAGTTATGACCTTGTAAAATCCCTTGAAGAATATGGTCATTGGCCCATTATTCATGGAGATAAATGGTCTCCAAGTCATTTTGATCTTACCGATATTCTCATGAACATAGGTCAATCGCGAGGTGTGGATGTTTTCACCGATATTTATGTCACTCAAGATCAACGAAATGTTTCACGTCGTTTATTAAGTTTTGATCAAGGTGGCTTAGGTCTTGGTAGTAGTGCTCGAGAATATTATCTTAATGAAACCCGTTATGGTAAACAGCTTAAAGCATATCAATCTTATATGACAGCTAAAATTGGCCTCATCGCTAAGGATGCAAAATCAAATAAAACTAAGGCTCAAATTTCTTCGGATGTTAAAGAATTGATAGAATTTGAAAAACAATTTGCCCAGATTTTAACTCCTGAAGAAAAGAGAAGAAATTTCACAGAAATGTATAATGTTTATAAAATTTCTGATTTAAAAACCATGATGCCTTTGATTGATTGGAACAGATATTTCCGTGGATTGATGCCTTTTGATATGCATGAATATCTTAATACTGATCCTTTAATCATCGTATCTGAACCAGGATATTTCAAACGATTAACTGCTCTCATTACCAGCACTGATACTCGAATTGTAACAAACTATATTTTTTGGAGATATACCGCAAGTTGGGCTTTACAACTTGATGAACGCTTTGATGATATTCAACAAGATTTTCTTCGAGATTTTATTGGTCGAAAAACTAAATCTCCTCGTTGGAAGGATTGCAATAGTGGAGCGGGTTCTCGAATGAGTTATGCTTCGGGTGCAATGTATGTTCGAGCTCATTTTGATAAACGTGATCGTGATTCTGCACTTGAAATGATTGAAGATTTACAAGCAGCATTCCGTGAAATTTTGCTTGAAACTGATTGGATGGAAGGAGATACTCGTAAATATGCTCTTGAAAAAGCTGCAGAAATGCAAAGTTTAATTGGTTATCCTGATTTCATTTTAAATGATACTGCTTTGGATGAATATTATGAAAATTTAACCCTTTCTGAAGATGATACATATTCTGAAATCATTCAGAAAACAACCAAATGGGCTCAACATAAAGCTTTCCGTAGGCTTCTTGAACCCGTTGATCGAACTGAATTTGGTACCAGCTCAGCCGTAGTTAATGCTTTTTATTCAAGCGTTAAAAATGGAATCAGTGAGTAATCGCCTTTTTGTTTTATTTACAAAATTCACTTAATTTCAGCTTTTCCTGCTGCCATCCTTCAACCACCCTTCTTTGATCGAAACTTCCCTAAAGTTTTAAATTATGGCGGTATGGGAGCTGTCATTGGACATGAAGTAAGTTTTTTATTTAACTTTTGAAGCGTAAACTCAAAAATAAATAGTCCATAAAAATGGCTTACACCAAAGCTCCCATGTTTGCTTAAACTTATTTCTAATCTAGTCATTATTTTACTCGAAGAAACAAATCATTGTCTTTTTGTAGATTACTCACGGGTTTGATGATCAAGGATCACAGTTTGATAAAATTGGAAACCTTCACAATTGGTGGGATTCTAAAACTCAAGGACATTTCTTAAACCGCACTCAATGCATCATTAAACAATATTCTGAATACGATGTACCCGGCACAAGTCTAAAAGTTAATGGAGTTTTAACTCAAGGAGAAAATATCGCTGGTAAGCTTTGAAAAATCAATCTGCAATTATTAAAAGAGTTAAAATTTAAGATAATGGAGGCGTAAAAGAAGCATATCGAGCATACAAAGCTTACATTAAAAAACTCGGACATGAAGAAAAGCGACTTCCAGGTTTTGAAAATTACACTAATGACCAAATATTCTTCATAAGTTATGCAAAGGTACAGTAATTTTTTTTAGCTCTTATGTTCATTAAAGTTTTCTTCCTATTTAGACTTGGTGCGGTCATGCTAAAACCGAATCACTTATTCGTCAAGTTCTCACTGATCCTCATTCACCTGTTAGATTCCGTGTCAATGGAGTCGTTCAAAATCAACCCGAATTTGCTTTAGCTTTTAAATGCCCAGTTGGTTCAAAAATGAATCCAACAACTCGTTGTTCAGTGTGGTAAAAACATGAACACTTCATTAATCAAACAAAAAAAATTCTTCAACGGGTGAATCACCACCAAAAACAAAAGTTTCGTTAATAAAAATTTGAAACATACAAGAAAAAGTTAAAATTTTTTCAATGATACTGTTTTCTTAATAAAACAAAAAAGTGTAATTCTTTTTTTCAAAGATATATTATAATTATTGTTTTTCGTGGCTTTAAAAATTTATATTTAATTTTTTTTATTATTATTATCCGAAATCTTAGTTGTTTTTTGTGTTTCTCCAAAGTAATGGAAAACAGGGTGCTTGCTTCATTAGTTTCTTCCTTTTTACACATTTGTTTGCACTTTTCTTTTATCATTTATTCTTTCTTTGAAAATGTAAATAAATTTGCTTAGAAATAAAATATGAAATAATTTAACAGTTAATTCCAATAAGAGCAGGATACGGTAAACCACCGCTTAATCGACCATTTGGATTTCGAAGTGAATCAAAGAATGAATGTTTGAGAGCATCATCACCACGCATACGTAAAGCTCGCTCATAACGAAGAACCCTGAAATAAAAAGCTTATTATTTTTAAAACAAAACATTATATGCAAACATACTTGTGAAGAAAATCAGCGCCAATGGGTGTAATTGATTTGTTATATCTTCTTATAATTTTTAGCCAATCAGCAGGTGGATACTTTGTTGCAAGCACTTCTTCATCCACTGTTATACCAGGAACACATTGACTTAATTGAGTTAAATTTGGTGTACCAACAATTCTAAGAATTTTAAATAATTGATCACGATTATTTGCTCCATAAAAGATAATACGATTTGTTAGTAACTCGGCTAAAATGCAACCAGCAGCCCAAACATCTAAAAATTAAACCATCAATCAAAGAGAATAAAAAATTCAATAGCCATCGAATCAGGCTGTGGAAAAAAAGAAAGCTTACCAACGGTAGGATCATAAAAATTATATTTTAAGCATAATTCAGGAGCACGATAGTATCTTGTGACTTGATACGAACTCATTCTTGCACCATGTCTATAATGTTTAGCACTACCAAAATCACCAATTTTCAAGCGTCCAGTTTGCATGCAGACTAATAAATTTTCAGGTTTGATATCTCGATGAAAGTATTCAGCTTTTTCCATATACGCTAGACCAGCAAATGTTTGATACACGAAAAGTTTTACAAAAAGAAAAGGCATAATTTTTCCTTTATCTATGTAGCGACTTTGTTCATGTGCAATTGTTGAAGGCATCAAATCCATTACGAGAGTCCACATTGTCATTTTAGTTCGAGGATGTATGCAAACATAGTAATATCGAAGTTTGACGAGATTGATATGCTAAAACAAGTAAAAATAAAAGTTGAGAATGAGGAAAAACAACTAACATCCAAATGGCGATGAACTCCTATTTGTCGATCTTCTCGAGATGGATCAGGCCAAATCTTTTTGATTGCAACTTGAATAGGCTCGGATGATTGTTGATTATGACGAGGAGTTTTTGAAACATATCCAACGAAGACATCTGAAAAAAGGGAGCTCATTAAAATTGTTAGAAAATGATACAAAAACAAACAAACCTGAAAAAGCTCCAGCGCCAAGGAAAGTTGATTGTTTAACAGTAATGTAACAAAGTTTATCGCCAGCATGATGGACTTCTTTTGCAATAACTCGGATAATATTTGATTCATCACCAGCATTGAAATCAGCAATAGTTTCACGATTGGCTGCTTTTGGTCGCTTTCCTGGATCATGTTGTCGCATTGCTACCTATAAAAGTGCTTGATAGAAAAAATGGACTAACCCTTATGAATAAGACATTATAGTTATACCTGATTTTTATAAAAGCATGGATCAAAGAAATCATTTTCAATATTATCTCTTTTGACACCTTTTGCAGCCTCAGCTAAAACTTCAACAGGAAAAGATAACGGCGAAGTTGTGGCTAACGATGATGTTTTTGATGGAACATTATTGTTTATTTCATTTGCATTTAGATCTGATGCTTCTTCGGACGTCTTGGATGTTCTTGAAATTAATGCTAAAAGAAAAATATTATGTTTTTTTGGCGTAAATTTGTTATAAAATAACTTACTTTCTTTACTTGCTTTTTCCTTTGAATTTTTCTTTGTTGTTACTGAAGTTGCAGACGTTTTGGCGACGATGGCTGTTTTAATTTCTTTTTCTTCATTTACTTTTGAAGCATCAGATTTTGCAGTTTTCAATGGTTCACTGGTTGGAGCTGTTGATGCCGTATTAATCGACGACTTTTCACCCATCAGAATAATTATTAACAAAAACTTTCCTTGTTATTGCAGCACATTCGATGATGAATGAAAAATGTAATAACTTTTGTGAGAATGATAAAACATATTTGCATTTTATTCATTCATGTAACTGTTAAATCAAAGTTAGAATTAGAATATAATGCTTTTTTCATGAGCAAAAAAAAAGTCACAAAGTTGAATGAATGTGAAATCTTTCGTTCATCAAAGATGGCGCCGCGCAATGTGCACATTTCAGCTTCAAGAGTTTTGAATCAAAATATCCAAAAGCAAAATGGAAAGATTGGGGAGATTTCAACTATCAATGGTGGATTATACAAAGTAGGCAAAACGTTTTTGAAAGTTTAAAAAATTCAACAATGCTTTTTTAGGTTAAGCGGGATGCACTACCAAACGATGGCATTGTTGCTCCAACAATAACATCAACTTTTGAACCGAGCACAACAACTTATAATGCTACAGCTTCTTCTGAAAATACTACTCTTTTTGAAAATGTAAGTTTTCTTCACATATTTTTTTTCTCATATCGTATTCTCTTTCAGGCAACTTATTCATCAACGTTACATCCGCCACCAAAGCTTCCTCCAACCCAAAATCCTCTACCGACGGCACAGCCTCAAAAACAAGAAGCTACACCATTTGAAGATACAGGTTTGATTTACTCCAACGCTTCGAGTAATACATATTTTATTTTTAGATTGTTGCATTCCGCTTACATATGGATGGGTTACTCTTGGAGCCTTCATGTTCTTGGTATTATTAATTCTTTGCATTTGCTTTTATTGTATTTACACTCTTCGTAAGAAAGCAAAAGAAGAATGTAAACATGAACTTAAAAAATACAATGATAATTATCGTCAAAATTCTAGAATGCCCGATTTTAACAGCCATTTTATGCGTGAGTTTCTTTTGATCTACTTCTTTCTATTTTTAACTATGATATGATTTTAGCTCCCGGACCTGCAGTTATGACGGCTCAAGCAAAAATGGATCTAATGATGAATAATTTGAAAGTATGTTAAAAGATTTATTTGAATGAAAAGTTTCGTTTACTATTCTTTTCATGTCTTTTTATTAATCATTTTAATGTTGCATCGTTCATTCAATTTTATATTTTTAGGATCATCCTCATCCTGTGACTACCGATGTAAAAAGTGTTGCTGGGATGCTGAATTATCTTGCTTACAATCCAATTGAACATGATGTTATTTATCGGCCTGGAAGACAAGATGTTGTGCTTGCACCGAAAGATCCATCAAGTAATTTTCAACTAACTTTTTTGAATGAAAATTTCTCTCCTTTTTTCAGATCAAACAAAAGTAGCTCCAAGTTCTGAACTCTTTGCTCCAACTCCAGAACCTTATCAATTTGCAGAACGTGAAGCATTACCACGTGCGCCTCCTCTTCCTAAACCAGAAATTCCAAATGAACAAGAAAAAAATGGCAATAAATCTGAATCTGTATCAAAGAGGTTAAGCAGTAGTTTTAAAAAATTAAAATAAGTGTTTTCATATATGATAGACTAAACAAAGTCTTGGATTTTTTTAGGCAAAAAGTTTTCAAAACTCAAGGTAAATCAGCGGAAAATACAAAGAAATCTCAACTAAAGGAGGAAGCAAACGATCAAAAATCATTCCAAGAAGCAGGAGATCAACAACCACCAATCAAAGAAACAAATGGTCAAGATCAATTAGCGCCGCCTCCTATGAATGAACTTTTATCACCAAATTCTCGAAGATCAAAAAATCGTGTCGTTTTTCATGAAGGAACGCATCTTTAAACTCTTTTTTTTTTATAAATGTAAAATGTATTTATTCGTTTGATTGTATTGAAAGTTGATGAAATGATTTAAATAACATATCAGATTCTGGTCTTAAATATAATGATTCATAAAAAACTTTTTGAGCAAATAATCTTTGAATATCTTCTAATGTTATGTAACCATCACCATCAACATCAAGGGTCTAAAAATTTAATATGCTTTTATTATTTTGTTTTCTTTGCATAAATTCTTACCCTAAATTGCTTTCTCGCAAAACATCCTATCCATGGAGGAGATACCTTTTCACCAGATTTATTACTACTACTTGATGTTGTTTTATCCGCCATTACGCTTTGACTATTAGTATTATTACTCATATTATGAAACATTCCAAATGCATCACCCGAACAATCCGATAATGAAGCATTTAAATTAAATACAGATTTAGTATATTTTACAAAACCAGCTTCATCCACTCTTCCCTAAAAACTTGCTTGTAATAACAAATCTTTTGCGTGTAAACTCTACCTGGTCATCAGGCATCATTAAATTAAATGTAAATTGTTCAGCCGAAGTTGATATTGGGGAATGTTGAGATTGTTGACCGCTGCCTTCCATTGAACCCGTTTTACGATTAAATGATGAACAAATATCATATAAACAAAAAATTAAATCTTCAAATGTGATAAGTTTTTGTGAGCGTGTACCCGCAATAGCCATAAAAAATCTATCTGCAAATTCATAATCTGTTGCCCCTCTAAATATTAAACGAAATACTTGTCTCCATTGTGATTGAGACATTCGACCATTTGATGCTATCTTGAAAAAAATATTTCAATGAGGAGTTAAATTATATCATGATTGATGATTTTTGCTAGGACAAAAATAGGCACAAACCTGTTTAAAATTTCGATAAATAAACATTAACCAATCTCTTCGAAAGCCTGTAAGCCTTTGAAGTTCATCCAATGATGGAGGTTGGGTATTAAAGGGGTTTGCGAGCAAATCTTCAACATCAATTTCCACATCTAAAATTCAAACATTAAAATAAACAAAAACCTTAAGCAAATGAAAAAACCTTTAAGTAAAATTTTAAGCAAAGAAGGCGAAATTTTTAATTTTCCCATATAATTATTTGCTGCCATTTTTTAGAAAACAAAAGGGGACAAAAAAAAGAATAGAGTTTTTTTTAGAAATAAATTTAAAAAATGGAGGAAAGGGAGGCGCAGGCGAGGCAGCTGTTGGAGAAAGAATGTATCATCATCATCATCCATAGCTTCTTCTTCTTCCAACAACAACAAAAAAAAATGGGTGGTGGCGCGCTTTTGATAAAAACAGGTGATTGAGCTTTAACTATCGAAATCAAAGCCAATTCATGTCAAAGGTTGTCAGTCAATTAGTAAAAAAAAAGTATTTTAAAAATCAAAAAAGTTTCAAAGAAAATTAATTAATTTTTATCTCTTTGATCCGTAATGCCGTAATTTGTTTTGATTGAGTATAAAATTAGTTAAAATTTGGAATAATTTTGATTGATTTATTTTTAATTTATAAATGTCCCATTTCTTTAAAGTTTGAACTAATTTTTTGTATCAAAAACTTAATTTGTCAAAGGCTTTTTTAGGCTGTTTTTTGTGTTTTTTTTCTTTGACGATGGCACTTAAAATATTTTAAAGAAAAATAAAGCAACTTCCTCTCAATTCTGTCCATTTTTTTCTTTTTACAAACAAACAACAAAAAAATGCAACTTTAAAAAAGTATTTTTTTCAACAACAAAACTATAAAGAAAAAAAAGAAAGAGAAACAACCAACTAACAACAACTACTCACTCACCATCATCATAAAAGCAAAGCCAAAATTGAAAGCGACGCAATGACCAATAAATTTGTCGAAAAAACGAATTACCAAATTTAAATTTAAATGTTTGAGTTCCAAATTGTCTGAAAAAGAGGACATCAATAAGAAAGAATTTTTTGCAAATTGCAATTAACAAATTTTCTTAAATTAAGATTCTCGTGGATTTGTCAGACGCAGACAAAAAAAAATATGAGAAAGATATAGCTTTCTGAAAAATGCATGATGAACGTGTGCTATTTTTATTTTAAATTTACTTTTTTCTTTCTTTCATTAAATTAATAAAATTATATGTTTGTTTGCTCCAAAAAAAAGCTTGCTTGCGTGTGGTGGTACTCAAAACGTAGAAAAATATGCTGAAAGCTAATTTTGTTTTTCTATATTTTTCTTCTGTTTGATATTACGAAGAAGTATTTGGATATGAAAGATATTTTTAAAGAGATAAACTAACTCTCTGAAAAAATTAAATATTCAAGCCAAGAATCAACTTTTAAACGACAAAACAATTGAATACTTAAAACTTTTTTTGAGTATAAAAAAGAGTTAAAACGAAACAGCGTGGGAAAAAAAGTTTTAATGAGGATATTGCGTAATTGAGTTTTTCTGTTGAACCTTTAAAAATTAAGTTTTAGGCTAGACTACAGTATTTTAAAAGTCACAATTTTGAATTAAAAGATCAACGAAAGACAGGGAGCACACTTTTAAAAAGGAAAATTTTCCAATTATTTTTTCTAGGCATTCAATCGTTGCTTGGAAAAAAAGCTATAAAGCTTGATGTTTTTAATGGTGTACTGAAAAGAATTAAGGATCATGTGTAAACAAAAAAATTATTTTCTTTGTCTGGTAGCTAATATTAAAATCGTAAAAAATGATTTCCAAAATTGTCAATTTAAAACTTACTTCTCTAAAGTTCGTCGCTTTTCCGAAGAAGTTCGTTTCATTCTTGTAATCCTATTTGAAGCATTTCCACCTATTCCTCCTGTGGATGACGTAGGATAACGACCACCACCACCTCCACCACCACGTCGAAGTTGATTTCGACCTCCAAGATTCCAATGTTCGAAGGAGTCACTTCTTCGACGACGGAGACTTTGAAAAGTGCGATGTCGTATCGCTGTCCACATTCTTTCTTGCTTATTTTTTTTTCGTGCCCTTTTTTAGTTTGTTTGCTGCAAAAAGGCGGAGTTTCTTCATTTCAAAAAAAAAAGAAGGAAAGAATTAGAATCGAAAGCAAGAATGCCTTTAAAGCACGAGCAACAACATCGCGTTATTCGAAGGTTTTTTTAAAGCCAAAAATAAAGTAAAAATAAAAGCTTATTATTTGCTAAAATAATCTTTTATCTTTTCACTCATTTCGGTTGCATATCTTCAAGGACTCAAGGGAATTATAGCAAGGATAAATGAGGGGGTAAAGAGAAGTAAATACATAGGAAGAAGATCGACGAAGAAAAAAGGAATTAGCTTGAAAGGAATTTTTAACTGAAAATAACAAATACGTAAAGAAATTTTGTAGTAGCTGGATTTATAAAAAAAATCTTCAACACTTTTTTCTTATCAAATTCTAAATTAAAAAAAGTATGAAAGTTATAAACATTAGTATCGAAGATCATACGATAACTACTGTCTAAAAGATGTTAGTCGTATTCTGCAATTCTTACTAAAAATATTTTCCGGAAAAATCTTTACATTTTTACATTTCGTCGAGAATTTTTATTAAGGATTTTATAATTTATCTTTAAAATAAAATTTGGTTTCAAAACCACTTTTAAAAAAATTCTAAACCTGAATACTTTCTCTAATTTAAAAAAAAATATTTTTTCAAAAAGGCAGTTTTTGTCCATTTAAAACCTTCCAAAAAATGATAAAACTGAAACAAACATGACCCTCTTCTCTCCTCCATGTCCATTTACCAAAAAAATTAAGCTAACTTTAGTTTGTATTTTTCTATTTTTCTGGAATAGCTCCATCCTGCCTTCATAATTGTCTCCCTAATGAATACTCAGGATTTTGACGTCATTGCTCGCTCATCAATAGAGAATGAGCGAGAACTAAAAGAAAGAAAGTGATAAACAATATATTAATTTTATTATTAAAAAAGGGATGATATTGTTTTGAAATTAAAAATATTTGTAACTTGTTTATAGTAAAAATTCTGCAAATTTAGAATTAATAAAAAAAAGCCACAAGGATTTTAAAGTTGGTGGTAGGCATAAATTTTTCAAAAATTACATAGTAGTCGATAGCCAAATATAATAGCAGCATTAGATTGCGAGCAAAAACTAAAATGATTCGAAGTAATTTTCGTTTTTTAAAATAAATATGCTCTTTTTGTATCAAACTACTACTGTAATCTGATTAGCGGCAATGAAATGTACATACATATTTGATAAGAAGCTTGTAGGAAATATTTTTTTGCCACAAAAGCTTCTCAAGGATCTTGCAAAATTTGCAAAAAGTGGTAAGATTTTCTCAAGCACATTCTTTCTTTAGATGTTAAAAGTAATTGTTTCATTTTTTTCAAATACGACAAGGAAAAAGATATTTTTTGAAAGTATTAAATATGTATCAAGGAGATACTTAAATCGTTATATAAAGAATTTTCTTTGATATTGGGATATTGGTCGTCTAAAAGAAGAGCAAGCAAAAAATTATTTTTGTGCATTTCTTCTAACAAAGCTTTTTCCACGATTGTCCACAAAATCTATCTACAGTAACTATCAGCAGCCGTGCTTCTGAAGAACCTTACATTTCCTAAACTTTCACTTTTAATATTTTAATCCTTAATGAAACTTTCAACTATATACCATTTTTTCCTTCTCACATTTTTTTACTTATCCTTAAAACCTATCTCCACATACATACTTTGGGGAAATTCAATAAAAGGCCTTTTTATATTTTGTAAATGCAATCTTTCTCCTTTCCTTCCGCTTTTGTTTCATTTTAATTTCCAATTTCCACCACCATATAAAAATGAGCCCACATGAGGCTGCTGCTTCTTCATCCAGCCTGCTTGTTTGTTTTTTGTTTCAATCCAATTAATTTTTTTTACATTTTTTGTTTAAAAAAATAAGAATCATAAGATTCATTGCAAATTGATTCCATGAAGAAAAACATAAGGGACCAAAAAATACGTATTAATTCTTTGAAACTTTTGAAGCTTGAGCGCATTTTTTTGTTATAATTTGCTAGATTTAGCGTGAAACGTAAAAAAGTTGTCAAAATCATAACACATGCTTTTTCTTTATTTTTGGGTTGCAAAAAATTGCAATGCCTTTTTAAGGCTACTGTGTGTTGCTGATGTGAAATACGTTACAAAAAAATTAAAAGTTTAGAAAAATTAATGCAAGAAATATGGGGATTTTAAAAGCAAATAAAAAAGATTTAAATAAACGCAAAGAAATATTATGGAAAAAAACAAAAAGATACGATTTCTTTAAAAAATAATAATTCTAAAACACGTTAGTTAGAAAGTTATAAGAAAAGTTCAAACAATAAAGTTAAACCTTTTGAAGCTTCAATCTCAAAAAAAACTTCTAAAGAAGAAAGGTGGTGAAAATTTATGACGCGGAAAAATCGCAAAAAGATATCTCTCAAAAAAAATCCTTAAAAATTTTATAGTATTTTTTGTTCAGAGAAATTTCTTAGCAAAAACGAAAAATTATCGTTGTACAACATTGCTTTATAAAAAAATAATAATAACTTGTATGTGTAGTCGCAAATGAAAAACAGCAAACAACAAAAATTAAAGCAAAAATGAAGTTCCTTGAAGACTAATAATAATAATAACGTGAAAGGCAAAAAAAAAAGTCTTCGCTATTGGCACCATACATGGGCAAGGGAGTGTGTCAAGGTTTTTTTGCTAGTGGTACCCCAAATTTTCCAAAGGGTCTCCCCTCTCTGCTATTTTTTGGCTAGCAGAAAAAAATGCGGTACCCTCAGAATACAGAAAAAAATTTCCCTTGGTATCCCCTGTGGATTTTTTTCATTTTCTAAAAAACCTCAGCGGTACCCCGGTACCTCTGGGTGTGTCAAAACACACCCAAACACACCCTGTGCCCATGTGTGATTGGCACTATAATAATAACAACATAAAAAAGAATAAAAAGGGAATAAAATTTTCTTAAAATTCAACATAAAAAAGAAGAGGAAAAAGAAGTGGAGAAGAACCTTTGAAATGCAGACCACTTCCATGTCATGTCTTCTCTTTCTTGTGTTGACTTCTTATTTTACTTTCTGTTTTATCATTTTTTCATTTCCTTTACTTTTACTTTATTTCAAGTAGAAAAAGAAAAAACTATTTATGTTCACTTTTTTCGTATACTTTTTTTTTATTATTAAAATACAAATTTAAATATAAATCTTGAGCGTGCGTATGTATGTCTGCTTTGTGTCAAAAAGAAGAAAGAAACATGTGATTTAAGATTGTAGGCTTTTCATTAATATTTTTTTATAATGATTTACATTTATGAATATGCTTATACAAACAAACAAAAAAAATAAGTTACAAATGCCAAAAAGTGAAAATACAATAATCATAGCACAACAAAGTTAAAATAATACAAACAAAGTAAATCAAGTTTACAATATCACAGATATTTCTTTCATTGGAAGTTTGATAAATTATTGTTTTTCGAAAATTACTTCGTAATCAACAATCAATTTTGCACAAAAATTATTTAAATGAATTATTTGAGTTATAGGCACTTGTTGATCAGTTGGCCATGTTAAATTTGGACCAAACACTACTCCAAGGTTATCAGGTGTCATCAAATTCTTATGAGAATGTGCAGCAACTTCAGTTAAAAATTGAACCACAGTTTTGAGTAAGAGAAAATTGGAAGGTTTCAAAGTCCAAACGAAATTTCTAACAGCTTCAGTATTGGATTTGGGATCTGAAAAAAACATATTAAAAGAGTAATAGAATGATGATAAGGAAGAGTGTTTACCTTGGATTTCAAGCAGCTTAGGATATAATTTATTTGTTATTACAGGTTCACCAAGACTTCGAAGGAATGTTTTAAGCAATACAGCAGCATGAATAACAGCTTTATCAATGTTGTTGACATATTCAGGATCATTTATCCAATCGACCTCTTTGCCTAAAATAAACTACATGGTTCAAATGAACTATGAAAAAACCACTTACCTAAATTAATTCTTTCTTGCAACCTTGTAATAGCATTTAATTCAGCAGATCGGCGAAAGATTCCTTCAATTTCTAAGCCATAATTTCTTAAGAATTCTATCAATGAAACAACCAACGGAGGCACCATGTAATCAGGATGATTTTCCAAAATGCTAAAAATATGGCAAGTTTTAATTATAAAAAAAATGACAAACAAGCTTACAACTCTAAAGAAACATTAAATTGTTGAGTTGGTCTTGGTGGAGCCGGAGGAGCCGGTCGTCCAAATAATAATGCCTTCTTAGAAGTTGAAACAAGGCTCATATCATGATCAATAATAACTTGAGGAAGATTAAGTTGAGCGATACGAATAAAAGTATTGAGTTCATGAAGGTAATTTACATAATGCACTTTACGTTCAAATTTAAGTGAAATAAATGGTTTAAATATATTCCATACGATTCGAATAAACGTTGAAGGATGTACAAGGAATAACGCTTTTAAGTTCTTCTTATACCTGAAACACAAATTTTAGAAAGAAAAAGTGAAGCCTAACAAATAATTTACCTTCGATCCAATACTTGATAAGCTTGCACCAACCATTTTAATGGTGGCTTATTATTGCTTTGTAACCCATAATGACAGTAAACAATTGAATAATCCAAGTCCACGAATTTATCAAGCGTATGTTGTAAGTACCGTAGAAATTTCTGATGATCAAGTTCTCTATTCGATGGAAGACGATAAGCATAAATAACAATGATTGGCCTAAAAACAAGATTACTGTAAAAAGAAAAACTTTGAAAAAGAAAGCTCTCACCTTGCAACCAAATCTCCATCAGCGATAACATCAACAATATTATAACGAGCAATATCCGAGAAATTTTCACTGAATGGATCTTCAAGTCCCGTTGTTCCTAATTCATGTTCAAAATTTTCACTTTCAAGAAATTGATGTTGATTATCTGATGGCGTTAGCATATCATCTTCTTCAAAGCCATTCGATGGTTCAACAAATTCATCATTTTTTGATGATGAACTTGGAGCTGTCATAACTAAAAAAAACAAATATAAAAAAGTAAAGAAGCTTTCAACAAGTTAAATGCATAAAAAAATGTGTCAAAAAAATCAATTTCACGAAAAGCTAAAATCCTTTTTTCCTCTTCGTTCATTCGTCTCTCAAGGGAATTATCAAGTAATAGCGTGAGAAAAAAGCTGTTGCCATTAAAGGCAGTTATTCCATTAAGTAACAACAAGCAAAACTGAGGCAAGCAAAAAAAAAAAAAACAAGGAGAGACATTTCGCGATGGAGAGAAAAAGAATTTGTAAAAGAAAAAACGTTTGATTGAGCAAAAAAATCGATAACAGAAAGAAGTGAATGAATGTAAAAAGAAAAAACGGATAAACTGGTATTTTATTAACAAACAAAAAATGGAGAAGTACACTTCGATGAGAGACTTCGTTGATCCTTCTCTCCTGATTCATTGAATTCAATATTTCAATGATGCTGGTTTGGATCATTGCCAATAATAATATAACGCGATCGCGGTGAGAATGTTTTCTTCTATCGATACAGTTTATGTCAAAAAAAAAATTACCCGAACTTTAAAAGCAACAACTTGAATTCTCAAAATTTTTATTTATTAATTCAGCAAACTATTGTTTACATATAAATATGCTGGAGGTATGTTTCAGCGATGACGAACATATCCTTCAAAAGCATAAGATTTTTATTTATCTTGCGAATATTTTATAAGTTTTCACACATATTTTCTTTTAATCTTGTTAGTTCCTTTTTTTCTCGCGTTTTTTGAAAAAAGGAGCTTTGACGTATTTTTTGAATGTCTAAAAAGGTGTATGTATGAAGAAAAAAAAAGAATATGAAAGAAAAAGAAGAACAAATAACGTCAAAGGACAAAACAAAATTTTTTTCTCCTTCTTTCATAGAAGCAACGAAGAAAATGTGTGTTCTTTTCAGCATGAAAAGAAAATTGAAAACGCGTATGTTAGAAAGAAACATAAAAATGACTTTGGAATTAAAAGAAAAAAATTTGAAGGAGCATAATTTTGGATTACCTTCAGGAAAAAAGACCGTCGCAATATCATTCAATAGCGCGAACTTCAATGTTTGTATCATCAAATTTAATTAATGGTTGTGACGAGATAAAAAAAAAGCATAATTTGAAAAACGTTTACAATACCGTAAGAAAAAAAGTACACGATAAATATTACTAATCTTGGAGATCTAACAATCAATGACGTCATTAATTTTTTTTAATCACAATCAACCGTACTTTTTCGTAATCATAAAATGGTGGGAAAATATTTACAATTATTAAACTTTTGATAAATATTGGTGAAAAAGATAAAAAAACTATAAATAAAATATTTTAGAATTCTTACATATTTCCTTGCTTCCTTTTTTTAGTTTTAGTAAACTTTTTCAAAATCTCGTAAAAGAATGTGCGTTGGCTTTATGCCTGCAATAGTTTTATCTGCTAAACTTCAAAGAAAAAATGAACGCTTTTTTACATTTGATTTGAACGTGATTGATTGATTTTATTTCAAAACTTTGTTGTAAAAATTTTCAGCTTTGCTTTAATATTATTATTAACAAAATTCAAATATGTATGCAAGACCTCGTGGTGGTGGTGGAAGAATAACTAAGAAAGTTCATAACGGTGGACATTCTGTATTTTTTCCTGTAAGTTTTTTTTAGCTTTTATGATTTTTTAAAATTTCATTTTTTTTTTAGTATGAAGGGCTTTCTGATGGTACTGAATCTAAGGAATTTCCAGTAACTGAAAACAACTTTGAATTTTTCCATGGTTACAATAATATGTTTACTTTACAATTCTGGGTAAACTTTTTTTTATCATTGATGACGCCTTTTACTTATCATGTATATTTTAGACAGATATTAGTATCGATGATATTGTATACAGAAGTGTTGATCATTACTACCAAAAGATGAAAGTTTTTGATTTGACTAAAGATGCAACTGACAGATTCGGTGATCCTAAAATTAAAAACTTCAGTGGTGTTGCAAGAGAAATTCTTCGTGAAAAAGGAGTAAGTTTTTATTATGATTATTCATTAATGCATTGATATCTACAGGTTACTCGTAAAACAGTCGATGAATGGCGAACAACTTGTGGCGTTGAAATCATCCAAAAAGCATTACTTGAAAAAGTTAAACAAAGCACAGCTTTTCGTGAACATCTTCTTTCAACTGGTGATAAAATTATTTGTCATCCATTTCCACTTGATGATTTCTTTGGTACGGGCTGTCCTATTAAATATGTCAAAGATTGGGCTGGAAGCAAAGAAAAGAAAGATGAAAAGCTAAAGGTAGGAGGATACCATTATCGTATTTTATATGTAAACTTCTTTCATTTTCAGTTTCCTATTGGATTTCCACTTAGTACCAAAACAGCTAAGAATGTTCCTACAGTTGGAAAAGGAAGAAATATGTTGGGTGCTATCTACATCGCTCTTCGTGAACAAGTTTGGTTCAAATTTTACTTCATTGCAATACATAGTCCGTTATTTTTAGATAAAGAATGGAAAGCTCAGTGAATTGGTTGTTTCATTAACTCCTGTTGACCAGCTTGTGAAAATTGTTACTAGGAAGCCGGTAGAAGAATCAACTCGAATTCCAACTGCGAAAATGACACGTCTTGTTCCTCCTGCTGCTTTGAGTAGCGTAAATGCTATTCCTATTGGTGGTGGTGCTCAACCAAATGTTAACACTTATCAACAATTATCTAATGGATATTCTGGACATTATTCAACTGGTCAACCGCCAATGATGTATACTCCAGAACAACAAAAGCAATTTCAAAATAATCGACCTTCCATTGCTTCGCAACTTCCTGAAGTTCCTGTTGCACCTGATCTTCGTTATTTCAATAGCAACCCTCGCCTTCAACCATCTCAAATTCCACAATCTCGTCAACTTCAAGGAAGACCTGCCAACACTGTTGATCAACTATATGCAAACTATCAATCGCAGCAAACTCAATATCAGCAACAACCCCAACGTCCTACTGGTCCAAGTTATGCTAGTCTTGCTGCACAAAATCAAGATTTCTCAATGGATGTTGATGCTATGGGAGGAAATTCTTCTGCAAATACACATGTTACTCGTCAACATTTTCAACCAGCTGGTGCAAATAATCAAAGTATGTATCAAGGACAATATGATTGGCAATGGTAAATCGTGCAAAGTTTTATGGTTCCTCTTTGATCTCAAATTGTTAAAGAATTTTTTATTACACAAGAAGAGAAGCATTGCTGTTTTTTAAGCCTTTTATCATTTTTTAAGATTTTTGTTTTATTGTATTGCATATTTCTCTTTTTGTGATGTTTGCATTGTTATTATTTTTAATAAACTTTTTTGTTTTGAACTGTTTTATTAGAAATCTAAACATGAAACTTCCGTTATTATTGCTGTTCCACCGGCGTTTGTATAGCTCCAATCTCCATTTGCATCACAAGTAAATGTTGCTGTTACTGATGGCTCCTATAAGAATGCATACAATTAATTAAACGTCTAATTAGAGAACAAATATGCCTGATTGAAATCTGGTTGGTAGACCCCATTATTGAAATCTAAAGGATAAATGAAGTTTATCGAAATTTAGAGAAATGATAATTAATTACCCATATAAATAGTTCCTCCAATTTCTGTTGTGCATGTGACAGCTACCGTGGAGCATCCGCCAACAGGTGTTATTGGACCTGCCATTGGATCAACATATCCAGCCCCTAAATTTTCTAAACCTAATTGAGCAATCGTACATGAAGCGCATGGTCCAGCTGTTGTAGTTGTGGTCGTTGTTGTAGTCGTGGTGGTGGTTGTTGATGTGGTCGTGGTGGTTGGAGTAGTAGTTGTTCTGAAAACAATACACATTTTTAAATTCAAGCATATAACGTGCAAAGCTTGAAAGAGAAGAGAGGAGAAAAGACGGATATGCAACAAAGGTAAAGTAAGCAAGATGAGTACGAGAATGGTTTAAAGAAAGTTGAAATTTTGTGATTGTGAAACATGATTTTAAATGTTATGTGGTGCTGAAAAATGCAGAACTAACGTTGTTGTTGTTGGAGTCGTAGTTGTGGTTGTGGTGGGAGTCGTTGTGGTAGTTGTTGTAGGAGTTGTTGTGGTACTGCTGCATACAAAAGCAATAAATTTTAGTCAAAAGAAGCGAATAAAAAGTCAAATATTAAAGAAAACATGAAACTTTGAATCCTTTTGGAATGGAAAAAAACACAGTATTCAAGTATTCAAAAATTTGCCAGCAGAGGGAAAACAAAACATTTAAATTAAATTCTTACGTGGTAGTCGGCGTTGTGGTTGTAGTAGTTGTTGGAGTCGTTGTGGTAGTTGTTGTAGGAGTTGTGGTGGTTCTGTAGAGAGAAAAATAAATTTTTAAATCCCGTTTATGATAGATAGAGAAAAAAGAAAAAAAAGCCGACAATCACAAGCTTCGAAATTGTGAAAGATGTTAATTTTAAAAAATATTCCACATTTAAAGTTTTTGTCATTAGAATAAAATTTAATGAAAGCTTTAATAATAAAATTCTTACGTTGTGGTTGGAGTTGTAGTAGTTGTTGTTGGGATGGTCGTTGTTGTTGTTGCTTGAGTAGTGGTTGTGGTTCTTTAACACAATTTTAAAAATGAGTTTTCTGCAAATTTAAAACTTACGTTGGAGCTATCGTAGTGATTGGGCTAAAAAAATGTAATTACTTTAAAAAAAAACAAAAAATAAATACGTTTACCTTGAAACCGCTGCTGTTGCCATACAAGCATCTAAACTTTTATTTTTACAAAATATTGTTAAAATTATTATTATAAAATAAGATTTCCTTCTCATCCTTTATTAATCCTTTTTGAAGATGATTGTAACCTTGAATGAAATAAATTTTGCGTGACAATTTCGAGGATAATTAAGTCTCTTTCTTTAGGTGAAGAAGATGAAGAGGGATGACCTAAGAATTGAAGAATGGATGAAATAATTAATTCTTTTTTGTTATTTGATTTCTTTGAGACTACGTAAACCTCAAAAAGTAGTTCCGACGATCTATCATTTTTTTAAATGTGTTTTACTCTATTTAAAATAATAACAAAAACAAATTGAAGTTTGGAACAATTAAACGACGGTTTTTTTTTCGTTAGTCATTGATTTTGGTGGAGTGTTGAAGAATTTCTATAATAAGCAAAGTTTAAATTTAAAAAATCGGAAGGTGATTGAGTGGCTGAATTTATTTTTGATGTTTTATTGGTTTTTGAACTACGTGTTTGTGAAGACTTCCTTTGGATCCGAATTTGCTTGTTTGTTCCCTTTTTCTTAAATTTCCATCGTTTTGTAAGTTATGAATTCATTAATTGTAAGGATATAAAAGCTTTATTTTTATCAAAGGAAAGATATAATCAATAATTCAATTTTAAGCTTCTTTCCTCAACGACATTCGAGATTTCACGGGATTTATCATGTAATATCCATCAACGAGCCAAATGAAGCCATAACCATCAGCGAATTTTGTGGGAGTGTATTCGCCATTAAGTGAAATGGTGGAACAATAATGTAACCACCAACCTCTAAAATAATAAGAGTTTATATTTTCTGTAGGTTAATGTATCTTTTGGCATTTGTCATATTTATTGAAACAGGCATGTTATCAAAAGATTTCAAAAATTCTTACCCAAGATGATAATCCGTAACACATTTAGGCATTGGATCATTTATTCGATCAACAGTTGAAAATTTAACTCCATCTGTACATGTTACATCATACCATGCTGTACTTGCATTGCCGGTGCCCGTCCAATCATCAGGGCTTTGTTTTCTTGTTTCAACATGGAGAGTGTAATCGGTGGATTCATCATCCAATCGAAAATAAAATTCACTCCACCAATAATCGTTTTTGTAAGGGGAATTCGGATCTCGATCACCCCACAAATCAACTCGAAGTACAACTGTGGAATCTTTTGAAGAGATTGCATGAATTAAATCATTGCCAGCCCAAAAGTTATTGGCCTGAAATTTAAAATTCGAATAAGAAACCCTTTTTTTTTCAGAGGATAAAGTTACTTCTCCAAGAGTGCCAAAGCCTATTTTATAATTATTCCAATTTTGATTCCAAAATTCTAAAGTGTTATCAACTCGTCTAAAAATCCTTTGAACTTTGGAAAAGCTTTTATCTCACGAACGTACTGTTGAATAACCGTCCATCCCCCACCTTCAGTATCCATATCACAATAAACTTTAGCTGGAGATCCATCCACGATAATTTCATAAATACCGCTCCTGAAATTTTCCATTTAGTATGTGTTTTAACTGCATTAAAAAAAAGTGTTTTACTTGGTTTGACCAGCTGCTTTGACTTCATTACAATCTTTATAACTAGCAAAACCTTGTGGAGGCTTTTCACAAATAAAACAATTTTTATCCATGCAATCCCATGTGTGCTTAAAACTTTAATTCTTTAAATAGTTGCAACAGTAAACAAAAGAATGATTACCCAATTTGTTGATTTTCCATTGATATCAGTGCAATTTAAATTAGGGTCATAATCCACATCTGGCCCAAAGTTGCTATATGTGAATGGAGTTCCATCACTCCAAGCGAAATGTCCATCAGAGCCACGGCGAGCACCTAACCAATAATAATCGCATTCACCAAATTTTTGTGTAACATCTTAAAAATGAATGATGGAAAATAATTAAACCGCTTGGAAGATTACTTTTTATTTGTTCTTCTTGGAAGGCATCAGTAACGGATACTAAATCAGTCCCATACTGAGCGCAATCAGCTTCGGCATCGGCCCAATTTCTAAAAGTTTTTTATCTTTAATTGGAAGAAAATTGTGAAAACAAACAGTTTTTAGCCATAATGAAACTTACAAATGTGTATTTTGAATTCGGATGCACATTTGCTTTGAATTAATTGTGAACCATCCATCATCGCAAGTAAAATTTGCTGCTTTATTTTGTATTTCAAAAGGCGGTAATCGGTTTGGTGGCAAACCCAAAGAAGTCAAACTTCCAAAAACTAAGCCAATAAACAAATTAATTAATTTGTTCATTTTTCTAATTTGTTACCTGAAACTCAAGAACCAATTTTAAAAAAAATTGTTGAAATTTGGAAGAAAAAAGAAAAGAATAACGCAAATGGTTTTTCCAATTCTTCGACCGACAATGAATGATGATGATAAAAAGCGAGTGAGCACGTTACTCATTCATTATCATATTTTTTTTATTCTTCCGATAAACCTCTTGAAAGACA
Organism: Panagrolaimus kolymaensis; assembly: GCA_028622995.1. Taxonomy (NCBI): domain Eukaryota; kingdom Metazoa; phylum Nematoda; class Chromadorea; order Rhabditida; family Panagrolaimidae; genus Panagrolaimus; species Panagrolaimus kolymaensis. Next base: position 2,388,696 of record JAJQJQ010000023.1, read on the forward strand.
CAACAATCTCTTTCACCATATGCGACACAATCAAAATGGTAAACGGAAGCATTAATCTTTTATAAGCATAATAATTTAAGCTTTTACCAATAAAGCATCATGTCAAGATAAAGTTATTTGTTTTAAAAAGCAAAATTATGTGGTGTTGTTTGTATTTTCTGATTCAAATCTTTGCAAAGTCCCAAATATGCTGCAAAAGTTATCAATCATCATCTTTTAAAAATTACTGTACTTCCAAAAAACTAAAGCACAAACGTCGCACGATTAAAAATATGCCCAAGATAAAATGTGTTATAGGAAAACCAAAAAAACATGCTCCAACTCTAAGAGCTATCAAAAAGGTAAAAACGATTAAACATATTTATTAACTGCATAAATTATTCAAATACAATAATCCTAAGAGAAAAAAAGAAACATTGAAGCATTTGTTCATTCATTTCAAGCCATCATAACATCTGGAATAGCGGCGCTCTTACGAGAGGAACTTGGTTGATGTCGATCTTTCCATGAGTCATCATGCTTTGACAATTCTCTATAAATCAATTCATTACATAAGTTTCAAATAATATAAAATAAACTCACGCAATATGGTTCTTGGCTGCTTTGGCTGAAATTTCTTTATAATCGTTAGCAGTAGGTGGCTTTGCGAAAGAAGACTTTGATGATACGTCTTTTGAATTTTTAGTAAAAGAAGGCTTTGCAGCAGAAGGGTTTGCGGGAGTTTGCTTTGAAGGTTTACCAAGAGCAGATTTAACAACAGCAGGCTTGGCAGATTTGCTTTCCTTTGAAACAGCAGCGGGTTTTTTGTTCTTTTTTTGAGACGATGTTCGTTTCTTCTTATCCTTTTTGGTTTTCTTTGTTGACTTTGATTTGGAAGCTGAAAGAGGGACTTTGGTCTCACCCTTGCGTTTTTTAACCAATCTTTGCTTTTCCTTGAGAGCCTAAAATTAAACAAGTAAGCATAACTAAAAATACATAGGTCCCAAAATAAGTCTTTGTTTCTTGAAAATAAAAAAATCCAAGAAATAGTGCATCATTAACAAACCATACTTACTTCTTTCTTTTCACTTCTCCATTTAATAATATAAGCGACCAAATCACCAAGTCGAATAATCATGTAAGCACAAACCAAAAGGAGAAGAAATATAACAGCAGTTTGTAAACTTACAACAGCATTAGTGAGATTATTGATACTATCTACAGTAGTTTCAGCAACAGCACAACCAAAAAGTGAAAAAAGAGCGAACAAAATCATCGTTGTTCTTTGATGGTTAGAAGAATTGAATCAAGAGCAACACGAAACAATACTCATTCACAGACGGAAGAATAATCAAACAATGTGATGGAAGATTTTGACATTCTAAAAACAATGAAGAAAGGTGGCATGAAAAGGCAGAAAATTGCATATTGTAATTTAAATTTGGTTGAAAAACATTTTAAAGAATCAATGAATTCCAGTTTATCCTGTAATTGTAGCTGCTAAACACATTAATTTTTTGTTATTAAAAAAAGTTGCTATCATCGAAGTTCTAAAACTTTTATCTAAAAAAAACGTTAAATTGAAACAGCGCCTTTTTGATGCGACTTTTACACGAACATTTTTCTTCCTGCAACGAAATAATGTGAGGCGCACTTTTGTCTTGCTCTAATTTTTTCTAAAAAAACTTTTCGAAATCCTCCTTTTTTTTTATACTTGTTTTCATCTCCCTTTTTCCTGTCTAAATATTATTATTCATTTTTAGATATTTTCTACGTTTAATAACTGAAGAAATCAATCATGCCGCCAAAAGTTCAAAAAGTAATGGTCCAACCAATTAATCTCATCTTTCGATGCTTACAAGGAAGAACTCGAGTACAAATTTGGTTGTACGAAAATATTCAAACACGTATTGAAGGATACATCATTGGCTTCGATGAATATATGAATCTTGTTATTGATGAAGCTGAAGAAGTTCATAAACAAACAGAACGAAAGAAGGTTGGCCGGATCTTGCTCAAAGGTGACAACATTACTCTTATTCAAATGGTTGGACAATCTTAAAGTCGTCTACGTATGAACATTGATCTCTCTTTTTTCACAAGAATATTGTTTACTTTTTTTGTTTAATTTTGTCATTGTTTTATGTTTTATGAAATAAAAAACTTGAAAATGCTTTGGTTTTTGGTGAGAAGGATAAAAAAATGTTTTTTTGTTTGATTTTGATGGTAACTGAAGAGGAATAAGACGACGGATATTAACAAATATTTATTTAACGATAGCCACTGGCTAAAACACAAGATACGAACTAACAACTAACTAAAACTCTTTCAATCATCCAAGCAATCAGCTGAACGCGAGAGGACGTTTTTGCGCTAAGTAATAAAAATTGATAATAAAGTAAAAATAAATTATTACCACCTTCTTTTTTCACTTTATAAGCTACCTAGCTATTTCAGCCAAATTAAAGTTTGCCTTTGTTTTTTGTCAAAGCTAAATTTATGTTAGAATATTTATTTTTTTTTTGTAATTCAAGTCAAAAAGGTGCGCGTAAAGGTTTTTCTTTGTCTCTCTGGCAGCAAAAAGCGAATCTTTAAGCGTTCCTTTTTTGGTTTTCACTTAAGCCCAAGCAACCGGATAAATTTTTTGGTTAATCTTCGGTTCATTTTGCGTCAGCCTTCTTCATTTATCTCTTCGGAGATTCCTTCACATTTATGTGTTGTTGCCTTACCTTCGCATATTTATATGTGTTGCTGCCTTACCTTCACATTTATGTGTTGTTGCCAACCCTGTAAGCCAACCGTCATTTTCGACGGTTACCACCGTCTTTTGACGGTTTTGACCGTCAATTTTTTTTTTCCAAAAACTCAAGATTATTGATAAATAAGCTATGGAGATTATTGCTGCTCTATTTTTTATAGTTGAAACCTATTTCAGAGCCTGACGGTCTCCACCGTCAACTGACGGTCGCCACCGTCAAGAGACGGTTGAAACCGACGATGCGCATTTTAGTTATGAATTTTTTTTTAAGGTTTCAAAATGATTTTTAACATTGAAAAAATATTATAAAAGCTAATTTCAAGCAATGATTAACGAGTTTTTTCCAATTCAATTCATTATTAATATCAAAAATGCACAAAAAATGTGAAATACATGTAAATTTTTTTTCTGTTTTTGTTTATTATTTTATTTTTATTTTTTTAATGCAAGATTATTTTGAACATATAAAAATGAAATACAAATATATATTATTTTTAGATTATAATATTGTTTTACCATCATTAAAAAACAAAAAATTGTTATTATAAATATGTATGTATGAGAAATATTTAAAAAATTTAAGAGTTTGGAGAAAGTTTAACTTAAAAAACCATTAGAAAATAATTATAACAATGTTTAAACGTCCATAACTTCAGGTTCTTCTTCTTCAATTATAACAGGCAAAAAAGGAGCATACTTTTTTTTAAATTTTTCCATATTCTTCATCTTTATCAACATACTCACAGTTTCTGGTGATAAAGATCCACGTAACTTCGTCGCGGTCCTTCCCAATAAAGAAAAAACCCTTTCGCTTGCGGCACTGCTTGTGATGCACAGAACTTTTCTAGCTAGGATAGCAATATGAGGAAATACTTTAGCGTTTGCTTTCCAAAATTCAATTGCGTCGGCATAATTGTAAACAATGCTGTTTGATCTCAAGTCAAGGTAGTTCTCAACCTCAACATCGGTTGGATAAGTTACAATTGTTTGTCGATGCTGAGTAAAAGGGGAAGGAGGAGCCGCTGCATATGGATCTTCTACCGATTCATCATTGCTAACTTTATGAACCCATTTCTTTAAAGTTTCTATGGCCTGTAAAACATTTATTATTCCTATCAAAATTTATTATAATATAGTTTACCGAAGGGATAGAAATTTGTGGAATTTCAAGAATCTTATCTTTGTTTAGTGGATCGAGCAGCAAACCCAAAATATAGTAGTCAGATTTTGCAAATAATGTTAATTGATAATCAACGACTTTCAAAGCAGCTTGGGCCATCGCTTTTCGATCAGCATTATCATCTTCAATTTGGTCGACAAAAAATTGTCTTAAACGATAATATTCAATATAGACTTTGTTTATTGTTGGAGAAGTTTCAGACTAAAATTTTAGTTATATGAAAAATTCAGAATGAACATAGGGAAGTAAGTAAAAGACATACTTGGAAAAGAGTAACTGCGTCTTTAATCGGTTCTAACAATTCTGTATATGATTTTAAAAGAGGCAAGGTTGAACGATATTCTTGAAGTGCTTCTCGATAAACATATCGACCATTAGCAGAATAGCTATAAAGTTTAGTATTAATTAAATCCATTTGTTGTTGATTTAATTTGGTTAAGCTTTCTATTGAGCGGAAACGGGACAACCAGCGGGTTTCAGTGAATTTGAATAAAGAGCCACCAGCTTTTGATATTTTGTTTTTTAACCAAGGTCGAGAGCTAAAATAACAAAAATAAATAAATATTAAATAGCTTTTATGATGGCTTACTTCACTCCCTTGATTATTTTCATTGACATATCCAATTTTTTTTCAATTAATGTTAATCTTTCACGAGTAGTAACATCTAATTGAAATTCTGCTGGCAAGTAGTTATTTTTATATGGGCATACGGCCCTTTTGCTGAGTAAGTTCAACAAATGGCAAGTATCATTCAAACGAGTGTATTCATTCAATGCTCTTACGATATTACTTCCCTGATCACTCGTAATTACAATATTATTCTTTAAAAGTTCCAAAGTAATGCCATGTTTTTCTAAAGTCTGAGTTAAGTCATCCAAGACTTCATGACTTTCTGTGGTTTCGGCAGAAAATTCATGAAAATCCAAAATCCAATTTTCAATTTGCCTACAATTCAAAAATCAATAATTTATGTTAAAGAATAAAAGAAGAATATTTACCAATCTTCTGTAGTAAAATGGATTGTAACTACAAAATACTGAGAACCTTTGGTACCGAAGTCAAGCGTCAATGCAGCTCCAAATTTTTTAACATGATCAAGGATATGCTTTGAAAATTGGGGTTCCATTGTTTTGACAAAAGCTTTGCAATAATTTTTAACAGTTTGCCTGGAAGGAATAAAGCCCAAAATTGATGGATCGTTAGCAGGGATCACTTTGTTACGTGCACAAGAAATACCATAATCAAAACTGCAAAAAAAAATTTAAAATTTTAGTAAAATATTGGATTGTTTACCCTTCGCGATATATGCTTTCCATCAAGTTTTTAAGCCCATTATGTTCAACTGTGGAAAATGGGACAACGTCAGTTGCAACCATAAAAGATAATAACTCTGTTAGTTTTAACTTTAAATGAGCTGGCGGTTCAACATCTTCTTGATTTTGATTTTGGTGTACATTTTTTTCATGCGAGTTTTAAAAAATTTGTTATAAAAATTTAAGCTATAGTTCATTTTTCACCCACTTTTTTTTAATACATATTCATTTTATGAGTTTAGATTAATAAATGCCAAATTATAAAAAAGTTTAATCTAATTTTTATATGTAGAGCCTTTTAAAAAAAACGTAAAAAAATAAATAACAATAAGACAGTAATGAACTCAAAAAAAAGTATTAAAAAAAGTTGGCGCTAAAACGATTGAACCAAGCCCTTTTTAATGTATGCGACTTACTATAAAGTTTGACGACTGGTAATAGTTGCGGCAAAAATATACTTGCATTTAACACACGTTACCGCGGCTTCTTCCTTTGTTTCCTTATAAACAATTTTTTGACATCCAGCATATATTTTTTCTCCGAGTTCAAGGATTCCATTACGAAGCGCTTGCAAAATTTCATTTCTATCGATCGATGTAAGTTTACCTTCGTAAACTTTATTTCGGCTCCCAGGAGTAAGGCTCATTTTAGTTTACCACAATTTTAAAGCAAAATTCATTTACCAAGAATTACTAAATATAAAAAATCAAAAAATGGCTTTTTTGGCTTTTATAAACAATCGTTATATGCTATTTCGAACAAAATTTATAAAAAGTCATGCTGTCATATGTCGATGCCCTTTTCGAAGGTTGTTTACAACTTTTAAGAAATTTTATCTTATGTTGATTTTCATTCTAGAAAGAAAAATATCGAAAAATATTTGGTGTTTTATTTTGTCGGCGACTTTTCTTTTGCACAAAAAAAGGATGTGGATAAACATTTTTGTTTTTCGTCTTATTTATTATTTTCCTTGAAAACTTTTTAAAAGAAAAAAAAACCTTTTAAAGATCCTTCGACATTTTGATGATATTTATATAGAAGTAAACATGTGGCATAAGGAAAGTGGCGTAATTTTTCGGTCGTTTATATTTCATTTTTATATGTTCAAAATAATCTTGCATTAAAAAAATAAAAATAAAATAATAAACAAAAACAGAAAAAAAATTTACATGTATTTCACATTTTTTGTGCATTTTTGATATTAATAATGAATTGAATTGGAAAAAACTCGTTAATCATTGCTTGAAATTAGCTTTTATAATATTTTTTCAATGTTAAAAATCATTTTGAAACCTTAAAAAAAAATTCATAACTAAAATGCGCATCGTCGGTTTCAACCGTCTCTTGACGGTGGCGACCGTCAGTTGACGGTGGAGACCGTCAGGCTCTGAAATAGGTTTCAACTATAAAAAATAGAGCAGCAATAATCTCCATAGCTTATTTATCAATAATCTTGAGTTTTTGGAAAAAAAAAATTGACGGTCAAAACCGTCAAAAGACGGTGGTAACCGTCGAAAATGACGGTTGGCTTACAGGGTTGGTTGTTGCCTTACCTTCACATTTATGTGTTGTTGCCTTACCTTCACATTTATGTGTTGCTGCCTTACCTTCACATTTATGTGTTGTTGCCTTACCTTCACATTTATGTGTTGCTGCCTTACCTTCGCTTTATGCGTTGTTGCCTTACCTTCGCATATTTATATGCGTTGTTGCCTTACCTTCACATTTATGTGTTGTTGCCTTACCTTCACATTTATGTGTTGTTGCCTTACCTTCACATTTATGTGTTGCTGCCTTACCTTCACATTTATGTGTTGTTGCCTTACCTTCACATTTATGTGTTGCTGCCTTACCTTCACATTTATGTGTTGTTGCCTTACCTTCACATTTATGTGTTGCTGCCTTACCTTCGCTTTATGCGTTGTTGCCTTACCTTCGCATATTTATATGTGTTGCTGCCTTACCTTCACATTTATGTGTTGCTGCCTTACCTTCACATTTATGTGTTGTTGCCTTACCTTCACATTTATGTGTTGTTGCCTTACCTTCACATTTATGTGTTGTTGCCTTACCTTCACATTTATGTGTTGTTGCCTTACCTTCACATTTATGTGTTGCTGCCTTACCTTCACATTTATGTGTTGCTGCCTTACCTTCACATTTATGTGTTGTTGCCTTACCTTCACATTTATGTGTTGCTGCCTTACCTTCACATTTATGTGTTGCTGCCTTACCTTCACATTTATGTGTTGCTGCCTTACCTTCACATTTATGTGTTGTTGCCTTACCTTCACATTTATGTGTTGTTGCCTTACCTTCGCTTTATGCGTTGTTGCCTTACCTTCACATTTATGTGTTGTTGCCTTACCTTCACATTTATGTGTTGTTGCCTTCTTCATCCATCTCTTCGGAGATTCTTCGGATACACCTGTTAACTGGTGGGGGCGAAAGCCCTTTTCTTCTTCAAAGTACAGCCGCCTTGACGTGGCGAAGGAGCTTAAGCTGTTTCGATTAATTTAATCAAAACAGCAACTAAGAGCTGTACTAAATAATTTTTGGAATGTTTTGCTTCTTAGTAAAACAAAAAAAATAATCTTGATTAAAATTGTATTGAAAGCTTTTTTGAAATAAACAAGGAATGAATAGTAAAAAGGGTAAAAAAGAAAGTTTAAAACCAAATGGAACAATAGTAATTAGCACAGTAGGAGCGCCTTCAGAATTTTGTGATGGTGCTCAATCAGCATATACTTATCAACTTTAAGTTTCTCAATCAGCCTACTCTTTTTTTTTGGTAAATGGTCTAATTTTAACTTCAAATATTTGTTGCTTCAGGCGGTAACAACATAAGCTAAATATTTGTTATTTGTCATGTACATCTTCCTTTATTTATTATTGAATAAATTGATTCACGAAATTCTCTTTAACAAAAATAAAATACAAAGTTTACAACGAGGATCTATGGACCAAAATAAAGTGAATGATCCATTTATTTTTACGTTTCTTTCTTATTTTTTATTTTTAATATCCTTAAACAAGAAAAAAGACTAATATAAACAACAAAAACTTTTAAAATTCAATTACTGGCCGGCCGAAGGACGGCCTTTTAATCTAGTCTTTAAATGAAAGAGTGTTGTTTTTTTGCATGGGAAAGAATTTCTTTTTTTCAATTTACATACTAAAAGCCTAAATTATGGTGTTCAACCTTTGGGATCAAGTTAGTAATTTTTTAGTCGGTGTGGAATTATTAATATATTTTATTTATTACAACTTGTACGTGTATCCAATAACTACTTGCATCAGCTATTATTGATGCCGAAGCTTATGTATAAAAAACTTTAAATAGTTTTTTCCTATTAAATAAAAAAACACATATGTATGTTATAGTTGTTGTATCAACAAACTAGAATAGAATTTAATCAAACATTAAAAATGTCTTGGATGAAGAAGTAAAGCAATTTAAAGCTGAGATTTACCTTTTTAGAGCTTAATTGGAACATTTTTAAAAACTTTTTTCTTTTAAAAATTGGTACTAATTTTGTAAATTAACTATTATTTGTAGTTAATATCTCGTTGAAATATGGATCCTTTGAAACAAAACTAAAGACACAAAGATTGTAGGGGAGACAAAGAAAAATGGATGGAGTGAACATTCACATTCATATAAGGCGTAGTAGTTTTATTTTCTTGAAGATTGTCGGAAAGGTCTCCTTTTCTTTCTGACTATAATTTAGTTTTAATCACCGATTTCCTTCTAATTTTTTCATCTTTTTTTTGTTTGTTCATTAATTGATCGATAACCATCCAAATAATGGCGGCCGTTCTTAGTAGGCTTGCAATTTCGGCGCCACTTATTCGAAAATTAACTCCAACATTGTTTGGTATTGGAGCATTTTTAATTGTTATTAATGCATATCGCAAAAAACATGGACTTGGGTAAGATTTTTTCCATCAAGCTTGAAGATGGATTTTAATTTAAACGCTTTTAGTCGACTTCGATCTAAAGTTTCGTATTCAAAGAAACAGGATAATAATAGCAAAAAGCCAACAGAAAAATCTTATGTTGATATGAAATTTATTAAAAAATTAGTTAGAATTTCAAAAATTTTAATTCCAAGTTTATTTTCGGCCGAAGTTTTTTACATGGTTTTGATCGCTATTACTCTTCTGTGTCGAACTTATGCGGATGTTTGGATGATTATGACTTCCACTGGAATTGAAGCGTGAGTTTTGTTTGTAGTTTTGGATTTTGATTGGCCTAAATTATTTTATGTAATTAAAAGCTATCATAAACGTTGTTTATTTTTAACATGAAAAGCATTTACGATTCAATACGCTTTTATGTATTTAACTATTGGAGTTTTAAAAATTCATAATTTTTTAGTGCAATCATTGATAGAAATAAGGAACTTTTCCGTGATTCAGTTCTTCATTATTTAATGTGTATGCCGACTGTTAGTGTAGTCAACAGTCTTTTGAAGTTTAGTTTAAGCGAATTGAAATTGCGATTTAGAGAACGTCTTACAAATCATCTTTATTCACAATATTTAGAGTAAGTGAAATTATGCTGAAAATATTAAACTTATTTTTCTAATTTTTTAGTGGATTTACATTTTATAAAATGTCAAATTTGGATAATCGTATTGCAAATGCTGATCAACTTTTAACTCAAGATGTCGATAGATTTTGTGAAGGAATAGTTGAACTTTATTCTAATCTTTCTAAACCTCTCGTTGATGTGGCACTTTATGTTTGGAAACTTGGTGGAGCACTTGGATATCAGGCCCCATCACGCCTATTCTTCTATCTTCTTATTAGTGGCGTCTTTCTTACTTATCTTCGACGCCCCATTGGAAGACTTACGGTTACCGAACAACAACTTGAAGGAGAATTCCGTTTTGTTAATTCTCGTTTAATTATGAATAGCGAAGAAATTGCTTTTTATCAAGTTTGTGCTTTTAAAATAGGCAATAGTTATGGGAGATTTTAAATTTAGGGAAATGAACGAGAAAAACAATCAGTTCTGTCTGCCTTTCAACGGATGATTTCACATTTACGTTCAATGATTTTATTCCGTTTCGGAATTGGATTTTGTGATAATATTATTGCTAAATACGCAGCCACTGTTGTTGGATGGTACACAGTTTCAAGACCATTTTTCAATAAAAATAATACTTCCATGATGGCAAAATCTAAGAATGAATTAATTCAAGTAAGTTATAAAAAAAGTATTTCGACTTTAAAATAACAAAAAACATTACAGGATTATTACAATTCTGGTCGAATGATGTTTAAACTTGCTGAAGCTTTGGGTCGCCTTGCCCTTGCTGGCCGAGAGATGACTCGTCTCAGTGGATTTACCACTCGAGTCGATACTCTCATGAGCGTATTAAAAGATCTTCAAAGTGGCAAGTATGAAAGAACTATGGTTACTGATGGAGCCATGGTTTCTGATAAACTTCTTGCACCAGGCACAGGAGAACTTATTATTCGAGATAATATTATTAAATTCGAAGATGTTCCATTAGTAACTCCAAATGGTGATGTTTTAATTCCTTCATTAAATTTTGAAGTTCCAAGTGGTCGTAATGTCCTTATTTGTGGGCCAAATGGTTGTGGAAAATCATCATTGTTTAGAATTTTGGGTGAACTTTGGCCACTTTTTGGTGGAATTTTAACTAAACCAGCTAAAGGAAAACTTTTCTATGTTCCACAAGTATCATTTTGAGATTTCTTACATCAAACTATTTATTTTTATTTCAGAGACCATACATGACATTGGGAACTCTTCGAGATCAAGTTATTTATCCTGATAAACCCTCCGATATGCGAAAGAAAGGAATAACTGATCGTGATCTCATTGAATATCTTGATCGCGTCCAACTTGCTTACATCCTTCAACGTGAAGGTGGATGGGATTCAGTTCAAGATTGGATGGATGTTTTATCAGGTGGTGAAAAACAGCGAATTGCCATGGCCCGACTTTTTTATCATCGTCCACAATATGCAATTTTGGATGAATGCACGAGTGCTGTTTCAGTTGATGTTGAAGGTGAAATGTATAACAAATGTCGAGAATTGGGTATCACTTTATTCACAGTATCCCATCGAAAATCTCTTTGGGTCCATCATGATTATTATCTTAAAATGGATGGACAAGGTAATTATGAATATGAAAAAATTGATGAAAGTGTTAAAGAATTTGGATCTTAATTTCTTTTTGAAATGATAAATCCCAATTGCAATTGGAAGCTAGAATTACTTATCTTCGTTTGGCTTCGAAAATGCTTTTTTTTTCAGGCAAATTTTAGCTTTTCTTACCTCTCTCCTCACGAGTTATTATTATTTTTTGTTTAAAAATTAATTATCTTGCATTAATAAAAAAAATTATTACGAATAATTACAAAACCAATAAAAAGGAGAAATTATGTGAGAAAATGAAAGAAAACCAATGCATTCCTTCGAAAAAAAGATGTTTTTATGTGATTTTTTATTCCCAAAAAACCTCTCTTGAAAGTAAGCAGCATAAAGGAACCGCAAACGACCTTTGTGAAGAAGAAGAAAAAGTGTGAAAGCTGGCACAGATTGCGCAAAAAATGAATTGAAGGAAAAAGAAGAAGCAAAGCAGGTGTTTATTTGTTTGTGAACAACAATCACGTTCCATCTCACCGGAGTTCAATGCCTTTTTTGTAGGAACAAAGAAACAAAGGATTTTGTTATTTATTTATTTATTAGTTAGAAGCTTCATAACTTTTCACACAAAATAAGCAAATATATGGCTATTTCTTCAAAGCAAACTCGCCCGTTAAATAGGTTTAACTCACTTTGAATCCTCGATTGTCCACTAAAGCCATAACGTTGGATTTCATAACAAAATTGATGACCAAAAAGTTTGCTTTTCATTCCTCGTCGACTTCCACAGATAATTTGAATACTATGAGAAAAAGTTGTGGGAAAGGTTTTGGCTTTTTTTTTAAATTTGCATGATTCCACTCATTCACTTTCAAGAGCAATTCATTCGATTTTTTTAAACGTCTTGGTCATTTGGAAGAAAAATATTTCATCGTTGCTGCTGATCAACTTTATTGTCTTCAATAAAAATGGTTAGCATGGTGTCAAACAATCGTGATGGAAACAACAACAACATCAAATATGATCCACTCGCTCCATTCCATCTTGAAACATGGTATCATGGCCTTCGAACAAGAACTGAAATTGAACCATCGCTTCAAAAGAAAGGTGACTTCTTGGTTCGTGCAAAATGCTCTGGTCAAAGAATGGAATTCATCTTATGTGTTTGTTCGCAATCTGGTAGCAACAACAAAGCTGCTGTAATCCAACATCTTTCACTGTTCTTCGATGGCAAGAATCAAACATGGGAAATGAAAACGTTTCAACACGCGAGAACAAGAAAAAGTACAAAAGTAACAATCCAAGAATTTTTTTCGAAGCAATCTGGTCGTCAACGTTTTAAATCTCTGATCGAACTCATCAACTTTTACAAGGTAAGATTTTTTTTGTTTGACTCAGTTATTTGATTTTTAATCGTTTAATCTTTTTCAGGTTCATCCAGTTGTTAAAGATGTCATGCTTCAACGTGCTATATCTCGTCCAAAATACATCATCCCATATTCGCATGTCTTCGTTGATGCTTCTTCCAAACTTGGACAAGGAAATTTTGCTAAAGTTCTCAAAGGAAAATACAAAAAAAAGAAGAATGAAAGTCGGATCCCAGTGGCTGTTAAGGTAAGTTGTTTAAAATTTGTTTAATGAAGTACCAGCATAAAATACTTTTTTTAGATATTGCTTGAAACTGATAAAGAAGTCATAAATGAAAATGATGATGAAGAAAAAAATGTCTTAATGAAAGAAGTAAAAGTGATGCAACGCTACTCTCATCGAAATGTGATCAAATTTTATGGCGTCGTATGTGATAAACCTCCAATCTCGCTAATAATGGAATATTGTCCTGGTGGAGCTTTGGATCATCATCTCGTAAAATATGGGGAAAATATTTCTATTGGTGAAAGAGGCGTATTCATTCTCGAAACAGCTCGTGGCCTTCGATACTTACATCATCATCAATGCATCCATCGAGTATGTTTGTTTTTTCTTGTTTTTATATCTGAAACTAATTTGATTATTTTTCAGGATTTAGCTGCTCGAAACTGCCTCATATCGGCTGAAGGCTTTATCAAAATAGCTGACTTTGGTTTATCGAAGATCCTGGGCAAAGCTGCTGATAATGGAATTGATGAAGATTTCAAAAGAAGTGTTCCTCTACGGTATGTTTATCATTTTATCACCATTCAAAATTTCATTTTGGAAGCATTCGCTATTTTTTAATTAATTAACAACATCCTTAAAAGATAAAATAATACTAACCCTTTATTATTTTCAGATGGATGGCTCCAGAAACAATCAAACGTGAGCCACAATTTTCAATTAAATCTGATGTCTGGTCGTATGGTGTACTCGTTTATGAAATCTTCAATAATGGAATAAAACCTTGGGCAGAAAACAACAACAACAAAGAAATCAGCAAAAACATACGTCATGGAAATATGCCATCACCACCTGAAAGAACTCCTCCAACCGTCGTTGCACTTTTGAAAAGTTGTTGGTATGTTTTGTATTTATTTTTGCTTGTTTGAAATCATTACATTATTATTATTTAGGGAAAAAGAAATTGAACAACGTCCAGATTTCAATGATATCGTCAAGAAGATTATTTCTCTTCAGGAAGAAGATCCATTAATGAAAATTCCGGAAGCATCTGAATACACGGTCAATCTTATCCCTGGTGTTCAACGACTTCAAATAACCGAATCAACTGAGGAAGTACTTGCAACACATTCATTCCAGAATTTGAATTCCAATCGTGATTCACCAACTCAAAACCAACCTGAAGAATCAAAATTCATAGAGCCAAATGAAACGAAAATCAAAGAACCTAAGAAATGTGAAACAAGATCAAAAGAACCAAAGACTAAAGCATTATGGTCATGTGAACAACCTGCTCAAAGAACAACCAAAAATATTCCAACCATCAAAAGAAAAAAGGATGCAGCACTGAGAGAATAAATTTATAATGACTATGGTTCATCTTCATACTTTTTTTTGTATATTTTAATGTAATTATTGTCTTGAATAAATTTGAAAAAAACAGATTTGTTTTCATTCATATATCAGCTCCAATTTTTGATATGTATTAGTATTTGAGTTTTAGACTGTACAAATATAAATAAGTGTGAATTTGTTTGTGAAAAGCTCTATTGTTAGTCTGGGAAATCAACACAATGAAAGAAAGGAAGAAAAATTTAGTGTCAAAACAAAATCAAAGAGAACGTGAATTAAAGTTTTCACTTTATTTAAAACTAAACAACAAGAAAATCACAAAACTAAATGTAACAGAAACAAAAAATAATACAGTAACGAAAGTATAATATGAAAGCAGATAAAACGCTTATAACAACAAAAGAAGAGAAAGACAAGAATTATAAGTTGGCATTTTTAGCAGCAAGAAATACAGCATGATTGTCAGCGATATCAACGGAAATAATTTTGTAATCATCCAAATGAGCCGAAGTGATTTTTCTTGGAGTGATGACGCATTTGTCTTCTTCTTCATTATTACCAAGACCAAGTTGACCAACGGAATCAAAACCAAAACCATAAGCAGTGCCTAAAAAACAAACACAAATAATAATAAAGGTAAAAAAAAACAAGATAAAGAAAGCAAACTAACCTTCATTGGTCCATGCAATGGAACAACCAAGAGTAGCAGAGATACCAGAAATTTTGACATTTTCAGGAAATTCGATTTTTTGAAGTTCAAAATATCTCCAATGTTCTTCATCTTCCTTTCCTTTATAAGTTCCAATGCCAAGTTCGTTATCGGTATTTAAACCAATACCATAAACTTCTCCATCATCATTTCGAGCAACAATATGTTTAACACCAGAAATATGCGTCCATTTCTTATCTGATGAAAAAGCAGGAGATGGAACCAATCGATCAATTTTGAGCTTCTTGTTCTGTTCTTCCAAATCTTCTTGTTGTCCATTAGCCATAGCAGCAGAAGAAGCATCATCAGATGGTAAAGGAAAACCAAGTTGACCATAATTATTCAATCCACATGCAAATATTCGGCCATCAGTTGAAAGTGCCATAGTCCAAAATCCACCAGCAAAAACATTTGTGAATTTGACAAATTTATTCTTTTCCAATACTTGACGTCGAAGATGTTTTCCTGAATCATCTGCCATATATCCAGATCGAATGTGCTTTGTACGAGTTGAACTTCCAAGTTGTCCATGAGAGCCTTCACCAAAAGTGTATATTTCGCCTTCAGAAGATAGCATAACAAGATGATTTTCACCTGCTGCAATTTTAACAATCACAACATTTTTATGGTGTAAAATCACTGTTGGCCCTTTCTTCATTTTATCAAAAAGGCTATGAACTTCAACAACACCATTTTCATCCTAAAATAAATAAGTGAGAGATATGAAGAAGAAAGCATGAAGAAGAAAAGAACTTACTCGCAAATTTCCCCATGCAATAACACTTCCACGATTGGTTAAAGCTGCAGTGAAACCTGCTCCTGCAGTAAGTTGAACAATATTTCCTTCTTTTTTCACTTCTTTATCAAATTCAATAATTGTGAGCTCATCTTTAGTTTCTTCTGCAGCTAAATCTTTGACAGGAACGGTTCCACCTTCATTGATTCCACAGCTATAAACTTCATGTTTTTCTGTTAATATTGCTGTATGTACACCACCAGCAACAACCTAAAAAATAATAAAGGTCAATTTGTTTTATGGAAGGAAGAAAAGAAGTACATACCTGCAATATTTTCGTATCTTCTGGTAAAGTTCCAATCGCTCGAGGTTTCTTTGTGGTTGTTCTTCCAGGATGTCCAAGTTGTTCACCTTCTCCACAAGTAAGCACACGGCCCCCAGATGTTGTATTGATGAAATCTTCATATCCATGAATATCTTTGACAGCTCGAGTTTTCTTTGCTTGTGACGAAGTTCCAACATTATCTTCGGTAGAGCTCAACTTTCTCTTTCTTCCAACTTTGACTGTAGTTTCTTTCTTGATATCTTTCTTTTTCAAATCTTCATTCTTTGAAGTTGCAGGTTTCTTTGATAAACTTCTTCTTTTTGATTTAGCTGGTCGAATAGTTTTGATAGATAGCGGCGGCATTGTGGATTCTGAAAAATCAAAAGCAAATAAATAAAATGTGCGAGTTGAAACGAAAAATATCGGAAAGTCATGAAAATGATGAAAAGTCATTGCAACTACAATTTTTTTCGAGATTGATGAATTGCATATTACGCTTACGAATGTACTGTAATCGTGATGGGATTTTATGGCTAGTAAGAATTACCGCGGCTTTTTTCAAACTTTTTTATAATAAACATATCGAAAAAATAATTATTTTTTTGTGGGTTTTATTACTCTTATTCAAGCATCGTCTTTGCTTTGACTTCGAATTATTTTGAGCTTTCTTGGAATATCAATTCATTTGAAACATAGCGCTTTTTTTTCAAAACCATTTTGTAGGTCATGAATCATAACCCTCATTTCTTGTTTCATTTATTTGGTGAAGCATAGGGTTGTCGAATTTCCCGGGAAATGGGCTTTTATTGAATGTAGCGCGGTAGCGCGGTAGCGCCCTTTTCTTTCGTGTTGGGACCACTCCTTTTCATTTTTTTAATTATTGAAAGTAGCGCGGAAGGTAGCGCCATCATTTCTTTGATTATTTTTCACAGAATTAGTCAAATAATTAAAAAGGTTTTTTATTTTATAAATATGTTTATTGTTTCTCAATTATCACGCATACTGTTTAAAAATATATCTGTATATTCCTTGTCACAATTGAACTTTTTTTTTGTGTCCATGGATTGGAAATTGCATCAGGATTGTGAAATGGTTGAATCATCTTTCCCATATGGATCGGATTCTATTGAGAAGTACGTTTACTTAAAGGTAGCTCTTTTCATGGAAAATGAAAGGAATGATAAAAAAAATGCTTGTGCAGAATGTGTTTGAATGAAAGGCATTAGAAAGGTCGATGATTTTCCACCATTTTATTGTGCTTTATTATTAACTTCCCCATAATTTAATCCATTTTGTCTTTAAGAGTTTTTAAGCTCGACTTTCAAATACTTATGGTTCCAATATGTTAATTGGTATTTAATAATTTTAAAACTTGTTACTATAAAAGTTTATGATAGCTTGCATTGGGATTTTGCGCCAGTTTATGAACCCTTAAAAATGATTGTTGAAGCTTATGTCAATATGCGAGTCGAATATGACCATAAATATGCAACTGTAAATTTACAACTTAATGAATACAATTGTGATGTTCACATTTGTCGAATGGCAGAAGAAATATGTTTTAACGGTGAAAATAGGTTTTTTGTGCCATCCCATGCATTTAAAGAAAGAGCTTTTGTTCAAATAAATCTCCCTTTTTATGGTATCTTAAATGTTTGGCGATAAATCAGCCAACATGCAATGATATTGTAGATCCAATAGAGCATTTAGGATATATTTTTAATAACAATTAACAAAATAAAAGCAGCGATGATAATTTGATTGCTGAAGTTAAAGATGAACAAGATAAAAAACAAATGACATTCAATGAACAAAGTAAAAAATAATCAATAGATTAATGATGAAACAATTGATATTATTATGAACAGAGATGTTATCGATGGCCATGACGATAGACTTTTAGTAAGTGCAATTTGTTTGGGATTTCATTTCACACAATTGAAGTCCATCGAATGGTGGTGCTAAATATTTAGAACAAGGTCCGGTTGAATATGGAGCTCAACGCTTACTAACTAATACAGTTTTTAATAATAAAAATTTCAAAATCGAAGATTTAGAAATTGTCACATGGAGAGGAAATATTTATGATTATTATATTTCTACGGCTATAATTCGTCCTGACGATACCAAAGAAAGTTTCGTTATTGAAGATTTTAATATAAACCTCGATACTGCCGATGCAACGTCAGTTAGAAAAACTAATAAAAGAAAACCCAATGACGATACCATAGTTGTAACACCAAAAAAATGATTAAAATTGAAGAAGATTTAAATCAACCAAATACTCAAACCAATGCATGCAACTGCTGTAGAAAATGAAACAATGGATATTGATAATAAAGATTTTGAAAAAGAGGATCAGTATAAAAAAGAGTATTGAATGAAAGAAAACGATAAAGGGGAAAAAGATTATTATTAGCACTGAAAATAATAATAGAAGTAATGAATTGATACAGCTCTCGAAAAAAAAATTTATTTCAGAGAACAAAAAATAATCTTAAACATCGAAATGCTGAGATGATGCGACTTCGTCGTGAAAATGAAACAAATAGGGAAAAAAGTGAAAGATGTGATAGCGTAAAAGAAAATATAGCCGATTTAATGAAATTACAAAAAATTGAACTCCAGCAGCTATGGATAATGCTAAATATAAAAGACGATGTGTGACTAAAATTGTAAACCTTTTGTGAAAAGAGTTGGATCTTGTTTTACAAATGTTAACATTATTTATTACAAGAAAGGATTAAATCTGTACTCATTAGTAAAGCCGAACAGTTTAAATAAGAATAACGGCAACCAGGTGGAATCTGTAATCCATGCTGTCGACTAGGTAAAATAATTCTAGATTCATTAATTGATGATTACCCCAAAGATTTTAAAATGTTTATGAAAGAGCTAGCATAAGGATAAAAGCTTAGTTTAAAACTTTCATACTAATATTCGTAATTATAACACGAGCCACAGTTTGCTCAGATGCATCCAAAACATGTTACCATACATACTAGCATTAAAAGATCAAGGAAGAGTTTTGCACATAATGGGTCGAATTTTTTATTCAAGTAAGAAAGCCAATGCATTTGACGATCAACTTTATATTCTGGACAGTCATGAAGCAACAATACAAAGAATGAAGCTCATACCAATTTGGAAGCGAATTTGGATGGAAATTTAATGGGAATGATTGATAAAGCTATGAGGGAACATAAAGTTAATGTGCAAAGTTTTGTAATGTTAAAGAAAACAACTGAAAGAGATAACGCTGAAAAAGAAGCAAATAATGAACCATTGAATTTAAAGTTAGTTTTTGTTAATAAACCTAATGCAAAAAGGAATTATGATGCAATTGTTGCCTTTGAAGTAGCAATGATTTAAGGTCAGAATGGAGAAATTTTCAAAGAAAATATTGTTATTATAAAAAGGAATATTGATGGTGAATTCAAAAATATTTAAAAGATGGTGATAATACGACAGATCTTTAGTTTATCCAACGTTTCATACACCTGGAAAATTGGATTTTTATGAATTTAACAAAAAGAAAGATCTAAATATACCAAATCCACAAAAAAATGAGTAAACGAGAATATTACGCTTATAAATATCATGTAAGAGATGAAAAGGCGAATGGCTTATTGCATTATGGTGGAATGCTTTTCTTACAACAATAATTTCAAGGGCAAAACAGAAAATCATCAAATAAATTATTTGAGATTTAATAGGACAATATCCATGCGGCTATTTATACTGATTTGCATTAAGAATTAAATAAAAAGGCATCAAAAGATGACAATTTGTCAGAAAGTATTTATGTTTTACCGAGTTCATTTTATGGTAGAACAATAATGTATTTGAGTAAGTAGATATAGAGAGAAGTGCATCTTCAAGAAGATTGAGAATTGTGTTATTACCTAACTAATTTTCTGCGTCATTTTACTTATTATAGCTGGATACGACGAATAAGTTCTTTGAAATTAAATCATTCCCTTTTCTCCTATTTCCATTCGTGTCCTTCTTTTGTTTCTTAAATTGCATAGGTTTTCAGCAAAGGATGCTAAATTGTTGTTAGCTTGCTAATTTGTACCCATTAAAACACAACTTTCATTGTAATTTTGGAAAGAACATACGGGGATTAGTAATCAAAAGTTTGCCTAATTGTGCTAATGTGGATAGAGCTAAGCGGTAGTCTTTTGTGTGCAACAAATTCAAAATCATTTGATATTTCATAAATCACCACTGCTTTACTATCTTTAACTTGTTACATTAGGAATGCTGTTGTTGATGGGTAGTAAATTGTCTTTTTACTATAGGAGCAAAAATAATTATTCAAAACAAAAAGCAGACAGTTTCCATACAAAGTTTGTTATGAGCAACTATAATTAGCTTAATGCCAGCAAATGTTCATTTACTTGATTTTTCATTCAATGGCAACAAAAGCCTTATTTTTCGCTGAATCATACTCAAATTTCAACAGTTTATATCTGCTTCTTTAACATGCTGCATTATGGGACAACAAAAATACAGTAAGCTTTCAAAAAACTTCAAAAATACTAACAAATAAAAAAAGGATTTTTTTGAAATTATTAAAACACTTTATCATCATCAACGCTGTTATTTTCCTTTTCCATTTCATCCTTGAATTGGATTTCATTAAAAGAATTCCAATGGATTTTCATCCATGGCCACCATGGCTCTTCGTTCATCTGGTGTGAAATTTTTGATGAGTTTGAGGTATTTTTGAATTTTTGGGCCTCCACTTTCATCACTTTTATTAAAAACATAATATCATGCAGCTTCAAAAAAATCTTTGGGAATAAAGAAAGTCGGCTTAAAAAGTTGAATCTTTAAATTCCGCATCGGTGAAAGAACCAAAAATTAATTTAGTAAATTTTTGATCCTTGGATGATTCGACAAATCCAAAATGATTATTCAATTCAAGTAATTTTTTTAGTTGTTTTTGATTCATTACAACTTCGAAGGGTTCATTTATTATCCGTATGTTCCGTAACATTTTTAAGAAAGAAACAAGAATTAATAACGCGTTGACCAATTTTAATGGCAAAATCAGGGATAGCAATGGAGCGAAGAATAATTTTTGTCGCTTCTGATGGAAGAATATCAGCAGTTTGAGTGGCTATTAAAGCAGATAAACAGTGGAGAAGTTGAGCAAATAAAAATGTAAAAAATGAATGACATTGAAATAAATTTTAATAATGAAAAGAGTTGCTGTTATTGTGGCATGTCATATTTATTTTTTAATGCTTGCTTTGTGAACAATGGACTCCGTTAATTTATTTTTGAATAAGAAACTTGTTTTAAGGCTGTATTAGAATAACTTATTTGGCGACTAACTTGAACTATGTAAATGCAGCACAA
The DNA here is from genome assembly GCA_028622995.1 of Panagrolaimus kolymaensis. NCBI lineage: Eukaryota > Metazoa > Nematoda > Chromadorea > Rhabditida > Panagrolaimidae > Panagrolaimus > Panagrolaimus kolymaensis. The sequence goes on from JAJQJQ010000023.1 coordinate 2,410,142, forward strand.
AAAAGCAAGCATCAAACCCTAAAAATAGCCGTTTTGAAATAAAGCTCAATCCATTATGATGGTGTTTCGAAGGTGAAATAATATGGCACATAATTATGATGCATCCAGCATGGATATGAAATCCTTTGGCTAACAGCAATGAAAAATAAACGACCAGAAACATAGCTATAATTTCCACTACCTCCACATAATTTGATTGAACTTTGTTGGAATGACAAAATTAACTTCCAAATTCAGAAGAGATTGTCGAAATTTTGGAAAGTTTAATTACACCATTTCCAAATCATTAAAAACCATTGATTAATTAAGTACTAATGGTGATTGGGTTTTGTTGAACCATCACCACCAAGTCCAGAAGATTTAATTCAAACACATCTTGCATTTGGGAATGATGAGAAGGTCAAACCTCCATTGCCAGACTTTTATAAAAATAATTTATGCTTGAAACAACACAAAGTAAATTTGTTAACAATCGAGACCTTGCTTTATATTTGATGATAGTAGTTAGTAGAAAAAATACTTGCGGGACTGCAAAAGAAGCTCCAACCATTACTTCCAGCATAGCCATTATTCCAAAAACTATCTCCAAGAACTAGTGAGTTTTTTTTAAGAGGCAGTTAAAGATTTTAATTTGTTGCAAACATTGATGTACATTATAATTATTTTTTGTTATTATGAACATTTAAGCAGCTTCGCAAGTTAATCGGGTTCTAATGCTTATGAGTTACCAGCTTCTTCAATATAGCCAACGCCTCAATTTCTTCAACAATCAACTTAAAAAATTATCATTTATGCGATTATCAGTTAATAAATGATGATCAAAGCCAATATTATGACTTCTCAAATCACAGCCAAGATTATTATGACTGAATTTAAGTCTAATATTATTTCGACAGCTTGAGCTTTTTTTTATCTTTCTCTTTTTAAAAATTGTTATATCAATAATAAAAAATAAAATTGTTAACGATAGTATTCCTAACAAATAAGCCAAATGTTTCTTTAACCTGAGCAATTTCAATCTTCTTTAAAAAACAGCTCGTGAAAATTAATACAAGCACTCCGAATGCTTGAAATTCAAGTTCCCCAATTGGTGTAATAACTCGATTTGGGGAAGAAATTATATATTTGGCAATACAAAACGTTCTTTAAACTCATCATAAAGATGAATTTATTCTTATTGAATCCGCAGAAGCTCCAACTCCAATAGAAGATTTTTACGATATCTCGGATATAAAAATTAGATATCGAAATGATATCAATGGATTTTATTGCGGAAGTCATCACTCAAATAGCTGATGCAGATTTAGTTTTTATTAAAAATCTGAAAATCAAAATATCGATTTGGAAATTCTTCAACTAAGGGTTGCACGAATTATTGCGATAATGGAATACCATAGAGATGGAGAAACTATAACTCACAATGAATATGTAAATTGCAAATTTACTTTTTCTAATGTACAGAAGAAGCTGAAATATATACAACTATCTAAGAAAATATAAAGAATGAAGAAACTTCAGCAGATGAAAATTGTCTAGCTATTGCTTCCATTGAATCCACAGCTAATTCCCCCAATTTTCATTCATCCATTGCCTGAAGAAGAAATTTTATAACCGTTGAAAATCCAAAGTTTTTCGATGAACTTTTCATGGAATTCTTTTGCCTTTTGATATGTGGCATTTGAATGATGTAACTCTTCAAACCTCATCAAATTTTAGTATTATTAGTAAAGATGGAGTGATATTACTTCCAATTCGAGAAGTTCCCAAAAAAAGGCAAGGGAAACAAATTACGTTGTTAATTGTTTTATCCAGCTGGACATGCAATGTTGCCATGTATTTAGCCATTAATAATAATTGAGAAACAATAAACATATTTATAAAATAAAAAACCTTTTTAATTATTTGACTAATTCTGTGAAAAATAATCAAAAAAATGATGGCGCTACCTTCCGCGCTACTTTCAATAATTAAAAAAATGAAAAGGAGTGGTCCCAACACGAAAGAAAAGGGCGCTACCGCGCTACCGCGCTACATTCAATAAAAGCCCGGGAAATGGGAAAATGGGGAAATTTCCCGCTACAAACCTTCACAAAGTCTTACAAAGTTTAACAAAGTTATAGCAACTTTTGTAGAACTTTGTTAGACTTTGTGAAACTTTGTAAGGGTTTGTAGCGGGAAATTTCCCAGGAAAAATCGGGAAATCTTTTTTGACAACCCTAGTGAAGCAACACAGATAAACTTTATAATTTTTGTTTAATTTCTGTTAGCAAGGCCGTCACGAATTCGTTATTCGTGCAAGAATTTATTAAAACGAATGGACAATGTAATTATGAATATGAAAAAATTGATGAAAGTGTTAAAGAATTTGGATCTTAATTTCTTTTTGAAATGATAAATCCCAATTGCAATTGGAAGCTAGAATTACTTATCTTCGTTTGGCTTCGAAAATGCTTTTTTTTTCAGGCAAATTTTAGCTTTTCTTACCTCTCTCCTCACGAGTTATTATTATTTTTTGTTTAAAAATTAATTATCTTGCATTAATAAAAAAAATTATTACGAATAATTACAAAACCAATAAAAAGGAGAAATTATGTGAGAAAATGAAAGAAAACCAATGCATTCCTTCGAAAAAAAGATGTTTTTATGTGATTTTTTATTCCCAAAAAACCTCTCATGAAAGTAAGCAGCATAAAGGAACCGCAAACGACCTTTGTGAAGAAGAAGAAAAAGTGTGAAAGCTGGCACAGATTGCGCAAAAAATGAATTGAAGGAAAAAGAAGAAGCAAAGCAGGTGTTTATTTGTTTGTGAACAACAATCACGTTCCATCTCACCGGAGTTCAATGCCTTTTTTGTAGGAACAAAGAAACAAAGGATTTTGTTATTTATTTATTTATTAGTTAGAAGCTTCATAACTTTTCACACAAAATGTTGTGAATTAAAAATGACTTTTTTGAAGCATACTTGCTCCATCGAAAAAAATTAAGTTCCCTTTTAACCCTTGAATGTCTGTTTCAAATGAATCCACAAAATCTCGTTGAGTATTAGAATTTTGACAAATTTCCATTTACATATAAAGAAATTTAAACTAGAAAATAATTAACCACTTTCTTTTGTAAAGAAAGATCGCCACATAGAAATGAAAAAAAAATCCTTTTTTCAAGCAACTTTTTCTGTGTTTGGCTGGCATTTATAGTAGCGACGATCGAGTTACAAGCTTTTTATTTTTGTGACCGTTCAACACAAAAAGGTTAACCTTTATGCTTCTTTTTTTTCTCAGAGTGTCCTTTGTCCATTTCATTGTTTTGCATTTCTTCTTTTTTTTGATGTTGCCATAACTCCCTTTCAGTCATTTTTTGCTTCGTTTTAGAGGCACTTTGTAGCTGCAATCTTTTCTTCTTTCTTTTTTTTTGAAAAATTCGTAGATTTCGGTTTTTTATTAGTTTGTTGTAATCAGCGCTGGCGGTTTTCGGTTTTTCGGTTCGGTTTTCGGTGAACCGAACCGAACCGAAAATCGAAAACCGAAGATTTCGGTTTTCGGTTCAAACCGAAAAACCGAAAACCGGGAAGCTTCGGTTCGAATTGAAAACCGAAAAACCGAAAACCGAAGAAATTCGATTTTTAACCGAAAAAACCGATTTTTTGGTTCGGTTCGATGAAAAATAGGTTGTTAAGAATCTAAGTTTTTTTTATTAAAAAAACGTAAATTTGGTTAAAAAGGCTTAGAAACAAGTAAAAATACATAAAAAAGACAAAAATATGCCTTATTTTTTACTTTTATTCAAAAATTAACGTTAAAAAAATTCAAAAAAATTTTTTAAAACCGAACCGAAAACCGAAAATTTAGACTGAAAAACCGAAAACCGAGAAGCTTCGGTTCGATTTTAAAACCGAAAAACCGAAAACCGATAAGTTCGGTTTCGGTTCGGTTCACCGAAACCGAAAACCGAAGGATTTCGGTAAACCGCCAGCGCTGGTTGTAATCATGAAGAGTAGCTTCTGTAAAGTTTATACTCAAATTTGAAAAGATTGAATTTAGAAAAGAAAGGTGTAAACTTTTTGCTTGTTGCTTTTCTGACTTTTCTTTCATACTTTCGAAGGTTTGTTTTCAAAACATGAAAAGCATAAAGAAAAAGCAATAAAAAAAAGTTGCATTATTTTTGATTTCTTTGTATCTGATTTTTTTTGTTGGTCGTTGGCAATTCTCCAATACCCATTCACAAAAAAATGTAATTCTTCTTTTCATTAAACAAAATTCTTTTATTGTAAAGAATGGGAATAATGATTTTAAAAAATAGTAATGGGTTTAGGTAAAGAAAATGATGAGTGTGAAACCCCGTGAAGATTAAATTTGTTCGAGACCTTCCATAAAGGTTTAATTTCAAAACTTAAAAATAGATGTTTTATGCTTTTAAATTTATTTTTGGCCAATAAATTATGTTTATTTTTTTAATGCTATTTTTAGTAAACTCGTATAGTAAACTTTTAAAATTAACACCTTCTCAAGAATATCTGTAATTTAGCTTTCCACTCGATTTAAAAATTTGTCTGTTGCCAAGGACTTTTTTTTATTTATTAATTTTCTTTGACAGGTGAAGAAGAATGAATTCATGCGTGATTTCTTTATTTGAAGCCTTCTTTTTTTCGTTGTCATTTATTACATCGTAAAAAAAGCACAATCAGAGAGGGACAAAAAAAAGGTAGCCATTTATAAAGATATTATCGGCTTGACCTTGTTTTTTTTCTCTTTTTCAATTGAAATTTTTGTACAGTTTTAAATTTATTTCTGTGCTTTTTTTCAAAAGCAGTTTTGCCTAATATCTTTGTTTATTTGTAGTTGGTTTATTAAATGGAGAAATTTTCTGATCAGAAAAAAAAATTCGATAGTAAGGCTTCCGTTTTTCCTACAAAATTAACCCATTTTTGTTGCTTCATTTAAAATTCAATTCCTTCCTCTCCTTTTTTTCACTCATGTTTGCTAATTTAAAATATATTTATTAAAATTCTGAAATCTGTTGACTAAAAAAAGCGGTTAATTAGCAAACAAAATTCATGCAGAGTATGTTTTGCAATGAGGCCAAATTTCCATTTTCAAGCCTCTCTTTCTTTTTTCAAGATTGAATTGAAAAATCTCTCTTTCTCGACCTAAACATTCTTTTCTCTCCCGCCTTCTTCTTCTTCATTTCCCTCTCATTTGCTTCTTTTGGTTTGGTATAAACTATTCTTTCTCTCCTATTTTTTGTTAATCTTCTTTTCCCTCGCAACAGAGGTCAATAATTTGATTATTAATCGAAAGAAAAAAATGCTTTGGTCACTTTTTTGTGCCAGATGTCTCCCTTTTTTTTGTTGGCATTTTGCTTAAAAATTTATGATTTCGTGTCATAAAAAACCCAGTTAGTTTGAAATGCTTGAAAAAAAAAGAAGTAAAAAAGGGCTGCGTTTAAACTACCAGCAAAAATAATTCTTAAATAAAGGCTCCTAATTTGAAATTGTATCCCAGAGTTTTAAAAATATCTTATCTTCATTTTGATATAGTCAATCATAGCTTTTCATATTTTGTTTACCCGCCATAATTTTTGATGAATTTTGTGTATGGTGAAAGCTCTTAATTTTAAAATCTATTCTTGTTAATTCTTTGAAGTTAATGCTCAAAAAATTACTATGTCCAAATGTTCCAGAAATTAGTACTTTTTCCTATTTTTTACTTTTTTATATATATTTTTTAAGAAAGCCGTGAATCTTTTTTTGTTGTTGTTGCTTTTTCGGTCATTTTTTTCCATTGAAATCTTTACAATTTTACGAATTTTTTTTCTTTTCATTTCAAATTAGCCAAATTAGGTACTTCTTTATGTTAGTAAATTTGCGTGAATTTTTTTAAAGCTAACAAAGCGTATAAAAGAGAAAGAAAAAAAAATGCAAAATTAGATAAAAAAAAATAATTTTACAATTTGTTTTCTTTGTAAAAAAATTGTCGGCGACGGCTTTTGCTATTATTTTTTAAAGTGTAAAAAAATATGTTGTGGATCACATTGTTACGGTCATAAAAATAAGCTCTTCTTTTTTTGGTTGCTTTTCATCTTCAATGGAATACACCACCAGAAGGTGTGCCACTGACCATTCCATTCACTCCAACATAAAAAAAGACAAAATGCTGATTGTGGTAGTATTGGTCTTCTTTCCGATATGGGTGGTGAAAAAAGCATCGGCGGTGTTTTATTATAACCATTTGGCAAGCATCCATCTGGTGTTCTCCTCTTTTCCCTCCCAAAAATGCTCAAAGTTTTATGTTTTTATTGTTTTTATTGTTTTTTTTTGCAACCATAAAGTGTTTTGGTTTTCCTTAAACCATCAGGCAAAAAAATTCAATTTTTACTTTTAAGCGGCGTCTTTGACCCTTATCAATTTTATTTTTGTGTTGTAAATTCACTCTAGGTGGATAGTTTTAGAATTATTTTAAACGTTTTGAAAGGATATCGTAGTTATATCCCTTTAAGAATATAACCGTTCGATTTTTTGTTCTGCAAATTTATTCCTTTCTTGCTTTTTTTTTCTAACTTTTTTAAACCTTTTAAAGATAGTTTAAAGTCGATGAAAGTCTCAAACTAATAAAAGGGTTTGTGTCAATTCAATTCAACAATTTCTTTTTTGTTGTTGAAAACATGCCAATAACATGAAATGAAAAGCAATGAATGAATGTGCTTGCTTCCCTGCTTCTTCTCAATGAATGAGAATGACCACTGAAAAAAATGAAAATGAGTCAAAGAAAAGAGAGAAAGAGGCAATTGGACTAAAAAAGTGACCAGCAACTATTTTGGAAAATGGTCAAAAGCAACATTTTTTGAACAACAAGGAAGTGTCATACATGAAAAAAAGTTGGGTGCTTGCGCGAAAACATTGCCTTGCATGACTTTCATTTCCTCCTTTTTGCAGCCATCTAAAAAAATTATTTTATCTTAAGGGAGTAGTAACTTCAGCGTTAAATTCACTTAAGGGTGTTATTTTCAGCGGCATTTTTATTGAAAAATTCAAAAAGAGTAATATAAGTAAAAAGATAGCCAGCTTTGCCATTCATAGTCATCGATGGCGGTGGTTGTTATTTTCGCAGTTTAAAAGAAGGCAAAATAAAAGTGCCAGGAAATTTAGACCTGCAAAAAAAAGTAAATAAAATTATTTGTGGTAAATTCTTCTGGGACATTGAGTTTTTAAAGAATTGCTTCTTTGTTTACATCCAACTTTTTTATTTTTGTTATTTTTATAAGGTATCATTAGGGGATTTACACCTGCTTATTATCGTATTTATTACACATTTTACGCTTTCATGGAATTTTTTTTCTTCGAAAAAACAAACAAACTTGTTCTTCCCATTTTATTTTTTTCATTCTCTCTTTGTCGATTATCGTCGTTTTTAGCTTCTTCGTTGACATCTCCGAATTGAACCTCAAAAAAATAAACCAAAACGACTTCTATCATCGCGTTTTTCTTTTCCTCCATTTTTTTCTTCTTCTAAGAATAGTTTAGTTTCTTTCAAGGTTTAAAAATAACTGTTGTGTCAAGGTGAAGATATTGTGGTCATTATTTGAATGATTAGCCGGAACAGTCCAGCACCACCACCACTAACTAACAAAAAAGCAATAATATGTCAAAATAATTTCAAAAAAAATGCCTATTGAAAGCCTCATCAATCTTATCTGTTTGATCTCAGACATTCTTTAGGACAAAAGCGATAAATATCTTTGCCACAAACTAATTGGTTTTTTTTTGAGAGGAAAATGCTTTAGAGCTTTTTTTTAACACTTTATTTGCTTTAGTCTATTTTTTGGATCCACTTTTATTTCAGCAGTGTTTAACTTTCTAAATCTACAAATATTGAACGATATTCATCATGAAATATTCTCCAAATAAAGCCAAGTCATCGATATCGTATTGGAAAGATTTTAGGATTTATGAAGTCCAGCGACGGGGCGGAATCGACTTTGATGATTTCTTTCAATTTCCTTGACTTTTAAAAAATACCGAAAATGTCAAAACTTTTTTTGATGTTTCTCATATATAGCAGCAGCTGCTGGATGGTGGCCACCAAAGCTACACTGCTCTTCAATCATGCTTCATTGTTTTTTTAATATTCCCTTTTAATGGCCTCATTAATGTATCCTCCATTTTTTTCTCATGAAGTTGATACTTTTTTATTAACTTTTTTTACTTAAAAACTAAGAGCAAGCAGCTTTTAAAAACATTTTGACAGTCGGAAAAGTTTATTAGCTATTTTAAATTAAAGTAAAAGTTTAAGCTTTTTTTAACAGTGAAATCTTCCGTCGAATTCAAAATATCGAATAAAAAAGGAGACTTCAAGCTTCAATTTTTTCCATATTGTTGCTTCATTGCTTCGAAACAATTGAATGGACATCGGTCATTCATCAAAATTTTAGGCTTGTTAAAATCTCTCTTTTTTTCTGTCTTTTTTTGTTGTTAGAATTTTTATGCTTGAATTCAACTTTTGTTTAACATTATCCAAAAAATAACAAATTTGCTTTAAAAAAGTACTACTTTTGTTTTTTTACTTCCACTGGCTAGACTTTCACTACCTTATAAGAGATTGGAAAAAGTTTTAGATAATAGTTTCTTGGGTTTTTATTGGTTATCAAAAAATGTTAGTACCATCCATTTTCCACGAATGTATTAAGCGTTCTTTTTTTTCTTCTCTTCATTAAAGTAAATAAATTGAAAAATGAATCAAAGGAAGGGTTGCAATAAAAACATGCTTTTTTATGATTCCAGTGGCACCTTTTGAAAAGTAATTAAGAATAAAAACATACACGGAATCAACTAAAAATATTTGAGCGCAAAAAAAGTGATAAAAGAAACGTGTTTGATTGGAATTTAATGTATTGGTTTGGGATAAAAATAAAATATAAAAATTATTTTTACGTAAAAACTTTTTGGATAACCACGTGGAAATATAAATAAATTTTCTTTGTTAATACTTTACCTAAAACAAATGTTCATCAAAATATAACATTTCTTTTTTGCAATTTTCTGCATTTCCAAAAAGTTTTTGTTTTTTAATCCTAAAAAAAATTTCCTTTTCCCATTGTTTTTTTATTGCATTTCTAAGACATGCAAAATCTTCTTCCACTTGTAACATTTTATTGCCACCTTTATATCCTCTTCCATCCAATTCAAAAAAAAAGATTGATTAAGTAGTCTATGTAAAGTTTTCCCTCAATTTGATTGATGACGACATAAGCGTGGTTGATATTTTTTTATTTTTCTTGATCGTGTATCAATTTGCACCATTAACAAAAAAGCCTAATAATTTCAGATATTTTTATTTTTCCTCCAAATCCTGCTTCGTAATGTAACTGCCATTTTTATTTTGATCATTCTTTTGTGCAATTTTGCCTTTTTTTTGATTCAGGGAGGCTTGAATTTTCACTTTTTTATATCGCATGTATCTCGTAAATTAGCTTTCTTAAAATCATGCCAAATCCTAAACACTGCCAAATTTTTTCATGCTTTAATTATTCTATTTATGTTTTTATTTTGAAATTATTATTATTGATTTTTGCTTTATCAATTGATGCTGCAATCGAAGATGATGTTAATATTAATCCTACATTAATAATACCTGTAGAAGATGTGATACCAGAGTTTAATGATAATGATGATAATATTACTGCAGATTTAATAAAACAGGGAATTGTTGCTGAAGCTGAACCAGCAATATGGGGTGATGCCGCCCCAGATTATTCTCTTACCATCCTAGATGAAAAACCTATTTATATTTATGCTTTAATATTTGTTGATTCTAAAATAGTAATTTTTTTCGAAAAGCTTTGAGTCTCATTCCATAGTTTCTTTTTTTTTCAGACTCGCCATTATTCAAATGATATGGGAATAATTAAAACAGAAATAATGAGAATGATTAAAGAAGCAAACAATTATTTTTCACAATTAAATATAAGAATAAGCGTGGTGGATGTTTTACAAACCATGAGAGATGATTTATCACTTTATACCTTTCAATCATTTCATACTAGCAAACTTGTTAATTTACCATATCATAATTTTGCTGCATTAATATCTTTTCGTTATGCTGGCGGTTTAGCTTATGTTGATGGAATGTGTTCATATAGAAATTCACTTCTTTGTGGCTTTTATCCTCATAATCCTGAAGCCATGGGAGCCATATTTTTTCATGAGACCGCTCATCTTTTGGGTGTGGGACATGATGATAAAAATAAAACATTAAATTTAACTAATTGCATTTGTTATGATCCAATATTATCCGAATCCATATACAACGCGGAAGCATATCGACCTTCAGCTGGATGTTTAAAAATACCGTAAGTTATTATTTTGCGTTGAAAAACTTTCATACATAATAACTTTTGATTTTCTTTCAAAGTTTTTTTATTCAACAGCAACGCCACCATTTTTAGTGGATACGATCATGATTGTACAGCGCAACATTTAGCAAACATCGTCCATCGAAATCGATGCCTACCAAAAGAACCTCGAAGAGAAAGTGAAAATGTTGCAGATGGATTTCGAGATTGGACTCCATTTTATGATTCAAAATTAGCTATTTGTGGTAATGGAGTTACTGAAGGCGAAGAAGAATGTGATTGTGGAATAAAAAAGTTTTGTAATGAAATAAATTGTATTCCAGAAACATGCAAAAGGAAAATTTCTTTTTACATTATAGTAAGTTTTGTTATATTTTTTTGAAGGACATCATCGTTCCCTAGAAAAATCAAAGTGTACTAATAGCAGCAAAAAAAAAGTGAAATTGAGTCATTGCTTTCCCTTGTCTAAAACTAGAAAGAATCAATCAAACGTTTTTTGAACTTTTTTTTTTTTGCTGCTGCAAATTCAGTGATTTTTTTTACACCAGCTGTTATTGCTCATAAAATTAGAGTAGTTGGTTTAGCTTTTTAGGAAAAAAGGAAATAAAATTTAGTAAAGTTTAGCTTTTTTCTTCTTGATTTTACCTAGTCGTGACAAGCTTCAGATATTTCTGTAAAATAAGGAGAGTTTTATCATTTACCCTCTTTAATTTTAATCCATAATTTGATTGGAAGTTTTAATGTTTTAATTTATCTTTTCCATACATACTTGTCATTTTGTCGGTGCATTTTTTTTGTAACAATGACTGGTTAGATTATGCACACTTACAAATAACAGTTTTCACAATGTTCATAATTTGTTTATGCTAAAACCTTAAAAACTTTGTTTTTGAGAGGGTTTTCCTTCCTTCCTTACCTAATGCACCTTTTCTGATGATCTTATTCATCAAATAAAAAACGTTTTTCTTGAAGCTTTTTATCATTTGATTTTTGTTGTCCTCCAATAGAGAGAGAAAGCTGTCGCCTACACTTCTTCTTTCCTTCCTCTTCTCACTTTTTGTGACTCATTCAACAACAAAAAAATCGCGATTTTTATTTAAAAAAACAAATTGAATTGACTTTGACTCCAATTTTTTTCTTTCAGTTTTTGGCTGGTTTCTTGGTTTGTTGTATTTTATTAACTTTACTATCGATCTGCTGTTATTTCATTTTAAAACAAATTTCAACTAAAGTTTCATCAACGATGAGACCATCATTTCGAACCAAAAAATGGAGATTTTGTAAAATTGCTGCTGAACCTCTGAGAATTCTTAAACGAATATTTTTTGTTAAAAGTGAAAACCGAAATCGAAGACCTAAAAATATTTCAAATCCATTGGGACAAAATGAAAAAGTAGGCTGGCTTTATTATTATTTTTATGAAATTTATAAAACCTTTTTTTAGTTGAGTACAGAAACTATCGTAACTTTAGTTCCACAAGCTATAACACAAATCGGAAGCACAGAAACATTGCGAACAACTCCTCGTCCAAAGATGCCTCCTCCACCGCCTCCAATTGCGGCCAAACCTAAACCAGAAAGGCCACCACCTCCAGTTTTTATGCCAATTCGTACAGCTCCACCACCTCCTCCGCCACCAATTTCGACCAAGCCAAAGCTCACGCCATGTTCGATTCCATCAATTATGGAGCCATCACCACCAAAAATTCCAGAAATTCAAATGAGAATGAATGAAGTACTTTGGGCTGAATATGAAGAGCGAATATCACATAAATTTGCTGATTTTACTGAAGAATTTGCATCATCGGATGATGAAGAAATGTAATAATTAGTAATCCTTCCTTGCCTATCAAATATGCCCCGGTGGTAACATTCCTTTCTTTTAAATGCTTTATTATGGTTTTATTACAACAACATTCACACTTTTTTTTATTTTACCAAGCACTCCCAAAAAACTTACTGGTCTCATCATCATAACACAACTATCATCTATCTACGTAAAAATTTATTTTTGTAGGATTAAATTATCTTCTTTTATAAATAATAAAAATTCATTTTATCAAACTTTTATTTTGGAGACAGAAATATACACAACACAACTTTTTTATTGAAACAAAAAAATACATAATTTACAAAAACAAAAAAGATGCAAAAATAAAAATTTCATGAACACATATTTATCCAGAATTATCATCAGAACTATTTTCCTCTTCAACAGCTTCACGTTTCTTAACAAATGAATCCAATGTAATTTTGTTGTTTTCTAAAAAGCATCACATTTATTGAATGGAAAAATAAAGTAAAAACTTACTATCAGCAGCTTTATGTTCTTGAGCATTCATAATACAGAAAACAACGAGATCAACATAATTATCAGCTTCCACATCGGCTGTCCAACTAATTCTAGCAAGTTGTTCCTCTTTAATTAGATGCACCGCAATTATACCCTAAAAATAAGTAAATTCATTCGAAAGCTAACATAAACAAAATCTTACCTCAAACATTCTAAAGAAAGTTGCTGGTTTCTTCAAATCTTTTTTGGTCCTTTTTGAATCGATTGCAAGGTAATCAGGAAGATCATAGACTTCGACTTCCTCCATAAACAGTTGAGGATCTAATGTTCTCAAATTGAATTCGAGCCAGTCTTGAGATTTTGAATAATAAATAGTTTGATGATTGCTAACATTGCTAATTCGAAGGGAAGAATATTCCATGAGATCTTGAGGGTCGAGCACGTTATAATTGAAATTTTTTCTCATCAAAATTCCATGGATTAGATCTTCGGTGTGTAAATTTGTAACAATTGAACCAACAAGCCGAGCCACCTTTTCAGAAGCAAAACGAAGATTCAACTTTTCAGTATTTTTCGGCATATGAATTTCCATATTTGCAAAATCAGGATTGTGTTCAAGTTGACGATGAAGACCATTTTTAAGTCGGCTCATTTCTCCAGATTCTCCATGGACGAGGATAACATGATGTGGTTTCAATCGAGTAATAAAGTCTGTCGTTTGGACGAAGTCAGTGTGAGCAGAAAAACTAATGTAAGAAATTTGCAAACGAACAGGTATTCTTCGACCAGTTAAAGTAACAATTTCTTCGGGTTCAGAGAGAATATGCTTCGCGAGAGTTCCTTCAACACAATAGCCAGCAATAATGCATCCATTTTTTGAATCAGGACACCATTGTTCAAATAGTTGCCGAGAAAGCCCTGGTTGAAGCATACCAGGCGAAGCGAGAATAACACATGGACCGCCATCATCAAATTGATCAGAGTTCTAAAAAAGCGAAACAAATAAGTAAATATGTAGTTTTTTGAACAAGCAAACCTTAAGAGGAGTAACATATTTAAAGATAAACGGATTCGTATGAACAAGATGATTTTGAACGCGAGAATTCATTCCATTAACAAATGTTTGATATACGCTCATACATTTCTTAGCCAAAGTACTTGCATCTAAAATGGGCGGTTATGAAAAATAATAAGTATGTGAAGTATACTTACAATAAATAGGAATAACATGAAGTTCAGGATGAGCTTTCCAGTATTCGTCCAAAATTAACAAAAGTTCTTGAGCCCGTCCAAGAGCGAATACAGGAATCAAGCATCTACCTCCACGAGTAACAATTTCTTTTACATTATCCGTAAATCTTTGTTCACGTACTTCACGACTTTCATGGACTTGTGTACCATAAGTTGATTCCTAAAATAAAGACAATTATTATAAAGCCAAACATGTTACATGTAAGCATTACCGAAATTAGAATATCTGGTGTAACTTCAGGAACTTCTGCAGCTCTCAAATGTCGATCTTCTTCACATGAAAAATCACCAGTATATAATACTCGAACAGTATCAATTTCAATCATAAACATGCAGGCTCCAAGAACATGTCCAGCAACATATGCACGAAATCGAACACCATTAATTTCTTTTTGTTCTTTAAAATCCACACATTCTATTTTGTTCATACTCTTTTCAACATCGTCTTCGGTATAAAGGATTCGATCGCCACCAGGTCCATTTTTAGCAACTTTAACAAAATCTCCTAGCATGATACGGTAAATGGCTTTAGTTGCGTGAGTCATAAAACATCTTCCTCGAAATGCTGTTTTAGTTAGTAACCATGGAAGAGCTCCACAATGATCAATATGAAAATGAGTAACCAAGAGTAAATCAATTTCATCAACATCAATAAAATCAACAAATGGAAGAGAATCAATTCCATGCATTCCAGGGTGAATACCACAATCAAGCTAAAATCCGACTGTTAAAGAAAGAAACGGAGACAAGAAAACTAACCAAAATTTTTTTGCCTTTAAAGTTCAGGTAATGACATGATCGACCAACTTCTTGCCCAGATCCTCTGAAAGCACAAATATTAGTTGAACTATGGTAGTTAGAAACTTACAAAGGAATAAACTGCAGAACATCGGAATTTACACTACCATAAGGTTCTTCAGTTGCAGAATCCATTGCTAATATCCTGCAATTTATATTTTGTTTACTTGTTATGTACATATAAAATTTATCAATATTTATTCCGGAAATGTACCCACGATACAAGAAACACTTAGTTAAAAACAAAATTTATTTAATAAAACAAAGAAAAATAACAACGTTACACGATAAGAAACAAAGATATCAAAATGAAGAGATCTCGGGTTTACACGAACAGAATGCACTTTTCAAAGAAATTTCTTTTCAATAGCTGGAATTTTCTTGACAAAATCCTTGAATTGTTGAGGAGTGAAGGTAATACCCTTTTTACCAGGAAGAAGTTCGTTGTCCTTTCGGTAATATTCACGAATGTTGATGTATTCCTTGCCCTTGAAGTTGGATTTTGTGGCGTACCGCATGTTACCAAGATCAATGCCCTATAAATAGAACTATTAGAAACGAAAGAGGTTAGATAAATAACTTACATCAGGTAATTCACTTTTATCATCTTCTTGTTTAGCTTTGCTTGATTTCTTGGATTTAGGTTTTTCTTCTTCCGATTCATCTTCAGAGCTTTCATCTACCTTGCGCTTCTAAAAATATTGAAATAAAAACGCGTCATTAAGAACTCAAAGTTTACCTTTGATTGAGGTTTTGACGATTTGCCAGTAGGAGTAGCAGCCTTGCCTTTCTTGTCGCCCTTCTTAGGCTTAATTTCTGGTTCAGGTTCGGAGTCAGAACTATCATCCTTCACGACTTCCTAAAATATGGAAATAAAAACGCGTTATTAAAAACTCAAAGTTTACCTTGGATTGAGGTTTTGACGATTTGCCAGTAGGAGTAGCAGCCTTGCCTTTCTTGTCGCCCTTCTTAGGCTTAATTTCTGGTTCAGGTTCGGAGTCAGAACTATCATCCTTCACGACTTCCTAAAATATGGAAATAAAAACGCGTTATTAAAAACTCAAAGTTTACCTTGGATTGAGGTTTTGACGATTTGCCAGTAGGAGTAGCAGCCTCGCCTTTCTTGTCGCCCTTCTTAGGCTTAATTTCAGGTTCAGAGACATCAGAACTATCATCCTTCACGACTTCCTAAAATATTGATTATAAGTAATGATAACAATTCAATGTAAATTAACCTTATCAGGAGCAAAGTCAGTATCAGAAGATCCAGAGCTAGACATGGTTTAAAAGTTTTGATTGAGCTAAAATAAAATGGAGAAAATTGAAGCAAAGTTTAGAAAAGAGAAAGAAAAGTTTTGAAATCGCGAAAGAAGAAATCATTGAAAGTGCTATTAGCTTGCTTGTAACATAAAGCCAATAGATTAAAGCAACATGATTTCAAACAAAAATTGATGATATTTGGTGGAAAAAAAACATTTATAAAATGAAAATCCATGGAAACAAAAACCTTTTACAACTAAAAAAATGGAACAAAGCCATTTTTATCTAAATGTTCAAACGACGAGGCTTTGCTTTTTGAAGCTAAATCAATAACAAAAAACGTATAAATGTCTTAAATTTCACTGAAAAAAAGAAGAGGAGAAGAAGTCTTCGACGATCGAGTTGTGAATTTCAAAAAAGTGAATGTTAATTTACTCGACGATGATGAAGATTTAGGGGAAATACAGGTATCCTTAATTATTTTAAAACCACGCAACTCTTGTAGCGAGAAATAGCTTGCGTTTCATATAGGGTTGTCAAAAAAGATTTCCCGGGAATTTCCCGATTTTTCCTGGGAAATTTCCCGCTACAAACCCTTACAAAGTTTCACAAAGTCTAACAAAGTTCTACAAAAGTTGCTATAACTTTGTTAAACTTTGTAAGACTTTGTGAAGGTTTGTAGCGGGAAAATTTCCCCATTTTCCCATTTCCCGGGAAATTCGACAACCCTAGTTTCATACAATTTGAGCCTCTCTTTTTTACAACAACAAAATTTTTTTTACTATCTAATATGCTTGTTTCAGATTCTGATTATTATTATTTGTTTAAAATAATTTTTTTTATTATATTTCAATGACATCGTTTGTTTAAATTATAACTATTGCACGTATTTAAGTTATTGTGGCATTAGATACAACAACAAATATCGCATCAGAAAGAATGGGATACATGTAAGAAGTAAACAACGTGAAAGCAATAAACGTGATAAGCTTTGACCAAAATTGTTCAGATAGCAAGTATGCGTATTTGAATTTATAACTTGAAATCTTTTTGCTTGATATTTTTACTTTACTTTTAGCTGTTTCGTAATATTCTATCGTTGATTTGAGGCAATGATTGTTTTGAGGATCATATCCAAAATCCCTTCGAGCCTTTTCAATTGAATATGTGTTTGTGAGGGCAAGAAGGTTAACTTCAAATCGAGTTAAAAGTGGCTCTAGTTTGAATAAAAAGTAAAGCCATTCTGAGACAAATGCAATAAAATAAACCAAATGATAAGGAATTTTAAATACTGGAATTGAAACACCAACGCATTCAAAAAGTGGATACCAAAAACCAATATTCGAAACAGGTGATCCACCATCAACTATGTTGTATGCATTGCCATTGGTTGGAGAATCATGGCCAATACGAAGAGATTGTTCAGCTTTTCTTAAAGCCTGTAAAAATAGTTTTATTATTTATAGCTTCTTGCAAAAGTTTGTTTTTTTAATACACATTTTCAATAAATATTCAATGAGTTTATCTTTTGAAATATTTTAGTTACCATGGTGCTGTATTTTTTAGCTCATGTAAAAAGGCCCAACGCTATTATTAAAGTTAGTTTTCCACATTCGAAATGCTGCTTTACTATTAGTCATTTATTTTTAATAGCTCTTTCATTTTTGTTCATAGCTATTAAAAAACTTACTAAAGAACTATTTTCTGCGCTACTGTATTGACTCAAGCATGGTTCAGTTTTTGAAAACGTTGCTCGACAAAATCCTTTTGTACACATATCAACTGTCTTTTGAGTGCTTCTAATTTCACCAGGTCCATAAATTCCTCGAAGTCTAATAGCACATGTTTCAAGGGTGCCATTTTTGCCTTCTTTAAGCACATGTTGCTCGGCTTTGCATTTGGATTTTGCATATGGGGTTAAAAACTAAAAGGTTATTACTAAGTTATTAATGATAATAAAAATTTTAAACAAACATTAGTCAAATAAGGCGCTGTTTCATCATCGAGATCAATAACTTCTTTATTACCAAATACAACAGCAACCGTACTCGTGTACACTAATCTTCGGCATTTAGCTTTGATACATTCTTCAATAACTAAACTTGTGCCACCAACATTAACTAATTCGGTCATTTTCTCATCCAACTAAAAGATTTTTACTTTCATCCTGATTAATGTATGAGGAAATTACAAACCGAAGCTCCACCTGACATTCCATAAGCTGCAAGATGGAAGCATGCATCACAACCTTCAAGCGCTTCTAGAAGCTTTAAACGATCCAAAATGGAACCCTAAAAATTTTTTTGGTATGCTTTTACTTCATTTTTAATGTAACTGACCTTTACTAATTTAATATTTTTCCAATTAACATTTATATGAGGAAAATTTGAAATACTTAAATCTAATATCACTACCGAATGTCCTTCATTTTGTAAATCTCTTGCTAAAATTTGTCCAAGATATCCTCCACCGCCGAGAATACACATTTTCATTGTTGAATTTTCTTTAGTCATTATGAATTTTAAATGGGCAATTAATTACACTCTGCAAAAATAGGGGTCTTTAAAAATTTTAAAAGATGCAATTATTTTTCAGACGAAAAACATACATTCTTTTGATTTATCACACAAATATCAATATCATTAGTTCACGGTTTTGTTAAAAAATTAGATGAAAAGAGAAGAAAAGAAAAACGGGGTCAAAGTCGAAAGGTAAACACAAACCCACTAATAATCAGTATCATATTTAGGCTAAAAGCCAATAAAAGGTGGAAGTTGAGTAAGTCAATAAAAGCATAGAAATTAAAAAAGTGGAAGTCAATAAAAGAAGTGAAATGGCTCGACTTCGCGGCGGAAATAAGAGTTTTTACTTTTGTTATAATTACCATATACTTACGTTTTTTACAATTTAGATCGGTCATGCGAATGTTTTGAAAAAAATAAATTTAAAATGACGCCGACTCTTATTTCCGCCGCGAAGTTGAGCCATTTCACTTCTTTTATTGACTTCCACTTTTTTAATTTCTATGCTTTTATTGACTTACTCAACTTCCACCTTTTATTGGCTTTTAGCCTAAATATGATACTGATTTCCCTTCTTTTATTGATCTCGAAGAGATATATTCTAACAAGATGACATATTAGATATAAATAAAAAAGTAGGCACAATGGGGATACGTATTAAAATGCGGAGGGTTTCTTTATAATTTCAAATTTTTATTCAAATTTACTATTAAAAAGCACACTCACAATCTTCAAAAAAACTTCTAAAAACTTTCTGGGTCGAATACATAAAAATTCATTTTTAAATTGAAAAATTTTGAGAATATTTAATTTTTATGCCAATTTACAATAAATTAAAAAACATTAATTTTGAATTAAAAAAAACATTTACCCTTTCAAAAAAATCAAGAAATAAAACTTTTCTTTTCAACTTTTCAAAGAGACAAACGGCCTTTTTCGCGCTAAGAGAAAAAAAGGGGACAGAAAACGACAACAGGACGGACATATTTTTTTTGGACACATTTTTAGTCAAAACTCTCGATCTATAAAGTGTTTTTTCTGGATTTCTTTACAGATATAATATATAGATGGGCCCTCATAAGTCTACCAAATTTCAACCATAGTTAATAAACATAGAAACATGAAAAAACTAGTTGAAATAAAAAGAGATCTTGCGCTCAGTCAAGGCAAACTCAACTTGGGCCAGCGTTCGCGCTCCGCGCTCACGCTGGCCCCAACTACATCGTTGGAAGAAAAAAGAAAAAATAACAAAAATAATCAAGATGACGTTAAAGTTTATTCTTTACAAAATGAATCATTGGTTAAAGTAATTAAAGAAAGGTATGTATGAGCTTTATTGTGGTTAAAAAAATAATGCGAGACAATTGTGAAACTTCAAAATTGGATTTCGAAAAGTTCAAGCTTTGCCATTACGTGTTGCTTATGAGAAACATAGCCTTTTAGGATTGCCCCGAACTTAAAGTTATTTATTGCTCCTTTTTTTCACATAAAAAAACCATCAAAATAACAAAGTGAATTTTGATGTGTGATCTTTAAAGAGATAATGGCTGTTAAAATAAACATTTTTGAACTTCCTATCAGCAAGAAGAAAGTTGTAATGCCACTCTCGATGGATGTTGTGGATTCTTCATTTGTCCGGACTCCGGACGCTGTAGACATAAGACAGAAGTTTTAAATATGGTAAAAAAATTAAATAGAGTCTATTTTCAATATTTCCAGAGGGAAAAAATAAATAAACAGGAGCCATGTAATAAATCAGGCCTGGGTCAAATGAAAAAAAAGATAAGCAACAACAAAAAATAAAAAGGAAGCCCTTTAAATAAAATAAAAAACTTGTTTTTAAATGTAATATTTTTTTTCTAAAGAATTTCTTAGAAGAATATTGAAAGGCTTGCTTCTACCGTAAGTAGCTTCGCATGTAAAAATATGTTTTTTTAAAAGCATGTGTTCAATAGAGTTAATTAAAGAAAAATTTAAGGATAATTTACAGCTGCTGTAAAAGAGGGTGGAGAAAGTTTTGTTTTGTAGTTTTAATAAAGGTTAAAAAATGTTATATATGAGAGAGAATAGAGGCAGGTGAGAAATAAGCTAACAGGTGCCTTTTATGTACTTTACCAAAAGTAAGTACAAAAAAGGGAAAAAGATATCAAATTTAACATTTAAATAATATTGAAATATGGATTTTGACTAATATAAATGGTTATGAGTAAATGATTGGGATTCTTTTATCCAATCTTTTTTTATATTCTAAATTTCTGTTATTAAATAAGTTGAAAGATAAAGGAACAAAAAGTGAAAAAAAGGTTGCATTATCATAGGTTTTGGAAAAAGTTATATCTGATTGTTGGGCATCAAGTTATTTCTGAGATAGTCTTTTGGAATACAATTATTTTTTATTTTGATAATAAAAAAACTTGTAAAAATGGTGGCTCAAGGGATTCAAATAAATTTTTTTCTTCACATTAGAGGTAAAGCATTTTACAACCTCTTTTTGCCCTAATAAAATGTCAGATGCTGTCCTTTAAATAAATAATCTTTAAAATATTTTTTTTAATAATTTAATTATAATTTAATTAAATGTAAAAAAGGGTAATAATTTTGTTCAAGGTTAAAAAAACATCGCATACAAAAAAATCTTAAAGTAACAATCTACAGCGGTACAAAAAAAAAGAATAAGAAATTCACTTTTTTAAAGCTATAATTACTTAGAAAATATGAGAGAAAAAAAATTACGAAAGTATGGAGTCACAAAAATGGATAATGAAAGGTTTCCTTTGTCCATTTATAGATCCTCCCTTTTGACGTCAAACATGTTGTCGTTGAAAAGAAAATGGAAACAACAAACACCTTTAAATTTTAAAAAAATATTGTAACAATGGCTCTTGATTTATTTAAAAGCTTCACTATGATGAATAACTAATTAAGATATTTTGTTACAAAAGTTTGCACACACACTTCCAAGAAAAATAGGTGACTTTGGTTTTTTTACGTCAAAAAATAAAGTCTCAAAAAAATGAATGTTTGACCTGTAAATTGGTGGTTGGGAAATAAGGATGATAGGTCGGTCGACGAAAGGTGTGAACAAAGAAAATGAAGAGAAGAAAAAATGGAACATAAAAGACGACGGAAGGAAGCAAAGTAACCACGGAAGACACTAATTTAGAAAAAAAAGGTGGAATTTGTCTGGACAACAACAAATAATTTTTAAAGAAAAACACCAGAAGAAAATTTAGAAAAATATGACTGAAAAGTACAAAATGGTTTATTGAAGAAAAAACAACAAAGGCTTCAAATTGATGCATACAGTATTTCTTCCGCATTCTTTCAATTTTGTCTTTTTTCTGTCTCAATTTTTTATTCCTCTTTTATATAATTTTTTTTTCACCTCTCCATAGCAATGTCACATAGAAAACAAATGACTCACGTAGTAGTATGAAATGATGTATGTAAAGGGAAAGAAAGAGAGCAAAATCAGTGCAAACAATGGTTGCTTCTTGTAAGCTTTTTGTGACTTGCTTATTTCTAACTTATATCATTTTTTTAAAACATAACTTTATGAAGAACAAAGCATGATTTTATTGACCAAATGCGCTTTATGATATTCATTTTTAATGCTATCGGTTGATTATTCTCATTGCAATAAAAGTGTGAATGTGGTCAAAGCAATGAATTTTTCCTTTTAAATTCGATTATCCATTGGAAATGAGGAATATACATATGTACATAATTTTATTGAAAACAAAAAAATTAAATGTTCAAACGCTATAACAAAAATAATAGAAATAAAGAATACACGTAATATAATATTGAAATCAGGTAGTCGACTTCATGGACTTCTTTTTACCCTTATTATCTTTAGAATTTTTCTTTTTGAGGATTGATTTAAGACCATTCTTGCGTTCTTTGTTTCTCAATGGAACATAAGCATAAGGTTCAAATTTGTCATTTTTCTTCTTTTCATCACTTCTTTTGAATTTCTTTCCACTTGTTCCACCAGTAGCATTACTAAGAATTGACATAGCTTGAGAATGAGCCGTTGATCGATGAATACCGTGTCCACCAGGTTTATAAGTGCTTGCAACCACTGTAGAATTATCTTCTTGTTGTTCCATAACAACTTCATCTTCAACTTCACGATTCTTTCGATCATCATTGTCTTCAAACATTTCAGAATTGTAGCGCTTTCTCTTTTTATCAATATTGACAATAACAATCCTACCATCCTTTGCCATTCTGAATGTATCATCCTTTTTTGGAGTTTCAATTGTAACTCTCTTTTCTGATGCATGAGATTTTTCTTTCATACTTAATTTTTGAATGATAGCATCACGATCAAGTAAATCAATGATTTCATCTTCCTCTTCATTCAAGAACACAGACATGTTGTCACGAGATTTTTTAGGCCGCTTTCCTTCTTCTTCTTCAGCAGCTTCATCATCAGTATCTTCAAGGATATCAAAAATGGTATCAGCTTTCACGGTGTTAGCTGTAGTAAACGTTGATTGAACATCTTCATCCATAGATTCATCATCACCTTCTTCAGCTGCAGTAGTGGAACCAGCTTGTTGTCTTCTTTCTCGTCGTCGTTTCATCTTTTCAATGTTCTTGATTTGTTTGACAAAATCATCTTTTTTGGTGACATTCAAAAGCAATTCAGGCCCATATCTTTCAACCAAAACTTCGAGAAGTAACCGATTAGCTTTTCTAACACGCATAGTATCATTTTGAAGATCTTGTTTGAAGATGCTTTCCAATATTAGTGACTTAAAAAATTCAGTTACTAAAACTCAGGTAGCTATAGAACTAACTAACCTTAAATTGAGTCATAACAAATTCTTCCAATTTGTTGCACATAATACGAACACATCGAACTGAAAGTAATTTTACTGGTCCCCGAGAATCAATTAAAGTTTCACAAGCAAAATGAATCAATTTGCTTAGAACTGAAGGATTTAACACCTTTATGTATTTTTGAGTGATCATATTCAATGAAATCAAAGAAGCTCGAGCTTGTTCCAAAGAAACTTCTGTTTGACCCTCTGCATCAGGAGTAACATAAAGTTTAATTACAATATCCAAAATAGGTTCAAGAGCAGATGATGGGGTAATACTAAAAAATGTGGTTTTAAAACAAATGTAATTAATAAAAAGGGTTTACTCTTCATTTGTTCCAGAAGCAATAAGTCCAGAACAAATTTGAAGGAAGCAATGAGCAGCTTGTTGTCGTGTCTTCTTTCCAAAACTTTTATCTTGAGAAAGAATAACTTGTTCAAGAATAGAATCCACAAAAAATTTGAATTCATCATAATCAGAGAAAGTTGTAAGAATCTAATATAACCAAGCATTAATTTATGAAGACAGAAAGCATCAAAACTTACAGCTCTATAAACATTAATTCTTGGTGCACGTGCAGGAGGTAAAACTTTCTTCAACCCTTGAGAAATGAGTTTCTTAACAAATGGAGCATTCTTTTCAAAGAATGGTCGTAAAGAGGGTTCATTAATGCGGGTATACATTTCACTCAATATCCTTTAAAAAAACTATGTATGAATAAAGGTTTACTACAACAACAAAAACCAACCGGTAAGCTTTCTTTTGGAATGATGATAAATTAGAAGTAAACCATTTTTCAATAACAACAAAAATTTCTGCAAATTGTTCACCATTCAAACCTCTAACCAATGCAATAACAAGATCGGCAATGGCTTGTTTCTTTTCCAGTGAAACCTCATCATCACGAAGTTTATTCAATGCAAGATCAATAAAGGTTTTTTTAACATCTTCAGGCGTATGAGAAATATATGCTCGAATGGTTTCTAATGTTGATAAACGAACAGCGAGATCATCATAATTTGTAATGCTTTGCTTTTCCACAGCTTCCAAAGTTTCTGCAGGAAGAGCAGTATAAATATTAAATAAAATAGGAAGATAATTTTTAGCAAAACGTTTAACAATTTCTTCATGCCCATTTTTTTCAACAAAACGAATTGCTGAACGAAGAGATCGAAGAAGAATGAGACGAAGATCTAATCGATGAGCCAAAGCTGAACCAATCATTGGAGCCAATTTTGGAAAGCTTTCAGCAAAATCAACTGCTGAATTCAAAAGTTGCGGTAAAATTTGCCATACTTGAATTTCTGATGTTTTATATAATTTTGCTATAAATGGTTCAAGCTTTTGAATGCGTTCATGTAAGGCAACAAGGAAAGGCATAAGGGTATCAAGAAAGTATCGAATCCTTTCATTTTGAACATTATCAGAGAGAAGAGGAAGCATCCAAGAACGAGGGAAATCTGTTGACATTTCTGACGCTGATGGATCAATTCCAAGTTCGACAATAGAAAGGACTTTTGAAAGTCCAATATTACGAATCGCTGATCCAAATACGATATCAATATTTCCAGAGCAAATACAATCATCCTTTTCACGAAGAGATGCAAGCATTAATAAAACTTTCTTTAAAATAGGTCCTTCAACCGCATTTTTGGTTTCTTCAAAGAGAACTGCCATTGATTGTAAAACAAATTTCCAAACTGAAGTGTTTTGAACATTCAGGGAATTTTCCAAAATTTCCAAACAATTATGTGCTGCAACTGAATTATTTTTGATGCAATCTGCCATTATTTTATTCAAGGATAAATGAACAGCATGTCCAAGTTCAGCACTAGGAGTATTGAAAGCTTTTCCAAATAATTCAAGCGTTTCTGGAAGAAGATTAATACTCTTTTCTGTCGTCATTTTTGATAAACAACAATGAGCTTCACTAAGAGCTTGAAGCCAATAGGCAAAGACACTAATATCCGAAGGAGTTGAATGAGCTCGAAGGGCAAGAATTAATTCAGCATTCCGATTTATTGGAAATACAGAAGGAGATGGTGGACGTTCAAGAGTTTTTTGAATGCATTGAAAAGCCGCACACTGTATTGTAGAATCAGACGAAGCTCCAAGTTGAAGCAAAAGTTCCATTAACGAAGCTAAATGTGATTCAGGCATTCGATAAAGAATACCTTCCAAAAGGCATAAAAGTCGAGTAATCGTTTCACGATTGCCTAAAAAAATATATTTTGAAAATTGAATAATATGTAAAAAATTATATGTACCATTTGCAATTTCAAGTTGCTCTTTTATTGCTTTTGAAACGGTTTTTGCAGCTGGATGAACTTCATCCGGTTTAACATAAGGTTCTTCGGTTAATAAAGTTCGAACAATTCGTCGACTCATCATTCGAACACCTGGATGTGGGTGAATTGTAAATGCTACAAGCTCAGCTGCAGTGGCTTTGTTATCATTAATTTGCCAAAATGCATGTGGTTGGGCTTTCAATAAAGTTCCAAGCGCAGCAATAAGAAATTTTATAGCTCCATGAGCTTCCTTTTCGACAGCAAGGGCATTTAATTTTCTATCAAGAATCTATAAAGAATTAAGTCAACAACTTTTTTTATAATATTAATGATCTTACTGCTTTAGCACTGCTATAATACTTAATCACCAATTCCTTTGGAATTTTAGGAGCAATGAGTTGAAGCAAATAACTGCTTGCATAAACCTTTTTGATATCTTCAAGTGGAAGAGCATCGAGAGTGGATAATAAAACACCAAAATATTCAACATCACTTTGGGTGCCTTGTTTTTCTTTGATTACATCCACAGCTGAAGCAAGAATGGAGATGACATCGTTTTGGATTGTTGAACCAGATTTCCAAATTCGATTTACGGGTTCAAAGGTTGGATTTGTGCAATTTGTAAAACGACTAATTGCAGTCATTCCTTCCTGTGTGACCTCAGTGTTACCATCATCAATGTTCATTTCATCCTATAAAAGCGCAAATTTTTATATATATGTTCATAAGAAACTCCACTTACTAATCCTATACGTGCTAATGGATCTTCAGATGATACTTCTTGTTCAACTCTATCATCAATAGCAATCATAGGTTCCCGTTGAGCAAACCTTTGAGCTTTAGCTTCATCACGGAATTTAGTAACTGCAGCATTTTGAGATGATGATTGACCTCGTGCAATGGCAGTTGCATCCTTTCGATTAACACGAACTCGATAATTTTTGCCCATCTTTTTTTAGCAATTTATAATGAAATATATCTAATAGTTCTCAAATGAATTTATTGGAATTATTAGAAATCACAAAAGCATTACTTGAAATTAGCACCTGAAATCATATGATCATTAGAGGAACTTCAGGGGTTGGAGATATAAAAAAATTGTTAATAAAACATTCTTAAACTATCGGAACTTAGTAGATTTAGAATCCTAATTACAAAAAATGGTAAATTTATTAAAAGAGATCAAGTAAATCGGCGATCGAAAGTAAGATGCGCTTGAGATTTTATTTGCAAAAAAAATTCATGCGTACCATAGGATCATAGTTCGTTAAAAGAAAAATGATGGCGGGACAATTTTTGTTTAAATATTTTTCTTAAATCACTTTTGCTAAGTTTTGTCTTTAAAGAAGTTTACTTCTGTAAAATTTTAATAATATCTTTAAATCTTTGTAGAATGCATTTTTTTGTCGCTAAGAAATTATTGGTAAAATTTTTAAAGCAACTTTATTTAAGAAGCGGAATTTATAATTTATGATGATACCATTAAAAAACCACTACTAAATTGTGTTTATTTTGATCTCGGCTTAATTTTATTTTTGATCTTGATCATTCCATTTTTTGAAAACTTATATTCTAAAATAAGCTCATCTTGTTTATTCAACATAAAAAGCGATACTAATCTGTTACTCAGAGTTATGAAAGTACTACCTATTTAAAAAAAAAAGGAGGATTCGATTGAATGTTGTTGAATTTTGATTCACGTTTGATCTCTAAATTTTCTGATATAAAAGGCATCTGTCATTATTCATTTTCAACAACTTCAATTCAGTTCAATCATCCAAGTTTATTTTATTTGAAAAATGTTCAAGCTTATTGTCGCTATTGCTTTCGTTGCTGCAGTATCAGCAGGTCCCATGGGAGGTCATGAAGGTCCAGGTGGACCATTTGGTGAACTTGAAAAAGTTTAACGGATGATCAAAAAACACAACTTCAAACCATTTTCAAAAATGATGCTTTAACCAAGCAACAAATTCAAGATCAAATTAAATCTTTCTTCCAAGGAATTGGTGGTGATGTTGATGTAAGCTTTTATGTTTCCTAAAAACTAAGGTAAAAACAAATGGTTTAGACAAAATTTAATGAAATGGAAACCAAAATGGAATCAATGAAAACTCAAATGGCTTCAAAAGTTAATGAAGCTACTGCCAATCTTTCTGATGCAGCCAAAACCATTGCCACCCAACTTCAAGCCATCCATCAAGATATGTCTCTTATCCGCGCTCAAGAACAAGAAAAGATTAAAGCTCTTTTCGATGGAGCTACCGATGATGTCAAAACTGAACTTAAATCCGCCAAAGGTGCTATGTTCGGAGGTCAACATGGGCATGGTGGTCATTTCACTACTCCTTCCGCTTAAATATTTGGATGACTCACGAAAAAAATATTTAATTAAATTTTATTTTTATATACAATAAATACTTTTTGATATTTAATTTTATTCCATTTTATTATTGCATTACTAATTTTTATGGTGTAAAGAAAAAGAAAATAGAAAGACATCAGCTAAATGCCTCTCCTTCGCAGCTTTAAAGGTGTTCGCTCATTCAGTTTTATTCCTTTAGAAAATTTTGTGTTAGTTTTTTTTTTTCAATGAAAACCACATCTTTTTTCTTGCCATCATTGAACAATTCCAAAGAAAACATTTAAATTTTTTTGCCAAAGAAAAAACCTGTCTTTAAAAAAACATTTCCCTTTTTAACCGACCAAAAAATGAAGGGAAAAAACTTGCTATTGACGACGTTGTTGACAACTGATGATATTCTTTCATTTGTTGCAAAACTAACCACTGCGCCTCCCCGTAAATGACAGAAATGAAAAAAAGTAAATCAAAAACATGGAAAAAAAAATCAAAAATATCGGGTTCGCGCAACAACTTTTTTTTTCTTTCATTCTTATTGCTTTTGGCCACGCCAGTATCAAACATACTAGACTGCGGAGAGAAAAAAAGAAACTACGTTAAAAGTTTTTTTTGTTGGTAAAATGATGAAGGGATTGATCTTTTGGGTTTTATATATGTGCCTAAAAATAATCAATAGTAATGAGTTTTGATGAAATATTTTCAATTTAAAAAAATACTTGATTTGTAAAGTGTTTTGATAGCTTTTTTTTGGCCATTTTGTTGATGAAAATTGGAAAATATGGTTTTATCTGATTTAAGAAACCTGAAAGCTTCGTGCTTTTATTTGCACTTTGTATGTTAAATTTTTTTACCCAAATTTCGAAACCTATGTTTATTGCTTGATTACTACGGCTTTATTTGGTCGTATTTTTTATCCAAAGCTGCTTCTTTATTAAATCAAAATTGTTAATTTTTTGTTATTCGTTTTATTAATTTTTTATCCCTTTTTTAAGCAACAATATTTTTCATCTCATTTATATTCCATCTTAAAACAATTTATCTTATAAACAGTCGGAATTCTTTTTTTTTTTAGTTTTAACATTTTAACAGCTGGAGAACGAATTGCTTTGCATTTCCTCTTTCATCCATTCATTCTCACACATCTTTTTTTCTTCTTCTCAAAGCTCGCCGCCTTACACACACTCTCTTGATTTTGATCATAGAAAAATCTTTGTCTTTTGTGCTTGCTTGTTTCAATCATTCCTCACATCGTGTTTTTTTTTTGTTGTTGAAAAGCTTTAAATTTAAACATGTCTTTTTGTTTATTAGTTGTTGCGTGACATTGTCTGAAAGTAATGTATGTGATTGAATGGTGACGATTGATGGACATGAAAGGCATATAAGAATAAAATTAAAGATAAAAAATAAAGAAATACTGCTTATTAATTAATTATCCGCAATTTTGTATTTAGCTATGAAGTTTATCCGTCTTCGAACCCCGATCTTCTGTTAGTTATATAGTATTTTTTTAACAAAAATTTTGCCATATTTTGAGATAGGCAAAACAAAAATTCAGACAGTGTTTTTTTCGTTGTTGCTTTATAACATCAACAAGAGCTTCAACCTTCTTAGTTTCACTTTCATAAAATTTCTGTTTGTTTTTGAGATGTTCCTTTTTTCATAAAAGCAAAAAATCAAATAGAAAAAAATTGCAAATTATTTGTCTTTTTGCTTGCTTGCTTTTTTTCTTTCATCTTTAGTCTGAAGCCACCAAAGGCTTTTTCTAATGAAATGGCTTCTTACGTTTTAATTTAAATGAACTCCAAAAAAGATGCCGCAATTAAATGTTCTTTCTTGACTTTCTTTGCCGCCGTCGTTGTTGGTGTATTTAACTTTCATCCTTTGGAATTGCCTCTTCTTTTCTTTTTTTTTTGAAAAATTTTATAATTAAATAAATTCCATGAGGAGTCAGTCAACTGCCATTACGAGTTTATTCAAGGAATGGACCATAAAAAGCAAAAATTATGAGTTGAACGTTTGGAAGTTTTTTTTATAATGAAAACAGTTAACAAACATTTTTTCAACATTCCAAAAAAAATGCAATTGTAATTGCATGTCTTCTCCTTTTCTTCTTTCCCATTATTATACAGAAAAAAGACCAGAAAATTGAAGTCTAAAATAATATTATTGGCAGCCATAAATATTTTTTTTTTCATTCCTCCTGGCATTGCTCACAATTTTTCGACGACGACAAAAAATATATTATAGGAATATAAGAAAATAACATTGCTTGAGCCAGTCGTTTTTCAAAAAAAAAAGAAAAAAGAAGAAGAAGGAAATTTGATGCTCTCTTTTTTTGGGATGATGGCTTTTTGAAGGTTTATGAGCATCAGCAGCAGCAAGCAGCATCGTCGTCTTGCAGCAAGCAATAATATCAGAGGCAAATATTTTAGTTTGTTTTTTTTTCTCCAAGACTATCATCATCTTAAGAAATACTAAACCCTAACAAAACAAAAAGAAATAACCTTTTTAACGGCAGACACTTTATTCTTTTATATCATTTTTTTATGACTTATGATGTGCCTTTTAAAAACCGTTTGGTTTGGGGAAAATGGATTTTTTTATTGAGCTAAAAAGATTTAACTTTCTAAAAAATGTGCTGAATGGTGGTCACAGTAACATATGAAGCATAATATTTATATTTATCCCGTCCATCGTCATCATTTAAATCCGTCTTTAAATATTTTTTTGGTTAAATTTTTTTAAAGGATTAAACCTCTTTTTGCTTTGTCTGTATAATATTTTTTTTTTCATGGTTGTTTTTTGATCCAACAGGATCTTTCCCTTTTCTCACTTCATTGTTGTTGTCTCATAAACGGAAGCAATTTGAAAGTTTTTTTTATTCATCATAAATGATATATGTAACAACAATAAATGCGTGTCCCTCCTCGCTTTTTATTTTTATTCAATATTCATTTTATGTAGTTTTGGTAAATTTTTATATATTTTTGCAGGTTATTTTTTATTCTTTCGCAAAAATTTTCGGCGATCGCTGCATGTCGTCGGTGAAACTGTATGCGACTCGTCCCACGAATTTTAGTTTTATCCGTTTTGGTATCAATAGTTTTTATTATTATTGGAGTTCGATATTTTATTAATCAAGAGCGAACATCTGAAGAGATTGAAGATGGTAAGAGTTTGCTTTACATAATTCAAATTAGAGAATTATATTTTAACCAAACTATCTTTAATTTTAGACGCAGTCATACATATTTTACAAGCATTACCAGAAGATTCTCAAGCTTCTGAAGGTTTAAATAATCATCAAAATCCGCCACCATTAACTCTCAATATTGCCATTATTCTTGTTGTTTCTCTTTTAACTGTTGCCTTACTTATTACGGGTATTTGTTGTCAGTATTTTAAACCTTTCTCTGTCTCGTTTACATTCGCTTTATTTTTATTTTGCTAAAATACCTGACGACGACGTCAGAGTTAAAATGTTAAATGCTTTTTGTTTGCTTTTTTTCTGTGGTGTCATTTTTCATTTTTCTTTTAAATTTTTGAGAATGATGTAATTTTTTAAGGCATTATCATAGTTGCGGTAACAATGGATCCAACCTTGCCAGAAGATTGCGATCCCTTAGTACCAGAACTAAACTCAGGTTCATCCGATATGGAATTTGATGAAAGTGATGACCTTTATTATGATCCAACGGGTCGTTGGAAAGCTGTAAGTTCACCCTTTCTTCAATGATGAATATGTTAGTTTTTAATTAAAATTATTCTTTCCAAAAAAACAACAAAATAAATTTGTAAAAACTTTTGCAAGTTTTTAAGTTAGCAATGTGTTTCAGGTTCGAAGTCATTTTCCAGCAGAATTGGATATCTTTGACGTTGAAAATGGGATTCCTAAAAACCCACCTCAGCGACGAAAATCTTTCTCAAATTAAATTGTTTTTTTTGCTCTCTTTTTTTTTACTTGAAAAATACGTGTAAAATTGGTTATAGTGACAAAATAGTATTATGGTAAATAAATGATTAAACTGACTACGAGCTAAATAATGCAAAAAGATAAATAATAGTTGAGTATAATTTTAAAATCCTCCAAAAATATGCTTAACATACAGATAATTAATTGTGAGCAATAAACTTCAAACGTAAAACATCTTTGAAAAACGTAGATTTTATCGAATAAAAAAAAGGGCTAAACAAAGTAAGTTATCAATAAACAAGCACAAAATTCAGTCCAATGGTTATTGGAATAAGATAAAGATGCATAATATGATGATGACACTTAGACGCCTAATAAAATTTTATAAAAAAATTGCCCAATTGATTAACCGTTTTTTTAGTTGAAACACATTTGTATCAAATTTACCGACTAAAAAAATAAGTGTCCAATTCCATTTTTGTTCCCAAAGCGAATTTTTTTAGTGCTTTCTAAAAATGTTTTCATCATTGGGTTTTTTGAAATAAAATTATGCGTGTGATTGATCATTTTTTTTGTTTTGTTAATTTATTGCAACCATAGTTTATTATAAAATTTTAGACAACTTCTCTCCTTATATTGAACCTTATATACTCATAAAGAATCATCATGTCTGGACGTCAAGGTGGTAAACTCAAGCCTCTTAAACAAACTAAAAAATCTGGCAGTGAATTGACTGAAGTATGAAATTTCACTTTTGGTTTACATATGTACCATTGATTAATTGATAATATTTATAGGAAGAAGTTGAATTCAAAAAGAAGCAACTAGATGAACAAAAGAAAATGAAAGAAATGGCTCAAAAAGCTTCGCAAAAAGGTCCTATGGGTGAGCTATTTTTTAACCTCAAGAAAATGAAAATATGGATGATATTTTTAGGTGGCAGCGGTATCAAAAAATCTGGCAAGAAATGATTCAATTCAATCCACTTTATAATTTTGTTCTGTTTTTATTTTACTTTAATATTTTCTTGTTGTATGTAAACATTTCATAAATTTTTCCATCAAAGTTTGCATTTGAAACATGTTCATTCAAACGATAGAAAACAAGGGGATATCTTTGCAAAACTTTTTACATTTGTTTTAACTATATATTAAACAGGAGAATATACTAAACCCTCGTGATATGTTTATCAATTTGGTTGTTTTGATCAAAATTGCATTCTTGAAAACCACGCTCTTGTTGCGAAGTAAGTACGCAGGCGCGAGTATTATTTATTTGCATGTTGCATATTGCACTTTTTTTTGCTCGCTCTCCTTTTTTTTTCTGCTTGCTTCCTCTCTTTTTTTTTACTGACAATCGACAATTGAAGAATATTTTTTTCTTTCTTATTTATACGTACGTTTTTATCAAAGTTTGACATCATTGATTACTTGATTTCAAAGCCTAAAGTAAGTTATAATCTATTTTGCGAGTTTTTTTTAAACATGTTAATAATTTTATAATTTCTTAATTCTTTTATCGATCGAGTATTTTTAATATTTGTTTTGTCACGAGAACATTTGAATAAATATTATTATTTTATAGGTAAAACTTTGGGGCTTCAGGCGATGAGTGAAAGTGAAAAATGTAAAGAAAAATCAGAAGAAGTAGCCGACGATTGGGAAATCGCTGGGGACGATGCTATTGTTGCTTCAGTAGCAAACAAACAGAAACAATTGGAAGAACATGAAAATAAACTTGCTGTTGAACAAGAACAATTGAAAATTCATCAAACAAAAACTATTGGAAATGAAAAGATGTAAGTAGGCTTTTATTAAGACTTCTTGATCAAAATTATGATTTTTAGTCGTCCTGAAGTTGGTGATGGACCTATTCGGTTATTACGACGTCCAAGAAAAGGTCAATCTCAAAATAAAACTGATGCAGAATTAGAAGCTGAAGCTGAAGAACGTGCTCATAAAGCATTGGAAGACCGTGAAGTACTTTATCAACAAACTCGTGAAAGAATTTTTGGTGGAGAACAATCTTCATCTCAACAATCTGAATCGACGCAACCTGTCTCAACACCGCAAAAACCACATCTGTTAACTATTGAACAACCTCCAGCTGCTCCGCGTGATCATTTATCCGATGTTCAAATGAAACGTGCTGATGAACCAAAGCAAAGGCAACAATTTCTACAACAACCGCCTCAACTTCCTCCTTTAAATTCAATGCCATTAATGATGCCGCCTCAATTACCGAATGCTCCATGGTATTTTAATGGTCCTCCTCATATGAATCCGCTACCTTTAATGATGCCGCCACCGTCATTACCACCAATGAATGCTCCATGGTGGTTTAATAATGGTCCGCCTCCATATGGTGCACCTGTACCTCCTGTAAATTCAATACATCCAAGGATGCCGCTACCACCACCGAATGCTCCATGGTATTTTAATGGTTGTCCTCCTCCTCCTATGAGTAAGTTTTTCTTTCACCTTTAACAAAATGAATTGATTGTTTTTCTTTTCAGATGGCAATGGTATCAACAAATCTGGCAAGAGATAAACCAACCATCTTTTTGTAATCTTGTTCTGTTTTTTATTTTTTTTAAACATTTAATAAATTTTAATATTGACAAAGCTTCTTTATATTCAACGAATACTTCATCAAAAAGGTGAAAACTGCTGTGGCCTCGATGTTTAGTTGTTAAGCACATTTGTTACCGAAGTTTTTTAAACGTTTATTTATATGTAATTCAATTGCTTTTGGTAAAAATTAATGTAGTTCTTGGACATTACCTACCTTCCCTTAACGCGGTTAACCTGTCTTTTGAAGAGGAGGTTAACAAAATAAACATTGTTTATCTTTTCCTTTTTTATTTGATGTGCAAATTTACTGTATTTTTGCTTTTTAACTGCAGTTTTTATACATAATAATGTTTTTACACAGTATTTATTTGCAAATCTCTTCACTTTATTTTTATCACACAAAAAAAATCGAATGCATTCATTGAAGATACAATAACATTAAACTCCTCAAAAAAGGGTTTTAACGCTTAACAAAAATTATAAACAAATAATTATTTATCAACCATAACAAAATCACTATCATCTTCTCGACGGGCTTTTCGTCGACGTTTATTTGTTGATTCAGGGATAAATTCTTCAGCGGGAACTGTTTCAAATGGTTGTTTTGGAAGAGCCTCGGATGATGCTTCACTTTCATGCTCTTCATCTTCCTCTACTTCATTTTCTTCTTCAATTTCAGGCTCTTCTTCATTAGATGACGCATTTTTAGATGTTTCAGGGGTTTTTTCAAGCTTTGCAGAAGCTTTCGATTCTAAATAATTAGAATATTATTATTAAGTTTATCTCATCATAAGTATACATTTCCTCTCTTAATCTCCTTAATAATTTTTATTCTTGTTATGTTTGGACTACTCCTCCATATATTGCTTAAGTTGGTGCTTATGCTCACCTTTGTGTAACAACGGAAGGGGAAATTTGATAAAGAGGCTACCCTCTTGATATTCTCTAAATTGGATATAAGGTTTCATAAATTCAAAATAGGATTTTCTGTAAAATTCACCCGCGATTGCTGCCCTATTATCGTCAACACAAACCCCTCCCACTCTCTCTCTCTTTTTAACACACACACAAACTGGCTAACTTTTAAAAACTCTTGTTTTAATTAATTATATTTATTGTTTAATCTTCTGTAAATATTACCATGACAATTACTTTAATTTTGAAACGTAAAGCTTACCTTTAGCAGATTCTGATTCTTCATCTTTGGTGTTATTTTTTGATTTCTTTTTATCATTTTTCTTTTCATCACCAGAAACATATTCATAAGTGTAGAAAGGTTTGAATGATTCGAAAAAGCCACAATCTGAAGTTAAATTGGGTAAAACCCATAAATGATGTTTTCCAAAAGTTAATCCATAAATGATTCCAAATAAAACAGTTCTTGCAATTGCTAAACCCATAATAGATACAAGGAACACGATACCACTCATGGAAAGATAATATACACCTAATCGAAGCCAATCAGGCCATAGCGGAAACAAGCATCCAAGAATAACTCCAACCAGCATTAAAGCTCCGATAATTTTTTTGAGTAGTGGTGTTGGATCGAATACCCAGGCATAGACATCAGATGTATCAGACGAAAATGATTGATTTTGTTGCATCACAAGAATAACCTTCTTTTTTTTCTCTTTCTTTTCATCCTAAAAATACACAAAGTTGTTACATAAACTTTTTTTTGTAAAAGTAACTTACACTTTCATCATCTTTATCCTTTTTAACGTCAGTTCCAGAATCACTTTCGTCACGTTTTTCTTCTTCTTCCTTTAGCAACTCCTTTTCACGTTTGGTTTTTGGTGAACTTGTAGCACTGATTTTACCATCTTTCTTAGACTTTCGTTTTTCTTCAGGAGTTTTCTTTTTTAAGACAACTTTCTTAGCTCGAAATATTGCACCTTTATCAATCAAAGTACGAATAAAAAATTCACAATCTCCTTTAGTTTTGAATTTAGGAACTGTAGCAGCAGCTCCATATTTCTTTGATTCCAATAAAATGTCAACAGCTTTTGAACCTGCAAAAAAAAATATGAAAAGAGAATAAAAAGTACAAAGCACAAACCAACAAAATATGCAAAATCATTTCCATTACAATTTCCAACTTTTGTTGGACAATTGAATCGCAAAAAACGTGCAATTGCATCTTCTTCTTTTGTTAATGATTCTGCTTCACCATCCTATAAAATAATTGTAATGATAAAAAGTTGAGAAATATGAAAATGTTTTAACATACATCTTGCTTTCGGCGGCCACGATTACCAGACATTTTTCTTTGGTTTATTTCCTAAAAACAATGAAGTTTAATTTTATATTAATAATTGAGTATGATTATAACGATAATGTGATCACGAGAGAATAAATGACATGGAAGGATTTGAGACACGCGTACATTTTTTCAAACTACTTTTATGAAATTTTTTGTTTCAAAAAATAAAATAAACACGTGCATGCTGGATTCTTTCGCGCATTTTCATGCATTTTGCTTGCAACTATGAAACACAATTTTGTTTTACCAAAAAATAATTTGACGTCATTCTTCTTATCATTTTTTTGTTTGTTGCATAACCTTTTTTGACCTTTAAAAATTGCCATCAATCAAAAGAAAACATCAAAGAAAGATATTAATTTGCATATGAAATTTTTTTACACAAGTTAACTAATAAATTTTTGTTTTCAGAATCAAGAAGAAATTGCAAAGAAAAAGCAAGCATGCTTTTATTTGGTCGACGTTTTGCACTTGTTCTGGCTTCAGTTACACCTCTATCAACAAGTAATTCTTCTCCTAATGATTCAAACAACAACTTGAATGAAGATTATGGGTTAAAAGAAAAGTATGTTTTTTTTATTGGTTTTCACATGCTAGCAACCTCATAGAAAAGTGGACTCTCCTTTCACGTAAAATATTTTTAGTAAAAAAAGCTGTGCGCATTTTTTTGAGTCAAAAAAGTGTAAAATCGATTTATGCATGTATGAGACAGCAGCGTCAGTAACCACAGACATACTAGAGGAAAAAAGGAGGAGTTTCTCCCCTCACAGATTTTAAAAAGTTGGATTTTTTACTCCAAGCAAAATTTCTGAATTGCGCATCCGTTTTTTATGATTTTCTTTATGATTGCGGAGACCTGATAACGCTATTGTTTCTTTTTCCCCTAACATATTTCCGTTATTGACAGCCACTTTTTTATGTTTACGTTGTTATAAAATTGTCTGTTTTCTTTTTTCAAAAGAGAAAGAAATTTTGTTCTGATAAAGAAAAAATGAAGAAAATGGGTTTTAGAAAATTAAACCGAAGTTTGGATTCGAAGAAAATGTCCGATGTTCCACAGAAAGTCAAATGCGACCATATTCATCAAACTAAAAGTGAAAATTCTGGTGCTTCTAATGTGATCCTTTTTGGCTGGGCTGGTTG
Organism: Panagrolaimus kolymaensis; assembly: GCA_028622995.1. Classification (NCBI taxonomy): domain Eukaryota; kingdom Metazoa; phylum Nematoda; class Chromadorea; order Rhabditida; family Panagrolaimidae; genus Panagrolaimus; species Panagrolaimus kolymaensis. Next base: position 2,447,982 of record JAJQJQ010000023.1, read on the forward strand.
TCATGATAGATATTTGACGAAATATTCGCATATTTATTTGAATCAAAGGTTAGTTTTTTTTATCTCATGGAATTATTCGTTTTTATCGGGACTACTGTGTTTTAAATTTACCCTAATTTTTAAGTTTAAAATTATGGAATTAAAGTTTCTGTTTTGATGCAAAGTCGAAGCAACAAAATAATAAAGAGTAAATTGGTTGACTTAGGTTTTATTCAACTTCGCTTTTTTGATGATAGTTCAATTTGCCTCGTGAAATCGAAATAATAGTCATAATAAAGATTTTATTTTTCGATGGCCTTTGAGCTTTACTTATATTTTTACGATACTGTAGCTATGTTTAATATGTACATACATAAGCTGACATGAGTTACTGTAATTATAATCACTCTTTAACGTGGCATTATTGTAATAAATTTTGAAATCATACAGAAATACTCTGTATTGTATTTTTTATAGCCTTATCATATAAACAACATTTTTCTTACTTTCTGATTCATCGTTTCTTTTTTTAGCTGCTCTGTTGTTCGTTACACGGCTCCAATCAAAAAAATTCGATCGTTTTCATCTTATCGAACATTTGCACAAGAATTTTATGAAAAAATTTTGAATAATGATGAAAGTTCACCAATTATTTTTCATGTATTTAGTATGAATGGTTGTACACTTTTTGTTGCACTTTGGGACTTATTGGATACTCTTCCTAATGGATCTGAAATTAAAAAGCGTGTTCGAGGAATCGTTTTTGATAGGTATGTTTTTTCATTTTGTTGTGTCTAAACTAAAATTACTTAATCCCTTTTTAGCTCTCCAGCCAATGTTCTTCCAATGCAAAGTGCTAATGCTGTTTCTTTTGCAACTTTACCGCCATCTAAATATTCAGAAATTTTCCGCTCAACTTATAAAATGATTCTTGCTGGTATTTTTGCATCACATCGTGCTATGGTTTGGATTCAATCATTCTTTGATTCAACAGCTTTTGAAACAAATTATGCTTACTATCGTATGCTTCAAATTATGGATCTTCCCAAACACCAACTTTATCTTTATTCCAATGCTGATGATATATGCTCTGATCATTCGATTGAAGATTTTATCAAGCTACAAAAAGAACGTGGAGTAAATGTTCATTCAAAATGTTGGGAAACTTCTCAACATGTCCAACATCTTAGAGCTCATCCAGAAGAGTATACCAAACTTTGTGAAAAATTCCTCGCTGATTCTTTTATGTCTGGTTCATCGTCGTCATGATTCTCAACTTCTCAAAACAAGAAACTAATGGCTTTATAAAAACTTAGCTGCAATAATATTTTTCTTCGAACCGATCTCGAGCTGTTGTTTCGCTTTACTTATTTTTTAACTTATTTTTTGCTTTCATTGTCGTTTTTTACCGGTGTTTACTTTTTTATTTGTTATTTGTAAGGTGTATTGTTTAAACGGCTAACACGGATATAAGTGTGATAATTTAAATAAATATTTATTGTTAATTGTTGGTTTTAAACTTGCATGGAATAGTCCAATATTATGATGAGAATAGCGTAATTCTTGAACATACAACTTACATACATAAAAGCATTTGATTTATGAAAAATTTTGATATTCGACATAAAAAATTTGTTTCGTTTCGCCAAATAAACAATGGCGCCAAATTTTTTGTTCAATCATTTTTTGAAAACCCCAACTTTTTCCAAGTCAAACATTTTTTAAAGCTTTTTTTATTTTTGAAATTTACAATCTAAAACTTTTGCTAATGGATTCTCCAAAAAATTCTCTCCTGATATCGATTGATCAGCTGCTTGTTGGATTAGATATTCAATTTAAGTAAGTTTTTCTTTATTAACATGTTAGTGATTAATTAATTTTCATGTTTATTTCAGAGATTTATATAATATTTTTGAAACCTTTCTTTCAACCAAAACTGGTAAATCTTGTTTAATTGTTGGTCAAGAACTTTCTGGGAAAACTTCGTTGATTGAAGCTGTAATTCAAAGATTTCCGAATGATTTTGGTGAACAAAATGTTATTAACATTGATGGACATTTTTGTGATGATTCTGAAGGAACAAATTTAATTGGAGAAGAAACTGAAGTATGCATTTGATAGAAACTATTGGAGTTTTAGTTAATTTGTGTTTTTTTAGGGTTGCAAATTAGTAATCGTTGATAATTTTGAACAATTTGCTGTTCGTTCTCGTCAACAATTGTTATATACAATCATGAATCAAGCATGTTCATCAAGTTGTTTGGTGCTTTTTTGTTCAAGAGATGCTGTAAGTTGGTTTCTTTTTTTCATTTAAAGCTGGAGTTTGTTTACAATTTACTTTAAACATAGTAAACATTGCTTACTTGAAAAAAATGTTTCTGAGTTCTTTATTTCCATTTTTTTACAGAATTGCACTGATGCTTTTGAAAAGCGTGTTCGATCTCGATTTTCACAAAAGAAAATTTTTATTGATCCTATTGATGAACATCCTATCACGCGTCTCCATCAACTTCTTGCTCCTACAACATGGAAAAACAAAAACAATCAAGTCGAAGAAAACTGGAAGAAATGGTGTCAGGTAAAAACTACCATTCATCTTTTAATCTTCAACAAAGCTTTTTCAGGATATATGTGTCAACAATGCTTTTGTTAAGCGCGAAGTTGAAAGGGTTGTTAGTTATGCTTTGGGAAATGGAATCTATAAATTAAAACAACTTGCTATGTTATTAGTATCGAATTGTTTTGAACAAGAAATACGAAATGCTGATGTAATGATAACCCAGCTTACAACGATGATAACTCCACGATCGACTGAAATATGTGATTACCTAACAAGTTTGTCGAACTTATTGTTGCTCATGTAATATGTATTATAATTTTAGAGCTTGAAATCCAAGAACTTTTAATCCTTGAAATTATGCGTCGTTTGACAGAACGAAATGGAATTAGAGAAATAGCGTATCTCAATATTTTTCAAAGTTTGTTTGCTTTATATTTTATTGCTTATTCACTTTTTGAATTTTCAGGTTTCAATCATGTTCATAACTCTATCAAAGCTAAACCACTACGAAAAGAAATAGTTTACTTTATACTTGACCGACTGATTACGAAGAAAGTTATCGAAATTAAAGAAGGAACTCATAAAGGCCAACTTGATTTTAGGTAATCTTTGAATATAATCGTAGATGTTTTTCTTTTCTAACTGCTTCTAATTTTAGACCTGTTCATGTTACTGTATCTGGTGAAACTATCAAAAATGCATGGGAAAAACGATCAAAACGAACATACCTCGCTGATGCATTTCTTATAACTAGCAATGTACAGTTGTGATTTATGTTTTTATTTTTTTGTTCTCTAATAAATTATTTGTGAATAAAACGAAATAATTGTCTCCTAAAATTTGTTGGAATTCACTCTTTTTTTGAATTTGGTTCTTTCAGTAAACTCATTGGCCTTTGATTTTTCGGGAGAAGTACGAAATACTTAATGCGGAAACACCTAATGAAGAAACCGTGTCATTTTGAGAGTTGCGTTGGTTAGTAGGTTGTTTGCAGAATCGTTAACCTTTAAAAATGATTATTAATGGAAATGCGGTTACATATTTTCTTATCTTATAAAAAAAGCCTATTTAAAAACTTGGATTAAAATGAAATTCAAATATTCAATAACCCTAGTTCAAACAAATCAATCGATTCATAGCCATTAATAAGAGAATGGAAGGCTGGCTATTTGATTCTAGGAATTCTTACCTTCCAAGAAGCAATAAAAAAATTGGCTTCCTCTTTTTTATTTTCAAAGACTCAAAAATAGTTTAAAGGTTGTTTCAATATTCATCATCTGTTTACCATTTTTCTGTTGCTATGAGTTAAATCTTATAAATGTAGTCTTATAATTTAAAAAAAGCTTCCATTAAAAACTTTTTAAATAAGTTCAATTTTTTTTTCTTCTAAATTAATATTGAAGAATGTGTTTATGTTTATTTAATCCTTGTTTTTTACCATCAAATTGTCGCTGGGGATTAAAAAAGGAAGTACATCATCATACGTAAAGAATAATGTTGTTTATTATTATTATTATTTTTTTGTTAGTTACTTAAGCATGACACCATTAAACGCATGACTCAGATATTTTTCTTTTTATCCATTTTTTTTGTTGCTTGCTTTATTATTATTATAATAAATAAGGTAAGTTTATACCGGATGGTGGTGGTTGTTCTTTGAAGCAAAAAAATTAATTAATTGTTAAAATTATGAACTTATTTTATTATTTTGGCAATTAAAAAGGTAAGATTTTTTTGAAGGCACTTATTTTAACCATTTTAGAAAGCTAATGTATGAGTGCGTTTGAAGGTTAAAAATTTAGAGTACTGAGAAATGAAAGCAATGGCATCGATAACAAAGTTCTTGAATTACAGTAACTTACTTCAGTGAAATACCATCTTCTAGCAAATAAAATAATATTTAAAGCTGCTGATGAATTTTTTTGTTTTTTCATTATTTTACTCGCTCGTTTGTAAAGAAACATTCATTAAAAAAATTTTATGAAATAAGTGCGAAAAATTCAATCCGTAATAATTTTTTCACCGATAAAACATTACAATAATAAGAAACAGTAATAATATTTAAAACTACCGAGGATAAACAATTAATAATAAAAATATTAGAAAAGCATTTTTGTCTACAAAAATACTCGTGCACGACGAAGAAAAATTAAAAAGTAAAATAAACTATGAATGAATATAAAATAATAATTGCAATTTTTTTATCCGTTATTAAAAAATTTATAAACACATTGATTGTTATGGCCAGCAAAAATTATCCTTAAAAAAATTAACCGGAATTTAGAAATTTTCTTTTTTGAGAAGATAAAAGAAAAGAACAAAAAAATAATAATATTAAAATTTTCTGAGTAAAATTTATCGATAAAAAACTTTTTAATTAAAAACAATAAAAGGAGAGAGAGAGAGAAGAGAGATCCATGAAAGAGCTAAACAAAATAAGAGAACCCTTGAATAAAAAAAGAAAAGAATTCCTTATATTTATCAACTAAAATTTTATATGAGTAAAAAATATTGTGTTTTTTTTTCTTCAAATTTTTATAAACAATTTTTGAGGAGAATGAGGCGAAGCAACTAGGTTTTTTTAAATTACATAGTATCCATGGATGTAACATTATTATTATTCATAATGGTGGATAAATGACTCATTAAATTAAATGTTGATTTATCAAGTGAACATCCAGCATGCTTATGCCGAGATAATTCATTTTGTAACATATCAATCGTTTCTTTCATTGTTGCAATTGAAAGTTGCAATGATTGATATCGTTGACGCTCTTGTTGAACTTCACCTTCAAGTTGAGTAATTCGTTCTATTTTACGTTGGCGGCATTTAGATGCAGCCATACGATTTCTTGCTCGCTTTCTGTCAAGCTTTCGACGCTCTTGCTCCGTCATATCAGTTCTGTAATTAATGGTTTGCGTTTAGACTATTATAACATTTTTAGAATTAAAATCTTACTCTAATGGCATGCTATTACTATTTGATAAATGATTTTGATAAGCGCTTATTTGATGTGAAGATGTTGAAGGAGCGCATGAAAGATTTTGAGGAGGTGGTTGGCACATTCCCGTAGCAGAAGCTCCTTGAAGTGAATGGCCAAGACCATATCCATTTGTACCGGGTTCATTCTTAATTGACATTAAACCAGGCTGTTGGGGAGGTCCTTGTTGTATTCCAAGCCCAGGTTGATGATATCCATTATGGTTCATAGCTTGACTATGGGGTGGCATACCATTGAAATGGGACATCAACCCAGGGAAATTAATATCTCCATGATTAGCAAACATATGATCCATTAGTCTGAAAAGAAAAAATAATAATAGAAAAAAATATTGTCAAAAAAAGCTTTCTTTTTTCTTTTTTTAGGAAAAAAGCATTGAGGATTGGAGAGAAGAAAAATAAAATACAGAAAAGAAGAAAAATGATTCATCAACGCTGCCGTTTTCGAACAACAAAAAAACTAGCGTATTTTTTAAACATTGAAACGACGAAGAACGACGTCAATCAGTATTGATTTCTATCAAAAAACTTTTTTTGTTGTGATTACGGTATTTGCTGGGCCAAAAAGAGGTGTTCGTCAAAGGGAAAAAAGGAAACTCAAAATCCAAAACTGTTTTCTTTTAAATACAAATGAATTGGGTGCTGATTGGCTACTTTTAAAACAATGACAACCACCAATCAAACTCCACCCATTTTAGATCCCATTGTTAAAAGAAAGAAAGATGGAAAATTTGAAGTGCCTTTTAGGATTAAATCCTCCCATCCTTCCTCTTCATCATAATCTTTTAAAACTACAAAATATTATTTTTTCAAGAAGTTATTACTCACCCAGAGGAATCAAGATTTTTATATAGTCCACCTAAAGATTGAGTGGCGGAAGTTGTAGTTGGAATTGGAGCTGAAGCTTGATTTCCACCGGTTGCAACTGACACAGAATTCGAAAGACTTTGGTTTATTGCTGATGTGGTTGCAGTGGTGATCTGAGGTTGTTGAATTTGAGTTGAAGGGAAATTAGTTGTGGGTGAGGGATTTGTTGGAGTTCCAGCTAAATTTGCTAATGCCGCAGCAAAAAGTTGTTCGGTTGTATGAGTTTGGGTTGGAGTTGGAGTAAATACTGCTTGGATAATAGCGTTGAGGGCTGCAGCACTTGCGTTATTTGCTGCTGAGGTATTTGCCGAAGGGTTGGTTGGAGTTAACGCGTTGAGAATTGGAAATAAAAGATTTGCTGATGGCGAATTTAAGTTTGCACTACTGAATTGATTCTTTTGTTGAAGTTCTTCAAGGACTTCTGAAAAATTTATTTTCATTAAAGTTTAATAGTAACACAACACTGATTATAGCAAATTCATTTTGGGACAACGAAATAAGCAATAAAAAAACGATTAGCCTGGATTTAAAGTTTCTTATATTGGGCGATAAAATTTTCATTTTTAATTATAAACTTAAATCAACAAAAAATATTATCCATAATTGACTAACTAATAGGTATTAAAAACTAAATTTACTTCAAAAACGACCTATAGTATTCACAAATCAAAATACATACATATTTCCGATTGTACTTAATTTTCAATAAATATTTAAAGGGAAAAAGCAATGAAACATTCGCCAAAGTTTATGATCTTGTTCTTTTATTTTCTCCCCTCTTTTTTGAATACGATCGAAAGATGTTGATGACTAATCAAAAGTGTTCCTCGTTTTTATGAAGAAGAATACTTTCGAATGCAAAAAAGAAAGAAAATAACTTACTTGTAAACCCGTCAGCGAATTCTTGAGCTTCTTGGGTAACTTGTTTAGGATATAAGATTTTAGTTGGAGTTGGAGTTTCAGCGATTGATAAGGCAGAATTATTAACTGCTGCGGATTTATGCAAATTATTAAATGCTGATTGCTGTAATGAGTGAGTCAAAGGAAAATTTGGTCTTCGATTTGCTAAAAAAAATTGAAAGATAATTAATTATTTTAAAATTCTTTGAAGCTTCGGAAAAAAATATACTACCGTATAACCAATGTCAAAACTTTATTTTCTTTTGTTCTTTTTTTTATCGAAAAAAGGTGAGAGAGAATAATATGATGGAGAGGGAGAGCGCAAAAAATAAAACATTAAAAAAGGCGGCGCCCACGCGAAAAAAGATGAAAAGAGAGATGGGTTAAAAATATATATGCAAACATGCACTGCTGATTGAAAAAAAGAAAGAATCAGAATGAGTCATTCATTGCCTCCTTGAAAATAAAAATGAAAAGCGAATCAAATCTTCTTGCCGTCGATGGGGATTAGTGCCTCGAGGCCGTCACTGCTAATGCGTGGGGAAAGGCACTTGAGAAGCTTTAACAAAATATTTGTATTTAACTTATTTGAAGGTAAAAATTCATTGAAGAGGCAAAGGATTAAAACTACCGTTTTTTAAAAGAAAGATAATAATAAAAGAGGGGAGATGATTTCGAAAGGATACTAGTTGGAACTAAACTTTGAAAGAAAAGAAAGAATCGATTGGATCAAATTTTTTTTAAATGTATGTTTGACGTCAGCAAACAAGCAAACCCTTTTTGGAAAATAGGAGTGATTGGATTTGCGCATGAATTTAAAAAATCTCAAAAAGCTTTTATGAAAAAGAAAGAAAAAAACGATTGCAAAACTATCACGAGGAGTAAAAAAATAAAATAACATGCGATGACTCAGTGTCATCGTTTTCATTGCCAGAGGCAGTTTTGACCAATATTACGTCATAAATAAAAAGTGTGTTTAAAATATTTGCAATCTCAAACAAAAGAAACTTCAGGATGGTGGTGGCCTCAAATTGAACAATTTACAATCAAACAAAAAAGGTGGAATCGAGACGGACAGGAAATGCTTATTTTTTTTTTTCATTCGCAGCAGCGGAAGAAAAAAAACATAAGCACAGGCGCAAAAAAATAGCGAGAAAATAACTTTTATGATTCATCGACACTTTAAAGAGAGAATATGGGTGTTTGTGTTTGTATGCATGCGCGTTCATTCAAAAATGATCACTTCCATCCCAAAAGGTTAACCACCATGCATGGAAATAAATCAAAGAAAGGTGGCAAATGGCTGGTCAAAATAAAAAAAAGGTTATCCAACGGCATGTTTTTTATTTTGTAAGCAAAGAAGAAGCAAAATGAAAGGGCATGGACACAAGTAAGCATAGACAAATGTATTGGAGTGTTATTGCACCACCATCACAATGGTCAAAAAAATATTTCTTATACATACATATATAATATCAATGTTAAATAGAGAAGAGAAATAATAAAAAAATAATAAAAATTGCTGCGCACAAAAAAAAGGCATTGCGAAATACCATCCTTGCTTTTAAAAAAATAAAAGAACGAAGGAAAAGAGTCCGTAAACTTTTATTTGAATAAATGGGCCTTTTTACAATAGCATAAATAACAACCAATGTCAGTCAGTAGCAGCAATCATTATATTGTTTCAAATTAAATACATAAAAAAGAGGGAGAAAGAAAAGTTATTAAATGGAATGAAGGGAATTTATTTTTATTGCAGAATGATTGAGGTAGAAAAAAATGAGAAATAAGAAGAACAAAGTGACCGATAATGAATTTATATTTGTTTGACTTTTTCGCGAGCAATTGCAACATGTTTCGAAACATGGAATTTGATGATTTTTTGACGGACATTTTTAAATTTTTACTTTTAACTAAAATGTTAAAAATGGTGTTGCAAAATAAAAAATGTAGTAAAAAATTTTTAAGCGATGGAATCACGGAAGATGACAGAAACATAGCGACCAAAATTTTTTTAATTATTAATTTTTTTAAAAAGCTTGTTTTTTGTGGTAAATTTTATTATTTCCTTATAATAACCGCCGCTTCAAGGTACGAACCTTTAAAAAAATTAATTCTCAAAGGATTAAATAAAAATGATTCACATAAATATTTGTAATAAATATTATTAACTTTGAAAGTGGCACGAGTAGGTACAACTGTGTGTTTTACTTAGCTTTATCACACGCAAAAAAATATTATTTATAAACCTGTTGGTAATAAGGAAAACAAAATAATAAAAAATCCAAAAAAAGAGACAATGAAATGTGATTGCTTCATCGATATTGAAATCCGGTAATTATGAGTTTTTATTCTTATATTTAAAGATTTTCATTTCTTAAACACGAAATTCATTACCCTTTTTAGAACACCTTCCTCATTCAATCCCAAACACAATAATACTATTTCATTCGATGCATAAAAATACAGTAAGTTTATCTTCTAATTTGTAGTACTTCTAGGAAGCAGAAGTTTATTTCAAAAAAATAATAAATAAATAACACCTCCTAATTTCATCCATTACTCATCCATCCATTTGCTTTTTAAAAATAATAACTAATAAAAATTTCTTAGCATTTATCTATTTTTTTATCTTTCAAAAAAAGAAGGAAGGAAGCGTTCTCGTTCTACCGTAGTTTTTTAAAGACATTATCCAATTCTTTATTTTTTTGACAAAGGAGCTTTCCGCCGTAAAAGAAACTTTAAAATAGTTTCAAACATTTAAAAAATTTAGAATATTTTTTTTCGGAAACATAAAGTCGTCAACTGATTGTTTTTATCTTTAAAAAAGAAGGTATGAAGAAAAAAAAATATGAGCAATCTTTTCTTAATCTCCAACAATTAAGATTATCTTTACTTTCACACTCTTTCTCACTCACAAGGAAATATTATGTTTGAAGCTTAAAAAATTATAAACATTGAAAAATAAGGTATGTGTGTAATTTGGTTTTAACATTTTTTTAAAATAAATAACAAGAAACAAAAAAAGGAAGAAAGAAGATTAATTACGTAGTCACATCGATGTTGATAGTTGTTTTTGGACTTTTTTTTGTTTGTTAATAAGCAGCTTTAAAAGTAAACTATCTTTTAACACAAAAAAAAAGAAAAGTATATTATTTTTCAGTTAACCTTTTGTAGCCTACTAATTTTTATTGGCAAATAAAAAATCTGGCACAAAAACAAGGTAAATTTTTTTACGGCAAAAAATGGATGAAAAAATAATAATAGAAAACTATTATTTAAACGGAAAATAAATTTATTGCGCATACACATAAGTTTCTCCCTTTTTCTTTTTCATTTTTATTTATGACAGCTTTGAAAATGAATGAGTCATACATAAAGAGTATGTCAATCCTGAGTAAACATGAAAAATTTGTTTCTCTTTTCAATGGAATTTAGATTATTTTTTCCTTCATGGATGCAAAAAAAAGTTTAAAAATAGCAGGAAGAAAATATTTGTTCCTATTTTTTATTGGAAGATTTTATTTAAAGGAGCGGTTAAGAAAGTGTCAAAAGAAAATATGAAAAAACAACAATGAGCAGAAATAAAAAATTAGATGTTAAAGGTTAAATGAGTTCTAAAAAACCACTTGGGGTATGATATTCTAATATTTGTTCATTTAAATTAACGAGAAATAAACTTCCACACGTTCACCTAAACTTTTGTTCCCAAAAACGTAAATTCATTTTAGCTCTCTCCCTATGGTGATGAATACCATTCTATAACTAAATTTACTAACTGTTGACTCACAAACTTTACCCTTTTTTTTAACAAAGATTATTTTCGTTTTAACCTTTAGTCCAAGTTGTTTATCTCTTTTATTTTATTTTTTGGATGCCTATAATTAGCTTTTAAAGTTAGTATAAACTTTTGTGTTGAAATATCTAACCTCAAAAATTTAATGGCTGTCACGCTCCTTAAAAAAGTTATTCTTATCAAACCTTTACAAACTCCCATTTCTTAAACAAGCAAACGATGGATGACTCATTTTTATTACTCATACCGTAATTTCCTTTTCCATTCTCTGCAATGAAAAAGTAAACTAATTTTAAAGCATGTATGAAGAAAAAAGAAAAGAAAGACTAAAAACAAAAAAAAAGATCTGGCATTTTCTTCTTTTTTTTGTTGTTGATCATTTAGAACCCACAAAGCTAACTAAGAGGCTTTTAAAGCCATTGATGGAAGGAACACACACTGACTCATGCTTCCTTTCATATTTTTTTTTTCTCAATCTTTTTATACATAATACATACTCATGCTTCTGCGCAATGAAAGCAGAAAATGAGAGAAGAAGAAAAAAAAATAGGCGGGCATAAAAACAAATTATAACTACATTCAGTCAATGTGAATGGCATTGAAAAATGTGTGTTTACAATAATTTTAAATTTGTCACAAAGAAAATTAATGGAATAGTGAGAGAGAAAAAATTGTTTTTGTAAAGATAAGATAGTGGAATTTTTTGGTATTAAAAATGGCATGATAATATTGAGTGTAAAACTACAGTAAATTCTGCGTTTTCAAACATTTAAAAAACAAAGTTAAAATGGAATACAAATACAACTACAACTCATTAAGTTTCTTTTACTTCTTACATCACTGAAAAAGTATACCAAGCAGAAAAAGTTGTAAATAAAATTATTTTATTACTTTTAATTTAATTTATTTTTAACAAACTTAAACACAGACTAAGCTGCCTAAGTTTCTCGGAATCAATCTCAACCAAAACTTTGTTCTTTAGAAAGTTCCACCAATAACACACAATTTTTATAATAAGCTTTTGGTTACTATAACAGCATGATTCACAATTTCAAAGATCCTTTAAACCTAAAAAATCGTCGATGTTTCATGTTTTTGCTTTCGCCAAAATTACAATATATTTTTCAAAAGTTAATGAGTTCCCTAATGTAAGTGACGAAGTAACTCCTTCCAAAAAACAAGCGTTTTTATCATTTAAAAACGCGTCATCATTGGGCTAATTAGCCTTTTAAAAAAGTGGTTTTTTAATAAATATGTTATGAGTAATGCATTCAACAAAGAAAACTACAATCAAATCAACCTTTAATTATTTTTTTATTTTTTCAAAACCAAAATGAAGCCATCATCATCCTTCTCAAAAGAGCGCAAATTACTCATTTGTTATTTATTTTTTAACGTTATTTAAAAAAATGGCTCATAAAGTGAAGTTTCAATGAGAGCAAATTTTTGAATTATTATGATAGGAAATTGTTTTAAAAGACTTATATAAAAAATGAGCTTATAAAAAGTCAAAAACAGTTCGAAGAATTCATACAAAGCTAAAGATGTTTGTGATGTGTTTTGAGTAATAAAAGCAACAAAACAGATTTTTGTCACGTATTTACCGTATCAACAGCGGTTATTAATATTAATAAAAAAAATGGTGCGAAGAATTTATAAATACGACTTTTTTCTGACTAAAAAAGCTTTTATTCATAATGGAAAAATACAAAAACAAAAAGATAAAAGAGAAAAGAAAAAAGACATGGAAGATTTTGGTGGATAATTAAAAAGCAAGCATGTATTTGAAGATTTATGCCACAAAAAATATGCCGATTGTAGTTTTAAAATCAAAAAAGCAGTTTTGAGAGTTTCGCTAAATAATATGTGATAAATATCTTATGTCATTATAGAAAGAGGATTTTTCTGATGAGTAATACCTTGTTTTTTTTACTGTTGATTTAAAAAATACCGTATATGAATTAACTAAAATAAAGACGATATTTCCAATATATTTCCAAAACTCAAGCTTTAGTACCTTCAAAAAATTCAGTTTCCAATAATTCAAAGAAAATTACAAAAATTTATAAATTAAACTCTCCGGAAGTGATGAGGTTTTCAATAAATTGAATAAAATAAGTAACTTCATGTGTATTTTTTTAGAAGTAAGAAGAAAAATACATATTGTAGAGATTTAAGGCCAAAATAAAACAAAGGTTACATATTTTTTGACATTAAGTTTTTCCAAATACGGTAATTTTTATTTAAAATAGAAAAGAATAAACTTACCAGGTGACATGATGGCATTAACAACTTGTAAAAAGTCTTTTGGAAGCATAGGTGATAAACCAGTATCATTTGCTGCGATGCTGGTAAATCCATTTATTATTGGGTGTTGAGTAGTTGGAGCAGAAGTGGTGATGGCGGTATTATTATTATTTGTGTGAAGAGGTACAGCAAAATTAGTTCTTGGTTTTAATGATAATCCAGGGCCACGTTTACTTCCAATATCAAGGAATAAATGGGATCGATCTCGAAGAGATTCATTACTTCCAACCATGGATTCAGTTCCTCCACCATCGGGTGAAGCTAATTCGCTACCAGTTGATGAAGTTTGTGAAAAGCATTGTTGTGGGGAACTCGTTGATGCAGCAGCATTCATTTGTGTCATAAACGAATTAGCAGCGATGGTATTATTATTATTTAAATAATTATAATTTGATAAAGGGGTTGAAGTTATGGAAGCCACGACGACGGATGAAAATATGACAAGCTCTTTTTTTCTTTTTTTAAAAAAGAAAAAAGAGTGTCAAAATTGTTTGAAGAAAAAAAGAAGAAAGAATTGAATTAACTGAAATGGAAATAATTTTTAATTTTTTTATACATTTTTAATAACAAAAATAAAAATACACGAAGCAGCTTGCGCGGTATCAGACACATATGAAAAGAAGAAAGGCTAAAAATTAAAGAAAAAAAACAACATTGTTGCCATAGGGCATGGAATCAATGAATGGAAATGAGACAAATGGATTTGGATAACAGACAGCTGTGCTGATAAATTTATTTTGGGGTGGCTGAACAAAACAGCAACTTCAAGGTTGTGAGTCAAATCATTTAAAAGATGAAAAAAGTTTGAAAAGCTGACACATTCTTGGTCTGTAAAAATGGAAAGAAAAAATCTTTTTGTTTTAAGATTCATTCTCGATGGAGAGATCATAGGACGACACAGGCAAAAAAAAAGGTTCATTTATCCCAAAACGAGGAATGATTTTTTCGCGAAAACTTTTCCAAATATTATTAAAAATTAAAAATTTAATTCGTAGAAAAACAATAAAATGATCAAACAAAGCGGAATGATTTTAACTTTTAATATTGAACGCAATTTGTTAGACCTCATTTTGTTACTACGGTGGTACACAGAAAAAAAGGTAAAAGAAAGCAGGCAAAAGAAATCTTTTAAAGTAAAAATCAATTTAACTCTCTCAAAATAAGCTTCAGAAAAAAAAGTAATTTACGTAAAGGAAAAAATGCTTTTAATTAACTTTGAGTAATTTATTTTGTAATCTCTCACAACAAGTTTGAATATAAAATTTACCACAATTTTTTTATGCCACAATATTATCTCATAAAAAACGTGAAAAGCTTTATTAAATGTTTTTTTATAAAAAAGGTTTCTAAAGGCTTAGAGAGAGAAAAAAAAGTATGTATTGAATGAGTCAAAATTTAATCTGAAGGATGCTGGATAAAAAAAAGAGGGAAGTGAAAAGTCAAAAGTTCATGCGGAAAAAAACATTTATGTGGTTTCAAAGAAAATGAATGATAATGACTTTAATGAAAAAAATATAACATAGAGCTACGGTAAAATAAAATTTAAAAAAGATTAGGATTTATAAATTTAATAAATATGTTTTATATAGAAAATTTTTTTATATTAAAATGTTACTATTTTAAATCATTAATTATTTTTAAAGAGTCAGCTGATAATTAAAAATTAATTTTAAAATTATAGTAGGCAAATTAAATTAATTAATAAAGTTCATTTTGAATTCATTAAAAAGCTTTCCGAGTATTCGAAATAAAAAAAATTAAGTTTCTAAGGGAAATTAATCTTTTCATCGTGGGAATAGACGACGAACAGTAACAATATTTGTTTTTTATTTGTTGTGATGACGGTATGTTAGGATTAGTAATTAAAACAAAAAAGTCATAGGCTAAAATAAAAAATTAGCATAAAATCTTCAAAGAATCAGTTTAAGATTCCAAAAATTGCAAAAAATAACAATAATCAAAACAATTGATTGCAAAGTTGTTGTTTTTTTTCGTTCTCCATTTTAGTACTCTCTTGTAAACATCATGAATAATTTTTTTTTCCAATAAACAACATGTTCCTCTATGGTTGCTACCAACACACATAAAAAAAGAGAGAATCATAGCGTCTGCTAAAGATGGGTCACCTTGAACATGAAAAAAAAAACAGAAAAAGAAAATAGGAATCAAACAAACAACGTGGTGATCAACGAAACACAATGCAATACGTAAGAAAGAAAAAAATCAACAAAAAGCAAAAGTTTTTTTTTACCAACCATCAAGAAAGTTTTGAAAGCTTTGTTTTTGTCTCAAGTTTTTTTTCTTCGGTGGTGGCTGGCTTATTATCGCCAATAAAAAAACATAATTAATTAGATACATATAAAAATTTAAGGGAATTGATCATTTGATTATTGGTAAAATATTTTTTAAAAAACGAAAAATGAAAAACAAAAGTTGCAAATGAAAAAAAACTTATGAGTAACGCGGATGATTGGACTCGTCGGGGCTACAAAGAGATTAAAAACAATGAGCATGTACATACAATGAATGCATTTGCAACAATCATAACATAAAACATGATTCGATTTTTTAAAGCAAAAATAAATATTAAAAAAGGCAATTATAAATTAACATTGGAAGAACTTTTGGGAAGTAACTTTAATTTAACTATAAATTTCCAAAACGAATTACTATCTAAGGAAAGAAAAATTCAAAAAGAAAATTACTGTCATTCTTTTTTCATTCATTCTATCTTTTTTATTTTTTAACAAAGTTAGGTTAATTTTTTCTCGTTATTTTGTTCCAAGAAACATTGTGTTTGAATTGTGATGACTAACTTTGTTGAAAGGAGAGAATGTTGTCCCGTGATCGTCGTCTGGAAATTGCACCGCCTATTTTTTTCCTTTCTTTTATTCATTTTTTATTTTTTACCTATTTACACCCGGTAGCAGAAGTTTTTATTTTTTCTATTTATTTTTTTTACACCCAAAAATGGATAAGAATTTTGTGACTCCTTCGTCGTTCGCTCTCAATAAAACTAAAATTTGATAGGAGGAAGGAGTCAATGCGCAAAAAAAAAAATTGATTAATTGACTTTTAAAGTTTTATTAAAAAAGTGTGTCCATGAGCAAAAATAAAATGGTAATAAAAATTTAACGGTAAATTAAAAAGGCATTAAAAAAAGTTAAAAAACTTTTTGAAAAAAAGATCACGAAATAGGATTTCTTTTGTTTTTATTTATTGATCGTTTTTTTCTTCTTTCATTGGGGACATTTTTCGAGCGTTATTTATTTGAAAAGACAACAACGACGACGACGACAAACTCCACAAACGACAAAACTGGCTGATTCATCGTTTTTGAAATAATATAAAATAAAAAAAGAAGAGACAAAAAAATTTATGTTGAGAGGAGAACTTTGACAAGTCTCTCTTTTTTTTTGTCTCCTTTAATCGGGATAAATGGCCGGTTTTTATAAATATATATAACGAATAAATAAAAGAAATTACATGCATAAATTTTTTGTTTCATTGATTTTTAAATTTAGTGAAACAAAAAGGGTGTTGAATCATCGCCATGAATTAACAAATCAACAAAAAATATGAAAGAAAAAAGTAGCAAAAAATATTTAAGATAAAATTTAAAAACTTTTTTCATGGAAATTATTTAGCACAAATAAAAGAAACTTAAAAAACTTAAACCTATGGCTTCAGTTCATACACTTTACTTTTTTTGCTTAGCAAAATTCTTAACCTTAATAGCATTCCTTTGAACGTAGGTGGACATTCGCGAGATAAACAAAAAACTAAAAGAACTTTTCATATGGAATCTGTCAATTTACTTAAACAAAGTATATAAGTAAATACATTCCTTGAAAGTCAGGAAAATAATAATCCAAAACACCAAAAAAATACGTGCGAATATTAATAAAAGAAATAAAAGTAATCAGTAATAATACAAAATTATTAGTACATTTCACGTTTTTTTTCTAAGCAAAGCAAAAGTATTGAGAGTAATTATAAAATGACGATTATTTTTAAAAGGTTATTGTTTTTATTTCGCTGTAAATTTTTAAAAAATATTTAGGTTATTTTTAAAATAAAAAGGTAAATTATTTGGTTTCGAAGAATCAAATATAAATTTTTTTCGATCTCCGATTGATGATGAACAAAAAAAAGTGGGAAAAGAAAGTTGAGGACAGCTGTTTAGGCTGACTTGAACGCTGGCTTGTATATTCAAAAAAAAAAAAGAAACACGTCATAGGTCGAACGAACAAAAAAGAAATGCAATGAAATATTATAAAAAAGCATAAACTGTCAATAATCAAAGAAAAATTTTTAAAAAGAAAAATGGTGGTAAGAAAAGTGATGGGTTTACAATGGTAGGATGCTGTAACCCTAAAATATTGTAAATAATGTTTTCAGAAAAATATGGTCAGCTATTAAATTTAATATTTAAAGTAAATCATGTCTTTTGTTTAAATAAGATAAAAGCATTTTTTGAAACTCCCTAAGAAAAGCGGACAAATGATATTAAAAACAAAAAAATAACGTCAATCATTGTTTAATCTAATATATGTATTCCCTATCTGCGATCAAAAAAATGTATGATATTTTAAACCATGTGAAACCATTTTTAAATTTTCTTTTAGTTTATTTTTATAAAAACCACCTCCGCATTTTCACGCTTTTGTGAAGAAAAAAAAATCATGAAATCATCGGGCGGGTTCCAAATAATAAAAAAATCACTAAAAAGACCTTCAACCTCACAAAGAAGAAAAAAAGAAGACAGAAAACAACGAAATAACAACACAAAAGCACTTTTTCTTTCACGCAGCAAAAAAAAACACTGAGGGGAAAAAAAACATATATTGAGAGAGATTGTGTGTGATTGTTGCATTTGGCTTTTGATGCGTGTGTTTGTTGAATAAAACGAGGGAAAATGGAAGGATGGAAGGAAGGAATAAGGTTGGCGATGAGCCCATCGTTTTGTTGCTTGCTGACTCAGTTGCTTACTTACCCCCATCGCTTGCTTACTTTGCTGTTGTTGCTGCTACTTTTGTTGTATCTCCTCTATGAAAGAAGAAAGCGAGTCATATATTGTGAGGTGAATCGACCTGTCCAAGAACACATAATGTGTTGATGAGTTGAGAGGAAGAAAATAATAAGATGAAGGGAAAAAAAATATGAGCGATAAATGTTGATGCTTCTTCCATCAGCACTTACATACTTGATTAAAAGTTTGAAAAGCTTCTCGTTTCAGCCAAAAAAAAATTATTTGGAACATTGTGTCGTCTGTTTAAAAAAGAAAAAGAAAAAATAGCAAAGAAATAAACTAAAAGGAAAGTTCAAAGAATGCAATAAGGAATGGTTTTATAAACAAAGTTATAAACAAAAAGGGTAGAAATAACTTATTTTTGAGAAATATTTTTGAGAAATATTTTTGAGAAAATAATTATTGTTATTAAATGTTAGTAACCATAAATTAGCAATACTATTCTGATTTCACTTACTATCATAATTTATGAGAGTAAAAACAAACAAACAATAATCCTCAAAATTCAATTGCTTTTTTGCACCCTATCGATGACGCGAGCCAACAAGCCATTGTTTTGTATATTTTTGATTCAAAAACTATTGTCTTTTTATTTTTTTCAAAAAATAAACTCCCTTTTTTGCTCATAAATAAAAAGAAAGAAGAGCAGAAACGTTTTAAACTCCCTAAAAATAAAAATAAAAAAATAAAATAAAAGATGGAAGGGACGTGTTCCGGTCGATCATTTGTTTTGTCGCTGATTTTTTCTTCTTCGTTGTTGCTGCTGCTGCGTCATCAATTTATTATTTTATTTTTTTCTTATTCTTTTTCTTCTATCATCGTCGTTGTGTTGTGTTGGACATCATCGGGTTTATTTTCCGAACTTGAAAAATCTTTTTTTATTGTGCGTGCATGAATGTATGTGGGGTGTTAGTGTAATAAAGAAGCGCAACACAACCAACAAAAATATGCATGAAAGATAAAGAAGAGAAAAGAAACCCAGGGGCAAGTCTCTTCGTTTTTCTCTTTTAAAAACGTCGAAAAAATAAGGTGATGACTAAAAGAAAAAAAAAGAATCATTTATTTTATTTATTTTTTTTTTGTTGGTGGCTGTCATTTGCATCGATGATACGCTCTCTTTCTCTCGTTTTTTTTCTTTCTGATTTCTTATCATTAAAATTAATCAGAAGTGATTCTTACTTTTCTAACACTTTGCAAGAAGTTGTGGGTGATGATGTGGCGGTGGATGGAGCGACAACAGACTTGTAAATATAGGAAATATAAAAAAACATCTAAACAAATTCGAGATTTTAGGTGATATTTTAAAAATAATTTTTTTTTTTCAGACATGATTATCGCGCATAAAATTGCTTCACTAAATTATCAAGTTCATTGAGAAAAATAAATATTATTCTAAAATTGGCAGTGAAGGGAAAAGCAGAAAATTTTAAACGTATGCCTTCAAAAACATAAACATCTGAGCAGATAATTTTGGAAAGCCATACTAAGATACTAAGAAATTTAAACTAAAAATCAAGAAAACAAACAAAACTTCTTTAAAAGGAAAATTAATCAAAGGGCAAAATCATTCACACGGGAGTAGTCAGTAAGCGTTGTATGTATGAATTTGGGCAATCATGATGAATGATAATAAATGACTCAATATTCTTGTTTAAAAAGGTCTCTCTCACTTCTAACTTTAATCATCAAAAACTTATTGATTTAAAACAAAATATTTGATAACATCTGTAATAAATGCTTTTTAAAAAGAAAACACATTCAGCTGTTGATGATGAGACAGTAGCTTTTTCTTGAAAGACTAAAAATTTAAATTCAAGTTTGTAATGAGAAAGCTCGACAAAGTTGTAAACAAAAAAAAATATGAGAGAACTAAATTCTTGACATTTCTTGGAATAATTAAAATGTGTAAAGAATGCAACCACCACGTATTTAACATAATTAAATAAAAGTGAACAATAATATGTACACATATAAGGAGGAAGAAAAAAAATGAACGCTATATAAGGTTACGTATGTAGATGCGGGGCTTATGAATGAGATGCAGAGGAGAAAAAAAAGTAGTTTACTTTGAAAAGACATCATTTATTTAAAATAAATCTTCACACTTCCGAAGATAATCTTGAGGCAAATTCAAATTATTTTCAATAGCCATTCTGCAACAGAAAGTTGCTATGCTTCAAAATTAACGTCGAAACATTCAGTCAACTGCATATCAAAAATTTTACGTTTATTATTCTAACTATATTTTATATTTTGACTTTTAACTTCAAAGAAAAAGTTATTTTAAATCCAATCCCTTAATTACAACCTTAACATTTTTACTTTATTTTACGCAAGCTGTAAATAGAAAGCAGGTGTTTCACGCCCAGCCACCACCATTCTCTCCTTCGAGTCAAATTATTTTATTGAAAGTTTTAAAATTTAAAAGGAAAAAAATTCACACTAATTTCTTTTTAGGCATTTATATTTAATTTGTGTGCCAAAGCAATGGGCTACGACCCATTTAACAACTTCCTGGTTTTTTTTTTCTTTCAATAATTTACAATCATTATTTCTTCCCTCGTCAATTAAAGGATGAAATAACTGTTAACACGTTTGACAAAATTTAGAAATTCGCGGAGTACTCAAATAATAAGCCATGGCACGGGAATATTATAAAAATCTGCATTTGACATTATGGCAACAGCAGATTTTTCTGCCATGCAACAACTAACTGAAGCAAAGCAAGCGAAGCACCCAATTTAAAATGAAAAAAGTGCAAAAATGAAAGGAAAAAAATTAGCAGGGGAGAAAATTAATATTCTTTGACTTATTTGTATTCTATTTTTGAAAGCAGCTTTAACACCACAGTTTCTTTTTATTTCCCGCTGCTACTAATCTCAAGCAAGAGCTACTACGATAGCAAAAGTGCCAACCTTTTCCTCATTCAAAAAAAATATAATCGACAAAAAAAGGAAGTGGTGCGCGAGAGTTTTTTCCACTCTTTCTTCGCCCTTGTTTTTTTGCTTCAAAAGATAAAAAAAATTCAACACTCTACGTGTGCTTTTTACAACACAGTTGGAGGCATCAATGAAATCAGTGAAGCCGCGCAGCGACGACGGCTTCCTTTCCGTTCAACGAAAGTAAAATGACACTGCTGCTGCGCAGCCTTCGATGTTAAAGCTTTGAAAGGAAGAAGGACGACAAAAAATGGCAACATTTTGATAGAAGACTTCTCAGGCAATTCCCCATACCTCCTTCCTTCATTTTCAAAAGCACCCTTGCATGGTTCTTCCTTTTTTCTTTTTAATTTAACAACAGCCAGTCTCTGTGGAAAAAAAATATAATAATTAGCTTTATTTGGAATAAAAAAAACTTTTTTGTTAACAACACTCCTCCAAAACACCCCACGAAAATAAAATAATAAACATTGTAATTTGATATTTATAAAAGCGAATTACAAATAAGAGAGTTGCTCCCTAAATGAAATGCCACCAACAGCTGAATATGTGTTTCAAAGTAAAATAGAAGAAAAAAAAGAAGTAAAGGTATGTATTTGTATGGTGTGTTAATATCTATCTTATGTGTCTAATACATTTCTAAGACTTTAAAAATAGAATTCATTTTTTTATTATTAAGAAAATGCAGCTATTGAATGAATGAATGGAGTCAAAGTTTAATAAGGCAATAAATAAGTCGACGACCTCCTTTTTTGGTAAATTAATGTTCAATGAGCTTTAAGTTTATTAACGATTGTGAAAGAAGTTAAATTAAATAATATGTTAATGAAAAGAGTGAATGAATACATATGTACATAATATGGTTAAAATGAAGAAAAAAAGGCAATTACAAAACTTTCACAACGGCTACAACGAATTAAGAAGAAATGAGAAGAAGAAGAAAAATTAATATTTTTTTTTGCTTTGATACAATTTTATCCTTCTTTGAAGCTTTTTCTCTTTTTCTTATTTTCTCACTTCAATATAACTTTGTACCTAAAAACTGCAGCAACAAAAAAACAAACTACGGTATTACGTAAACTTTATAGTTTGTTGTTATTAAAGAAAATGTGATGATTATTTATAAATATTGGAGATAAGAAAGAAATATCTTAAATTTTTTATAACAACGCTCAAAAAAGGTGGTAAAAAATAATTATAATTAGGACTTTTTTATTTTGTCTCAAGAAAAAAAGGTAAATTTGAGCAAAGTTCATTAATTATTTTACTATTCCTTCGACGGCATTTGAGTAAAAATAAAAGCTAACTATCTTTAGGTGCAAAGTAAAAATTAATAATAAAAACATAAAATAAAATTCTAAGAAATTATAAAAATCTATTTACAATCAATCTCACTTTTTTGTAATTTTTTTTTTGATTTATTAGATTGTTTTTTGTTTTCTTATATTTACCTCCAAAGCGAAGCACACCAAAACTACGCTGTGACGTAATCCAAAGTTAAAGAAAGGTTCAAAGCTAAAATTAAAAATAATAACAAAAAAACATTATATTTCATCTAATAATATTTTATACATACAAATTTAAACAACACCATTTTTGACATAAAAAATAATAACTTTAATTTTATTTGGACCAAGAAACTTTATGATAGTCGATAGACATACATACAGACTAAGAATCATATTTCATTATTTACTGCCGAAAAATATATAACATTTTTTACTTTGTGAAAAAAAGTAATTAATTTATTTATTTATTTAAGCGCAAAACTTTGCACTTTTCATAATGACATTAAAAAAGCTGTTTTTCTATAAATTTTTACAATTATAAAAAGCCAAAAATTAAAAAAGCAACGATGAAGCTTGATTTATTTTAAACAAAAAATTTTTTGTGAATAAAAAAAATGGAAAGTTTTTGTTGCGCAGGTAAGTAAAAAAACAGGCGACAACAATTGAAACTTTTTTAAACTTTCAAGAAAAAAAGTGGGAAGAATCTCGTTCAATGTTGCTCGATATTTTTTTTTTGAGGAGGGTTAAAACAACGTCAAAGTTCTTTTTTAAAATAAGATATTCACGGGCTTTCAAGTGGAAGTTTTTGAAAAAGTTTCGAGGACCATTAAGATAAACTCCTGCATGCGAAGAAAAAAACAAAACAGAACACAAAAATATGCGATGAATGAAAAAAAACCCATCAGAAAGATTTTAAAAAGAGACGCGAAAATTATTTTTATGATAAACAGTTTTTCATTCGTCGTCGCCATCGTCGTCAGCTGCAACAAAAAGGTAAAAGTTTTTGCAATGTCTTTAATCAATCACTTTTTTTATTGGAAAAGTTAAAACAGTTTTGGAGATCTTTTTTACAAACAACAAATTTAATGATCAAAAGAAGATAGTTTTTTTCTATGTGATCAAAACATACCCAAATGAAAAAAAATTTCAATGAATCAAGAAACATAGTGAATTTATTTAAAAAAAAGTAATTTATTAATTGTCTAGACGGAAACTATTTTTGTTGTAATTAAGTAATTAGCGAAAAATTAATAATTACACAGATGAAGCAATGAACCTATCGCCCAAAGCTGCTCCTTTAATAAATAAATATTTTGTATGTTTTTTTCTTTCTTCTAAATGTTAAACCTCCGAAAAACCTGGCTTCAAATTTTGTTTTTTAACTAACAGAAAATTTGCAGAAAATTCTATAAACAGCAGCAACTGCAGAAGAAAAAAAGTTAATGGTGTGGCTACGTTAAAAATCAAAAGATTAAAGCTTAAAAAAAGTGGAGAACAAAAATAAATTTTTGTTTGGCATCAAAGATTCAAAAACAAAGAATCGCCTTTTTTAAATAAAAACTTTTGAGAGAAGAAGGAGTGAGTGCAAGAATGAAAAAAAAGACTAGGTTCTAAATTAAGACATTAATAATAAAAACAAAAATATATTTTAATATATATTTTTTTATTTCTTTACAAATATTAAAATTATACTTTATGAAAATAGAAAAGGAAGAAGCCTTATTGGATATGGTAATCATTCGGAAAAAATGATGAGAACTATACTACAGTAAAGAATGCGAAAAAGGATTAGTGAATATGGGTCTAATATGATTATGCTTTTCTTAATTAAACATTCCATTATAATTTTTTTGAAAATTGATGCTATTGATTTTAAATAAAATATCTTTTACGATGTACGTGTGTTTTTGAGAAAAGATGGTACAACAAAATTAATATTAAAAAAATTTCTGCAGCACAAAATGAGCGAGAATAATATTTTTTGTAAACAAAATTTGTATGAGTTAAATAACTACAAAAGATTTTATCCACACGAAGCTATAATATGTTAGGATTTTAACCTAAGTTTTTTTTACTAGATTAAGACGGGACTTATTTTTGTTTGGTGTTCTACCTGGTACAATGCTAATTAATTTGAGACCTCAGTGATAGTTAGACTTGATGTCAGAAAAAAAGGATAATAATTTTTAATCTTAAAATATTGTTTACGTCCTAGTAATAATAATGCCCCTTTGCATCCAATCATTATGGTATACCATAAATATTACTTTCAACCATCCTAATTTCATACAATCTCAAGAATAAATATTTAACCATTATGATTCCACTTTATTTCGTCTTTGTTTATTGATACCGTAGTCATAAAGCTCACAAAATCATGAAGAAAGGAAATCTCTTATTTTAAATGTGATTCAATTGGACTTTTTTAAACTACGTGAAAATTAATTTATTTTTATCAAGCGTACATTTAAAAAAATTCAAACAACATTTTTTGGTCACTTCTACGAATTCCCCTATATTTAATAAAGTTTCATGGGAAAGAAAACTTTAATAAAATTAAACGAAAAAATATTCACTTTTGAATGCTTCAGTTTCTAAAAAATAAAAGTTGATGGAAGCCAATGATAAGAATTAAATGTGAATTTTTAAAAACGAATCTGACATAAGTGTTCGGAACAATTTAAAAAAACGTAGGAGGAAGAGAAAAGATTTGGCAATTGATAGTTATTTTTTAATAATAAAGTTTTCTCATAATCTGATTTGTTTGAAGGAAAAAAAGTTTGACAGACAAAAGACGGCGCATCAAAAATTGAAACTATTTTATTTTTGTTTTATTTCCACGTTCATTTGGGATTTAAGAACTTAGAACCGAGAAAGAAAAATTGGATTTAAAAAAAGCGTTCTTATTTTATTACGACAAAATATTTTTTGAGACATTGTGTAAGAAAAAAATTTACTCCGATAAACTTTTTAAGTTTTTAACGTAAAAAGACTCACATTTATTTATTCACGAGAGAAGAGTGAAAAGTTTCAAAAAAAGCAGATGTCTTGGAAAAATAACAAACGCGATGAAGCCAAAAAATTAAAAAGGTTATATATAGTTTAATTTATGTGAAGCAAAATAAAAACTACAAATGTACTTGCGTATAAAAAATAATTAAATAACAACGCTTTAAAGAAGTTGAAAATAAAACTTCGAAAATCATAAAATGAAAAAACATTCAAAAAGCCACGCACATTCAACTTTAATAATTTCTAAGTTCAAAAAAGTAGTCGACAAATAAAAACAATAGTTTAAAGTTTGTTGGTTATTTTTGTTTTCAAAACCGCAACAAAAAATATTTTCAAAAAAATTGTAGCACTTTAAAGCAAAAAAAGTTAAAGAATGGGACATACATACATTTTACAACGTCGTCGAAGCATTTGCCCTAAGGCATGCAGCTGAATGGCGACGTGGTGGCAAACATAAAAATGCACATGGAAAAAAGCGACTTCATTTTTTTTTGTTTAACTTGATGGTGGATGTCCATGAAGGCTGAACGAACTCAAATGAGTCATCGAATAAGAAAAAAAACAAAGTTGGTTTTTGGTCGGAAAGAGAGACTTTTTTACGAAACATGAAGAAATGTTTCACTTGTTTCTCTCTTTTTTGAATAAAAGCTTGAAAATGAGTGAGTAATTTTAAAAGCAAAAATAAGAACTTTTAAGTTAAAGCAGACAGCTTCTTACTCAATCTATCGTTCTTTCTCCCCATAGCACACACACATTTATATATTATTTTGTTACAACAAAATAAAATTTTACGGAAGTTTTTTCCCTTGGAAAAACCCTTTGCGCAGAATAAAAAAATTTTGAAAATATAATTGAATGAGCGAGAAAAAATAAAAAAGAAGACATCGAGGTTGACGACGATGAAACAACGTAGAAAGATTTTGACGAGTTTTTTTTTTCAGAGTGCGCAATGAACTGCAGCAGCGGTTGCGTTGGTTAATATAGTTGTGAGTAAAATGAATGATTCATCGCTCATTCATTCATAGATATACGTTTTTATTATTTGCCTCTGGGGGTTTCTAATTCGCGACGTAAAAACAAGTACTACTCATTCGTATAAGTGAGATGTCAACAAAGATTATTGCTTTCATTTTCAGAGTAAAATGTCCTTTTAAAAGTTATGGAGGAAAAGTTTTAAAGCTGAATTCCATATAAAAGGTCATTAAAAAATGATACAGTAGTTTTTTTTACGTCAAAAGGCTTATAACCATCAATCGGATGTTAAAAGATTAAATCAAAGAAAACGGAAAGACGTTTTCGATAAATGTATGAAATCGCTTCTAAAAATAATATGCAATCAACGAACGTGTATGCCCAACTAAACTACGAAAGCAAAATCAAAGCTCAGGTGAAACTTCATGTCGCTTTTGAACTTTGATATTTGAGACGCTTGTACTTTTACAACACATTCACAAAATTTTAAACAAGTTCAAATGACAATATTTAAAGTGAGAAACTAAATTCGAAAAAAGTGTATGATAACATTTAACTTGAAGAGTAATAGCACAGGATATATCCCATTTGAATTGAAATTAGATAAATTTCAAAAAATATTAATTAACAATTTAAGCAATGGATTGAAAAATAATTTTGTATTTTGAATTTTTCTTAACTAAGAGCTACGGTAAATAGTTAAAATTTGTTTTTCGTTAAAAAGTTTCTAAGAAATTTTATTAATAAAAAAAACGTGAGAAAGTCCACTCTTGTTTGTAAATTAAATTTTGAGATCATTTGAAGCATTCTTTAAGACAACGAATATGTTTTTTGTATGAAGTCTTATTTTTCCCTTTCAAAAACATCAAAGAATGTTAGACAATATCTCAAAATTTAATTATTATTCGTTGTTCAAAGCTTCAAAGCATTTTTTAAATTATTACCTATTATTCAATTAAACTCATACTAATTTCAAACACAACCAAACTTTCTTTAAAGTTTTAGCAAAAAGAAAAATTTTAACAAGATAAAATAAATTATTGGTTTTTAATAATTGAAAAACAAGGAAGTTAAAAGCCCGCGTGAGAGAGATAGGAGATTTATAAGAACGTTAGATTTGTTGATGACGTAAAAAACAAAACATTAATGTTAAGAAGAAAATTGTGACTCACAACCAAGCGAATGGTTGCTTCAAAAAGCAACAACGACAGAAGATTTTGTTTTAATATTTCAAAAAGAAAAATAAGACATTATCAATAAATAATTAAAAACACAAGCACCATCCAATTCTATCTTCTTTTTCTTCTGTGACCTTTCAAAAAATGTATGTAGTTGAAAACGAAGAAGGAGAAAAAAAGCATCAAGCCAAGATTTGCAAATTTCAATCTAAATATTTATTTTTGGAATAAAAAATAGTCACAAAAATATAAAAACAAAAAAAGGAACATTTTGTATTTTATTATGCAACATTTATGTGCCATTGAGTGCTAACATGCAAAAAGGTTTATTAAAGTTAAAATAAAAGAAATTGCTAATTTTAAGAAATTACCCTTCCAGGTTTCCTAATACAATATGCTTCCAAAATTTCCGATAAATAAATTATGGACATTCCATTATTCTGAATGAACAAGCCAGCAAACATGTGAGCGTTATCGCAAAATAATTTTTTATCCGTAATTAACAAGATTTTTTTTTGCCTTGTAAGTGCTGCAAATAAGTGTAAAAATCATTACCTTTCATCTTTTAAATTAACGTCGTCAAAAAATATTGCAAGATACTGTAGCAAAATATTTACTCATTTTAATGGATTAAAAAATCTATTTTTGATGTTTGTATGTACATATTTTTGAAACTTCAAAACTTATGAAAACACCCATCCATAAAATCAACAACAATAATTTTTTGTGATTGTTTACCGATTCATTATTTTTATTTTTTGAAATTGCGATGAAAGAGAAAAAAAACGAGTAGTAATGCAATGCATCAAATTGTTTTTTGACCTTAGATAGCGCATTTTTCTGTCTCTCTCCTCCCAAAAATGTTAGATTGTTGCTGATTTTTTGCGAAATTTTTGTTTTTGTTTGTTTTTAATTTTTGATGGACTTTAAAGGGTATAAAAGGAAGCGGAAAAAAAAAGTTATCTTCAAGTGTTCACAATTTTTTAAACGTCACTTATTTATATTTCTTTTAAAAAATGTCTTCTGAACAAGCTTCTTTTAAAGCTGAAAGCTCATCAACATTTGAGCAAAAAACTAGCGGTAATATTCAAGATTTAATTAACCAATTTAATGGAAATTCTGATTCCTCAAAACCATCCCATCAACATACAACGGATTGCAGCAGTAAAAAATGTGATATTGATATTGAAAATCGTTCCGGTGCTACTGAATGCCGTCAAGCATCCAAACAACAGCAACAATGTCAAAACGATTGTGGTAACAATCAATCGAGTTTTTCAAGTCAAACCGAAGTCGTAAACATGGAAAAGATTGAAGAACATGAAATTAAAGCTCGAGAACTTCGGGAACAAGCTCAAGCAACCCTTAAAAAGAATGAACTCGAATTTGAGCAAGCTGAACGAGCTCAAGCTGCAGCTCGAGTTGCTGCAGAACAAGCTAATGCCAAAACCGAACAAGCTTTGATTCACCAAGAAAAAGGTCAAGAACTTCTTGCTGAAGCAGGTAGTCCCTTTAATTAATCCATATTTTAAAGTAAATTATTGATTTTTTTTAGGAGCACAAATGATTGAAGCTGGAGCTAAACTTCAACGTGAAGCCATGGCCAATCAAAAGCAAGTTCCATACAATGTTCATCAACAAGGTGAAGTTCAACAAACCACTTGTGTCAATGCAGCCACCCAAGAAGCTGCTGCAAAAGCCCATGAAATTAAAATATTCCGTGAAGTTGAACATTTTCCCGCAACCGCTCACTAAAATCCTTATAACCTATGTATTTTTAATTTGATGAAAACAAATGTATTTGTAAAAAGTATTTTGACAGAAATAAACATCTCTTAATTAAAAAAAATTATAGCACATTACTAAACATAAAACTATATTTTTAAATTTTGACACAAAGTATTTATTTTTTGTTATCAAGGAACTTTGTTCGTGGAAAACTATTTTAACAATAAACCTCTTAATTACATATAAATTTTTTAAAGAATCACTTATACTTTTCACATTTATTTTTTTTGTTTGCTTTTTACTTTTTTTTGTCAAAAATATGTTAATCCGCAAATTTCCATTTATTGAAATAGTCAAAATCTGTACATAAAAATGATATGCGTCAATTTGCACTTTGAGTACTTTATTTAAATTCCCCGCTCTCTTGTAAAATCAGTTTGAGAAAAATTTGGGATTGGAAACGCCATGTTTAAAGGACAATTCTCTGTTTCACCATTTGTAAAAATCTTTGCTTCAAAAAGGTATGTATTTTTTTTCTTTAAATTATTGTTGCGTTATTTTACAAATCATTCTTTTTAGACATCTTTCACTTTCATCTGTTTCTCTTCTTAAAGCCAATGAATATGATCTTACTGATCCAGAAATCAACAAACGTTACAAGCTTTATCGTCCGGTACTTTTATCTTTCTTTATTTAGCCTTTTTAAATATTTTTAATTTTTAGGAACGTATTACACCACGTAAAAGAGGCATGGAACTATTAACAACTCCTCATCTCAACAAAGGAATGGCCTTTTCATTAGCTGAACGACATTATTTTGGAATTCATGGTTTACTTCCTCCTGCTTTTATGACTGCTGAACAACAGGCTTATCGAATTATTACCAAATTGAGACAACAACCTGATGATTTAACACGCTACATTCAACTTGATGGTTTACAAAGCCGAAATGAAAAGTTGTATTATAAAATTCTCTGTGAAAATATCAAAGAATTGATGCCTATTGTTTATACTCCTACCGTCGGACAAGCTTGTCAACACTTTGGTTCCATCTATCGTAATCCCAAAGGTATTTATGTCACCATCAATGATAATTCTATCAGCAAAATTTATCAAATCCTTTGTAACTGGCCTACTGATGATATTCGAGTAAATTTTGTTTTGAAATTCATTGCTTTTACACTAATTTTTGTTTTTTAGGCTATTGTTGTAACTGATGGTGAACGTATTTTGGGATTAGGAGATCTCGGAGCATATGGTATTGGTATTCCCATTGGAAAATTGGCTCTTTATACTGCATTGGCTGGAATTCAACCCAAATGGTGCTTACCGGTTTTAATCGATGTTGGAACTGATAATCCTGAACTTCTCAATGATCCATTTTACATTGGTCTACGTCGTAATCGCGTCCGTGGCGAAGAATATGATGCTTTATTTGACAATTTTATGAAAGCTTGTACTAAACGGTAATTGCTTCATTTTAGTTATTATTATTATTTTCATATTACAGATTTGGTCATGATACTCTCATCCAATTTGAAGATTTTGGCAATAAAAATGCATACCGCTTGCTCGATCGCTTCCAAGAAAATTACTGCATGTTCAACGATGATATTCAAGGAACTGCATCTGTCGTCGTTGCTGGCCTTTTGGCATGTGCCCGTGTTACCAAAACACCATTGTGTCAAAAGAAATTTCTCTTTTTTGGAGGTGGTGGCGCCGCAACTGGTGTTGCTGAAATGTGTGTTCGCCAAATGCAATCTGAAGGTTTATCATTTGAACAAGCATGCGACCGAATTTACATGATGGATATCGATGGTTTAATGACAAAGAATCGTCTTCGAAGTCTTGATCGTCGTCATTTTCCATTCGCAAAAGACATGGATGATACAAAAGATCTTTTAAGTGTTGTTAAAGAAGTTCGTCCTGAAGCTTTGATTGGTGCTTCGACCGTTAAAGGTGCTTTCACGAATGAAATAATCAAGCATATGGCTGAAATTAATCCTCGTCCAATCATCTTTGCCTTATCAAATCCAACAAGTAAAGCCGAATGTACTGCTGAACATGCTTACAATTTGACAAATGTAAAGTCGATTTTTTTTTTCTATGCTATAATGCTATGTCTTTAGGGTAATGTTCTTTTCGCAAGTGGATCTCCCTTTCCTGATGTTGAAGTTAATGGAAAGTTGTATAAACCTGGTCAAGGAAATAATGCTTACATTTTCCCTGGTGTTGCATTAGCTGCTGTTCTTTTCAAAGTAAGTGTTGTATGTCGCTTATGATAGATGAATTTAGGTGTTAAATTTTCAGATTCGTCATATTGATAACAAACTATTCCTCATTGCGGCTAGAGTAAGCCATCATTGTATTTAATGTTTATAATAACAAAAACTCATTTTAGAAAGTTGCTAATTCCGTCACTCAAAAATGCTTTGATGTTGGTCGCATTTATCCTCGTATTCAAGATATTCAGGAATTATCTATTCAAATTGCTATCGAATTGGCAAATGTATGCTATGCGGTTGGTTTACATTTTTTTTTCAGACATTTTTTACCTACTTGTTTTTTTAGGATGGAACAGCAAAATATTTTCCAGGTAACTAATTTTTTCTCCAACTATTTTTTATTCACCAGACTTTGAAGAAAACTATATAAATATCCTTTTCAGAACCCAAAGACAAAGAAATGTTTATTCGATCACAAATTTACAATCCTGAATACGCCGAATTGATTAATCAAACATGGGAATGGCCTGAACAAGATATGAAACAAGGTTTTCCTGTTCCGTTAGCAAAACAAACTGATGATGATTAAAAAGAAAGCCATAGAATTAATTCAAGAAATTTTAATGAAGTATTATCTAAACTCTTATAACTGAACATTTTTCATATTTTCTCGCTAGTATATTTATTTATGTGCCTAATTGTGAATAAAGTAAATTTTTCATTTGCGTGTTATTTTTTGATTCATTTTCTCTTGTGTTTAGAAGTTTCAGCGTCGTTTTCCAATTTTTTCTTTCCATCGTCTTTTTTATTATCAATAAACTTTTAGTTCGTATTTCGAATATTAAAATAAAACAAAACTTTATACACTAATGAAGCCATATGGTTACAGATTTGAACTCGGCCGACTGCGGTTTTTTTGTTTCCATTAATCATATTATTTTTTGTCAAATTGTTTTAAGCCATTGGCATTTCAAATAACCCTCAAAGAATTTTTTGAGTGATTGCGATGTGTTTATTCACAAACAAATCAACTTTTTCAAAATCAAAAGTTGGAAAAAAAACACGTGCATACATAAATGTCATTAACCTTGAAAAATATAAACAACAACAGACAAGCTTTGTTTGTTACTTAAAATAAATCCTTAAAGTTCGTTAATCTCTTTAATCCACATGATATTTTCATTTTTTCTAATTTCCAATGTGTGCCACCCCCGAAAATTAAGCCAAAGAATTTTGCTTTTGCTTTGTCATCGCTGAAACGCCTGTCTTATTCATCCACCACCATCTTTTTTGTTGTTTGTTGTTATTTTCAAGAAAGATTTGCTCGATCTTTTAACTACGAATAAAAACAAAATAAGAAAAAAGGAAAACAAAAATTGGATTATCGCCAAAGGAGGCGGGGATGATCGCCGTTAAAAGGTAATAAAAAAAATTCTTAAAGGATTAAAGTTTTCAAGCTTTCATAAAAAAGTGTAAAAAACTTTTTAGTAAGCATCGAAGTTGATCTTTTAGAAACTACGAGTGTTTTCATTGCTTCGTTTTATCCAAAAGTTTAATAAAGTTTGTAAATTTCAGATTAATTAATTTTACAACGTTTAAACTTAACCAACATCAAAATAAAAATGGCAGAAAAACCAAAGAATTTTGTAAGTTAATTATTGCATTTGTTACCATAATTGAAGGCGTCATGCTTTAGGGAACTCACGAAATTCATGTGGATGATCTTATCAAACACAATCCAAATGTTGACCCTTTTTTAATTAGAAAATGGGAAAGAATTTTCACTCTTTCTTTCGGTAAGAATTTACAATGAGGGATATTAGCTACAGTATTATTATTTTTTCAGATCGCAATGTTTCACACGAAATTGATTGGAATGATTTTTACGTTTGCCTTCGGGTTAGTTTTTACTTTCTTCCCTTATTTTCTCATCATGGATAGCTTACTTTATCTTTCTTTATCACATATTTGCTAAGTTAAATCAATTTTTGCTCTTTAGAAAATTCGTGAAATTTATGGAGCTGAATCAAAACAAATGGGATATGCTCGCAAATCCTTAGAAGCCTTATGGGAAGGCTTACAACGTCTCGCTGATAGCGACGGAGATGCATTGGTCACAATCGAAGAATGGGTTGATGTCCTTAAAAAAGTTGACATGAAAAATAGAACCGAACCCAAATGGTTCTCAGACTATGCCAATTTTATGTTTAAACTTTTTAACGTTTCTGAAGATGGCCATTTGGATATCACCGAATATGCTGATGGTATGGCAGTATACGGTCATGAACTTCATGAAGCTCAGGATGCTTTCCATAAATTTGCGGTTGATAAGGGTGAATCTAAAGACCATGTCACTTTTGATGAATGGAAGCACCTCTTTTTTGATCTTTTCTTCAGCACCGATAAAAAAGCTCTTGGAAATCATCTCTTTGGAATTTTGGATGTTGATAAAATGTAATTAAATTAATTAAAGCATTTTTTGTTTTATCGCGCTATATGTAAATATGGAGAAGTAAAAGAATAAGTATCATAATCTTTTATTTTTCAATGCTTCTTGAAATTTATTTAACTTTTTTGTACTTAAAAATATTAACTATGTAAAGATAATAAAAATTTTAAATTCGAAACACCATGTTTGTTGCAAAAATTAAAGTTGTTTACTGATGCCTAATTTCGCATAAACAACGATCAACAAAAGGCATCTTTCCTCATTGATCAAACGGATCACTCTAACTTTACACCACAAAGTGTCACTTTGAAGATTTTTGCTAAACTGACTGAGATTATTTTGCAATCAAAAATGAACAAATGTCATCTCTTGTTACACTAAAATTAGAGCAACCTTTAACGCTTGTTCATCAATAAACATGGGTAACAAAAAGAAATTTAAGACTAGTTAAGGAACTCAAGAGCTTTAAACTTGTTGTTGATGATTAAACATAGAGCTTTAATTTCTTATAGTACATGTAATAATAAACCAAACAGTTAAAAAAATAATTTATTTCAATGGAGATCACAATTAACAACAAAAAA
Source organism: Panagrolaimus kolymaensis (assembly GCA_028622995.1). Lineage (NCBI taxonomy): Eukaryota > Metazoa > Nematoda > Chromadorea > Rhabditida > Panagrolaimidae > Panagrolaimus > Panagrolaimus kolymaensis. The sequence continues at coordinate 2,482,800 of JAJQJQ010000023.1, forward strand.
CATATAAAAAATGAAAACACAACAAAATTCATTACATCATTCATTCAATTTCTTGAGCATTAAATACAAAGTGCCGTCATCCTTAAAACCTTGCATATTCATTTGATCACCTCGAAGACGCATAAGTAAGCCACCTAAAAAGATGCAAGTTTTAAATTATTATTTTTTGTCTTAAATTTTCATACCATATGAAGCAAAAACCGTAATTGTATTGTTTTCAGATCCCGATGCACCACCTTCGATTCGATATACTTGACCACACATGGCATATTCAAAACGCTCTAACATTCGATTAGTCATCTGAAAAAAATGACAATTAGAAAATAAGCATTAAGAAGACGAAAATAAAACAAACATTAGGATCATATTCATCATCATCAGGTAAACCATCTTCACGAAAAGTTGGAACAATAACCATACGAAATTTAGTACCAGCATCAACTTTGAAAAGCTCACTATGAATATCCAGGAGAAGATCAAGATTTCCGGCTTCACTGGTACAGTCAATTCTATCAGCCATCATAAATTTCTTTCCATCTGGATTAAGTTTACCTACAATAAAGATTTCATCAAACATAAGATCATTTGTAGCCATTTTGAATTTTGATGGTTGATTTTATTTTGAAGGTTCTTCAAATTGAAAATGAAAAAAGAATGGTTTCAAAATTTGAAGGAAAAATGCACGAATGAGACATATTTAGAAAACGGACACACAACGCCATGTTGCGTATTTTTTTGAATCTTTCATCCGTCATCCACGTCATATTTTCTTGTTCTTCAAGCTTTTACTATTTCTCCTGCTTTACTTTTTTTTATGGAATAAATTACTATGTCATCAGATGTATTCAGTAATGATTTTGGATATTTACGGAGTGGAAGGCTTGAGGTTGAATTTTAAAAACATACTTTTGCTTTTGAAGGTCCTCTAATAAAAACACATTTTCAGAGACGAGGTCCTTTAGAATGGCGTCCAAAATCTGTTAAAGCTTTGGCCAAAGAAGATGACGATGGTGTTGATGATGGTTTGGATTGTTCAAGTCATATTAAAAAACTAAGAGATGATGTTCAAACTGAAAGAGACAAACAAGAGCAAGCCATGCTTGAAATTAACACCGAAATTGCCAATTCTGGATTGTGTATGTTACTTTTTTTTTGCTTTTCACTAACTCCATTTTTTGTTTCAGTGGACAAAGATAAACTTCGTGCATTTGATCAAGCTTTGGCTAGGCTTGCAAATCGAACAGAAACCATCGAACAATCTGCTAATGTTCTTGCTGGAGACTTGAAATGCATTTCTATTTTGGCTGACAGTATTTCTTCTCAAGTCCGTGAACTTGATGTTGCTAAAAGCCACGTTGTTGAATGTCTTTTACGGGTAAATGATCTTCGTGATCTTCGAATATGTTCTGAAAACGTTGGACCTGCAATAGCAAACGAGGAATATGAAGAAGCTGCACAAGTTTGTTATCATTTACAGAATCCCTTAAACATTTGTTTGTTTTTCAGTATATTCAAAGATTTAATACTCTTGAAGGCGTAGTATTCAAAATGGGCAGTAAATTTGATTTTCCAGGTAATTCTTTTAAAGCTCGTAGCGATTTCTTTAACCCCTAACTTTTTAGGAAGTGGTCAATCCATGAAAGTATCCTATGAAACTCTTCGAAATGCCGCAACGGATTTGAAAATTATTATTGAAAATCATTTTGATGCTGCTGTTACCGCCGGTGATACTAGTTCAATGGAAAGATTTTTCAAATTATTCCCACTTTTGAATGACCACGCAAACGGGCTTCAAAGATTTGGTGCTTATCTTTCTCAAAAAATTGAAAAATCATGCAAAGATTTTTATAAAATTATGGATGCTGGTGGAACCGATGATACAAGAAGAAATGTTCTTTATTCGGATACTATGACAATGGTATTGGAAGAAATTGCTCGAGAAGTTATGGAATATCAGCCAATTATTGATGCTTATTATGGACCGGATAAGCTGCTTTATTTAATGGAAATAATTCAAGCAAGTACCTTTAAATATATTTTTGTTTTTACATGTTCATATTTTTAGGTTGAATGCGACAAACAAGTCACTATCGTTCTTAATGCTTTTGTCAAGAATCGTCAATTTGAACAACGAACAAGAGCTGTTCGTGAATATCTTCGTGGAAATCAAACAGCAGAAAAGCTTGACCCAATCGCTCTTGATGTTCTCCTTTCTGAAGTTACACTTATTCACACTCGAGCAGAATTGTATTGGCGCTTTCTAAAGCGTCGACTTGGTGAAGCTCCTGCTCGGCCGTTGAGTGAAAGCGGTGATCCTCCAAAATCTCCAACCTTCGCTGAAGCTGATTTTGATGATGACGATGAACTTACTGAAGAAGAAAGAAAGGATCTTCAAGAAAAACAGAAAAAAGCTAAAGCAGATCGAACTCAAAAACTTGATACTGTTTTAAATCGATCAAAACTTGGAATGAGAATGCAAGAAATTCTTGGAAATTATGTTATGATGGAACAATACTACATGCAAGAATCAGTCTCAAAAGCTCTCGAAATGGAAGATTCAGAAGAAAATGTTTTAACTACTTCAATTTTGGATGATGTATTTTTTATTGTTCGAAAATGCATTCGACGTTCGATCACTTCCAGCTCCGTTGACTGTGTTTGTGCGATGATAAATAATGGAATGACTTTACTTGAAACAAATTATTTCGATACACTCAATGCTGCTATTCGAACTGGTTATCCAAGCATAGGCTGGAGTGCTGAAGCGCTACAGCACGCTCAAACAGCTTATAATGTTCTTCAACATGGAAAATCTGTAGCTGAAGCTGGTCCTGAAATGCAAAAGAAAGTTTTCCTTGCTGCTTTGAACAATATTCGTGCTTCAATTCAAAGTATTCAAACGCTCAAAGATGGATTAATGCAAGATTTTGACACACATTTGAAACAAGTAACTATTTTATAGTATCGTATTTTTTTTAATCTTCTCATGATTTTTAGATAAATGCGACGGATAAAGGAAAGCTTGAACATGCTGTTTATCAATTTGAAGAACTTGCAAGGAAATTTGAACAAATGGCTTCAGCGGGTGTTAACAAACTCTCAACTGCATCTTTTCGTCCAAGACTCAAAGCAGCTGCTGAAACTTACATTGATTTTTCACACGAATTAACAGAAGAACAACTCAATGATTTCGAATCCGTTGATCCATTTATTGAAAACTTTATTGTACTTTTGGATGAACAAATTCACAAATTTGAAGAACTACTTTTGCCTGAGAATTATGAGGTAATTATTTTTTTGAAGGTGCTTAGTATAATGCCCTTTATTAACCTGTATGCTTTCATGTATGTCATGAAGCTACGGTTGATATCTAAAGATTACTAAAACTATATTTTATTTTTAGGAGCTTCTTGAATGTGTTTCTGTTGAAACCGCTCATCAAATTGAAAGAGTTATTTACAAATGTGGTTTCAATTATTTGGGTGGAATTCAACTTGATAAAGAATATCGTCAATTAGCATCATATTTAACAAATATTGCTGGTTGGAAAGTTCGAGAAAAATGTTCAAAGCTTTCGCAAATTGTCAACATTCTTACGTCGGATTCTGTGGATGAAGCTGTAAATTTCTTCAAACAATTGGAAACATCAAGCAGTGGTATTTTAACGCTCAATGAATTAAGAAAAGTTTTATCTTTGAGAGTGGATTTTCCAAAAGATAAAATAAAATCAATAAAATTGTAATTTATTAAAACTAATTGAATCTAATTTTATTTATTGCTATTTTTAATATTATTATTGTGATGTAAGATGGAATAAATAGGGTATTTGATGAATTTGTTGTTGTTGTCATTGTTGCGCTAGTGGTTGTTGGTATAAAACTTGTTGTGCTAGTTGGAAATGCTGTAGTTCCAGTACTCATGGACACGGTAGTTGCACTAATATTCGATGGTGGTTTATCCCATGGAGCACTTAGATTTGCTGTAAATGGTGAATATGGTAATGAAACAAATGTTGAAATTCCTATAGGTGTATTACAAAAATCACTGTAACAAGCGCATATTTTTCTAAAAATAACCATGAAATTATTTATTTAGTCCATTCAAGTAAGTATCTCACCTCGTTGATGTTTCATTATAACATCCAATAACTTTTGTTGATGTATCAACATCCGAGGTACATCCAGCAGCATTGCTATTTCCTTCAACCATAACATAACATCCTCTTCCATTGCATGCAGTTTGAACTCCACAAATTATTCTTTCTGGACCTGTTTGACACGTATAACATCGACTTGCATTTACAGCTGTAATCATTTCAAAAAAAATTATATAAAAAACTATCCAATACAAATTGGCATACATCAACCCTTCAATTTTTTTATAATATGAAAAAAAGAAAATTAAAGGTTGCGTTTTAGATGTTGTTTGATTGTGGAGAAAAAGAATAACAGAATTTCCTAAATTAAATTATTTTTGTAGTCTGTTATTTTTTTAAATTTTAAATAAGTTTTAATGCTACATACAGAATATCTTTTGACCCAAGGTTGTTGAAAAGTTACTATGGGAACGAAGAAAAGGTTGTGGGAAATCCAAAAATATCTCAACAAATTGGTTTCTTGGGAATTAATTTTGAAGGCAAAAAAAACTATGATTCGCGTCATCTGATTCGGCAAAAAAAAAAGAAAAAGAAAGAAAAGTTTATGATTGAAATTTGCAAAACTGCTTTGAAACAAAGGACATGAAAATTTTGCATAAATTATGAATGCGGGCGCGTAAGCAAGCAACAATCCGCTCGAATGATTTGCACATCTTACATTCTTCTTTATATTTTTTGCGCAAAAAAATGACGCACAAATCAGCTGCAAAACCTTTATCACGTAAACATAAATTGCTTCGATTTCTTCTTCGACGACGTCCATGTCTTTATATAAGCATTTGTGAAGTAAGTTTGCTTTACTTTATTTTTCTTACTAATATCAATATTTTTTTAGTCAATTACATTCATCTTTTTATCAATCTGCTTCTTTCTTTGTATTTATTTTTATCTTTCAACTCGTGAAACTCGATATCGCTTGGACAGAGAAGATGAAGAATTAGAAAAGATTGGAAATTATATTACTTTTGCACATTGTAATTACAAAGAAACATCAAACTCAAGTTTTCATCAACAATATTGTGGCGATCGTTCCAGAGCTGAAGCATTTGCATGGAGACATCATGAATTGATTGATCATACCGAAGAACCAACATGCGTCGATCGACATGAACAAGTGGATTGTCATGAACATATTTCAAAAGCTAAATTTACTGTTGAACGTATAAATAATTTTTCTGCTTGTAATGGTGTTCGTGGAATTCTTATACCTAAATCTCATTATTTAAGTGGCAAACCATCTATCGAAGTTAAGGTAAGTTGCTTTTTTGTTGTTCGAGGAGAAAAAAGTTATTTGTGTAATTTTGTGAAAGCAGGTGGAAATTTAAAATTCAATAATAGCTTTGATTTTTAAGGTTGTAAAACTAACATTTCTTAGAAACTTGAATAAATTTACGTACTTAATTTTGTTAAGAGTTTGATAGTAAATATGTTCAGTAATATCATAGCCATGGTTAAGTTGTTTAGTAGCATGAGTCACAGTCCTCATACACATTTTCTTAATTTTTGTTTTATTCATTAATACTCATTTTTCAGCAACCTCAAATAAACGTAACAGATTATTATAAGAAAATATTACATTCTTCTGAAATCTTTGTTCAATGTCCAATATGTGAAAAAGTTACCGGAGATTTTCGATGGACCAATAGTGATGCTTGCATTGTTAAACTTTCAACAATGAAATATGGATGGCCTGCAGTTGCTTATGAATGTGATGATGTTATTCCATCTTCTTCTGATCATATTTGTTCATCGATCATTTCATCATAATTTATTGTTTTTGTTGTTTTATTTGTCCTTAATAAAAAAAATTTGCATATTATTTTTAAGTATTTTTTTTTGTATGAATAAAGTAAACATAAAATTTTGTAGTTGCTTCGACATCGAAAGTAATTGAATGGTTTGTACCATAGAAAAAACAACAATGATTTTGTTGGCTCTTTTTTCACTTTTTGGTTGTGCTGTTGCTCAAGTTACAGCAAAAAGTAAAACAAAGTTTGATAATGCCGTTAACACTTTACAAAAGGCTCTTGTATTTCTTCTCCTTTTATTTTGTGTTTACATGATATTTCAATTTGCTGATTGGATCTTTTATTATCTTCAATGGAGAAATAGAAAAAAGCAAGAAGTAAGCCCATATGGGAAGTTTAATGTTGCTTTATTGTTTTCTATTTTTATAGCAATGTTAATATTATGGATTCATCCCCTGAATTTTTAGACTCTCAATGAAAATCAAAGAAAATCAAAAAGAAGCAAGCATGCAACCGAAGTCTCAGTTTCAACTTCCAAATCAAAGTCAACCAAGAAAGCCAAAAAGGATAAGAAGAAACGAACATCATCTCAAAAGAAAAGCAAAAAACCCGCTGATGTTTCAAAGGAAAGCAAATCTGCCAAGTCTTCAGGTAAATCAATACAGAAACATAATAATGATGGTAAGATTTTCATATTTTTTGTTTGATTTTTAGTGGCCACTAAGCGGAAATAGAGAGAGCGAAGGCTTGGGAAAATGTTTTTACTGGAGCTCGACTCGCGCTCGTTTTTCATCCAATAATTTTTCATCTTACATTTTTGCAACAATATTTAGCAAAGTTTTCTTAAATTTCTTGATTTATCTTTCGTGATAGTTTATTTTGATTTTTACCAACAAAAAAAGACGCAAAAAACTTAATCTTTAAAAATTGATGTCCCTTTTTTGAAACACCATAAAAGTTATTATTATTGTTTACTTATAAAAAAATTGGTTATTCGTGTTTTTTTTTTTTGGAACGCCATATTTTTTTCCTGTTTCTCACATTCTAACATTGAAACAAACAAACAAACAACATGAAAAAAACGATGACAAAGTCCGTCGTCTCACAAAATGAATGCAAATTTTTGTTTATTTGTTTTCTTGGACTTTTTAGTCTGAAACTCTTTATCCCTATTTCTTTTCCTTTTTTTCCAGGAGATATTCCACTATTTATTGAAAGGCTGATTTGACGCGTTATTAGCTCCACCTTTGCATTAAGTTGCTGATGGAAGATTTAGTTTACTTATTATTCGATGATCATCATATCATATCATGGCTATTTCCCCTAAAATTAGCTATATTTTAGGCCGATCCTAACGAAACATTTTTTACTTTGTTTTTCCTTTTTTTGATGACGCCGTTTTGAAACAAGTCCTAAAAGAGTAACATTTCATAGACTTTGTCATCATTTTTTGAAGTTTATAGTACGAACTTTGTTGTTTTTTTTACTTATTACGTGCTTTTACATTACCGCTTGCTTTTATCGTGGCATATTTATAGATGCTTTCTTTTGGCTCACGTATAGTTTCTTCCGTTACAGCTTCACGTTTTGCTTCAACAATGACCAACTCATTCTATGATTTTGTTGTTAAAGATGCCGATGGAATGGATGTTTCACTTGAAAAATACAAGTAAGTTTTTCCTTTACCTTTTCACGAACTAATCATATTTTTACTTTCAGGGGAAAGGTTCTTATCGTCGTCAATGTCGCTTCTCAATGTGGTTTCACTGATTCCAATTACACTCAATTCAAAGAACTTCTCGATAAGTACAAGAGTCAAGGACTGGAAATTGCTGCTTTCCCATGCAATCAATTCAAATCTCAAGAACCTGGATGTGAAGTGGATATCAAAAATTTTATCAATCAAAAATTCAACTTCGAACCTGATCTTTACAGTAAAATCAAAGTCAATGGAGATGAAGCAGCTCCTTTTTACAAATTCTTGAAGAAAGAACAAGGTGGTACTCTTATTGATGCAATCAAATGGAATTTCACTAAGTTTTTGGTTGATAGAAATGGAAAGGTTGTCAAACGTTTTGCTCCAACAAGTAAGTCTTTTTAACCTTTGTCTATAGAAACTAATTGCTTTTTTTAAAGCTGAACCAAAGGATATGGAATCCGACATTAAAAAGTATTTATAAACAAAACAATTTATGTGCATTACTTTTTTTCTTGTATGTTTTAGTGTAATGCTATGTGTTTTTGTGATAATAAAAAGTAATTTTATTTTTTTCCCATGAAGCGCTTAAATTCTTTGTAAGTAGGGAATATGGTAACGAAACAAATATTGAAATACAATGGAATCTCTTTGCAATTTTTTTTTGTTTAACCTGTTGAATAATATCAACTTTCCATAAGATTTTTATAGTATTTATAATACCCAAAATGGGAAAAACTTCCAATTTTTTTCTCTTTTGTTTTCCATTCTTTTAATTTTATGACTATTTCTCTTATAATTTTTTCATCGTAATCAGGGTCAAGAAAGTTCATACTTACAGCCGCTCCATCCGCTACATTTTGCTGAAATATGCGAAGATCATAACATTTTTAAATGATGTAGGAAACTATTTACTTTTATAACTTACTTTTAAAATGTTGCTTACAACTTCCGGATCAAGCACATGATCAATAAAGTTCATTCCCAACATCTTTAATTTAGCTTTTCTTTCCATTAATAATAAACTTTTGATTGTATTCTTTGTTATTTTAAACGGGTGTATGCTGAAATAATGTGGCATTGTTTCAAATTCCTTCTCTATTTTAAACTATCAAAAAAATTCTTTAAACGTTAGTATCATTTTTTTGATTTAAAATCAATCATTTTCCACATTTATGGCTAATTTTGAGTTACTTTTATATATTATCTCGCACGTTCAAAGATACAAAAAACATACATAATAGAAATCGCATTTGGAATGACGGTAAATATTTCTTCCACAGGAACAAGCGAATTATTTGGATAAAAAATTTGTGAATGTAAAAATTCTAAGGTTTTAATACTTCCTGTTTTTGTAAGAAAGTTAAATTCATTAAATGTAATGTTGCATTTAGTAATACATAAATACAATGCATCACATTTATAAATTTTTGAAATAATTTCTGACGGCTTCTGCATATCACATAGATGTAATTCCTTAGTTATCCATAATTTATTCAGCTTTGTCAAATATTCATTATTTTTAAAATGCGTTGACTTAAATTCAATATAAGGTTTATTATATATAATGAGTTCGGTATCGGTATCGGAATAGAAAAAATGATGAGCAAATACCCAATAATATTTACCATAAAACCATTTACAAGTCCGATATAATTTTTCATAAATATCAGCATTTTGATTTTCAATAATATAATCCATATATGGTTTAGTGAAAGAAAAACGTTGGAAAAAAATATTATCCAAGTTAATTTTAACCATTATAAGAAAGGGACGATTTTTCTTGGTCGGGATTAGGGATACGGTTGACGAAACGCCCGGGTATGACAAAAAACTGTCATCAAAATTTTTCGAAATGAAAATTTTTCTGTAAATTAAATCTAAAACTGCCATGTTGTAGAGCTCATCGAGTGACATACTATGGCAGTTTTAGATTTAATTTACAGAAAAAATCGTAATTCAAAAAGTTTTGATGACGTTTTTCGAAAATTGTCATATGTCATCCAATGTCATCAAAACTTTTTAAATTACGATTTTATCTGTAAATTAAATCTAAAACTGCCATAGTATGTCACTCGATGAGCTCTACAACATGGCAGTTTTAGATTTAATTTACAGAAAAATTTTCATTTCGAAAAATTTTGATGACAGTTTTTTGTCATACCCGGGCGTTTCGCCAACCGTATCCCTAGTCGGGATTAGTTTTGTCGAATTATTCGAATGTCATAGCCTCGAATATACGTGTCCACGAGTCGTAAGAAAAATAAAAAACGGCAATAGCATTTTTCGCTTTTGCTTGTTTTCGTGCTAAAACTACTTTTTTTGGCTAATTGAAAAAGATCGAAATTCAGCTATTTTTTAATGTTTAATATCTTTAAAAATCAGATTTTGTTTACTTTTTTTATGAACGTCCATGGAAATATAGTTTAGATCACGATAAACACGATGGTAAAAGCAGAAAATTAATTCAACCGACTCCAACTCTCAAAAAGTGTACCGTAAGGAAAGGATTCGGCTCTTTTTAAAATTAAAACTTGCGGTACACTTTTTGAGAGTTGGAGTCGGTTGAATTAATTTTCTGCTTTTACCATCGTGTTTATCGTGATCTAAACTATATTTCCATGGACGTTCATAAAAAAAGTAAACAAAATCTGATTTTTAAAGATATTAAACATTAAAAAATAGCTGAATTTCGATCTTTTTCAATTAGCCAAAAAAAGTAGTTTTAGCACGAAAACAAGCAAAAGCGAAAAATGCTATTGCCGTTTTTTATTTTTTTTACGACTCGTGGTGTCATAAAAAAATTTTAAATTATATGTTTTTAATTTCACCAAAACTGCAAAAGGCAAAAATTTAGAGCTCAACGAGATCTATAATATTCATCTGTGTTCTGTCTTTTGGGTTGCGGTCGCCCCTTTTGCAAGGAAAGCTTCCGTGCAAGCAGGGCGATCGTACCACAAAAGTCAGAACACTGATAATCACAAAACAGAAGAAAAGAAAATGCCGAATAATAAATACCGATGACAATAGTTATTCGAAATTGATGACATTCGAATAATTCGGCAACCCTGGTCGGGATACTGTTTAGTCGCGATAAAGTCGTGTTGCCCTATTTTTTAATTCCGTAAATTCCACCAAATTTTTCGAAATTAGAATGAGGACGTAACTAAAATTATCACAAAAATAAAATATAATTTATGAGAGAGTATTTTAAAAAGTACGAAGCGCCAAAAAAGGCGCCATTTTTCTTTTTCTTTTATTGGACAAAAAACGATCTTTTCCCAAATTGATCAAGTTGAGTTTGCTTTGACAAGGCGCCTAGGCTTTTTTTCCAAATGGTTTAAATTGCCTTGATGAGCTCAACTACAAAACTTGTAAGATAGAATTTTTCTTTTATAAAGAATATACAATGTACATGGGGTAAAACTCTTTTTTAATTTTCAACAATACAAACATATGCATTACATGATTCATAAAAAAAATTTCTTTAAAAAGCAAGATTATCTCATCAATTTTTGGTGAAAAGTATTATTTACACATTTTCCAAGTCCAACTCACTACTAATTAACATGCTGCAAAGATGGCCTTTTTAAGGCCACACAACAATCTTCTAAAATACAGACCAAAATAAGTAAAACACAAAAATTTGAGTTCAAAAAAATGCTTACAACAACATTTACAAAACCTTACAAAATTTTACATAAACGCAAATGGAAACATTCGAGTCGATAAAAATTTCAAAAAAGGCAAATTTCAATTGACCAAAAAATGGGCATAGTTGACACTCCGAAGCTCGAGACTCATATCCACTTATCATTTAATTTTCCTGGGCCACGCATTCCATATCTCTCATATTCGGAAACATCTTAACCTTTCAAGTTCCATTGAATATGCCTAATTACAATCGGCACTTCGGCCCCAAACCCCATTTTAACCCAAAACCACAAAATATCCACCAAAATGCAACCAAATATCAACCCAAAATTCATCAAATATCCACCCAAACACCATTAAACATTCACCCAAAAACCACCGAAAACTACCATATGAGAGCCAGATATGCATTAAAGAGAGTGTTCATAATTCTAAATAAGGATGTCTGAATCTATGGTAAAAATTTCAGATCAAGAATAGCATCGTTGAAAATCGACCGGGGCCCAATTTTTCAATTTTTGCTCGAGTTTAAAAAAATGCATAATAGCTTCAATGAAAAAGTGAAGTTCAGATGGAAATGAAAATTTTGGTCGTTGGTGGTACACGCGACACCGAAGACGACAACTACAAAAAAAAATATTGCTATTTTTGAAAAGAAATTTTTTTTTGTTTCTTTTTGTTTTAGTTTTCACCACTGATTAAATGTTGCCGAATATCCAATAAATGCTCATGGTATGCTACAAAATATCTTTCTTGTCTTTTTACATCTTTAGGTTTTACAGTAATTGTTGCATGTTGCAGACAAATATCGATGGAATCCTTCTTTTTTCTTTCTTTTTGCAATATTTTCATTTTCGTAAAAAATTATTGTTGTTGATTGATTTTTTGGTTGATGAAAGAATTATTCACAAACTTCGTTTTAGCAATTTCAAGAAATATTTAAGGCAAAGTGACACAAATCCGTAAAAGTCCAATCAACTTTAATAATGATCCAAATCTTAGAATTTTTAGTTCGGAAAGCTTTCCACATTTTCATAATTGCTATTTCTAATAAACTTTTAAAAAAATCGAAATTGAATTCATACCATTTTAAAAATACGTACACATTTTTTGTTTTTGCGTGATTTAATACATTTTACAGTCAACTATTTGAATGAAACCTAGCTAACATTCTAATTTTTCAGAGTTTGGCCAATACCTTCATCATTTGTTCTTCGTTGTTTGTTCCATTCAAAGGTAAAAGAAATTTACATTTTTGAGCCTTATTCATTCTTTGTTCTTTTTCAGCTAAACAACTTTTAGTTTATTTATGGTCTCTTTTGTTCTTGCGTTTTTTGGTAAAGCTAATCTTTTAACAATTTTAAGATGTCTCTAAATTGTAAAGATACAAAAAAAACATATCGCAATCTCGCTTCAATCACCAATCACTTATCAAATAAACATATGATGCTTCCAATAAAAGCTGGTGATGTTTCTAAGTTCATTGTAAATAGTGGGATTATTAATGAATGCCATTTGATTCGTGAAGTAAGTTTTTTTGAATTGCTTTTCATAACCTGCACATTTTATTATTACATATTTTATTTTCAGAAGTTTAAACCAATATATGATTTTGTTGTTAAAGATGCCGATGGAAAGGATGTTTCACTTGAAAAATACAAGTAAGTTTTTCCTTTACTTTTTCACAAACTAATCATATTTTTGCTTTCAGGAGAAAGGTTCTTATCGTTGTCAATGTTACATGTGCTTTTGTTGATCATCTCGTCAATGTTCCATATGGCTTTACTGATCCTAATTACACTCAATTCAAAGTACTTCTCGATAAGTATAAGAGTCAAGGACTTGAAATTGCTGCTTTTCCATGCAATCAATTATCTCAACAACCTGGATGTGAAGTGGATATCAAACATATGATCAAACTTATCAAAGAGGAATACAGTGTTGAACCTGATCTTTACAGTAAAATCAATATCAATGGTGATGATGCTGCTCCAGTTTATAAGTATTTAAAAGAAGCTAAACCAGGTGCCTCAAACAACATCCAAGAAAATTTTACAAAATTTTTAGTTGATCGAAGTGGTTATGTTGTTAAGCGATTTGTACAAAGTGGTAAGTTTTCTTTAACCTTTGTTGATAAAAAATTAATCTCTTCTGTTTTTAGCTGGAGCAAGAGATATTGAAGATGATATCGAAATGTATATCAAAAAGCTTTTTTAAGAAACAATTTATTTATGTGTTTCACTTTTTTTCTTGTATGTTTTAATGTAATGTTATGAATTTTTTGTGATAATAAAAATTAATTCTGTACTATCTATCTGATGAATTTGAATTACCGCATTTATGTAGCAAGTGCACAACGAAATGAAGAATTTTGGCGTTAAGCAACGCGAGAACTAAGAGCATTTTTTACCATTCAACTTCTCCATTTCTTCATTTGACGTAATTTCATTCCAGCGGTTTCAATTGAGTAAACTAAAAATTAAAAATGGGAAAAAAACAGCATCAGGGTGATAAATTGTAAGGTTTTCTAACTTGGTTATTGTTGTTAATAATAGTTTTTAGATATCTGACGACCAAAGAATGCAAGGATCTTTATTGTGGATATAAGGACGGTATGGCATTTCTTTTTTTACATCGTTAATACGAATATGTTTACGTTTCAGATAAAACAAGCAAGATCCAACGTGCTGAATTTAAGAAGCTTCCTTTTACTCATTGCGCTTTGAGTTTTGTTCCATTCAAAGATCCAGTATGCTCTCCAGAAGGTATCATCTTTGAAATGACGTGAGTTTAACTTTTTCCATGACATTTCATAAAATTATTGTTAGTATTTTAGCGCAATTTATCCATATGTAAAGAAGAATGGCATCAATCCTGTTACTGGAAAGAAAATGTCTATCAAGGATTTGATTACTCTTACGTTTGCCAAAGATAATGATGGACAATTTCGATGCCCTGTAACATATCGCGTTTTTACTGAAACCAGTGTTATTGTTACCATCAAAACTACTGGAAATGTTTATTCTATGGAAGCTGTGGATGAACTCAATCTCAAACGTAACTATCTCAAAGATTTACTCAATGAAGTTCCATTTCAACGAAAGGATATCATTACTTTACAAGATCCAAATGACATTGAAAAGTTTAATATGGAAAAGTTTTATCATGTTCAATTTGATACCAAAACCAAGACGGAAATTGCTGACGAAAAGAAAGCTATGGAAAGCCCTATGTATTATATCAACAATGTCAGTGGTGAAGCAAGAACAGTATTGGAAAAACTCAAGACCCTGGAAAAAGAAGCTGAACGAAAAGAAGAGACCAACAAAATTGCAGATAAAATTAATGCCGCTCATTACAGTCAAGGTAAAATGGCTGCTGGTTTTACTTCAACTACTTTTGAACCTGTTACTAATAATCAGGCAGCAGTTTTGGAAGATAATATTGTCAGGTATGGTTTTTGTTGCTTATGATTACTTTATATTATTTGGTTTTTAGATATTCTCGTGTTACTAAAAATGGTTATGTTCGTGTTATTACAAATTATGGTCAATTAAATTTTGAGCTATATTGTAAAATTGCTCCAAAAGCTTGTGAAAATTTTATTGTTCATTGCAAAAATGGATATTATGATAATACAAGATTCCATCGACTGGTTCCTGGTTTTATTCTTCAAGGTGGAGATCCTTCTGGAACTGGCAAAGGTGGTGAATCGATTTTTGGAAAACCATTTGATGATGAAATCAGCGGTAAGTGTCAAGTAAATTTATTTATTTATTTATATTATCCTCAATAAATTACAACAAAGCTCTTAAAGCATCAAACTTTTTTTTTGCTGCTAGTAAGTTAATGAGTTCACATTCTTCTTTGATTTCTCTTTCACTTTTACCATGGGCAAGAGAATAAAGGAGTCTAATTAATTTATATAAACCACCGCAACCTTTAATATTCAATTCGCTATCATAACATCCAGGTTTAGTGGAGCACGTAATACTACTATTAACACGGCACGTCCAGTAGAATCCAGTATCGCCTCTAGCTTGTTTACTAAATTTCATTGGTCTATAGCATTTATCACATACAATTTGATTTTTGATTAAACCATATCTAGCAGAGAATTTAAAAGAAGAATATGGACCGCGAATAATCTTATCGAATTCTTGTTGGGGCATTTATTTAAAAAATATTTGAAGAGAAGCGGGTTTTTCTTTGATTTCTCCTTCTGGAACAATATAAGGAAGTGATTGAGTCCACACATCGTCATTGACAGGTCTATTGTGATAATTATCATAACTCTTATCACGTTGCATTTGGCGATATTCTTCATCAGCCATTTGTTTTCTCTTACTAATTTTATTACTTTCCAAAAATTTAACTTTATTTAAAGGATCAGATCTTCTTATTGCTTCAGCAACCCGATGAAATTCCTTTGCATCTTCATGTGTGAATCGTTGAGCTTGATTTATTCCTTGTTGAATCAAAGCTTGAAGTCCTTCAATGATGATTGACTTTTTAGTATTATCTTTCATAATATCATCAAAAATTGCAGGTAATACTTCTGTCTTAATATTTGAAAAATTAAGATTTAAATATTGTTCTTCATTTTCAGAATGAGCTACAAGCTCAATATTTAAATCTTTTTGATAAATTATAAATAGATTTTCTATAAGAAAACATCTATCTAAAGATGAATTTGGTGGTAATAACATGATTGCATGAGGATGTGTTGACATATATAATCGAATAGGAGAATTCAGATCAGAATAATGTGTCCAATTTCTTTGAGGGAAATTGGATGATCTTCCAACATAAAATGGTCTTTCTCCATCAAAATAAATATATACTTGATTTTCGGAATTAAAATCAACTTTATCAATAAAATTGAAAAATTGTTTCAAAGCTTCATCAATATTTTTAGTTAAATTAGTTTTAAATTTGGCGATTGATACAAAAGTTTCATCTTGGGACGATGCCATTACTCGTTGAACTTTTTCGATGGCATTTTCAATCGGAAGTTCTTCATTAGGATCTTCAATTGTAAGTTCTTGTTCATAAAAATCATTGAGAACATTTTGAAGCCCAAGTTGTTTAACCATCAAAGGAGATTGTTCATCTAATCGTGGTTTCTTTACAATTTGGGGTGAAAAAGGATTATCACGGTTGACGCATATTCCATTTTCATGTTCATTTACAAAACAAAAATCACAAACTGTTGCTTTACATGTAATGCATATGCTATCTTTCATCATCCTAAAATATAATTACAATAATTTAAATTAAAAAAAAAAATTTTTAAATAAATCTTTACCCATGTATTTCACAAAAAATTTCGTGATTAATATCCTTCGTTGGATGAAGTGGTTGAGATTTTTTAGCAGATTGATAAATATCTTTTGCATCTTGCTGTTGATCCTGTGGCAATAATGGAATAAACGTTTCAATTATGTTTTCAAGTTTTCGAATATAATCATCCTTTTGGTTGGACATTCCTAAAAAATAAATATTTTTAAGTTAAAAAACAACAGCGGTTCAAAAAGGGCTAAACAACAAAAATGGATCAAAAACAAATGGTTAAAACGAAAGGTGGTTTTTAATGAAAAGCGGCATGCTTTTATAGACCATCGGGTGATTCACAAAAAAGAAATATAAGGGAGAGAAAGAGCGAAGATAGAAATATACAAAAGGGATATTTAACAGCAGATGCTGTGACTAAGAAAAATGTAAAAACATCTTTGGGAAAGTGCGAGTGTGAATCATTATAGGAGCGATTTAAAATTAAAAATGATTCTTTCTTTATATTTATTTTTTTTCTAGTTTGTATTTTACATTTTAGGAAGCTATCGACATGATAAAAAAGGAGTTCTAAGTATGGCCAACAAAGGTACAAACACGAATCGATCTCAATTGTAAGTTTGGTTTTATTTTGATTGTTATCAATGAACAATAATTATTTTTAGTTTTGTTACACTTGATCCAGCTAGTCATTTGGATGGTAAACATACAATTTTTGGAAGGCTTGTCGGTGGAATGGAAACTTTGAATATCATTGAACAAATTGGAGCTGAAGAATCAACTGGTGAACCTCGAGTAAGCATTATAAAATTCGATTATTTCATGTTTTATTTTTAGGAGCCAGTTTGGTTTGTTAAATCTGAAGTATTCTTTGATCCATTTGAAATTGCTGAAGCTGAAGTACAAAAAGAACGTGCTGCATTACAAAAAGGTGAACAACTCAAAGAAGAAATCGAAGAAGAAATAAAACCAAAACCCAAAACTTTTCGAAGTGGTGTAGGAAAATATATTAATCCGCAAGTATTGAAAAGACCCGCTGCAAAAGATTTGATAATGGATTCTGGAGTTCTTGATGTACCTAAAAAGAAAGTGCCAGCAAAAACAACTTTAGCTGATTTTAGTAGCTGGTAAATAATTTGTTATTGTTTGTGTATACTTTTGTTTTATTTATAAATTTTTTTATTGCACCTTTTCTCTTTTAAAACTGTGGAAATAAAAAGTTATTGTACAAATTTTTTTTATTACAGTGAAATAAAATATTTTTCATGAAATAATTTATCCACGATTACCGAATAGGTTTTGAAGACCACCCAAAATTCCACCGCCGCCTCCATTCTTGCGGAAATCAGCGACTTCTTCTTGGAATCGATTTTCTTGGAGCTTTTCAAATGCAGCACATTTTTTATCTTTGAAAATTTCGGGAATCTGCAAAATGGGTTTAAATTTTGCTGTTATGGTAATGTTGAAGACTCACCGAATTAGCAGTTGTAGCAGCTTCAAATAAAAGATTGGTTTTAACTTTAGCTCCTTCAATTTCATAATCAACAACAGCCTATAAAGAAATTTATAAAAATGTAATAATAAAATTTAAAGGAGCAAGCGACATACATGTTCGCATGCAAGTAATTGATCGGGGTCTCTCTTGCTTACGAAATATTCCATGAGTTCTGAATTTGTGGGAGTGTAGCTGCCTTTCTAAAATCTTAATTTAGTGAACTTCCATGAAAAAATAAAACAAACATCGAGGCCATTATGACCAAGCCAATCTCCAATCAAAGCTAATTTGAATGCTTTTCCAAGCAATGGATTATCCAATTGACTGAAAAATTCTTTTTCCAATTCAGCTCTAGATTGTCCACGTTGATAGAATTTCATCCAAACATCGATGGCTCCTTCCTTTTGCCAATAATCCTTTTGCCATACACTTTTTGAAAATGTTGAACAAAGAGTAAAATTAGGATCTTCTGCAGGAGGGCAAAGTTTTACAGTAAGTCGATATGTTCTTTCCGCGGATGCACGACAAAGATTGCCATCTGTATTTTCTAGTAGTTTAAGTTTGCGTGATTTTTTACACCAATCACAATAATAACATTCTCTGCCACATGTAGCAACATCCATACAACGAAGTTTTCCAAGAGGTTGAATGCTAACATCGAGTTTCATCGCTAGCTTGCTAATATGGACGTCTAAAAATTTTAATTATGTTTTTGGTGTAATTTGTCTTTCTTCCATTAAACGCTTACTTGGTGGAAGAGTGACATCAACGCTCATATCAAAGCAATCAGGCCAAGTAATATGTAAAGCTCCTTTATTATCTCTTTCTGCGGGATGACTAAATTTAGGATTACTCAATTTGATAGGAGCAATGCAATCATATCCCGTAATTTGTTTACAACAAGCCCCTCTTCGAACATCTTTCAATCTTGCAATAAAAAGATTTTTACTTATTATAGCTTCATATGATCGATCATTAACTTTTCTAACTGAACCAGTGCCAATTGGAACATCTTTATCATTATAAACTACAGTGTTGCCATTTTTATCTGCCACTACTTTTCCTGCAGAACGACCTTGAGCATCGTAGCATTGAGAAATTCCCGGAGTTTCAGCTGTACAATGATATTTTTCTTGACGCCTTCCAAAAAGTGATTGAGCGAATTGATCATTGCCAATATCGTGGGCTGATAAATCTGCTTCTGTTCTTTTTCCATTTTGACGAATGGTATAAGCATATGTGCCTTTTTTACCATCTTCCTGGAAAGGAATTTAATCAAATTCGAAGTGAGATTTGAAAATAAAAAGTTTACTTTATCAACGAATCCAATAGTACCTTCGCCTGTATGATTATCATGCGAAGCAGGGTTTAATTTAAAATCATATTTTTCATTGGTAGCAAGGAAATCGGTATCTGCAGGATTTTTTAATGAGCCTCGTGCTACAGTATCCAATGTGATATTATTATCAGCTTTGAGAAAAGCATGTTTGCCTTCTTCATCATCTTTTATTCGAATTTGGCCTCTTAAAAAGAATCATGAATTTTAATTTTAAGATTATTGTGAACAAGAAAATGTTAATCATAAGTTCAAATCGTTATATACAACTTACTTATGTCCACCAGCTTGTGCCACGCCACCTTTATCACCAAATTTTTGAACTTGTGCTCGTTGGCCATCGGATGTTTCCGCTTGAGCGATGTTTCCAGTAGCTAATGCAGAGAGCTGTTTCTTTTCTGTTAAAAGATCAAGTAAAACTTTATCATTTTCGCTTGCATCCAATCCAACTCTTTGAACCTTTAGACCCTTTTTATCCAACCATGTTGAATCAACATCGATATGACGACGCTTTTCATCAATTACAGCATGATTAGGTTGTTGAGTTTGTGCCACAGAAAAATCAATAACAATAAATATAAATATTATTAAAACATTAAATAAAATATAATTTAAAGATGGCAATCGCGACGACATTGACTGACGATTTCTTTTATCGAAAAATAAAAAAAAGTCAAGTCAAAGAGAATAATAGTATTTGGTTTTGCGCGATCGCCTAATTTTCCATGTTATTTTTTTTTTCAATTTCTTATCCGCCTTTATTAATCAATTGTGAGATCGTGCAATTTGTCAAAACCGCTTAAGGGGATTTCAATGTTGTTACTCTCGTATACATCCTTTTTTTGAAATTATCATCTTCTTGAATCATCACAACCGTTACATAACTCGTTTTTATTACCCTTGCCTATCTTGCTTCTCTAATAACCAGATCTTCTTGACTCATCTCCATAATTTCAACGAAAAAATGAATTACATAAAAAAATTGAAGCAAAAAGACAAGGGCTTTTTAAATTTTTAACTATCAAAAATATCAAAGTATCAAATTTGCGTGAGCTTTTTATAATTCTTGTTTATGCATTTCCGCTTTTATTTTTTGTTGCATTTTGATTGTGAACAAAGTGTTTATTTTTTGTTTGTTTTTGAATGGGGTTTTGTTAATAAAAGTTGAGCTCAAAATGTCTTTATATTATAAGGGTAGAAAATAAGATGTGTCAAGCTTTTAGAAAACTCACAGAATGCTTTTTATATGTGAAAACTTTATCAAATAAATAAAAAACATTATATACAAACAAACAAAAAATGTTCACAAATGTTTGAGGGAATGGAAAAACCAATTAACTGAAGTTGATAAATCAGATTTGACGACATCGTCAAAGATTTTAAGAAATTGTATTCGAGCTTCTTCTTTTGTTTTATCAAACATGAGAGAATTTCGAATGAAATCAATATGTTCTTGTTTGGAAAGTTCGGGTAAACCCATACATTGCATCATTCGAAAAAGTACGATAAAGAATCGGGAATTATGAAAAAGTACCATAAATCCTTGGGCACATGATTCTCGAAAGGATGTGTATTCGTATGTGTCTCGAAAATTACCTTTGCCTCTCGAAATAATATAAAGAAAATGTTCGGTTAAAATGAATTCAGTTCTCTCACGATTAATTCCAAGTTTACGTTTTGTATGGCCGAGAAAATGGCCAAAATCAATGTGAAAAATCTAAAATAAGTTTTGCAGAAAATTAAAAAAGTGTGAAAATCACAAACATACTCTTCCATCTTTAGCTAACATAATATTATCTTGATGCCTATCTTTAATTCCCAAAACATATGTGGCAATACAATAGCCTGTTAAAGAAGATGTGAACCGATCGACACATTCCATGTATCTAAAACATTCACATTTTTTTATCCTTCATTTCACATTTATGCTTACTGTTTGCTATCACTTGAACATTTTTGATAAATGTATGTATTGAGAAGTTCATTATGCATTTTAATTGTGGAACTAATTCCTGTGCCAACTTGAATTTGAAAAAGTGTTTGACAATTTTGAACAACATGAATCATTCCAATCTGAAATTTGGCTTTAAAAAATGTTTTAAACATTAGTTTTTAGCTTACATTCCTTCCCATGGGCAATACTTCATAAAGGGTCATACAAAAATCTAAATTTTGGGTTTTCCATTTTGCATCCATAATTCTCATAACTTGTAGGGTTAACATATCTTGACGTAAATCATCACCATGTTTAAAAAGAATTTGATGCGTTTCTGATGACACTTTTGCTAATGGCTCAGGATTTTTCCATGTTAGTTTTAGAGGCTGTTTAGCGGATCCAAGAACGCTACATCTTTCGATCCTAAAAATGGAAAGCAAAAATTTGTGTGAATCAATTTTTATTTAATTGCATAAACTCACAACAGCTCTCCCAAACTTTCTGTTGGATTTAATGGCGAAATCATATGTTGTAATGCTTCCTTATTGGTTTGAAGCTCTTGTTGAAGCCTTTTAGTTGCAAATTCTTTAGCACCTACGAGTTTAACCATGGCATTTAAATTAGTTAAAACATTTACAAGTTCCACTTGTTTTACGATGGAATCCAAATGGATTGCATTTCCGCGTAAATACATTTCAAGGCAAATTGCAATTCTCGAATAATATTGAGGTACTCGAACAACTGTGGGTCCTAATTCATAATATGTCAATTCAGCTCTAAGAAGCCAAAAAAGTGTATGACCTATTTTATAATTTAATAGTCCACGTTTGACGAGCATTTTAGAAAGAGCTGAATTTGCAAATGGCTCAAAACGAAGCGCCTGAACGAGCGGAAGGAGATAAAGTTGAAGTTGATCGTTATCCAACGCTCGATCGATACGATCCACAGCGGCATCTCGAATCCATGTATCACAACATCGACCATCAAGAAGTTCCATGGCTGCATCAACTTGAAGGAGAGGCCATTCAGTGAGCATTCCATAAAGTTCACAAAATAATTCTCTCGTTTTCCAAATGAATGGTAAATCAATAATGATAGGTAACATGGATGGAAAATTACTGCTTATCTTTTTTCTTGCTCTCCATAGGAAATGTTGTTCTTCTACAGAAAGTATACGAGTATCCATAACTCTTCGCAAATTTGATAACCTTCGAAGATTATCTGAACCCGGTTCAAAGTTATCTATTGGTGCCACCTCTTGTTCAGCAGTGAGACGAGATTTTCGTGTTTGAAGGATTTTAACAAATTGAAGTACTCTTTCAAATGGTGGATATCGAACTTTATTTCCATAATCGGTTAATTCAATTTCAAGTCGAGCTACATTGTGATCATGATTGGAACCAATATTTCCCGCAAGATTCAATAAATTTCTAACATCGCTGCTATCTTTTGGTGGAATAGCATCTTTTGGAAATGGCCAAAAGAATATTGTTTTCTTTCCTTGAATTAAAAAATCTTCCCAATCAAATAATCTCATATTAAGCCATCCAATTGGAATTCTTTCCGATCCACCATCTTTACTAGATCGTTCAGAAATAAGTGAAAAACATAATTGAGCTGATTTTGGAATATCTTTTATGTATAAACCAAAATCAAGCAAGCACTATAAAGACATGCTCAATTTCAAAAGTTTTATGATTACCACAAAATTCATATTGTTTGAAGAAGTTATAGCTAAAAACTTACATTTCCCCATCGTGGATTACTTGGTGAAACGATTGGTGAATCTCTCCATGCTAAAATATTATGTCCTGCGGTAACAGCAACTTTAACATAAAGCTTTTCAACGCCCGTAATAATAATATGAGATGCTGTTAATATTCTTACTTTTAAATCTTCATCCAAATCCCAAAAATTTATTGGTTCTGGTGGAGGCAAATCTTCAGGAGTTATTAGAATTTGAACCTTTCTTTTAATTCCTTTATTTAAATTTTCTCTTTCCTTTTTTCGTTCTTCTTTTTGTTGAAGTTCAAAAGCTTCACGCTCGACGACAATGTTTCGGGATGCTCGAATAAAAGATGGAACAAAGATTTCACTTGGTTTTTGCAATTCTGCGAATATCAATTCCTTCAATCTCAAAATTAGCACAGGAGTTTTGTAATTTTCAAAGCATGATCGGAAATACTGAAAATGCTTTTAATAATTATGCATTAAATGAATTTTTAGACTTACTTCATAGTTTTTTAAAGGGATATCTCGAGTTATATATGATTGCTTTCCAGCAAGTTGAAGGATAAAATTATCTGCGTTTTCACGAAACTAAAAAACTTATTTGAATATTTTAAGCTTTCCATTTTTTTTTGTGAACCAACTTCAACGCCTTCCCGATTTTTTAAATATTCAATCGCTAATTGTATTAATTCTTTGGGAGTTTTTTCAAGCATATCTCTTCCAATTAAATGTCCAATGGGTGCTACAAATGCATAGTTATCATCTTCAGTTGGTCGATACCAAATATGCGCGGCTCCTCCAGAACTTTCTATTTTTCGCTTTAACTTTTCCATCGCCCTTTCTTCATTAACTTCTTGATTTCCACTAAATTCCATTTCATCCAAATCAGTTTCATATATTTCTGTGCTATCCTCAGGTTTTGATGCAATTGAAAAGCCTCGAAGAACGATTTCTTCAGAAAATGCATAATGATCCAAACCTTCTGAAGATCGGATCTTTTCTGCATCTTGAATGGAGTCAAATAAATTCATTCGAAATTTTGTGCATTCTTCATCTAAAGAATTTTCTATGGTTGTAAGTGGAATTCCCACAGAAGATGTAATCTTTTGATTTATATCTTTTTCAATGTCATTGCCTTCAGGTTCTCGAAGACCAATCACTGGAATCATGAGGTTCAAACTTTTAATCGTTCGTGTTTCATCGAATATTTCATGCTTGGCACCTTTTTGATCAAAGCAATAAAATACATACATGGTGTTTTCACATAGCTTTTCTTGTAGGGGATATCTAAAACATATACATATTATTATTTGATGAAACTTTTCTTATAAAAACTCCATACCTTTTAGCTTGTAAAATAGCTTCAGGTTTTAACAATGATAAAGTCTTATTCCCAAGGACAGATAAAATAACGGTCATTCCATTGGGCATTAAAATATCCAATTCCACCGCTTCATCCGAATCACAAATAGGAAGTCCCATTCGAATTGATTTAATAGCCGCATGATCATCTTCTTCAAGTGTTAAACATTCCACATCTTCTCGAATTTCTTCAAGATTATCTCCACCACCTTCAGGAAGTTTTTTAATTTTACTTTTTGAACGTTTTTCAATTGGTGGAAGTTGAGTTAAATCGATGCGATTAATATCAACTCCATTAAAACCAACTCTTAATTGTCGAAGACATGGATGAATTCGTTTATGAGGTTTTGGTTTAGATTTAATACAAAATGATCGCTTAACTTTTTGCCGATTTAATGGTTCTGGATTTGGCATTACAATTGAAGGAATATATGATTTTCTGGAAGCTCAAAATTATTAAAATAAATATCGATTTATATATGCTCTTTTTAACACATTTAATCGGCCAACAAAAAAAAAGAGGAAGAAAGAAGAAGGTGCTGCAAATACATAAACAAAGTGCTTCTTTTTTTAATGCATCACATTTACTCCAGTAGTTTTTTTTTTCAAATCCAAAAACAAAAAAACAAAAAAGGCGTTTGGAAAGAAAGAAAACTACAAGAGCAAATTATCAATTAACATTTAAAACATCTGATATGAAATATGAACATAAGTGTTGTTGGTTACGATAAACAACAAAAAAGGTAATATTACTAAAGTAACATCACTAAAAAATATTGCTGTAGGCATTCCTATCTAAAATGAAACAAGTGAAATTCAAATTTGAGATCATATTTTATTTACAAAACAAAAACTAACAACAAGAAAATAAATTAAGGAGGAGGAGGTAAAGTACGACGACGAGAAGTGTCAGAAGTTTTTTGAATTCCTAGTCCACCATAAATTGTACGAACGAGTGTTTCCGTTGAACCCTGATCATATAAAAGTTTTGGAACTTCTGGAGGGTTTTTGCTTCGACTCAATTGTTCTGCAGCCCCATTTGCTAGTTGTTCAAGATGTTTATTCATAGTTGCAATTTGTTTTGTAATTTGATCAATTTTGGTTGAACTAATATCAGGAAGATCACGTTCAAGTTGTGCTACTTCATCTTCAATTGGTGGAGGAAGCTTTGTTCGAAGAAATGCTGGAGCAGTTTCATGATTCCACACAGGAACTCGATTTTCAGTTAAGGCCTAAAAAATTTAATTTACTTTTATGATACTTTATATTAGACCCACCATCAACGTTGGATTAACATCAGGAGAAATAGTATGAGGCAAGATAAGTTGATTCTTTAAAAATTCTCCATTGTCTTCATTTGATGTTGATATCAATGATTTTCGTAAATTTGCTTGAACGCTTGATAAATCACTTGCAAGAGATGAACATTTTGCGATGAAAGCAGGCCAGGAAACTTTATCTTGAGCATCCAATGACAGGAGAAGTTCTTCAATTCCTCTTTTAATATTCATAAGTTTTGATTCCAAATTATTGATAGCTGTTTTAACATTTCCTGGTTGATCAATCCTGATAGGCACTGTAATACCTCGAGGATTTATAGCTGGTTGATTCATTGCAATACAAAAAAAAATTTGGGCAGTTTTCGTTTATTAATTTGCTTCTACAAAACATAAATCATTTATCAAAAAAGAAAAAACAAAATTCAATTAGTTATTAAATAATATATTGGCACATAAACCTTCTGTCAATTTTTTTTGTTGTTTTACAAGAAAAAGAGAAAATAAAATTATTGAAAGAACATTGGTTACAAGAATGAGAAATACATAAAACATTACAAAACAAGAAAAAAACACGCATCGGAATAAATTTGCTGAGTGAAAGCAACCAACAAAGACAAGAAATAATAATGTCGATTAAAAAGGCAATCAAATGGAACGTAAGAGAATTTTCTAATGAGACCGGATTATAAGCATATACATACAATAAAAAAATATTTTTGTTCCCTCTCAGGATTAAAAAAAACCCGACAATACGCTATGGAAGAGCGCATTGTTTTTTTATGATAAGTTTTTGGTTAGAAATTTATACAATGATAAAACAAGAAGAAAATACTAAACTCTGATGTGTAAGAAGATATAAAAGAAACAAAGTAAAACAGAGATCAAAAGAGTGAAAAACTAACAATGAATAGGACGGAAATAAACTACAAATCAATTCCTTTTAGAGCTCCATGAAATGCTCTTGGATATGGTAGTTCAATTTTCGGAGATTGATCCTTTGGATAATTGAATTCAATGACATCAGGAATACCAACATCAACAAACGGAAAACAGATCAAATCATGGCTGTTCACATTGACGACATAAGAGCTTCGAACATCAGCTGATGCAGCAACCTTGGATTTTTCTTCCACACGTCGACGAAGTTCATCAAGAGATGGTATTGAAGCAAACCAATCAACTTTCTTATCCTTTGTTGTTATCGTCGCAGTTTTAGTTTGCTTCTTATCAGGTTTGACGGTTGGAACATCAGTTTGATCGGCGGCGGAAGTTGTAGGAATGCTACCATCTTTGAAAAAGCGAGATGCTCTTTTGGTATACTTTCTTTTTTCTCGTTTTTCATCTTGATTTGACAGAGCAAAATTTACTTTCTGTAATAACAAACAAAAAAACAGTTAAAAAAATTTAAGCCAAACCAAAAACTTACAGCTTCAATAGGCGGAGAAATTGAATGACTTTTAGGAGGTAAGCTTATTTCAGGAGTTAAATGAGAAGGCAAATTTTCAGATAATTGAGCAAGTAATTCCGTTGTTGATTGAGCATTTTGTCGAAAAGCAGAAAGTGATTGGTGAGGCACAACAGGTTGTTGAGGAATAAGAGCACTTTTTGAACGTTTGATTGCTGATGGAGCTTCATTTGGTGAGATGCTAGCTAAAATTTTGCCCATCATTACACGATATCAAGAAGGAAGAATTGTTGAATAGCTTGGTAATTAAAATTGTTACAACACAAAAAAAGTATTTTGGGATTAGTGGATCATATCACTTTCGCGATAGGATTAAAGAAATCTTTAAAAAAAATTTTATACCAAAAACTGAAAGTCGCATTTTTTTCCTCAGGTTTTCAATGTCTTTTTTAAAAAAAAGAAAGCTATTTTTTAGAATTGACGGAATGTCGCTATGCCGCATGTTTTGATTTTATCATTCGAAAAAAAAGATAACGCTAATTCTTCAAACAAAACCGCTTTCTCATTTCATTATTCGATGACTAGCTGGCTTTCAAAAAAAAAATCAATTTACCTTCAACTTTTCTTTTTATTACAAGTTTAGCTAAATCAGTGCCATTTTCAAGTTCAACCTTTTCAACAGCTTGGGCCACAAGATCATTACTAGAATCATGAGCACCGTTAATGGAACTTGCGGGTGTAAGATTTCCAGGCACCACCCGAGGTGATGAGACTTGACTTTTTGTTATTGAACCTGTATATATTTTTTTAATAAATCTCGTATTAAACAAAATTTATCACACCGTCTATTAATCGATGAGGTGTTTGTGGTGTGACTAATCGCCTCATAGCTGGTGACATCGTTGATATTAACGTTGAGGGTGTTACACCATTTGAACCACCTCCACAGCTTGAAGCTGATCGAGTATATGTTTCCGTTTGTTTCCTCCATTGCTTAATTAATGAGCGACATGCACTCGAAAACTTTGGCATAGACTCTGCGACTCGCTTCCTGATTTCATTGACAGCGCCACCAATTCGAGTACTCTGTAATAATATTTTTTTGTAAAATTATAATAAGAATTTTTATGTTATTTGTTTGTTTGTTGATTCTATTTTATTTTTCTTTCGCTAAAGCAATGCTGTCTTTTTTGACTATAATTCCCTCCAATTTCGAAACATAAAACAGCCACCACAGCATTGCATAAAAAAAGAGTGGGCTTTTACAAGAGAACATTAAAGATGCAGAGGAATCATCAATGCTCTCTTGTGCGTATCCATGCGGCTGGTAGTCCACAAGGACGGCCTCGACGCCAGTCTCAACCACCAAAACATCAGTTCTTCCCCTTAGCAGCCGAGCTGGAAGGCTGCTGGCTGAATTATGGGTGAAGAACAACCAAGCGCGCACCAGGCTGCGCCGCTCGTTTGCTCAAAAAAAATATATTTCAAAGGGGAATAAAAAAAAATATATAGGGGAAAAAATTTAGTTGGTTACCTACGATGATTTTTTTACCGTTTTCTTTATTTATTATAGAGTTAGTTAGCTTACCTCTAGATAATCTTTGTTGAGATTCAATTTCTCCAATTTATTACAAATAGAGATTCCAGAAGACTCGTCATTCTAAAATCACCAAAATAAGTTATTGCGTTAAAAATTACACGGATAGTTAGACTTTTTTCTCTCTCCCAACTTAATATTATTATTTTTTTCGTTATTATTTTTGATCTTTCACTTTTTTGTTATTAACGTGATATAATATAAGAAACAAAACAGGCGGTAATAAAAGCATTTATTTAAAATCCTCATTTTTTTAAATGATGGCAGATCTAATTATAATGATATGATAAGAAAAGCAAGATATAAAAGAAAAACAAAATGCAAGGAGATTATTTCGCTTTTTTGTAGTTTGCTTGAATTTTGATATCAAAAATACAAAATTCGCGCAATTAAAAAGAAAATGAATTTATGCCAACTTTTTTTACTTATTTATTATTAATTAATTACAATTTATGATATAGTTTTGCTTACGTACATTATTAGCAGCAGTAAGCAAATCCTGCTTTAACTGCTCCACCAAAGATGGCGTTGGGGATAGCATACAGCTATCTGATCCCAAGAAATCAGGAGGAGTCGCGAGTCGAGCATTCATCAAATTTGACGGTGCACCACAAGCTACCATCGTCCAGCTCGACCCGACTGAGAGTCTGAAATAAAGTGCGGCAGATATTTATACTCTGGCAGACACAAGACAACGAACAACCAAAGCAACTCCGCCTCTAAAAATGAAAAAAATATAAATGTGCGTATTTTCATCAAAGAACAGAAAATAAAGAGAGAAAAACGATGGTTGCTGGCTGCTGCTCTCAGACAAAAAAAAGAAAAAGAAAAAAGGAATTTTTTTGTTGGTTTTTGTCTGGGTCGATCTCGTGCAGGCATTCTTCATAAGAACAAAATAAAGACAAAATAACTGCTGGGAATAAAATACATATATCGAGGAGTCTCGAGAAAAAGAATAATTGTAATTGCAATGAGAAAGAAAGTTTCTCACTTATATAAATATGAGGAAGCATCAATCGATAAAAATAAAATGATTTGTGAAAAGTGGTGATAAAAGGCTTTAAGGAGTTTATTAAGTTGTACCTTGTAAATATATATATTGTTACCATGGAAACTTTGTCATTCCTTCAAGCTAACTAACTACCACCTCTTACAACATGATTATTCACCCCCTTTTTGTTGAATTAATAAAAAATGAGTGAAGAAATTTCAAGTGCTCGAGAAACGTTACGAGTTCGTTCAGCACGAAATCAAAGAAGAAGGCAAAATGCACCAGGAGGAAATCCAACCATGCAAGTAACGGATGCTCAACCTGAACCTCCTGTCGAAGGTTTGACTAAACTTTTTTAAAATAAGTTTTACCCTTTATATTGATTTTTAGATGCTCCTTTAATGGTTCGCCTCAAAGATCCTCATCATCTTAGCGATGATCGTCCAAAAAGCAGGCTTGGTCAATTGAATCCGTTCAATCGGGATCGAAATGAACCAACTTATGCACCCAAAACAGAATTAAAAGAAACTTTAAAACGACCTTTATCGAGTAAATTTAGAAAAAAAATTTATTTAGTCAATTTCGACATTTTATAGGCCTCTTTCGTCGTCCTGGATCACGTGCAGGTCGAGAACAAGCTAATGATAAACCAACCCGTGAACGTGAAACTTTTTCGGATGAAGTTCAAGAAATAGGCAAAGATGAAGAGATTGCAAGTTCTCGACAACGTAATGAATCTTTTGATGTATGTTTTTTTCTTCTTCAAAAGTTCAAATAACAAAACAAAAGCATTTATAAAATTTTTAGAGAGTTCCATTAAATCTTGATTTGGTTGCTCGAGCTCCAGAATTTACAGTTAATCATGTTGCAGATTTATATAATTTTGATCTTCCAGGATTTGATAATCCAGAAATAAAAAAATTCGAAGATATTGGTAAAAAAAATTTCTTTTTGAAATTATTACAAAAAAATAAATGATGTTACGTCATTTTAGACTTGAATCCTTTGATTCGGTTCCTTCAACTTGAGGAAGAAGTTGCAGATGAAGAAGTACCATGGACATGGGATTATCTTTACGCAAATATTTTAAGCGAAAGCCGAGAAGAATGGGAGGCCGATGAAGAGCTTCTTCCAGAAAACGCGTGATAACAACAAAAAAAACTAAAATAAAAAAAATCACATTTGTAAAATATTTTTTTTCGTTCACTTTTTTTTGATTTGTTGTTTTTCGCAATAATAAATGGAAGCGAGAGACTTTTTGGTCATTGATTCTTTTGACGTCGTTTTTTTATTTTGAAAAAAATGATTATCCGTTCGATGCGGTATTTTATTGCTGTTTTTTTATATATATACTTTGACAACTCAATTTATGCATGATAAATATTATAAAAAACAATATTAATAATACTTAAATATTCAGAATGAAATGAGGAAAATTCGAACAATTCGTACATCGTTTGGTTTATCAATCATTGCATTTTTGGTTATTATTGGTACAATTTATTATTTATTTTCAAAAAAAGATGTATCAACAACAAATGAAACTAAAGAAGATGAACCGAAGCTTATTCTGCAATATACTCCAATTTTCGCTGATTGGTCAAACAAGAAAATGGATGGATGTCCTTTGAAAGATAAATGTATCGTGACTATGGATAAAAGTAAAATTGGAGATGCTGATGCTGTAGTTTTTCATGTAGCTGATTTACAATCTGTAACAAATTATCCATTACGAACTTTTCAAGGACAAAAACATGTTATGTATTCAATGGAAAGTCCAATAAACGAAGAAAGATTTTTAACAAAAGTTCCAGGTTTGGTTAATATATTTTTTTTCTTTCATAAAATAAACTCATGATTATTGTTTTAGCAAACTTTTTTGATTGGATTATGACTCATCTTTCATCATCTCATATTCATTCACCATATGGCGGATATTGGGCAAATCCTCGAGTTGCTAAAGAACATGCATTTCCACCTATTGATCTTCCATTTGATGTTGGAACAATTATGGCAAATAAATCTATCCCTGGAGCTTTCTGGCTGGTATCCAATTGTGAAACAATTTCTAAACGTGAAAAGGCTGTAGATGCTCTATCAAAATATATCCGAGTTGACATTGCTGGAGAATGTGCAAAAACACCGAAGATGAAAACCATTTGTCCCAAAGGTGATTTATGTTATTCTGAAATCTTCAAATATTATTTTATCATCATTATTGAGTATGTTTATATAAGCTTTTTATTATAGCCAAACTTTATAAACAAAAACAATAATCAAAGTTTTTTTAGGAATACGGTATGCAACGATTATATTACAGAAAAGTATTGGAATAACTATGAATTACCGCTGATTCCGATCGTAATGAGAAAAAGAATATACGAAATGAGAATTCCACCAAAAAGTTACATCGCAATGGATGATTTTAAAAATCCCAAAGAAATGGCCGATTATCTTATCATGCTAACAAAGAATAAAACAGCTTACATGGAATATTTCAAATGGAGAAAAGATGGATGGGCGAGAGTTCCATGGAATATTGAAGGATATGAAATTGGTAAGATTATTTTCTTTGATGCTTCTTTATTAAAAGTTTTGGCACATTTTAGGCTACTGTGATCTATGTTCGCGATTGCTTGAAAAAGGTCGAGAAGTTGTTACGCCTATTCCTGATATCAACAAATGGTACATGGATAAAGGAGGATGTGAAAAGGATGAATTTGCCAATAGTTGGAATGTTTAAATTGATCATTACTATGGTTCTTTATTATTACGAGTATAACCTTTCAGCCTTTAACTTTTTAATTATTTCCAATCAGGAATGTGCATAATTGATATTTAATATTTTCCTACTTTGTCATTTTTATTGTAATAAAGTTTGCTTATTTTATTTAACTGTTTTACAGATTTTTTGTATAAATAATCGCTATTTATGAAAGTTGTTAAACAAATTGACAATTTCTCTAAGAAATATTTTTTTAATGACAGAGTTGTTAATTTCGAAGATATTTTTATAGCCATTTATAAAAAGAGATAAAGTTAGAATAATGATGGATAACAGTGAATGGGATTGAAAAATATAAAAAAATATGTAAAAACGTAATGACACAAACAAACATTTTGTATCCCCACAACTCTTGCACCGATTTGCCTTCAAAAAACTTGATTTAGGATTTTAGTTGCCGAATGAAAAGCAAGTGAACGCTAAAACTCTCTTATTCTAATTTTATTTCCCATTTCCATTTTATCATTTTTAAAATTTTCCAATGCTTTTTTCTTCATTCAAGTCAGTCATCATCTGCAAAGTTGTTTCCTTCAAAGTTCTTCCGCGTCATCAAAATCAAAATGCCGTAAGTTATTTTTTTAGCCTAATTTTTAATAATTTTTTAAAAACATTTTAGGAGGAAATCTACCGCATCTGGTGCATCAAATGCAAGTCGTGAAGGTGTTAAATTGGTAAATCAATCAGAACCAAGAGTTAAAACTAAAAAGTATGTTTTATAAACATTGAAGATGTATGAACTGTTATTTAGCAAGTTTTAGACCAGGAACATCTCAATTTGAAAAAAGTACCGCAACTGCAATGAAAAGTAAGGCGACATTAAAGCATAAAAGCACATTCTCACAAAATGAACAACCAGCAGCGTCTAAAGAATCACTAGATCTGAATCAACAAATTTCAAGGATTTTAACTCATCGTCCATGGTAAGATTTTATTAGTTTTTTTTTATTTCTAAAAGACTTTTTTTTAGGTACCATGGTATGATGCCACGCGATGAAATAGAAGATTTGCTCAAAAAAGATGGTGATTTTTTAGGTAAGCATTCTAATTTTAAGATCATGTCTGTAAAAAGGTATGCTTTAGTGCGTCGAACAGATGTTGCAAATAAATGTCGTTATGCTGTTTCTGTATTCTACCAAAACCGAATTCGTCATATCCTTCTTATATATTCTGATGGGTTCTGGGCTATACGTGATACAAAAAAGAAAGCAATCATCGAGCTAATTGAATACCTTGTTGCTGAAAAAATTCCTGTACAAGCTGATGGAACGCTTTTAATTGAAGCTGTACAAAGGCCAGAATATTATATTTTACATGTAAGCTTTACTTTTTGTCCTAATTTTGGAAAATAATGTTTTATAGGAACACATCGAGCTTGGTAAGAAACTTGGAACAGGTGCCTTTGGTGATGTACACATTGGTATATGGAGAAAGGCTGTATCAGGAAATGGGTTAGAAGTAGCTGTTAAAAAACTTAAAGGAATAATGCTCAAGAAAGAAAGATGCGATTTTGTCAAAGTTTGTTAAATATCTTCCATTCTTTTTTTTTCCATCAAACATTTCAGGAAGCTAGAATAATGAGAAAATTCAATCATCCTAATCTTGTACATATTATTGGAGTGGCTCCAAATGAAACACCAATGATGATCATTCTTGAACTTTGTCCTGGTGGAAGTCTTCAATCACATTTAAAGAAGCATCCTGAACTTGAAAAAGATAGACTTACAGCTTTCTGTATCGATGCCTGTCGTGGAATGTGTTATTTAAGTGTAAGAAAGGTTATCCACAGAGGCAAGTTTCTTTTACTTTTCCCACCTATAGTTTAATATCAAAAGGTTTTTTAGATATCGCCGCTCGTAATTGCTTGCTTGGAAAACGAAATGAATGCAAAATTAGCGATTTTGGTCTCTCTGTCGCAAATACCGATATTCTTAAACTTGATAAACTAAAGTCAATGCCAGTTCGATGGTTATCGCCTGAAACCTTGAAAAAAGGAGAATTTTCTACCGTATGTTTTCCATTTTTACTTTCTTTACCAAATATTTGTATTTTAGAAATCTGACGTATGGGCTTTTGGTGTTATGGTAAATTTTTGACTCAATTTTCTTGTTTATTAATTTCCATCCTTTCTAGATATGGGAAATCTTCGTCTATTGCAAAAGTGATCCATTTCCTGGTTTATCCAATGTTGAAGCTCGCGCTAAAATTGCCTCTGGACATGATCCATTCGACGCTCCAGAAGGAACTCCTCAACTTCTTCAAAGCGTAATGAAACTTTGCTTTACACAAGATCCTGCACAACGACCTGATTTTGAAACGTTATTAAAACTTCTTTCACCTAAAGAAATTCCGCCAACAAAAGATGATTGATGCAATGAAAAAGAAAAATTAATTTATTCACTTTTTAATAACATTTTGCTAATAAAAATAATTTTAAACATTTCATTTGTGTTTTTGTTTTTTATTGTTTCTGGTTTTTATTATTGATACAAAAGTGTACTATGTAACTTTTGCAGGAGGTTTTTGAAAAAATTGCTTCGATGCAATTTTTTAGTTCTAACACATTTTGTTAAGATTTTCATCTTCTTTAAAACATAAAACCTAAAACCATCATGATTCTAGTATGGAACTTTGAATGGTAATAAGAAATTTTCTTAAAGCTTTTAACTTCGATATGTATGTACATACATTGATGGTGAGAACCATTTACACATGTAAAAAGGCAAGAACCATAATAAACTTGACGATCAGACAATATCGTGCTTGAATAATTGAGGTTGATATTATGTTAATTGATTCGCATTTTTTTATTTTATAAATATATTATTAGATATGGAAATATTGTTTTGAAAGTTGTGGATGATTTAAACGCAGTTACTCCAGATGTTATAAGCAAAAAGAGCTTGATAATTAAGTAAATTATTAAGAGCTCCTTTCACCTCCATTAAACTCATTCAAGCATGAGTTCATTGTATTTTGTTTACGAAAAGTAAGAAAAAAGAACCATCGTTAAAAAGGATTCAGAATAATCAAAGAAAACCTATCAAAAAATGTGGAGAAAAAGACAAGTGCTCTAATTTCAAATTTCCCTTTCTTTTGTGACGAAAGAAAAAAAATGTTAGAGAGTGAAAACTTGAAGCAAAAGATTTGAGAAAAAATTTGTTTATTCTAATTTTATTTTTCTCATTTTTGTTTCATTGTTAAAATTTTTCAATGGTTTTTTCTTCATTCAAGCTGTCATCAGTATTTGCAAGAGCGTGTTTCTTCAGCATTATCTACCATCAAAATGCCGTAAGTTTTTATTTGACAAATTTTTTGCTTAAATTTCATGAATTTTTTTAGGAAAAAATCGGGTGCATCCAAGGTCAGTCGTGAAGTGTTTAAAAAGATGGCGAATCATTCCGAGCCAAGAATCAAAAAGTATGTTTTTTCGTTTGATTTAATACTCTAACCTTTCAATTTTTAGATCTGCACCAAATCAAGTTGAAAAGAATACGACAACTGCAATGAAAAGTAACACAACAACTTCAACGAATAAAAGTGCATTATCACAAAATGAACAACAAACGCCTAAAGAATCATCAGATTTGGATCAAGAAATTGCAAGAACTCTCACTCATCATCAATGGTACCATGGAATGATGCCTCGAGATGAGATTGAAGATTTACTCAAAAAAGATGGTGATTTTTTAGGTAAATGTTTTAACTTTGTATTCTTAGAGTTAACCTAAAATATTTTTTAGTGCGTCGTACTGATGTTGCAAATAAATGCCGCTACGCTGTTTCTGTTTTTAACAAGAATCGTATTCGTCATATCCTTCTCAATCATGCCAATGGACTGTGGGCCATCAGAGAATCAAAAAAGAAAACTATCATCGAGCTCATTGAATATATCGTTGACAAAAAGCTTCCCGTGCAAATGGATGGAACTCTTCTTATAACAGCTGTACCACGACCTGAGTATTACATTTTACACGTAAGTGGTTAAATTCCTAATTTTATATCTTATAATAATCTTTTTAGGAACATATTGAACTTGGCAAAAAACTTGGTGGTGGTGCTTTTGGCGACGTACATATCGGAATATGGAAAAAGACACATGGTGAGTTCATTCAATATTCATTCTTCAACTTTTATAAATGTTATAACTTTTTAGGCGAAGGCGTTAATGTTGCTATCAAGAAATTGAAAGGGATGATGCAGAAGAAGGAACGTTGTGAATTTGTCAAGGTTTGCTTTTAACATGGACGTTTTTATAAACTAATGTTATATTTAGGAAGCTAGAATAATGAGAAAGTTTCATCATCCAAATCTTGTACAACTTATTGGAGTGGCACCAAATGAAACACCAATGATGATCATTCTTGACCTTTGTCCTGGTGGAAGTCTCCGATCACATTTAAAGAAGCATCCTGAACTTGGAAAAGATAGACTTACGGCTTTCTGTATCGATGCCTGTCGTGGAATGTGTTATTTGAGTGCAAGAAAAGTTATTCATAGAGGTAAATTTTATTTTTCTATTACTCTTTTCCTTATTGTTCCTTTAATTGAATTAATACCTAAAATATTTTTTTAGATATTGCCGCTCGTAATTGCTTACTTGGAAAACATGATGAAGTCAAAATCAGCGATTTTGGTCTATCTGTTGCAAATGCCGACATTCTTAAACTCGATACGCTAAAATCAATGCCTGTTCGATGGTTATCACCCGAAACCTTGAAAAAAGGTGAATTTTCTACAGTATGTTTTCTTTGTTTTTCTGCATACTTTTTTATATCTCTTTTTAGAAATCGGACGTATGGTCATATGGTGTTATGGTAAATAATTCTTAAATTTGGTTTTCTCTCATTCATTATATTTTTCTAGATATGGGAAATCTTCGTCTATTGCAAGAATGATCCATTTCCTGGTTTATCCAATGCTGAAGCTCGTGCTAAAATTATGTCCGGACGTGATCCATTAGAAGCACCAGAAGGAACTCCACCAATTCTTCAAAACGTTATGAACTTTTGCTTTACACAAGATCCTGCATTGCGACCTGATTTTGAAGCATTATTAAGAATGTTGTCACCTAAAGAACATCCACCAACAAGAGATGATTGATTCAATTAAAAAAATTATTTATTCACTTTTTAATACCATGTTTATTTACTAATAAAAAATAATTTTATAACAATTTTTGCTTGTTTTTGATTTTATTTCTCATTGTTGAGGGTTCTGAATTTTTTGAATTAACGACTACTAATCGAGGCATTTGATTATTATTTCTAAAAGTTATCCTAAAAATTATTGATGAAGATGTTAGAGTCCCATATGCCCAGATTTAGACTTGGATTTTCTTTTTGAAACAAATAAAAGCCTCGATAATGGTCGCGAACCACTTTTCATCAATGGTGTATTTCTATTGAAAGCTGAAAATAATTCAAGTATGTTAATGAGGCTATTTAATTAGTGACTATGCTCCGTAAACACTTGATACATAAAATGGTTAAATATTGGAATTTCATGAAGTTTTTTAAAGATAAAAAAAGCTTACTGTGGATCGATTGTGGAATTATAGAAGGATGGAGGACGGGTTGTTGTTGCTGTTGGTGCTGCTGCTGCATGGGATGATGAAGATAAATGGGTAGGGGAGCTCTCGAATGGATTCGTCGATTGACGAGTGTCGCTGCGACTGAACGCCGCCTGTAATTCTGCATTTTATAAATCGCCAAAATATTATTTTTTATTTAATTAAAATTACCTTACCTTTTCTACGGGTGTCCAACAATTTGAACTATTTATTGATGCATTAATATCATACGTTCCACGCCGAAAATATTTTGGTGTTACGCCGCTTGGTTGAACCGAATGTTGTTGTTGTTGCGGCGGCAGCTGATGGTGTTGTTGTTGTTGCTGGTGAGGGTGTGGGTGCTGCTGTTGTTGTTGATGGTGATAGGGATGATGGGGTTGTTGGTTGTTCTAAAATATCGAGAAAGCTTAAATGAAAAAAAAACTGCGAAAATATCGATCAAACTTACATGTAATTGATGGAAGGATTCTGATTTGGTCATACCATAATGTCCTCCTCCACCGCTTTGCAATGGTGGCCAATTTCTTTGTCCATCTTGATCATTAACATTTATTTTCAAATGATTGTATGAACGTGTTTCTCTCAAAGGACACATTCTTGGATCCTGTTGCTTCCAGCCTCCAATCAAATCATTTACATTTGGAAGTCCTAAAGCTGCTCGATTTCGTCGAAGTTCATCTTCTCTTTCCTTTAAATTTTGAATTTCCGCTGCAATTCTTGATTCAGTTCGAAGTCCATTATTGTTTTCTACTACGGGTGGAATTTCACGAATTTGTGGTTGAGACTTTGGACATTGAAGCGGCGTGGGTGAGGGCGATTGCTTTTTTGTGATCAAAGCTACCGCAGATTTTTTCATAAATCTTCCACCCTTTTTAATTATATTCCATTTTGATTCTTCATATACGGGATCTTCATGTTCGATTGATGATTGTCGAGGAGCTGGATAAGGAATTTCATTTGAATTACGTCCAGACTTAGCATATATTTTTGTTTCAATTTGTGAATCATAAATTTCTCCTTCACGTTCTGTTTCTTGTCGTGATAAACTTGAACTGCCACTAACAATTCGAGAAATTTCTTCTGATTTCATTGAAGCAACTCTTTCAATTACTCTCTTTTGTAAACCTGCTTTAGCCACTTTTCGTCCACCACGAAGTCTTTTGGCTGGTCGTCGCATTTTTCGAATTCGGGCGAGTTCATTTGCTTCTTTGAGTATCACAATTTTGCGAGGAAGCCGATTCATGCGATCCACAACTTCATTGGAAATTTTAAGATTAAGATAATCCACAATTTGCCAATTTGATTTGAAATATTGAAGAAGGAGATCTGCTTCATCGGAAAGAATATCAGATCCATTTTTTGGCGATTTTATCTTATTCAACAATGGCGATGGAGTTCTCGTAGAAATAGGAAACGATGGTTCAGGTTTACGATATTGAAGTTGTGGAGGTGGAGGAGGTAATGTATCATTTTGTGTTGATTGTTTGACGACGTCATCGGTTGCAAGGGTGAAAGGAGTTGGTTTTTGAAGTTTGGGAGTTATGCCTCCAGCTTTAATGAGTAAATTTTGTGGCGGAGGTGGAGGTGGTGGAATATTGCCTCCTTTCATCATTAGCGGTGGTGGAGCGGGAACTTTAGCATTCGCTTTAAATTGATTTTCTCCTATAGACATGACTGATCTCAATGAATCCTTTCCTTTATTATTAGGCTCTTTATTGAGTAAATTAACAACGGATCGAACTTTTGAGGAATGCATGGGTCTCGCCATTTCCAAATCATAAAGCCTTTCCTCTTCCATTTCTTTCGCAGCAATCGATCGACGTTGTTGAATTTTTTGTTGAATTTCTTCAATCTCTTTTTGATGTTGAGATTTTTGAAGAGGCTCCCATAATTTTTTGTTTTCATTTTGAGATGCATATTTTGGATTTACATTAGGATTAGCAGCAACGATTTGAATTGTTTTTGTTAAGGGTTTTTGTTTAGGAGTTTCTTCATCAATTTCATCTATTTCTTCAAGATATGGTTGAACATCTTCGAGTCGAACTTGATTTGAATTCTGTCGATGATTATTGTCATTTTGAGGCGAAAAGACATTATCATCTTCTTCAAGATCATAACCTCGACCATAATGTTGCCCACTTGAATGTCTTGAAACTTCTTCATCAATCGATTGTCTTCGCTGACGATAATTTGCAGCGGACATCTTCCTTCCATATCCATGATGATTTTGTTGTTCATTTTCAAATTCCTTTTCATAATCACTTCCTCGCCTTCCTTCTCCATGCCTGGGATAATGATGTGTTTGTTTCGTTCCCATCATTGGTCGAATCTTTTCATAAACTCCATTTCCATTATTACTTAATTGCTGTTGACGTTGTTGTTGTTGCTTTACGAGGGGATGATTATTTAAAGCAGTTCGAAAGCTACCAGTACTTCGAGTTAAATTGACACTTGCTTTTTGTGGGCGTATATCTGGAAGAGACATGGGTTCTTCTTCCTCTTCATCATATTCAGAATCAACATTTTTAAAACTTCCTTCATATTTTGATGATCGATGATGACCACCACCGAAATCAATTCTTGGAGGATTACCACGGCCATCGATAATTTCATAATCATATTCATTAAAATCATCATCATTTGTGGTGGAATTTGAATGAACTTGATTTATAGTGGGATGATGGCTAAAAAAGAATTTTTTTAGAGTTATATGTTAGATTGAAATGTGTACGTATGAAGAAATAATAAATCTTTTTGAACCCTTTCTTTACATTTCCAATAAATGAAAAACATTGAAACCGAAAATCTAATCTATTATCTCTCCTATCTTGTATTTAACCCGATGATAATTTCATACCTATATTTATTTCTCAATTCATCCTGGTGATATCCGCTTCCATCTCGACCATTATTAGATGATTGTTTTCCATCAACGCTTATAGTAACAACAGGAGCTGAATAATGTTCCTTTGAATATCTTGGCTTTGATGAATCTTTAACTCGAACCATAATTATTTCCGCTTTTTTAATTTGAAAAACAAAAGAAATAAATAAATGAGAAAATAATTTTTTGAATTAAAATTTTGCTTCCTTTCAAATCTTGAAAAGCTATATGACTGCTTCTTACTGCTTTCATACAATCTAAATCAAAAGAAGGGGACGGTCAAACTTCAATTTCGACAATTTCCTTTTTTTTCATCGCAAAAATTATTTCATTTTCGCCATTGATGGACAGCTGAAAAGTATCGCTTTGTCTAAATTCTGACAGCTACGAAATGAAGGGGAAAAACCGGAGGTGCGCAAAGGATCAACAGAGGTCAAACAAGCAAAAGAAAAAAAGTTTAAAACGAATGAAAAACAAAGTAATAACATAAAAATAGTTTATAACAATCAAAATACAGAAATTAAAAATAGCATTATTACAATGAACAGTTATTATTATTTTGATTTTGAGTTGGAACATAATCAGTTTGACTTAAATATTCTGCATGTCTTCCCATAAAACCAGCAAGTTCACTCAAAATAAAGGTCAATTCAGTTTGTTCAGGAGTTAATTCACCGACGTCTTGTAATTGATCTTTGAGAAGTTTCATAAAGCGTATAAGATGAATGCTACCAGCATGAAAACGCATTGGAACTTCATCAGAGCGCCATCCACCATCATTATCACATGAAAGTCGAATTTCTCTGAATGTAACAGGTTCAAGGTTGCGACGTTTGAAAAGATCAGAAACATACTGCAGAGAACCTCGAATTTCATTTTCATTTGAATATTGAACAAACTTGCTGAAAAAGTTTCTTTCAAAGAGAACACAAAATTTGTCCATAGTTACTTCTTTTAAGCCAGAGAATAAGTCAATCTCTCTGTCACACTAAAAATATTAGAAACTTGTTAAGTTTAATCAAAAGATTTTAAGACTTACATTACAGAGAATTTCATGAACAGTATATCTTGGTGGAACTTTGGTGATGAAATCGTGAATGTGCATACTTCTGTCAGCTTCATTAAATCTGTCGATTGATTCAAGGTTTGCATGAGACACAATAAGTTCATGATCATTGCCTTCTTCAGAAGAGTCATCTTCAACATCATCATTATGATCTTCCAAGAAAAAACGAGGTATCATTTCACAACCAGCACGGAGAGCAGTAAGTTCTTTATTATATTTCTAAAATTTTAAGTATATTGATAACAACATAATAGCAGAATAATAAGATACTAACCTTACAATATTTTGTCATAGAAGGATTGTGAGGAAGAAATGATGCCTTTGCTTGTTCGAAGTTGAAGGTTTGATCATGAGTTCTGTTGTAATTCTGCAACAAAATAATAGACATCT
Organism: Panagrolaimus kolymaensis; assembly: GCA_028622995.1. Classification (NCBI taxonomy): domain Eukaryota; kingdom Metazoa; phylum Nematoda; class Chromadorea; order Rhabditida; family Panagrolaimidae; genus Panagrolaimus; species Panagrolaimus kolymaensis. The sequence continues at coordinate 2,525,173 of JAJQJQ010000023.1, forward strand.
TATAAATAATAAAAATGAACTTACTTCAAAATGGACTTTGAAAGTCAAACAAGCTCCTTCAGCATTTTTGGATATGATCTTAGAGTCATAATACATTTTAGATTTTTGACATAAACACCAGATTGATTGTCCAACATATAAATCTTGAATCCATGAGTCGGTGGCATGCGCTGTTGGCATAAGGATCAAGACATCATCAGGTTGCGATGGAATGAATTCAGGTTGTTCGGAATAATCCATACCTAGAACAAAAGTTTTTAAAGCAGTTGAAATTGAAAATAAACAACTTTTTGAATACAAAAAAAAGTAAGCAAAACTTGGAATGATTGAAAAATAAAAATGCAAGCAAATTTAATGATTTCACCGTAATAACCTTTTCGTGTTAAAAACCTGGCAAATTTAAATAATTCAATATTAGAGGCACTTTTTTAAATGAAAAACTTTCATCCAATTTTAAGCTTATTGCTGTTTAAATATTACCAAAAATTAATCTTTCCTTTATGTCAGCCATATACTTGGAATTTCATAAGCATTTATGTCTTTACATTTCTTATATGTTTATGCATGCATATCTGAGCTTTAAAAAGGAATATTTTTTAAATGATTTTCCAATAAAATTTTAGTTTTCATTAAATGTTAATTAATTAATGATGAGAAAGAAAAGACTCGGCCAAGGTCATTGATTTGATAATTTGTTGTTGTTTGATTTGACATGAGCGCAATTTTTTATATTTTTAGGAAAGTACGGAATTTTAAAGTTCTTTTTTTAAAATGAAACGTGTGTCTTTAATTTTATTATTGCCAACTTTATTATATGGATTAGATGAAAAACAATTGGAAGTTTCTGAATTGCCTATAGCAAAGTTTGTTCCGCCTAATTGTTCATATACTGTAAGAAGAAATGATCAATATGGAGCTGAAATTAAAGGGTAATGAAATTTTCTTGAAATCACACAGTTTAAAAATATTTGTAATTATTTTAGTACGGTTTCTGTAGGAGATCCATTATTTCATCAATGGAAATGTGCTTCCACTGGTTCACTTTATTGCATTATGGTTCATAGTTGTTCAATATCTCATAATGCTGGAAGAAAAGCTAAGAGGGTTGAAATTATTGATGAATTTGGTTGTTCAATCTACCCAGAATTAGTGCCAAATATGAATTATTTTAATGACACCCAAGCTGGATTTCGAGCGAATGCCTTTTTGATAGATATTGAGCAAGTAAGAATCTTACATAACTTTATACGATAACGATTTGCTCCCGCTTAATTACATATTTTTGAGTTTGTTTTTACATGCTTCAGCGATAACAAAATAATAAAACACTCGATAACAATTTTTTTTACTTTTTAGATGTCCTTATTTTTTCAATGTTCTCTAAAGTTTCTTGTAAAAAGTGATGGCTTTTGTCGACGGCCATTATGTGCTCGAAAAAATTGATAACTTCATTTATTATTATTATTATTTTGTTTAATAATAATTATTGATTAAAGCTTTATTTTAAAAGATTTTATAATGGATGACAAAATTAAATGATAATACATTTTTTTATAATGATGTTGTTCCAAGGATAGAAAAATAAGGAGAAGAAAATATCACTAAATAATGTGAATAATAAATGAAAGAAAAAGAAGAATAATAAAGAAATTTTTTAAAATAAAAAAACATGGCGGCGGCGAAAAAAGAAAAGTTGATGGAAACTTTTTGATTTGAAGAAAAAATAAAAAACAAATAATTTATTCTTCCTCTTCTTCGTCTTCTTCTTCTAAAAAAAGGATGGAGGAGATTAGTTTAGGAAATATTTAGGGTATGAAGACCGAGCTCACCTTCTTCTTCCTCTTCTTCAGCAGCGGGTTCTTCAGCTGCAGGCGCAGAATCTTCTGTGGGTTTTTCTTCCTTATCTTCGTCAGCTGGTTTATTATCTTCAGTTTTGGATTTTTCTGATTTATTCTTGTTTGACCATTCAGGCTTGTCACCTTTAGCTTTCTAAATTTAACAATCATCATTACAATAAACTAATGGCAAATTTAAAGAAATGTTAGCTACCTTCTGAACAAGTTCATCCAATACGTTTTCTTTTTTAACAACTTTAAGTTGTGAACGGAAATCTTGTTTTTCGCCAGTTTTGGCTTCACCAAGTTTCTTGAATTTGTTATCGTATTTTGATACTTTCTTGAGGGAAGGTTTGACGCTGAAATGAATTCACTCAATCATAAAAATTATTCTCTATCAATTCCAATCAATGCCATCAGAAAAAAGAAAAAAACAATGTTTAAAAAAAAGCATGGGAAATCCAAAAAGAAAAAAGAAATTAGGTTTTTTGTCAAATTACTTAAAAAAAACCACATGTTATTAATGATCTGTGGCTTTTTTTTTTGCAGTACAGCACAAAAAAACATTGGGATTTAGTTTCAGTTAGAAAAAATAATAAAGGAAGTTACAGTAATCTTAAAAAGTAAACAAATATGTAATGAGGAAAGTGTAACATACAATTTTCCGCGGAGATCATTGACAGCGATGGTGAGTTCATTGATCTAAAATTTAGTAGTTTTTAGTAAAGGGTTTATAAACAGCGCAAAGCTTTCTTCAAAAGAAAGGAAAGGCTATTTGGGATTTGTTTTAACAAAAAAATAGCTATCAAAAAATAAACGGTGGCTCTGCTAATTCGTTTTTAAAATTGCTTTGGAATTATGGAATTATTTATTAGGATGCTTACTTCTGAATCTTTAGTCGCGACAGCTGAATTGATATCAAATTTTTCTTCTTCAAGCTTTTTAACCTTTTCAAACAAATCATTGTAAATGGATTCAAGCTTTCCATGATCGTTGATGGAATCAATATCAGGAAGGGCTGGAATACGTGAGCCTAAAGCTGATTGACGTTCCTTTTCACGAGCAAGTTGTTGTTGTTTGAGATCTTCGGCGGCTTTCATCATGAGAAGCTTGCGAAGCTTCTTCTTACGTTCAGGGGTAAGGAAACCCTTCTTTGCACGCTTTTTGGAACCGGCTTCTTCAAGACGCTTACGAACTTCAGCCTTCTTGCGTTCACGTTCTTCAGCCTTGCGTTGAGCATCGGATGCTCCAGATTCGCCATCATCATCCATGGCACCGCCATAGCGGACTTCTTCAAAACTAAAATTATGGTAGGTAAATAAGTGATAATGGTGATTATTAGCAATAAGAAATCATCCATTTATTTGAAATTAAAATTAAATCCTTTTTTATAAATCTGAACCTCCATAAAAAGAATGTTGTAAAAAAACCAAAAAGTAAAAAAATAGAAATTTTAATTTGGAATTTGTCAAAACATTAAAACCGTAAATTAACCTAAAAAGGGAATAAAATATCCAATAACAAACCTTTCAGGCAATAATTCTGACATGGTGGGCGAAAAACAGCACGACTGATTCGACCTTGCTGCAGATATCAAAAATGTAAAGCAAAATTTAAAGCTTGCTATTGAAAAGGCGGACCGCTGTTGTTTAGCTCTTTTTCTTTCTCATATACTCTTGCTGCTGCTGCTTCCTCCAAAATCAACTTTAGCTTTGCCAACAACGGCTGTTTGTTTCATTCGAGCTTTAGACAATCAGGCAAAAATCGAAATAGCATTGATTATTTGCTTTAAAGAAATGCAGTCAGACAAATGTTTCTTATTTAAAAGACCAAAAGTTGTAAAGATATTTTTCTCTTATCTTTGAATTCTTTTTCTTTTTTTTGCCAATCAAGCAGGCGGTTGGTTGATCGTCGTCACGGCAAGCAATGATCGCGCCCCCTCATCTTTGCTGCCGCCGCTTCCCCTTTATAGAGAGTAGGCGTTATAAGTCGATATGTATGTTTCTCTCTTTCTTCTTTCTTTTGTTCTTCTCAATTTAATCCAGAAAGAACGTCCTCATCATCAATGAAGATGGAGGGATCGATCAAAAGAAAACAAAAGTTTTATGCCATTTTTTCTCTTTCAAATTTTTTAAAAGAGATTATTTTATCAGCTCAAAAAATTGCCTTTATTTTTTTCTCTCACATCCAAGTTTGAAAAAAATAAATAAGAAGAAACAAAAAAATGCTAACAATTAAAACAAATGGATAAAAGAAATTTATGTGCAAGAAACAACAACAAATACAGAAATAAAAAATACAAAAAAAATGATCAAAGGAATAGAACATTTCACCGTTTTGATGACCGAGTTGACTTCTTTGGAGGCGCAGATGATGGAGCTTCTACAAATGCTTGAATGAAATTTTTAAATATTAAAGTATGGTTAAGCTTACCAGATCCTACCGTTATTCTTTTTCTTGGTGTACGATCATTTGTTCCTTGTGGTGTCACGGCTGTTGTTCCATTTTCAACTTTTTCTTTCTAAAAACAAATCATACGTTTGCAAAAAAATAATACAAGTTAATTCAAATAGCATACATTATAAAAATCTTCAACAGGAACCATCAAAGTATGACGCTTTTTCAGTTGTGTTGAATAACTAGCAGCCAAAAGACTCAAATCATTTCTAACACCTTTCTCATTATCACGAAGTTTTTCGACGGTATTTAGTAAAGTATTGAAATGAGTTGTTACTACAGGATAAGCGGAAAGAACTTTAGTCATAACAATCAGAGTATTTCGTTTGCTAACGTATGAACCATTATTGAGCATATGAGCAAAAGTTTTACAAAGTCTAAAATGCCATTTAAAGCAGATAGTTCGAAATTCTTCATAGCCAATTGTTGAATCTTTGATTTCATTATCATCATTCTTTTTTAGCCGCATTGGATGAGAAGAACACTCCTTAAATTGAATCATAAAAAAAATATATAAAAATTTAATAGTAAATCAAACCTCGTTGAAGATACTATGATTATCGTGCCATTTCAAAGCAAGTGCAAGCAACATTTCATAAAATCTTCCAATTGAATGACTTTCTTTTTCACTTAAACTATTGATAATTAGAGACGAATCACAGAAAAGTTTATCAAAAAAGATCAAAGTTTGCATATTTTGAGTTTTTTGAAGATGAAGGATTTCAACTAATCGAGCGCAAAATGCTGCATCAGCTTCAGAAAACATTGCGCGAGGCATAAGGCATGTTTGAATAAATCGATGAATTGGATTTGATTGAACTAAAATAACCAACTCAATAGTGAAGACATACAAAGAAAAAATAACTTACTTTGCAAAGGAAACATATCACAAACTTGTTGTTTCAAATAACCACGTACATGTACAACATGCTGTTCACGTCCGCTCAATTCTTCCCGAAGTTTACGTTCAAGAACTTGTGCTTTGTCTTCTTTTTGGCGTTTTTTCGAACTCTACAAAGCAAACAAATAAGGTTAAAAAATACAATTAAATAAATGACTCACACTTTCATTATTTTCACTCTTTTCAGATGCAGCTTTATTAATCAATTTTTCATACAATGCCGTAGGACACTGTAAGTCGCCAAGATCAAGAAGCCAAAAAACAACATAAAGTCTTTTAGAAAGATCTGTCCAAAATGAAGATTCATTCAATCCAACAAGAGCTTCTTCCAAAGATTGCACCACACGTTGAAAACATTGATTGAAGATTAGTTGTGATTGGGTTTCATCAATCGTTTGATCATCACCTTTTAACTTTTTAACTCCATCTTTCCATTGGACCTAAAATTATCGTAATTTATTAAAACCGTAAAATAAATAAAGCTCACCTCGATATCTCTCATATAAATTTGTCTCCAGAAATACATTGAACATTCGATAGGCAAAAAGTAATCTTTAATTAACGATTCAGCTTTTGGTAAAATTGCAGCACATTCATCTGGTTTGAAAGCAAATTGAAGGAAACTATTGAATTGTACGAAGGTGTCTCGACATTGATCCAAAAGTTGACCAGTGAGTTTTAATGGCAAACTTTCAGAATCAACAAAAACGACACAACTTTTCTGCTGAGCCATTAGAATAAACAACGATGGTAAGAGATCATCTTTCAACAAAGCTTCTTTGAGGCGAGCAGAAAGCCTTTTTGAACTTCTTACAGCTAAAGTATGGAATATTTCTTGTTTCATGATTTCTCCACCAGTCAATGCTTCTATTCCATTTTCAGTTAAATTTGCATTTGCATCAATACCGGACATATTTGCAACTATTTCACGAAGTATTAACAAATCCAATGATTTACCAGTTTTGAGTTCATTGACAATAAATTGAAGCATACTTGTCAAATCAGTCGTGTACTTTTTGTACAAAGCTCCAATAAACGTTGCAAGTGCTATTATCCATGTTGAAAGAGTTCCATCATGCGTTTTAAGTTGGCCTTTTTCAGGAGCGGATAAACTTTCGATGATACAAACTAAAAATAATTAAGTAAAAAAATGTAGTCTTTGTAGCCATGCTTACATGTAAGTACGTCCAATTCAAGATTAGATAAAAATCTCAAAGATTCAACAACAGGAGTAATAAAATTTTGAAAAACTTGAACTTGATCAAGCAAATATTCAAAGACAGCAAACGGATGAATGTGGCATAGTTTACCAAGAAGACGACCAATAAGTTTCACAGAATCTTTGCTTAATCTCCTAAAAATTTGTTATGATTAGTGTTATACAGCATTTAAAACAAACTTTATTGAATATTTTGTTCTTCCAAGAACCATAGCCCTTTGAACGTCCAAAAATTTGGGTGTATGAATATATTTCCAATGACTGTATAATCTGAATCTTTGTTGATAGGTGAAAAGATTTAACAGTTCCCATAGTTCATCACTGTAAGAATAGCTACTTTCGAGAAGAGAAAGAGCTGGTAAAACACAATTATCAACAACATCAACCATGTAAATTTCTAATTTCTTTAATTCCACGTTAACTTCCATGTTTTTGAAAAATATTGTAATCACTCGAAGCAATTTAGATGCAGTTATCGGTTCGATTGCGATGTAAGGTCCAAGATGAGTGATCATAGGAATTGTAAAATCAACAAATTCGGTCCACGTTTTCACAGGTTCAAATTGAAATCCATAAACATTATTGTTAGAAGACGAACCAAAAGAATCATCATCGAATTGAATTTTGTAGAGATGAGAAATTGAATGATCAATTAAACGTGCGATGGCAAGTTGAATACGTTGTCTAAAATAAGATCACGATTGAGAATTCAGAAAGATCACATAAGAACCAATATTTGAAAATAATTAACAATCACAATTTCAAAAGAATGTTATCATCACCAATCATACTAGAACAAGAAAGATGTCTTAAGTAAGTCAGCAGATTCTTGAAAAGTACAGAATAGGTTACTCTAACAATTTTAGCGATATCATACAAAACGAAAAAAACTTACGAAATAGATACAGCAGAAAAGGCTGGAAATTTGTCCAAAAGTTTGAAAGCGATATCCCATGCACCTCGTTCAAGCAAAGCACAAAGTAATCCAAGTTTAAGATTTTTAGAAAGATTAATATTCTGAAAGTAAGAATGTGCTGTTAATAAGAGCAGAAAATAAGCTAAAAACTAACATCATCATAGAAATCTCCAGCAATCTCAGCGTCCTCTGATAATTGAGAATTTAAAGCAACATAAAAAGGCATTGCAGCAACATTCTTTGTTTCTTCTTCTGTTTCAACCATTTTTATTTCGCCATTTGAGGTAATGATGGTTTCTGCTTTCTTGGCTCTTGTTTTTATGAGATCATTATGTTTCTTTGAGGTTTCAATTAAGGATTTTTGCTCAGGATCAAGCTAAAAAAACTAATGTTAAAACCAGGATAAATAACACAATTAACTTACAAAAGAGAAGAATGGTAATAAATCAACAAGTTTTTGTTCACATATTATAGCAGCGAGATTGCAAAGAGAATATGCAGATCCGTCCAGTTTCTGAAACATAGATTCGTTTGCTTGTTAATATTAAGCACAACAACTTACTTCTTGGAAAATAAACTTTCTTTTTAATATATCAGCCAAATCCTGTGAGTTGACTTTCAAGGCTGATAAGATGCCAGTATAAAAGTTAGCTCGGTCTGCATTTGCTTCAAAGCAATCTAAGAGAATGTCTATCACGCGATTTGGATCCAAGTTGAATTGACCTTAAATTAAGTAGTAGTTTCAGCATCAACAAAATAAAGATAAAAAAAACGAACCAATAAGCTTTTGTAATCGTGCAAGAGTTCTCATAGGATCATTATATTTATCACCAGCAAACAATTCTGAGATGGTTTTTGCATAGCCTTCACTTTCTTCCCGTAACAAATTGAACTTTAGTTGTTTGTAATATAGCCTTGTTTTGAGTTTAACCATTCGGATTTTTGTTGCTTTATCATCTGCACCACAAGCAACATATTCATAATGACAAAACTCTTCAGGAAAATACTAAAAGTCAAAAGATAAGGATTTGATTTTGAGGATGTGTAAAAAACGATTACTTTTGTTGCTATGGTTTTCAAACCTTTCTTATAATCCGGTTGTCCATCGTCCAAAGTTGTATCAAAAGTTGATAAAGCATCATTTGCAAGACCAACATCCTTTGCAAAGTCATCCTGAAAATGTGAAACTTTATATATATTAAGAAATGATTTTAACTACTTACGATAAAGTCATCTGGTGAATTACTGCTTAATGCTGCATCAAGCCTTTTCAATAGTTCTTCACAATTTGTCATTATCAAAAAATGGTTCACTGAAACAATAAACTTTCTTTTGACTTTGAAAAATAAAATCTCTTCGTTCTAAGTTTTTTGGCGAAACGGTCTTTTATTCTTCCATTATTTGAATTCCCGGTTCTCAGGCAATGAAAGATACTGTAAGCAAAGGGAAGCTCTCTCCTTTTTTTCAATGGATTTTCCTTTCTCATCTCGTTTCTGAAAAAAATAAGCTTCAATTTTTTGCCTTTCTCCGCCATATTTTTCCTCTTCCATAATTAATATTCATCCTGGTTTTTTTTTCAGAACTCAAAATGGAAAGCCAACAACGCCAACACGGTCCCAAACCTGCCAAAAGGTTAGTTTACATCTTTTCGATTAACTTTTATATTCATTTTCCTTCTTTTTTAGACTTTACGTCAGAGCTATCTTCACTGGATACAAACGTGGTCTTCGCAATCAACATGAAAATACATCTCTTCTCAAACTCGAAGGTGTCCATACACCACAAGATGCAAAATACTACCTTGGTAAACGAGCTGTCTATGTATACAAAGGTCACAAGAAGGTTGCTCGACATGGTGGAGAAAAAACAAAAATTAGAGCTATTTGGGGACGTATCACTCGTGTTCATGGTAATTCTGGTGCTGTTCGTGCTAAATTCCACAACAATCTTCCTGCAGCTGCAATGGGAAAACGTATTCGTGTGGTGTGTTTATATACTCCTTTATGTGATCTCTTTACTTATCTTTTTCATTTTTCAGATGCTCTATCCAAGTAACATCTAATCTGGCGCTTTGTCTTGAATTCTCTTGTATAACTTGGCGTCATTTTTGTTTTCGTTGAATAAATTTATGTTTGTTTTCAATTATTGTGTCAAAGATTTTTCACCGAGATTTATTATTTTTTCTTACGTTAGATATGAGACAAATGGATTTATTTTTAATCAATGTTTTGCGCATGGTGGTAATGCTTTCGGTGAGCATAATCTTCATTTTCATCGTTTAAACGTGACGATTCAAGTTCTAAATTTGGACCAGTTGCCGTACCACCGATGAGGAGAGTACTTTTGTTTTGTTGTACAGGGACATCACCCTTGGAAACAACTTGGAACATGTGTCGGATTGAAAATTCTGATACACCACCACTAGTGGTTGGGCATTTTTGTCCAATATGATAGTAAAGAAGTGCAATGGCGGCGATCATAGCTAAACTCATCCAAAAGTTGATTAAAAAGCAAATAAGAACATTGATTACAGCGCCACAAAGAGCAACATAGCGATTAGTAAATGGTGAATAAAAGTCGCCACCAGAGCCAATGTTATTTATGTTTGAATTCTCTTGGGCTTGTTGACGTTCAGGGAATAATGCATTGAGATCATCTCGAGCTAAATTATGACTTGATCCATAGTCGGATTTAGGTGGTTCTTGACCAGCAATTTGTGTTTTAAGTTCTTTCAAATCTGTACTCATTGCAAGCGAAACATAAGCATAATTAACGGCAGCATAGGTAAATAAGAATGGTAAAGTGGATAAAATAGCTAAATAATTTAGATCTCCAAGAAGAACAAATACTATAGAAATTGTAGTTAGAACTATTGTTGCTCTAACGGGATTATTATTTGGGCCATCCTAAAGAAATTTTATGTGTAAAAAGAATTCGAAAAACAATAACATACTCCAGAGGCAAGGGAATTCAATGAAGGAATGAATCCTTCCGCTGCAATCCCTTGCAAAACTCTTGGTGTTCCAATTAATCCAGCAGTTAGAGAGCTCAAAGATGCAATGTAAATTCCAGAAAGGAAAAGGAATTTTGTGATTGAAACTCTTTCACCAACTAAAGTATCACAAAGAAGCATATTTCGTTCAACGCTTGCGCCAAATGTAATGATGAATAAGAAACACCCAATGGAACTAATTGCAATAGCACTGAGTTCTCCTTTAGCAATGTTTTTGTAAGGATTTTGAAGTTCAGCTCCCATATTAACGCCAGTGAGAACTCCAAGGAAATTAGCAAAGAGGATTCCAAAAAGCGAGAAGAAAGTTTGAGGGCCAGCATCATATTCAAATCCCAAATCTGAACAATTAATTTGTTCGTAATGTGATTCCCAATTGGATGAAAGCTGGGCTTTATTCCATCCACCAACTCCATCTTCTAAAAATTATTTCTTTATTTTCACTTCATAGCTAAGGAAATGTTTTTTATTACTAAAAGTTGAGGTAAACATTCCACCGAGAATAAAATCCAATGCTGCAATTCCAACGCACATTAATAATACAGTAACAGCTCTAATAGCGTGTTGGACGCCAGCAACATTTACTGCTAAAAATGGTTTAACCTTTTTTATGCTTTTTAATTATTCTTTTATTTTCTCTCACCAGTGACAGCCAAAATAGTCAAAATGGAAAATAATTTTATGATAAATTGAGATTCGGTTGAAAAGAGCCGTGCCATACTTTCACCAAAACCTACTGCTACGAGAGAGCTTCCGACAGCTTGTCCAAAAATATAAACAAGTGAAACAGCTCCACCAAATTGAGCTCCAAGAACATGAGATATTAAAAAATAAATACCTCCCGATTGAACGTGACATCGTTGACAAATTCCAATGGCAGAAAATACCGTAATCAAAACGATAATAACAGAAAATGCTAGAAGAGCTAAAGCACCACCAACTCCAGCTGTTCCCTGAAAATACATAAGTATGTCAACGAAAGTTTTTATTTTGATTAAAATGCACCTATTTATTGACAATGAATACAGAACAAAAAATTAAGGTTTGGATCTTTATTTTTACATTTTGCATAATTTATACTACCTTCATAAAAAATGCTTTCAAAAACTTACAACAATCCATCCTAATCTCAAAAATATGACAATACCAAAAATATTTACTAATACTGTTACCATTACAGTTGGAGTACCAAAGCTAAGCTTTTCATCTAAATTTATGGGTTTCTGCCACCATTGACCCTCAACATTGGATCCACGTTGTTCGGCAGCAAACAAAGAATCATCGGGATCTATCGTCGTCATCCTTCTTCGCTCGACTATCAAGTTTGAATATTCAAATAAAAAAAACTTGGATGCAACTAAATTAAGTTTTAAAATACTCCTTTTCTTTCTTTTTTTAAATTGAAAGAGGAGTTTTTCTTTTTCTTCACTTCTGGCAACTACTACTGCTGCGCATGCAAAAAATGCTGCTGCAATCGATATTGTTCGTTGTTGGTTGGTGAAAAGATGAAGGGAAAAAGGAAAGAAAAGCCGTTAGCAGTAAAGCCAAAAAAGGCTTACTTATAAATAAAAAAAGAAAGTAGGAGTGCTTGCTTGCTGCTGTTGACGAAGGCAATGTCGCTAGAAACAAAAAAATATAATGCAACAAAATAAAATGCTCAAGACAAACAAATTTAACTAAAGAAAATGCTGGATGCAACCCTATCAAACCAATAAAAATAAGTAAAAGTATGCCCATACTAAAGAAAATTAAACTTAAGTATGGAAGAATGCAACATTATGGATAAAAGTTTTACGGCAGAATTTACTGGAAAACAGTTCTGAATACAGCCAAGAAAAAGAAAAGAAGGATGCTAACTATTTAAAAAAAATCTCAAAGATATGGAAACCTTTGGTTTCAGTAAATGAAGTCATTGTTGGTTTTAACAGGAGATTTACCAACAGCAATAATCGTGTTTCTCATTTTTTAACACTTAACACTCAACAGCAAGTACCATTAACCAATTAAATTGAGAAACTAATGATTGATGGCCAAATAATAATGAACATTAAAGTTTGTCACTTCAAAAATAAGCAATGGCCTGGAAGATAAGAATTCAGTAAATCACATATTTTGTTACATAATCAAACATGTGGTTCAAAGGATTAAACCATTTTTTAACACTACTGTCGATAAATTAATTATCTTTTATTTTGATACAATCATCAGAAATTCAATCTTTTATTCATTTTATAAGGAAGGTAATAAATTCCAAGTAAAAACAATCATCAATCAATAATGTGCTTTCTGATTCAAATGGCAAAAAAAAAATGATACAGTATTTGATGATACAGTGTTAGATTGGCGAAATGGATACGTTTAGGGGCAGATTCCTAAAAGCGAGAGTCAAAGCTTCGCTTCCATAAAATAAAAGCTCTCTCAATTTTTTTTTTCAACGTTGAAGAAAACTCAAAGCTTTCATTTTTAACTTCATTTTTCGCAGCTATTTCAATTTCGTCACTTCTTTATTTGGATTCTCATCGTGCCTCCGCTCATCTTCATCATGGCAACTGATCCAGAACGTGCTTTAAATCGACAACTTCGAGCTATGAAGGAACGTATGAAACAAATGGAAGCAGTGTTCGAAGCTCAGGATGAAGAGTCTAATCAAAGAATCAACGAATTAACTACTCAACAAAAAGCTTTGATGCAGAAAGTAAGTTTTCTTCTTCTTTTACTTTATTCTCACATGTGACATTGAATTTGTAGGTACGAGACACAGAAAAGATGTGCAATGATCTCAGTGATGAAAAAGCTGATTTGATTCGACAACTTGAAGCTTTACCTCAATCAACAAGATCTCAAACTTCCAATGTTCCTTTGAGTGCTCAACCAGCTTCTGGTCTCTCTGATTCAATGGTCCAAGAATATGATGAACTTCGAGATAGAAATGATGCATTGGAAACAGAAAGGGTATGTGATTTAGTTTCTCATCTTGTTCATATTAAAACCAAATCGTATTTCAGTCACGCTTACAAACCCTCTTGGAAGAATGTGAAAGCAAAGTTCAAATGGAAATGGAACTCAATGAAGAACTTGAACGTGCTTGCGCTGATCAAAAAGAACAAATTCAAATGCTATCCAAAGCTATAAAGGAACTTCAACAAGACCTTCAAGTAGGCTTTATTATTATTTTTCTTGCAATACTTATTTTCTTTTCTTTTTTTAGGAACGTGGAGAAATTGTGAAAGCGCTCCAAAATCAACTTGATCATCTATCAGAAGCAAAAGTTGGCAATGGAATTACTTTGAAAGATGAAATCGCTGCTTTCTGCAAAGAGAACGAACAAGAAGCTCAACTAAGAAAGAAGGCAGATGACTATGATAAGGTCGTTGCTGAATTACAAGTCAAAGATCGAGAACTTGCCGATAAAGAAAAGAAAATCAATGAACTTGAACAAGAAGTTAGTTTTTTTTAATATCTTTTCCACGATTTATAGTTTATCTCTTTTAGGCCGGGGTTCATCGTCGTGCTGTTAATGTTAAAAAAGAAGAAGAAAAGAAAAAGGACGTTGACCTTGAATGTCTTCGTGTATCCTTCAAAGATCTTTTGGACAAAACGAAGCGTTTGGAAAAAGAACTTGACGACAAACTTGATCTTGTAGCAGAAAATACAGCAATCAAACACCACAATGGAACGTTATCAGAAGAGAACGAAAGAATGAAGAAAGAAGTGACTCGTCTCAAGAAGATGTATGGATATGCTGAAGCTCGAGCTGATGAAAATGAACATATCCTCCAGAAAGTTACGGCACGAGCTCCTCCAGTTATCAATCCTCTTGATGGTACTCTTCCAAATCAATCCATGTTCAGCCATCCGATATCTTCGTTCTCAACTCCAAACCCAAAAAATCGTGCAGCATCTACTTCAAAAATTATTCGATCGTCGTCTACAGTCGCCAAGCGTGAACCATCTCTTTCTTCAAATGCTTCCAACTTTCCTGCTTCCATGATTCAAACGCCTCTTGTTCCTCGGAAACGTGGAATAATGCTTGATCTGACTGAACCTGTCAATCGTGAACGGCTCGACTTCAAGTAATTTTTGTTTTACCTTTTTATGAACTTAAATAATCTTTTTGCTTTTAGGGTTCATGCTTTATCCGAAAAGAACAAACGTCGACGCGTGGAACATCTCAACTCTCATTATGATCCTTCTCTTGGTACTTATGATGAAAGCTTCGGTGAAACACCTACGAAAGCTGCCGCAATCTCGAAAGCGACTCCAAAAAAAGATAGCTTCTTTCAATCAATTCTACGAAGAAAGAATTCTTTATAATAAGCATCTTTAACTTGTTCATTGTTATATTTTTTTACCTTGTATTCTTTTCTTCTGTACATTGTTTATTTTATCTTGTAGTTATTTGTTATGTTTTTCGTATGCACGGTTAAAATAAAGATTGAACTAACTTTTTTTTTTGAATGTTTAGCCTCCTAACAAACGATTCATTCAGCGGCATGTCTAATTTTTTAACTATGAAACAAGGTATTGTAAATTATTCCCACTGGAAGTTAGGAGTCATTTTTTGTTGTTGTTTTTTTTCTCTTTGACATGATGATTTATTTATTTTTCAAACACATTGCGACAATTTTTCAATCTTTTTTTTTTCAAGTAAAAAACGAAGTCTGAGTTTTATTAGTACTTATTGTTTCTGCTACTTCAAAGGCTTACATAGAAAGAAAAAAAAGAGGAAGAATAAAAATGTGAATCAAGCGTGCATAAAAGAGAAGAACTTTGTGAATTTAGGAAACTCTTTTTATTCCTTTGTTTTCTGAATAACATTATCGTTCCATCTGGCATTTTTTTGCTCCTTCAACAAAAATGACGAATGAGTTGTCGTAACTCCTTTCGGTCGCGGGCTTTAAAGCTTTTTTTGAAGACCTTCGCCGAAGATGTGTTCTCCTTTTTTTTGTTTCTTGCTTCTCAAAATTCTTAGTAGCTTCTTTTGTTCAAACAATAACAAACTCTGACTCCTTTTTCGTTTTTTTTTGATTCTTTTATCTTGATTAAAGTTTTATGGCTGCGGTTCTCAAAGATACAAAGTTGCGCAAGGAAGAGCATAGGGGCGAGCCAATAGATATTATGCTGTAGCTTTTTCATGTTGTTGTTTAAACGAAACGATGTCGTCTTTTAAAGAAGTGACAAATTTGAATAATAAAAAAACGATGCAAAACACTTCTTCCATTTTTCGGGGACATTTTTTCTCTATGGTTTATGAGGAGAATTGAAGCGCAACAATTTTCAAACTCAAAATTGCGCATTGCCTTCTTATTCTTGATTGCCTCCCTTCAAATTGCAATTAGTTGTTCATTCCAAAGCTACTGACTGACTGCCTTGTTATATCTAAAGCGTTCTTTTTTCTTTGAAAACAAATAAAATGTTATAAATAATGCTTTTTTTACTAGTCGGTGGAATAAATGGTTTCTAAATGAGAAGTTTATTACCTTGAAAATCTGTCGGAATTAATGATGTTTTTTGTTTGTTTGATAGAATGTTAGTAATATTTTTTAATAATGTAATCCCTAACCTTTATGAGCTTCAAAACAAGATTTATTGCATTCTTAAGATACTCGCTATTTTTTCTTTTTCTTTAAAAGCCTTTATTTTGAAAATTAATCATGTTTGAATAAACGCAACTCTTCTGCCACTGTTTAATAAAAACTTTTGATTGAAGTTGGCTTGAAATCATACTTTTGCATTTTCTGTAACTTTTTCCACAACCCTTCATTATATTCAGGTACCAAAAATGGCTGCTTTTTCACCATAATTTTTTTTACATTTATTTAATTTCATTAATTCGGTTATTTTTCATCCTTAATTAACTCGAACATTACATACATGTTTTTCACTATTTAATTTTGCTTCATGATTGAGACTGTGGATCTTCTTACTCATGGCATTTTTTGAAAAGTTTATAAATCCAGCAGAATTTCCCTCGAAAAATATTTACTAACTTTATTCTTTATCTTTTTTTGCCTTAAATTTTCTAAGAACACTTTTGTGGCTTCTGTAAATATAATACAAGGACCACACAAAAGTATACCCTTTTTCAGCTTCTTTTTTTTAAATTTCCTTTTATGCGTTATTTGAAACCTTTTCTGTTAGTCAGTTAGTGCTAGTCTTTGATGGCATTTCTTCTTTAACTCTCACTCACCACTTAAAAAAGAAATGCAATTGTTGTTCTTTTGACATAGCAAATTTTTTTAACGTTTTTCAATTTGCAAAAACCTTAAATTTTCGCTTTTAAGAAGTTTGATTTGATTAGCTGGAAATTTCTAAGAATATAATCTGTTTAGCTTTCATTTTTAGAACTTCATACAACTCAATTTCATCATCGAAATCAATGAATGAATGACCATTAACATTATCTTTTTCACTTTTGTTGGTTGTTTATGGTCCGTGAAATCCAATAGTTTTTAAGCTTAAAAAGTTTGAAAGAGAAGTATTTTTTGCTGGAAGAAAAAAAAGTTGCGTGCGCGAAGGAGAAAAAAGGAAGGAAGAAGCGTGTGTTGCCGAAGTCACTGCTGCTGCCTGCTTCTTCAAGCTTCAAACTTTCAAGTGAAGATTCTTCATCCCGCGAGACCTTTACTTATCCATTCTCTCTATTTTGTGGGGCTATTTTCTTGTCTTTTTTCCATTCATTCAACTTTGACTTTGAATCCTCCATCAAAAATAAAAAATGGGAGAAAATTGAAAGAAACTCTAGTGTGAAAACTAAATATTTTTTTCATGTTTCAAAAAATCATGTAAACAAACAATATTTGATTTTTGATTGGCTGCTTTCATAAAGTTATTTAAAATTATTATGTCATCAAAAAATAAAAATTTTGTTTGGTGGGAGAATGCATTGAATGTGGTGACGAAGTTTGCTGCAAATGATCTTCATATCGACCCATTAACATTTTTAGTTATTACTGCTTTTATTAGTAGTTTAATTATTTCATCGGTTAGGTTTTAAAAATTTTCTTTATTCAATAACAATTCTCAATTAGCCCTCATTTTGGTTTATTATATAAAAAACAAACGTCTATTAAATTTAAAATTTTGATTTCGTTTCAGTGTTGCTGTTTTTATTGTATGTGTTACTGTATGTTACGCAAATATCGTAGAACGAATGGCAATGAAAACAGGGTAAACTTTTATAAATATTTTGGTGGTTTTCTTGATTATAAAATTTTAGAGAGGGTTATTAGCATTAATGTTCGCAAATTTGGAAGAATTTGAAAGTCTTACACCATTGATAGTTTCACCAACTTCGACCACTTCATCATTAAAACCCCCGAATATTACTCCACCTTTGCCACCAGTTAAAAGTGCATTTAAACCAACTAAACAACAATTAATAAAAGCTGCTCATGCTTTAACAAATGATTCCCCTCCACTTCCTAGACGGCCAAATTCAGGAAAAACTTTAATTGTACCTTTAACAGCTGCAAATAATCGGCAAAGTAACTTTTCATCTAAAATTAAGAATGAAAAATTATAATATTTTACAGTAAGAAATGTTCAAAATTTTGTTGGAACACCTGAATCAAGAATAACTTCAATTGAAGGTGGAACGACAAAAAGTTGTGCAACAATTCCAGAGGATGAAGAAGTGAGCATTGATGATGACGATGATGATGAAAGAACTGATATTGATTTAGTATCAATTGATAGGGTGAGAGGAGTTATGGTTTAGGAAAAGGAAAAGAAAAATAGCTTTAGACATATGTATCCACTAGGCATTCATGCACAGCAATAAAAGCTCCCATTAAAACTACAGGAATTCATCAATTTAATTCTCAAGTGCCTATTCAAGAAAATGTGCCTTTCAAGGTTTGTCTCATTTTTTTCTAATTTAATTTTCGATCCAATAAAAATTCATTTTCTTCATTCATTATTTTTTAAGGAAAAGCCTCCTCTTTATGAACCACCAGCTCCACCATGGGAACCTTCAGCACCTATTCCTCAACGACGCGCAAATATTCGATTGCCTTCAGAAAAATCTTCACGTAAATACATTCCCGGTCGTGATTCTCCTGGCTTATCCTCACCTGAAGCATCTTCATGTGGTCTGGAATCTCCAGCTGATACCACTGGTTCCATCAGTGATAGTTTTATAATTCCGTCAGAATCCGATGATTCTCGAACTCGAAATGGCGCTGTTTATTCGCTAGATACTTTTCAAGAAAAAGCTTCCAATGATGCTTGCTCAATTGAAACAGATGCACAGTCAAATAAAAAATTTCATTTACATCGAATTGAAGAAGAATCGGAACATTATGAAGATCCAAATGGAAGTCGAATTGCTGGAAGATCTACGGTATCCACACAATCACAGGGTTTTTATTGTGGAAGAATACCGAGATCTATTTCACAACAGGTAATAAATAAATTAAGAAAAAATAAAAATAAAATAATTTATTATGTTTTTAGCTTGAATTAATGAAAAAATAAATAAAGGATTTAAAATATTTTTCTTGTTTCAATATATTCATGTTTTTTAAAAATTAAAGAATATTTGGTAGTTACCTCGAATTTTGTGAAATGAATGAGGTGCTTTAGTTTATGTACAAATCATCCAAAAGGCTTCCTTTAATTTTCAAAAAGATTATGCAACTTTTTTACATGAAATTTATTATAAGGACAAAGCTAAATAGAAAAATAATTTACAAAGAAAATAAATGAAAAATTGTTATATGCGTTTAGTGGAGCCACGACGAGCTAACATTCTTATACCATTGGTTATTAATCTCGTGGGTGTAGCTCTACGTTTGGGTCTTTCTTTGTCAGCTGGTGCTTCTGGAAACCTTAAGACATAAAGGGTTGGGTAAGTTTTTCGAAAACTTTCAAGTTTTTTTCGTTTTTGACTTTCACTGAGGTTTTCATTTGAAATAATGCTTTCTAAAAGCGAGAGAAGTTCATTATTTGTTTGGGAATTAAGAGTATATTCATTGACATCGATTTGCTGACAGTATGTTGTTAATTTAGGTGTTGGTGCACCCTATAATAATTATATCGTTCATTTGCTGAATTGTTTTATAAATAAAAGCTTACATGAAGACGAGCATTATAAAAAGCCTCAGCATTTTTAATAATATGGGTTGAAGGGCAAAAAAGAATTGTTTGTTTTTCTATCATAACTCGGATCATTGCAATCCCATCTCTAGCACTAATATAACCAGCGGTAAAATCAAAGATATGGCGGCCAAGCTGCTCAATAAGCTAAAAAATATAATAAAATTAATAAGGTTGAGAGGAAATTAAACAGCTTACATAATCAAAAGTTGTCTTTGTTTCATGTAATTTTAGATAAGAATTTGCACCTATTCTCTTAATAAAGCGACAAATAAGATGTAATGTCCGACGAACGGCAGGTGGAAAGATGAGAAGAACAGCTTGTAATGCGGCTCGAAAATCTGGGACTGAAAGAAGAAGGGTAAAAAAAATAATAAAAGAAAACACGGACTAGAAGTAATTTCTCCAATAATAGAGGGAGTAGCTGAAATTTTGAATTCGGAAGCAGCGGCAGAGGCAAGATGTTGATGAAATTGGGCTCGACTATTTCTTGGAACATTAGGAGTTTCAAATTCATCAATGTATTTTATCTCAGGTTGAGATATCGAAGACGCATAAGTTGAGGTTGAGATTGTTGAACAAGTTGACCCAAAGAATGGGGTTGAATCTGAAGAGAAAAAGCAATTTAACAAAGTTTTCATTATAGAAATTTTCTTACTTTTTCTAACAATATGGTTATCATGAAGTTCATCAACAATTCTTTGAGCAAAATGATGCCATAAAAGTGCTAATTTTTTTCCTTCAAAAGAACGAATGATAGGAGAAATGGAAGCGATTTTCTCATTGACAAGGTTAAAAACCATATTTCCTGTTTGATTTTGAGCATTTTCAGAATCGGCACTCCAAGTCATTAGAGTTTTCAATCCCTTTTTAATCTCCATTTGAAGATCGCCTATAAGATACTGAGAATGTAAAAATGAAAGAAAAATAGTTGGAAAAACCTGATTCAACAATAACAACGCCGCTATTTCCAACCCTTGTGCAATTCCATTTGATGTTTTTGCCTTTGATATCTTGTGAAAGAACTTCGACAATATTTTCACCAATGACAACATTAGTCAAACTAAAAAAACAATAAATTAAAAATTTTTTAAAGAAATAACTAACAATTGCTTCCAAGCCCGTTCATAGTCATTATCTTCAGCAAATGAGTTGCAAGGAGGTTGATTCATTCGAGGAGTTCCTTGAATACTTTCATATATGGTGGATGGAGTAGGTTTATTCAAGAAAGAAGCATGTTTATCATGGACTGACTGATGGGCTTCCGGCTTACAATTAATATGTGATGAATTGGATTCAATCATATTTGAAGACTGAACAAGCTGAAAAAATGTTGATCGTCAACACTTCAACAATAACTAAGTGAAACTAACTGAATTAAGATTAGAATGAGATGAAGAGCGTCGAGCTGATTTTGAATATGACAATTTTTGAGATGATCTTCCTGGCTGGCTGCGAAAGTGATAATAAGTTATAAAATGTGGAAAATGGTGCAAAAACTAACGTTATTGGTTTTATAGTTGACAAAGAGTTTGATCGCTTCATAGGTTTAGTGGCTTCAATCTCTTTAACGATATTTTCCGTTAAAAATCTAAATAAATAAGATTTTGAAAGCTTTGTTTATGAGCAAAATTACATACCGATATATGCAAGACTTTGAATTGAAAGTTTTTAATTGTGGATTTCTAACATCTTCAACAAGGTTCTTTTGCATAAGAAGCTGCATAAATTTCTCTGCGTTTGACCTAAAATTACAAATTTTTATTTTATGTATATATGTCATTGACATACATATCACAAGGTTTATTGGGAACAACTTTGGGAAAGAGTACAAGAAGAAAATCAACAGCTTCTTTACCCGTAAAGCTATCAGTATAATTCCAAAATTGCCGACGATGATTTTTTTGTGGCATTTGTTTGTAAAATTTACTGAGTAGCATATTCCACTAAAACAATTACAGTATAATTAAGTTTTTATAAAAAAAGATAAACACAAACCCTTCGAGTTGCTTGAAATTGTTCACTTCGAAGTGAAGGATCGATAATCGTTGTATCATGCCCGCTGATTCTTGATTCTTCTAATTCAATGATATTTCCAACAGTAAAATCTTGTTTATAAGTTAATGGTTCTCTCATTTTTGTCGTTAAAATCTAGAAAAAATATTTTTAAAGTTTACTAAGTCAGGAAAGAAGAAAAAAATTTAAAGCTAAAAAATATTCGAACCAAAAGATTGGCGCATTTTTTGTTCTCAAATAGAAATTAAGAGAGGAACAAAAATTTTATCTTTACTTCGACCTTTCTTTCTAACAAAAGTGAGTAAGTGAAGTGAGCGGGATTCATCCTTTAGGTTTTATTATCAAAATAAGTGAATGAAATCCCACAATATGAAGGTTTACTCATCTGATTTCTCTTTCGCGAGAAAAGGCATAAACAAAAATACAGTAAATAAAAATATTTTAAATCGATTTTTTAAATAATACTTTCATAACAAAATTCCTTTAATTTACATATTAGAAAATATTTTTTTAGGACCTTACTTTAATTAATCATAAAAAAATTATATTTTATGTTTTGCATTATGTATTCAGGTGAAATTTAAAAAAATCTTTATTTTTTGTTTATAATAATGCAATAAAAAAATCAATTCAATGTAAAAAAAATATGAAAATCTGAATTTTGAGTTATTATTGATCATCAAAAGTATTAAAATTGTTTATAAATTTTCTTTTTAAATTTAATAGTTTGAAAGGCTTTTTTGAATTTATTGTAAAGTCGAATATTATTTTCATGAATGATAACTTCATTCGCCCATTTGTGAAAGGCTTTGTCGCTTATTCTTTTTTGATGCCTGTTGTTTGATGAATGAATAAAGCAATAATCTTTGTCGAAATATCCTCGATAAAATTTTAAACAAAAATATTCTTGTACAATTTTGAAATCAAAAAGTACATTCAATGACTCAACAATAAATTTAGTAAATAAGTCGCTTTCGGGAATGAAACCTTTTTCTTTCAAATTCCAAAATCTGTAAATCAACAAAACTTTGATTGGATTAATTCGAAATTTTTTATTACCGAAGAACTTTTATAAATCCATCCTTCTTCGTCCAATTCTTCCATTGATGGAATGGAACGGGAATTCCAAATCTTCTATGACATTGATCATCTAAAGCTCCACCTGTCATATCAAAAAGAATGTTTCGTAATGGATCATACACAACATAATTTATTGAAAATTCCCAAAAAATTGGTGAAACTTCAAAAGTTTCAGCAAATGAGCTAACATCAATCGAAACAATTTCATTTTTTCTATAATCCCACAAGATTATGTTATTAGTTTTTTCACCGAAAAGAGTATGAGTTACCTTTCAACGTTTGTCTTTTGTGATCCAATCCTTATAATTCGACTATTTGGTTTAGGTGAAAAGCATTTATTTTTTCCATATTTTCTCTGACATATTCTCTTAATCTTTTTTAGATCACACATTGCTGAACCATCAATATCGGCTCCAATTTTACCAAGAACCATATCTCGAATATTTCCACCAAAAAAATAAATTGGACATCCATCTTCGTGGAACATTTTCACAACACTTTTAAGAGTATCATTTAATCCAGTCACTTGAAAAGTAGCCAAAATTTCCCACTTTTGTGCCATTTTTTTCGATTTAAACGCTTTAATCTTTCTTGAATTCCAAGAATTTTCAATATTTCCACCATGAATAAATTTAAATGGTGGTAAAAATTTTGAAAGTGACACTCGTTTTGCATCATTGCATACATTTTCGAATAAATTTATTGTTGCGGATGCTGTTGTTGCTGTTGCTGTGGATGTATTAGTAGTTTTAATTGCGATAAAAATAAGAAGAATGACAATTATTGAGAAGCCACTCAAATAGCAAATATTGGTGGTGGTTGAGAGGGATCGAAAAAAAAGAACTTTTTATTGAATGAAAAAAAAATTGTAAAAGAAAAGTATTGATTAACATCGAACAAAGAAAAAAAGGGTCAAAAAAGGCTATTTAAAAATGTCAAAGTTGTTGCTTTTTTAATTTTTTAATTTACTATTAACAGAGTTATTTTGCTAAGACCAAACATAAATAAAATAGGCGTTACTTTTATGTATCTCTAGATTTTTATCCGTGTGTAAATTTTG